>OU342733.1:469222776-470504709 GCA_910589765.1 Avena atlantica
TTTTCTTGCACCTCCACTGCCCGGTGCAACTCAGCCTCTCACGTCGAAGTAGGGCATAGGGGAAATAATGCTAGAGTTACGGAAGGAATTTTACGGAATGGACTTACGGAATGACATGGATATATTTGGTTGGTGCAAATCTGTTTGCCTCCTGTGATTCTAGCTGCCTAATTTTTTCCCTGATCTCCACGTAATCGCATAAGCGGTTTCGTAACAAACTTTTCGTAGATGTAGCATTACTGAGCGTAGGGTCGTAGGGTCAACACACACGTGAGAACGCCGATAATTTTTTGCACGTAATGCCCTGATCAAGCCGCTCCCGATAGATTGTTCCGTCGTTATGGGCCCGGGTTAGTACGAAAGTGAAAGAGCTCTTGTGTGTTACCTGATGACATCATTTAGTGGATCAAGCCGATGATGTCTCATGCGCCGCCCGTCTCCCTGAAAAAGTCCCATGGCAAAACTGAGCAGATCGTGCCAAAAGATGATGTAATTAGGAAAAAAATGGTGTTTGCACAATTTCACTTGGCCTTCCTAGTGGATGTGCTCGTGTAGAGCTGTGCACCTATTTTTCTTAGGAAGCACAAGCAGTAGCAGAAACATGAGGTGGGATACGGCGGGTGTTGTCCATGCATGCAAAAGGCACGTCGGTTATTTTGGGTCAGTGGGAGTACATTGTTCCGTGGAGTTCACGAGCTCACAATAATCTTGATTGGCATAAAGGGAAAGTGCTCCTGGTATCGCGCGTGGATGCTTTGCTGTTTCGGGACGCTGTTTGTGAAAATGGGATGCATTGTGTCGATCGTGTGAAAGGTGGTGGTTCGAGTAAAAACCGTTCAAGTCCGAAAACCCAGCCGAGGTACATTCTCTAAGGGCATCTCCATCGGTCCAACCCGTACGGTTACCCCAAACTGTCTGTTTGTATTCGTTTGGGTCAAGAGCCGCGGTCAGTATGGGTAGGGAGTCCGGTCTGTCCGGTCAGTCATGCCCAGCGGCACGACCCATATGTCCGTGCTGGCGAGGCAACTTTTTCTTTTAGATTCAAACACAAACAACTCGCGTGAAAAACTGGCAAAGTTCATACTCCCTCCGACCCGAATTAACGGCCGCGCTGAACGTTTTACAAATTGCCCCTTATATTTTTTCTGACAAACGACGCACCGTTTCATCTCTCTCGTGCTGACCAACCTTGTCCCCTATCTCCGCCGCTCCTTGCCGGACACCTCGCTCTCGCCCACGCCGACTGCTCAGCCGCTCCCTCGCCGGCTGCCTTCCTTCCTCCTCGTCTCCCCGCCTACCTTCCTCTAACTTCGACCAACCAGAACCCAAGGAGGAGGGTGATCAGAGATGAAAGTGATTCCCTTTTCCCCCAAAGCGTGTGACTTTGCTGGTGGTACTCGTGGCCTGGAGGAGGAGCTACTATAGGTTCTAGGCGACGATGTGGTGGTGTCCACCCCTAACCTGCTCGTGTGGGTACCAGTTGTTGGCCGCATGGGAAGCGGAGCGGCCCTCGGAGTCGGTGGCGCTGGGGGCGCTTGTCGACCGGGTGCGCGCCAGGGAGGTGGAGGCGGCCCGCGAGGTGCGGCGCCTCACTCGGGCCTCTGACAGGCACCGACAAAAGCTCAGCGACGTGGTGGAGCCCCTCATCGCCATGCCCAATTCCTGTTCCTCAACCCCGATTTCTGGTTCCAGTAGATTTGGTGATATTCTCTTCTGAACTTGATGCAAATGATCTGAACTTAAATCTCTCCTTTTTTTTTCTAGATTGGCATGATGTTTGTGCTGCCTTACTATGTCATTGACAAAATCAGGTTCTACTGAATTTAAGTGACCAGCTATAGCATGCATATGTATTGCTTCGACCACATTCTTACATATTGTAATAGAGCATCTCTTTCGTTTAAGTGGTCCGGCCTGAGTTAGTCCGGATGGGTTGGTTCGGCCCGAGTTAGTCCGGATGGAACGTCCCTCTAGGACGCCACGCACGTCCCGTGCGTCCGTGTGGACCGATTAGGACACGCTCGGACGGGTTGGGTCTCCCCGGTGGAGATGCCCTAATTTCACAACCTCTGTAATCGGCTAGGTGCATCATGTTGGTGTAGAGATCCAAGATAAAACCTCTTTAAAAACTTACAAATATCATCTTTGTTTGAAGATCTCGTTTCAGCCTTGACCTAGTCGTCGATAACAAGTAAGGATGGCAATGGGTAGGGTATGGACAGGGTAGAGTAATACCATACCCATACCCGTGTAGCAAATGGGTACAAAAGCATACCCATACCCGTACCGCAGGTATAAAACTTTACCCATGCCCATGCCCATACCCGGCGGGTACCCATACCCATTAGGTACCCGGCGGGTATATTCAATAGTATACAAGTTGTTCAAATTTTACTTCCATCAATAGCATATTTGAAAAAATACAATAATATCTACTTACTAATAGTAGACGAGTACATGAAAGTATCAAATTAAAGTTAAAGTTGCAATCTCATACTCGTCTCTAAGCTTTTCGGTCGCATAGGTTCAAACTCTATAGGTAAGTTTGACATGTCAGTTTAAACGGGCAAGGTATGGGTATGCACATGGGTATAAGTCTATACCCCTGCCCGTACTCGTGACTTAACGGGTAGAGTATGGGTATTACCCATGGGTATAAAATGTACCATACCCTACCCATGCAGGTACGGTACCCGCGGGTACCCATACCCATGGATAAAATTGCCATCCTTAATAACAAGCACATGAAACTCGTTTACTTATTTCAAGCTCTCATATGATCTAACCCACTTGAGTACCAAGCTTGTAACTAAGAAATTCACAACTCTTGACCTAATAGAGGGTCAACGAATTCATGTCAGCGCCAACAAACCAAGTCTTTAATAACAAGCAAAACCCTTCTTTAAACCAAATATAAATATCTTCTCCTCAACTTTGCTTTCCAGAACTATAATTATCCAATCTTATTTCGTGCATTATTTGTTTCGTCTGTGCACATTGGGAATTCGAATTTGATTCGCGTAGGCATATGATGCACCAGAAATTACCGATAGATAATTATATTTACAATATGCGCTCTCTCGAGCCATTGTAAATTCGAATATGATTCTCATAGGCATTTGTTAAGTATATGAATATGAGTCGCGTAGGCATTTGATTCGTGGCTCGAACCGGTGTTAAAGGGGGTGCTCTTTTTTGCTCTATGGACCACGCTGGTATGGGCGCTCGCTTTAACACTCGTTCGTAGAAGAACCGGTGTTAAATCCCATTTCCGACCTCAACCAAAGGCCTCGTTTCCACTAGTGTCCATTGTCCTGCAATGCAAGGCATGTATCATGCATTCAAAAGATTTCAATATCCATGCAAATATAGTTTGTAAGAATGAACCGTGTGCCGGTTAGGTGCATCATCTTGGTGTAGAAATGTAAAATCAAACCACTTTAATAATGCATGACTATAATCTTTGTTTAAATCTCTCATATCAATCTTGACCTAGCCGTGGACAAACAAGCTCAGGAAGCTCATTATTTGGTCGAAGCTCTCATAACCTGTCACCTACAGGAGAATAAACCAGCTTAGGAAAATCATTTTTGTTAAAAGATCTCATAGCCTCTGCCAACTTGAGGATAATCAAGATTGGGAGCGTCATCTCTCATTTAAATCTCCAAATGCACTGACCTACCTGAGTACCAAGCTCATAACCATGGGATACTTTGCTCTTAGCCTATAAGTGAACCAACAAATTGATGTCACTGCCTACGACCCAAGTCTTTCATAAGGAGAAAAGGCCTTCTTCCATAGATGAATAGCTTCTTTCTCAACTTACTCCTTTGAAATGGAATTATGCAATCCAATTCCGTGCATTTTTTTGTTTTGTATGTGCACATTATGCATTTGAATTTGATAGGTGTAGGCATAAGATGCGTCGGGAATTCCTAGTGAATATCCATATTTACAAAATGTACTCTCTCAACCAATACCCATGGTGCATCTCGATGCTATAGTGACATTTTATTTGTTGTGCCTCTGTCTCAACTCTATACCCCTGGAACAAGCTAGCAGCAATGTTGGTAACACTCCAAGATGAATACAACTTATATTTAACATGAATGATGATGGACTATGCATTCCGGGTCAACTTTATAAATAAAATGAAATGTGTAATTTCTTCATCACGACGATATAATCAACACTTTTTCCAACCCATGCCAGTTATGGTTTGCGCGTTTTCCCTTACTAATGTCACTCTACCAATATACCGCAAGGAAAATCTAAAATTTTACAGGATTCTGAACTTATAAATTATTCATATTATAAATGGAGGACGGTGAACATAGGCAAGATATAATTCATGAACCAAGGATTTCCGAAAGAAAGAAAACATCCAAAAACGTCATGATAGTCAAGAGAGTTCAAATTGAGAAATTTCTTCAATATTTGATGCAACAATGACCTTGACATTTTTCCATGATCCATGGTCAAACCTCTTTAAAAACTTACGAATATCATCTTTGTTTGAAGCTCTCATTTCAGTCTTGACCTAGTTATCGACAACAAACACATGAAACTCGTTTACTTATTTGAAGCTCTCATTTGATCCAACCCACTTGAGGATAAACGGATTCATCATTTTGTTTACAGGTGCAAAAGCTCTGACATACACGAGTACCAAGCTCATAACTATGAAATTCATAGCTCTTAACCTAATAGAGGGTCAACGAATTCATTTGAACGCTAACAACGCAAGTCTTTTATAATGATCAAAACACTTCTTTAAGCCAAAGATATATAGCTTCCTCCTCAACTTACTTTCCAGAACAAGAATTATACAATCTTATACCACACATTATTTGTTTTGTCTGTGCACATTGGGAATTCGAATTTGATTGGCGTAGGCATAAGATGCACCAGGAGCCACCAAAGGAAAATTATATTTACAATATGCACTCTCTTGAGCCATTGTGCACCTAATTCCTACTTTCATGTAGCATTTGATACCCTTCCATCTCATCCCTCCATTAACTATGTATCCTCATCATTCACTCATTTCTCTTAAACCACCACCATGCTAACATGCCATCTTGCGCAACCAACATTTATTTTGTGATTCTCTTGGCTGAAATGTTATGGATGTTGGATAAGGTTGGTTCGTGTCAACAAAGGTCAATATCAGAGGCGTGTCATATAATCATTATGTGTGTTGCATATAGCCTAAAGTAATGCACAAACTTTCACCTGGATTTGAACTTTATTTTTATTATTACCTCTGTTCAATTAAATTCCAAACAAATTCGTTATATTAGCGGATGGTGATATATGGAATGTCATGTGGACTATAAAACATGACATCCAAAGGTAAGAAATGCCATGAAAGTTGGACAAGAAGCCTCATCCATTGTCCCGCATATGCAAGGCAAAAGATTTCAATATCCATGCAAATATTGTTTGTAAGAATAAACCATGTGCCGGTTAGGTGCACAAAATCAAACCGCTTTAAGAATGCATGAATATCATCTTTGTTTAAATCTCTCATGTCGATCGTGACCTAGCCGTGGACAAACTTTCACTCGGATTTGAACTTTATTTTTATTAGCACCACCATTCAACCAAATTCCAAATAAATTCGTTATATTAGTGGATTGTGATATATGAACTGTCATGTGGACAATATAACCTGTTAGCCCAAGGTAAAAAATGCCATGGAAGTTGGACAGGAAGCTTTATCCATCGTCCTGCAAATGCAAGGCATGTATCATGCATTCAAAATATTTCAACATCCCTGCAAATATAGTTTGTAAGAATAAAACCGTGTGCCGGTTAGGTGCATCATCTTGGTGTAGAAATTGAAAATCAAACCACTTGAAGAACTCATGAATAACATCTTTGTTTAAATCTCTCGGTCTATCTTGACCTAGCCGTGGACAAACAAACTTATTATTTGGTCAAAGCTTTCATAACCTTTCACCTACGGGAGAATAAAGCAGCTCAGGAGAATCATTTTTGTTAAAAGCTCTCATAATAGTCTTTGACAAACCTGAGGATAAACAAGATCAGGAGCGTCATCTCTCATTTAAAGCTCCAACTGCACTTACCTACCTGAGTACCAAGCTCATAACCATGGAATTCTTTGCTCTTGGCCTATAAGTGAACCAATGAATTGATGCCATTGCCTACGACCCAAGTCTTTCATAAGGAGAAAAATCCTTCTTTGATCCAAAAAGATGAATAGCTTCTTTCTCAACTTACTCCTTTGAACTGGAATTATGCAACCAATTCCGTGCATTATTTGTTTCGTATGTGCACATTATGGATTTGAATTTGATAGGTGTAGGCATAAGATGCGTCGGGAATTCCCGGTGGATAACCATATTTACAACATGTACTCTCTCGACCAAAACCCATGGTGCGTCTCAGTGCTATAGTGACATTTTATATATATGCTGTGCCTCTGTCTCAACTCTGTACCCCTGGAACAAGGTAGCAGCAATGTTGGTAACACTCCGAGATGAATATAACTTAGATTCAACATGAATGATGGACCATACATTCGGGGTCAACTTTTATGACGACGACATAATCAACATTTTTTTTGACCCATGCTAGTTGTTGTTCGTGAGTGTTCCCTTACTAAGGTCATTCTACTGATATACCACAAGGAACATCTAAAATTTACAGGATTTTGAACTTATAAATTGTTTGTATTATAAATGCAGGACGGTGAACACGGCCGGGCAAGATATAATTCACGAAACAAGGATTTCAGAAAGAAAAAACAACATCCGGAAACGTCATGATAGCGTAGAGAGTTCAAATTGAGAAATTTCTGCATGCAATATATTTGATGCAACAATGAACAACCTCGACAACAATGAAAGCCATGCGCGCCGACGTACGTGCCCACCTGGAACCTTTGATGTGGCGTCACAAATCGACGTTCCAAAGCAGTGGCACAATTACATGCAGAGAGTGATCAGTACGCTAGCTGGAGCCGAAACAACTTGAGAGCAAAAGGCAGAAGAGCAACACGTACGGAGGCCGATGGCTGGAGCCTGGAGTGGAGGGGCGTGGACCAGAGCAGAGGGCGTCGCTCTTGCTCCCCGTACTTGACATCTCCCCTGCTCACTCCAGCCTCCGGCGATTCCCCATGGGGTTGCAATGTGTTGTCGATGATGAGGAGGTCGTGGTGGCCGGCGGGTAAACGGCTGCTCAGCTCCTTGTTGCGTAGCGCAGAAGATGAGCGACCTGAGGCCGGCGACGGCGGCCGATGAGTTTGTTGGACATCAGGGTCGTCAAGCATCTGGTGTTGTAGCTAGCTGAGCTCAAGTCGAGCCCTCCCCCGTCGACGCGTCGGGCCAGGCACCTGCCACTGTGTGCCGCCGTTGCCCGTCGCCCTTCGCACGTAGGCGCAGCTGGCCGGTGCCGGCGTCATGACCGCTCCATGCGCCCAGCCGCCCATGCGAGGCGGTGTACTACTGTAGTAAATTTCGAAGAGGCGGACAAACTAGGCAACTGTGCGGCACTGTGTGTGTGCTTTCTTTTCTTGCGCCTGCACCGCCCGGCACCACGTGTGCAGCGTTGCACCGCCAGGGTATCGCCTTTCACTTCAAAGTAGCACGTAGGGCCGACATCTCGCACGTACTACATCACCACATCGCCGTGCCCCAGTCCAGCAGATTATTCCGTCCACGTAGTGGGCTCGCCCAGGTTTTAAGACATCTCTACGTATATGAAAGACAAGAGTTTCAGCCATCGATAGGCCATACCAAATCAGCAATCGCACTGTAGATGTGTAAGTTTTGTACATCTACAGTGCTTCCTGTCTCCATAGCCGTGCGATGTGATCTAAATGTTTTGGTCAAAAGCGGTGTCCACGTCTATCCCGAACCATCGAGCGAACCATCGAGGCTTCCCTTCCTTCCTCTCCTATCCCTCCCTCTTCCTTCCTTCCCAATCCCCACGGACCTGGTCAAAAAAAAATCTTCATCCATGTCTGTCGCTCACATCCTCCGCCCAGGAGTCGGCGGCCTCCTCCCCGACCTAGGTCAGTTTTCTCTGTCTCTGGTGGCCGTGGGATGGCTTCCTGGCTGCGGCTCCTCACAAAGGTTTCTCTCTCCCTGGCCGACCTGCTACCTCCCGAGGGGGCCATCGACGTGCCTGGTGACGGTGGAGGAGCTTGGCACCTTCCTTTCCTCCCTATGCGGCTTTAGGATGCGGAGGACAGTCTGGGCGCAATCCCCTCCTCGGCTTCTGGCCCCGCCGGCGGCGAGGCAGTGACGAGGACTCCATGCCCTCTAGGACGAAGCGGCGGCTGCCCATCTTGAGGTTAAGCCCTGTTTTTTCTTATTTCTTTGTTCGCTATCCCCATCTCCTCATCCCATTACCTTCTCTGCAGCCTTTGCTGACTCGGCGAGCAATCCTCCGTCTCCGCCTAGCGGCTCGCCGCGGTCGTCCGCCTCTTCTTCATCAATCCTCAGGTCTAATCCACATCCCCTACTTCTTCCGGTTCTCTAACTGCTCCCGGACCAGAACATAGCGCCACTTGCTGTTTCGATTATGGGTTGTGGGCGTGCTTCTGTTCATTCGTGTGTCGCTCTTATTTCATCCGGTGGTCCGTCGCTGTCGCAGGGCTGGTCAGTTCTCGGTCGATTGGATCGTGCTTTTCGGCCGGCGAACAACGACGACCATAGAAATTTTGGTTCTTCATTGGTTCCTTAATTGCCAGGTAAAGAATCAGCTCTCCCTCACCAAGTTTTACCTATGTTCATTTCTTCCATCCATTGATCTTGATACCCATCCTCTATGTTCAGGCTTTGAGCTGGAATTGATCGTGGTTTCAAGTAGGCAGCCTACAGCGAGCAACAAGAATTGGGGATTTCTGGCCTTTGTTTGGTTCCTTAGTTTCCTCTCAGCCCCTATTGTTCCTTATTCAAAATATGCATAATTACACCAGACCAATTCACTATCAGCAATTCTAGACGGATTCAGGTCCCAAAGGTTCGATGTAATTGAACATTGTCCATTTTTTCTTTAGACATTTCCTGCCATGTTATTTTGAACTGCTTTTTTATTCGAAATACTTGCTTGCTTGGTGTATATTAGGATGAAGTGTTGGAGACGTAGAGGTAGGTTTATTATTAGTCATCATGGACCTGCCTTTACTCCCACACCCCCTTCCCAAGCCCTCTTGCCCCGGTCTCTCTGCCCCATTTCTTCTGCTAGCAGCAAGCATCCTCGCTTCTTTTGTAGGATGTCTTTACTGACTGCATGGCAAGCGACAGTAGCAGCGTTTGCCCGCCGACCCAGCTCCATGCTGACCGGCAATCTTGCTCTCTGGTTTGGTTTTCTTTGCATATGTTTCTGGTTTCCTATTCTGTACCATTATCAGTTGTGCTACGTAGATTTGCCTACCTTTTGTTCTTTTGCTCCCTCTGATTTCTTTGCGTCTTGCAGGTCTTCACAGGTGGCTTCCCTCGATTCGTATTTTTCTTCTCATGTGTATGGGCTGTTTTTTTGGGCGGGTGGTTTTCTATAGATACGGATTTTCCTCATAATATGCATGATTATGCTCTTGGGTCTCTGTTTTGCTGAGGCGCTGTTGTGATAAACAAGATCAATTGACAAGCACATAGAATGACTCAATTGAAATATCCGTGTCTTCTTACCCTGCAAGTTATATTCAGTTGGAGGTGGATCCTAAGCCAATGGACACAACACAAGATCAACCTCAAGCCCACAATAAGGCTAAATTCCAGTAGGTAATGAAAGTTTCAGACAGTTTAATTCTTCTTTACATTATAATTTTAATCGCATTGTGTACTGTAGAGGCCCTCATTTAAATTATGTAGACCTCCTCCTGAAACTTTGCCCCTAAACCTCATACTTATAGTTATCTCCTGCATTAGATCCTACAAATAATGGTATATCACATAATGGTTGTTGCCAATATAATGTGTTAAGATGTAGCAGAATCATGAATTGGGCTAAGCTCTGGAATTTGAATTCCTTAGTTGACACACCGTTTGAAAAACTCTTTCCTCTGATTTTTCTGTACCTTACCCCTGTACATTTTTCATGCTGGTTATCTGCATCCACATGGAAACAACGAGAGAATATTGTTAGGGAGGTTTTGAGCATGGAGTAAAAGAATGTTTCAGCACACATACAATTGTTATTGACTTCTGGCCTATTTAACACAATTTTACATTTTGCTTACTTGCCATGTTATACCACTATAGACTTCTGTCAAATGGCTTTCTAATGGTAAAATGGAGGGAAAATTTTCCAATAGTTATATTATAAGTCCAGTTAAATGATTATTCTCGGTTATTGTTTCTGATATTGAACCTGTAAAAAATTTATCCTGATGATAAAATATAGATATAGACATGCTATTGTTCATTTCAGATTTCCTCCAATTGTCTTCCCACAATCATATGATCTATCCTTTTATTAAGATGGCATGTAGTTGTTTGTAGAACCATGTGAAGTGCCACAATTAGAAAACTCTAACAAGAAGGGGCAACAAGACTAAAAATCTTAATATGAGTCTACTAATTTTCTGGAAAGAAACAATTGTCTGATGCTTTGCCACCCTAAGTCTTGACCCAAATATAAGAACTCCTGTTCGGTACCTCATTGGGCTATCTACGCGCTTTGTATCGATAGAGCGCTTCACCTCATTGATATAGCTGCTACCATGTATCTACTCTCCTACAGAAAGTAGTATAGCATAGTCTTAATTAAAGCACTTGGGACAGGTGTATATGATTCCTTGCTTTAGTGGGCATATCGAAAGAAGTGATTTCACATTCCATGCAATTCCATTATTCTCTAATTAGACTACACCGTTTATGAAAACGGTACTTACTGATGGACAATATAGAGCCTACCAAGTGGGTATTCTATATCTGACACATGAGTGTATCAGATTTTCCAGGGTTCAGATGCATATCTTTCTCACTATATACTTCCCAAATTTTCCCTGTCTAATTTTGTTTTACCATGTTATTTCTTCACATCACTTTGAGGATGATATTCTTGATGAGGTTTAAAAGGATGTGCCTATTTTTTATTCTATTACATTTCTGCATAGAACTTCGACTCTTGAGGTGAGATTTCTCGACAGTTATTTACATACTTTCCCTTTCTGTTGTAAGAGAGGAACAACCGGAGATTAACAATAATTATTTACTTACTTTCCCTTTCTGTTCCTTCAAAAGATTATTGTTAATCGGTTCACTCCTTCAAATTTGTGTGCTTCCTTTCTACACGTTGTATGATTATCGTTTGTACAATAATTACTGGTATTGAACAATTCAGAATTGTATAAACCTTACCTTAATTTATTTTGTGCTACGAATGAAAGGATCCCTGGGATGTATGTATGTGATACTCTGACAACGGGAAGTGCCATCAAATCAATAATGACTCCTACATACATACCTTATATTTGCTAGGTTACATCCACTTGATGTATGATTATATGTTCTATAATTATCTACAAATTTTGGAGGATAATCAATGGTGCTTCCGCTATTCTAATGTACAACTACGTATAAATTGCAGGAGGTTTAGTTGATGTTCCTCAGCCCGGTTAGTGCTTCAAGAAGATGACTTCTGAAAATAATTGGGTGACATTTCTTGACCTTTAGTTTTTCAGAGCGCAAGGTACCATCTAATTTGTATGAGATTGTATTGTTTTCCTTTCCCTGATGTTGATCCCTTCATTTAGTCAGTAGGTGTTGTTTTTGTTGTTATTTTATACCATTTGATGGGCGATGTTAAATTGTTTGTCCTGAACACAAGGTTTGCATTATTGGTCATATGTGGAACAAAACAGTCAGCCCATAGCAAGTGGCAATATTTTTGTAGCACCATTGATGTGTTAGTACTCTCACAACACTACAGTCAATATGATCAAGACGACGTGTTTTGTAGCTTCTTTAGAAGTCCTATTTTTTTACTCCCCAGACGTACTGATGCAATATTTAGTTTGTGAGAATAATATCTGGAGTTTCTGAAATTTCTTGAATTATTGTCAATTTGTTTTCTTTCAGCTGCAGATAACATCACAGAAGAGTTGCCCTCAACCTTTTGGAGTCTGGCCAATATGGCAGGTTATATTTCATTCATGTTCAATTAGCAAATTTCTTGCCTCTGTGGCATGTCATGAAGAACTAAATAGTCTCCTACTAGAAGCACCAATGGCTATCATTGTTGAGTTGTTCCTGTTATAATATATATTCTCAAGATTATATAAAACCTAAAGAGAAAAATGTTGGGAACCATTCCGCGTTGATACTACCTAAGCATAGGTAGGGGCCATTGATCTACCTAAGCATAGGTAGGGGCCATTGATCTATTCAAAGAACGACATATGTATCTCTTAGTCAAGATTAATTTCAGTGTTCTCTGTCCTTCAAGCAGCTCTGATGTGAAATTATCTGAATTTTTTCAGCTATCAATATAGTGGTGCTTTCACTGGAACGCAAGGAAGAACTATAAATTTACCATTAGTTGTTGGTGCTCTGTCATCACTTCAGCACTAAAAATGATAATTAAAATGCCACCAATGCTTGGATTATTGCGCTTCTCCCAAAAAATGTTATAAAATATGCAAGTACAACTGTCAATAGAAGTACATTTTGTTGTTGCTACATCACAATAATCTTAAGAACGTAGTGATGCTTTGCAACACTTCAGGCTTGGCCAACACTAGGTCATCTTAGCTTTGTCAAGATGACCACTGCATATGTTCAGTAAAGAGACGACTCCTCCAAACATGAAACGGCCCTGCCCAGTTGAAAAAAAATGTTGGTGCCGTTTGGCCTCCGCTGCTTAATCCAATGTAAATATGTATGCTACAGCTACATCTTTCCTTCCGTTATTACCCCATACTTCTACATTATAATAAATTAAATACCAAACATTCAAATCGATGGCAGCCTCTAAGAGAAAACTAGACTCTACCACTACACTCTAAGGAAAAAATTAACACGACGGGCGCGGCGTATTGCCGCGCCAAATTTTCTAGTCTATTTTAAATAGATGTCTTAAATACATGCACGTAGTGGGCTCGTCCACGTACTATCGTTTAGCTCTCATAGGCTCTTACTCATCGGTCGAGATAGAGAGTTATCCAGAAACTACATCATTTGTGTAAAGCTCCCACATTGTCCAACTTAGCCGAGCGCAAAACAAGTTTTTGTCTAAAACTATCACAGTCTCTGACCTACTAAACGAGCTCAGAAAATCCTCTTTCTATTTAAAATCCCTCACAGGCTTCGACCTACTAGCTAGAGGACCAAGCTCATAACAGAGGGATTCTTAGCTATTTCCCTAACCAGGAACCGCCGGCTTCAAGTCTTTCGCGAAGAGGAGCCTTCCCAATCCAAAGATAAAAGCTTATTCCTTATACTACTTCTTGTATCCGAATAAGAAAATCCAACATTTTGCATTGTTTGGCTCACCTCTGCACACTAGGGATTTAAACACAATAGGTTTACAAGTAGGACTGTTGGACGCACCACAAACTACCGATTAACAAACATGCTTATGCCATGAACTTACCGACTCTAACAGAGAGTCTCCCTCCAACTGTGCAACCTCGTATATTGTCTCACCATCTCATTCCAACACTCACTGTGGTGCCTTCCTACTCTAATCTACGTATACATGCACCAAAGTCTCATGTCATCGATGGACCAATGGTAAAGTTCAATCTTCTCAGATGGGCTTGGAGTGGGGTTCAGAGGAGGTTGGTTTTCTCCACCAACTATCAAGGAACAAAATATGCGGCAAACAAGGTGGCTTAGTGCCTTAGTTGGTCGCACTACAGGACGCGCGCGCTACGCCGAGGGCAAAAAGCCGTCGGCGTAGGCTAAAATGTCCTCGACGTATGCTACGCCGACGGCTGCTCTCGGCGTAGCCTCCTCGGCAAAGGGCTCCCTCGGCGGAGCATATAGAGGCCGTCGGCGTATCAAAATGCCGTCGGCGTAGCGTCCGTCGGCATAGCTTGTCGACAGGTTGCAAAAATATTTTAAAAAAAATAAAAAATTTTATTTTATTTTATTTCTCAATTTTTGAATCTTTGAATTGTTTGACTCGTTAATCTCTCACTTTGAACATTTTTAACACTAATTACACTTAAAATTTAATTAAATTGCAGTCTTGGTCGAACTTCCTAGAAGATCACCCATCCTAATACTACTCCAGCTCTAGCACGTTTAACTTGCTCGTTCCTTCAGAATCTGTTTCCGCAAAGTAATTCATACATTGTTGTCAATACTATGATATCAATCCTATTAACCCTTATATCAACATGTCACATGTTTGTATTTTTTGAAATTACAAACAATTATTTAAGTAAACATTAATGAATAAGTAAAAATATTATTGAATTCAAATAAAAATATAATAATTTTACTTTTTTGTATTTTTCTATTTAATATGGAATAATTAATATCTTTAAATCTGTAAATCGGAATTTAACAAATAATATGTCTAAATTAATCATAAAAATGAGAGGAATCCAAATATGATATCCATATCAACTAATCACAAACCCTCCGTTTTTGAATTATCTATTTGGTGGTTGCTTTAGAAAATTTCCTTTTTGCGCTCGGATAATGAAAAATGGTTTTTTGGTGGGATGAAAAGGAAAACTTGCATTGAATCTTTGATAAAATAGCATATTTTGAACCTAAAAATGATTTTTGTAAAAAAACATGAGCATCGGATCATGTACATGTAGTTCATATCTGACCCACTTCCTACCGATTCGGCAGAAATTTGTCTTTTTTACCAAAGGTGGATGGAAAGGTTTCGGAAACCCCTGTTGGGACATTGTCCATATAAGGTGGTATAGTATTTTTGTAAAATGTGGTGGTAGAATTTTGAATTAGCCATTTGGTGGTTGCTTCACAAAATCGTCCGTTTTTTGTGCTCGGAAAATGGGAAATGGCTTTTTGGTACGACGAAAAGAAAAACTTCCTCCTGCAACATTGTTCGCCATCCCATGATGCATGTGTATGCATAATATGGGCATATTATCACAAATTATGCCTTGATTCTAGCCATAACATTGGTCATTTGATCCGAAAGCCAAGAAACCTCGAATGAGATAGGTCATTTTGTGAAGGTTTTTTTGAGACATAATCAATATATCAAGTTTAATATTTTTACTTATAACTATGTCACATAATATGACACCACGCGAAGGTTTCGCATTGTTTCGATCGTTTTTGAATTTTTTATGCCTGTTTTAAACTATCGTCAAACTTTGTCGAACGACGGGCATGAAGATTCTTAGCTCGGGGCCGAGCCTCGCTAAACTTGCATCGGATCTTTGATAAAATAGCATATTGTGAACGTAAAAATGATTTTTATAAAAAAACATGAGCATCGTATCATGTACATGTAGTTCATATCTGACCCACTTCCTACTGATTCAGCAGGAATTTGTCTTTTTCACCAGAGGTGGACGGAAAGGTTTCGGATTCCCCTGTTAGGACATTGTCTATATAAGGTGGTATAGTATTTTTGTAAAATGTGGTGGTACCATTTTGAATTAGCCATTTGGTGGTTGCTTGACAAAACCGTCCATTTTTTGTGCTCAGAAAATGGGAAATGGCTTTATGGTGCGACGAAAAGGAAAACTTTCTCCTGCAATATTATTCTCCATCCCATGATGCATGTGTATGCACAATATGGACACATTATCACAAACTATACCTTGATTCTAGCCATAACATTGGTCATTTGACCCGAAAGCCAAGAAATCTCGAATGAGATAGGTCATTTTGTGAAGGTGTTTTTGAGACATAATCAATATATCAAGTTTGATATTTTTACTTATAACTATGTCACATAATATGACACCACGCGAAGGTTTCACATTGTTTCGATCGTTTTTGAATTTTTTATGCCCGTTTTAAACTATCTTCAAACTTTGTCACACGGCGGGCATGAAGATTCTTAGCTCGGGGCCGAGCCTCGCTAAACTTGCATTGGATCTTTGATAAAATAGCATATTGTGAACCTAAAAATGATTTTTGTAAAAAAACATGAGCATCGGATCATGTACCTGTAGTTCATATCTGACCCACTTCCTACCGATTCGGCAGGAATTTGTCTTTTTTACCAAGGTGGACGGAAAGGTTTCGGATACCCCTGTTAGGACATTGTCCATATAAGGTGGTATAGTATTTTTGTAAAATGTGGTGGTAGCATTTTGAATTAGCCATTTGGTGGTTGCTTCACAAAATCGTCTTTTTTTGTGCTCGGAAAATGGAAAATGGCTTTTTGGTGCGACGAAAAGGAAAACTTCCTCCTACAACATTGTTCACCATCCCATGATGCATGTGTATACACAATATGGGCACATTATCACAAACTATTCCTTGATTCTACCCATAACATTGGTCATTTGACCCGAAAGCCAAGAAACCTCGAATGAGATAGGCCATTTTATGAAGGTTTTTTTGAGACATAATTAATATATCAAGTTCAATATTTTTACTTATAACTATGTCACATAATATGACACCACGTGAAGGTTTCGCATTGTTTCGACCGTTTTTGAATTTTTTTATGCCCGTTTTAAACTATCGTCAAACTTTGTTGAACGGCGGGCATGAAGATTCTTAGCTCGGGGCCGAGCCTCGCTAAACTTGCATTGGATCTTTGATAAAATAGCATATTGTGAACCTAAAAATGATTTTTGAAAAAAAACATTAGCATCGGATCATGTACTTGTAGTTTATATCTGACCCACTCTCTACCGATTCGGCATGAATTTGTCTTTTTCACCAAAGGTGTGCGGAAAGGTTTCGGATCCCCCTATTAGGAAATTGTCCATATAAGGTGCTCTATTCTTTTTGTAAAATGTGGTGGTAGTATTTTGAATTATCCATTTGGTGGTTGCTTCATAAAACCATCCGTTTTTATGCTCAGAAATGGAAAATGCCTTTTTGGTGCGACAAAAATTAAAGCTTTCTCCTGTAACATTGTTCGCCATCCCATGATGCATGTGTATGCACAATATGGACACATTATCACAAACTATACCTTGATTCTAGCCATAACATTGGTCATTTGACCCAAAAGCCAAGAAACCTCGAATGAGATAGGTCATTTTGTGAAGGTGTTTTTGAGACATAATCAATATATCAAGTTTGATATTTTTACTTATAACTATGTCACATAATATGACACCACGCGAAGGTTTCACATTGTTTCGATCGTTTTTGAATTTTTTATGCCCGTTTTAAACTATATATAATGTTTTATGTTTTACTTAATTTTTGTTTACAAATGTGTAATATTTGAGTGTAGATAGATAGGTCTTATTTTTCTGCAAATTTTGATATATTATTTGTATTTTTCGAATTAGAATGATTTAGTTATGATTTTTCAAAGTTTAATGAGATAAAATAAAAAATAGCTACGCCGAGGGCAGCCGTCGGCGTAGCATAGGATATGCCGAGGGCAATTCTACGCCGACGGCTGCTTGGCGGAGCTGGCCTAGACGATGGCTACACCGACGGCCCCGACGTTTGGCCGTCGGCGTAGCGACCGGCCGTCGGCATAGCTTTCCATTCCTGTAGTGTCGCCGGTTAAAGAAAGAAAACTTAAACGAGCCAACATGTTTCGAAATGGTACGTAGAGTTGGGTTAGATTGAACGACATGGGCTATGGCTCATTCTTCCTCTTGTTCGATGCCTAAGGAACTTATAGTAGGAACATGACATATGATATATTGCATATTAATTATTTGCATCTAAGGATCGTAGAGGGAGAAATACTATAAAAACAACATAATCTCGGAAAGTCAGCACAAAATAACCCTGTTTCGAAATCTATTCGCAAACTAACATGTTTGCACGACGCCCTACTGCATGGAGTTGTGCTATAGAGAATGGCACCATGGTCCACGGCTTCATGAAAAATGGCTATTTTAAAAAAACTTTTTAGATGAGTCTATTTTGTGTCAAACTTCTGAAAAAGGTTGTTTTGTGAAAACTGGAGGCAAGTCACCTTTATGAGGGATGTTTATGGTTCTACTTAACTCAAATTGGGTGAAATTGGTTTTACCTAAATTGCTTCATTTCTCATTGAGTTCAAAATGTTAGTCACTACTCACTACGCTTCGTTTTTAATACTTAGTAAATTGTATGTTGGCTAGCAGCATCTTAGTAGCAAGATGCAACATCAAAAGTTATGTAAAAGAACACAAGAGACAATTCATCCTTTGTGCAAGGCTCTCATAACCTATATATAGATGAAAGCTATTAAGCTCATAATTTTAATATTTATTTTAAGATCCCATGGCCTCTGACCTACCTGAGGAGAAACAAGCTTGTTTAAAGATTTCAAGCCTTTAAACCTTACTAGGTACAAACACAGAAGGGGTTCTTAAATATTGACCTAAGAGAGAACCAATGACTTCATCTCTACCTAGCACCAAAGTCTGATAATATAAGGAGTAGCCTTTCCTAGCTAAAAAGATGAATATCTCATTCCTCATCTAACTTCTTTGTATTTCAATTATCTAATCCTATTTTGTGCAATATTTTGTTTGTCTATGCACAATGTGGATTCAAATTTGATAGGTCTAGGGATAGGAAGCACCAGGAACTACCAACAAACAAGTTGAATTCTCTCAACCACCATGCTCATGATTCCTAGCCTAGCGCATCAACTATTTTCCTCCAACGCATCCCTCCAATAACCACCGCGCCTTCCTAGATACTGTTTTGCACACCACGCTATGATTTAATATCGAGGAACCAACCATGTATTTCCTTGAGGCTTGGATGATTTTGAAAATGGATTGGAGGATGTTGGTTCACGGTATCAACTAGCAAGGAAAAAGGGAAAGGGCAAAGAATCGAAGGTGGCTTGGTGGGTTGATGGTTCAAGAGTGTTTGTGTTTGTACATAAGAACCAATGGCTTTGAAATAGTAACAGGATGTGGTTGTGCAACAACGCATATCTTAACCGAATGGCTTTGAAACGGTAACAAGATGTGGTTGTGCAACAACACATATCTTGGTCCTGAATCCCACATTAGCTCAATATAAGTAAGGACAAGAGAGAGTCCACATTTGCGAGCTTTTAGACTGGCTTGCAAGAGAGAGATACACAACTATAGTAGGTGACCATGGATATATCTATGCTGCATGAATAGCATCGTAGTTTTCAGATCGTCCCTCCATCAACATAGACACTCTAGAGTCATACATGATCATGTGTTTTGCATTTTATCTTTTTGCTTGCGGATGTGTGTATCTTGGATATGTATATATCAGTGGAACTTTTTTGCTTGTATCATATTGATGCGAACTAGATTTCTGGCCCTCGCAAATACGAGTGCACCATCGTAATGTGTCAGAAACATAAAGTGGACATGCCAAAAGAATTTAAAGAACGCCATATGTTCTATACCGTCAACTCACCAGGGAACTGCAATAAGGACCTATTTAAATTTTAGATGTTATTATATGTATGCTTTCTAGAACCTTTTTTACGAAAAAAGCACCATCATACGCTATGGAAACCTGTTGAAATGAGCATTTTTTTGTTTTAAAATCATTTTTTATTTATTAATTATATTATATTTGTGATGTATACTTGCACTGCCAAATTTTTATGACCTCACGGAAATATTTAGCATTATGACCTCACGGAAATATTTGGCATTGTTTCTCCACAATATACTTGCACTGCCAAATTTTTATTTACTTATTTGTTTGTACAAAATTGATATAGATTTTTGGTTATATAAAATAGTTTTAATTAACTTTTGTTGTTTTAGGATATTGGAATGATATTTTGTATGTAACAACCATAGAGTGGGGTTGTGATCCCTGAGTAGTCGTGCACAACTAAAATAATTCATACTACTTAACAAATTGTTTGTTCTATTTTGCATTTATTATATATGTCTTTTATATAACACTTTTTGATAATTTCAGTAATGGATTTATATGAATATTTATTGTTTGCACCTACACCTTATTTACTTTAGTCGTTGCTCTTACAATTACCATATTGCACCTACAACTTATAGTTGTGCAATGGCATGCCCTGGTATTCTAGGTAATGTTGTATTCAATAGTTTAACATCTAATGAGGTAATATATTCATTAGTTTAAATTCTTTACAATGGTAGTGTTGTCTAAACTTCTCATACTCACTCCGTCCCAAAATAGATGTCTTAGATTTTTAAAATTTTAGATAAATTTATATACTAAATAGTTTCTACATTCATTCAAATTTAACAAATCTAAGACATCTATTTTAGGATAGAGGGAGTAATTCATTTGTAAGACCAAGCTCAGAACTTCTTCCTGTACTGAAAGTGCAAGACAGCAGAATTTGCCGCTCCTCCTCTAGCAGTAATGCCCGCTACTTGCACCGTAGGAATAGGTGCCCCCCCCCCCCCCCCCCCACCCCATCTGAACATCTTGTATCTAATTTTTTTTTTACCGGAGCCTGAACATAATTACCAAGGAGACCCAAACAGCATTGTTCGCTTACAAAGTTTTAGAGGCAGAGAGGAGGATTGGTGAGCCTAGAACTCAGGGAGGGTCAAAAGAGTGACACCAATTAGTTAGAGAGGAGGCAGTAACGGGATTATTACATCGATGGGACCATAAACGAATGTTCTCAAGGCATTTTTTATGACCGCGAGCAGTGGCTCATCTTTGGCGTTGAATACCAGGGCGTTTCTCCTCTTCCAAATATTCTATAAGATGGCCGTGCAGATGGTAGTATCGGCGGGGGAGCGACAGCGAGAGCTCCAGAGGTCCAAGAAACTTGAGGGGTTAGCGTCGCCATTGGAGAAGAAGCGCCAAACTTCCCTGGCGCGGAAGCAGCTACCAAGCAGGTGATCAACGTCTTCATCCAGAGAGCAGGAAGGGCATGCTGGAGACGGCGTCATGTTGTGGCGATGTCGACGGTCATTGGTAGGGAACCGGTGGCGACGGGCGAGCCACTTAAAAATCTTGCACTTGAGGGGGGGCGCATTGCTCCACACCGCCCTGGCCTGTTCGTCAATTTGCAAATGCCTGAAAGAGTTGACATAGAAACCTTTGTTTGAAGTTTTTTTGTTAGTGTATCGGCAAAGACGGGAGTCCTGGGTGTTCGGACGGAGGTTGACGAGCTGAAGTTCAAGGCTGATATCCGCGAGTTCGGCAGAAGCGGCAGTGGTGAGGCGGGGGGTAAGGGTGGAGGCAAGCCCGTGAAGAGTAATGAAGAGGACAGAAGCATGGGGCCGAACAGAGTGAGAGAACAAGGCGGGCATGCGTTCTGCAAGGGTGTCAGTGCTCAACCAACGGTCATGCCAGAAAGCACTAGTCGATCCATCTCCAAGGGAGGTAGTGGTGGAGTCTCGGAACGCGGCAAGGCCAGCAACAATGTCATTCCAGACAGGGGTGTCGAGATGGTGGCGATCACCAAGGTCCCTGGATTCAGACCATCCATATCTGCGATGGAACCAGGCAGCCCAAGGGGCGTCAGTGGGAGCATGAAGTTTGGTAAGGAATTTTTTCAGGAGAGCGGAGTTTTGGGCATGTAACGAGAGAACGCCAAGCCCTCCCACGTCTTTAGGGGTGCAAACGTCGGTCCATGCAACTTTGCATTGGCCACCAGAGCAGGATTCTTCCCCGGTCCAAAGGAAAGCACGACGACGTTTATCAATGGCCTCCACAACTCCCCCGGGAAGGATGCCAGCACTCATAGCGTGAGCAAGCATGGCTGTAAGAACAGAGTTGACAAGGAGAAGGCGACCACCGATAGGAAGGGAGCGGCCGCGCCAACCGGAGAGACGCATACCACCTAGCGAGATGATAAACACAGCTAGACGAGGCGAAGAGACCAAGAATTGGAACAAATTTTTGCCGATAACAGAGACAACAAAACGCTCAAACGGGGAACCTAGCCAAAACTGTAGTAAATTGCAAACCGAAGAAAGGGAGACATGGGAATTTTTTCCATGGGCCACCGCAACCACCACCGGAGATGGTGAGAACAACGGCGAGCCATGGGCAACAGGGAATCATACCAGGGAGCTGAAATTTTCCAAGGTGAACTGGAGGAAGGCGTCGCCCGGCGAGGGGAAGGGCTGCGGCATCTCCTTCGGGTCCAAGGCCAGCATCCATGGCAGGCGCTTGGCGAGGAAACCTTGAGCCTCTGCGGAGCCTTCCTCAGCGCCAGCCGCAGGCGAAGCATGGAGGAGCAGGGGGGGGGGAGGCGCGGGGTGGTTGGTGGCTAGTCCTAGGGGTAGGGGGTGGCCGACGGTCGCCGGAGCGGTGAGCGGCGGTGGGTCACCTAGGTCGCCTGGAGAGGCGGGGGAGCTACGCGTCTCCATCCCTCTTGTATCTAATTCAACTCCACGCCGGGAAATATTCATCAGAAGTGGGTGACTGTTGTGCGCAAACCTCCAAAGGAAGTGTTGGACTTTCAGCGGACAGTCAAGGCTTCAAATCTGTTTAAAAATAGCTTGTTTAATTCCATTTCTACCGTCGTCCTCCCCAAGATTGCTTCGTCAGCTTACTGCTAAGGATAGTCACATGTACCTTGTAGGCAGACCGAACAGAAAATATGCCTTTGGTGTCAAAATGCCATGCTATAAAATCTTCAGATTCCGTGCAAATTGGTATTTTCAAAATCTGGGCTACATCGTCCTGATTAAACCACCGATCCAACAAACCCCGATTCCACTTACCTGTGTTCTCAATAATTAGATCTTAGACAAAAACCAGTGGGCATTCAGTGATTGCAAGCCAGGGCATTTTATATCTGGAGCTTCTATTTTGGCACTGAATTCTTTCCGCATTCCGTTGAGAGATTTCAAATTCGAAAGTTTTATGCAGTCTTTGATGTAAAAACGAACAACTTCTGCAAATTACGTCCATGATCCTTGGTCTCTCTCTTCGCTGAAACCGTCCGGCTGTACACTTGAGTGGCAAGCAGCAAGCCAGAGCGAGTACAGTGCTACAGGTGATCAGCGACTGAAAGCTGATGCAAACTGACCAGCTCGATCGGCTCCACGCCCACGGTAGAGGACACGAGCAGAGTTTGAAGGCAGCATGATTAGCACTCCAGTCCCCGGCGCTTTCGTTGACCGATGGGCCCCGGCCCAACAAGCCAAAAATGTACGCGCGTCTTGGGCCCACAAACTAACAATAACACCCGTGCACATCAGCGACACCGATCGCCGTCACAGAGCCGCAACAGCGGCCTAATTACATACAGAGAGCGATCAATTAGTGCAATTACGCCAAGCAATCATCAGAGCAAGAGGCAGCAGAGCAGCACGGAGGCGGATGGCCTGAGCAACGCCGACCAGGCCGCGTCGCTCTTGCTCCTCGCGACATCTCCCCTGGTCGCTCTGACGACGGCCGCGGCGGAGGTGTCGTCGTCTTTACCGCCGCCTTTGCCGTTCCCGCGGCAGGACCCGACGCCGACGTCCTTGACGACGGCCCGGTCGTCGTCGACGCACAGGCCGGGGTTGCCGCTGAGGTCGAGGTTCCGTCCGAGGCGCCTGAGGAACGCGCCGTCGAAGGGCACCGCGCCGTCCAGCCCGTTCTTGCTGAGGTTGAGGTGGTACATCCGCTTGAGCCGGCTCAGCCCTGCCGGGATCCTGCCCGTGAGGTTGTTGTTCTGCAGCGACAGCGTGGTTAGGCTGGCCAGTTGCCCGAACGTGTCCGGTATGGAGCCCGAGTATCCCGAGTTGGCGAGGCGGAGCTCCTGCAGCCGCGCAATGGCGCCCAGCTCGGGCGGCAGCGGCACGCCCATCGGGTTGTTCTCCATGATCAGGTACTGGAGATCCTGGAGCGTGGAGAGGCCAGTGGGCAGGCGGCCGCTCAAGCCGTTGTTGCTGAGCGCGAGGAAGGTGAGGGACTTGAGGCCGGATAAGGAGGACGGGACGGCGCCGGTGAGGTTGTTGGAGCTGAGGTCGAGCTTCTGGAGCTGCGGGAGGCCGCCGAGCTCGCGCGGGATGGGGCCGGAGAAGGAGTTGTAGCTGAGGTCCAGGCCGGCGAGGGTCCGGAGCTCGCCGAGGCGGGCCGGGATGGGGCCCGTGAGGGAGTTGTAGCTGAGGTCGAGGTGCACGAGGCTCTGAAGCTCGCCGATGGCACTGGGCACCTCGCCGCGGACGAGCGGGTTCTGGGCGACGGTGAGAACCTGGAGGGAGCGGAGGGAGGCGAGCTGCGGCGGGAGCGTGCCGGAGAGGGAGGGGTTGGAGCGGACGCTGAGCTGCTGCAGGCGGGAGGCGGAGAGGTTGGCGGCGGGGGGTAGGGTGAGGCGGGTGGGCGTGGAGGGGTTGTTGAAGCAGTCGACGAGGAAGAGGGACTGGAGGTGGGGCAGGGAGGAGAAGGCGTGGGACGGGAAGGCGGCGGTGGGCTTGCAGGACGGGTTGGGCGGCACCCCGAAGTCGAGGCGCGTGACGTGCATGAGGCGCGCGGAGGAGGAGGAGGTGTCCGGCTTGCACTCGAGGCCGGGCCAGGGGGCGGCGCAGGGGTCGGAGGATCGCCAGTCGCGGTCGGAGGAGACGGCCTCCATGACGCGCAGCAGCGCCTCCCGCTCGGCGGGGTCCATGGCCGCCGCGGCCACGGAGAGGAGGGAGAGGAGGAGCGCGACGGTGACGGTGGCTTGCATGCTGGCGGCCGGCGGCTCGATCGATCTCGTGCTGCTGCTCCTGCGGTGCTCTCGTGGGTTCGGCTTTTTGACGTGGTCGTCGAACGTCGATGTTGGTCAGTCAGTGAATCAGGTCAGTTCAGAGTCCAGAGGCGTTTATTGAGCGCGCGGAGGAGTGAGGGCGTAGTGGGGGCATGCAGGGGGCACTCCACCTGAAGTGACGGGTCTGGGGCCTGGCCTGCCCGTACAGGATTCATCAGAAAGAAAAGAGCCCGTACAGGCGTGCGCGTGCGTGCGTGCGGTGCCGGGGAATTCCACTGTTACCATCACTGTCGCCGCCGACCGGGACCCCCTGCTGCTCGCCACGACCGGAGGCATCCCCCGGCCGGATTTCGAAGACATCGATCGTCGGAAACCGTCCAAGATCTCTTTCTCCAATCAGGGTTCACGCGACGACAACTTGAACTGTTCTCCGCGTAATTTTCTGGGAACGAGACACCGTGCTACCACAAGGTGTCGATTATCGTCGTCCCGATTCGCGCCGGGTAGCCTTTCCCTTGCTGTGGCAAACAAGCAAGCACGGTGCGCGCCAGCTTGCGTTTGCCACTGTGTGCGCACAGTAAAACGGGACACGTCAGGTCAGCTTGGCATCGAACGCTTTTGCTGTCTAGCGGACGCGAGGACGGAGCCCAACTGTAGCACGGTGACCTAACTGGTACAGAGCGCGAGCAGTGGCCGGCTGACTAGGAGAGCCAATGAGTCCACATGCATCGACCAGTTCGATCACACGTACGTTCGCGTTGTTTGTGTTCGCCTATGCATGCATGCATGCATGTGATGATGTGGCCCGGCATTAATAACTTGTCTCGGAATTATTGACGGTTTCTGTGTACTGTAGACCTAAAAGCGCCTTTTGCCGCGCCGTCTGCATCTTATTTTGACACGGCAAGGCCAACATGGATGATTCATCGGCGTTTCCGACTACGCCATTGGCGCGAGTAACGAATTTGGGTTTTCTAATGTTGTCTTAACGGTAAACACAGTTCTAAACGGGTACAACCATCAAAGCATAATCTCCAAATAGTCGATGCATAGTATATTGGAACTCACTTGGAGGGATGGACATTCCATGCCAATAACTTATATTCGCACTCAAACCAGGGTTTGAGCGCATTCCAATTGTATACCATTTACCAAACAAAGACATACGACGGGTGGAAACAATTCATCATGCAAATCCAGACATATGTAAAAATGTATAAACTTCCATCAAACTGACCTGTTTTTGTAAAGGAATCCGAACCTATTTTGCTTGCTGAGGTTTGTAACATATACAACAACCATAATTGTTTGTGATTGTGCTCATACTGCACATATATTCTCCGTATGTTTACATTCTATTGAGGAAAAACTCCACCTAATTTGTAACATCCCACATCTATAACCTTTGGAGGTAAGACAAACAGAAACCTGAATTACTCAACACCAATCTTTCAAAAAATATGTTTTGCCATTTCAATACTGATTTGAGATAATCACCACATACAAAGATACAAAAAATGTTATAATACTACATCAATTAGCCTATGAATAAACAGTATACCCACTACACTTCAAAGTATAAAATGTTAAACACACAGATCATTACTTTTACTCGTTGGGCAGCGTTCTATTAATTTAAGACAGGAAGTTCATTACAAATAATGTCCCGAATAAGATCCAGAGACTCATTAACCCACACAACACCTGACACATGCTTAGTAGATCTGCTAAGGACATTGGTCGCCCTATTACAGTGTCTACTTTCATGAACAAATATAGAAGAAAATCTAGAAGATGGCTTCTTAATATCAGACACCACAATGCCAGTTGGAGTTTTTTGTTAGTTTTTTCCCTAATAGGCAGGGTCATTCATTTTTGAAATGAGTGACAGGCAATCTGACGAAAGGATAACATTGCCAAAGCCCCTGTTCTTGTGCAAATAAATATGTAGCATGTTTAGCAGCTTTAGCTTCAGCCAATTCGGGAAATGAAACCACTCAAACAAAGAACATGTTGCCGTAAACAATCACCCAATGTGGTACGCGATAAGAATCTCTGATCCCATACGACCATGGAAGGATAGCAGCGTCCACATTAATCTCAGGAGGTGGGGACCATTTTGGAATTGAAGACTCGTCTCACATAGGTAAGTGAGGTGCACATCAGCAGCAGAAACAGAGTATAAGGAAATGAACAGTTAAATTCCCTGAGCACAATTTTTTGGTACCTGCATAATATGGTTTTAGCATAACTCATAATTGTTTCCACTAAAGCAATAACATGCACATTATAGGTACCAATAGTATGATCTATTGCATCAAAGATTGAATTACTATTTCTAAGATGCAACTTGTGAAAAAGGTGGTCAAAGGTACCACTAAAGCAATAACATGCACATTATAGGTACCAATAGTATGATCTATTGCATCAAAGATTGAATTACTATTTCTAAGATGCAACTTGTGAAAAAGGTGGTCAAAGGAGTAGCAGCATCAAGCGTGTGAGAAAGGAAAACACACAATGGTATGTACTCAACATCACTAGGGCACTGCAGTAACTCATCTACGCTCCTCATACCACCTCATGGCATTACCAATCATCTGGTTCCTGCTCATAAGCATAAACCAATAGAGAGGCTCGAATTAGTACACGTCCACCACAACTAACTCATATTTGTACTCGACATCAGTTAAAATGAGGACGCAAAAGCGAAGCGCTCACCAAAGGTATCCTTAGCTTTGTGTCTGAGAAGCATGCGCTCAGGTCTCTATTATGGTTGCCACATCCGCCACACTTGAATGCGAAATCAGTGGGGAAAATCATGTTAGCAGTATAGCACAAAACGCTCACAGAAGAACTAAAAGCAGACATACATGAATTCAGAAATTCAATCACTCTATCTTATTCTAAACAAATGCCACTGAACCGTCATTTAACTTTTGAAAGATTAAAAGACATAGAACAATAAAAATATGACATCAGGTAGATTTAAAGAACACAAATGACACAAATAGTGCAGTAGCTTATATAGAGGATGTACAATGAGACTGAGGTGACGACGACGACGATGTGTTGCTTGCCCACCTTCCTCTGCTGGCTCCTAAAGGATTCCTTGTTAGCGTTGCTGCTCCTTCTTGCGGGTTACTACAAAGCATTTCAGTAAATTGAGAATAAAGAGAAGCTAGCAAGCAAATCCACCAAACAAAACAAGCACCTGCTCATTGGAATAATATGTTTGGAATAATATACCATATAATATAAAATAGGTAGAGCTCAGAGAGAAAACATGAGAAATAATTTGTAAATTCGTAAGGAATAAATATACATATCGACGCCTTGGAAGGAAGCACGCAAATACGATAGCTCTCCTATCATGACTGCGTAACCAATTCAGAGTACAGTAGTACAGTAGAAGCAGGTAAGAGACACACACCTCACCAGTCCAGAATTATGTGCTGGTCAATTGTGGTGGTCGACACTGGCGCCGTCTGTAGGGTTCGCAGCATAAAAAACAAAAAATTCCTACGATGGGAACTATGTACCAAGATCTATCTACTAGATACAAACAACAGACGGATGTATATCCGTAGAGAACATACCCTTGAAGACCGACAAAGCTTAACGAGTTTAACTCGTGGTTGATGTAGACGATCTCTTGCCGATCTCAAGATCGAGAGGAAGTCCTAGCGCCGCAAAGCAGCAGCGCATCTGTGCTCGCACACACGTACAAGCCACTGGGCAACCTCCGCCTCCTCGCTCCAGCGATGCAGCGGAAGCACAACCCTTTCTTGCCGAATAGCCACCGGGAACATGTATCTCGCTAGTCCGAGACCATGGGGAATAAATTTTAGAGGGGGGGGGAGA
Organism: Avena atlantica; assembly: GCA_910589765.1. Taxonomy (NCBI): domain Eukaryota; kingdom Viridiplantae; phylum Streptophyta; class Magnoliopsida; order Poales; family Poaceae; genus Avena; species Avena atlantica. Next base: position 469,251,325 of record OU342733.1, read on the forward strand.
GATCCTTCACGAGGAGGTGTGTGAGACAAGTGAGAGGAGGGGCTCCTTTTATAGGAGGAGGGGGCACCCAAGGGGGTGGCCGCCGGCCATGGGGGCTGCCCCCTCCCCTCCTTCATTCATGTGGGTGGACACTCCACTCACAAAATGTCCTTTAAATTCCCTCCACTCAAAAGTCCACTCAAATTCCCATTAAATTTTCACCAAATTTAATGCAAACTCTCATTAAATAAAACTCTTTTATTTTATTCAGAATTTTGTCAATTACTTTAATGACAAAGGAGGGGGCACCCAAGGGGGTGGCCGCCGGCCATGGGGGCTGCCCCCTCCCCTCCTTCATTCATGTGGGTGGACACTCCACTCACAAAATGTCCTTTAAATTCCCTCCACTCAAAAGTCCACTCAAATTCCCATTAAATTTTCACCAAATTTAATGCAAACTCTCATTAAATAAAACTCTTTTATTTTATTCAGAATTTTGTCAATTACTTTAATGACAAACATTCACAAATAACCCCTTGCTAGAATTCCATTTCACATGCATAACCACTTTATGCAATTTCACCCGAAAACCTGTTTCGGTAACTAGTGAAATAAATTCCTGCGCTTGTTTATTCTTTCAGCATGAAACATTTGCTCCAACTGGATGCCAGTGTCCCTTAAGTGTGTCACCCTACGGTTCGCGAATAATGCGGACATGATCGAGACCCTTCTCCGATCAATAATCAGTAGCGGGACCTGGAGATCCACACTGACTCCCACACATTCAACGATGACTTTTCCAGTGATCGTCGAAACCTTTTACGCTTGTATCTTAATCCCTTTGTTTCACGATATATTACATGTCCGAGATTCGATTATCGGTATCTCCATACCTAGTTTGATCTCGTTACTGACATGCACTCTTTTCTCGTTCCCGTGATATAACATTCTAGTGATCAAATCACTTGCTTGCAAGCTAACCAATGTGATATCACCAAGAGGGTCCAAAGCATATCTATCCGTCATCGAGATGAACAAATTCCACTCTTGATCCATGATTCTCAACATAACACTTTAGTATCTTTGAAGCTATCTTTATAATCACCCAGTTACGGAGTGACGTTTGATGTCAACAAGAAACTCTTCCGGTGTTAGTGATTGGCATGATCTCATGGTCTAAGGATTATGACTACTTCGTAGTTTGTTTGTAGCAATATAAACTCAATGACTTTGATCGTAATGCTATACTTCGTATGAATGTTCATCACACCATTACACTAATGTTGTGATCTCGTTATTAACAACATCCAATGTCTATGATCAGGAAATCGTGATCATCTTGTTAATCAACGAACTAGTTTATAAGAGAGGCATAACTAGAAACTTCCTTTTTGTTTATTAAACACACATGTATTAACGTTTCCGTATTAATACAATTATAGCATGTAAAATAAACATTTATCATAAACAAGGAATATGATAATAACCACTTTATTATTGCCTCTCGGGCATATTCCCTTCAGTCTCCCACTTGCAATAGAGACAATAATCTAGTTTGAAAACTTTGTGTATTGAACACCTATGGCTTTCTGGTCTTCCAAATACGCAACTGCAAGTGGTTAACATAATCTACGGATCTGACGCTTTCAGGTCCGTGTGTATTTGCATGTCTTTGCGTCTTCACGCATCACTCATTCTCCAATGAGATGGCATTGTATAAATTTGGTATTTCGGTGAGACCTTCAGTTCCTTGGGGTTAAAACACATCGATACTATTGGCATACAATATATCTTTAGTGTTAGCCCGTTGCGAACCACACCTTAGTTTGATAACAAACTACTTGACACAAATTCCCTCCTTTGTTGCTACTATAGCAATCTTATACTTAGCCTTTTGTTGTAGTATTCGTCACAATGTCTTAACTTTGGAATACATCCAAATCCATCATGAAAACTCCTTTCCATTTCATTGTGCCACTCATAGTTTAAATTGAGATAAACTTAATTTGTATCTTGTGACAAAACTAGTATCAATGTAACGCTTTACAATGAACTATTTGTAATTGTTTGTCACCTCTACACAAATATATTCTTAGTTCTTCCAAAAGATCATAAGAATATCCTTACTATCGTCCAATGATCATTTTATGATTCATTCTGGTATATGCTCATAACACTTAGAGCATAAGACATATCTGGATGTGTACATATCATGGTATGATTGATCAAAAGATTCTCGTGATTTCACTCATCAAGTGTCAAAGCACTTGAATATTGTTTCACTTATCAAGTGTCGATACACTTGAATCTTGATTCAATTCCTTTTCCATGCGACAAGAACCTTTTTATTGTTGTTTCTATATTGAACTCATTTGATATCTCATATATGTACGTTTGGCACAACCATATTAGCATCACAGTCTATCCACTATAGACATTCATGCTAAATATTCGGGTTTTGCCTAAGTCTTTCATCGAAATGAAATTCTTAACCATTGTCAATAAAAATTACATCATTTCTAATCAACAAGATGTCCTCCACATAATGTATTAGAAATATGTCTCAGTGCTCCCACTTAATTTCTTGCAAATGCAAGCATCTTCATCGTCTCCTGACGAAAACTCCTTTTCATCATGGTGAAGATTCCAACTCCGCGATGCTTACTTCAACCATTGAAGTTTGCATGCCCTTTTAACATCCTTTGAATTAACAAAACCCTTTGGACCATGTCATGTACACGTCCTAAGTATCCATTCTATTAGAAGAACTTTGTTTTGTTTATTCATCTACCATATAACAAATTATATGTAGTGGTTGCTACTTTAATCCGTACAGACTAAATATCGCTACGAAAGATCAAATCTTGTCATAGTCAACTCCTTGAACATTGTCATAAAATACTTTACGACATGTCGACTATTTCATAGATGTGAAACATCCATGTCTGTTTCTTTATAGATCCAAATACGACCGATAGGTTTTTACACCTTTCCGGAGGGTCTTCCAAGTTCAAAACTTGATTTCTCGTGTATGGAACTATCAGGATTTTATGGCTTCAAGCCATTTGACGGAGTCAGGGCCCATCATCGCTTCTTTGTATGTATTCGGTTCATCGTTGTCAAACAATAATGATTTACTCTCAAATCTTAGCATTTTATTGTTTAACCGACCTACTTGGTTCAATAGGAACTTAGATCTCCGTGACCACAACCTTTGAGGCACATAAGCTATGAGCATTATGGCAGCCTTCAGAACGATTTTCGGCGCTGCGCAACTCAGCACATATAGCTAAGGTTCGTTAACCTTATCAAAGTTCTATTGTCCTCCCACTTAACTTTTGAAAAAAATTCCTTTTTCAAGAAACTTCACATTTCAAGCGACAAACCCTTTTGTCCTTGGTGTTATGGAGGAATACCCAATTGTTATTTGAAATAACCTACAAAGACATGCTTATCCAACTTCGGTTGTAAACATCTTACTTATGTTTAGCATACCAAAATTTAAGAAATGACAACTTGGGTTTTACCCTAAACCATAACTCATATGGTGTCATTTCAACGGATCAAGATGGAGCTCTTTTCAGTGTAAAAGCGGTAGTCTCTAAGGCTTTAATCTCTTTAAAATATAATGGCAGTTTTTATAAATAACACCTTTGATCCAACCATGTCAAACAAGGTTTCATTACAAATCTCAAACATTCCATACTCCTATGGTGTTTCGGGAGATGTAAATCTATGTGTTTTGCTAAACTTGCAACTCAAATAAATCCCTTTATGATAAAATCATAATTCATTTATTTTCTTGTTACACTTGTAACTCAAATAAATACCTTTATGATAAAATCATAAACCATTTATTTTCTTGTCACAATGATTTTCACTTCATCTTGAAAGTCTTTGAACGTTTTCAAATATTTCACACTTCTTTCTCATTAAGTGAATATTCACTCAAATTTCCGGAGAAATCATATGAAGTTGAAACCCATCGCTTACGACTACACATAATGGAATACATACATCAATATGTATAAATTCCAATAATTTAGTCGTTCATTCTTGTTTGGCCTTTAAACAAAGTTTTAATTATCACATGGAAAGTCTCACAAGCGTCACTTGATCAAATCAAAGACTCCAAAAATCCATGAATATGGAGATTCTTCATGTTTTCTTTCCAATATAATTTAAACAACGATGTCACTTCATAAGTGATCTTTCAATCATTTGTCTTGCGACATTTTAGCATTAGGTTTTATGGATGTGATTTCTCTAACTAGATTTGTAAATCATCCATCTTATATGGAATACAATAATTATTTGAACAACCTTTGTTCTCATAATACCTGATTCAAATAATAATTATTAAAACAAATCTTGAAGTCAAGCTTTGATGTCAACGAGAAATACAAACAACGGTTTGTTTGTTTTCGATGAACATCATCACATATTCTCTTGCTAGTTACTTAGGCCATTGTGGTTCATGAATTGCGTCGTTCTGTATGAAATTTCATACCAACCAATTTGGTATCCAATACCCAAGAACCACATTGTTTAACAAGCAAAGAATACAACCATAACATGTATATCATATATATACCTAAATTGGATATTTCCAATTTTTTCTTTTCTGCCAAATATATTTTATAGATTCTCTTTCAGCATTTCCTTTTTACTTTTTAAAAGAATCTATCAACACCAAAGTGGCGTCATATACATGACACAGAGTACAAAGCGTGTATATTCAAATAATAATACCTTTGGACTTGCACTTTGAAGTAGATCACCATCATCAAAATGATCGATATTCTTTTAAAATCCATTCTTTAGTAATCTTTTAGTGTAGTAAACACTTTACATACATCTTCTATTCATCCTTATCATGACGACTTTCATGATCAAGCTAATGTAGCTTATAAGGAGAATCGTGATTATAATGTTGCTTTCCAAAACCCTTTTTGGATGATTAGGATGTCTAGCATCTCCAACCTTTGTAAATTCTCATCCTATATGAGAACACATATTATACTCTATCATATTGCAACCAAAAATTGTTTCAGATATCGTTATATCTGCCACACATGATGGTTTCTGAAATAATTCTTTCAGCTCCTAGATAAACTTGATATTAAAACAATCAAGAATCATGGAGGCAAACATGATACTTAAGATACTAACATTGGAATTGTTACTCTCGATTTAATACTAACTATTAAATTTTACGGAGTAAACAAAGTTTGCTAAAAGTTTGCAATAGGACTTTAAACTTTAGATTGACACTCAACACAATACGATACCAGTTCGTAAAGTATATATCCAGAATTCTATAGCTCTATTATCTCAATTACAACTATGCATAAGGTGGTGAATGAATGCCAATGACTACAACAAATTATGCAAATTCACTTTGATTTGATTTATGATAAATTGAGTTCTACTAATCCAAATTATAAATGAACTCCCACTCAAAAACGACATTCCTCGTGTCTTTTTGGTGATTACATGAACCAAATCCACTACACCAAGTCCGATCATCACGTGAGTCGGTGTAGCTTCAAAGGCGAGCATCAAATGGGCATCATATCTACTATATGACTCATGCTTAACCTTTCGGTCCGTGTTCCGAGGCCATGTTGTACATGCTAGGCTCGCCAAATAAGAACCTTAGTATTCGCGTGTGTAACTTTCTTACACCCGAGATATGCTCGTGGATTCAAGTACACCCGATCATCACGTGATGTCTTGAAGCGACGAAACATTGTCGGTGCATACTTAAGGAAGAACACATTTTTATCTTGATATCTAAATGAGGGATCATCTTATTATGCTAATAAAACGCCAAACAAGCAATATAAGATGCTATCAAACATCACATATTTATTAGTGGAATGATATGGTTCCCGCATATGATCTCCATCACGTGCACTGTGGTATGATCACTATCGTACCTCTATGTGTAAGGCCAAGGTCTATGGAACCTACACGTTATGCGTGTTGTAAGAGTATCATCTCATAATTCTACTTACAACATCACCATATCATAACACTAGCCCAGCAACAATCTAAACTAGACGCCTCTAATTTATCCATTGCAAGTTTTACGTGGCTTAGGGATTTCGAAGATAGAACCCACTACAAGGAATATGTCTATATATGACCCTCCATTTTCGTCACAAAATCGTCATAGTAGTCCGTTTATGACGATTCTATGACGATTTTGAGATCGTCGAAAGCTGGACGTCGCAAATGAACTATAACGACGATTTTTGCGAAATCGTCATAAACGTCTATGACGATATTGGATCGTCATAACGTCTATGACGATCCAGTATCGTCATGGGCCATCTAGCCAAGCCAGCTCAGATCCTACGTGGCAAAATTGTGACGAAATGAAATTGTCGTAATGTGAATTCAGCCCGGTCCAGTTCAGTCACTTATATGGGCCAAGCCCAATAATTCAGCCTTTTTATTTCTAGGTCATGGCCTTTTACACTGCAGTTTTTTTGGCCCTACAGCTTTGTAGGATCAATTTTTTATTCTAATTTTCAGCATTTTTATTGCCAATATTATTTGGGCCCTAGACTTTTTACAATCCTTTTATTATTTGGTACTACCTATTTCTTTTTGGATTTCAGCCTTTTTCGTAATTCATTTTCCACCAAAATATCTCTGATCCAACACCAAGAATTGGCCATAGCCTTGTCACAATATTTGATACAGAACATTACACAGTCAACTAGTCATGCTCAATTTTACTAAATAAATATTCTTATCACAGCATACAAATGAACCAGACTTTGGAATAGCGATACTATATGCACTCATTACATCAAAATAAATTTCAGTTCACAAAACAGAGTTGCATAAGGCATCGCTTCTTCCATCTAGGCTTCAATCATATCGTCCAGAACTTGTGTCTTGATCATCTGAATAAAGACCAGCATATCAGCCTATGAAATTATTCACAAAAATAAAAATGAGTAAGAAAGCATTCAAAAAAATAGGTTCCTTTATGGTCAGCCTAAATTGACAAATACTATCTAGAATACAGTCACCAGAATTTAGCAGTACTGAATCTTTCACCAGAAAAAGCAATTTTTCATTGAACATTTCATTGATATTTAATAACATTTGATGTTCAGCATGAACAGTAGTGGCATTCATAAACAATTTTACAGAGCTAATCCAACGAAAATAATATACAAAACAGTTGATCTAACCAAGCACACAACTAAGAAGAGCCAGCCATTTTGGTCACACAACTAGCAGTTGGCAAAAAGTAGGAATTTCTCGAGGAATGGAGAGCCCAGCTTACAAGGGAGAGATAGACAGATGGAGCCACTGAGTTCTGATTCTTGTGTGACAGTGAAGATTATGTGCTCTCTCGATAATCACATTGCGCCCCTATAGAACAACACAGAACGAGTAAACAACAGACACACACTCAGTCAGAAAATCAAGCCTTTTGTAGACAGGTGGATCCAATCATAAATTGGTGAAGTTATAGTTATAGGCCAGCACAACATACTACAGATCCTCACCCCTGTAGATAACCTAACTATACATCCTGTTCAATCTCTTAGTGTTCATTCTATTTCCGATATATAGCCATGCAAGCAACAGGTCTAGCTATGCTATAACAAAGAAGCAAAATAGAAGTAGGGTTATCTTGGCACAACAGTGTACAATCACATGAGTCATGCTATACCTTCTGAAGCGTGGACTCCTTCTGGATGTTGTAGTTGGCGAGCGTGCACTCATCCTCCAGCTGCTTCCCGGCAAAGATAAGGCGTTGCTGGTATGCGGGCACACCTGCAGTTATAGAACATGCCACCATATGATTAGCCATTAACGAAGCTGCGTGCCTGTGGCAGGCAAATTAATTGAAGAAACCACAGGAGCTTGATAGATCAGCATGCCCCAGCCACATGAAAACTTGATAGATCCAAAATGGAAGACAATACTTTTAGAAAAGGCATGGAACTTTGACCATCATATAGTATATTGCACATGAACACGAGCTATGTACCAGTAGCTATAAACAGCAGCCATGTATCCATAATATACAAACATAAGCTATGTACCAGCACTGTCTACTGATGCACAATTAAGTAGAAAGCAAACATGTGACATTTTATTTAGACGACATCCAGAAATGGTTGTTTGTATGTGATTCTTCAAGACTTAATTTTAGTTCATCTCACCTTCCCTGCCTTGTTCTAAATCTGGTCCGGCCACATGTTCCAGTTTCAGTCATGCTGCCTTGTTGTCATAAAAAAACACTCTCACGATGCTTCTGGCATTATCTGGGATACAGAAAAAAATTAGAGTTAGAGAGCTAGCACAACTTTCAGGGGTAACAATCAGGGAGACATAAGGATGCCATGCATTTATTCTGGATAAGAGATACTTGCATGAAAATATTAAGTGTTTAAGGGTCCATCTAGTCGTTGGATTTCCAAACATTTAACTGAAGCCACTCGGATTCATAGAATATGACAGGTCTAAATGATGAGTGTGGGAAGAATGGAGTGAACGACATACATGGGACATCTAGATATAAAAAACAATAATCACAACATATAAGTTTTATCTACACAATTAATTGTGTGAAAATAACAGTCACTGGTACAAACAAACAAGAATTATGCAATCGAGGTGCTCAAAAGAAAACATTACTCTCCTACTAGATTCATCAAGAACACCCCAGTCAATGGGATTTTACATCAAGAACGCCCTAGTCAATGGGATGCAACAAAGACTCCAAATGGAATGTAACAGAGACTCCAAAGTCTCATAAACAGTAAACACTGGTTAAATACATAGGGATGAGAAACTAAAACAAGTATGTCATGAATTTCCTACAAGAGATAATACAGAGGACCTCCAAGTCAATTAAAACATGGTTTGCATGTATCATGAAGAAGAAACAGTGGCGCGGCAAGCAAATCAAACAAGCAATAAAGATAACAGGATAGACTAAAGACTTATCTAATCCAGAGAGATCGAGAAGCCGGTGCCATGGATAGGAATGGCAATAGGTTTGCCCCCTCAGGGACTTCCATTTCTGCCTTGTCCTTGTGCAATCAAAGTCCCCTATCCCCGTCCCTATCTCGTCGTTGCACAGCATAGTGGACATGGTAGATTTGCAAATGAGAAAGGATTTTAGTATAGCATCACACAGTGTACAAATTATATAGGATGTCACATAGCAGAGAATAGGATAGGCGCTTAACTAACTGCATGTGTGCTCTATTACTGAAGCAATGTAGACCCAACAATATAGCAGCAAAACTCATAGAATAATAATAATTAAAAGCTCTGTTGACTGAACAACATGCAAAAGCTCATCGGTTAACCAAGTCTTTTACTTTCTCATTCAGTTTTTCTGTAGTGAGTCTCTAAAAAAAATTAATATGCATTCATTCCACTAATACACTCACAAGCCAAACTCTCCAAAGTGAAAAAATGCATCACAATAGCATGGTAGAGAGCGTCCACCTCCAATTCGGCAAGCATGCCCAGTTGCCATTTGAGTACTAAGGAGATCATCTAGTTATTTGAGTGAAGCTGGACAGATTTGCAACATTCTGAGCACATATTACCTTCATCTGACCTTATTTGTTTCAGTACACACAAAAAAACAGTGACTCGATACAAGAAGATGTGACCAGACACACCTATAAGAAGTGCAAAAGATTATAGACATTGATGTGTGCAGACAAAACAACCTTGGCATGCTATGTACTACTGCACTTAAAGGTGTTGCATGTATCTTGTGAATGTCACATGTCAATTAAAAATATATGCCAGCAACATTGTCAACACTAGTAATATTTTGTTCTTATTATCGATGTTACCATGAGTCATCAGAATCAAACCACAGCAAATAAAGGAGCTATTATGCTCTTGTAACAGGGAGATGCAAATAATGAAGCTAACAGGGAACAACATCTTATTAACAAAATCAAAACAACATTATTACAACCTCTTCTTTTTAACAGATCACACTTTACACATATGACAACTACCCTGTAAATGGAATCCGGAAGAACCAAGTAAGTATGCAAAACAATATCATGCAGCATCAGGACATAATGGGATGATACAACAGCCTATTCCACTATCAGGTCATAATTAGCTATTGGTAATACAACAACCCATATTTATAGGCATGAACTAACAAGAACACATGACATGAACTAGCTCAATAAGGTTTGCAGGCCACAGGGAGATGCACCGAGAATTGCATCTAGCGCAACAAGGTTTGTAGGCCAGAGGGAGATGCAAAAACACAAGTTACAGAAGTCGCATGATCATATCTAGGTGTTAAGTACTTGCCTTTACAGAAGTTGATGGCCTCGATCTCGGTGATGCGTGGGTTGCTGGCGTCGATCTTGTTGACGAAGCGCGAGTTACAGAGGAGGTGAATACCTCGCTGTCGAAGATGGATGACTCGCTGATGTTCCCCGTCATCTGTGTGTGAAGGTTCCTCCTAGGCCCGTCTGCCCCCATTCGCTGATCCTCCTAGGTTCCTCCTAGGCCACCCTCGATCTGGCGCCCCACCTGCCGCCGCCCTTGATTGGGTCCCCATATGCCGTCGCCGCCCTGATCTGGCACTAGGATGTGCCCCACCTGTCATTGCCGCCGAGTCCGCACGCGTCCGGACCTGAAAAAGCGACAAGAAAAAATGTGAGATCAGCGCGAATCAAAGCCAGAAATGTTGGATGTGTTCTCGTCATGCTCTGGATGCGTGCTCGTGATTCTCACCTGGATCCTGGGTGTGGAGCTACGGGCGGCCGTAACCGTCAGCGTCGACGGCCGGGATTCCCAGATCCGCGGACATCGAGGTCAACCGGGACGTCCGCACACAGAGCTTGGTGGCTCTCCCAGCGCCAAGTACCGTCGCCGTGGCGCTGGACACCCCACTGCCAACCATGGAGCACCGCTGCCATCTACTAGGGCACTATGCTGAGGCCCAAGCGGCCAGATCCGCAGGCATCGAGGAGGATACGGCAGCCGCCATAGGGATCTGCGGGCATCGAGGTCAGCCACCGGTGGCCATCGAGGTGCGGTGAGGAGAGGAGGATAGGGTGGTGGTGCTGTGGATCCATCGGAGGAGAAGAGCGAGGGGAGAGAAATACCGGTGTGGCGGCGGGGGAGAGATAAGGGTTAGGGTTAGAGGATAGAGGGTCGCGGCTGGTGTGCGCCAAATATTTGCCACTATGCGCACGCTGGATGCCAGGTCACCGATCCACACAACAAGTTTCCATACTTCACCATCCATCCGTTCATTATGTTTACATCCTACGGCTGATATTGACCTTCTCTAATATCTCAACCTCTCTAGAAATTATGACGATTTTGTCCATAGAAATTATGACGTTTTTCACGAAATCGTCATAGTTTAATAAGGATTTGGCCCTCCCAAATAGCTTACGACCATCTAGTGTAGAATCGTCATAAATTTATGACGATTTCATTCAGGGTCACTACCAAAACGTCATAGTTTGACATATTCCTTGTAGTGACCGTTCTTACCTACGAACATGAACCACAACGAGGATAACCAAATTGTTGACAACTCGTTTGCAAAATAGGTATTGACTATAGTAGGAGAGACAGACACCCGCTAGCCACTTATGCAAACTAGTTGCATGTCAAGCGTGGAACAGGTCTCATGTGCGAGGACATGTAAAGTTTGTCCGGGCCGCTTCATCCCACTATGCCACCAATATCCAAAATTACAACAAAGGAGCAACAACATGATCATCATCGCCCACATACTCATATGTGTACTACCCGTGTAAAGTATCTACGCATAGATTCGGCTCTGATACCACTGTAGGGTTCGCAGCATAGAAAACAAAAATTTTCCTATGATGTGAACTATATACCAAGATCTATCTACTAGATACAAACAACGGGCGGATGTATATCCGTAGAGAACATACCCTTGAAGACCGACAAAGCTTAACGAGTTCAACTCGTGGTTGATGTAGACGATCTCTTGCCGATCTCAAGATCGAGAGGAAGTCCTAGCGCCGCAAATCAGCAGCGCATCCGTGCTCGCACACACGTTCGAGGCACCGAGCAACCTCCGCCTCCTCGCTCCAGCGATGCAGCGGAAGCACAACTCTTTCTTGCCGAATAGCCACCGGGAACATGTATCTCGCTAGTCCGAGACCATGGGGAATAAATTTTAGAGGGGGGGAGAGATCCTTCACGAGGAGGTGTGTGAGACAAGTGAGAGGAGGGGCTCCATTTATAGGAGGAGAGGGGGGGCACCCAAGGGGGTGGCCGCCGGCCATGGGGGTTGCCCCCTCCCCTCCTTCATTCATGTGGGTGGACACTCCACTCACAAAATGTCCTTTAAATTCCCTCCACTCAAAAGTCCACTCAAATTCCCATTAAATTTTCACCAAATTTAATGCAAACTCTCATTAAATAAAACTCTTTTATTTTATTCAGAATTTTGTCAATTACTTTAATGACAAACATTCAAAAATAACCCCTTGCTAGAATTCCATTTCACATGCATAACCACTTTATGCAATTTCACCCGAAAACTTGTTTCGGTATCTAGTGAAATAAATTCCCGCGCTTGTTTATTCTTTCAGCATGAAACATTTGCTCCAACTGGATGCCAGTGTCCCTTAAGTGTGTCACCCTACGGTTCGTGAATAATGCGGACATGATCGAGACCCTTCTTCGATCAATAATCAGTAGCGGGACCTGGAGATCCATACTGACTCCCACACATTCAACGATGACTTTTCCTGTGATCGTCGGAACCTTTTATGCTTGTATCTTAATCCCTTTGTTTCACGATATATTACATATCCGAGATTCGATCATCGGTATCTCCATACCTAGTTTGATCTCGTTACTGACATGCACTCTTTTCTCGTTCCCGTGATATAACATTCTAGTGATCAAATCACTTGCTTGTAAGCTAACCAATGTGATATCACCGAGAGGGCCCAGAGCATATCTATCCGTCATCGGGATGAACAAATTCCACTCTTGATCCATGATTCTCAACATAACACTTTAGTAGCTTTGAAGCCATCTTTATAATCACCCAGTTACGGAGTGACGTTTGATGTCAACAAGAAACTCTTCCGGTGTTAGTGATTGGCATGATCTCATGGTCTAAGGATTATGACTACTTCATAGTTTGTTTATAGCAATATAAACTCAATGACTTTGATCGTAATGCTATACTTCGGATGAATGTTCATCACACCATTACACTAATGTTGTGATCTCGTTATTAACAACATCCAATGTCTATGATCAGGAAACCGTGATCATCTTGTTAATCAACGAACTAGTTTATAAGAGAGGCATAACTAGGAAGTTCCTTTTTGTTTATTAAACACACATGTATTAACGTTTCAGTATTAATACAATTATAGCATGTAAAATAAACATTTATCATAAACAAGGAATACGATAATAACCACTTTATTATTGCCTCTCGGGCATATTCCCTTCACCGTCCACAGTCAAGAAAACCATGTATACGTTGTGCTATCTTTGGCAGACCTTGAGCAGAGCCATGCGTCAATCCATCATCGTATCTCGTGTAGTGTAGAACATTGACTTGAAACACATCAACAAAGAACACGGATAAATCTTTACCTTCAGGTGGTCGAAATACCTGGCTCAAATTCAGATAATTGATGCTCCATTATGATATATGTATAGACAGAGAGTAGCCTGCAAATCCAAATATGACACAAAAATAGTGAAAAATAAGAACCAAACTTACAGCTACATCAACAACGGTAGAAAAGGAGATAATGAAGGTAGACGATGGCTTGCTAACCTGTTGGCATGGTCATAAGCTAGCGCCTACGGCTAGAACTGAATTTTGTAGAGATGCAAAAGAGTTGATAGGGAAACTATGATGGTCTACACAAAAGAGTATACATAAAAATTATTAGATGAATCATGCGCACATATGTTCAACATGTAGTTGTAAGAATCTTTCTCACCTCACACGAAATTGTCGGTAGGCATCTCTAGCCGATGATCAACGATGGAGTTTGCATGAGAAGATACAACCCTACAGCTCGGTGGAGGTGCACTCCATCGTCACAGGATCACCGCGATCGGCTATTGCTGCCCGACCAGCCCGCGGGTGCATGGTGCACCGCCAATAAACCCATGGTCCTGCCACAGTCACAGCCGCTTTGTGGTTCTCCCTGTGATTAGTCTGAAACAATGGAGCTTGCTGCCAGTGCCGCCGACACATCATTCTACTTGATTAGTAGAGAAAAGAGAATACCTCATAATAGCTCTGGTTGTGCCTGGTGATGTTGATGTGCTTGCCACTGCTATCCCTCTTTCACTGCTCGTCCTCTTTTCTACAGCTCTGTGCTGCCTGTTGCAAAATCATATTCTATATCATAGTCTAGTAAGAAATTATTGTAGATCATTATTTTCTTACTCTATATACCGAGATATTCTAATACATGATTAAGTCGGGGATTGCATGAGAGAAGTAAATTTATCTAAACACCTGAATTTAGTAGCTATGTTGATCACTCTCTTCATTTCCAACCGAGTAGGCATGCAATCAAACCAGGCCAAGTTCAGTAGCAATGTATACGCAACATGCCACTGAAAGCAAGAAAGCTGAATATCATTCGGTGCTCTGATAATAGAGTTACTATAAATATAGCAAAAAAGTATAAAGCAAGCTACCTTGCAGGACTTCACATTGCAGAAAGCTACCATGTACCTTCCGGAATGTTTTCCTCAATCTTCCTTTCCTATGGATATAAAAGGCAAATAGCAATCAACCTATAAGCACTGGATATTGAATACTCAGGATAACATGCCCTAAGACACTATGTAAAAATAATTTGGTTTACATAGAAGAATGTGCATATGCGGTACAAATGAAGAATATACAAAAACATATTGATATAATGCTTTCATATCCAGTGTATTTAGTTTGAGCTGTAGAAACTACATGAGTATATACCTTCTGCAAGCTCAATGGAATAATGGTTGTTGCATGACATCCCCGTCGCCCGAACATACCCGAGGAACCACCCATGTCTGTTATCCGCCATACCTCTTTGCCGCCCTCCTACAGAAAGAAAGAAACAAAGATACATTGATGGTGTTCAGCGGGAATGATAATCCATGAAAGGAAGGAGTGGACAATGGGGCGAGTCAGAGGTACCATATATTTTGATGGTGTTCAGCGGGAATGATAATCCATGAAAGCAAGGAGTGGACAATGGGGCGAGTCAGAGGTACCATATATTGTTCTCCTTTTAGTCCTGAGGATAATTTATCTTTCTTTTGTTGATTAGGAAGCTGCGGACTAATTTCCATAGATGGGAGCAAGTTGCTTCAAATACCAGAGAATATGTTCATCTGACAAAAGAGATACACACCAGTAGTGAAGCATTGCGTGGTAGGTATGAAAAGGCAGTAAAACGATGACAATGGTCATTTTTTAAAGAACTTCTTTGATTTCCACCATTTCCTGATCGGTCTAGCATCTAACATCTCGAGTCTGAACTTTATCTCGAATCCGAACTCTGAATGGAACCGTGTACTTTTTTTGAAGGACTGTTTAGGGAAACGGAACCGTGTACTTATTTTGGACTGAAGTTTTATGTTAAAGGCGGATTATATGGGAAATACAATCACAGTTGCATCACGGAACTGGATTGACAATAGAAAGAGACATGAGAGAGAAAGAAAACTCGTCCTGGAAAAGATTGACCATAGAAAGCTAACAAAATCAGATCTGGAGAGAGAAAGAAAAAAGATTGGGAAGGAGATTTAACAGAGAATGGAGGTGCATGAGGAGATTTTACTGGCAAGATTTCAGCAGACGATCCACTACCGCCAGTACCTACGCATGTGAGATGAAGAATTGAGGTGGGCTCGTACCTACACAGGCAAGAAGAAGAATCCGCCGCCGTCAGTATCGTGCCTGAATCCTCATCGTTGCTGCAAAGGAAGAAGAGATATTTAGGCGTGAGAGAGATAGAGTTTAGGCTTGAGAGAGTCTTGGTCAGGAAAAGTCAAATCGGGAAAGCGACCGTACCTGCAAAAGCGAAAACCATCGCCGCCGTTCCTGTGCTTACCGCCGGTGTCTCATCACCATCGAACGCTGGAGGCGGCGCAAACCTAGATCTTTTGCTGCTCACTGAAGAAGAGAGAGAGATGGCGTAAAGTGGAGGATGTAGTCCATACCAAGCTCATGAGGTGAACTGCCTGCCGTATGCGAGCTTCATCCTTGCCATCGTCGTCCTCTCGCTGATTCCCGGTGTGAGCCGGAGGGAGGCGGGGAGATGCGCAGGTCATGGCCGCTGCCGGCTGGCTAGAGCCTACGACCACACGGTGTGCGGGAGGCCATGGAGTGAGGAAGAGAGCGCCGCCGCTAGGGTTAGGGTTTTGAGCTGCGGGAGGAGATGGGGAAAAATGAACCAGTTTTTGACGCGTGACGTTTTGGGCGTGGCTTATATAAAAGCAAAGTAGGCCCACGGGCAGAGACAATAAAGCGCAGAGCTTACAGCAGGAGGGCTGAGAAGGCTCGCTGCATCTCACGCTTAATCAACTAAATAATTTCTCTGTAGCAGTCCGTAGGTGGTGGGTAGATAGGCTCCACAATACTTTTGGCTGCAGCTCTCGATCGATCAGTTGCTGATAGTAGTAGGTCGGACGATAGTATTCGTCCACCGGGTGCTGTGCAGTACGTGCTGACGATCGCCCGA
The DNA here is from genome assembly GCA_910589765.1 of Avena atlantica. Lineage (NCBI taxonomy): Eukaryota > Viridiplantae > Streptophyta > Magnoliopsida > Poales > Poaceae > Avena > Avena atlantica. Next base: position 469,268,049 of record OU342733.1, read on the forward strand.
GTATTACTAGTACTCCGTACTTTGCATGACAATCCGCAAGTACATTGCACGCACGTGATGTCACAGATCACAGCACTCGAGTTCCACCAAATGAATCATACATGGTCCCTATGGAGCTAATGTGCTATACATGCATGGAGGCTGGAGCTACACTACACATGAGCAAAATTTTTTTTTTGAAACAATGCAAAAGGCTTCTCAAGCACCGAGCTTTCTCCAAAAAAAAACTTTTCATCGCTCCGGTCTCAAGCCGCCCTGAAGTGCCGCCAACACCAAGGTACCCCATCATCCCCTAATCTCCACCCACATGACCGAATAGGGAAACCATCGCCACCGCCACGATGCTCGCCGTAGAGCCGCTCGTGCAGTCCACCTTACGGAGCCGCAACCCCGGCATTCGTGAGCTCAAGACTAGGGATCGATAAACCGCACATCGCAGGACCGATGGATCAGACGAGGTACGTCGACAACCAACTCGTCTAAACGGCGCCACAGTCATAGGGAGGAGGACCATCCTCCACCGCCAAGGCAGTCACCGGCCGAATGCAACAACTAGGGCATGTCAGGCCCGCTGACCCGACTAGCCCCTAACCGCCGCGCCGCAGTACCATATCTGTAGCCACCATGCTCCTGCAGGTCCCTATCAAGTCTACCATCGTCATCTCCATCGGTAAACCTCCTCTGAGCCGTCGCCGGGACACACACGGTCCAAGGACCAGAGAAAGAGGCTGCCATGGCCAGGGCCTACTCGGCCCAAATTGAGCCCAAGGCCTAGATCTAGGCTAGCAGACCCACATGCCATGGTCACTGCAAGCTCTGTCCGCAGCCCCACCTGCTGCAAGCTACAAATGACCACTCTCGTGGCATAAAATTAGAAAGCACCTTAGCTCCGGCGAGACACTACACTACTGCCTCCTCTGTAATCTTGAAAGTTAGCATTGTGGAGGTTACTGATTCATTCCGGAACACTCTAGTGTTGCGCGCTTTCCATATCTCCCACGAGATCAGCATTGCGAAATAATCCGTAGCTTTCCTTTGTTCTCCTTGCTTGTGGATGCCCTCACTCCACCATTCCTTGACAATTATTGTCATCTCATGCCAATCTTGTGGTTCAAACTCATTGAGGCGAAGCCAAGCTTTAATGCTTGATCAAATACAATTGGTGATGTGACATTGGAATAAAAGATGCGCAACCAATTCTTGCACTTGATTGCAAAAGCTTGCAATTACCACAAGTTTGTCATCCTCTTTTCTCAAGTTTATTCGTCGTCCAAAATTCTATTCTGGATCACCAACCAAGCATAAACCTTGCACTTGGGTGGCGCCCAAGGCTTCCAAACCAATGAGGAAGAAGTAGAGGTAGTGAGACCCAAGAATTGCTTCTTGTACGCCGATCTAGACGAGTAGCACCCATCGTTTGTAAGCTTCCGTTTGTCTAGAGTAGTTGGGGGCATGGTCTAGGTGAACAGTAGCAAACATGTCGCGAAGCTTCGCAAATTGAGCTATGTGTTGAGATGTGATGCCACCTTCCAAAGCAATTTGCGAGACCCAAAACAGAGGTTGGGGATCCCGGAAGCAAATTTTGAGAGGTTGGGGATCCAAAGGCTTCCCGATATTCCCGTCTAGGGCCTTGGTGCATCCGTTATAGGGCCCCGAGAAATGAAAATTGATACGGCTCTATGTGAGTGTGGCCACCATTCCACACATCCTTTACAACGTCCATGAATCTAGGAATTTTGACCCAAGAGTTTTCAAACCGCAAGGATCTAGGCTTCTTTCGTACGTCCTTTCACATTTGCAAGAAGAAGAGGGCAATGATTTGACAAAGGTTGACGAAAGGGCATGGATGGTGTGGTGCCCAATCTTGACTACCACATTTGACAGTTGGACAACCCTTTTGAACCCAAAGCGGTAAAATTCCTCGTCTTGTGCCAATTGGTGGTCTCTGAGCAAAACCTCTCAGCCTTTTGTCCCCCGAGAAGCATGATGATCTAGCTTTGTCTCTTGAAGAAGGGCAGAGCAACTGGCAAGAAGAGGATTATTGGAGGAAGCAAACTAAATCGGTTACAACCTCACGCGCCTCTTATTAGAGCGTAGCAGTGGAGCCCTCTTGGTTCCAGCTTAGCAGATTGACAATTTGCTCTAATCGTATGGAAACTGGGGAATACATCAGGGAACGTAGTCTCACGATAATCTCTAGCCTTGGCAAGGCCAAACAGTGACATCCAACGATAGAGGATGCACACATGCATGCAGCAGTGAAAAACTACTGAAGTCATGCTGTGCTCCTCGTCGGCCACCATGTTGCCACAAAGGTAATAGTACTAGTGCAATGTTACGGTCATACGTACACGTATATGCATGGAGAGCAAACGCGCACATGCAGCGTAGTTGTACTCGACATACATACATACGGGAGACAGCAGCATCTGCATGCAGCGTACAAGCGCTGAAGTGAAGTGCATGTCCCAGGCCCACAGCTCCCCTGAATTTCTTTCCCAGAGGACACAGATCATCGATGGGTGCACATGCGGATCGATCTCTACAGGGAAGCCGCACAGTGCGGCGTTCAGATGACCAGAGGCGTTCCATCGATCGATCGGCATACACACTGGACCGGCCGGCCGGCCGGCCACGTCCAGATCGATCGGCGGCGTACGCATTTATTAAGCCGGAGAGCTCGTGTGAGGAGGGGGCCGTGCCATCATCATGGCATGCATGCACGCATGTGTGCATGGCGACAGCTGCCAGTCCCAGGTGATGTGACGAAAGATACCTGACGGGCCCCGCCCCGCCCCGCCGTGTTTGGGACCGGCGTGGGCGAAAGTTGACTGGAAAGCAGAGCTGCCGGCCGAGATGACCCGTCGTGTCTGTCTCCCCATGTGCATGCGCGTACCGGACACGTACGGAGCCATGGGCGCCGAGAGCAAGGGTGGGAAACTGGGAATCCTCCGTTTTCTATACACACCACGCCACCACTCTGAAACCGGCCATGCCTCCCCATAATCGGAAACCCGCGGCTTTGTAGCATACGCAGTGCTAGCTGCGGAGCGCAGACCGGCAGCAGGTAGTGTACGCACATACATGCCGTTTCTGGCCGAGGTGAGAGCGCCGGTGCATGCCCAGTGGTTCAGACCAAGGGATGCAGGTAGGTAGGTAATTGGGTGATCTCTGAATTTTGAGAATGCCTGTGTTAGAGTTATACTTAGGGCGTATACGAGATGGAGATGGAGTAGTACTCCATCTCGTATACGTATCAATCTTTGTATTATGCCACATAAGGGGCTCTTTCTTGTACTATAACACGTAACGGAAGCCACCGAAAAGGGCCATCGTTTCCATCATTATTTTCTACATAGTATCAAGCCGACCTTTTCCCCTCTAGCTGCCGCCGTCGCAGGTGCCCTCACCGCCACCGTTGCTCCCTCTCCTTCGACAATCTTCCTCCAAAATCACACCAAGACCTTCCCCTCCCTCTCCTCTACCAATTCCCCACAATTTTACACCCAAAATCCCTTCTACAACCCTTCTCCACCAAAACCCAAGATCAATCTATTAGGACCAATGTCGACGCCCTCTTCATCCTCTCCTTCGTTCTCCGTCGGTACTCCTCCGGCCATGAGGCTAACCAGCGACAATTTCCTCTCCTGGCAGACTCAAGCGATGCCCACCCTCTGTGGTGCCCGCCTCATGTGTCTTCTTGACGGTACCGACAAGGCTCCACCTCCAACCCTTGAAGTCGAAGATGAGAACCAGAAGAAGATCACTATGCCCAACCCCAACTATGATACGTGGATCACCAGGGATCAGCAGGTCGTGAGTTTCCTGGTGAATTCTTTCTCGGAGGATGTTCTCCCCCATGTTTATGGCCTTCCCCACGCCGCAGATGTGTGGGAAGCCCTGGTTTCTCTCTTCTCCTCGCAATCCAAGTCCAAGGTCTCGGGCCTGCGAGGTGCCCTCACCAATACAAAAAAGCTTGACCTCACCGCTCAGCAATACATCATCAAGATGAAGGGGTTTGCTTCGGAACTTGCTGCTGCAGGCAAGCCTGTCGATGACGACGAGCTCAAGGACTACATACTCAATGGCTTGGACGGCTCCTTCAACCATCTGGTGTTGGCTATCAATGTTGTACCCTCTACGACTCTGACCGATATGTGTTCTCAGCTCCTTGCTTGTAAAAATCGTGACCTCATGCTTCAGGACAAGCCTCGGGGTCCTTCATGTCATCCGTTAAGACTGTGGCTCGTCTCCCTCCTGATGCCTATTCTCGACCCCCAACAACCCCCACGCCAACACCCTATCATTACCCTATGCCGCAGACACCACCTGCACCCTACAACCCGCCACCACAGCATCCTTACTATGCCCCGTATCCACTATCCTACCCACAACCCCCATCCCCTGTCATGCAACTTCAGCCACCTCTCCTACCCTTCCCCACCGCCCAACCATCCTATATGCGGCCCCCTCCACAACACTACTACCGTCCTTCATCACAACCAGCGCGGCCTCCTTCGCCGCCACCGCGTCAGGATCATACTCGCAACAACAACCAGTGCCACAAAGGGGGCGTAAGGACCGTGGTCGTGTTGCCACACCATGGCAGGAATGTGTCTTCTGCCAAATCTGCAAAAAGGAGGGTCATGCAGCTGCCGACTGTTGGTGGCGATACGGCGATAACGATGATGATGATACCCCAAGGATGTCAAGGGTGCTTATGGTGTTGATACAAACTGGGTTATTGATACAGGAGCAACCAATCACACCACAAGACAACTCAACAAGCTTCAACTCCATGAGCCCTACAATGGTCGTGATCAAGTTCACAATGCTAGTGGACAAGGTATGGAAATTGCTCATATTGATCATTCAGTTTTGCAAACCCCGCAATGTTCTTTTAAACTCAAAAATATTCTTCACGTTCCTGATGCTTCCATGGACTTGCTTTCTGCACATAAAATCACTCTAGACAATAATGACTATATTGAAATTCATCCTTTGTTTTTCTTGATTAAGGACAAGGCCACGCAGCAAATCATGTTTAGAGGTCCGTGTGAAGGTGGCCTCTATCCCCTTGTTCCAGTTTCCATGGGGTCATCTTCCAAGAATGCTCTTGTCACCGTCAAGCCTTCATCCTCCACGTGGCATTGTCGTTTAGGGCATCCATCCTCCTTTATTGTTCAGCAAGTTCTTAGGAAGCATAGTTTGGCTTACACTTCAGAAATAAATTCTTACATATGTGATCCATGCCAATAGTCTAAGAGTCATCAGTTACCCTATCATGTCTCTACTAGTGTTTCTACAGTTCCTTTGACACAAGTTTTTTCTGATGTATGGGGTCCAACTCCTCTTTCTGTAGGCAAACATGCATATTATGTAAGCTTCATCGATGATTTTAGCAAGTATACTTGGATTTATTTGATTAAGAAACATTCTGATGTTTATCAAGTTTTTCTTGATTTTTAACAATACGTTCAACGACAATTTGGTACAAAGATTCTCACTATGCAAACTGATTGGAGTGGTGAGTATGAGAAGTTAAATACCTTTTTTCAGTGAGTAGGTATTGTTCATCATGTGTCATGTCCTCATGCTCATCAACAAAACGGTCCTGCTGAACGTAAACATCGTCACATTGTCGAAGTTGGCCTTGATTTGCTTGCCAATGCCTCTATGCCTCTCAAGTATTGGGATGATGCTTTCATCACTGCCAGTTTTCTTATAAACTTGTTGCCCACAAAAGTTCTCAATTTTGAGTCCCCCACTAAAAATCATCTTCATGTTAAACCAAACTATGAGTCTCTTCGTGTCTTTGGTTGTACATGTTGGCCAAATCTTTGCCCCTACAATAAACACAAACTTTCTTTTTGCTCCAAACGATGTGTGTTTCTTGGTTACAGTTTTCGTCATAAAGGAGTAAAATGTCTAGATGTTACAACTGGCCGAGTCTATATTTCTCGTGATGTGGTTTTTGATGAAAACATCTTTCTGTTTGCTGAGTTGCATCCTAATGCTGGTCGCCGTCTCCGTGAGGAACTTCTACTTCTTCCATATGACACGCCAAACTCAAACTCACACAATGGGGGTGCGCTTGCTAATGATCAATAAGTGCACAATATTCATGGTATTCCTGTTCTACAGGTTCCTACTCTGGAGGCATCAAGATTGTCTCAAAATGTTGTGCCAAATTCTGGTGAAACTGGTGAAAATTACACATCAAATCATGCAACACAAGGAAACAATGCTACAGGAGTTCCTCGGCCTGATCCCAAGGCTGATACGCGGCACAGATCCCCCTCGGATCGTGCGCCTATCGCCTCTGAGGCTGTGGAGTCGGAGTCCGCCCGGGACCCGCCGTCCTCTCCTGGCAGTGCGCGTGCGGGCGGGTCAGGGGACGCCACGTCTAGGCGGGAAGATCCCCGATAGGTTCGGTCTCCCTCGCGGTCCCCCTCGCCCCCTCCGCACCGCTACGACGCTGCCACGTCGCCGCCTCCCTCCGAGTCTGCGTCGACGCGTGACAACGACACGGACAACGCCGTCGACAGCGATGTGTCTCCAGCCCAGGATCAGCAGCTCGGATCTTCTGTGCAGCCAGAGCTTGTGTTGCCTCCTGTTGTTGGTGTGCAAACACGTTTGCAAAAAGGTATTCGACAACCTTAAAAATACACCGATGGCACTATTCGATATGCTTTGTTGACATCTATAGGAGAACCTCAAAATCTAAAGGATGCTCTTTCTGATAAAAACTGGAAGCAAGCAATGCAGGAGGAATATGATGCACTCATTGAAAACAAAACTTGGCACCTTGTTCCATCAGGCTCCAAGAAAAATGTGATTGATTGTAAGTGGGTCTACCGTATTAAAAGGCATGCTGATGGCAGTATTGACAGGTATAAGGCAATGTTAGTTGCAAAGGGGTTTAAACAACGGTATGGCATTAACTATGAGGATACTTTTAGCCCTGTTGTTAAAATTACAACTATTAGACTTGTTCTCTCTGTAGCAGTCTCAAAGGATGGATTTTAAGGCAGCTAGATGTCAAGAATGCGTTCTTACATGGTGTTCTGGAAGAGGAGGTTTATATGAAAAAACTACCAGGGTTCCGGTCTTCCGCTACTCCTAATTATGTTTGTAAACTTGATAAGGCTTTTTATGGTTTGAAGCAGACTCCCAGAACGTGGTACTATCGTCTCAGTGCCAAGCTTCATACTATGGGTTTTATTCCATCCAAGGCTGATACGTCTCTGTTTTTGTTCAACAAGGAAGGTATCACTATGTTTCTTCTCATATATGTTGATGACATTATTTTTACCAGTTTGTCAGACTCTGCCATATCAGCTCTTCTGTGTACTCGTAGTACAGATTTTGCTCTAAAAGATCTTGGTGATTTTCATTATTTCTTGGGTCTTGAGGTTCATAAGCACTCCAATGGTTTGTTGCTGAATCAGGAAAAGTATGCCAATGACATCATTCAACGTGTGGGTATGCATCATTACTCACCGTGTCCTACACCTCTTGCAGTTAATGACAAACTATCATTAACTGAGGGTACACCACTTGGTCTAGAGGATTGTACTCGGTACAGAAGTGCTGTTGAAGCTCTTCAGTATCTTACTCTTACTAGACCTGACTTGTGTTTTTCTGTTAATAAAGTCTGTCAATATCTTCATGCTCCCACCACAACACATTGGACAACAGTAAAAAGGATCTTGAGGTACATAAATGGCACCAAAAAGATTGGACTTACTTTTCAGAAGTCGTCATCTACTCTTCTTAGTGCCTACTCTGATGCAGACTGGACAGGTGATCTTGATGATAGACGGTCTACGGGTGGATTTGCTATATTTTTTGTTGCTAATCTTATTTCTTGGAGTGCTCGGAAACAGGCCACGGTCTTCCGTTCTAATACAGAGGCAGAATATAAAGCTATAGCTAATGCTACTACTGAAATTATTTGGGTTGAAGCTCTTGCTCGAGAGCTTGGTATCACTCTCTAGAAAAAACCATGCTTATGGTGTGATAATCTTGGTGCTACGTTTCTATCGGCTAATCTAGTTTTTTATGCTCGCACTAAGCATATCAAAATTGACTATTTCTTTGTTCGAGAACGGGTTGCTGCAAAGAAACTTGATGTGAGATTTATTTCTAGCAAGGATCAAATTACTGATGATTTTACCAAGACTTTATGTAATACAAAGCTAGATGAGTTTAAGCGTAATATCAACCTCTCCCAGGTTTCGATTAGGGGGTGTGTGTGTGTGTGTGTGTTAGAGTTATACTTAGGGCGTGTACGAGATGGAGTAATACTCCACTCGTATACGTATCAATCTTTGTATTATGCCACACAAGGGGATCTTCCTTGTACTATAACACGTAACCGAAGCCACCGAAAGGGGCTATCGTTCCCGTCATTATTTTCTACAGTCTGTGCGTCACATGAGCTTCAACTTCGGTTCAGAACTCGATAGCTATCTGATGCGTAAAAAACTGACTTGTGCTTGTAAAAGAAACCGTCGAAGCTAGGAGTATTACAGTTACACCCTTCAGCCGATTTGGACAGGTAATCTTGATGATAGACGGTCTACGGGTGGATTTGCTATATTTTTTGTTGCTAATCTTATTTCTTGGAGTGCTCGGAAACAGGCCACGGTCTTCCGTTCTAATACAGAGGCAGAATATAAAGCTATAGCTAATGCTACTACTGAAATTATTTGGGTTGAAGCTCTTGCTCGAGAGCTTGGTATCACTCTCTAGAAAAAACCATGCTTATGGTGTGATAATCTTGGTGCTACGTTTTTATGGGCTAATCTAGTTTTTTATGCTCGCACTAAGCATATCAAAATTGACTATTTCTTTGTTCGAGAACCGGGTTGCTGCAAAGAAACTTAATGTGAGATTTATTTCTAGCAAGGATCAAATTGCTGATGATTTTACCAAGACTTTATGTAATACAAAGCTAGATGAGTTTAAGCGTAATATCAACCTCTCCTAGGTTTCGATTAGGGGGGGGTGTGTGTGTGTGTTAGAGTTATACTTAGGGCGTGTACGAGATGGAGTAATACTCCACTCGTATACGTATCAATCTTTATATTATGCCACACAAGGGGATCTTCCTTGTACTATAACACGTAACCGAAGCCACCGAAAGGGGCTATCGTTCCCGTCATTATTTTCTACAGTCTGTGCGTCACATGAGCTTCGGTTCAAAACTCGATCACTACCCGATGCGTAAACCGACATGTGCATGTAGGAGAAGCTATCTTCTGAATCCGGAGCTCTGGGCTAGGCGCTGCTAGCTATCTCTTCTCCCGTGAACGACAGCAAGCGCTGGTTCCCCAAAATACAGGGAACCCACATATGTAGTTCCTTACATATGAGTTACATTGTTCAGCCGATTTGTTAGGAGCTATCACTATGGAGACAGACAGTCCCCAGCACGGACTTCTCAAGCAGTGTCACCGGCATGCTTGCCCTGGGATCTACTTCTTCGTATGAGAGGCTTCGTGCAGCCTGAGGTTGTTACACTCGTCAAACTGAGCCTAAGGAAATGAGCAGTACTTTAAAGCCTGCACCTAAGTACTCTCCAGGCAAGTAGAGAGCAATTGTGTTGCCATCTCTCATCCAGTAAAAAAAAATAGGGAAAACATTGCACGATTTTAGGAAGGTTTTTGTTGCACCTGTCTGAATTTTGAGAATGTCTATGAGTCACATGAACTTCGGTTCAGAACTCGATAGCTATCTGATGCGTAAAAAACTGACTTGTGCTTGTAAAAGAAACCGTCGAAGCTAGGAGTATTACAGTTACACCCTTCAGCCGATTTGGTAGGAGCGCTATCACTACGGAGACGGACAGTCCCCAGCACCGACATCTTGAGCAGTGTCACCGGCATACTTGCCCTGGGATCTGCTTCTTCGTATGGCAGGCCTCATGCAACCAACTTCTACAATAGCTGCAGCAACTGCAGCCGATCTGGGTGGCCAACGTTTTACCGACAACTTCCACACCCATGTCTACAATTTGTACTCCTCTAGCCCGAGCGTCTCAACACAAGTTTGCTGCATTGCTCTTCTCTTGGCCCTGTGGATCCAGCACCACCTAAGGGCATGTTTAATGGGGGCGCTTAGGTGTAGACGCTAGGAAGGAAATCCCAGGGATCTTGGCAGTTGTAACAAAAATCCTGACCGTTTTTGAAGCATCGGCGTATGCTTTATGTGCAACCAACCACCTACATGGCGAGAAGGTTGTTGCACCGGTCAAACCGAGCATACGAAAATGAGCTGTATTTTAAAGCATGCACCCCCAAGCACTGGTGTCAAGTAGTACAGAGCAACTATTTGCTATCCCTCTTCCAGTAAATAAAATGGAGAACATAGCATGGTTTTAGAAAATGGAAGGTTTTCATTCCACCGTCCTCTACATCAGTAATGAATGTGCACACGGAAAGTCCTTTTTTTTTTGGCTTCCGAGCTCCGGTGCTCCCTGATTATTAACAAAAAATTAGAAACAAAATCCTAAATGTTGCTAATGATGTATCCATAGTTTTAAAAACGGAATTGGTTCACTAGTCCGACCGCAAAAAACCTAAAATGAAGACCTCACTGGTTTTTTAAGAGACATTGGTTTAAACATAAAAATAATCGGGAAAAAATAGATTGAATCCTACAGGAATTGAACTGATGACCTCCTACAAGGAGCAAAACTGCCACCCAAGCCCAATACCACTTGGGCCAAAAGATTTTTGTCATTATTAATTGAAATACGCCCTATATATACATTTAAGATCATTTGTCATACAAAAATTTCTTAACCTTTCCTTCAAAAACCCGGTTTTTTGTCGCCAACGAACCGGATTTACCGGCAGTCCGACCGGTGAACCAGTGAACCATACGCCTGACCGGTCCAGTTTTTCAAACTATGGATCGTGCAAGTTTTGTATTTCGAGCTACACAAAAATGACATAGTGTGATTTTTTTGTTATTTGAAATCACTATACTATAGATCTATAATTTTGCCTTTTTGTGTAGCTCAAAAGACACATTATTTTGAATTAAGGTTTTGCAAGTTATGGTATAAATCACAGACTACATCCTGATTTTGTTTAGAATTTTATGAAACTCAAAAGTATGATTTTTGATTTTTTTTTTAGAAAAGTGGGATAGTTGGTGCCCGTATATACCAAATCTCCACGGGTACAAGAAAAGTCTTTTTGGCTTGCGAGCTACGGTCCTCCCTGCTTATTAAAAAAGTTAAAAACTATCCATAATTTATTACTTTACTTAGTTGCATCTCATAAAAAAGTATGGCCTAATAAAAAACGTGTGACAGACCACACATGTAAGGTGAACTTAATTACTAAGGCTGGTCCTAGTGGGAGTATCATAATACTAGTATCATGCATATGATACTAGTGTATGATACTATGTTTCTAGTGCATTGTATCATGTAGTAGTAGTAGTAGTATCATAGTAGTGATATATTTATTGATTTGTAAAATCTCTATGTAAAATGTGTGTACAAGATTTACTTGCCATTATGATTTCTAGCTTTACGTGTTATGATACGGTATCTACCTATGATACACTAACCACCTCTCACTTCATTAATTATGACGCCACATCAGATTTTTGCCAAGTTGACATGCATGATACACCTTATGATACTAGCACTAGGACCAGCCTAATAAAACTATACAGCATACATGTCCTAAACTAGGACATTAACTCCATGCTATGCCACACCAACTTATTGGCACTAAGCTCCATTTCTCCTCTTGTTGAGAATTAATGTTTTAGAACAACCGACGCGACCGTAGACAATTTGACCTCTGGCTCCGCGCTGCCCCCGGTGACTTCGCCCCCTGACATCGCCCCCGGCCCTCCCCTCGCCCGCTCCTACCTGTCGGCCGCCATGGCCAACGGGCCTAGAAGCCCGCCTCCGTCGCGGGGTCCCCCGCCACCAGCTCCCCGTCGTGCCCTCTCCCTCCGGCGACGCTCCCCCCCCCCGCGTCGGGCCTCCCCTCCGGTGCGCAGACGCCCCTCCCCACGCCGGTCGTCGCCTGCCCGTGGGGCCTCCTCCCCGCCGCGGGGCTCCCGCCATCCTCCTGCCCGCGGGCAGGCGGGTACTGACCGCCACCCTGGGTGGAGGTCGCCCCCTCCCCCCCGCGCGACCTGCAGGACCGGCGCCCGTCCAGCTCCCCTCCCCGGGCCCGTCGGCGCATCGAGGACCTCCCCCGCCGCCCGTCGCCCCAACAGCCTGATCTGGCGCGCGAGGAGCTCCTGCGGGATGCGACGCTCCAGTCCCGGGCAGCGGCTGCCGTGTCGCGGCAGGGAGGGAGTCGGGCTGACGCTCCGTCCTGGCGCGAGGAGCGAGTCCCTGGCCAGCAGCCCCGGGGCACTTCGGGCTTCCAAGAGGGGGTGATTGCCGAGTCGTCGGCTCCCAAGAAGAAGAAAAGAAAGTCCAAGAAGAAGAAGAAGGTGGCGTCGGTGCCGGCGGGTGGGCCGGCCGCGGTGGCAGCTGCTGCGCCGGGGGTCCTGGGCCCCCACCCTGGGGCTCCTCCCCCGGCCTGCCCTGGTCTTCTCCCCGTGTCAGCCATCCCGCTCCGCCGGGAGGCCTTGGAGTATTATGGCCATGGGGTTGATGGCGGCTTCTACGTTATCGACATGGGCGTCGTGCAGATGACCGTTCCGGAGACCCTGGCCATGGTTTCCATCCTTCCTGATCAGGACCTCCCCCCGGCGCTGGTGGTCACGGAGGACCTGATCCAGGAGGAGCTCCGCGCTGTCCTGCCTGGCCACGAGTGGCCGGTCCACCGAGTCTCCACGTCCGAGTTCGCGGTCCACTTTCCTTCGGTGGCGATCCTCCGCATGTGTGCATGTGGTTCGTCCTTCACCCTGCCTCTCCACCAGCTGCGGGTCTCCATCCGACCATCTTCGGCCGCGCAGGAGACCGTGGCTACTCTCTCGGAGGTTTGGGTGCGGATCTCGGGGATCCCCCATGAGGCTCGGCGTCCTGAGGTGGTGGCCCTGTTGTCCCAGGCCGTGGGCAAGCTCACGGAGATGGACATGAGCTCCCTGCCGGGCCACGGCCCCATTCGCCTCCGTCTGCTCTGTCCGGCGATCTCCGTGTTGCCGGTCTCCCTCCCCCGCGTCTTCTTTGACCGGGTGGGCAGAGACCTCCTGGTGGAGCTGGACGAGGAGATGCCGGCCCATGGAGGCTCTCTCTCCCCCCTCCAGCCCCGAACCCCGCTGACGACGCGGAGCCCGGGGGTGGGGGATCCGAGGACTCCGATTCTGGGTCTGACCCCGAGTCGCCCCTGACCGCTGACGCCTCGCCACCGGCCCCCCCACGGCCTCAGGATGGAGGTACCGGGGGCCCCATGGCCCTGCTTCGCGCGGACGCTATCCAGGATGTGCCCCCCTGTCGCCCGGGGTCTCCCAGTCAGTCGCTGAGTGCTCCTGCCAAGCTGGCCCCGGTCGATGTCCCCCGCTGCTTCCGATCCGATCCGACGTTCTCCATCGACCTCCCCATCACCCAGTATGGCTCCAACCTGGACGCGGACTTGGCCCTGATCTCCGGCGCCCCTGTCTACGCTCATGTCCTCTGATGGGGAGACCTCGGGGAGTGTGGGGCTGGTGGTTTGCTCCCCCCAGTCGCCCCGTTCCCCTGGGGTGGTCTGCTACTCCCTCGCCCCGGATACTCCGGACCCCTCTTCGGCTGCCGCCGGAGAGGTGCCTCCTCCCTCCCCTGAGGTGGCCCTCTCGCTCCGTCGACACAAGACTCCCAGGCCTCCCCCGCCTCCGCCGTCCCGCCACAGTGTCCGCCTGGCTGGGGCAAGGGTGGGCCTCTCTGGGCCGGAGCCGACAGTGGCCGAGCGGGCTGCTATTCGTGTCGCGGCTAGGGATGAGTTCTCAGGTACTTCCCCTGCCCCCCTGTTCGTCTTTCTGACCCTGACCCATCTGGTTTTCCTGGCTCGTCGTTCTGTGTCTTGTCTGAGGTTTCGCTGGCCCACCTGGGTGAGGTGGCTGATGATTGTGGCATCGTGTTCCGTGGTGAGAAGGTCCCCCGGGTTGAGCAGCTGGCCGCCATTAAGGCGCGGGAGGGGTACGCGGGTGCGATCGCGGCTGCTCGAGCGCGTGATGCTCGGGAGCGTGAACGCGCCCAGATCCTGGCCGTGGCTAGGTCCTCTGGACCTGGTCCCAGCACGGATCCCCCCCTGCGCCTGATGGGAGGGAGGTCCTTCGAGAGTCTACCCCGAGGGGTAGACCTCGGGGTAGACCTCCCAAGGCTGCCGCTGCCCGATCCCTCGCCTGTCGTGCCCTGTCGGTCCCCGCTCAGGGGACCCTGGAGGCTTGAGGTTCCCTATGGATCTCAGCCGGGCCTTTCGGGTGTTCATTTGGAACATCCGTGGGTTCGGGCACGAGGGTCGTCGCCGCCAGATCAAAGAGTATCTTCGCTTGGAAGCGCCGGATATTGTCGGCCTTCAGGAAACGATCCGCCAGGACTTCTCTATTGCTGAACTCGAGGGCCTCTCTCGCCACAAGTTCTGCTGGTCCTGGCTTCCGGCTAGTGGGCACTCTGGGGGCATCCTCCTTGGGGTCAAGGAGGACACCTTTGAGGTGGATGATATGGACCGCGGGGACTTCTTTGTGAGCATGTCCCTCACCCATAGACAATCTCGTTTCAAATGGGAGATGATCATTGTCTATGGCCCCGCGGACCATCGGAGGTCCACCGAATTCCTGCTCGAGCTGAAGCTGAAAGTGGAACGGGCTGAGATCCCGGTGGTTGTTGCCGGTGATTTCAACCTGATCCGCACGGTGGAGGACAAGAGCTCGGCGAACGTGGACCTCCCTAGGATGCGTATGTTCAATGACTGCATTGCGGATCTTGCGCTGCGCGAGATTGCGCGGGTGGGAGCTAGATTTACGTGGACCAATAAACAGCTTGCCCCGATTCGCAGCGTCCTTGATCGCGCCTTTGTCTCTGTTGACTGGGAAGTGATGTTCCCTCTTTGTTCTCTTCGGGCTGTGACTAGGATCGGCTCCGACCATACCCTCCTCCTTCTGTCCTCGGGAGGGGGCCGTCCGCCTAGACTGAACCGCTTCCACTTTGAATCCTTCTGGCTCCAGAAGCAAGGATTCGTGGAGGCAGTTCGGGCCAGGTGGCTGCTGGCGGCCGCTTCTCCCCCCCGGGCACACTCTGCGGTGGATATCTGGCATCATTGCACTAAGATATCCCGCCAGTTCATGCGCGGGTGGGGGGCCAACCTGGGGGCTGAGCTCAGGTCACAGAAGGAGTCCATCTTGCGGGAGATCCAGGCTTTGGACCGGGAGGCTGATCTTCGGGGCCTGTCGGCGGAAGCTTGGTCCCATAGGTATGCCCTGGAGACCTCCATTATGGAAATCTACAGGGGCGAGGAGGCGTTCTGGCGTCAGCGGAGTCGCCAGAACTGGACTATTCAGGGGGAGTCGAACACGGCCTACTTCCATGCCATCGCCAATGGGCGGAGGAGGAAGTGCTCGATCCCCTGCCTCTGGGAGGGAGGGGCGCTGTTGGAGTCTCCACAGGCACTTTCCTCCCATATTTATAGCTTCTACAAGTCCCTCTTCTCGGTGGCGCCCTCATCGGGCATCTCGCTTGCCCCGGCCTTCTGGACAGGGGGGAGCGCTGGTTACCCCGTCTGAGAACGCGGTCCTCACACGGCCGTTTCTCGCGGACGAGGTGGCGGCGGCCCTGAAATCTATGAAGACGGGCCCCGATGGCCTGCCGGTGAGCTTTTTGCAAACGTTCTGGGATCAACTCCAACCGGTGATCTTGCAGATGTTCCAGGAATTCTATACTGGGACTCTGGTGATGGCGCGTCTGAACTTTGGTGTGATTTCTTTGATCCCCAAGGTTGTGGGGGCCACAGACATCCGCCAATTCCGTCCCATCACAGTGATCAATGTCATTCAGCGCCTCTTTACGAAAGTATGTGCTATCCGGTTGGCGCCGGTCTTAGAGAGACTCACGCACCCCCTCCAGTTCGCGTTCTTGAAGGGGCGCCTCATTCATGATGATGTCCTTGCCCTCCATGAGATTATTCATGAGGTCAAGGTACACCATCAGAAAGGGGTGTTCCTCAAGCTGGACTTCCAGAAAGCCTATGATCGGCTGGACTGGGCTTTCCTGCGACTTGTCCTAGAGAGGAGGGGGTTCGATGATCGCATGATTTGCTGGATTATGCAGTTTGTGACGAGTGGTAGGACGGCGATCAATATCAATGGGGAGATTGGACCCTACTTTACCCCCTCCTGTGGGGTGAGGCAAGGGGATCCGATCTCCCCCTCCTCTTTAACTCCGCGGTGGATGCCCTTGCAGAGATTTTGGATAGAGCCAAAGTCGCTGGACACATTACTGGTGTGGTAGGGCATCTGATCCCGGGAGGGGGTATTTCTCATCTGCAGTACGCGGATGATACCATGATCATGGTGCAGGGCTCGGACCTAGACATCAGGAATTTGAAATTCTTGCTGCTCTGCTTCGAGACCATGTCAGGGCTCAAGATCAACTTCGACAAAAGTGAGGTTATGGTCCTAGGGTTTGATGACGTCGACCGGCAGCGTATAGCCGACAATCTCAACTGCTCCCTGGCGGAATTCGCCATTTCCTACCTGGGGTTCCCCATGCGAGAGTCTCGGGTGTTGATCAAGGATCTTGCTCCCCTGGTCACGCGTGTGCGCTCGAGGGCCGAGCCTTGGCGAGCGCGGCTCACGTCGAAGGGGAGCAAAACGGTCCTGATCAACTCCTGTCTCTCGAGCCTTCCCATGTATCAGATGGGTCTGTACCTACTGCCCGAGGGAATCCATGCCGACTTTGCTAAAGAATTGTCGCGATTCTTCTGGGCGGCTAGGGACGGACATCAAAAATACCATATGGTGAAGTGGGCGGACGTTTGCGCCCCCAAATGCTTTGGGGGCATAGGTATCCTGGACTCCCGGCGCTTCAACGTGGCCCTGATGCTGAAGTGGGTGTGGCGCATTCTGCGAGACGACGGGGGGCTTTGGCTGCAACTTATCAAGGCCAAATACCTCCGCGACCGGCCCCTATTGGCCTGCGACCGGCGGGAGGGGTCGCAGTTCTGGAGATCTATTCAGGACATTAAGCACTACATTGGCTGTGGCATCTCCTTCGTAGCTGGGGATGGCCAGGGGATCCGCTTTTGTCTTGACCCCTGGCTGTTCCCGGTCCCGTTGGGGATCCGGTTCCCCGCTCTCTTTGCCATATCGGCCTCTCCATCATCGCTGGTCGCGGAGAATTTTCGGGATGGGTTATGGAATCCCCTGTTTCGCCGCACCTTCAACGAGGTGGAGGCTGCCGAACTCCAATCCCTGATGGGGGCCTTGCCTATGGCCCTCTCCCAGGGGAGGGATGTGGCCACCTGGCTGCTCCTCCCCTCGGGTGAGTTCTCGGTGAGTTCGGCCTATAAGGCCCTTTTCCAGGGCCCGGCTAGGACGTGGTCGGGCCCCCTTTGGGAGGCGCCACTGCCCCTTAGTATCCGCATCTTCGTTTGGCAGCTCCTCAGGGATAGGTTACCGTCGGGGGTGGAAGTCTCCAAGTGTAACGGTCCCGGTGATGGCCGGTGCCCCCTATGTGGGACTCCGGAGTCGTGCTCCCATATCATGTTCTCTTGCTTGGCGGCACGGTTCTTATGGAACTTTGTTCAGGAGGCGCTAGGTCCGACTTGGCAGGCACAGGAACTGGGGGAGTTCCTGCAGGCCCAGGCAAATCGGACCGGAGGAGGACGCCGCCTTTTCTGGCTCCTCTTCGCAGCCCTATCCTGGACGTTGTGGAATGTGCGCAACAAGATGGTGATCAAACGGATTTTCCCCACCCGGGCGTCTGACTCAGTTTTTTCTTTGCTTGCCTTCCTCCAGCAGTGGTCCCCCTTGGTGCGCTCGCGTGATCGCTCCGCGTTCGAGTCTTCGCTCCGGGCGCTGCGCGCTGCGGCCCTCCCTTTCGCGGCACCGTCGTCGACTCCCCCCGCGGCCGCCCTGTCGACCTGATGGACACCGTCTCCCCTGGTTTCCCTCCTTTTTTGGTTTCTTCTTTGGGCTTTGATGTGCTGTGGCCCCAGCGTTGGTGCGACCTTTTTTCGCTTCTTTGGCCTCGGCCGTGTTGGTTGTGTGTCGGTCCCTTATTGTACTTGGATTGTGCTTTA
The DNA here is from genome assembly GCA_910589765.1 of Avena atlantica. Taxonomy (NCBI): domain Eukaryota; kingdom Viridiplantae; phylum Streptophyta; class Magnoliopsida; order Poales; family Poaceae; genus Avena; species Avena atlantica. Next base: position 469,286,252 of record OU342733.1, read on the forward strand.
TTTATAAAGCGGGGCGCGAGCCTGATTCGAGAGAGAGAGAACCGTAGACAATTTTGTACAAGAGAACAACACTTGCATGAAAGATAGCTTTGGAGCAATTATGTAAATCAAACTGAACACAGGAAGTATAAATGTATAATCGATGTGATATCGATAACCGCAGCAGGTATTTATTTTGTGTCCAATCAATGCATCAGATTTCTTATGTGCCTTATTTCTTCTTTGCTTCAAGTTATGCGCCTTGACAGAGAGACTGAGTGGTATACGCAGTGCTAGCTGCAGAGTGCAGAGCCTGCTAGGGTGCTCGTGCCCAGTGGTTGAGACGAAGGATGCACGTATAATTGAGTGAACTCTGAATTTTGAGAATGTCTGTGCGTCTCCTGCCTTCACTGAACCGCATATCGAAGTTCAGAGATGGCTGGGCTTGGAATAGCAAGCCGTGTGCGTCACATGAATTTAAGCTGAGAACTTGATCAGTGATCGATGCGTAAATCGGCATGTGCTTCTAATCCGGAGGTCTAAGCTAGGCCCCACATCTCCAGCAGCGATTTATAGTAAAGCGTTGATTGAAAAATAGAGGAAACCCAGCTGTACCGACATCACATATCGTGAACATGGTGGACTGTACATTAGGTCAGTTCTCATCAGATGTGAGCCTCGTTGTGGTGTAAACAGTCTTGTAGCGGCAGAGAAGTTACACTAGAACGGTAGGCGAAAGCAGTCGGAACAGGCAAGAAAACTAAGGACGACAATTCACCTCAGGAGCTAGAGCCCTGTAGCCGAAATAATAGTACCGAGGGAGATGGCTGAGTATGTACACCGTAGATATGATTATTCAGTTGCAGAAAGAAATTGTTGGCATTTGGGCCCTCTTGAATGAAAAGTAATACAGTAAACGGGATGCTTTCTTACATATGAAACGAAGAAATACTTTGCCAGTAGAAACGTGGGCACCCAACAAGAAAAAAGCTTTTGCCATTCTTCGCTCCATTTTCCTAGGGTTTTGAAAGAGTGTTGGGTTATTAATCAATTTTTGTATGAGATTAATTATCAAAATCATCATCATGTAAGTACTAGTGGATCTAAACACATGTAACCAAACAAGCACATCTAATAGATGTGTAAATCTATTTGTTCAGGTCTAGATCCGTTCTGTCTCACAACTAGTACAGTGGGACTAAACTTTGTCTTCAACACAGTTCACGAGATGAGTATTAAAATTTTATAATTTATTAGGCTACATGGGCCCATATAAATCTAACAAAGAGGCCCGTGGAGCAAGAAATGTTTTTGGCTCCCGAGTTCTCTAGTGCTCCCGTCATTTAAAAAAATATAAAAGTATTTATAAATTTTAGAAAATCTGATAATAAATTCTAGGAATTATTAATGTTGTATCCTACAAGCATGCAAAATCATAACCCAAAATTATTTATATCATGGACTACACAAAAACTACAAAGTCTGATAAATTTTAGAGTTTTGAAAAATATACATCTCGAATCCACTTATGTCATTTTTTGTGTAGCTCATAATATGAAGTATATGAAATTGATATTTTTACAAGTGTGTAAGATACATCGTTGGTTACATACAAATGTGTTTTTAGATTCTTTTTGAAAGTCATAAATATGATTTTCAATTATTTAATTAGATGGGTTCACTGGCGCCTGTGTGCAAAGTATAATCAAAGTATAGGATGTAAACATATCGATAGAAAACTTAAAAAAAAAATCTAGACCAGAACACACTAGACAAAACAACATCGAGAGTAAGTCAAATATCACCACTTAAAAGATGCCAGGAAATTCATAAGTAGTTCCTCACACGCTGCCATACCCGACAAATTACAACTACATCACCAGATTACTCAGAATCTATCACCATGGAGACGATCCCCAAGATGGACATCTCAACGAGTTTCATCTCATACTACCTCCGGGTTTGCTTCTTCGTATGGGACGCTATGTAGCCTAGTTCCCCAATAGTTTCAGCGAGAGCAGGTGCCTGACACCTCCCACACCAATACCTAGAATGTGTACTCCTCTAGCCCGAGTCTCTTAACCCACCTTTGTTGCATTGCTCTTTTTCTCTTAGCCCTATAGACCTAGCACCACCTAAGAGCTTTATTTGCAGCCACCGGTCTATCTCATACTAAGGGGTTTTCACAATGAAGGGTCTCTTATTAGCATGTTACCATAGGAAAAACAATTGCTTAACGCTGTGTTTGGATGTAAGAATTCGACCTCGGAATCATGGAATCTGGAATTAGGGGTCAGTTTCCGCTGTTTGGGTCGCCCTGTGAATCGCCGGCTGGAAACTCGGACCAATTCCATGCCCCAATCTCTCGCGTGCAACAAGCCCTGCAAAAATTCCGAGGTAGACCCCTTGGAAACGCGTGGAAAGGCGAGAGCACCCGCGCGTACCTGTTCCTGAGAAACAAAACGAGGCCTCACGGGAGCTCGATAGTGGCCTCGCGGTGGCTTGACCGTGACCTGGAGGACCGGCGGCGGCACCGGTACAGTCCTCCCTGTCCTCATCCCTCTCCTCCCTTCTCCGCCATCCTCTTCCCTCTCCACTTTCTCTTCCCAGGCCGGCTCCAATGAGACCCGTTTGTGCGCTGCCGCTCCCCAACCCACCAGCAACCCTAGATCAACTAGCTTGGGGACGGGAATGGCGGCATAGGTGAACACCAGCCGGAGGGGAACGGCGGCGGTAGCCTCTTCCCTAGACCTCCGCAAGCTGGCCTCGACCCAGGCCCTCCTTTTCCAATTGCAACATGAGCTATTTCTATGCACATCCAAACTAGAATTGGAATCAGGTGTCATCCTTTGATTCTGATAGCAAATTCTATGCACATCCAAACAAAAGAATTGAAATTGGAGGTCATTTCTTTTCCATCTTAGATTTGGAATTTTTGATCCAATTCAATTCCGAGCTAAAATTCCTACATCCAAACACAGTGTAAGAGACTACATATTCAATGGATTGTCTCTTATGTTTTGTCTCTACATTTAATGATTTTGGTGATGTGTAGACATGTGATTTGGCTAGCCATTCTTTTTTCCTATGATGTCGTGCAAAAAGATAAGATACAACATCATTCTCTCTCATCATTAACTATAGTGTCTTATATGTATTTTGCCTATGATATCGTGCCAAAATACTACCATTGTGAAAGGCCTAAGAAAATAAGCTGTATTTTAAAGCCTCCACCCAAGTACTACTATGTAGAGAGCAATTGAGCTTCCATCTTCTTTTTTCCTTCTCTTTTTCCAGTTGGACGGAATTGCACGGTTTTAGACAATGGAATGTTTCCTCTACATCAGTTATGCGTACAACCATAATTTATTACTTTGTTTGCAACTCACACCAAAATATAGACTAATAAAAAAAGTGTGACAGACCACACATGTAAAGTGAACATAATTGCTAATAAGACTATACAACACACATGTCCTAAACTGCCACACCAACTTATTGACATCAAGCACAGTTTTCTCATGTTGTTAAGAATGTTGTAGGATGACCCATGAACATGGCCAATTTTATACAACAGAACACTTGCGTGAATGGTATCTTTGTCGCAACTATGCCGGCTCCCTCCGACCCATAAAAAATATCGATAATTCAGTATAAAAGTATACTAAATCAGCTACACTTATTATAAATCGGAGTTAGTGAAACGGTAGGTGTCGCTCGATAATCAACACCCATCATTGGACCACAGGTCGAGGTTCAGAGACGACTGGGCTTCGATTAGCATGCCGTGTGCGTCAATTTGAGCTTGGAACTTCATCACTATCTGGTGCGTAAATCGACATGTTCTTCTAGGAGAAGTTGGAATCAATCGGGAGGTCTAGACTACTGCGACTGGCCTATAGACCGGCCAGCCATGTGGCATGGCACGTCACAACACATCAACGCCCACCCGTAAAACAAAACGGACATGGCATGGCACATGCCCGCTAGGATGTCAAAAATGGAATATTGTGTTTTAATTAAAAGTGTTTCCCCCGATTTTCCTCAAAAGAAACCTACAAAAAAATTGGAAGAAATAAGACAGAAACATACTATACTAGACTGAACACCATCCATGATGACAAGCAACACATACGTCCTTTTTCACACAATGAAGCAAGGCATATTACAGCTACACCGATCAACCAATTACTTAGGAGTTATCACTGCGGAGACAATCCCCACGACGGACATCTCAACCAGTGTCATCGGCATACTTGCCCCTGGGATCTACATCTTCATACGAGACGCTTCATGCAGCCCACTTCCTAAGCAGATCCAGTTAGTACTGCTGTTCTCGGTAGCCAACGTTTTTTTACCAACACCTCTCACGCTCATGTCTACAATTATACTCCTCTATCCCGAATGTGTCAACCTAGCTTTGTTGCATTGCTCTTGGATCCAGCACCAGCACCACCTAAGAGCTTTGAGTACATTTTTCTAAAGAAAGCCACTGTAAGAGTTTTTATGCAACCACCTATACCGCGAGGAGGTTGTTACACCGTACCGGTCAAACTGAGCGTAAGCAAATGAGTTGTTGTATATTATATTCTGCACCCAAACGCGCATGTCAAGTAGAGAGCAATTATGTTGTCATCTCTATTCCAGTAAAAAAATGGAAAACATTGCACGCTTTTAGAAAATGGAAGGTTTTCATTCCACCGGCCTAGAGGAGTACAGATTGTAGAAATGGGTGCGCACAGCCATAATTTATTACTTAGTTGCAACTAAAAAGAATATGGCCAAAGAAAAAAGGTGTGATAGACAAAATAGATGAAAACTGATGCAGAAACAGTTCGTATGTGTGTCGCGTGAATTTCTGTTCAGAACTTGGCCTGGCCGTCGGTATAGCTCCATTCCTGTGCTGACGGCCAGGCCGTCGGCGTAGCTTCAGGTTAGACCGTTATCGAAGACGGTCGTTGACTGACACGCAGGACCCACTGAAAGACGCTATGCCGAGGGGGGAGGGCTGTGCCGACGAAGACGTACGCCGACGGCCACCGTCGGCACAGCCTGTGCCGATGGAAATTTGGCGTTGTGCCGACGGCAGCCGGCCGTCGTCGGGGTAGCGATTATTTCGTGTAGTAAACAAATCTGTCGCCACCGCTCTCGCAAAGGCATACGCGATGGAGCATGCGCCAGCGCGCGCCGAGAGCAAGAAGGGAATCCTCCGTTTTCTATACACCACGCTACCTCTAAAACCGGGTATGCCTCCTCACAATCGGAAACGCGCGACTTTGTAGCATACGCGGTGCTAGCTGCTGCCGTTTGTGGCCTGAGAGAGTGCCGGTGCCCAGTGGTTCAGACCAAGGATGTACGTACGTAATTGGGTGACCTCTGAATTTTTTTAGAATATTTGTGCGATACATGGATTTTGCTTCAGAACTCCATCACTATCCGATGCGTAAATCGATCTGTGCTTGTAGGAGAAGCCGTCGATGGAGTCCGGAGCTCTGGGCTCTAGGCCCCTGCTATCTCTCCTTATGTGAACGATAGCAAGCGTTGGCTGAAAAATAGAGGGAACCGACATATGTAGTTCCTCACACACACTAGAGCAACGGGGGTTCCAGCTACATCGTCCAGCCGATTTGTTAGGAGCTATCACTACGGAGACAGTCCCAAGCACGGACATCTCAACCAGTGTCACCGGCATGCTTGCCCTGGGAGCTGCTTCTTCGTATGAGATGCTTCCTGCAGCCCACTTCGACAACAGCTCCAGCAAGTGCAGCTGGTCTGGGTGGCCAACGTTTTACTGACACCTCCCACGCCCATGCCTACAGTTTGTACTCCTCTAGCCTAGCCCAAGCCGCCTCAACCCACGCTTGCGTTGCTCTTCTTCTCTTGGACCTATGGATCCAGCACCACCTAAGAGCTTTATATGTAGCTAGCCACCTAGATGGCGAGGAGGTTGTTACACTCGTCAAACTGAGCCTAAGCAATTGAGCTGTATTTTAAACCCTGCACCTAAGTACTCTCCAGGCAAGTAGAGAGCAGTTGTGTTGCCATCTCTCATCCAGTAAAAAAAATAGGGAAAACATTGCACGATCTTAGGAAGGTTGTCGTTCCACCGCGGCCTGTGCATCAATGACGGATGTGTACAGCCAAAATTTATTACTTAGTTGCGACTCGCCAAGAATATACGGTCTAATAAAAAAAATGTATGATAGACCACATATATAAAGTAAACTTAATTACTAATAAAACTATACAACAACGCACATCCTAAACTGGGACATAAGTGCATCTCCGCCGGGCCGATCTATTTCAAACATGGAAGGTGTTCGAATCTGTCCGTTTAGGTCTTCTCGCGTACGCGAAATCAGATAATTTAGCCTCTGTCCGTTTAGGTTGGGGGTGTCCCAGCGGCGCCTGCCCATTTTGTTTTATTATAATAATCATGTCTAAATTTGACTTGCATTGCGTACATAGTTTTATAGGTTTTGCTTACATTTGAATTGCATTGCATACATAGCTTTGCCTACAATTGCCTTGCATTGCATACATAGTAGATTTAATATAGAAGACTACTTCTTGGCATATGCATGAGCAATTTGCTTGTTGCAAAGGCATGCAGAGAAGGTAAAAAAATCACTAGATTCAATCTAGAAGACTACGTCTCGTCTTTACTAGCCATCGGACTCGGAATCGGTGCGGTAGTGCCAGCGGCGCGTGGTATCATCGAAGGTGCGGACGGTGAGCATGGCTTCACCGTCGTATGTGAAGAAGAGTAAGTACCCAACCTCAATGCCGTGCGCATGGCAGAACTTCTTCCATCCGTTGTCGAGGTACATATGTCCGAGGCAGCCAACCAACACGTCCATGGACCAAAGCCCGATCACGCCACCGGGCACGTGCAGCACAACAAGGTGGAGCTCATTTCCATCGACGAGAGTGCGACTACTTGGTGGGGGAGATGAAGCCTATCCCCATTCATGCCCAGGAGGATGGTGACGCAGAACTCAAAACAGTCGAGAGGCTGTTCATATGACCACAGGTGGCGGCGAAGGTGGAGGAGATGGCGACGCCGATGGCAACGGGGAAGGCGCTAGCGAAACTTTTTGGCCTCGCCCCCACGTTTCCCTCTTCGATCTTACCCACGCCCAGGCCCCAGCGGTCGTCCCACTCGCCCTCCCTCAAAACTGTGTCGCCTGCCATGGCTACCGCGTTGCCTGTGGGGGTTGGAGGGGGGAGTGGAAGGTGGTGTTGTGTGGAGAAGATGCCCGCGAGGCATGCTTAAAAAGGCGAGTGCATTGGATGCCTACATTGATGCGAGCGGCCAGTCCAGGCGTTAGGCGATGCGGCTAGCCAAGGAGTCAGTGGCACGGCCATCCTAGGAGTCATCTTACTTCATTGATGGCGTTTGGGCTTGGAGACTAGTGGCCGTTGGGTCACTGCCAGGCGGGCCCCTGGAGGGCGCGAGAAGACGAGAGAGGATACACGCTACGTCCGCGACAAGTCCGTAGCGATGCATTCCAAGTGCATTTTTGGGAGAGAAATGGGTCAGACCATTGGGACGGATTTTTTCTCCTCGTGTCTGTCCGCACAAACCAATTTAGACGGCCTGTGGTCGAATGGATCGGGGGTGATAAACTCCATGTTTTGGGCTGCCGGGAGTAAATTGTATTGTATGTCTCTATTAAGTCCATTCCTAATTAATCTCCAGAAATATGCACCGATGCACTGATGATGCACGTAATATGCACTGATGATGCACGTAATATGTAGACCACACCAACTTAGTGGCACCGAGCTCGTGTAGTATGTTTTAGGACAACCCACGTCTGTAGCCAATTTTGTAAAAGGGAACAACACTTGCATGAAAGAAAGCTTTGTGGCTTTTATGCAATCATACTAAACATGAGAAGTATAAATGTATAACCTAGTGTGATATCCCAGCACGTTACGATCAATTAATGTATTGGATTTCTTACATACCGTCTGTTGGGTCGTGTCCCTCCACATGGAGGAGCCTTGATGGCCCAACTACCGTCTATGAAGTCCAACATGTTTCAACTTCGCATCCAACGGTTGAGATGCAGATGCTTTTTTTAGAAAGAAGTGAAAAGAAAAGCCTTGTCACCATTGGTGGCTGTATGAGAGTTAAAAACAGCCTAATGAGAGGACGAGAGAACACATAAGAACGCAACAACCTAGTGAGAAGAGAGAAAAAATAAGCACATATAATTTATGTCTAGATTTCTAAAACCTGACTGTTCTGTCTTCAAGCCGTTGTTTGGAGGTTCAAACGCGCTTGATTGGCTCTAAACTTAGTGAGCTTGTTTCTTACTTTGAATACTCTAATCTTAACATTAGATTTGAAAATGGTTTAGTCAATTTAAAATCAAACTGAGAAGCGATGATTTAGTTGGTTCAAACTAGTGTAGTTTTAAGACAACTATTTTGACGGACGACGAACGGATTGTACACACACCATGTGCATGGACGTACCGGACACAGAGCCATGGGCGCTGAGAGTAGGGGAATCCTCTGTTTTCGATACACCACGCCACCTCTGAAATAGCCATGCCTCACCACAATCGGAAACTCTACGTAGTCGGAGTAGCTGGCCGGCTGCAGAGAGCAGACCGGCGGGTAGTGTACATACCTACATACCGTTTCTGGCTGAGCTGAGAGAGATCCGGTGCCCAGTGGTTCAGACCAAGGATGCAGGTAGGTAATTGGGTAGTCTCTGAATTTTGAGAATGTCTGTGTGTCTCCCTTTAGGCCTTGTTTTGCACACAGGTTTTTCCGGGGGTCAAGGAGTATTTCCCCGGCCCAGGCCCGAATCTTGTCAAATTTTCGCTAGACTGTTTTGCAAGCCGACGGGCTCAACCCCAGATACCCTGTCAAACCCCCTCGAAAACCTCTAATACACGAGTATATTAAAAAGCTAGTCTACCACGATTTTCTCTCGCTTACTCGCTCGACGGGATGGCTCTCGCGTTTTGGGTGAACACGGTGCTGTCACCCAATCCACACGAATACCGTTGTACAAAACAAGGCCTTACTAAACCACAGGTCGAGGTTCATAGACGGCTGGGCATGGAATAGCATGTCGTGTGCCTCACATGACTATCTGAGATGCGTAGGTGATACTCCCTCTATTTTAAAATATAAGATGTTTTAAGCTTGTGAAGAAAATATATTTAGACTTATTTTAGTATGTAGATTCACTTTAACCTGAGTGAACCTCATACTAAAAAAAGTCTAGATACATTTGCTTCACAAAGCTAAAACATCCTATATTTTAAAACAGAGGGAGTAGTAGTAAGCGTTAATTGAATATAGAGGAAACCCAGCTATACTGCACAATATATATCGTGTTGTGGCAGCCACGCTGAAAATTGACCGTCTATATTAAAGGTCGAATCCCATTAACTCAAGGCCGGTTCCCAGATTTCGGTTGCCCGGATCGAATCTAAAATTTAGCGCCCTTATTTGTATATATACATGTATGAATTGATAAAAATAAATGGTTCAAGTGTACCTGATTATAATATTCATATAGAAATAAAAATATTTATGTTTTACCCGAAAATATTCTCCTTACATGATTCTGCCTTTCCATGCAACATAACCCGTTAACCACTGAAAATAAGAAAAAACAATTACTAATCACTAACTAGAACTAGAATTAGGGCATTCATTAGTAGCTAAATCCGTAGAAAATTGAGGACAAATCACATATCAGTTATCACATCCTCCTCCTGCACCCGCGCGGCGGCGCCGCGCCGAACCGGGCGGCCTCCCCTCACCGATGAGCCCTCCATCCCGCGGTGTCTCCTCCGCGCGCCGCCGCCCGAATCGTCGCCAGACAAATACCTGGGACGTGGCGGCGGCGGCCCTGATCGAGATCTGACGGGAAGGCGGCGACGTCCGTCCCGGCTGGTTTGGCGGTGGTGTTGCAGCGAGCGACGGCCAATGATCCTCGGCCTAGATGGCGGCAGGCGGCAGCGGGGATCTGGGCCTAGCCGCGATCGGTCCCATACGTTGGCCTCGACGCCGACGCCCAGACGACCCGGGCCTTGTCCATGACACTAGGGCGCTTGGGGAATCTGCCCCTGGCATGGTGGTGATGGCGTTCTTCTCCGTCGGAATGGTCGGCCGGGTGGTCTTGCCGTCTTGCGGCGGATCCTGCTAATTTCCGGCGGGTGGCATGGGGGTTGCTGGCTCGGTTTTAACAAAAGAGGTGGTCCTCGATCCTTCTCAAGCCAAGACGATGATCTGCTGGATGTTGGTCTCCATTGATCTGGTTTCTGTGTCATGTTCCGGAAGGCTCCGCCGGCGAAATCCATAAGTGAGTTTGCAAGGATTGAATTCGGTCATACGAACCCTGTTTTACCCTGACCGTTTGGTTTCAGAGGGTGTGCTTCGAAGCTTTGTTGACTGTTATTATCATGAGGCATGTTCTCGTTCCATGGTGCCGACGGAGATCTAAGGACAGACAATGATGGTTCGAGTCTGGGTGGTGATGAGGAATTGACTAGGTGACTTGTGAATTGGAGCAGTGGCATGCAAGTGGGGGTGACCGCAGAGGAGATGTTCATGGTCCTACATCTCAGGGTAAAAACTCAGGGTCTGGCCTTAATTGATTGTGCCTGACAAGGCCTTGTTGAAGGTATTGTTTTGAGAGCGCGGACTTTTTTCAGGGTGAAAACCTAGATCTTTGATCGGGCGATTACGGTGTTTATGCACTGTTCCCTTCTTAGAGGTATCGTCTTTGGAGAAGCTGTACTTCTGGTGCTGTCTTGGTGGTGGTAGTACAGCTATTTTAATGAATGAGTCACTATAGCGAGACTTTTCTTTTTTGTAATTCTTCTTTCTTTTTTTGGTTGTGTGCATCCGTGTGACCGCTAGGGCAATGCGTTGTTGCAGAGGCTGAGTGTAATTGGTATCATCTGATATTAATATATGCTCCTTTCTAAAAAAAATCAGTTGTCACATATGTTTAATGTTTTGATGATTGATACCTTCTAAGCAGACTTGATTAGGATTGAAACCAGCATTCGTCCTTTGAAAACGAAGGAAGGAGCAACAAGGACTTGCGAGCGAGCAAGACCAGAGGTTAGAGGTGACAGGTGATGGTGTGTCTGCTTCAATCTCCATTTCTGACCAAGATGCAAAGTTACGGTTCGGAAAGGCCGAACGAGAGTCGCTGGTAAAGCGCATGGACACACGTCCTATTATATCTAAATTGGAAATAGAAAGTAAAAGGACCTTATCTGGCCGACGATCCCAAGCAAAAACAAACAACCAGTAGTATCCTACTACCTCTATCCCAAGGCTTAAGGCCTATATCTTTTTTGAAAAGTCAAACTATGTCAAGTTTGATCAAGTTTTTACCAAAAGTTGTTAATATGCAAAATACATAATCAATATCATTAGATAGATAATGAAATATATTTTCATATGATGTCTACAAAATATCATGTTTATTGATAGTTTTTTCTAAAAGTTTGGTCAAAGTTCAGTTGGTTTGACTTTTCAAAAAAAATATAGGCCTTAAGCCTTGGGATGGAGGGAGTATATTTTTGTGTGATGTATACTGACCAATATAACGAGAACACGTCAGAATAGGAAAGAAAAATAAGGATGATAAATGCGACAAGATCTGGCCCACGGACCAGCTCAGGCATGGCACGACACAACACGGGGCAAAACGGGCATGTCACCACACAACCGTTAGGATGTAAACATCTACTAGATGGTTACACAAAAAATGGAAGCAATGGGACCGGAACATACTATTACTAGACGGAACACCATCCATCTAGCAGTGAGGACATGCACTGTATATGTAGTTCCTCACACAATGAAGCAAGTCAGATTACAGCTACACTGATCATCAGCCGATTACTTATCAGGATCTATCACTACGGAGACCATCCCCAACATGGACATCTCAATCAGTGTCACCGAAATACTTGCACTAGGACTACTTCGACGACTCCGACAGCGAGTAGGCGCGGCGCTGCGACAACGAGCTCCGGTGAGTAGTTACTGCCGGTAGGGTTAGTTCTGCGCTAGGGTTTGCATCGATGCCACAACGACATCGATTTGATGTGTAATTATGATGATCTCTAAGATCAAACTATTCCCCTATGTATAAACTTGTGATCGATCTGGCGCCAAACTGTTTTTTTCGAATTTGAAGTATTTAATTTGGTTTATCTTCTAGGCCGATGAATTTGGTACTGTTTGTAGTACGAGCTTTTAGGGTACCTGCTAGAGATGCTCTCACGTATCCCACTTCAAAAGTGGATGTGGGTGGCCAACATTATACCGACACCTCCCACACCCATGACAAAAATTTGTACTCCTCTAGTCCGAGAGCCTCAACCTAGCTTTGTTGCATTGCTCTTCGTCTCTTGCCGCTTGGCCCTATGGATCTAGCACCCACCTAAGAGCTTTATAAGCACCCACCTACATGGCGAGGAGGTTGTTACACCGGTTGAACTGAGCGTAAGCTAATGAACTATATTTTAAAGCCTACACCCAAGCACTCACATCAAGTACAGATCAATTATTTTTCCATCGCTCTTCCAGTAAAAAAAATAGAAAAAATTACACAGTTTTAGAAAATGGAAGGTTTTCGTTCCACCGGCCTCTACATCATTGATGAATGTGTACAACCATAAATTAATATTGTACTTAATTAGTTGCAACTCATAAAAAAATGGCCTAATAAAAATGTGTGACAGATCGCACATGTAAAGTGAACTTGATTACTAATAAGACTATACAGCGCATATGTCTTAAACTTGGACATAAACTCCATGTTATGCCACACCAACTTATTGGTACCAAGCTCCATTTCTCATGTTGCTGAGAATGTTTTAGGACAACCGACGATTGTAACCAATTTTGCAGAAGAGAACAACACTTGCATGAAAGATAGATTTGTGGTAATTTATGAAAATCAAACTAAACATGAAAAGTATAAATGTATAATCGGATGTGATATCGATATCCGCACTACCATATTCTTATTTGCTTCAAGTTATGTTTTGGCAGAGAGACTGATACCACAAAAGGAAATGCTGACAATGCCAATGGTGGATGCACACTCATCGAAGAGTGGTAGCAAATGTCTAGACGTTTACAACAAAAGAAAAGGAACAATTAAAACAGAAAATAAGACGTCAAAACTATACGAAACACATTGAGTTGGAGAGGGAATTACAAAAAGTACACCTCAATTCAGGTGTACGATTGAAGAACCTCCAGGGCGCGATTTATGTTGGTTATGAGCTAACCCTCTTGCTGATCCATGGACTCTGTTTCGCTGAATTAGTGATGGGTAATTGGATGATCTCTGAATTTTTGGAATATCTATGCGTCTTCCCTTCCCTGAACCGCAGATCTACATGTTAGATAGATCTCAACGTGACTGGGCCCAACGGCCCAGCACGCCCCTAACTGTGCCCTGATCGGGGGCGCCCAACCTTATCTGGTTGATGGGCCCCTGTCGCCAGCGCTATATAAAGAGGTGGGGAGCCGGCAGCACGACTCACGAGGTTAGATGTGCCCTAGCCGCCCCACCTACAAACCCTATCCGATCTAGGCTAAGCGCTGCGCCGACGGGAAGCTCCACCGCCGCCACACTCACCCCTTGCCACCCATGGCCAACGACAGAGGTTCTAGCTCCGGCACCAGCTCGGGCATTCCCTCTGGCTCGTGTCTGTCGAGCCAGGGAGCAGGTAGAGCTCATCTCGGTTCTTTTTCCCTCTCTCTCTCTGTTCTCGATCTACAAAGGTGATGTATAGTGCTACTGTTAGATCTAGACTAGATCCTTTGTAAAGGTGGTTTTAACATTGGTATCAGAGCGAGTTTTAGTTGCTAGATTTTTCAGTGCATTTGTAGAAAGTAAGAGTTCAAAAGAACAAGAAATAGATCCAAAGTGCGCCTGCCCTATGGCCGCGCCGTTCCTCTCGATCTAGATGGGCATCCATTGTGGAGACATCTAGAAGAAGAACACACCCTTCGGGGCAAAGCAAAACCCTAGATCTAAAACCCCAAAAGATCCCGAAAGCAAGTTCTAACCCCATAGATCCCCAAAGAAAATTCAATCAAAAGAAAAGGGTCCACTCCGGCCATCGCCGGGAAAGTTTCTGCCCCACACCTCGGCCACTTGACGACGGTGCACCCACCCTCGGGTGGATGCACACATCGGCAAGGAGCAAGGTGGGGGGCGCCGCCGTTTTTCACTATGGACCAAGTAACAAAAAAAAAGGGAGCAAAAAGTCTCCACCGCCGCCCCTCTTGACGGTGGTGCGTCCACCCTCGGGTGGACGCACCGCCGGCAAGGAGGACGGGGGGGCATGGCTCGAGCAGGGAGGCGGAGGGAGGGGCGCGACGCCGCAGCCGCCTCGCCTCGGCCAACCCGCGCGCCTGCGCCGCCACACAGAGGGACAGAGGGAGGGGCGCGATGTCGCAGCCGCCTCACCTCGCCCTCGTGCGGGGCCAGCGCCGCCGGAGCAGAGTGGAGAGGGAGGGGCGCGCGAAGGCGGCCGCCTCACCTCGGCCTCGGGCGGGCCACGCCGCTGCGCCACAGAGAGGGGACGTGGGGAGAGAGGGGTCGAAGCCGCCTCGCCCACTCCTCCACGCGCCGCCGCACGGCGGGCTGCAGGCGAGCTCGACGCGCCGCCGCCGGCGCAGCCGACGTGGGGCTGCCGCGGTTGAGCACGGCGCTGCCACGAGGGCGCGGGGCGGACGCGGTGTCCACACGGGGCAGCTGCGCGTGGGACGCGGCGCCGCCACGGTGGGCACGCGGGGGTGGGGTGGGGTGAAAGTGGGATTAGGGTTAGGGGCGGCGGCCGGGGGGTTCTTATACCCCCGAGACGCGCGGCTGGCCGTCCGATCTAGGGTAGGCAGATGGACGGCCAGGATCGGCGTGGGGGGCTGCGGGGTTGCTGGGCAGGCCGAGCGAGCCGGGCCGCGTGTGGGCCGCTGCTGGGCCGCAGACAGGCAAAGGCCGCAGCGCGCGGGCGGCGGCTAGCGAGCGCGTGGGCGCTGAATGGTTAGCGGGCTGTGGGCCGCAAACGGCAGCGCGTGTGCGTTTCAGAACCCTGGGCCGCGCGCGAGGAAGGCCCAGTAGGGCGTTCTGAACAGTTTTTTCTGTTTTTTAGTTTTTTCTATTTACAGAAACTCCTTTTTGATGTTTTTCATCAAGTTTTGGACAGTTTTTTGTATAGTTTTTTCTAGTCTATTTATTTCAGAGAATTTTTTACTAGAGAACATGAAAGAGGCAGTTTTTTCCTGTAAAGTTTAAAACTTATGAAAGTTAATTTTAATGTTTCCGCTGCAAATAGATGGTTTAAATTGCAATAATGCAATAAAAGTTGTTTAAATTTTGACATAAAGATGTGATAAAGTGATTAAAGATGATTATGTCTTATGTTATTAACTGACCAACGTTATTAATAAACATGACCATAATCTTTTCCATTGAGTATTAAAGGTGCATTTAATTTTATTTTTGCCCAACGGTGATGTAATTTTAAATAGCACAAAACGATTGCATGTTTAATTTATACCAACGTTGAATTAATGCATACAATTGTTTTCCTTGGTGATCTCACATCTTTTGTGGTTTTCAGGAGGTCTCAACCTCATGGCCTGTTTGAAGGACATCCCGCTGCTAAGGGGGGACAACTTCTTCGAATGGAGGAAAAAGGTCGATTTGGCGTTCGTATGCACCGAAGTGGATTGGTTGGTTGACACCAAGCAACCAGTCAAGCCCGCTGACCCAATCAGGGGGGGGTGCTAAGGAAAGTGCTGAGTTTGAGAAAAGGAAGAGGGACCATGCTCCATTGGAGCTGGCCTACTCGATTGATAACCAGAAATGGGTGAACGCCAACAAGAAGTGTTTGGCCTTCGTAAAGAACACAATTGAGAACGCAATAGTGGGCTCAATTGGAGAGTGTGCTACCGTGGGCGAATATCTCGCCAAGATAAAGAGCCAGTTTACTGGCTCTTCAAAGATGTATGCGACCCAGCTGTTAAAACAGCTGGTGACTGAAAAGTACACGGGGGGACCCCACGGAATAAGAGAGCACATCTTGAGGATGTCAAACATGGCAGTGCAGCTCAAGCCCATGGATGAGGACCTCGAGCTAAAGCCAGCACTCTTGGTGCACCTAGTGATGGCCTCACTTCCACAGCCTTTCGAAAATTTTGTAATAAACTATAATATGTCCCCTGAAAAGTGGGACATAAAAAAGACCATTGGGATATGCTCCCAAGAGGAGGAAAGGCTGAAGGCCCTTCACGACGGTTCCCTGAACTTCGTGAAGGACAATAGGAAGAGAGGCTTCACAAACGGCAACCATGGTGGCTCACCCTCCAAGCCACATGGCAAGGGTCCAATGCAGCACCAGTACCAGCATCACCAGTCCACCCCTGGGGAGAAAGACCAGTGCCATCACTGTAAAAAGCCTGGCCACTACAAGAAGGACTGCCCAATTTGGCTGAAGTACATCATGGCCAAAAATGGTAAAGATATAGTTTCTTTTGTTAATGAATCTCTGTATGAAAAGTTTACTAGATCTACTTGGTGGATTGATTCTGGAGCAACTGTTCATGTTGCCAACTCTTTACAGGGGTTCCATTCGACAAGGATCACGCCAAGAAGAGAAAGACTCATTGAAGTGGCGAATGGGATAGAAGCAGAAGTGGAGGCCATTGGTGACGTCCCTCTGGAGCTAGCTGATGGCTCTTTCCTTTTGCTCAAAGATGTTCTTTTTGTTCCCTCGATACATAGGAATTTAATAAGTGTTTCATGTTTGGACAAAGATTCTTATGAATGTTATTTCGGAAATGGCAAGTGTGCCATTAGGTTGAAAGATATTTGTGTAGGTGTTGCTACCTTATATGATAAGTTATATTTATTATCCTTGCATGAGAAAGTATTTTCTGTGTGTGATGTGAATGAAAAGGTTCCCTTGTCGAACAAAGAACAAAAGAAAAGAAAGCGAACTCTTGACTCATCGAAACTATGGCACTGCAGACTAGGCCATATTTCAAGGGGAAGAATAGAAAGGCTCGTTAAAAATGACATTCTTCCTCCGTTAGAGTTCTCCGACATAGAACAATGCATAGATTGCATTAAAGGAAAGTATGTCAAACAAATTAAAAAGGGTGCAAACCGAAGCATAGCTACACTAGAAATAATCCACATGGATATTTGTGGACCGTTTCCGGTGAAAAGTGTGAATGGCTATGATTCATTCATAACATTCACGGATGATCACTCCCGGTATGGTTATATTTATCCAATTAAAGAAAGATCTGAAGCATTGGATAAATTTAAAATTTTCAAAGCTAAAGTAGAAAATCAACATGATAAAAGAATTAAAATAGTTCGGTCCGATCGTGGGGGGGAGTACTACGGTCGGCATACTCCATATGGTCAAGTACCAGGACCCTTTGCAAGGTTCCTGCAAGAAAATGGAACAGTCGCCCAGTATTCTATGCCGGGCGAACCTCAGCAAAACGGAGTAGCTGAAAGGCGCAATCGTACCCTTATGGATATGGTACGCAGCATGATGAGCTATTCCACCCTCCCATTGGGATTGTGGATGGAGGCGCTTAAAACCGCCATTCACATTCTCAACAGAGTACCAAGAAAGTCGGTGCCCAAAACACCGTATGAATTGTGGACAGGCAGAGTCCCCTCTCTGCACCACTTGAGGGTCTGAGGGAGCCCAGCTGAGGCAAAAGTTTTCAATCCAAACATTGCAAAGTTAGACCCCAAAACAGTATCTTGCCATTTTATTGGCTATCCAGATAAGTCCAAACGCTATCGTTTCTACTGTCCCGACAGATACACAAAGTTTGTAGAAACGAGGCATGCCGTCTTCTTGGAGGACGAATTGATGAGGGGGAGCACGGTAGCTAGGAAAATTAATCTTGAGGAGAAGAGGGTGCATGCACCTAATCCGATGACTCTGGAACCATTTTTCTCGCTATCTGTTGTGCCACCATCTACAACCCCTGAGGTTGTGGTGCCGGCACCTGTTGTGACTCCACACGTGACATTAATGGACGAAAGTTCGGAACCTTTCCATCAGGAGCCACCTGAACCCACTGTTGAGCACGAAAGGGAACCAGAACAGCCACCTACTATAAATGTGCCTGAACCCGGGGCAAGAAATGAGCAAGAGTCTGATGAACTCAGACGGTCTAAACGAGAAAGAAGACCAGCCATTTCCAAAGAAATCTACAAAGTTTACAATGTAGTTCATATGGAGGGCGATCCTACCTCATATGAAGAAGCCATGAGTATCCCTCACTCAGCCAAGCGGGTAGAGGCAATGGAAGATGAAATGAAATCGATGAGTTCCAACAATGTTTGGGACTTAGAGGAAATTCCCAAAGGAGCCAAAACAGTAGGATGCAAATGGATCTACAAAACAAAGTATGACTCCAATGGAAATGTAGAAAAGTACAAAGCTAGACTCGTGGCAAAAGGCTTTACGCAAAGAGAAGGCGTAGATTACAATGAGACTTTTTCTCCGGTCTCATGTAAGGACTCCTTTAGAATCATCATGGCACTAGTTGCACATTTTGATTTAGAGTTACATCAAATGGATGTCAAGACGGCATTTCTAAATGGAGATTTAGAAGAAAATGTTTACATGAAACAACCCAAGGGTTTTTTCATGGAGGGGAAGGAACATATGGGATGCCGCCTAAAGAAATTCATTTATAGGTTAAAGCAAGCCTCTAGGCAATGGTATTTAAAGTTTAATGATACCATTAAAAGATTTGGATTCAAAAAAAATGTTGAGGACAACTGCATTTATGCAAAGTTCAAAAGTGGGAAATATATTTTCCTAATTCTATATGTGGATGACATTCTGCTTGCTAGCAGTGATGTTAGTCTACTACTAGAGACAAAGAAGTTCTTGTCATCAAACTTTGACATGAAAGACCTTGGTGAAGTCTCTTATGTTTTGGGCATAGAAATTCACCGAGACAGAAAGAATGGAGTGTTAGGACTGTCGCAGAAAGCGTATTGTGAAAAGATTTTAAAGAAATACAATATGCATGCGAGTAATTCAACACCTGCTCTCATAGTCAAGGGCGATAGTTTTGGGAAATCCTAATGTCCAAAGAATCAATATGAGATCGATCAAATGAAGTCAGTACCATATGCTTCGGCTGTTGGAAGCTTACAGTATGCACAAGTGTGCACTCGCCCTGACTTAGCATTTATCACCGGGGTACTCGGTAGATATCAAGAGAATCCAGGCATAGAGCACTGGAAGATGGTAAAGAAAGCTTTGCGTTATGTGCAAGGCACAAAAAGCCTCATGCTTACATATAGAAGATCTGATTCCCTAGAGATTAAAGATTATTCAGATGCAGATTTTGCGGGAGATAAAGACGACCGAAAGTCCACGACATGGTATGTTTTTACTCTCGCAGGAGGTGCTATTTCGTGGAGAAGCGCCAAACAGTCGATAGTTGCATCATCTACGATGTATGCAGAATTTATAGCATGTTATGAGGCCATGGGACAGGCGTTATGGTTAAAGAAATTCTTACCCGTCTTGAAAGTGGTTGACTGCATCAGCAGGCCACTAAAGATGTACTGTGACAACGAGCCCGCAGTATTCTATGCTCACAACAACAAGTCGAGTAATGCTACAAAGTCTATAGATATAAAGTATTATGTTGTGATGGACAAAGTCCAGGATCAAACTATAAGATTCGAGCATATAAGGACAAAGGATATGCTTGCGGATCCTCTAACGAAAGGCTTACCACCCAATGTGTTCAAGGAACACATAGCCGGCATGGGTTTAACGGGAAGCCTATGATTCCTGGACTAAAGAGGCCCAAAAGTAACAGGATTTGTTTTAGAACATGAAGGTATATAGTGGCTGTCTGATTCTATCGGCAATTGAGCTGAGACGATGAAACATGCTCTATGTATCATTCTGTGATGGAATAAGTAAAAAACAAGGTTAAAAG
Organism: Avena atlantica; assembly: GCA_910589765.1. Classification (NCBI taxonomy): domain Eukaryota; kingdom Viridiplantae; phylum Streptophyta; class Magnoliopsida; order Poales; family Poaceae; genus Avena; species Avena atlantica. The sequence goes on from OU342733.1 coordinate 469,306,250, forward strand.
TAAAGTCGAGATCTAGGGGGAGAATGTTAGATAGATCTCAACGTGACTGGGCCCAACGGCCCAGCACGCCCCTAACTGCGCCCTGATCGGGGGCGCCCAACCTTATCTGGTTGGTAGGCCCCTGTCGCCAGCGCTATATAAAGAGCTGGGGAGCCGGCAGCACGACTCACGAGGTTAGACGTGCCCTAGCCGCCCCACTTACAAACCCTATCCGATCTAGGCTAAGCGCTGCGCCGACGGGAAGCTCCACCGCCGCCACACTCACCCCTTGCCACCCATGGCCAACGACGGAGGTTCTAGCTCCGGCACCAGCTCGGGCATTCCCTCTGACTCGTGTCTGTCGAGCCAGGGAGCAGGTAGAGCTCATCTCGGTTCTTTTTCCCTCTCTCTCTCTCTGTTCTCGATCTACAAAGGTGATGTATAGTGCTACTGTTAGATCTAGACTAGATCCTTTGTAAAGGTGGTTTTAACGCTACACTCAGAGACGACAAGACTTGGATTAGCATTGCCGTGTGCATCACATGAATTTCGGTTCAGAACTTGATCACTATCCGATGCGTAAATCGACCTGTGCTTCTAGGGGAATCTGAAATCAACCAGGAGGTCTAGGCTAGGCCCCTACCTCTCTTCTGTCTGAAAGTGGACGGCCTATATTTATACATGGTACACTGTACTTAAGGTCGGATCTCATCAGCTGCATGCGACCCTCATTGAGAGTGTAAACAGTCTCATAACAGCAGAGAAGTTTCACCGGAACGGAATGAGGATGCAGTCGAAACAAGAAAGAAAAGTAAGAACGATGAATGCGACCAGATCTGGCCAACGGGCCGGCCTAGGCATGGCATGGCACGACACTGAACATACTAAAACTAGACGGAACACCGGCTACGATGACAAGCACTGGCGGACCTTAGTGGAGGCGAAAAGGGCCGTCGCCCCCCCAGCCCATATAAATTTTGACTACTGTTCACAGGTATTTGGCCCATTTATCAATTGAAAATTAGACTGAAGCCCATATTTCGCCCCCCCAGCCCATTTTACCCCCCCCCCCCCCCCCCCCCCCCCCCCCCCCTCCCCAGAATTTTGGCCCAAGGTCCGCCAATGATGACAAGCAATGCGTTCCTCCCACACTGAAACAAGGAAGATAGTACCTACGTACATAGATCAGCCGATTATGTAGGAGCTATCACTACACACAGACAATTCTCAACCGAAAATGCTACACCTACGGACTAACGGAATTTGTACGCGCTGACGAGGATTCCATCCAACGTGTCCTGCCGCTGGACGGAAGAAAAAAAAAAAGCTAAGGACGTGCCGCTAATTCCGCAAGGAAAAACTGAACTGCCCGTGATCAGATCAACCACGGCACCTTCCCTGCTCCACCGCGCCGTCGTTAATGGCCGGGCCGCACAGGTCGCTCACCTTATTTCTCAATCTGCAACTGGACCACCAGTCGTGTAGCCGGCCGAGCTTCTCGTCGTCGGCGCCGCTCCACCGCGACATAGCGCAGTGAGAAGAATATTGTATGAAACAATGTCAATCTAATAGCCCATGGACACTATTAGTTCCACAAACGCCATGGCTCTCTACATGTTCTTTTGCTCTCGTAATTCATGAAGTATTGGATTGTAACTTAACGAATTGATGCGACTGCAAAAACTTTATAAATAATCATTCATGCCCCAAAGTGATTTGCTGTCTGCATCGACTGTTGTGTGGAAGCATGACATTGCTGAGATCCGTGTACGTGTCCGTGTCCGTGTCCGCCGGAGATAGTGAGGTTGGCGTGCTGCTTCCGACCAGGACGAGCTCGTCGGGCTGCGGATGACGGCAATGAACTAGTTTCTCTATTTCCGACGACGGCGAGGTTGTCGCCCAGCTGCCGAAGAGGGGCAGCTCGCTGGGAATCTTGCCCGAGCTGCTTCCAAAGGAGGGCAAGTCGCGGCGCCGTCGAAGACGAGAGGTCGGTCGTAGCGTCTCCGATGAAGTACCGGTCGACCGGGAGAGATGGGGATATTTTGTTCAGTTTTTCTCTCTCGAGGATCCACGCTGGCTCCACGTTCCTTGACTCATCAGCGCGTAAACGCTTCCGTAACCAGTTACGTCCGTAGGCGTAGCATTACTGTATTTTCATAGTAGTTTCGTACAAGTGAACTACACATGCATGAAAGAGACAACTTTCTGAAACAAGAGAAGTATAATTATCGATATCTGCACTTGGTATGTTAAGTGTTCAATTAGTGCATCAGATTTTTTTTTTTTAGTACTGTAAATCTGTAATTCTTCTTTACTTCAAGGTATGTACGTCTTGACTAAGAGACTGAGCCCGCGTCCCCATGATTCCACCTGACGCCATAAAATCCCAAAAAAAAAAGAGAACAATAGGCCGTCTAGATGTCAGGCATGCCAATGCTGGCTGCAGTAGTGGTGGTCGATGTGCACTCATCGAAGAGTGGTAGCAAATGTCTGGACGTTTACACTGAAAGAACAAAATAACAAAAGGAACAGAAAATAAGATGTTAAAGCTAGACGAAAGACCATTGAATCTACGAGGAAATTACAAAAAACACTGACCCGTCCAATTTATGCCTCTTTACGGACCATGGACTCCGCTTTACTTCATTGTTGACTGGTGATCTAAAGTCCGAGACTATTATCCGTCTCGCTTTACTCAATGAGAGATCGAGAGATGATTGCGCATGGAATAGCTTGGTGTGTGTGTATTGCATGAATTTCTTTTCAGAACTTGGCTATCTGATGCCTAAGTCTAAATGTATGTGTTCTTTTTTGTGTACTGAGCTCTTAAATCATTAATGGAATCCGACCCCATTAGAAATAGGCCATGTAGATTGAAACCTGGAAATAGAAGAAACCCAGCTGCATATATCTTGCATATAGAACAAGGCAGCCGCATGCAAGTTGAAAGTGGACATACCATATTTATAGATGGTTTACTGTAATTGGGCCAGATCTCATCAGATGCGAGTCTCATTTTGAGTGTAAAAAATTCTCGTATACCAGCAAAGAAATTTCACTAGAACGAAATGCCAAGGAAGTAAGAAAAGAAAGGAAAGTAAGGCACATGACTCACGAGCTAGAGCGATGTAGCCAAAATAATACCAAAGGGGGATGTTTCAGTACACCGCCGGAGGCATGATTATTCACTTCCATAAGGCAACGGTTTCCATTGGGCGCTCTCGAGATGAAATACATTGTTACTGGAAAGGTGCATATTTGGCGCTGTAGCAAAAAAACAGGAAATAAAATGGGAAGACACTTGGCGAAACACTATCGAGCCCAGGAGTACAACTATCACCACATGAAAATAGCAATCAATACATAGGGACTGCGTATCATGCCGTTGAAGGGCATTAGGTATTCCTAAAACCCCATGGATTACTGCCCCTTCCACATATCCTCAATATCGATTACTACAAAGACGATTCCCAGCACAAACATCTCAACGAGTGTCATTGGCCTACTTCCTCTAGGATCCACTTCTGTGTCCGAAAGCTTCATCCAACCCACTTCCTCTACTTCTTTCACGTAAAATGGTTAGCCTAAGTAGCCAACATTTTACCGACACCTCTCACACATATCTCTAGACTTTGCATTGCTCTATCCCTCAGCAGCACAGCTCGCCTTTGCTGCATTGTTCTTTTTCTCTTGGCCCTTTGGATGCATTACCAGCTAGAGCTTTATATATAGCCAACTACATTGCACTAGCTAAAGCAATTCAACATAAGTGGGTGAGGAGGGTCTTAAACCGCCGAACTGAATATATAAATATGAAATGGTATGTTAACACCTACATTCAACTACTCTAAGTCAAGCAAAGAGCAACTGTGTTGCATTCTCTTTTTGGACTAGCAGTGGCAACAATGTCAACCAAACTGGACACGAAACAGGCAGATTTGAATCTGCATATGCTCGACGATACACTTTTATGACCAGATGTCAATATGGATAATAGGCACTGACACTACAGGACTGGGAAGCTACGCCGACGGCCGGTCGCTACGCCGACGGCCAAACGTCGGGGCCGTCGGCGTAGCCATCGTCCAGGCCAGCCCCGCCAAGCAGCCGTCGGCGTAAAATTGCCCTCCGCATATTCTATGCTACGCCGACGGCTGCCCTCGGCGTAGCTATTTTTTATTTTATCTCATTAAACTTTGAAAAATCATAACTAAATCATTCTAATTCGGAAAAATACAAATAATATATCAAAATTTGCAGAAAAATAAGACCTATCTATCTACACTTAAATATTACACATTTATAAATAAAAATTAAGTAAAATATAAAACATTATATATAGTTTAAAACGGGCATAAAAAATTCAAAAACGATCGAAACAATACGAAACCTTCGCGTGGTGTTATATTATGTGACATAGTTAGAAGGAAAAATATCAAACTTGGTATATTAATTATGTCTCAAAGAAACCTTCACAAAATGAACTATCTCATTCGAGGTTTCTTGGCTTTCGGGTCAAATGACCAATGTTATGGCTAGAATCAAGACATAGTTTGTGATAATGTGCCCATATTGTGCATACACATGCATCATGGGATGGCGAACAATGTTGCAGGAGGAAGTTTTCCTTTTCGTCGCACCAAAAAGCCATTTCCCATTTTCCGAGCATAAAAAACGGACGATTTTGTGAAGCAACCACCAAATGGCTAATTCAAAATACTACCACCACATTTTACAAAAATACTATACCACCTTATATGGACAATGTCCCAACAGGGGGATCCGAAACCTTTCCGTCCACCTTTGGTGAAAAAGACAAATTCCTGCCGAATCGGCAGGAAGTGGGTCAGATATGAACTACAGGTACATGATCCGATGATCATGTTTTTTTACAAAAATCATTTTTAGGTTCACAATATGCTATTGATCAAAGATCTAATGAAAGTTTAGCGAGGCTCGGCCCCGAGCTAAGAATCTTTATGTCCGCCGTTTGACAAAGATTAACGATAGTTTAAAACGGGCATAAAAAATTGAAAAATGATCGAAACAATGCGAAACCTTCGTGTGGTGTCATATTATGTGACATATTTATAAGGAAAAATAGCAAACTTGATATATTGATTATGTCTCAAAAAACCCTTCACAAAATGACCTATCTCATTCGAGGTTTCTTGGCTTTCGGGTCAAATGACCAATGTTATGGCTAGAATCAAGGCATAGTTTGTGATAATGTGCCCATATTGTGCATACACATGCATCATGGGATGGCGAACAATGTTGCAGGAGGAAGTTTTCCTTTTCGTCGCACCAAAAAGCCATTTCCCATTTTCCGAGCATAAAAACGGACGGTTTTGTGAAGCAACCACCAAATGGCTAATTCAAAATACTACCACCACATTTTACAAAAATACTATACCACCTTATATGAACAATGTCCCAACAGGGGGATCCGAAACCTTTCCGTCCACCTTTGGTGAAAAAGACAAATTCCTGCCGAATCGGCAGGAAGTGGGTCAGATATGAACTACAGGTACATGATCCGATGATCATGTTTTTTTACAAAAATCATTTTTAGGTTCACAATATGCTATTGATCAAATATCTAATGAAAGTTTAGCGAGGCTCGGCCCCGAGCTAAGAATCTTTATGTCCGTCGTTCGACAAAGTTTAACGATAGTTTAAAACGGGCATAAAAATTTGAAAAATGATCGAAACAATGCGAAACCTTCGCGTGGTGTCATATTATGTGACATATTTATAAGGAAAAATAACAAACTTGATATATTGATTATGTCTCAAAAAACCCTTCACAAAATGACCTATCTCATTCGAGGTTTCTTGGCTTTCGGATCAAATGACCAATGTTATGGCTAGAATCAAGGCATAGTTTGTGATAATGTGCCCATATTGTGCATACACATGCATCATGGGATGGCGAACATTGTTGCAGGAGGAAGTTTTCCTTTTCGTCGCACCAAAAAGCCATTTCCCATTTTCCGAGCATAAAAAACGGACGGTTTTGTGAAGCAACCACCAAATGGCTAATTCAAAATACTACCACCACATTTTACAAAAATACTATACCACCTATATGGACAATGTCCTAACAGGGGGATCCGAAACCTTTCCGTCCACCTTTGGTGAAAAAGACAAATTCCTGCCGAATCGGCAGGAAGTGGGTCAGATATGAACTACAGGTACATGATCCGATGCTCATGTTTTTTTATAAAAATCATTTTTAGGTTCACAATATGCTATTGATCAAATATCTAATGAAAGTTTTGCGAGGCTCGGCCCCGAGCTAAGAATCTTTATGTCCGTCGTTCGACAAAGTTTAACGATAGTTTAAAACGGGCATAAAAAATTGAAAAATGATCGAAACAATGCGAAACATTCGCGTGGTGTCATATTATGTGACATATTTATAAGGAAAAATAGAAAACTTGATATATTGATTATGTCTTAAAAAACCCTTCACAAAATGACCTATCTCATTCAAGGTTTCTTGGCTTTCGGGTCAAATGACCAATGTTATGGCTAGAATCAAGGCATAGTTTATGATAATGTTCCCATATTGTGCATACACATGCATCATGGGATGGCGAACAATGTTGCAGGAGGAAGTTTTCCTTTTCGTCGCACCAAAAAGCCATTTCCCATTTTCCGAGCATAAAAAACGGACGGTTTTCTGAAGCAACCACCAAATGGCTAATTCAAAATACTACCACCACATTTTACAAAAATACTATACCACCTTATATGGACAATGTCCCAACAGGGGGATCCGAAACCTTTCCGTCCACCTTTGGTGAAAAAGACAAATTCCTGCCGAATCGGTAGGAAGTGGGTCAGATATGAACTACAGGTACATGATCCGATGCTCATGTTTTTTTACAAAAATCATTTTTAGGTTCACAATATGCTATTTTATCAAAGATCCAATGCAAGTTTTCCTTTTCATCGCACCAAAAAGGCATTTTTCATTATCCAAGCGCAAAAAGGGAATTTTCTAAAGCAACCACCAAATAGCTAATTCAAAAACGGAGGGTTTGTGATTAGTTCATATGGATATCATATTTGGATTCCTCTCATTTTTCTGATCAATTTAAACATATTATTTGTTGAATTTGGATTTACAGATTTAAAGATATTAATTATTCTATATTAAATAGAAAAATACAAAAAAAATAAAATTATTATATTTTTATTTGAATTCAATAATATTTTTACTTATTCATTAATATTTACTTAAATAATTGTTTGTAATTTCAAAAAATACAAACATGTGACATGATGATATAAGAGTTAATAGGATTGATATCATAGTATTGACACCAATGTATGAATTACTTTGCGAAAACGGATTCTGAAGGAACAAGGATGTTAAGCGTGCTGAAGCTGGAGTAGTATTAGGATGAGTGACCTGCTGGGAAGTTTGACTAAGACTGAAATTTAATCAAATAGTAAGTATAATTAGTGTTAAAAATGTTCAAAGTAGGAGATTGATAAGTAAAACAATTCAAAGAATAAAAAAATTGAGAAAAAAAATAAAAAAATATTATTTTTCAAAAAAAATAAAAATATATATATTTTTGCAACCGGTCGACAGGCTATGCCGACGTCTGCTACGCCGACGGCAAAGCCCTCGGCGTAGCATACGCCGACGGCATTTTGATACGCCGACGGCTTGAGTGTGCTCCGCCGAGGGAGATCTTTGCCGAGGAGGCTACGCCGAGGGCAGCCCTCGGCGTACCATACGCCGAGGGCATTTTGGCCTACGCCGACGGCCTTTTGCCCTCGGCGTAGCGCGCGTGTCCCGTAGTGTGAGTATGTCGCCTTCAGTTAATGCACGAGATTTCTTACATGATGTAATTACTTCTTTTCTCCATGTTATGTGTTGACGAATAGTCCCAGACCATTGGATCAATAAGAGCATCTCTAACATGTGATGCGTAATAGGGCACCCAAAATAGGTGATGTTTAAATTATACATCTTCAAAACTGGTTTTTACGACACATGTGCAATATTTGGTTTACAAGATGATGCATTTTAGGGCTCCAAAACTGGAATATATGGTTGATGTTTGCGTGACATCAGCACTGCATCTTCTCTCCGATTGAGCACTCTCTCGACACAGGAGAGCGAGCAGGGACATAGGGTGATTTACGTTCGACGCGGGGCTTTGCAACAAACCAAATAGTGGCAGTGCCACAACCTATTTATCACTAGAAGGGCTCTAACGATGAGCTTCCACAACGGTGCACGATAGCTCTCGTCAGGACGGTGACTCGAAGCGGTAGGAAGGGGAAAGGGGTTCATGAGGACCCTAAGATCACCCTGAGCACGACAATGTTCTCAGTGACAGTGGCTGTGGATGGAAGCGAGCGTATCCACGGGGCCAGCGTTCAAAGCGACGGTGAAGCGGGCAACGAACTAGGGCACCCCGTGTATGTTCCTTCGAGTGGGTGGCATAATGTGTTGATGCAGAGCTCCTGGTTGACTCGGCGATGATGGGGGCGGAAGGAGGCGAGGGGATCGAAGGTGGTGGTCACAAAGGCAGAGCGGCGCCTATGGGCCGGAACATTCAACGTGACGGTTGGGCTACACACGGGGGTGGGATTTGTTTTACATCACCTTGGATGTAGATGTATTTTTGCATCACTTGGCCCAAAGCCCTAAATTTTTCAATAACCATGTCTCTATAGGGCACATGCGACTGTTTTTTTCGCATCAAGTGATGTAAAAGTTAGTTTTAGCATCACCACCCTAATTATACGGATGCTCCAGTATTCTTAGTTTCTCACCTACCCCATGATCCCACTAGGGGCATGACGAAAACCCTTAAGAGCACACCGGAACACGCCAAAGGTGCACCTGATTATGGCGGATCCTTGCAGATGATACAACACCCTTTGTAGAGTGGTACTCTCTCCGTTTAGAAATATAAGGAATCTAGATACTAAAAGGTGTCTAGATACATCTTCTTCACAAACCTAAAACATCTTATATTTCTAAACGGAGGGAGTAGCAACTATATAGACCATTACACCACAAGAAATAAAGAGAAAATAAGACATGAACACTACTAAATGAAACAGTATCGATCATACCCGCAAATTAACACACCGAGTATCTGCCTCTAGTACCGTGAGAGGGCATCGCACACTCACTACAGGAATGGCCAGATGCGCCGCCGGCCGTGAGCTACGCCGACGGCCAAACGTCGGGGCCGTCGGCGTTGCACCGCACCAGGCCAGCCCAACTGGCCAGCCCTCGGCGTAGCCAAGCCGTCGGCATAGTATACACTACACCGACGGTCACCCTCGGCATAGTGGCGGCCCTCGGCGTAGCAAGCGGACGCGTGGCACATGCCGGGCAGCACGGACGGCGCGCTAACGGTGCCGTCGGTTAGGCCGACGGCGACCCTCGGCATAGCATACGCCGACGGCCACCCTCGGCGTACCAGCAACGTACGCCGACGGTCACCCTCGGCGTATCCTTTTCTATTTTTCATATATTTTGTATTTGCATCAATTATTTATATATTTTTTTATTAATTGGATAATTTCGTACCCTCTGAATAGCAGTCTACACGTCCACATGAAATGTCGTTGCGAATCTTCTCACACCCCGAGAAATTTCTATATGTTTGTAAGTGTTATTATCGCATGTGGTTCTCAGTAGCACTCACCACGACCACATGAAGTGCTTGCATGTGTCCCCCCTCGCGTGCATGCGCTCTAACCTAGAGGCGAAGGTTCCGTACCCGTATGAGGATGGAATCTCCCCATCGAGGTGAAACCGGGTAGGATAGTGCCCCAACTTGTGAACCAACATGGTTTGACATCACCCTATGACCTAAACAAACACAAAACAAAAGAGAGCTACGCCGGTCTACCCCTGTCAGAGGAACGTCTAGGGGGGTAGACGATCCGAGTGTGCACAGAGATCAGGATTTCGCCGGAGGAAGACCACGAGAACATTGGAATGAGATGAAAACTTGCATGTGCCCCTAGCATATGTGTGTGTGGGTGTGGTGAGAGGTTGGTATATATAGGTGCTTGCATGTGTCCCCACTCGCATGCATGCGCTCTAACCTAGAGGCGAAGGTTCCGTACCCGTATAAGGGTGGAATCTCCCCGTCAAGACGAAACCAGGTAGGATAGTGCCCCAACTTGTGAACCAACATGGTTTGACATCACCCTATGACCTAAACAAACACAAAACAAGAGAGAGCTACGCCGGGCTACCCCTGTCAGAGGAACGTCTAGGGGGTAGACGATCTGAGTGTGCATGGAGATCAGGGTTTCGCCGGAGGAAGACCACGAGAACATCGGAATCAGATGAAAACTTGCATTTGTCCCTAGCATATGTGTGTGAGTGTGGTGAGAGGTTGGTATAGGTGCCATGTGTAAGTCCCAAGTGTGACCCCCTTTGTAGACATGCGTTAACACTTAGTAAAATCATGGATATTTGTAAACATCAATTGTTTTTTCTATAATAGTAGACACCAAATAATATATTATTGTTTCTTCTATTGTTTCTTTATTTGTTAAATTAATAAATTTTTTGTATAATTTTTTATTAATAACAAAAATAAAAAAAACTAGCTACGCCGAGGGCAGCCCTCGGCGTACGCCTGGCCCTCGGCGTAGCCCTATCCATTAAAAAACCCTAGCTACGCCGACGGCTGCCCTCGGCGTATGCCTGGCCGTCGGCGTAGCCTTATCGGATTAGTTTCGCCCGCGGCCCACCCCGGGCCACTCATCCACCACTCCTCCCCAATCTTCCCCGACCCCGCGCCCGCCCCGCACCAGCCGCCGCCGCCAGCCACTGCTCCCTCCGCCGCTCCCCAAGCCCGACCCCGTCGCTCCCCAAGAGCGCCGCCGCCTCCTCCCCTAGCCTCCCTCCTCCCTCCTCCCCGAGCGCCGCCGCCTCCATCCTCCTCCCCGAGAGCCGCCGCCTCCCTCCTCCTCCCCGAGCGCCACCGCCTCCCTCCTCCTCCCCGAGCGCCGCCGCCGCTCCCCAAGCCCGACCCCCTGCCACCTCTCCTTCCCCCCCCCCGCCGCCAGCCGCCTCCTTCCCTCCTCCCTTCCTCCTCCCCGAGCTCGGCCCCCTCCTCCCCGAGCTCTCCCCCTCCTCCCCAAGCTCTCCCCCTCCTCCCTGACCTTGCCCACTCCCCTCTAGAAGCAAATATTTAATTTTGTTAGATTAAATTTTGTTGTTAATCTTGTTAGAATTTATTAGTTGCATCTATTAGTAGTTTATATCATTTGTTCAGTGATATGCATGCACGAGTTGCTAGGATTAAGCCGTTGGTTAGTGGCAAGCTAGCTTGGTCATATGGCCGTTGAAGAGAGAAGCCACACTAGGGCTGTGAGTGTGTTGCATGTTTACTAAGGTGTTCTCTTTATGTCAATGTACAGACTTTGTAGTGTTTCGGGAGTGACCATCCTTGGCGGACTGACTGTCGTTGCGGGAGATGGTGTAGGTGACACGTCGATCCCGTCTCCGAGTTCCGTCGCCGACCTCGACACTCGGTTGATCGACTACTTCCTCTACCGCCGAGGGTGAGAATCTGTTCGCCTCTCTTGTACCTAGGTTTTATTTTTGTGTCTAGATCGCCAAGTCTGTCGCGTCACCTAGGCGTCATCCCGACCGTAAGCGTTACGCGACTTAATATGCATTAGTGGTCTCGCATATTTTGGACCGTAACGCTTATGGCTTTTATCGGGCAATCGGCGGATTCGTAGTTGGGTTTGGTTCTCCCTGGCTCTACCTCGATTCGAGACAGGATTTCGGTGGCGCCTCCTCGTTGTTCTCCGGATGCACATCCTCTTGGCTTTTTGTCGAGACGTGTATCGGGAGAGCAGCGGGGAGGTGCTGCCGAAATTCTGCTTGGATCGGGGTAGAACCAGGGAGAACTTACCCAATCTACGGATCCGGCGGCTGGTTAGGACCCTCTTTTCCTATTGGACATGTAGGTTGATGAATGCGTAAAAATATGAAGCATTTAATCTCCTGTTTGATATAAAATGTTATATTTGTTGTTTGTCTCCCAACAAAGCAGAAGAGGATGGCTGATAATGGGTGGATGTACAGTGGCTGTATTAGTGCGACTAATAAAACAGACGATTGGGTACGGAACTCTCATTTGTTAGTGAATGAGTTAGCGCGTGGTTCGAAGGCAATTGTTCGGGCACTTTGTCCCTGCGCTCATTGCACTAAGCGTCATCGTCAGGGAAAGGATGACATGTACAAACACCTTCTGCAATATGGGTACATGTCTAACTATGTCACGCAAGTCGACTTTGCTCGGTACGAACGTGACAGAGGTGAGGTGATGCGTCAGCGGCTCAATGGCAATGAGCACGATGGGATTAGAAACATGCTAGATGATCTTTTCGATGCCGACCAGCCGAATTCGCCACCTCCACGGGAGGAATCACCAGAACCGGAGGAACCGCTAGAACCGGAGGAACCGGAGCCAACCGCGAAGGCCTTCCTTGATATGATGGCTGCGGCTAAGAGGCCTCTGTACGAGGGTGCAAAGATTTCTCAGCTCGATGCCATCTCTCAGTGTCTAGCCGACAAGTGCCAGTACTCCGCCACCCGTTCTCACTTTGAAGCTAATCTGAGAACATGTGGTAACATGTTGCCCGAAGGGCATTGTCTGCCCAAAACCTTTCACGAAACGAAGAAACTCATGAAGGAGCTCAACATGGATTATGAAAAGATAGATTGTTGTCCAAAAGGCTGCCTTTTGTTTTGGAAACAGTTTGAGGGTGACAAGTACTGCTCCATTTGTAAGGCCTCTAGATATGAAGAGATAAAGGGGAAGGATGGTCAGGTGAGGCAGTCGAAGGTCGCTAAGAAGATACTTCGGTATCTCCCATTCATAAAAAGAATCCAGCGGCTTTACTTGAGCGAGGAGACTGCCAAACAGATGACGTGGCACAAGAAGGGGAAAAGATACGAGGACGGGCACGGACGGAAGAAGATGGGACATCCATCTGATGGTAAGGCATGGAAGAACTTCGATGACAAATACCCCCGGTGGGCAGAAGAGGCTCGGAATGTTAGAATTGCGATAGCAACAGATGGCTTCAACCCATATGGTATGTCGACGGCCTCGTACAGCTGCTGGCCGGTGTATGTTATTCCGCTCAATCTCCCTCCCGGAGTATTAATGCAACGAAAGACCATGTTTTTGTCGCTGATAATTCCAGGACCTGAGTATCCGGGGAAGAACTTGAGTGTCTACATGCAGCCGATTGTGGATGATTTGAACCACTCTTGGATACACGGGACGTTGACATACGATCGAGCATCAAAGAGAAACTTTTTGATGAAAGTTTGGTTACAATATACTATGCATGACATGCCCGGGTACGCCCTAACGTGCGGATGGTGTACAGCTGGTAAGTGGCCATGCCCAGTGTGCAGGCACCGACTTGAGTTCCTTTGGCTAAAGTCGGGTCGCAAATATGTTGCGTTTGACACGAATCTACAGTATCTCAAAAGAAATCATTCGTTCAGAGAAGATAGAAAGAACTTCAAGAAGGGCAAAGTTGTGCATGAAGTAAAAGAGGTACCAAAGTTCGAGGGTGCAGTTGTTGATGCCGAGATACGTGCTCTCGTGCCCGCGGCGCCGGGAACTGGCCATCAATTTGCGGGATATGGTGTAACGCATAATTGGACTCACGTGGCAGCCTTAACGAATCTCGTGTATTACAAGGACCTCGAACTTCCCCATAACATCGATGTGATGCACACCGAAAAGAATGTCGGGGAGTCCCTTTTTCACACAGTCCTGAACATTCCTGGGAAGTCAAAGGATAATGTCAAGTCTAGAGTTGATGTTGAGAAGCTTTGTGATAGGAAGAGATTACACATGCAGCCTCCTACTGTCCGTCGAAAGAATTGGTTCAAGCTGCATGCCTACTACTGCCTTGATAATGTCCAAAAGAAGGAGTCATTTAGGTGGCTCAAATACGTCGTGATGTTTCCTGACGGTTATTGTTCGAATATAAGTAAGGGAGTCAATCTTTTGACGGGACAAGTCAACGGGCTCAAGAGTCACGACTATCATATATGGATTGAGCGGCTGATGCCGGTGATGGTTCGAGGGTATCTCCCCGAAAAAGTATGGCGAGTGCTTGCGGAGTTGAGCCATTTCTTTCGCACCCTCTGTGCTAAGCAGATATGTCCTCTGGTGATTGAGAAGCTGCAAGTTCAGGTGCCGGAGTTGCTATGCAATTTGGAGATGATCTTTCCGCCAGGCTTCTTTACTCCGATGGCACATCTCATTGTGCACCTCGCGAACGAGGCACTATTGGGGGGGGCCAGTGCAATTTCGTTGGCAATTTTGTATTGAGAGAGAGTTTAAGTATATTCGAAAGATAACTGGAAACAAAGCCAAGATTGAAGCATGCATAGCTGAAGCAACATGCCTTCGGAAGATGGCAGACGCCGCGACAACCTACTGGCCCGATGATGTTCCCACTATGCATAACCCGGTCTCTCGTTACAATGTCGACCTGCCCAAGAATGACCCCAATCTCGAACTATTCCAATTTCCCGGTGGCAAGGCCGGTAAAGGACTAAAATATAGGTTGCCGAAGGAAGAGAAGGATTTTATGAACATGAAGGAAGTGGTCGATTTCATTAGGTAAAATGGTGAACACCCTATTTCTCTATGCAGCTAGTAACTCGGTCTCCGTCTAATGCTTATTTTCTCCTTCTTAGCGATTTCACGGATGAACAGTGGCCCGGACCGACTGATCCCTCTCCCATGGAGTTGGACACTCTACTGAAAGAGGGTGCTCCCGGAAATAAAAAAAACTTTTTGTCCTGGTTTATGGAAAAAGTAATTTCTAACCTGTCCCTCTTACCTTGCAATATGTGACTTGTCGCTCTTATTCCACGTAACTACTGAACGCAACAAATTCCTCTTGTACCTGTAGGGAGCTGATCCCAACGTTGAGATGTCAGATGAGCTGAAATGTGTTTCCCAAGGTTGTAACAGTGTCGTCATGAAGTATGAGAAGTATGATGTGAATGGGTTTCGCTTCCATACAGAGACGCACCAGAAAGGGCGACCGAATGCAAAAACGGTAAATACTGGGGTGTTCACCAAAGGAGCCGATTCCCTTGATTACTACGGAAGGTTAGAGAATGTATACGAGCTGACCTTCAATCGTACGAATGTCGAACTCAATCTTGTTGTGTTCAAGTGCCTATGGTTTGACCCAAGGGGTGGACTGAGAAGTACCCCTTCCATTGGGTTAGTTGAAGTTAGGCCTTCAACCACCTATAGCGGAGCCGACGTCTTTGTTGTTTCTCACCAAGCCAACCAAGTTTATTATTTGCCCTACCCATGCCAGAAAGCGGAACTCCAGGGCTGGGAAGTCGTGTTCCAGGTATCGCCACATGGTAACCTACCGATTCCCTCCGAGGACGATTACAACAACATTAACCCTTTAACGTACGAGGGAATTTTCTATCAAGAGCAAGAGGACTTCGGACACTTTGATTTAGAACCGGTTGATCTTGAGGACCTTGGGAATGATGTAGAAACTCGGGGTGAGTCAGTGGTGAATCTACATGACATAAGTATGCTCGAGAAGCTCCATACCGAGAATGACAACGATGATGAGCCTACACCCTTCGATGAGAATCCAGATTTCTACTCAAAAGATAGTGATAGTGAGAATGAGAATGAGAATGAAAATGATAGTGAGTATTTTATTTTTTAATGCATTTTATTTTGTCTTTGTGCTTAACTGTTTTCTTAATTGCATTATGCATTTATTCTTTGTGTATACATTTTATTATGTCTTTGTGCTTAACTGTTTTCTCTTACTTAATGCAGGTGATTGAACAATATGAGCAGCGGCAAGGCAACCCGTTCGTCCTTGCTTAATGCGCTGAAGCAGCGCAAGAAAAGTGCTACACAGAGTGGGAGACAGCCAAATCCCAATCCGCGTTACCCCGATCTTGCTCCTGCTGGCGGAGGACGGGGTCGAGGCCGAGGTCGAGGAGGACGAGGACGAGGTGCCACGGGAGGAGGCGTGGACTTTGACCCACCACCCTCTGCTTCTGGCGACGTGGCTCCTGAGTTGTTCCTGACAGAGCAGCCTTTCAGGGCCGAGAGGGAGGCAGAGTCCGAGAGGGAGGCAGAGTCTGAGAGGGAGGCGAGGACCGAGAGGGAGGCGGGGACCGATACGGAGGCGGACACTAGCCGCGAGTTGGTGGGGCCGAAGAAATTGCGGAATCGTGGGGAATCGGGAGTCCCTGACGAGAAGTTTGAGCCTAGGACTCAGGAGGCGAAAGCCCTTATTATTCCAGATGGCCTTGAGTAAGTGTACTAATTTGGCAATTTAAAACATTTTATTTTATGTTGGTCATAAATAATTATTGTGTACTAACGTTTATTATTGTGCAGCAATTGGACATTTCCTCCGGGGACGAAGCCTCGCCTTCCTAACAGCCTTGTTGGAGCTCTGATTAGGAAGTTCTAGCCAGGCTATCACATTACCCACGAGGGTGACAGGAAGCTAGCTACCACTTGGGCGGACTACCAGACTACCCGTGTCCCGGGCTTTCCGACAGCTGCTGATGCTGTCATCACCAAGTTTTGGGTAAGGCATATTTCTCGAGTTATGTTCATACTTGATGACCCCACCGTGCTAACTCATGACTCTTATGCATGATTGAAGTGCTTTTACCGTGTGGCCGAGGAGGACCAGGAGAAGGCGCAGAGGACTTTGCTTGGGGCTTGTGTGAAGTTGACCCCCCAGGTGTGGTACAACCAGAAGGTCACGGCCGCTAGCCACTTCTGGGCTGACAGGGGCATGAGGGTCAGGAAGGAAGACATTGTCGGTAGGAACCCTAATCCTGAGTACTCGATGACGCCAGAAGAGTACATGTCGGTGAGTAAAATGTCAATGAGATTCTACATTGCTTCTAAGTTGCCATTGCATTGTCTGGAGTTGAGTATTGCATTTTCAGGTTATCCCCGATTGGGCCGAGCCGCATCGACTCGCATGGGAGGAGCTGGTTAGGACGAGGTGGCTCAGAGAAGACGAGGAGTTTGTAGCCTTGTCGAGGCGGAACGCGGATAACCGAGGCGATGGTGGAACGCACTGCGCGAGAAACCGCAACTTTGACCGCTTCAAGGGGAAGGTGGTACGTATATACATGGAATGACATGCGTGCATTTCTGCTTATGTTTGTACTTCATATGCATAATATTTTCTTTTCGCGATACAGGTGGCCGAGGCACAACCCGGGGAGGTGATTCATGACGTCGCCGTCTATGAGATGATGCGGCGAAAGAAGCCCAATTACTCGGAGCCTCAACCCTCATTGCCCGTGTACTTCGGCACTGCCCAGAACGACTTGGGGAACTACAGCACGATGGTGAAGGCTCGTCACCCCCATGTGGATGACCCCATTCACGCGGAGATCGACGAGGAGTCGTTGGTCCTGTCGGGGCACGGATTGCAGCATGGACGCCTCAAGATTCTGAATAAGAAGGTCAAGCCTACCCTCAGCACGAGCTTCAGCCGTCTCAAGGCTACCTACCCCGCCGACGACCCCCCTATCCCGCCTCGTGGCCAGCCTCGTCGCTCCGCCGAGGATGTAAGTTTTTCTCGTTTTTATCATCTTTATGACTTTTGTTCCTGCATGGCTAACCGCTGACGAGATTCCTTGTATTTGAAATTGTAGCCTGAGTTAGACGCGGCCTACGATGCCGCTTATGAGGAATATCAGGTGGCCTTTCGGCAGCATCAGGAGGCGAATGCGATCTACATGCAATACGTAAATGTAAGTCCGAACCTTTATTTTTTGCAAAAGATACAAGTCCCACTTCCCCCCCGTTTGTTGTACTACGGCCTGACTTCTAAACTATCTTGCAGGCCATGATGGTGAATATTCAAACTGGCCAGAATAGAGATTTAGGGCCCGTGCCTCCCATGCCAGGTCCGATGCCATTTTGGCAATCGAAGGAAAGCTTCGCTAGGACCTACTACGCATCGACACCGGTAAGTTCTTTGCGTACCCACTGGTTATCGCTTTACTTTGCCTCGCAAGTTGCTAACATGTAGGCAACATGTAGGGAACGGGAGCTTCTAGGAACCGGCACTTTGGCCACGCCTCGCCGGATGGGCGTCAGATCACACCGCTTCATGACGATGGTCCATCTCCTGGCCACTCTGCAGGTGGTTCTCCCGAGCTTCACACTTCTACTCCCTCGCCAGGTGGCTCTTCTGCTGCTTCTACTGGACGCAACCCTCGGCAGAGGTCGCCACTTTTCACCAGGGGAGATCGAGGGTACACCCCCTCTCCTCCAGAGTTGTAGGCATGTGTGATGATGTCGATGATCTTGTATGACTAATGTATGGATGATCTTGTATGACTGATGTTGATACATGTATGGCATATGTGATCTTGTTTCAATTGGTGTGGAATATATATTGCATGGATGTATGGATGATGTATGGATGTATGGATGATGATGTATGGATGTATGGCTGCTGTGAGTGCTGCTGCGGCTGCAAAAAAATTCCAAAAAAAAACTGTGCATTTGATACGCCGACGGCCTTGCCCTCGGCGTAGGAGGTAAGCGTGACCAAATGGTCAAGGCTACGCCGACGGCAAGGCCCTCGGCGTAGGGCCAGCCCGCTGCTGCCAGGCCGCTGCGCTGCCTCCACGTGGCAGGAGTACGCCGAGGGGGAGGCCGTCGGCGTAGCAGCTGCGCCAGGCCGCTGCGCTGCCTCCACGTGGCAGGCGTACGCCGAGGGGGAGGCCGTCGGCGTAGCTGCTGCGCCAGGCCGCCCACCAGCCTCCACGTGGCTTAGTACGCCGAGGGTGAGGCCGTCGGCGTAGCCGACGCGCCGTTAACTGGCCGTGTGACGGCGCGGTCGACGTTCGCCGACGGTCTCTACGCCGACGGGCGCCGTCAGGCCGTCGGCGTTGACCTACGCCGACGGTCTTGTCCTACGCCGACGGCCGCGCCTGCTCCGCCGAGGGAGAGGTCCGCCGAGGACGGTACGCCGAGGGCAGCCGTCGGCGTAGCGTACGCCGAGGGTTTTCCTGGCTACGCCGACGGCAATATGTCCTCGGCATACCGAGCTTCTCGATGAAACCTGCATATTGAAACTAGATCACCCACTACCCGCAAAAAAAACTACATCATCCACTCCATCTAAGAGAATGTTTTCTCCTATTGGTAATAATTGATGGAGTACGGAAGATAAATAATAAATCTCTCTATAGCCCAAAAAGAGAAATAAAATTCTTGGCCAGTCACACGCTAATACGCTATTGCTGTCAACATTGAAGCACTGCTGTCTCATATATCATCGAAGTGTTTTTATGGTCCTTGGTGTGAGAGTTTTCTGACGGGCGATGTGAGGAAGGATTATTGCGGAAACCCTTCGAGTGGTTAAGACTGCTTTCCTGCATAGTGGCGCTAAAACCGTGTTGATTCTTTTGATGTGGCCTGCAGGCTGCTGCCGAATTGGTACAAGGATCAACGACGTGTTTGGTTTGCATTTTTGTAACGTAACCTGATTACACTTGTAAATGATACCGTTAAAACATGTTTGGTTCAGAAACTCTGTAAACAAGTACCCCGGAAACGGATCCCACCCCTATACGAACTCGTTACAGGTCGCACCCCTCCGGAATCGAATCACGTTACCAGCCGCAAGTCCTTGCAATCCAGAGTCCGGCCGAGTATCCTCTTCCTGCCCCTCCACCCACCAGGTCCCGCCGCCGGCGGCGGCGCCGAGAGCGCCGGCGACCCGCCCCTCGACGTCCTCTACTTCACCGACAGCGGCACCAAGCGAGGGCGAGCGAGGAGCGGCGGCGACACGGAAGGAGCAGTGCCGACACGGGAGCAGCAGCTTCGTCCACTTCTCTGGATCGCCAAGCTTTAGGTACCTCCTACCCTTCTCTGGATCCTTTCCTCCTCTTTCCGGCTGTTCTAGAGGTATCCCTCCATACCTTTGTTTAGATTAGAGGTTTTTTCTTGTGTTCAATGTTGTCCTGGAGGTCTCCCTCCAGATCTTTGTTTAGATTAGGTCATCCACTTCCGAATCTGAAGGTTGCTCTGATTATTGGTATGTACGCTAGTAGTTTGTTTTGATAAAATTGATCTGCACCTCATCCGGTCCTTCTAATTATTCCTGTGCTGTACGTTCGGTAGTATTACTTCATTATCTGAACTGGTGATTTATTTCTCTACCTGACACCTGTGATCTGTACATTTCTCTATGATCCAGAACACTCTTGATCTGGTTGTTTAGTAGATGCATGTGTAACGGCGCTCAGTAGTTTTCTTGTAACAGTTCCATTCATAGTCTAAATTGTAAATTGTGATGGTGCATAATGAGATACAATGTGTTTTCCGATCATCTTCTACTATAATTAATTCAATTATATTTACTTGAAAAATGAATTGTACAGTACATATAATTATCTTTCAGTATTCCACTTTTTATTTTCAGTGTTATGGCTCGTTTCCTTTTAAATATGAGATATCGACAAAGGAATGTAGCAACTAAGAATCTCATGACAAGCATCATGCTCTTCTATTATCATGTGTGGTTACTTTGTGAGCAATATTATAGAAAGGTGCTTTAGAAGACTCAAGTGACGATGGGCGATTTTGAGGTCTCCGTCTTTTTATCGTATCAAAACCCAATGAAGAATTATAATGGCATGCGCCCTCTTGCATAATCTTATATTGCAAAAGATGCCTTTCGGCCCACTCGATACTAAAGACTTTGTAATGGAAGATACATGGGATGTTGTGGAGAGAAAATTAGCCGAACTGGAATTTATTACATCTATCTCAACTAAGTAATGAGTGGACACTATTGTATAAAACTCCTCTCTTTTGTGCTTATAATTATTGGTAGATGAGACGAAGGAGAATGAGAGAGATTGACAAGGAAGCTTGATTAGGTATGCATGTCTTGCTACTATCTTTATGCATAGATAGATGTTTTTATAATCTGGACAGTGTAACTGTGTACACTATTCTTTTAGCCTGGCTACCTTAGATTTGAGCAATGTCTAGTTATGATTTTACATGTGCCTGTACTTTGTTATAGGAGATAATCGTACCAGCCTTTATCTTTTATTATATTTTTAGAAAAATGAATTGTTTGAATCTTTGAGAAGATATACTAAACCTGCTAATCTATCGGACTATATGCATTTTCTTATGATCCATCCACCGTTGACTTTGGGGTCTCTGCTGCCATTTTCTAGGTAAGCTTTAGATAGGTATGGTATGTTTTGTTGGCAACTTGTATTGTTCATGTACACATAGTTGAGGAATTGATTCTTCATGATCATGAATTTCGAACTTGTGCTAAAGCTTATGCATGTGCTTTGCACGTGAAATACGAGCAGAAGCGGCCCTATGGGCTAGGGCTGGCGCTGCTGGCCTAAGAGTTGTCATCCCTACATATTGGGACGTACACTGATTAGTTTGTTTTGCGATTTCCTATAGTTCCACTTTCTGTTCCATGAAATTGTAAACTTGTATTTATGGCTCTGCTCTTCTACCTATAAAGTGCTTTAAAATTATTATAATATCTTGTTTATTATCTAGTAAAAAATTGTTAATTTGTAGCTATGTCTTAGCATTTGATGCTGGAATGTTGAGATATACTGCATTAGTATATGTAGCAGAAGTTACAGTTTTAAATTTGTCGTCAATTATGGGAAAAACTAGCATTTTTAAAGCTGATCTCTTCTGTGGTTCACTGTAACCGGTGTATAACCTGCCATCGTTTTGCAAAATACCCAACCAAACAGTGGTAAGGGAGCTGTTTACATTACACCACCGAACCAAACAAAATTGGAATTTGTCCATACCACCCGTGATACCCTGTGGTATCTGATTACATTTCCATTACTGTTACCAGTTTTGAACCAAACACCAAGAGTAACCGGCCAACTTGAAGATAAATCACAAACACTCGCACGGCGGTGGTGTGCAGTATCTTCGCTTGTAGGCACGACCTCGCCCCATCGATAAAGTAGAAAGAACACGAGCAGGTCCATAGAAAACTCGCTCTTCTCTAGCAATACATCGTCATAAGAGAAGAAAAAACTAGGCTGGGAAGGTGATGTAAAAGAGGAATGCAGAGCAAAAGAAATAGAGCGCGATGTGAATGCAGAGGAGAAGCATTACACATTTCACATGCCTTGTGCACCCTAGGAATGCGCTTGTGCGTATGAGATGCTTCATGTAGCCTACTTCTACATTTTCAGCCAGAATAGTCGAACGTGTGGCCAACAATTTACCGACACCTCCCACACCCATGTCTATGCTTTGCGCTCCCTCTAGCCTGAGTGGCTCAACCCACCTTTGTTGCATTTTTTTTCTTTTGTCCCTATGGAGATCAGCAGCATCTATGACGATGAGCTTTATATGCGAACACCTATGGTAGAACGGTTAATGCAATATATAAACTGGGTGCAGGTTTATTGCACTTGTCGAATTTAATGTAAGCAAAATATATCAACCCACGACTCTCTCTCTCTCAATCTCTCCTCTTCAAACACTACGGGAATAACTAAATAGGCCGACGGCCTTTTTATACGCCGACGGCAAAATGTCGGGGCCGTCGGCGTAGTTTGACGGGCCGTCGGCCCAGTTTTGCCGTCGGCGTAAAATAAATAGGCCGACGGCCGCCGTCGGCGTAAACATGACCGTCGGCTTAGCCCATTGGGCTAACGGCAGAGCAACGGCGTCAAGTCTACGTCGACGTAGGTTTCAGACCTATGCCGACGGCTTTGCCGTCGGCGTAGCTATTTTTCTTTTTTTGCCATATTAATCTTAGAAAAATCATAACTAAATTATTTAAATTCAGAAAAATACATATAATATATCAAAATTTGCAGAAAAATAAGATATATCTATATAAACTCAAATATTATATATTTTTATTCAAAAAAATACAAATACTTTCGTATAACATATTTTTCATTTTTCAAGTGCAAAAAACGGGGTGTTTTGTGAAGCAACCACCAAAAGAAAGTTTCAAAATGATAATACCATATTTTTCAAAAATACTAGACCATATTGAATGGACAATTTCCCAACCTAGGAATCTCAAACCTTTTCGTTCACCTCTCGTGAAAAAGACAAATTCCTGCTGAATCGGAAAGAAATGAGTTAGATTTGAACTAGAGGTACATGATATATTGCTCATGATTTTTTGTAAAAATCATTTTTAGGTTTACAATATGCTATTTCATCAGAGATATAATGCAAGTTTAGTGAGACTCATCCCCGAGCTAAGAATCATCATGCCCCTCGATTTAGGAAGTTTAATGATAGTTTGAAATGTGCATAAAAAATTAAAAAACGATCGAAACATTGCAAAACTTCGCGTGGTGTCATATTATATGACATAGTTCCATGGAAAAATACCAGACTTGGTATATTCATTGAGTCTTAAAAAAACTTCACAAAATGGCCTATCTCAATCGAGGTTTTCTGGATTTCAGGTCAAATGACCAATGTTATTGCTATAATCGTGGTATAGTTTGAGATAATGTGTCCATATTGTGCACACATGTGTATCATGCGATGGTGAACAATGTTGCAGGAGGAAGTTTTCCTTTTCGTCGCACCAAAAAGCCATTTTTCATTTTCCGAGTGCAAAAAATGGGGTGTTTTTGTGAAGCAACCACCAAATGAAAGTTTCAGATGATAATACCACATTTTTCAAAAATACTAGACCATATTGAATGGACAATTTCCCAACCTAGGAATCTCAAACCTTTCCGTTCACCTCTCGTGAAAAAGACAAATTCCTGCTGAATCGGTAGGAAATGAGTTAGATTTGAACTACAGGTACATGATATATTGCTCATGATTTTTTGTAAAAATTATTTTTAGGTTCACAATATGCCATTTCATCAGAGATATAATGCAAGTTTAGTGAGACTCGTCCCCGAGCTAAGAATCATCATGCCTCTCGATTTAGGAAGTTTGACGATAGTTTGAAATGCGCATAAAAAATTAAAAAACGATCGAAACAATGCAAAACTTCGCGTAGTGTCATATTATATGACATAGTTCCATGGAAAAATACCAGACTTGACATATTCATTGAGTCTTAAAAAAACCTTCACAAAATGGCCTATCTCAATCGAGGTTTTCTGGATTTCAGGTCAAATGACCAATGTTATTGCTATAATCGTGGTATAGTTTGAGATAATGTGTCCATATTGTGCACGCATGTGTATCATGCGATGGTGAACAATGTTGCAGGAGGAAGTTTTCCTTTTCGTCGCACCAAAAAGCCATTTTTCATTTTCCGAGAGCAAAAAATGGGGTGTTTTTGTGAAGCAACCACCAAATGAAAGTTTCAAAATGATAATACCATATTTTTCAAAAATACTAGACCATATTGAATGGACAATTTCCCAACCTAGAAATCTCAAACCTTTCCGTTCACCTCTCGTGAAAAAGACAAATTCCTGCTGAATCGGTAGGAAATGAGTTAGATTTGAACTACAGGTACATGATATATTGCTCATGATTTTTTGTAAAAATCATTTTTAGGTTCACAATATGCCATTTCATCAGAGATATAATGCAAGTTTAGTGAGACTCGTCCCCGAGCTAAGAATCATCATGCCTCTCGATTTAGTAAGTTTGACGATAGTTTGAAATGCGCATAAAAAATTAAAAAACGATCGAAACAATGCAAAACTTCGCGTGGTGTCATATTATATGACATAGTTCCATGGAAAAATACCAGACTTGATATATTCATTGAGTCTTAAAAAAACCTTCACAAAATGGCCTATCTCAATCGAGGTTTTCTGGATTTCAGGTCAAATGACCAAGTTTGAGATAATGTGTCCATATTGTGCACACATGTGTATCATGGGATGGTGAACAATGTTGCAGGAGGAAGTTTTCCTTTTCGTCGCACCGAAAAGCCATTTTTCATTTTCCGAGTGCAAAAAACGGGGTGTTTTTGTGAAGCAACCACCAAATGAAAGTTTCAAAATGATAATACCACATTTTTCAAAAATACTAGACCATATTGAATGGAAAATTTCCCAACCTAGGAATCTCAAACCTTTCCGTTCACCTCTCGTGAAAAAGACAAATTCCTGCTGAATCGGTAGGAAATGAGTTAGATTTGAACTACAGGTACATGATATATTGCTCATGATTTTTTGTAAAAATCATTTTTAGGTTCACAATATGCTATTTCATCAGAGATCTAATGCAAGTTTAGTGAGACTCGTCCCCGAGCTAAGAATCATCATGCCCCTCGATTTAGGAAGTTTAATGATAGTTTGAAATGTGCATAAAAAATTAAAAAACGATCGAAACAATGCAAAACTTCGCGTGGTGTCATATTATATGACATAGTTCCATGGAAAAATACCAGACTTGGTATATTCATTGAGTCTTAAAAAACCTTCACAAAATGGCCTATCTCAATCGAAGTTTTCTGGATTTCAGGTCAAATGACCAATGTTATTCCTATAATCGTGGTATAGTTTGAGATAATGTGTCCATATTATGCACACATGTGTATCATGGGATGGTGAACAATGTTGCAAGAGGAAGTTTTCCTTTTCGTCGCACCGAAAAGCCATTTTTCATTTCCGAGTGCAAAAAACGGGGTGTTTTTGTGGAGCAACCACCAAATGAAAGTTTCAAAATGATAATACCACATTTTTCAAAAATACTAGACCATATTGAATGGACAATTTCCCAACCTAGGAATCTCAAACCTTTCCGTTCACCTCTCGTGAAAAAGATAAATTCCTACTGAATCGGTAGGAAATGAGTTAGATTTGAACTACAGGTACATGATATATTGCTCATGATTTTTTGTAAAAATCATTTTTAGGTTCACAATATGCTATTTCATCAGAGATCTAATGCAAGTTTAGTGAGACTCGTCCCCGATCTAAGAATCATCATGCCCCTCGATTTAGGAAGTTTAATGATAGTTTGAAATGTGCATAAAAAATTAAAAAACGATCGAAACAATGCAAAACTTCGCGTGGTGTCATATTATATGACATAGTTCCATGGAAAAATACCAGACTTAACATATTCATTGAGTCTTAAAAAAACCTTCACAAAATGGCCTATCTCAATCGAGGTTTTCTGGATTTGAGGTTAAATGACCAATGTTATTGCTATAATCGTGGTATAGTTTGAGATAATGTGTCCATATTGTGCACACATGTGTATCATGGGATGGTGAACAATGTTGCAGGAGGAAGTTTTCCTTTTCGTCGCACCGAAAAGCCATTTTTCATTTTCCGAGTGAAAAAAAACGGGGTGTTTTTGTGAAGCAACCACCAAATGAAAGTTTCAAAATGATAATACCACATTTTTCAAAAATACTAGACCATATTGAATGGACAATTTCCCAACCTAGGAATCTCAAACCTTTCCGTTCACCTCTCGTGAAAAAGATAAATTCCTGCTGAATCGGAAGGAAATGAGTTAGATTTGAACTACAGGTACATGATATATTGCTCTTGATTTTTTGTAAAAATCATTTTTAGGTTCACAATATGCCATTTCATCAGAGATCTAATGCAAGTTTAGTGAGACTCGTCCCCGAGCTAAGAGTGCCAAAAGCGGGGTGTTTCATGAATTTTGACATAGTTTCAGTTGTTCTAATATTTAAAATTCATGATATATAATTAAATAGATGATAGGGATGTCATATTTGGATTCCTCGCATTTTTCTGATCAATTTGGATATATTATTTGTCGAATTGTGATTTACGGATTTCTAGATATGAATTATTCAAATTTAAATAAAAAAAGCAAAATAAATAAAATTTATTTTATTTTTATTTGAATTCAATATTATTATTACTTATTTATTGTTGTTTACTCAAAAAATTGTATGGAATGTAAAAAACAAATATTTCTAACATTATAGTGTAATGGTTAATAGGTTTGATATGATGATATTCACAACAAGTTTTAGTTTGTTTGTCGGAAGCTCATGTGGAAGGAATGAAGAAGTTAAGCGTGTTGGGGCTGGAGTAGTATTAGGATGGGTGACCGGTTGGGAAGTTTGACTAATTGTGCAATTTGACTTGAGACTAAGTATACTTAGAATAAAAAATGTCCATGTGAGATTAATAAGTTAAACAATACAAAAATGTTTAAAAAGTTGAAAAAAAATTTGAAAAAAAAAATTGGAAAAAGAAATTGAAAAAATCTAGGCCGACGGCTAGCCAAACGGCCGTTAGTCATCTAGGTGGGCCCCATATGGTCTACGCCGACGGCTTTTATACGCCGACGGGAGAAGAGGCTACGCCTACGGGGCAGTACGCCGACGGCAGCCGTCGGGCCAGCCTACGCCGACGGCATTTAGGGCCTACGCCGACGGGACCCGGCCGTCGGCGTATTCGGCTTCTCCCGTAGTGAAACTCTAGAGAAGCTATTTTTGGGATGCACCATGCCGTCACATCTCCTCTGCCGTAGATCGTCGTCGTCTTCCTCCTCCACCGGCTCTGCTGGTGTGGGAGTGGGGGAAGCCCTCACATACCGGATGTAGTTCTAGTTTTCTAGGCATTGGGATTTTAGTAGGACAATGCGATAAAACTTAGTTGGTGGTGGCGACGGTGCCAGTTGTGTGAATAAATTTTCCTCGAGTCTCTCCATCCCGTAGGTGTCAGCTGTGGCAACCTAGATAGCTCGGTGTGATTCTTGTCACCCTCTTTGTTCTGCAACGTTATGGTTAGCAGTGTTAAATATTGTCGGCATGGAGGCTGTGAATCCTTTCCTTTGGAGTTTGATCCTCCCGTCTCCTCTCGGTCACATTGATGCGTCCATGCAACCATGAGGCCCATGATTTATTTTAGAGAATGGGATCTTTAGGATCGTGGCCTTGATGACTTCCATTCGCAATCAACAAGACCACAACGATAAGCTTGCTCCGCAATGGAGAGGCAGCGGCTGCGGCTGCGGCGCGACATTGGCCAGTTCGGCAAGTAGAAAATGATCAGCCCGTCATGGACCTTGACGCATTTATTTTTATTTTTCAGGGTGTGTGTATTGTTATTTTGAGTAATGGACCCGAGGTCTTTTTGCAAAAACAATTGAGTTAAATATATGGGGCGGCCGCTCGAACTTGCAAATTGGGGTGGGTGGCCGTTAACTTGCATCACCGCTTAAAAAACCCAAATTTTTCTAAAATTGCACAATAAATTGCCACACCGGAGTTGTGGTAGCGGTAATTATGCAAAAGTAATCCTGGGTCCGGATGAAAACTTGTCTTTTCGCCGGAAGAATAGTCATAAGGGTCATGTTTTCTTTCATTGTTCTATTATGTCCCGTTTGTTAAATCCACCTAGAATTTTGACTTAGCCTGATTGTTCTGCACCCTGGGACTTCCATCACGTCGAGCACGTCGGCAGTAGAGAGAAATTGTGTGGCCATCTCAGCAAATGGGTGACCAGTTCAACCTCACATGATCTCGTCCTCACTTCATATTGAAATTAATGAGATATAATAGATAGCAAATCATGATAAATATGTCAGGACAAACCACCCGCTGTTAATTTTCAGTATTTAGCCACCATCCAATTTTACCAATAGCACAAATATATGTTCACCCGAAATAATCTTCAAGATCATGCAGAAATTTAAAGAAAGATCTTTTATTTTGTCCACATATCCGACACCACAAACTTTAGAGATAGATTATTACATTACCAACGTTGCTGGCCTCCCACTTAATGGTATCGAATCAGCCAGATTTGGCACGAACTTAAGTCATTTATGTTGCTACATACACTGCATTTACCAAGTATAATTAATTTTATCAATCACGCAATATATGTTCAGCCGAATTAATCTTCAAGATCACACAGAAAATAAAAAAGATCATGTATTTTGTCCAAAGATCCCATACCATAAACTTTAGAGATACATTATTACATTACCTATGTTGATAGCCTCCCACATAATCTCACCAGATCATCCAGATTTGGCTCAAATTAAAGTCATTTATGTTGCTTGTATTTGCCGAGTCATTAATTTTATCAATAGCCCAGTATATGTCCATTCAAAGTAATCTTCAAGATGACACAGAAAATAAAAAAGGATCTTGTATTTTGTCCAGATATCTCACACCATAAATGTTAGAGATATACTACATTAAACACATCGATGACCTCCCACGCAATCTTACTAGATCATCAAGATTTCACATATATTAAAGTTATGGAGTATAAAGTTGGCCTGATGGTCGATCCTAGTCCAGCTTCACCATCATCTTCATCATATTTGTGTGTCTAGTTCTAACAATGGCGTTGTTTCCCATTTTCTTACTACCACTTCTCTTGTTAGTCACCCTCTTTTCTACACATGTATTGTGCTACATCAATCCGGTTGCCGCAAGGGTTCAGCAGGATGCTGCAGAAGCCTCTGCTTATCACACTTACATCGTGCTTGTCGAGCCACCGCGCTCGGATACTCGGGAAGAAGCTCACCGCAGGTGGCATGAGTCTTTCTTGCAAAGCTCGTGTGAGGGTGAATCCGCTGAGTCACGCCTTCTCCACTCCTACACCGAGGTATTCAGTGGCTTCGCTGCGAGACTCACTGGTGCTGAGCTTGATGCGGTGTCCAAGAAGTCAGGGTTCGTGCGTGCATTCCCAAGCCGAACGTTGCAACCTGTTAAACATTATTGCATGTACTCTTTATTTCCTTTTGGATACCGAACAGGCCTCGGTCTTCTCGATTCCCCTTCTGTAACGCTCGATGTAAATTGCCACCGATGGGGCTTTTCCATCGCTCTATAAACACGTAACCGATCCCCTCAACAGGGGCATCGTTCCCACCAACATCGACATGGTAATCAGAGCATCTTCTTCCCCCGTCTAGTCTGATTCCTTTCCAAAAACCAAATTCCCAGATTGTTGTGCCAATTCCCAGACTTTTGGTCCCTGTGATTGTCGATCTCCCGTCCCTCCCTCCCGATGGGGTCTTCCTCCACCGCAGCGACCCTGGCGACGGCGCTTGGGACTCCTCCCTCTGAAAAATTATCGAGGGAGAACTTCCTCTACTGGAAGATGCAGGTCCTTCCGACTCTGCGCGGGGCGCAGGTCATGGAGCTCCTGGAGGGCTCCGATCCCGCCCCTGCCCAAACAATTCAAGAAGAAGGCTCTGCTGTGGTCAACCCGGCCTACAGCGCCTGGTTGGCTCGCGATCAGCAGGTCGTCAGTTATCTGACGAAGTCGATGACCAAAGACATCCTCTCGCAGATGTTTGGACTCCAACATGCTGCTGAAATATGGGAGGCGCTTGAAGCCCTTTTTGCCTCTGAATCAAAGGCCAAGGTGTCCATGTTACGTTCTGCCCTGATTAATACCAAGAAGCGTGATCTCTCAGCTTCTCAATTCATCTAAAAAATGAAAGGTTTTGCCTCTGAGTTGGCTGCAACCGGTCGTATTATTTCCGATGAGGAATTGAAGGAGTATATATTGGGTGGTCTTGATGGACAATACACTTCCTTGGTAGCCTCTGTCAATGCTGTTCCAAGCACTACACTTCAAGATCTATGTGCTCAACTATCAGCATATGACTATCGCCAACAAATGTTGGCTGAATCTGATCAGGATTCTGGACCTTTTCAGACCTCTGCAAACATTGCCTCTCGTGGCCGTCGTCCCTATTACAACAACCGCCAAAACAATGTTTCTTATGACCGCAACCGTGGTGGACAGTTTGGTCGTCAAGATGGACATCAAAAGCGCAACCACTATCAAAACCGTGGTGGCAACAAAGGAAATCGTGGTCGTGGTCGTGGTCGTATTCCTTCACAACAACAAGATGTCACTTGCCAAATCTGTAAAAAATATGGGCATCCTGCCAACGAATGTTGGTGGCGCTACTTCGACAATAATGATGATGATGACTCCACATCAGGTGACAAACATGCTCATATGGCTTCTTATGGAGTGGATACAAATTGGTATACCGACACAGGTGCCACAAATCATGTTTCAAATGAGCTACAAAAATTAACCACTCAAGAGAAATACACAGGACGAGATCAAGTTTACACGGCTAATGGTGATGGTATGGAAATTACACATGTTGGCAATTCAATTTTGCACACTCCTCATAATTCTTTTTCTCTCAATAATGTCTTACATGTCCCTAATGCCTCAAAAAAATTTTCTATCCGTTCATAAACTTGCTCTAGATAACAATGCTTTTCTAGAGTTTTACCCATTTTTCTTTTTGATCAAGGATCAGGTCACAAAGCAAACTCTCTTTAAAGGGCCTTGTCATGGTGGATTATATCCTATTGTGCCTCTCTCCACGGGATCAGCCAAGAGTGCCTTCATCACCATCAAGCCATCTTCATCAACATGGCATAGTCGTCTAGGCCACCCGTCCTCTTTCATAGTTCAACAAGTACTTCGGAAAAATAAACTAGAGTATTCTCCAGGAATAAATCCATATATTTGTGATCCATGTCAAAAAGCTAAGAGTCACCAACTACCATATTCGTTGTCTACTAGTTTTTCTACTGTTCCTTTGGAACAAATCTTCTCAGATGTTTGGGGCCCAGCTCCTATATCTGTTGGGCATCATCAGTATTATGTAAGCTTCATTGATGATTTCAGCAAATTCACTTGGATATATTTGCTCAAGAAACGATCTGATGTATATCAAGTCTTTCTTAATTTTCAGCAACTTGTTGAACGAAAATTTGATCGGAAAATAATCACTATGCAAACCGATTGGGGAGGTGAATATAAAAAACTTCATAGTTTCTTTCAAAAAGTTGGCATAACTCATCATGTCTCTTGTCCTCATGCACATCAGCAAAATGGTTCCGCTGAACGAAAACATCGTCACATTGTAGAAGTTGGTCTTGCATTACTTGCAAATGCATCCATGCCTCTTAAGTTTTGGGACGAAGCTTTTCTCACAGCCACCTTCCTTATTAATTTACTCCCCACAAAGGTGTTAAATCATATGACTCCTACAGAAAAACTTCTTGATATCAAACCAAACTATGAGTCACTACGTGTTTTTGGGTGTGCTTGTTGGCCCAATCTTCGTCCCTATAATACTCGCAAACTTTCATTCCGGTCCAAACAATGTGTCTTCTTAGGATATAGCCCTCTCCACAAAGGGGTTAAATGCCTAGATGTCACTAGTGGTCGTGTTTACATCTCACGTGATGTTGTTTTTGATGAAGGCATTTTTCCTTTTGCTCGTCTCAATCCTAATGCGGATAGACGACTTAGTGAAGAAATTCTTCTATTACCATCACACGCATCAAATAATGAGGAGGTGCATATTGATAACCACATGTTTGTTATTCCTACTACCTCTAACCATCTACATGAACATGCTGAAGAAAATAACCAGGAGAATAGTGCAATGCCAAGTGAAAATTCTGCAGCAAATACAAGTCAAGAGACAAACTTCAGAACAGCACCGGGTACTCCTAGCATTTTTTCCTATGCTAATCCCAGTGATGATACTCTTGCTAAAACTGGCACCGAAGCAACCTCGGATCAGCCGCTGGAAAATTTTGCGCCGCAAATGACGGAATCTGCACGTCCGACCGCGTCAATCCCGAGCGACGCGGCCTCTGCGTGCGACTCCACCGGCTCCACGTCACCTGATGTAACGCAACGGACCCCGCGGTCTCCGGCCGTAGGATCTTCTGCGGCAACATCTACTCCATCTCGGCACACTACAAGCAACACCGGATCTTTTGCGACACAACCTGCCAGTCCAGCGATTTTTGTGCCAGATTCCTTTACTGAATCAGGATCTTCTGCTGCAGCTAAACATGTGCCTCCTCCTGTAGCTGAACCACGTACACGTCTTCAAAAGGGTATTCGACAACCAAAAATATACACGGATGGAACTATTCGCTATGGCATACTTCTTACTATAGGAGAACCACAAAATCTTTCCGAAGCTCTTGGAAACAAACATTGGCATCATGCTATGAAAGAAGAATATGGTGCACTAATGCAAAACAAAACCTGGCATCTTGTGCCGCCTAACTCTACAAAGAACTTGATCGATTGCAAATGGGTATTTCGCATCAAGAAAAATTCAAGTGGTGTTATTGAAAGGTACAAAGCACGCCTTGTTGCTAAAGGATTTAAGCAACGGTATGGTATTAACTCTGAGGACACCTTTAGTCCTGTTGTCAAAGCAGCTACTATCCGTCTTGTGTTAGCCATCTCTGTTTCTAAGGAATGGAGCCTAAGACAGCTAGACGTCAAGAATGCGTTTCTTCATGGCATTTTGGAAGAAGAGGTTTATATGAAACAACCACCTGGGTTTGAAAATCTGCAAGCTCCGCATTATGTGTGTAAACTTGACAAAACTCTCTATGGTCTCAAACAAGCGCCTCGGGCATGGTATTCCAAACTCAGCTCAAAATTATGTGACCTTGGTTTTCAATCATCAAAAGCAGACACATCTCTATTTATATATCATAAGAAGGATGTCACAATTTTCTTGCTAATCTACGTGGATGATATTATTGTGACCAGCTCTTCTGATAAAGCTATTTCTGCTTTACTTCAAGATTTAAGTTCCCACTTTGCTCTCAAAGATCTTGGGGATTTAAATTTCTTTTTGGGCATAGAAGTCAAGAAAGCAAATGATCACTTGACTCTAACACAAGAGAAATATGCTGCTGACATTCTCGCCAAAGTTGGCATGACTAATTGTACCCCGGTCTCCACACCCCTATCTTCATCTGATAAATTATCCCTTACAGATGGAGATCCTCTTGGCCCTGAGGATAACACACGCTACAGAAGTCTCATTGGTGCTCTACAGTATCTGACCCTCACACGTCCAGACTTGTCATTTGCAGTCAATAAAGTGTGTCAATATCTTCATGCTCCAACAACAATACATTGGACAACTACCAAAAGAATTCTCAGATATGTCAAAGGTACTTTGAATGTTGGACTTACATTTCAGAAAGACACTTCTACACTTCTTAGTGTTTCTGACTGGGCTGGCTGTCAAGATGATAGACGCTCTACTGGAGGATTTGCAATATTTTTTGGGTCAAACTTAATATCATGGAGTGCTCGTAAACAGGCAACTGTTTCTCGTTCTAGTACTGAAGCAGAATACAAAGCCTTGGCTAATGCTACTGCTGAACTTATTTGGATTGAAGCTCTCCTCAAAGAGCTTGGCATTCGTGTAAAAGAACGTCCATGTTTATGGTGTGACAATCTTGGTGCTACTTACATGTCTGCTAATCCAGTATTCCATGCCCGTACCAAACACATCGAAATTGATTTCCATTTTGTTCGAGAAAGAGTTGCAAACAAGTTGCTGGAAGTTCGATTTATCTCTAGCAAAGATCAAATTGCGGATGGTTTTACCAAGCCACTTCCTGACAGAAGTCTTCAAGAGTTCAGGCGTAATCTAAATCTCTCCACAGGTCCCAAGATTTAGATTAAGGGGGGGGGGGTGTTAAACATTATTGCATGTACTCTTTATTTCCTTTTGGATAACGAACAGGCCTCGGTCTTCTCGATTCCCCTTCTTTAACGCTCGATGTAAATTGCCACCGATGGGGCTTTTCCATCGCTCTATAAACACGTAACCGATCTCCTCAACAGGGGCATCGTTCCCACCAACATCGACACAACCCATGACCACGCACATGCCGGAGTTCCTCGGGCTGAGGAACGGCACTGGAGTCTGGAGCGACGCTGGCTACGGCAAGGGAGTCATCATCGGGTTGCTCGACACCGGCCTCTACGCGACACACCCTTCCTTCGATGATCACGGCGTCCCGCCGCCGCCCGCAAGGTGGAAGGGCTCGTGTAAGGCGGCCCGCTGCAACAACAAGCTCATTGGTGCCAAGTCATTTGTTGGAGATGACGACTCCAGTGACGAAGTGGGGCACGGAACTCACACCTCATCCATAGCCGCCGGGAACTTCGTCCCAGGAGCTTCATATCATGGTGTGGGCACGGGCACTGTAGCGGGAGTAGCACCTGGCGCTCACATCGCCATGTACAAGGTATGCCGCTCAATGGGATGTGATGATGCCAACATACTAGCTGGGCTTGACATGGCCATCAAGGATGGGGTGGATGTGCTCTCGATATCCCTCGGTGGCACCATGGGCATCGGCTTTGATCTTGATCCCATCGCCATTGGCGCATTTAGCGCCGTATCCAAAGGCATCCTCGTGATTTGTGCAGCTGGCAATAACGGTGACTGGAGATTCCTGGTAGTCAATGATGCGCCGTGGTTGCTCACTGTCGCTGCAGGCTCAACAGACCGTAGCTTCGGCGCCTATGTGCGTCTTGGCAATGGCAAGAGCATCCACGGAGAAGCACTTACCCAGAAGGCAAGGACAAGCTCAAGGTCATACCCTCTTGTCTTCTTATCTAAAGAAAACCGTTACTGTGAGCACCACAATACCAGTTCCATTGCTGGTAAGATCCTTGTCTGTGAGGTCAATACGGCGAAGAATCAGAAGTCTGACATCAGCAACATAATGGGTGCCGGTGCAGCCGGCGTGGTGTTGTTCAATGACGATACTAGTGGTTACACGACAGAGGTGCGGGATTTCAACTCCAGCGTGGTGCAGCTAACCGCAGCCGATGGCGCTATCCTCACATCCTATGCAACGTCAAGAGAGACTAATAAACCCGTGGCTTCTTTCACCTACAACAACACATTGTTTGGTATCCGGCCGGCCCCCATTGTGTCGTGGTTCTCTTCACGGGGTCCAAGCTCTATTTGCATTAGCGTGATCAAGCCGGACATACTAGCGCCAGGGCTCAATATTCTCGCCGCATGGCCGCCAAAAACAGCCTCTGCATCGGGGCCTTATAACATTATATCCGGTACATCTATGGCAACACCGCACATCAGCGGTGTCGCCGCGCTTATCAAGAGCATCCATCCGAACTGGTCACCCTCCGCCATCTCAAGTCTGCCATCATGACAACATCGGACATCGTCGATAGCACTGGCGGCTCTATATTAGATCAGCGACACATGAAAGCTACTGTGTACGACACAGGTGCTGGCCATGTGAACCCGACTAGAGCCATAGACCCTGGTCTGGTGTACGACCTTAACAGCACTGACTATGCAGGTCTTATTTGCTCGTTGCTTGGCGATGCCGGCCTGGGAATCATTGTGCGGAACTCAAGTCTCACTTGCGCGATGCTACCAAAGGTTAAGCCCGAGCAGCTCAACTACCCGACAATTACGGTCCCCTTCACCTCGGTGCCTTTCACTGTGAATCGTACTGTGACGAACGTCGGACCAGAAACCTCGACATACACGGTGAAGGTGGATGTTCCCAATTCAATGGTGGTGCGTGTCTTCCCGGAGACACTGAAATTCTCCAAGGCTGGAGAGAAGAAAACATTTAGTTTGTCCGTGAACAGCCACAGCGTAGGCAAAGAAGAATTTGTGGAGGGGAGCTTGAGTTGGGTGTCCGAGAAGCATGTCGTTCGGAGCCCCATTGTTGCCAGAGCGCTGGTCGTTCTTCCACAATAGCTCCATTTCCGGTATTCGTGCCTTGATATATGTTGCCATGTGTCTCCGCTAATAACTCATATGTTTAGTGTAACAAAATTGTCACATAAACAGTGGTAACTGGAACAATTTGGTACCGATCGGTATAAACTATGTTGCCACATGTTGTGTCGTTCAGAGTATATATATTGCCGCAAGATTTTGTATTCTTGGTTCTGTTGTTTCATGTGGTCATATTCTATTTTAATCCGGTGGGTTTGTCAAATGCAGATATATAGCGGAAGCTTTGAACTCTCATGTTTGTGTCATTGTCGTAGTACAATAGATAATGCCCCGGCCGCACCTTGAGCTGGTAATTGTAGCGAAAATACACAAACTTTGTTAAATAAATTTTACTGTCTTTGGAGAACAAAAAATATTTATGCATACACGAATGGACTCGCGGTGGGAAAAGAGCTCAAACCACCGTTTAAACCTGTCTAGTGTGCTACAGAGAGGAGATCGAGCTTACACCACCGTTTTTGGTCCTGCCCTCATTCAGCAACAACCTGGGACTTGCTTGCACAAGAGATGGGCAGCATATCCATAGATAAACCTCCGCTGCATCTGTCCTTCCATGCGGAACTCAAGGGGTGGCTTCTGGACGACTGGATCGGGAAACTGGATGGTAGAGTACGTGGCGGCCACGGCCGGTGATGATGCTGATCTACAATCTGTGGCAGACCAGAAATGATGCTAGGGAGTCCCGCCGTGTAGATGATCCAAGAGAGCCTTTGTAGCTGGAGCATGCCATTTTTTCCCATGTGTCGGATGCAGAAGGAGCTGAACTGATGGCGTGCAAAAGGGCCCTTCTGGTTGCAGGTGTAATCGAATAACCTTGGACATGGACCGTGTCGAGGTTGCTGCGAAGCTCAACCGGAAGAATCGGGACCGGTCGACTTATGGTCAGCTTGTCTCTGAGTCAAAATCTCTCCTCCAGGGTTTCGACGAGTCCTCGGTGCGTGCGTTAAGAAAGACGGCTAATGATGCTGCTCATAAAATGGCGACGGAAGGCTGCGAGAATAAGATGTGCAAGATGTGGTTCAGGAACCCTCCTGATTGTGTTGTAAACAGTGTTGTATCAGACTTGGTTAAGTTTTAATATAAACGCAGCCTGCTCATCTAAAAAAAAAAATATGACTACCTGCAAAAAAATACTATTTTACAAAGAAACATCATTCTCAATGTCACTTTCTGTTTAAAATGGCCTGATGGACGTTTTGCTATTTCCCTAGACTTGGGTCCCCTTCTTTTCAGCTTCTTGGTCGCACCAAGAAGCTGAAAAGAAGGGGCCTTGGTCATCTTGAGTGGTGGCATGGGGGCGCGGGCGGTGTTGCTCTGTCTGTTGTTTGGTTTTGGCCGTGCTAGAATATCTGCAAAAAAAAAGCATGGTCAGGATCGTTAGCAAAAAAAAGCATGCTCTATTCTAGCTAATGTACCCGCAAAAAAAGTTGGCTTTCAATGAACAAATGATACAATGTTCCTTCCTAGCTACTAGCCCGAGAGCAGATGGTCACGATCGTTGCTGGGACTACATTTGGAAGGCCTCTATACCATCAAAGGTGGAAGTTTTTGTTTGGAAAGCTGCAAACAATGCACTCGAAATAGGCTTTCGTCCCGCTTTATAAATAAAGCAACCGTCCAACACAACAAGCATCCAAGAGTTACAAGCAAGTACAACACGAATGCTGGGGCCACAGCACAAACCGACCCAACAAAAACCCAAGGGAAAAGCGGCTACGAAGGAAGGGGCCATCACGTCCGCCGAGAAGGACGCCGAGGTGGAACGCCGGCCTAGGGTGGGAGGCGCCTGGCCGCCTCCAAGAGCAGACGCAGGGTAGTGTCTAGCCGAGCCTTCTCCCGCTGCCTACACAACGGGTACCAGAGCTGCAGAGAAGCCAAAAAGCGGAAAACCGAGTCAGAGGCACGCCTAGGGAGAATCTTTTCAATGACCATCTTGTTCCGAATGTTCCATAGGGACCATGCCATCGCCGCAAACACCAGCCAGAATAGGCGCCGGCCCTTCCCCGGCCGGTTTGCGTGCGAGTCCAGAAATTCACCGAGATCATGGGCCAGCCAGTCCGGGCCTAACGCCTCTCTGGTGAAATTTCACAGAAACCGGGCCGCGGGACAGGTGAACAATATGTGGGTGCCCGTTTCTGGGATCCCGCATAGTGGACATAACCCATTCCCCGGCCCCTGTCTCTTGGTCACCTCCACCCCCGAAGGGAGCCTATCGCGAAGGATGCGGAGGATGCGCCAGACCCATCTAAGCATCATGGCTTTATTGAACTGGCGGGATGCGAGAATACCTATGCCCCCAAAATCCTTGGGGGCACAAATGTCAGCCCATTTGACCATGTGGTATTTCTGGCGACCCACGGGGTCTTGCCAGAAGAACCTCGACAGCTCCTTGTCAAAGGCCCCATGCACCCCCTCGGGAGGAGGTACATGCCCATCATATACATGGGCAGGCTAGACAGGCAGGAGTCGATCAGGACGGTCTTGCTACCTTTGGAAGTGAATCTCCCACACCAGGGTTCGGACCTAGCGCGCACCCTGTCCACGAGCGGGTCCAGGTCCCTGATCAGGATCCTGGTATCGCGGACTGGCATCCCTAGGTAAGTTATGGGGAAGGAGGTCAGCCGACAATTAAAGTTGTCAGCTATCCTCTGCTGGTCGTCCTGAGAGAAGCCTAGTGCGATAATGTCACTCTTGTCGAAGTTGATGCGGAGGCCAGACATCTCTGGAGCTGAGTGATACCCCCTCCTGGGATAAGGTGGCCCACCACTTCGGAGATGTGGCCAGCCGCCTTGGCTTTGTCAAGCATCTCCGCGAGGGTGTCAACCGCCGCGTTGAA
Organism: Avena atlantica; assembly: GCA_910589765.1. Taxonomy (NCBI): domain Eukaryota; kingdom Viridiplantae; phylum Streptophyta; class Magnoliopsida; order Poales; family Poaceae; genus Avena; species Avena atlantica. The sequence goes on from OU342733.1 coordinate 469,345,685, forward strand.
GAGGAGTGGGGACAGGGGATCGCCCTGACGAACCCCACACGCCGGGAGGAAGTAGGGTCCAATCTCACCATTGATGTTAATCGCGTTACTCCCGGTCATAACGAATTGCATCACCCAGGTGATCAAGCGGTCGTCAAATCCTCGTCTAATGAGGACCTGTCTGAGTTACCGCCAGTCCAGACGATCGTAGGCCTTCTGGAAGTCTAGCTTCAAGAAGATGCCCTTCAGACGTCTGTACTTGATCTCATGGAGCGCTAAAATCCCATCATGTATCAATCTGCCCTTGAGGAAGGCGAATTGATACTGATGGGTGAGGCGCTCCAAGACCGGAGCCAGGCGGGACGCACAAACTTTCGCGAAAAGCCGTTGAATAACATTTAGGACTGTGATGGGCCGGAATTGGCGGATGTCCGAGGCCCCTATTACTTTAGGGATCAAGGTGATCACCCCCAGATTCAACCGTCCCATCACGAGAGTCCCTGTGAAGAATTCCTGGAACATGGGCATAATGACCGGCTGGAGTTCCCTCCAGAAAGTCTGGAAGAAGACAACGGGGAGGCCATCAGGGCCCGGGGCGGAGTTGGCCTTCAGCGCCCGCTCAACCTCCGCTGGCAGGAACGGGAGTGTGAGCTCCGCGTTCTCGTCAGCAGTGACCCTGGCCCTCATCGGCTAAAAGTCCGCTGCCAACGCGACCCCCGTGGGGGGACCTACCGAGAAGAGCTCCTTGTAAAAGGAGTAGATATGGGAGGAGAGTGCCCCTGCCTCCTCGATGAGGCTATCCCCGTCCCATAGGCAAGGGATCGAGCATTTCCTACGGCGACCATTGGCCACCGCATGGAAGTATGCCGTGTTCGCGTCCCCCTGGAGGAGCCAGTTTTGACGGCTGCGCTGCCGCCAAAACAGCTCCTCGCCTTGGTATATCTTGACCAGCGAGGTCTCTAAGGCATAGCGGTGGGACCACTCGTCCACGGATAATCCCACCGCGTCTGCCGCCAGGTCCAGGGACCGGATCTCGTCCAACAGCGCCCCCTTCTGGAGCCTCGTTGCTGCGCCCAGATTGGCCCCCCAGCCCCTCATGAACTGCCGTGTAGTTTTAGCACAGTGGTGCCATACGTCCACAACATTAGAACGTCTGGGAGGGTTAGCTGCCGCCGTTAACCACTTGGCCTGGACCGCCTCCACGAAACCCGGCTGGTGGAGCCAGAAGTTCTCGAAGTGGAAGCGGTTCAAGCGAGGTGGCGAGCTCCCCCCAGTCGATAGGAGGAGAGGGGTGTGGTCTGAGCCTACCCTGGTGAGCGCCCGAAGGGAACAGAGAGGGAAGGCTACCTCCCAATCAACCGAAACCAGCACACGGTCGAGGACACTTCTGACGGGATCCACCCTGTTGTTCGACCACGTGAATCGGGCACCCACTCGCGTGATCTCTCTAAGAGCGAGATCAGCGATACAGTCGTTGAACATCCGCATGCGCGGGATGTCCACGTTGTGGGTGCTCTTGTCCACGTGGGAGCGGATCAGGTTGAAGTCACCCGTGACCACCACCGGGATGGAATAGCGCTCGACTTTGGCTTTCAGTTCCTCTAGGAAGGCAGGGGAACGACTATGATCCGCGGGGCCATAGACGATAACGACCTCCCAACGGAGGCTGGATCGTCTATGGGTGAGGGCCATGCTCACAAAGAATTCCCCACGGTCCATATCATCCACCTCAAAGGTATCTTCCTTGACACCAAGAAGGATGCCCCCAGAGTGACCCGACGCTGGTAGCCAGTTCCAAGCGAATTTGTGTCGAGACAAGCCCTGGAGTTCCGAGATCTGGAAGTCTTGTTTGATCGTCTCTTGGAAGCCTACAATGTCGACATTTTCCTGGCGCATGTAGTCCTTTATTTGGCGCTTGCGACCATCACTACCAAACCGCCTAATGTTCCAAATGAGAGCGGTGATAGCTGGCCCATTCATTGGATAACATTCTGGGGTTTGGTCCCCTTAGGGGGGACGGATCGTGTCCTTACTGCGGGCGGAGGTCTGGAGCCCAGCCTCGGCGGCCTCCCGAGTGATCCCCCCTCTAGGGGGATCTCCTGGGTGGCGGCCATGAAGCGCTGCTTAGGAGAACCCACCCTCCTGGAACCGGGATCAGATGTCCCAGTTCCTGGCGGTGTCGAGGTTTCCCCATGCTGGCGCGCAGCGTGTGCGCGCGCAGCGGCGAGGGATCCCTCGTAAATCTCCCTAGCTCTAATCGCCTCAATCTGCTCAAGTCTCGGGCCCTGCTCCCGACGGAAGACCACGCCACTGTCTGCAGCCACTTGGGCGAGGTGCTCAAGTGGAAAATCATCTAACACCGAGAACCTGGAGCCTGACGAGGATGGGAGGGAAGGAGGTGGAGGGGCTTTCTGAGAAGTACCTGGATCAAGGTTGCGGGCGGCCGTTCTCTGGGACGCCAGCTGAGACACCGTGGGCACCACCCCCGGGCTCTCCGCCCTGACCCGCGCCAACCGTGCACTGTGGCGCGACGGAGGAGGCACATGGCAGGGGAGGGGGGGCGGGGCTGACGAGCCTTGGGGCCGGCAGCAGGGGTGATGGGGAAGACCGCTGCCGGCTCGTCAGGGTGGGGTGCCGGGGTCGCGGGAACCAACGCAGGAGATCCCCGGGGTGGGGCTGGAGTGGACCCCGGGGAGAGCGCGTAGCTTTTCGATGCTAATTTGTACTGTCACGTTAATAGATGCAAAACATATGATCAGCGGAGCCCGCATGCTGTGTATGTACATGTATGCGTACGTAGAGCTGATCATTCGACTGATCAACTCGACATATACGTGCATGCAGCTAGCATCTATCCATACCAGCACACAGGCAGCTACTTCTCATGAACCAGCGCCTAGTAAATACAACGTGAAGAAAAGAGCTACTAATCATGATTTAATTAATTACTAGTTCACTTTGCAGGGTCACGTATAGTCAAAGTTCCAAGGTGTATGTATATGGCTCGGCCGGCCGGCCGGCCCGCGCCTTTTATTTTGATCAGCTTGCACCGATCCATGCACCAAAGCTAGCTAGATAAACATCAAAGCAATTCAATTGGCTGCGATTTTCCTTGAGGGACAGCGCGTGCAAGCGTAGAGATAAGCATGCATGGCCGCCCGGCGCCCGCGATAAGCTCTCTCCGTGGTTATCCATACATGGCTGCTGTCTATAAAAAGGCATATATGCCTGACCCAGATAAAAATGAAGAGACCCGAGACGCTCGTACCCGGAGGCCGCACGGACGTACTGCTCCGCGCAGCTAGAGGAGGAGAAGAAGGAGATCGTATCAAGAATTAGCTTAGCTCTTCCACACCACAGCCTATCCATCTAATCTCCATTCACCTACCCATTCATCCATCCACATACCCAAAACACCACAAACTAATACAAGCCGGAGAACTCAATCAAGAGCAAGCGACCCATCATGGAGGAGAAGCTCGTCGTAGTGGATGGTAAGAATCATGGTTGATCTTCTCTCTCTTTCTCTCCACAGCATACACGCGCACATGCATCTCGCACGGGGAGCCATGGAGGAATCGTGCAACCGTGGGCAAGTCGAGAGCGCTGGGGCTGCCGGCGCATAGCTCGCCGCACCCCTCCATCCCAGCAGACGCGTTGAAGACGAAGGTGCCGGGCTGCCGGCGTGTAGCCTGGTACGTACCCTTTCCATGTCGAAGACGGTGCCCAAGCGGACGGTGCCGGGCTGCTGGCGCGCAGCTCGTCACACATGCGTCAAAGACGATGCTGCCAGAGCCGCCGGTGGGCAGCCTATCGCGTGCCCTCTTCATCTCTACGAGCCACTCCGAAGGTGACGGTGGTGAGGCTGCCGGCGTGCAGCCCGGCGCCACTTCCATCTACGCACACTACGTTGCCCAAGACGACGACATCGGGCGCGTGGCTGCCGGCGTGCAGCCCGACGCCAACTCCAACGCCCCCAAGACGGCGGCCCGAGGGCATGCAGCTGCCGGCGTGCATCCCGCGCCACCAAGACGACGGCCCTCGATGGCGCGGCCGCCGGCGTGCAGCCCGGCGCCATCTCCAACGCTACCAAGAGGACGGCCTCGACGGCGCGGCTGCCGGCGTGCAGCCCGGCGCCATCTCCGGCGCCGCACCAAGATGACGGCCCAAGGGCGCGCGGCTGCCGGCGTGCAGCCCGGCGCCATCTCCAACACCACCGAGAGGACGGCCTCGACAGCGCGGCTGCCGGCGTACGGCCCGGCGCCACCTCCATCTCTTCCGCCACCAAGAGCACGGCCTCGAGGACGTGAGGCTGCCGGCGTGCAGCCCGGCGCCATCGCCATCTCCGCTCTGGTGTGGCGCGCCAAAGACGGCAGCCTCGCGACTGTCGGTGGGCCGTAGCGGCGCCATCTCTTCCCCCATCGAACCTTGCGACTACAGCGGCGCCGAAGACGAGACGAGAAGGCAGCCGGGATGCATTCGGCGCCACGTCCATCTCAACGAGCCATGCTGCCTAAGACGGCGACGGGGCTGTCGGCGGGCAGCCCAACCTTTATTCACCTCCTACGGACGCCAACAAGACGACGGCCCCGACGGCGCGCGGCTGCCGGCGCGCAGCCCGGCACCATCTCTCCCCCCATCGAGCCAGGCGCCTTCTTCACTCCGGCGAGGCGTGACGAAGACGAGTGATGGCGGGGCTGCTAGTATGCAAGTCGTCGCCATCTCCGCCTCCGCGAGCCATAGGCGATAGCATCGGGGTGTCCATCGTACAACCCGGTGCTAGCTCCATCTCCGTGAAGCCGGCGAGCATAGGCGAAAGTGCTGCCGACTTACAATCCGGCGTCATACCCACCTCCATCTCCACGAGCCCATGAGACGACGCTCTTGTCTAGGACGACAGCCGTGAACTCGGCGTCGGACCGAGACGAGGTGTCGACCACGTTGGCTGCACCGACTTGTAGGCGCGTGTCGGTTTTGCACCGACGCCGATCTCCACCAACACTTACTCCTGCGAGGCATACCCCTTGCGCACCCCGACGAGGCTGCTGGTCGTCGAGAAGTCCTAGCTGAGCGGACCCATGCTACTCCAACTCCAACTACATCGATGCCATCAAGACCGACGAGGCACGATGGCGAGGGCGAGCATGGCCGGAGCAAAGTCCATGCTACTCGCGGCGCATGTACCGACGAGGACACGGGCTCTGCCGCCGCCCACACACACACCACCACCACATCATGCATGGAGAACGCGAAGCGAAGACGACGAAGACGACCACACGGCTTAATCGGAGGTGTCTCGCGGCGTAACCCGCGGGAGTAATTAACCGGGTGCCTTCCGAGGCCCCGGGAACCATGAGATCGCAATCGCCATAGTCAGGCTGGCCGCGCAAGCAGGCCATAGAGCGCACTGTATTAGGGATTTGTACTTTGTTTCTCCATGAGAGATTAATGAAATGCATCTCCCCTACCTTTTCTTGTGTACTACGGTACACTGGCACGCCCGCACTTCTTTTATTTACCCCAGCGCATGAGAAAAACACGCTACCATTCTTCTCCCCTCGAGTAGCCTACGTTCGACTTTTCCATAACGTTTTTCTCGTGTCAAACAGTAGCAGAGGACGCCGGGGGAGCGAGGGGATGAGGGGGAAGTGACCACCATCCCCACGCTCGCGGAATCGGGATCAGACTCCATCAAAGACTCCTCCTGTGTCATGCCGAGGGCCTCCAAGGTGAGCGAGTCCATAGCCATGTGACCAGAGAACCCCTCGGCCAGACCGAAGTTTGATCCGTACAGAGCGATCTGGAGGGTGGAGGGGCTCTGAGAGGCTGGCTCCAGAGGCATCTGGTGGGTCGCAGCGGGAGCAGCGGAGGTCGTGCCCGCTGGAGGGGGAGCCGGGGGAGAGGGGACTGGGGTCCGAGACTCCCCTCCCAGCTCATCATCGTCAGAGTCCTCCCCTGATGAGCTCCCACCTCGAGAGGAGGGCTCGCCTGCGGGAGGGACCGAGGGTGGGCGAGGGAGTCCGTCGGCGGCCTGGTCCTCCTCCAGCTCAACCGTCAGGATCCTCCCCTCCATGCCGAAGTCGAAGGGTGGGAGGGGCCCTGGTAGAAGAGCTGGGTCAGGGTAGAGCACCTGCATGTGGATCGGGCCCGATCCCACGCGAGAGGCCTCATCCACCATCACCAGCTTGCCCACTGCCTGTGAGACGAGCTCAATGATGGGAAGCGTCCGCACGCGGGCCTCCTCAGGGAAGCCGAGGATCCGAACCCACACCGCCGAGAGGGTCGAGGACGTCGCAGGGTGGGCGGTCGAGGGCTCGATGGAGATCTGCACCCTGCTGGTCGGGAGGGTGAGAGCAGTGCTGCAAGCGCTGATGGAGAGAATCTCGGCCGATGGGAAGTTCACCGCGAACTGGGACGGGGAGATCTCACGGGCGCTCCAATCATGACCCTGCATCATCTGACGGAGCTCCTCCTGAATGAACTCCGCCGAGATCACCACCGAGTCTGGGAGCGCCTGCCCCGCAATCACCGTAACCAAGGCCAGGTTCTTGGGCACCGTCATCGCCACCCCTCCAATGTCGATGTAGTAGAACCCCCCTGCAATGGAGTGCGCGAGGTACTCCAGCTGCTGGGAGGCCCGGTGCGGGAGGGTGGGGCCGAGGGGGGCGGTGGCGGTGCCAGCGGCCGCCGCGGTCTTCTTCTTCTTCTTACTCTTCTTCTTTTTCTTCTTCGCCGGCTCCGTGGGCCCCGGTGACTTGTCGCGCCGGGGGGAGCGAGGGCGGGGGACCTCCCTGTCCCTCCGCCAGGCCGGCGCCGTCCTGTCTGTAACATCGCGAGGGCCCGCCCCCTGCAGCAGCTCCTGTCGGAGTCGCTGCTCCGCGCGCCGACCATCCGGGGATGGCGCCCTGCTGGGACCCTCCCATCCCGTGTGCTCGTGACGGCCAGGCGGGCGTTGCCCCCCGCGTGGGGGCGTCCGCTCCTGTCCCTGGGAGCGACGGGGGGAGATCGCGCGACGCGGGGAGCGAGGGTAGGCCGGCGACCGGCGACCCGGCGGGCGGTAGGCCGGCGCCCGAGCCTGGCGCGCGGGGGGAGAGCGGCGACCGGCGGAGCGGTGACGGGCCGACGCCGGGGGAGGGGGAGGGGAGCGGGGTCGCTTGCGAGAGACTGCGTCCGAGTACGTCATAGGGCCGGCGGCGCACCGGCCGGAAGCCGCGGAGGCCGGCAGCGGGGGGGGAGGGTTCTGGAGGTCGCGGCGCGAGGAGGTTGGGGGTGGCGGCGGGGCGGACACGACGTGAGGTGGGAGGCCTCTGTGCGACCAGAGGAATGCCCTAATCGGCAGGTCCCCGACCCAGAAGCCCCAGGCCGGCCCAGGTGGCCCATCCGCGGCGTACAATCGGCCCATAGTCGGAAATCTTGGGCCCGCCAGCCCTGAACTGGGAAGGGGCCGGCGATGGGCCCAATTCCAACCACAGGCCCACCCGGAGGCGAGCAAGCGGCAGGGACCTGGGGCGTCCGAGGAGGGGGCGCCGCCGGCTAAGGGTTAGCCGGCGCCGGCGCCGGCGAGGGAGGAGAGGCCAGGGCGACCCCAGCGAACCCTCCGACACCGCACCAGCACCAGACGCCCTCTGCCCGGGCCAGGACGCCCGCGCCGCCGGCGAGGAGCGCATCCTCGGAGGGGCCGAGCCACCCGCCGGCGAGGGGGGATGGGGGCGGCGAGGCCGCGCCGCCGACCTGGGTGGCCGGACATGGCGAGCCACCTAACTCTGCCAGCATCGGGGAAGCCGGGTGGGAGCACCGCCGAGCCAGCTCCGCCGCCGCCTCCTCTTCCTCCTCGACCTCGTCAGCGACGTCAGCCCAGCGGCGACCCCGGATGCTGCCGGGCTCCGGTGCAGCAGCGTTGGAGGGGGACGGGCAGGGGATTCCAGCCGGCGGACTAGCCTCCCCCCAGGCCCGGGGCAGTGGCGACGTGACCTGCAAACCCAAAGGCATGGCCTTGGCCGAAGAGGGGGAAGCGCACCTGCTTGGGAGGACCGGCAGCGCACGCAGCGCTACGGCGGGGCCCCGGCCGCGGCGACAGAGGCGAGGGAGCGCGGGCGCGCGGCGTCAATCACGCGGCGGCGCTAGGCGCCGGAGGGCGCGGGAGGGCGTGGGGCGAGCGTCGACGCCATCATCGGTATTTTCTTATTCACGTGGTGGCCTCTCGACCCCGCAAACAATGCACTAGCCACTGAGGAAAATAAAAAGCGAAGAGGGATGAGGATTTCAGGTATTTGCAACATTTTTGGTGTGGAGCAGGAGGATGTGGCGCATGCCCTTTTCAAATGCCCACATGCATACCAGTTATGGAAATCCATGAGACATATATGGCTACTCCCATATGATACTCACATTCGGGTGAACCCTTTGTTAGATAGATCTCAACATGACAGAGCCCAACTGCCTGTCACGCCCCTAACTGCGTCCTGATCGGGTGCGCCCAACCCTATCTGGTTGGTGGGCCCCTGTCGCCAGCGCTATATAAAGGAGGTGGGGGGCCGGCAGCACGTCTCACGAGGTTAGCCGTGCCCTAGCCGCCCCACCTACAAGCCCTACCGATCTAGGCTTAGCGCTGCGCCGACAGGAAGCACCACCCCCGCCACACTCTCGCCCCCCTATTCCCATGGCTAACGATGGCGGCTCCAGCTCCGGCACAAGCTCCGGCATCCCCTCTGGCTCGTGCTTGTCGAGTCAGGGCGCAGGTGGTTTTCCCTCCTCTCAGATCCCTCTCACCCTCTCTCACTTTAGTGTCTAGATACGCAAGATTAAAATGCTACCGAATAGATCTATACTAGTCTATTGCAAAGCTAAACTAACAATGATATCAGAGCCAATCGTGGCTAGATTTGTTTGGTGCAAAAGAAATCAAAAGTGAAAAACCTAGATCTAAAGTGCGCCTGCCTCGCGGCCGCGCCGTTCCTCTCGATTTAGATGGGTATCCTACGGAGACATCTAAACAAAGAACCGTCCCTTTTGGGGGCAAAGAAAATCCTAGATCTAAGCCCCAAAAGAAACCCCAAATCAAAGACAGCCCCAGATCCCGCATGCAAGAAAAAACCCCAAGCCAAAAGAAAAAAAATCTGCCCCACCTCGGCCACTTGACGGCGGTGCACCCACCCTCAGGTAGATGCATGCGTCGGCAAGGAGCCAAGGGGAGGCACCGCCGCCATCTCCTTATCTATTTTTGTGAGAGGTTAAAGAAATAGATAAGGGGGACCCACCGGGCCGCCGTCGTGCGCCGGCGAAGCCGCTTGACGGTGGTGCGCCCACCCTCGGGTGGACGCGCAGCAGGCAAGAAGGGCAGGGGGCGCCGATGCTCGTGGGAGAGGGAGGGGGCCACCGGCTGCGCCAAGCGGCGCCGCCTCGCCTCAGTCCCCACCGGGCTTGGGAGCCAGAGAACGGCAGAGAGGGAGGGGCGCGCCACCGCCGGCACCGTCGCCGCGCGGGACGGCCACCTCGCCTCGCCCGCTCGCACCGCTCACCGAGGGCCTCCGCCGGCTCACCGAGCGCGGGGCTGGACGCCACCGCTGCTGCGGGAGGCAGAAGGGTGTTGGAGATATGCCCTAGAGGCAATAATAAATGTACTTATTATTATATCTTTATGTTTATGATAAAAGTTTACATTCATGCTATAACAGTATTAACAAGGAAACATTAATACTTGTGTGATTTGTAAACTAAATTAGAGTCCCTAGTAAAGCCTCTTCATAATACTAGCTTGTTGGTTAATAAATGATTGTGGTTTCCCTATCATGAACATTGAGATGTTATTAAAAACAAGATCATATCGTTAGGAGAATGGTATGATGGACATACTCCTATAGACAAGCGTAGCATAAAGATCAAGTCATTTTAATAGTTCAATTGCTATATGCTTTCTGATACATAGTAACCTAATTCCTTCGACCATGAGATCATGCTTATCACCATCACCGGAAGGATGCTTTGATGACATCAAACACCACACCGTAACTGGGTGGCTATAAAGGTGGCATTGAGTGTTCGGAAAGTATGGGTTGAGACACATGGATCAAGAGTGGGATTTGTCCATCCATATGACGGATAGATATACTCTGGGCCCTCTCGGTGGAATGTCATCCAATTAGCTTGCAAGCATGTGACTGGCTCACAAGGGATCACATATCACGGGAACGAGAAAAGAGTACTTATCAGTAACGAGGTTGAACTAGGTATGCAGAGATATCGACGATCAAAACCTCGGATAAGTAAACTATCATGAGACAAAGGGAAATTGGTATCGTATGTAAGTGGTTCATTCGATCGCAAAGTAATCGTAGAAATATGTTGGAGCCATATGAATTTCCAGATTCCTCTATTGGTTATTGTTCGGAGAAGTGTCTCGATCATGTCCGCATAATTAACGAACCGTAGGGAGACACACTTAAGGATTCGATGTTGTTGAGTAGTTATGGAATGATGAGTAAGAGATAGAATGTTGTTCGGAGTCTCGGATGCGATCCAGGATATCACGAGGAGATCCGGAGAATAATATTCATATAAGGAAAGTCCTGTTTCGGGGTTGGAGAATGGTTCTGGTGTTTTCATCGGGAATGTTCTAGAAGGTTCCGGAAGGTCCGGCACTCCGGAGGGGAAGGGTACATGAATGTGTCATAACAAGTTCGAATGGTTGCATCATGTACTAGGTGTCATCGCTGAGCAAAATAAAGGGATAAATCAAATCCTAGTTTGAAAAGTCAAAACACCAATTTGAAAAGTCAAACGGCAAGTTTGCTTGGTGGAGGGAGAGTAGGAAACCTACTTGGGGAGGAGTTCCTCTCCCTCCACCGCCGGCCAAGGAGGCCGAGTTGGGGGAGGACTCCCTCCCCCTTGGTCGCGCCCTCCCACCTATAAAAGGAGGGGCAGGGCTGCCCCTCTAGACCTACACCTTGCACCACCCAAAACCCTAGCCCTAGCCGCCGGTCCTCCTGCAGCCGCCGCCGCCCTAGGGAAAACCCTAGCCGCCGAGTTGGGGCCTTCCCCACCCTAGCCGTCGGCCTAGCCCTCTCTCCTTGGTGCCTCTAAACCCTAGATCGCCAAGGCCTCTCTCATAGTCCACCATACTCGCTCCGGCTTAAGGCGAAGTCCTGCGAGATCTCCCCTCTACTTCCGGTACCACGCCGTCATGCTGCCGGAATCGCGAGGAGAGTGCTACAACCTCTGCTGCCTGCTAGAACAAGGAAGAGGAAGGTCTTCATCGAGTACCGAACGTGTGACTGACTGTGGAAGCGCTGCCGGAACGCAGCACCGGAAGGATCGTCTACACGATCTTGAGATCGGCAAGAGTACGACTACATCACCCACGAGAATCCGCTCTCATTAAACACTTTGGAATCTTCGAGGGTGAGTTATTCTATCGACTCGTTGCTACAATCTAGTAGATAGATCTTGGCTTATTTGTTTGTATGCGGTAGAAAATTTTTGTTTTCCATGCTACGAACCCCTACAAGGGGGCATGGGGAGGGAGGGGCTCGCCGCCGGCAACGCTGCCGGGCGGCGCAGCCGCCTCGCCATCCACCACGGTGCCGCCACAGAGAGGAGCCAGGGGGACGAGGGGTAGACGCGGGGGGAAATGGGGTTAGGGTTTCAGAAGGGGGTCGCATTTTTGTTGCCGCGAAACGCGCGCGCGGCCGTAGGATCTAGGGCGGCGCGATGGACGGCTGCGATTGAGCGGAGCGGGCGGCTGCGGGCGGTGGCGGGCCAGGCCGGCCAAGCGGTGCTGGCGGGCTGCAGCTGGGCCGCTGGCGAGCGAGCCCGCGACCACTCTCTGCTGCGCGTGGGCGGTGCTTAGGCTAGCGAGCGCGCGGCAGGGGCAGCGCGCGGGCAGGCCGATGGCGGGCTGCTGGCGGCTCTTAGTGAGTGCGCGCGCGGCAGATAGCTGCCGGGCCACTGGGCCACGCTGGGTCGCTGCTGCAGTGACTGCTCTGTTTCTGTTTTTTTTACAGAAGCTATTTTTTATGTTTTTCATCAAGTTTTGGAGAGTTTTTTGCATAGTTTTTTCTAGTCTATTTATTTCAAGTGAATATTTGACTAGAACAGGAAATAAAGGCAGATTTTTTCTGCAAAGTTCAAAGTCTTATGAATAATGTATTAATTGTTTCCGCTGCAAATAGATGATTTAAATTGCTATAATACAATAAAGTTTGCTTAAATTCTGTTTTAAAAGATGTGACAAAGTAATTAAAGATGATTATGTCCCATGTTATTAATTAACCAAAGTTATTAATAAGCATGGTCATGATCTTTTTCATTGAGTATTAAAGGTGCATTTAATTTTATTTCTACCCAACGGTGATGTAATTTTAAATGGCACAAACAATTGCATGCTTAATTTATACCAACGTTGGATTAATGCATACAGTTGTTTTTTGGTTATCTCACATCTTTTGTGATTTTTAGGAGGTCTCAACCTCATGAGCTGTTTGAAGGACATCCCACTGCTAAGGGGGGATAACTACTCCGAATGGAGGAAAAAGGTTGATCTGGCGTTTGTATGCGCCGAGGTGGACTGGGTGGTTGACACCAAACAACCAGTCAAGCCTGCTGACCCTGTGAGGGGTGCTGCTGAGGAAAGTGCTGCATTTGAAAAGAGAAAGAGGGACCATGCTCCTTTGGAGCTGGCCTACTCGATAGACAATCAAAAGTGGGTGAACGCCAATAAGAAATGTTTATCTTTTGTCAAGAACACAATTGAGAACGCTATAGTGGACTCAATTGGAGAGTGTACCTCTGTGGGCGAATACCTTGCAAAGATAAAGAGACAGTTTACTGGCTCTTCAAAGATGTATGCAACCCAGTTGCTAAAACAGCTGGTGACAGAAAAGTACACGGGAGGGCCACATGGCATTAGAGAGCACATATTGAGGATGTCCAACATGGCGGCCAAGTTAAACCCCATGGATGAGGACCTCGAGCTCAAGCCTGCTCTTCTGGTGCACCTTGTCATGGCCTCTCTTCCCCAACCATTCGAGAACTTCGTAATAAACTATAAAATGTCCCCTGAAAAGTGGGACATTGAAAAGACCATAGGGATGTGTTCCCAAGAGGAAGAAAGGCTGAAGTCTCTTCACTGTGGTTCCTTGAACTACGTGAAGGACAATAGGAAGAGGAACTTCACCAATAGTAACCATGGTGGCTCACCTTCCAAGCCACATGGCAAGGGCCCACAACAGCACTAACAACAGTACCAGCAGTCCACCCCTGGGGAAAAAGACCAGTGCCACCATTGCAAAAAGGCTGGCCACTACAAGAAGGATTGTCTAGTATGGCTGAAGTCCATAATGGCCAAAAACGGTAAAGATATAGTCTCTTTTGTTAATGAATCTCTGTATGAAAAGTTTTCAAGATCTACTTGGTGGATTGACTCTGGTGCAACTGTTCATGTTGCCAACTCTTTACAGGGGTTCCATTCGACAAGGATTTTGCCAAAAAGAGAAAGACTCATTGAAGTGGCGAATGGGATTGAAGCATAAGTTGAGGCTGTTGGCGACATTCCTCTGGAGCTGGCTGATGGCTCTTCTCTTTTTCTTAAGGATGTTCTTTTTGTTCCTTCCATTCATAGAAATTTAATAAGTGTGTCGTGCTTGGACAAAGATTCATATGAGTGTTATTTTGGACATGGCAAATGTACCATTTGGTTGAAAGATACTTGTGTGGGTGTTGCCACCCTACATGACAAGCTATATTTATTATCTTTGCATGAGAAAGTATTTTTTGTGTGTGATGTGAATGAACAAGTTCCCTTGTCGAACAAAGATCAAAAGAAAAGAAAGCGAACTCTTGACTCATCGAAGTTATGGCACTGCAGATTAGGCCATATTTCGAGGGGAAGAATAGAAAGCCTCGTTAAAAATGACATTCTTCCTCCGTTAGAGTTCTCATACATAGAACAATGCATAGACTGCATTAAAGGAAAATATGTAAAACAAATTAAAAAGGGTGCAAACCGAAGTATAGCTACACTAGAAATAATCCAGACGGATATTTGTGGACCGTTTCCCGTGAAAAGTGTGGATGGCTATGATTCATTCATAACATTCACGGATGATCACTCCCGATATGGTTATATTTATCCAATTAAAGAAAGATCTGAAGCATTGGATAAATTTAAAATTTTCAAAGCTGAAGTAGAAAATTAGCATGATAAAAGAATTAAGATAGTTCGATCCGATCGTGGGGGGAGTACTACGGTCGGCATACTCCATATGGTCAAGTACCAGGACCCTTTGCAAGGTTCCTACAGGAAAATGGAATAGTCGCCCAGTATTCTATGCCGGGTGAACCTCAGCAAAACGGAGTAGCTGAAAGGCGTAACCGTACCCTTATGGATATGGTGCGCAACATGATGAGCTATTCCACCCTCCCATTGGGATTGTGGATAGAGGCGCTTAAAACCGCCATTCACATTCTCAACAGAGTACCAAGTAAGTCGGTGCCCAAAACACCGTATGAAATGTGGACAGGCAGATTCCCCTCTCTGCACCACTTGAGGGTCTGGGGGAGCCCAGCTGAGGCAAAAGTTTTCAATCCAAACATTGCAAAGTTAGACCCAAAAACAGTATCTTGCCACTTCATTGGCTATCCAGATAAGTCAAAAGGCTATCGTTTCTACTGTCCTGACAGATACACAAAGTTTGTAGAAACGAGACATGCAGTCTTCTTGGAGGACGAATTGATGAGGGGGAGCACGATAGCTCGGGAAATTGATCTTGAGGAGAAAAGGGTGCATGCACCTAATCCGATGACTCAGGAGCCATTTTTCTCGCTACCTGTTGTGCCACCATCTACAACCCCTGAGGTTGTGGTGCAGGCACCTGTTGTGACTCCACACGTGACAACAATGGGCGAAAGTTCGGAACCTATCCATCAGGAGCCACCTGAACCCACTGTTGAGCACGAAAGAGAGCCAGAACAGCCACATATTGTAAATGTGCCTGAACCCGAGGCAAGAAATTAGCAAGAGTCTGATGAACTCAGAAGGTCTAAAAGAGAACGAAGACCATCCATTTCCAAAGAAATCTACAAAGTCTACAACATAGTTCATATGGAGGGCGATCCTACCTCATATGAAGAAGCCATGAGTAGCCCTCACTCAGCCAAGTGGGTGGAGGCAATGGAAGATGAAATGAAATCAATGAGTTCCAACAATGTTTGGGACTTAGAGGAAATTCCTAAAGGAGCCAAAACAGTAGGATGCAAATGGGTCTACAAAACAAAGTATGACTCCAATGGGAATGTAGAAAAGTACAAAGCTAGACTTGTGGCAAAAGGCTTTACGCAAAGAGAAGGCGTACATTACAATAAGACTTTTTCTCCGGTCTCATGTAAGGACTCCTTCAGAATCATCATGGCACTAGTTGCACATTTTGATTTAGAGTTGCATCAAATGGATGTTAAGATGGCATTTCTAAATGGAGATTTAGAAGAAAATGTTTACATGAAACAACCCAAGGGTTTTTTCATGGAGGGGAAGGAACATATGGGATGCCGCCTAAAGAAATCCATTTATGGGTTAAAGCAAGCCTCTAGGCAGTGGTATTTTAAGTTTAATGATACAATTAAAAGATTTGGATTCAAGGAAAATGTTGAGGACAACTGCATTTATGCAAAGTTCAAAAGTGGGAAATATATTTTCCTAATTCTGTATGTGGATGACATCCTGCTTGCTGGCAGTGATGTTAGTCTAATAATAGAGACAAATAAGTTCTTGTCATAGAATTTTGACATGAAAGACCTTGGTGAAGCTTCTTATGTTTTGGGCATAGAAATTCACCGAGATAGAAAGAATGGAGTGTTAGGACTGTCACAGAAAGCGTATTGTGAAAAGATTTTAAAGAAATACAATATGCATGCGAGTAATGCAACACCTGCTCCCATAGTCAAGGGCGACAGTTTTGGGAAATCCCAATGTCCAAAGAATCAATATGAGATCAATCAAATGAAGTCAGTACCATATGCTTCGGCTGTTGGTGTTGGAGATATGCCCAAGAGGCAATAATAAAGTGGGTTATTATCATATCTTCATACTTATGATAAATGTTTACATACCATGCTATAATTGTATTAACAGGAAACATTAATACTTGTGTGATTTGTAAACATAAAAGAGTCCCTAGTAAAGCCTCTTGTTAAACTAGCTTGTTGGTTAATATATGAACATGGTTTCCTGATCATGAACATAGAGAAAGGTATAAGACCATACAGTCGTGTTTGGATATATAAAGAAATAGACATGGATGTTTTACATCTATGAAATAGTCGACATGTTGGGAAAAATTTCACAACAATGTTCAAAGGTTGACTATGATAAGATTTGATCTTTCATAGTGATATTTAGTCTAGACGGATTAGTGTAGCAACCACTACATATAATTTTGTTATATGGTAGTTGAATAAACAAAACAAGTTCTTCTAATAGAATTGTTACCTAGGACATGTGAATAACATGGTCCATAGGGGTTTTGTTAATTCAAAGGATGCTAAAAGCATATACAAACTTCAATGGTTGAAGTAAGCATAGCGGAGTTGGAATCTTCACTATGATGAAACTGTTAAAAGAGTTTAATTTCATCAGAGATAATGAAGATGCTTGCATTTGCAAGAAATTAAGTGGGAGCGATAAGACATATTTCTAATACATTATGTGGAAGACATATTGTTGATTGGAAATGATGTATCTTTTATTAACACATTTTAAGAATTTCATCCCGATGAAAGACTTAGGCAAAACCCAAATATTTGGCATAAATAGACGCTAATATGGTTATGCCAGAAGTACATAGACGAGATATTGAATAAGTTCAATATAGAAACTACAAGAAAGTTTCTTGTCGCACAGAAAGGATTGAATGAGTTCAATATTGATGATATATTCAAATGTATTGACATTTGGTAAGTGAAACAAGATTCAAGTATAGATTGATACTTGATGTATGAAATCACAAAGAGTATTTATATCAATCATGCTGTGATGTGTACAAATCCAGATATGTCCTATGCTCTAAATGTTATGAGCATATACCAGAATGATTCATAAGATGATCATTGGACAATAGTAAGGATATTCTTATGATCTTTGGAAGAACTAAGAGTATATTATTTGTTAAAAGTGACAAATAGATGATTAGTTCATTGTAAAAGTACTACATTGATACTAGTTTTGTCACAAAGTACAAATTAAGTTTATCTCAATATAAACTTAGGGTGGCACAATATAATGGAAAGAAAGTTCCATAATGGATTTGGATGAGTTCCAAAGTTAAGACATTGTGACAGATACTACAACAAAATGGCTAAGTATATGACTGCAATTGTAGCAGCAAAAGAGGGCATTTGTGTCAAGTAGTTTGTTATCAAACTAGGTGTAGTTCACAGTGGGATAGTACTATGAAGATATATTGTACGACAATATTATCAACATGTTTTAACCCCAAAGAACTAAAGGTCACACCAAAGGACCAAATTTGTACGAAGCCATCTCATTAGAGAATGAGTGATGCGTAGAGACGCAAAGACATGCAATTACACACGGACCTGGAAGTGTCAGATCCGGAGATTAGTTGACCACTAGCAATCGTGTACATACAACACCGGAAAGCCATAGGTGTTGAATACACAAAGGTTTGAAACTAGATTATTGACTCTAGTGCAAGTGGGAGACTGTTGGAGATATGCCCAAGAGGCAATAATAAAGTGGGTTATTATCATATCTTCATACTTATGATAAATGTTTACATACCATGCTATAATTGTATTAACAGGAAACATTAATACTTGTGTGGTTTGTAAACATAAAAGAGTCCCTAGTAAAGCCTCTTGTTAAACTAGCTTGTTGGTTAATATATGATCATGGTTTCCTGATCATGAACATAGAGATGTTATTAACAACAGGGTCATATCATTAGGAGAATGATGTGATGGACATACTCCTATAGATAAGCGTAGCATAAAGATCAAGTCATTTTAATAGTTCAATTGCTATATGCTTTCTGATACATAGTAACCTAATTCCTTCGACCATGAGATCATGCATATCACCTTTGCCGGATGGATGCTTTGATGACATCAAACACCACACCGTAACTGGGTGGCTATAAAGGTGGCATTGAGTGTTCGGAAAGTATTGGTTGAGACACATGGATCAAGAGTGGGATTTGTCCATCCATATGACGGATAGATATACTCTGGGCCCTCTCGGTGGAATGTCATCCAATTAGCTTGCAAGCATGTGACTGGCTCACAAGGGATCACATACCACGGGAATGAGAAAAGAGTACTTATCGGTAACGAGGTAGAACTAGGTATGCAGAGATACCGACGATCATAACCTCGGATAAGTAAACTATCGTGAGACAAAGGGAAATTGGTATCATATGTAAGTGGTTCATTCGATCGCAAAGTAATCATAGAAATATGTGGGAGCCATATGAATTTCCAGATTCCTCTATTGGTTATTGTTCGGAGAAGTGTCTCGATCATGTCCGCATAATTCACGAACCGTAGGGAGACACACTTAAGGATTCGACGTTGTTTGAGTAGTTATGGTATGATGAGAAAGAGACCGAATGTTGTTCGGAGTCTCGGATGGGATCCGGGATATCACGAGGAGATCCGGAATGGTCCGGAGAATAAGATTCATATAAGGAAAGTCCCGTTTCGGAGTTGGGGAATGATTTCGGTGTTTTCATCGGGAATGTTCTAGAAGGTTCCGGAATGTCCGGCACTCCGGAGGGGAAGGGGTACATGAATGTGTCATTGCAAGTTGGAATGATTGCATCATGTACTAGGTGTCATCGCTGTCCAAAATAAAGGGTTTATTCAAATCCTAGTTTGAAAAGTCAAACGGCTAGTTTGAAAGTCAAACGGCAGTTTTTGGAAAGAGGAGGAGGAAGTTTGAAACCGAGTTGGGGAGGAGTTCCCTCCTCCAACCGGCGGCCCACTTCCAAGCCGAGTTGGGGAGGGAGTCCCCTCCCCTTGGCCACACCTCCCACCTATAAAGGGAGGGGCAGGGCTGCCCCTCCAGGACACACAAGATCCTCTCCTCTAAACCCTAATTTGGTGCCGCCACCTCCTGCAGCTGTCGCCACCTCCTAGGGCTCCCCTTGGCGCCGACTTGGGCAAGCCCCAAACCCTAGCCGCCGCTCTAGCACCTCCTCCTTGGTGTATCTAAACCCTAGATCGCCGAGGAGCTCTCTCATACTCCACCATACTCGCTCCGGCTTAAGGCGAAGCCCTGCGAGATCTCCCCTCTACTTCCGGTACCACGCCGTTGTGCTGCCAGAATCGCGAGGAGAGTGCTACAACCTCCGCTGCCTGCTGGAACAAGGGAGAGGAAGGTCTTCGTCGAGTACCGAACGTGTGACCGACTGCAGGAGCGCTGCCGGAACGCAGCGCCGGAAGGATCGTCTACGCGATCTTGAGATCGGCAAGTGTACGACTACATCACCCACGAGAATCTGCTCTCGTTAACCGCTTTGGAATCTTCGAGGGTGAGTTCCTCTATCGACTCGTTGCTACAATCTAGTAGCTAGATCTTGGCTTGTTTGTTTGCATGCGGTAGAAATTTTTTGTTTTCCATGCTACGAACCCCTACAGTTGGAAGCTTACAGTATGCACAAGTGTGCACTCGCCCTGACTTAGCTTTTATCACCTGGGTACTCGGTAGATATCAAGAGAATCCAGGCATAGAGCACTGGAAGATGGTAAAGAAAGCTTTGCGTTATGTGCAAGGCACAAAAGGCCTCATGCTAACATATAAGAGATCTGATTCCCTAGAGATAAAAGGGTATTCAGATGCGGACTTTGCGGGAGATAAAGACGACAGAAAGTCCACGACAGGATATGTCTTTACTCTCGCAGGAAGTGCTATTTCGTGGAGAAGCGCCAAACAGTCGATAGTTGCATCATCTACGATGTATGCGGAATTTATAGCATTCTATGAGGCCATGGGACAGGCGTTATGGTTAAAGAAATTTTTACCCGACTTGAAAGTGGTTGACTGCATCAGCAGGCCACTAAAGATGTACTGTGACAACGAGCCCGCAGTATTCTATGCTCACAATAACAAGTCGAGTAATGCTACAAAGTCTATAGATATAAAGTATTATGTTGTGAAGGACAAAGTCTAGGATCAAACTATAAGACTCGAGCATATAAGGACAAAGGACATGCTTGCGGATCCGCTAACGAAAGGCTTACCACGCAATGTGTTCAAGGAACACATAGCCGACATGGGTTTAATGGGAAGCCTATGATTCCTGAACCACAGAGGCCCAAAAGTAACAGGATTTGTTTCAAAAACAGGAAGGTATATAGTGGTTGTCTGATTCTATCGGCAATTGAGCTGAGACGATGAAACATGCTCTATGTATCAATCTGTGATGAAACGAGTAAAGTACAAAGTTAAAAGTAAAGTCGAGATCTAGGGGGAGAATGTTAGATAGATCTCAACGTGACAGAGCCCAACGGCCTGTCACGCCCCTAATTGTGCCCTGATCGGGGGCGCCCAACCCTATCTGGTTGGTGGGCCCCTATCGCCAGCGCTATATAAAGGAGGTCGGGGGCCGGCAGCACTCCTCACGAGGTTAGTCGTACCCTAGCCGCCCCACCTACAAGCCCTACCGATCTAGGCTTAGCGTTGCGCCGACGGGAAGCACCACCGCCGCCACACTTGTCAGGAATATGCAACTTGTATTGTTCTGGGGGCCAAAGGCCACAATATATAGTACAGGTACAGGGCAAATATGCAGGAATCCCCCTAACATATGGGGGAAATATAACATACAAATATATACATCTAACACCCCCCCCCTCAAACTCATGGTGGATCCACAACACTGAGTTTGGAGAGTAAGAAATCATGCTGCGATCTGGTTTGTGCCTTCGTGAAGAAATCCGCCAACTGTAAATCTGAAGGCACATACTGAAGCGCAACAACCTGAGCCTGCACCTGAGCACGTGTATAGAAAGCATCAACACCAATATGCTTGGTAAGCTCATGCTTGACCGGATCACGTGCAACACTAATAGCACATGTACTGTCAGACAAAACCAGAGTGGGTGTGGTAATAGAGACCCCAAAATCCGCAAGTAACCACCGTAACCAGGTCACCTCAGCAGTCAACAAGGCCATAGCACGCAACTCAGCCTCAACACTCGAACGGGAAACCGTTGTCTGTTTCTTCGTCTTCCAAGCAATGAGCGAACCACCAAGAAACACACTGTAAGCAGAAAGTGAACGACGATCCGAAGGATCACTCGCCCACGTAGCGTCTGAATAACACTGGAGCTGGAAGGAGCTGGAACGAGGAAAGAAAAAGCGACGAGTGATCGTACCACGAAGATAACGAAGAACACGGAGAAGATGACTATAGTGAACAGTGGTAGGAGCAGAAACAAACTGACTCAGAATATGAACAGGATAAGAAATGTCAGGACGAGTGACAGCAAGATAAACAAGACTCCCAACAAGATGACGATAACACGTCGGATCAGAAAGAAGATCACCATCAGTAGACTGAAGCTTAGCATTAAGCTCCATAGGGGTCTCAACAGTGCGCTCATCCCCTAGAGCAGCACGAGCAAGAAGATCCTGAATATACTTTTCCTGAGAGATGTAAAAGCCATCCGAAGTGGAGGAAACCTCAATCCCAAGAAAGTATCAAAGAGGACCAAGATCAGTCATAAGAAACTGATCACGAAAACGAGCCTTAACAAAGGCGATATACTCAGAATCATCACCAGTAATGATCATATCATCAACATAGAGAAGAAGAAGAGTGCGGCCACGAGGAGAAGTGTGAACAAACAACGCCGGATCATGAGCACTAGGGGAGAAACCAGCAGCAGTCACTACAGAAGCAAAGCGCTCAAACCAGGCACGAGGAGCCTGTTTGAGGCCATAAAGAGAACGTCGAAGACGACAAACTATCCCCTCGGGAACAGAATACCTAGGAGGAGGCTGCATATAAACCTCCTCACTCAACGCACCATTGAGAAAGGCGTTCTGAACATCAAGCTGGGACACAGACCAGTGACGAACAGAAGCAACAGCAAGAAGAGTACGCACAGTGGTCATATGAGCCACAGGAGCAAAGGTCTCATCATAGTCACGACCATGCTCCTGCTGAAAACCACGAGCCACAAGACGCGCTTTATAGCGCTCAAGAGATCCGTCAGAGCGGGTCTTAATCTTATAGACCCACTTACACGTGATAGGACGAACACCGGGAGGGGGAGAAACAAGATCCCAGGTGCCAGTGCGCTCAAGCGCAGCAATCTCCTCAGCCATGGCCAGCTGCCATTCAGGATGATGCTCAGCATCCCGATAAGAAGTCGGCTCAGAGGCAGCAGAAAGACCATACTGACTAGGAGAGTAACGGTTGGGGGCACGGCGCTGACGAACAGGACGAGTAGAGGGAAGCTCATCAGAGGAAGACGACTCAGGAGACGACGATGAAGAAGAAGGAATAGCAGAGGAAGACTCCGGAGAACGAGGAGAACTAGGATAACTAGACGGAGCAGAGGAGGACGGTGTAGAAGAAGAGACATCAGGGGTAGGAGATCCTGAAGAAGGCACAATGGGAGTAGAAGGAGATGTGTCAGGAAAGAGAAGAAAAGAGATATCTTCCACCGGGTAGGTACCAGCGGTGGGACGAGGATAGAAAGGGCGCGTCTCATCAAAAGTAACATCACGAGAGATACGCATCCGACTACCAACAGGGTCCCAACAGCGATAGCCCTTATGCTTATCACTATATCCAAGAAAAACACACTCAACAGACTGAGCGGTCAGTTTGGTGCGTTCGCGAGGAGCAAGAAGAACATAGCAAACACAACCAAACAAGAGAAGCATGGAGTATTCTGGAGACTGTCCAGATAGGCGCTCAAGAGGGATACCACCCTTCAGAGCAGCAGAAGGTTGAATGTTGATGAGGTAAGCAGATGTAGAAATAGCCTCAGCCCAGAAATGCGGCGGAAGAGAAGAAGCAATCATCATGGCATGGGTGGTCTCAAGAAGATGACTATGCTTACGCTCAACAGCGCCATTCTGGGCATGGGCGCCAGGACAGGAGAACTGAGCAAGAGTGCCCTGCTCAGCAAGGACACCTCGCAACATCTGGGAGATATACTCACCAGCAGAATCAGCACGAAACACACGAATGGGGGTAGAATATTGAGTACGGACCATGGCCGCAAAACGCTGATATATGGAGAGCACCTCACCACGAGAGCGCATAAAATACAACCAAGTGTACCGAGAAAAATCATCGATGAATAAAATATAGTAGCGATGGCCCCCTTTCGAAGCGAAAGGAGCCGGACCCCAAACATCTGAATGAACTAAGTCAAAAGGTCGCTGAGATACAGACGCGCTAGTAGGATAGGGAAGCTGAATCTGTTTACCCAACCTACAGCCCTGACAATGTAAAGACCCATCTCCCGAGACAGACCCCAGAAGACCACGGTGAACTAATGACGACAGGCGAGAGTCACAAAGGTGACCAAGACGATGATGCCACTGCTGAAAGGAGCTGGTAGCTGTAACACCCTCAGAATCGGCCCTATGCAAGTTTTAGCGAAACTCGCCAAACCCGCATAGAAACGATTCGAAGGTGCCCACCAGGCACTTTCGTGCGGGTGGAAAGCAAAGTAATAACATTACACAACAGTCCTCGAAGGGACCCACAGAACAGATATATACAGCAGCGACTCAATGAGTCAGGAATACAGATATAATATACAAAGATCCAAATCACCTTGAAAACGATATCGTGTCCAGCTACGGACAAGATGCAAATGGGGCTAAGAGCCCTGAAGAATAACCAATGGCGTCCATAACCCTGCCCAGGCCAAGCCGGAAGGGTAACCCTGCTAACGACGTCGATCTCAAACCTGCTTAAACAAAAGGGGTGCCGACAAAGGGCAAAGGAAAAAGAAGGAGCGTCAGTACTGAGGCCAGTACACGGCGAGGCTAGAATTCGGCGGTCCTCACCTACATAGGTATGGTGGGCTGAGCGGCAGCGGCAGCATGCACTGAACAACCTATAGAGACTCGACACTACTGGGGGTAATCAGAGAGGGGTGAGTATGACCTATCCGGATCCAACCTGAAGCTAACACCAAACAAACCCATCCTGGTGTTTCCCCCTCGAGACCAACGAGGAAGTCAACCGAGGAACTCACACCGTTGGCAGTTTTATTTATTCAGTTGTCGTTGCAACAATTACTAGTCAGGTTTATATAATCATCCTGATAAAGTAAACAGTGGGCACTTTTAGTTATCCATTCTGTGATAGTGGCAACACTTACTAGTCAGATACCTTTATCATGAGGTAACCCAAAAACCCAGCAGTTGTTGGTACTTTTATTCAGCCATTCCGTTGTAGTTGCAAGATTTACTAGTCAGGTACAATTGTCGCAAGCGACAACCAAACAAGCAATTGTGGGCAGTATTAGTTAGCCATTCCATTATAGTGAAGCTGATTACTAGTCATTATAAGTCAAATTTATAGCAGTAAACTTTAGTTATGCGTGTCTATGATCGAGATACTGTGCTCCAAGTCGTCCATATCCGCGGACACGGCTTTCAGAAAGTTTTACCCGGCCGGGGTGCACCAATAGCAACACACGCTCGATCAACCTCGGAAAAACCAAAACAAAACCCAACGAGGCTTTCACGACTGAACAATCACAGGATTCAGAAATATTTCAGGGGGCCACCCCTTGGAGTATACCCGCAACGAAGTAAGCAAGCTTCGAGACGGACTCAAGGTTTGCGTCAATGGCTGTAAGCGACAGCAGATCCCCAATCGGGGACTGTCGATACCGCGTAATCACTCCGCTTACCTAAACAGTACAGTGTGCTCCTCGCACAAACGTAAATAAAGCAGTAGCATGGCATAAGTACAGGATCGTAAATAAAACCTCAAACTAGTTTGTGGCCCCAAGAAATAAGACTGAATCAAGCTCTGGCTCAGGGGGGTCCCATATACCTCCCGGATGTGGATAGCGCGATAAATCAAGGAACAGGTATCAAGTACTCGGGGTCTTACGGGACACAAGTGGGCGTTCGGAAACCAAATATTATCTATCACCCACCGATGCCTCTGCTTATTTCAATTTTAGTTGTTAAACAGAAATTAAAGTGAACAATAAGTAAAACTAGAAGCATCTCCAACATCAACATGCGGCAATACATCAGCAACTGTGGCATATGGCGACACACATCAGCACTTGAGCAAGCAACTACGACGCGCAAGTCCATCTATCTACCAAACAACAGGTAATAGGGTGTGTCCAAGGCAATATAGGGCTGCAAGGGATTTCACGGGTACGGAAACTAGAGCATCGCAACACAGATAGCAATAGATCAACAGGAAGGAGTAAATTACTATAAAGTAAGATAGGTAGAAAGGGGGAGGTGCTCGCCTGAAACATCGTCGAAGGGTTCACCCGAAGATCGGGGCGAAGCTCACATCAACTCAACGGCCTTATCCGCGAAGAACCAAAACGCTAGAAGAAACACCGGATGCACTATTTAAGACAAAGGCGGAAGATCGGGCATGATGCATGTATGATGTATGGCATGGCAAAAGTGCGATGCAATTAGGTCAAGATTAAGCGGAACCGGGGTGCCGACAATTATTAAACGGTTCAAGTTGTTTAGCTACCCCGCAATTTACATGATGTTATAACAAGGCAAGATAAGATACCGGTTCGCTACACAAGTTTTAATGAGGCCGATATGAGACTAGATTTGCCCGCATACGGCCCCATATTTAATTATTAGGTGAATCGGCATAAGGCCCCCAAACCACAGATATGCATGCGAGCATGACAGTTGTTATGCATCAAGTTGTCATTACATTATAATATAGGGTTCTCGGATAAGAGGTTCACACTTTGAGGGGTCTCGACGGTCTTGGGGAACCCGGGGTTCGGGGTCGGTCTCAGGGTTCAGGGTTCGACGGATCTGGGGTTCGACGGGAGCGTTCTCGGTCACGGGGCAGATCTTGGCGCGTCCGGGTGCAGGACTTGGGTCGCTGTCGGGGGGCGCATCGGACTCTACCGGGTCGGTGCCGTTCTTGTCGTCGTGCCGATCTTGTCGGGTTCCACAGGGTCGAGCTTGCCGTTGCGAGGGTCTTGTCGGGCTCGCGCCATCACGTCGGTGTCAACATTCGGGACGTTCTCGTGGCAATCTTGGCGTTCTGGGGATGCTCCTGGCGATTCCATGTCGTGGACCTTGACGGTCGGGAAGGCTAGCTTGACGCACCGGGGTCCGCTCATCGATGTCCATGAAGGAGTTCCTGGCGTTCGAGAAGGCGAACTTGTGTTCTGGGCATCTTCGGGTCGGGGGTCGATGCACTCGTCACGGGGTCGGTCTCGGTTCAATGGGCCCACGTGGAAGAACTTGGCGTCTGGGGGTTCGTCGAGGTTCAGGGGCATCGGGGTCTTGGGTTCGCGTCCGCGTGGAGAACTTGAGGGTCCAGCGTCTCGGCGGCACTTGTCGTCTTACGAGTACATCCGTCACGCCACGACCTTGAAGGAGATCTTGGCGGTTGCTAGACGCATCCTCGCATGCATCCCAAACATTGTACGTCACCCTCTCCATCTGTCTTGGGCTCTGCGTGCAAGGAGGTGAGCGAGGCGGCGTTGGCGAGGTTGCGCTCGGTGGAGACGCTGGCGGCGGCGGCCGGAGGTCGACGAGGGAGACGCTGGAAGGGACGCGGGGCTCGGCGGGTTGCGGGGTCGGGGCGGAGCCGACGCCGGAGGCGAGACGCGTCGGGATCGGGCAGCGGAACACGCGGGGATCGCGGCGGAGCGGCGGCCGCGGACGCGGTCAGGCGCGGGCGGGGCCTGGGGCGCAGGGCGGCGGAGGAGGGCACCGGGCGAGCTCGGGGAAGCGCGGCCGGAGGAGCAGGGCGCGGGGATGGCGGGGCCTGGCGCAGGTGGGTGCCGGGGCGGCGGGCGGAGCGCGGGCCGCGGGAGGCGCGCGGCGGCGGACGGGAGGTGCGGTCGCCGGCGCGGAACGGCGGAGGGGCGAGCGAGGCCTGGCGGGCGCGGAGCAAGCGAGGGCCGCTGAGGGTGGGGCGCGGCGGCGGCTGGCGCGGGGCTTTGCGCGCTGGTGGCGGGATGGTGGACGGGGCGAGCTCGCGGCGGGCCGGCGTGGCTCGCTGGCGGAGCGCGGCGCGGCAGGGGCGGCCGGAGGTTGCGGGGGGGGGGCGAGGCGAGGGCGGTGCGGAGCGACGAGGTCGTCGGCGGAGGGGAAGCAGACGGCGTGGCTGGGGGAAGCGCTGGCGGCCGGCTTGGGCGTGGGGGAAGGCACGGCGGGGCGACGAGGTGCTCAGGGGAGGAGGGGCGAGCGAGCTATGCGGGAGGAGGGAGACGGGGTGCGGGTAGGTGGGAGCGGCGCGGGTGGGCCTGCGGGGTGGGGGGCCACGCGGGGTTGGTGGGATCGGGTGTGGCCAGGGATCCGGTGTGGGTGGTGTGTGTGGGTGGCTGTGTGGTTTAGAGGGAGAGGGAGAGATAGGGAGGACATGTGGCAGCGTAGGATTGGTGGGGGGCTGGGGGTGGCTGAGGTGGCGAGATGCTATTGGAGGGAGTGAGGTGGCCAGGGGGTGTGGGTAGGATAGTTGGTGGGTTTAGGATTTAGATGGGGCTGGTTGGGGTGGACCGTTTATTATTTCCTGGGGTGGTCGATCGGGTCAATCGGCCCGTTCGACTGCCCCTATTAAAAATAAATTAATTTTTTATTTATTCTAATTGGGCCGTTTGCAACCCGATAGCAACAAACAAATTAACTCCGGAGACCCGGGTTTGGCGTTTGAATAAAGATGGGGCGTTTTAGAAAACAAAACGGGCTTGCGAAATAGTTTTGGCAAACAATGCATGATGATGACGATGCAATGCACAAATTCAACGCGATTTTCTGGTAGTGGTTTTGCGGGATGCCACAGTAGCAGAGGCGACGACTGGAGAAGAACTGGAGGATGAGGTGGCAGCGGAAGGAACACGAAGCCAGTCTAACTCCCAAAGTCCTGAAGAGTCACGGCTGCGAGGGCCAGCTCCAACCAGAGCCTGCGTGCAACGGTCCTGGACAACACAAGAATCGGCATCAAGAATGGTGCGACAACCAGAGTCAGTAAGCTGGCTAGCAGAGAACAGATTCATCTTAAGAAGAGGGACATGCGAAATATCAGGAACAGAAAAAGAAGAAGTAGAGAGGGTGCCCCGACTAGAAACAGGGAGAGAGGTACCATCAGCTGTGAAAACACGGACAGGAGAAGGGAGAGAACGAAGAGCGGACAGAAAAGAAGACTCGGAGGTCATATGAAAAGAAGCTCCAGAATCCAGATACCATGGGGACGTACCTGACTGTGTAGAAGGTGGTGGTCGCACAGGGCCTGAAGAATCAGTCACAGAACCAGCAGTGCCTGTCGAAGAAGAGCCTGTAGCAGCAAGCAGACCGCGAAGACTCCTGATAATGTCCTGATCGGAGAGAGCAACTGCGGAAGATCCAGAAGGAGCCGACTGCCCACGAGCCTGGTGCTGCTGACGTAAACTGGGATCCCGTGTATAACAGGTGGCCCAAGTGTGGCCATCCTTGTTACAGTAAGAGCAGTGACGAAGAGAACCACGACGACCCTGACTACGAGCCTGTTGGGGCTGACTCTAGCCCTGAAAATGCTGGTGCTGACTCGGACCCTGAAACTGCTGGTGCTGACTCTGACCCTGACCTGGAGGAGTGGGTAGTATCGGCGGCGGCACAGAGGACCACGGCTGAGTCGAGGGAACAGACGGCATAGGAGGACCACGGATAGCAAGCACAGAGGGAACCGCAAGAAGACCAGCACCACGGAGACGGGTCTCCTCAGCCCGAAGCTCAAACAACACCTCAGAGAGCGGAACACGACCACGAGCATTCAGCTGAGCACGCCGGGGCTCAAACTCCTTGCGGAGCCGAGACAGAAACTCATAGATGCGATGAAACTCCAAATCCGAGCGCACAATCTGGCAACACGAGCATGTGCCACAAACAGCAGTACGAAGAGAATCAAGCTGACGCCAGATAACAACACTCTGAGTATAGAACTCATCAATAGTAGAATCACCCTGCTGGAGAGCATGCTCCTGGCGAACCACAGACAGGTAAAGAGCATCCTCAGATGGCTGATAGCGCTGGCGAAGATGAGCCCACTGAGCGGCAACAGTAGGGAGACTCATGAACTCAGCAGCATACTGGGGCAGAACACTGGAGGTGAGAACAGCAGCAGCACGAGCATCCTCATCAACCCACTGAGTGTAAGCAGTCAGAGCGTGTCGATAGGTCTCGAGATCAGAAGAGTACTGCTTGAACTTCAGGTCATAAGCAGCAACAACATTATCATCAGCACTCTGAGCATCATCCTTGGCTTCCTGAGAAGCATCAGCACCGAGAACAATCGGCGTCGGCGGAAGAGGAGCCACAGGAGCAGGGGGGCATGGCGGACAGGAGACCTCGCCGGAGAGCACACCCCAAAGACGCAGACCGCGCATGTGAACGCGCATAAAGACAGCGAAATCAGGATAATTCGCGCCATCAAAGACCACCGGGCAGTGAGAAATCGCAACATAACTCGATGAAGAAGACATATCTCTCTCTCTCTTTTTTTAGACACAGATCAGATCTAGATCTGACCTATCCTGACGCAAACAAACAAAAACCGACAAGTGTGGGGCCGGATTCGGCCAGCGGCGGGCTAGGCGGGACGTGGTGGGAGGCAGAGAATCGTCGGGAGGCAGCGTCGGGTCACGTGGACGCAGCGTCAGGGGGCGGGTCCACGCGGGCGTCAGGGAGCGGGTCTAGGCGGGACACGCGGACGCAGCAGCGTCAGGGAGGCGGGGACAGCGATCCTTGACGGGCCGATAGGAGCAGAGGACCGACGCGGAGCAGTACCGTCAGGGGGCGCCAGGAGCTGTCACCGCTGCGCGTTAGGGTGCCAGGGAGGAGTACCGCGTCAGGGCGCCAGGGAAGTCACCGCGTCACGCGCAGTACCACGTCAGGGCGCCAGGGAGGAGTACCGCGTCAAGGCTACAGGGGCGCCAGGGAGTCACGCGTCGAATCAATCTGCAGGGCTTTACCGTCCGCGTGTGGAGATTAAATCGGATCGGAGAAGACCAGCGAAGACCAATCTGGATCGGATCTAGATCAGAAGATGAAACGACAACGACGGAAACGACCAGAAACTGAGCGGCGACCGACGGCGGCGACAACGACAAGACCGTTAGCGACAGGGACAGTGGCGGCTACAGCGACGAAGTTGCGAGTAGGAGGAGGCTAACCTAGCTCCGATACCATGTCAGGAATATGCAACTTGTATTGTTCTGGGGGCCAAAGGCCACAATATATAGTACAGGTACAGAGCAAATATGCAGGAAGCCCCCTAACATATGGGGGAAATATAACATACAAATATATACATCTAACACCCCCTCCCCCCTATTCCCATGGCTAACGATGGCGGCTCCAGCTCCGGCACAAGCTCCGGCATCCCCTCTGGCTCGTGCTTGTCGAGCCAGGGCGCATGTGGTTTTCCCTCCTCTCAGATCTCTCTCTCCCTCTCTCAGTTTAGTGTCTAGATACGCAAGATTAAAGTGCTACCGAATATATCTAGACTAGTCTATTGCAAAGCTAAACTAACACCCTTCACTATGGTTCAGGTCTGTAATTGAGTCTATCGAGCCATCTATGATGGAGGCCTTTAAGCTGATTACTTGGCGCCCATGGTATGCTTGCAATGAGGTTACACACGCTAAGCCGCTACCATCTGTAGAGTGATTCATATGTGCACAATCTGAAGGTTGGCAAGCTTCAGAGATGATATTATCAAGGATAAGGCAACGGAGGTCTATAGTCATCCAACACTTGGTGCTGATCCAGTGAAATTAACACTTGTGAAGCAATGGACGAGACCTCCAGCAGGTTACGTTAAACTTAACTTTGATGGTTCAGCAGGAGCCGGCATGATCCTACGTGATAAAAAAGGCAAAATTATTTTCTTGGCATGCCGACAACTATTTAATTGTCTGTATCCACTAGAAGCTGAAGCTAAAGCCTGCGAAGAAGAACTCCGGCTTGCTCTCGAATGGTCTGATATGTCAATCATGGTGGAGGCGGCTTCTACTCGGACTCAAGATAGGTCATCTTTGATCCAGATCATTTCAGAGATTAAGGCGTTAATGAGTGATAACAGAGTTGTGTCATTTGTAAAAGTGGATAGATCGCAGAATAGGATAAGTCACTGTCTCGCAAAACTTTGCTAGAACAGATGCACAGACTGTCGTATGGTTAGGGTCAGGACCTGACTGCTACTCGCACTTGATCTCGGCCTCCTTGTAATCCCTATTGTGTAACATAATCCCCTTTTACCCGTAAAAAAAGAAAAAAGATAGCGTGCAGAATTGCAGCAGCGATTAGTACTCTTATTACACGTGGAATGAACAATGAGAAGTGTATGGCATCGACTTGTAGAGAGTGTCAAGGGGCGAGTTGCAGTTACGCGCGTGGCTGGTCGTCGGTGACGCCGCAAACACGGCATGCACAGTTGCGTACCACGAAGGCAAAAAAAACGTGTGTTCCCGGCGCCGCGTCCGGAGCCCGCGGCGGGACGGCGCCACCGCGATCCACACCTCTCCCCACCGCCTGCTAGCTTTCACGAAGCGAGTGGAGCTCGCCCAGAGAACGGTCGTCGTCGCGAAATATTTCGGTGGAATTACCCCATCAGTTACCCCGCGCGGGTCCGTATAAAGGGCGGCATCCCGGGCACTGCTCGACGGCAGCTCTCGGCACTGCACTCGAGGGACCCTGGCCAGTGCCAGCGGCCACCTTACCGCGGTGGCAATGGAAGAGTTCGACGAGGTCGAGGTGCTCTGGCCGGAGTACCACGCCTGCCACGCCCACACCGAAGATGACCACAAGCCGCCGCTCCCGGCGGCGGTGGCGAGCATGCCGATGTCGCGCCCCAGCAGGCAGCGGCGCGCGGCGCTGTCTCGGCCGGTGGACGTTCCGAGCAGGGGCCCCGTGCTGGTGATACGGTGGAAAGATGGTAGTACGGAGGACGACCTGGAGATCGACCGCGGCGGCAACAACAAGATGGTGGTGCCGCCGCACCTGCTGGTCTCCGGCCGGGAGAGTGCTCCGGTGGCGCCGTACGCGTCGCTGCGGTCGGGGCGGCAGCGGCAGCGGGCGCGCGACCTGCGGCACCTGCGCAACTCCGTGCTGCGGATGACCGGCTTCATCGAAGGATGATTACACGACATGCTGCATGTCGGTCGGTCGGGGGCACAACCATGTACTTTCCATTCGCAGTCGAGAAGAACGAATATGTCGTCACTTCAATTAATCGCTTTGAGTCTGAAGTCTGAATCCGTGCATAAATTCCACATTCGGAAGCTAGCTCTCTTGTGCTTGAATTGGTCAAAGAGATTAGCAGAGCACTGAAGATGCCATGTATGACCCATGCATGAATTAAACGAGATGTCTTGCCGTGTGAAATTCTGTCACCTGATCCAATTAACGAGCAAAGTTTACCCTAGGAGAAGACACCACGCTAAACCTCATCTCCCGTACATACATTCCTACACCGCGATCGATTAGTACGGCGACACACGAACGACGGCCCGAAGACATATATACGTACACGACTTGATCGCCAGAGGACTTGAGCGGACGTGCACATATCTATCGATCATCACGTCCCGGCCGGCGGTGCACGACGTCCACGTGGCGGAACAGGATAGGGTGTTAGGGTGCACCGCACTCCACATCAACCCCTTCTTCCTTCCGTGCAGCTCGTGCCCACCCACAGCTAGCCTAGTTTGTCCGGAACCGCCACTACTACTCCGATCCAGTTGCCAACTCCCCAAGAAAGCCTGCTTGCTCACCAAGACACGCCACACCTTACCTTCCCCTTCCCCTTCCCCTTCCCCTTCCTTCCACCGCACAACGTACGTACCCACCGCTATATATCCCCCCTCGCCATGGCACCCGAGCTCTTGCCTTCCCGGACACACGGCCGGGGAGGCCATGGATCAGGAGCTCCAAGAGGCCGACGTCCTCTGGCCTTCCTACTACCCCGACCACCACCTCCGCGACAGCGTCGACGACAGCAGCGTAGACGACTTCATGACAAAGGTGTCGTCGCCGGAGTTGTCTGCCCCGGTGGCCGTGCCTGGCCGGAAGCGCCGCTCTCGCTCCTGGACGGCGTCAGACCAGCCGTTCGCGGACGGGAGCAGCGGTGACGACCGCGACTTCCGCGGTACCACCAACGACGCGAAGAGGGCCGTGCCGCCGCACGTTCTTGCCGAGCGGCGGAGGAGGCTCGCCGGAAGGTCCACGGCGGCCTACTCCATGTGCGCCGGGAAAGGGCGGACGCTCAAAGGGCGGGACCTCCGCAACGTCAGGAACCTCGTCCTCAGGATGACCGGATTCATCGAGAAATGAATGAATTTCAACATATACCGTGGATATAGTGGGTATTTCTTTGTACTAATTAATTAATGTTGTGAACGTCCATGGACGTGTGTGAGAGTTTGTGGCAACCTCAAGTTTGCAGTGAGAGCATAGCTGAAGAAAAACAGGAGAAGGAGATGGAGATGGAGATGGAGATGTACTCTTTGTTTAATTTATTAATTTTATTTTTATCAAACTTAGAATGTGTCGCATTATAGCAAGTATCAAGAATAAATGTACTCCGATCCATAGCTAAGAAACAGAGCAAAAAGGATTCGAGTGCCAACTGGCACTGATCGAATAGCAGCTTAATTTACTAGCTATGTAAATCATTAAATAGTTTTGTAAATCTTACATAAGCTAATGTTTGTGCTATATTGGTCACTTTTTGAATCTCATTTTAACAAAAAAGAATCAAGAACAATACAGGATACCAAATAGAGAAAAGCATTGAACTTGTTAGACAACCAAGATGAACGTCCATGGACGTGTGTGAGAGTTTGTAGCAACCTGAAGTTTGAAGTGAGAGCATAGCTGAAGAAACACAGGAGAAGGAGATGTAGTAACTACTTGTTTCATTTATTTATTTTATTTTATTTATCAAACTTAGTACTACCTCCGATCCTAAATAAGTGTCGCCGTTTTGAGCTAGGATCAGAGGGAGTAGTATACTAGTACCTAGCTCAAGAATAAATGTACTCCATAGCTAAGAACCAGAGCAAAAGAATTAAAGTGCCAACTGGTACCGATCAAAGAGCAGCTTCACTAGCTACTAGTATGTAAATCATTAATTTGTTCTGTAAATTAAGCTAATCAAGTTTGTGCTATATTGGTCACTTTTTGAATCTCATTTTAACAATACAAAATCAAGAAGATAGGATACCAAATAGAGAAAAACATTGTACTTGTTTTCTTCTCCTTCTTAAACCCCAGTAAAACTTATTTTGGTCAATGAATCTTGATTGAGTCATTCTAATCGTCTCTTAGGCATCATATATAATCATGACATGCCAAAACCTAACTCCATACCTTGGTCTTTACTTGTGCAATTGTTGCAACAAACTCCCTTCATGCCGCCTTTCTCCGGTAGTTTCACCCCCTCATGGCTACAAAGTAGTCTGACACTCTCATCACCTCATCTTAAAAATATCAAAGATCGAAGGGAGAAGTCGACAGGGGAAGTGTTCGACGGAAGAGTACATAGTCCGTTTGATGGCCATGTTGTAAGTTTGGTGGACATGGCTTCACTGCTGTTAGACAACCAAGATGAAAATGAAACATATGTGTGGCAGGGAGCACAAATTTTTCCACAGCAAAAAAAATCTAAGAAATTATTGCGATAATTACTAAAATTTTTGATTGCCGAACCCAATATAGAAGAGCGTAGATCACTAGTTGTCGTTTACAACATGTATTCCAAAGTAATCCGGCTACTATTTTTGGTCAAATTACTAAAAAAAATGTGAATCGAGTCCTTTCTATTTGTGCCTTTTTGAGAGGCTGTCATTTTGCAAAATGTGGAAATCACAAAATATCTACGTATTATGTTTATCCTTTTATCGGTTTTTTGTGGAGTATATTCCACAAATATTTTTATATTCTCATCCTTCTAGCTTCCATTTTGCATGTGTGGAAAATGACAAATCTTACTCTTATAGCCGACAATGACCCATTATTGAAACTAATTTTGGATCCGACCTTATTTATCAATGCAGTACATCGAGACGTTGATGTTGTTCTACTTACCGGCATGGATCAAGGCGTTTGATCGATGTGGGGTGAACTGGTGATGCAACCAGGCGCGCCAAACCACCAACATGGAAGGCTCAAAGACCCGAACCAGGGCATCATTGGCCTCTACAACCTTAATGCCCGGGCCAAGGTGTTGATCCAGCACACAATTTATATTATGTACTCGACAGACCATTTTCTTTTGCCCCTTGTGCGATCATGGGTTAAAATGCCCAATTTGTACAAGTGGTTGATGTTTCAATCTCACGCACATGGTAATATTTTTTTAGATACATATGATTATTAGAATTTTTAATTTCTCGACACCCTTGGGAT
Organism: Avena atlantica; assembly: GCA_910589765.1. NCBI lineage: Eukaryota > Viridiplantae > Streptophyta > Magnoliopsida > Poales > Poaceae > Avena > Avena atlantica. Next base: position 469,381,275 of record OU342733.1, read on the forward strand.
TAAGGTGTGCCATTTTCGATCTACACGGAGAGACGTTGTTTTCCGAAGAAAAATGCTTGCGTCCGAGAGAGATTTCTTCGCCTATAGTGCTGCAGTTCCTTTCCAACAATTCCGTGTTTCCGCATGCATGCCTTACCCAATAATTTTGGGGACCGGTCTCTGGATCAAGCAGGCCATGAGCTAGTGCTGCAGCTTGCGTGTACGGGAGAGAGCACTCGCTCGAAATGGACTGTAGATTATTCGTTGAAGGAATATATGTTGCCAGATCGGGAGGGAAACGTCAGGTGTTGATTGCAACCCCTCTCAGGCGCATTTCCATCACCATATATATGGTAGTAATATTTTGTTGGGTTCTCAATATAAGCATGTCCATGCATGAGCTTGGTAGGTCACTATCAAGTTGAGCTAGCGCAAAAGAATATCTAGATTTTCATTTTGCAGGAAAAGAGCTAATTCAAGCACCCTGCATTTGTAGTTTTTTTGAAAGCACCCCACACTTCACAACACCAGCTACCTACAACCTTCACGCGAACCTTTACCCTCCCTCTTCTCCTCCCTGCCATGGCGGCTAGGGTTTCGTCGCCTCCCGTCGGCACCGTTACCGATCTGCTTCGCTTTTGTGGCCTTCAGGCCATGGAGTTGGACTGGATCTAGGCCCACGCTGGTGGGAGGGCCCCGTTTTCCTGTTTTTAGGGTACATTGTTTCATCCAATAAGGTCTTCCCCGCTAGCCACATCTCGACGGCGATGTCGAGGACCTTGTGGGAGTGGTGTGGTCCTCGAGGACTTCTTCTGGCTATGGGCATCTTCGGATCATCAAGGAGCTTCATCGGTAGTTCATCTTCTTATTCGTCTTTGGAACGGATGTGGTCTTTTTGATTCGTTCGACGACTTCTTGTCCACAACCAACAACGCCAGGCCGAGTCAGGGAGGAGCGGCGCACCGTCAACACGGTCCGAAGGTTGAAGATGAAGGGCTTCTTAAGGATTTTGATATAATTTTTATTTTTATCGAGCTTCTTTGTACTGTTTGATGTTTATTTAAATGTCATATTCGAAATAAGGAAAAAAAACACCCACATTTGTAGTGTCAGAAAAAAAAAATGCACCCACAGTTGCACCGTACATTTCCTTGACCAGGATCCATGGCATTTAGATAATGGGCTGAAGAGGATGTGTGGGCTGCTTCGGCCTGCAGCATGCTGAACGGTCAAATGACCTGCAAAGGTTTCGGGCCATGTCCTGTTAGACGGGCCTTCAGCTACAACGGCCCAGTGCAAACACAGTGAGGCAAACTTCGCCTAGAAAAAATGTGTCAAAAGGCACGGTGAATTAAACTGCTGTAAAAAGAATGAAATGCAGTAAAAGAAGCAGCTACAGAAAGAGAAACATACGAAACAGTGTTTGCTCTGAAGCTTGTATATCACTGCAACCGATACCTGGAATCCTGGGAGCCAGGAGGCCAGGTCGCTTGCCTTGGCAGCAACTGCACACACATTCCCAGCGCAAGAAAACAAAGGTCGCCGTTCCGCAGAAACCTCCGGACAACGCTCCCCAACGAGACGATTAAAACTATCTAACCCTGTCTGTCAGCCTGGGTAATCGAAATCTATTACTAGCTTGCCTGGCACCAGGAGTAAGTACAGTAAACAAAATGACGCATGAGTGTCAAGATTCAGTAAACGGGTCAGACTCTGTCATGGTAAACCAACACACAGTGTCCACTTCTATTCTATCCCCTTCCACCGATTCAACCTTAGCAGGATAGAAGGCGTAAAAAACATGGCAGGATGCCTCCGATCCATGAATGCCTGAAAACTTGCAGCCGGCTGCTCTTCATTTGTTTAGAACGCTAGCTAGAGCGTCTCTGCTGTTGGCAAGACAACAAAAGCAATAACTGCAGACGGAATCTCGTCTGGCAGCTAGCTCAGTCATTAGTTTGATCATCAAGCAATTGGTCAAACAGATGGCATGCAGAAGCCCTGGCTAGAGGTGACCGATGGATCGATCAATCTCCCGGCAACTCTATAAATTAGCTCATGTAAGTTCACGGATAGCATCTCAGCTCGACCACTGCCACCCAGAGCGCAAGACATTACCGTTGAGAATATGGTTTCCGTGATGAAGATGAATGGCGCAGGGGTGGCAGCCGTTGCGGTGCTCCTCCTGGTCGCCATGCTCCCTTCCCATGCGACGACCATGGACGAGCCAGACGTGTACAAGCGCGCGGCTCCAGCTCCGTCGCCTTCGTCGTACTCCCCGGCGCCGGTGCCGGTCAAGCACCAGCCGGTGATCATCGTGCAGGGCCTCATCTACTGCAAGTCCTGCAAGCTCCGGGGCTACAACCACGACATGGACGCCTCGCCACTCCCCAGTACGTGCATCCGTCCTCCCGCATAATTTCTCTTACTCAATCTTCTCGTCTTACGAATGAACAATGTGCATCCATGCATGGATGCAGACGCGACGGCGAAGCTGGTGTGCTACGGCGGCAGCGGCAAGAAGAGCGGCGGCGGCGGCGTCGGGTACAGGGTGCTGAACATGACGAGCACGACGACGGACGAGGTGGGCTACTTCCTCTTCATGGTGTACGACGTGGCCATGTTCAGCCGGGAGAGCTGCAGGGTGTACCTGCGCACGTCGCCCACGGCGCGCTGCGACGCGCCGTTCCTGCCGGCGGACGCCTCGCTGGGGATCGTCCTCGAGAAGAAGGAGAAGAAGAAGGCCGTCTACAGCGCCAAGAACGTGCTCATGTACAAGCCGCGCAAGGGCCGCAGCTGCCCGCGCTACCACTGACACTTGCTTGCGTGATGGACGGTGAGATGCGCGCGAGTGTTGTGGGACGCTGGCTACTGATGGTTGAGGTAGAGCTAGCTAGCGCGGTGTACGTCGTCGAAGGCAATAATGAGCAGCAGAGATTGTTGTCACTTGCCACGTAGGCTCAGGTACTACCTAGTTTCAGTTCGTGATTGATCCTAGCTTGATGTTGGTCGTTGGAGCGGGTTGCTCGTCCATCCGTGTTACTGTGTAACTTTTCCCTTTGTCGTGTTGTTGTTTTGTCAACGAGTTTAACGATCGAGTTTCTTCATCTTTGTCACGTTCAACCGGCAGAGATCGATTTTGCAATTTCCTAGTTCGCTCGCAACAATCAACTTTTTTTTAAGTAACCATATATTTTATTAAACCAAAAGTTTACAGAGATTATACGTATGGTCACAATATGAGAAAAACACGCTTGTTAAGCAACTTTGTACACAAAACCTCGCAAGAAGTAAAAATACAATTTCACCCTTGGAGAAACTTGTGCCTCGCCGAACCGTCGTCCACCACTGTCCTCCGTCGCCACCATAGCAACGCCGGAAAGAGAGGCGAACAGCCGCCATACCAAGATCTGGGAGAGCACCTTCGCATATACAAGGATGCTTTTTGAGCCGATGAACCGGATCGTCGCAAGCGACGAGACCGAGACTTTGTGGCACGTTGACCGAGGATATTTCCCGTGATCACCAGATCCTGACGACATCTCATTCATCCGATGTAGTCGAAGAAGAGGAACGTCGCCACCTACTGTCATCCACACACCCAACTGCAGGAAAACAAACACAACTACGGCAGCCGACAAGACCGCCACCCGCAAGAGTGCCGATCGCCGACCACCAGACACGAGTCTCGTTGGATCCAGAGATCGACGAGATGGCCGAGCCTCCTGCCCCTTAATGCCACCGATTAAAACGACGCCGAGATAGAGGAAGAGCAGAGGCAAATTATTCCAACGCGACACCGTCTCCTTCATTGAAACAGCACCCCTGGAAACACTAGGCCAACCTAACTACAGGCCAGAGACAAAGCATACGGGTCCCCACCCTCTCATGTCGCCGGAACGGCGGACGGAGGAGGCAGGGACTGCGGCTGGTCGGTGGAGTCTGGGAAGAGGGCGTGATACGCCCAATTTGCATCACCTTTCTATATCATAACTTACCTCTATTCATTGATATATGTCTTATTATGAGGTATTACTTATGGCTTTTCATCTGTTTATGCATTTTGGATGATTCTTGGAGGATGGACTGTCGGAGTCTGGATTCTGATGGAAAAGAAGGCGGTTCGGTGAAATTTCGCGAAGATCAGAAAAATACCAGAAATATATGGAAACATATTATTTTACCAGAAGACGAAGGAAGCCAGAAAAAGGAGTGAAGAGGGGCCGCAGGGGGCCCACACACCCCCTAGGCGCGGGCCCACCTGCCTGGCTTCTGACTCCGCCCCTTCGCCTATATCTTCCCTACGGAACCCTAAGGCCAGGGGAGCGACCACAGATATATTTCCGCCGCCTCTGGGGGCAGAAAACACCGAGAGAGAAAGATCTCTCCGGCAGACAGATTTCTACCGTGGGAATTCCTTCCCGGAGAGGGGAGACCGTCGCCATCAACACCATCGTCAAGCTAGGCTTCATCGGGATCATCATCATCATCATCCACACCATCATCTCCACCAGCACCATCATCACCACTCCATCCCGCTGTAACAATTGTGTTGGATATTGCTTTAGTTCATTAGGGGAAAGTTGCCCGGTGTTAATTACTATTATAGTTGATGCTTGTGAGTGGAACCATTGGGTTATTATTTATGTTCAAATTGTTATCCATTACCATATCATCTTTGATCTTGATCCATATGATGTCTTGTGAGTAGTTCGTTGTGTTCTTGATCCATTAATCAAACCAACATAATAATCTCAATATCCATCGGATCCCCGCAAACACAACATGCATGATTACAAAATAGATTAGATCTTGATCATGAATGGAGCTCACAAGATCTATACATGAAAGCACAAAGGGGGATATACAACCATCTAGCTACTACATGGACCCATAGTCCAAGGTGGAACTACTCACGCATCATACCGGAGAGAAGACCTCGGGGATGATCTCCCCTCCGACAGGGTGCAGGGAAGAACTTTAGATCCCTCCTGATCTAGGGACGATGGTGGCGGTGGCTACAGACGGTTTCGTGGATTTCTGATCGGGTGCTCAGGGTTTCTGCATCGGGGGCTTTTTATAGGCGAAGGAGGAGACCGAGGCGGCCACCAGGGCGACCAAACCCTAGCCAGGCATGGGCTAGGGCCTACCCGTGCCTCGGGTGGGTCTGGCCCCTCTGGCCAGCCCCTCCGCCTCTCCTATGGACTTCTTGTTCCCCACGAAAAGTAATTGACTTTGTCCTTTGTCCCGTCTAATTCCGAGAATATTTCTTTACTCACTTTTTTGAAACCAAAATCAGCAGAAAACAGACATCTGGCACTGTTGCAACTTGTTAGAGCATGTCTAACAGACCCCTTAAAAGGGCCAAACCCATATAATAACCGCCGGAATACGGGTTTGAGCTCCACCCGGCCGTCTAGCAAGCCCCGTAAAAACGGCCCCCGCTCCGATTTTTGCTGTTTTCGATTACGGGGCGGGCCTTCGCCCCCTACTTGTGCGGGGTGGGAGCGGGAATAGAGGGCCAAACCAGTATCCTCCCATCCACTGCGCGCGAACGGTTTCAGCGAAACCCAACCGCCGCCGCCACTCGATCTCCTCCGCCCCGCCCTTCCCGGCAACGTCGCGGCCGGATCCCGCTGCCATGGATCCTCCACAAGGGCCGCCTACCGCCGGCGGTGCATCTCCAATGGCCGTGGTGGTTGATGTCCCCGTCGGAGGTCCGCCCAACGCCGGAGACGTGTCGGCCATGATCTCCTCCACCATCCCGTCGAAGAGGAAGAGGATTCCGAAGAAATTCTTTGAAGCCCCTTCGGCGGCCGCAGCTCCGCCGGCCGCAGCCCCGCCGGCTGCCAAGAAAGGGGGCAGGATGAAGACGAATGCGGCTGGGCCGAGGGGCGCTCTGCATCCCAAGGTGAAGACAAAGCAGGTCAGCCGCATCGGCCTCGCTCCTCCACCGTCTTCCAAGGCCACGACCCCTCCTCCCTCCGTTCAGTCCGATGCGATGCTCGCGCCTCCGCCACCCACCATGGACGTAGACAAGGTGTTCGATGTTGAGTCCACAACATCGTACATGGACATGCTCAATGAATCCGCGGTGGATTTGGACGCCGGCATCGATGTGTTCGATGGGGAGTGCAACGTCAAAGAGATTGATAGCGAGGAGGAGGAGGAGGGTGACGAGGAGGAGGTGGTTGAGGTTGATCCGGCTGCCGCCAGTTCTTCGTCGACGCCGAAGCCACGCACGGCGAACTACAACGAGATCGAAGACGCCATCTTGGTCCATGCTTGGAGCAAGGTGGGGATGGATGCGTGCACCGGAGTGGACCAAGGCGGCAAGCGCTATTGGCAGCGCATTGAGGATCTCTACCACCAGCTAAAGCCTCGCACCAAGAGCATGGCCGACAAATCCTACTGCTCCCTTGAAGGCCGATGGAACATCATCAAACCAGCGTGTTCTCGTTGGAGTGCTGCCATGGATCAAGTGGCCGACAACCCCCCTAGTGGATGCATGCCGGAGGACTATGTAAGTTTTCCTTGTTTGTTGCTATCCATATGTGTTGATCATGTGCAAACATCACATAATATTGTTGTGCAGCCCAAGTATGCTCAAGCTCGGTACAAGGACATGGCCGGCTCCAAGAACAAGGAATTTCAATTTCAACATTGCTTTTCCATTCTTCAACATCTTGCTAAGTGGAATTTGAGGGACAACGAACCAAAGTGCAAGAAGGAGGCACTGCTCACCATGGATGATGAAGCGGAGGACATGAGTGCGAGAAACGCCGGCAAGCCCGAGGGCAACAAGAAAGCCAAGGAGAGGGTGAAGGTGGAAGGCGAAGCAGCTAGCTTCCGGGATAAGTTGGATCAACTCATGAAGTCCAAGGAGGCATTGACGATGAAGACATTGGAGACCAAGCTCCTCATCACCGAGAAGAAGAAGGAGGTCAAGCTTGCCAAGGTGGAAGCAAGGCGGGAAGATGCAAAGTTGAAGGCCGAGCGTGACTTGAGGATGATCACACTCAAAGAAGCCAAGGCCATGAAGGATCTCTTGGCAGAGGAGAGGGATATCATGATGATGCGCACCGACGGCATGGACGAGGATCAGCTGGCGTGGTGGAAGCAGACCAAGGCGGACATCATGGCAAGGAAGAAGGTTGCGCGTGAAGCTCGTGATGCAAGTTCTCAAGGTGAGCCTCCGGCGAGTGGTGGCTCCGCTGGCGATGGACTCGTTGATGGTTGATCACATTTGGGAACTTCTGTGGCTTGAACATTGCCTATGATCGCGTTGTGATGTTAAAAACTATTAATTATGCATCACATTTTTTGGATGTGATATGTTTGATCTGAAATTGTTGTGCAAATTGTTGTCTAAAACCCTGTTTTGAGGGGTCGAAAACTCGGACGAGCTAGCAGAACCCGTATCCCCACCCCGTAAAATATTCTGTTTTACGGGGTGGGGATACGGGTTCTGCTAGCTCGTCCGAGTTTTCGGTCGGCGAAAAGTGAATACAGGGCCCTCTACTCGTGTTTTAAGGGGCGAAAATATACGGGGCCTGTTAGACATGCTCTTAGTAGGTTAGTACCAGAAAACATGTAAAAAGCACCTCAAAGTGTGGACAAGTAAAGCAAAGTAGATACTAAACAAGTATGGAGCATCAAAAATTATAGATACATTTCCAACGTATCAACATCCCCAAGCTTAACTCTTGCTCGTCCTCGATTAGGTAAGTGATAAACAGAATAATTTTTGATATGACATGCACCCTCACAATAAAGAACCAACCATTTGCAAGCATTGAAAGCTGAGATCAAAGAACTCTAAACATGTGTAAGAAAAATGGAGTTCTAACAATAGGACATAGTAACTATGCATGCAACATGACAGGCTACAAACAAAGATCATGAATAATATGCATTGAAAAACGTTTGTTTGTTTCATATGCAGAAAACATAGCATAGTGGAAATCAGCTTGTCCCTCATAGAGTAGCAATAAAATTCATAGGACACCTGCAAAGTTCACAGGGGTGACTAGAAACAAATAGCACAAGAACAAGTAATAACACAATATGCATCAATTAATAAGCTTTGGAACACTGCACATAGAATGACAACTATGCTCTCTTAATGGTGCCTAAAGGTAGAAGGTGGAGACTCAATAGTGGTGGAAGAAAGGCCTTTCTGTAAAGGAAGCAGGGATTACAAGTTTCAAAAAGATCTTCCAAAAATTATGGTACTTGTTTGCTTTCAGCCCTCATTGCCCCTATCATAAGCATCTTGAAGTGGTTAAGGTTAAAGTGGCAAAGCTGGAGTATATGCTTGACGAAGTATAAGTTGGCAATCTCAAGTCCCTTGAATATGAAGGCTACACCTCATGGATACTCAACTTAGGGCCCAGGCAAGTTCTTGTCACTATAAGTATTTGCATATCATTGAGAACCGCCAACGGGGTACCCCTTGCACATGGTACAGGAGCTTTCCCATAAACAAAATTACAAGGCAAGCAGACAATGAGCATCTCATCAATCTTTTTATTTACCATATGCATAGATTTTTATTGAGGATGCTTCATAGATAGATCACTATGATGATTCTACAAATTTCCACCATGATTAGGCATGGCTTAGGCTAGTGGCCCAGGCATTTATCTAACACAGAATACAAACTCCATGGACTTACAAGTTCCCACTTCATTTCACACCGGTAACATCCATAGACAAAAGAGCATGATATCAACGAAGTACAGAAGTACAAGTGCAATGTTGAAAATGTTCCCCGTGACAGCATGGTTTCTGCTAACTCCAACTTATAAGTGCAATCATATACAACAAAGTTTTCATAATGGTTCAAGTTTATTAGGGGCAAAGAATAAAGTGTCTCATCAAGTTCGTGAGGGCTTTAATCACTAAGTTTTCACATAATAAAATAGTTTTTAATTGGAAGATAGTTGAAAACAAGAATATACTTGGAATGGTGTAACACACCATGCATAGGAGTTTATAGTGTACACTTTTGAATAACTTGGTTTCTTAGGAGTTGGAAGCATGAGTAGAACTTACTCATACAAGTGGAGGCTAGAAAAATACTAGGAGCAACCAACTAAGAGAGCATAATGACCATAATCATGCAATGCAACAAAGCATACTAATCAAAGCAAAGAGTGGTACCACAAGTCAAGGACTAAATGATCATAGAGGCTAATGGTGACTTGTCATAGTCATAACATGGTGTAAGCATGTGCCAAGTCAACCCAAGCAAAGCATCAAAGGAGAATACCACAATACTACGCTTTTGCATGCTAAAACAACGCATAATTTCTTTAAGGCACACTAAGCAATCCCAATTGTTTGGAATAAGACATGTTGCAGCAATAATCACTAAGCATAATGCTAAAACAACACCTAGCATGTCATGCTAAGGTCTAAGTTGCAGTCAATGCAGGCTCCTCTTGCACTTCAAGCAAGAACTTACTACTCCTTTCCAACACCAAGCAACTTATTTCTAAAACAACACAGTGAGAAGGGGGTGCAAACTAATTTATTCAAGCAAAGTAAACAACCTAAGCAAAGCAAATTAAAACTAATACGCTCCAAGAAAAACACAACTGTGCATGAAACAATAAAAAACGAAGTGTCTAGACAAACCTGAGCTTTTTATTGATGAAGAAGGGGATGCCTTGGGCATCCCCAAGCTTTGATGCTTGTACCTCTTGGATATTTCTTGGGGTGGAACCATGGTGACATCCCCAAGCTTGAGCTTTTGTCCATTCTTCATCTCATTCCATCATTCTTTCTCTACACCTAAAATTTTTCCTTCATACAAAACTTCACACAATCTTCATTAGCAACATTAGTATATTCAAAAGATATTAGACCACTGGCAAAGCTTTGGAACAGCAAGGCTTTTCACTAAAAACACAAGCTACTGTAGAAACTCTTTCAAAAAGCTCAATTTACCTGAAGAGAACTCAAAAAGGAATCAATAAGAAGCAAATGCAAATAATGGCAGAAATCTGTCAAAACAGACCAGCAGGTAGAAACCGATTTTTTTGAACATCTTCTGTTGCTCAAGTAAAAAAGTGTTGAACTAATGAAAGTTATCTAACATATTGGGGGGTTTATTCGTAAATTTTGATCTCTATCCGAGTTACAGAGCCTCCTCACGAATTTTTTTGGTGGAGGATAGGAATCTGTTTCGGGACAGCAACTCCCCAAATCTTATTTCCCTCTCATTAGAGGTCATTCTTGTACAAAAAACAAACAAAAACGATAAGGAGAGGTCACTACTGAAGTAATAACTTCCAAGACTTAAGGAAACTCTTGGGTTATCTCCCAACAAGTACTTTTATTTAACGCCTTTAAGTTAGGCACAAGAAGCAAGAAGAATCAAGTATTTTTAAATGAGGAAGCATTAATATCAAGTCTTGCTAATTCTTCGACTATAAAAGGTATATCATCCAAATGGGTTTTGGAGGATCCCTTCTCATCTCTCTTTGGTCTACTACTTTCATTAAAAATATTTTCAGGAGTAATCCAATCAAAGTTCTTTTCAAAGGCTTCATGCATTCCAACAAGCTTAAAGGGGACGGGTATATTGAATTGTTCTCTAGGCTTAGTTTCATCAGAAATACCCACAACATCTACACTTGAGCCTAGCATATTGAAACGCCCAAAAACCTTTTTGGCTTCCCTAACAACATCATGGAATTATTTTGATAGAGTTTCAAGGATGAATTCCCTCTGTTCAACATTCTTCTCTTCTTTTAGTTTTAGGAACAAGAATTGTATGAAGGGGTTAAGTCTAACAAACCCAGCCTCCAACATATGAACTAAAGAAGCTGCAGCAATCTCATAATTAGGAGCAAGATCTGCTATAGATTTATCCTCAATATCCTCATGTTTGCTACTATAATTAAAGAATTCTTCAATATTATCTTTCCCAATTATGGAGCCACTACCTATTGCAAGATCTTTCTGGGTGAACTTGGGGAGCAACATGGTGAGCTAGAACAGGGTGACAACTAGAGTAGGAACTAATTTTTTTGTGTTTTTGAATAAACTAGACTAATTTTTTTTTGGGGGGGTTGAAAAGAGGCAAACAAAACCAAGCAAAAGAGACAAAGCAAACTAAAAACAAAGTAAAGAGAAAGGAAGTGAAGGATTCCCCTAGTGAAGACGTCCTTGGCCTCCCCGACAACGGCGCCAGAAAATTTTGATGGCTATGCTGGTGCATGTTGGGAACCCCAAGAGCAAGGTGTGAAGCAGCAAGCAGCAAGTTTTCCCTCAGTTGAGACCAAGGTTATCGAACCAGAAGGAGGAAGGAAACGTCATACAGGTGTTGCAAGCAATGCGGAGACCTGCACAACACAAACTCAAGACTTTGCCCCAACGAACATTGAGGTTGTCAAGCTCACCAGTTTGTTGTAACAAAGGATTAAACGTAAGGTGTGGAAGGTAATGGTTTGTAGCAAGTAAACAAGTAACAGTGGAATATGTATCAATGGTAAAGATTGGACAGGGGTCCATAGTTCACTAGAGGTGCTCTTCTTAGATAAACAACATGGCATGAAGGGTAAACAAATTATAGCAGGGCAATTGACAGGAACTGAGCAAGGCATAACAATGCAATTACTAGTCAGAAAGATCCTATGAGGTTGATTGGGCAATACAACAAGATACATAGACCGCCATCCAACTGCATCTATGACTAGAAGTCTACCTTCAGGTTATCATCCGAACCCCCTCCAGTATTAAGTTGCAAGCAACAACCAACTGCTTTAAGAAAAGTGTGTAAGGTAAACAGTCCACATGTTCCATGAATAAGAGACCGTTGTTTTCTCCCTAGTGGCAACAGCACATCTACAACCGAAGAGATGTCTGTCACTTCCCTTGGAAACTAGAGGCATGAACCCACTATCGAGCATAAATACCCCCTCTTGGAGTCACTAGCAACTACTTGGCCAAGATAACCACTAGCAACATGCAAGATCACAAACAACACAGACACGGTAGAATCATAAAGACAAAACCATTAATCAAACCAACATAATAATCTCAATATCCATCGGATCCCCATAAACACAACATGCATGATTACAAAATAGATTAGATCTTGATCATGAACGGAGCTCACAAGATCTATACATTAAAGCACAAAGGAGGATATATAACCATCTAGCTACTACATGGACCCATAGTCCAAGGTGGAACTACTCACGCATCATACCGGAGAGAAGGCCTCCGGGATGATCTCCCCTTCGGCAGGGTGCCGGGAAGAACTTCAGACCCCCCCCCCCCCCGATCTAGGGACGATGGTGGCGGCGGCTATAGACGGTTTCGTGGATTTCTGATCGGGTGCTCAGGGTTTTTTGCATCGGGGGATTTTTATAGGCGAAGGGGTAGACCGAGGCGGCCGCCGGGGCGACCAAACCATAGCCAAGCACGGGCTAGGGCCCACCCGCGCCTGGGGTGGGTCTGTCCCCTCTGGCCGGCCCCTCCGTCTCTCCTCTGGACTTCTTGTTCCCCACGGAAAGTAATTGAATTTTTCCTTTGTCCCGTCCAATTCCGAGAATATTTCTTTACTAACTTTTCTGAAACCAAAAACAGCAGAAAACAGGCATCTGGCGCTGTTGCAAATTGTTAGTAGGTTAGTACCAGAAAACATGTAAAAAGCACCTCAAAGTGTGTACAAGTAAAGCAAAGTAGATACTAAACAAGCATGGAGCATAAAAAATTATAGATATGTTTCCAATGTATCAGAGTGTAGGATCTCAGAGTTTAAGGTTGTGGTTAGATTTATATCTTAATTACTTTCCTGTAGTTACGGATGTTTGCAGGGGGTTTAATCACAAGTATGTATTAGTCCAAGTAAGGTCGGTATGTTAACACAGGTTCACCCACACAACACTTACAACACTAGAGAAGAGTACTCATCTATTTGAAGCGAAAACACTTGCCAGAATTCCCATGTGTCCTCAAGAACATTTGGTCCTTATAAGTATTTTCACCGGCTTGTCCTTTGCTAAGAAAGGATTGGACCACTTGCTCTGTTTGTTTGTTACCTTTGTTACTTGTTCTTTGTTTTGTTTCCTTATCATAAAACCACTAAAAATCCGTTTGCTAAGTATTCACAGGGATTTCCTGCTCTACACTATTGTTCAGCACCTTCTGCTCCTCATTGGGATCGACACTCCTATTTATAGAAAGTACTGCTTTTTTCTGAGTTTGTTCTCCGGGTTGTTACCCAATTTTCATTAGTTCTGCACTTTTTGATTTGAGCAACAGAAGGTTTTGGAAATAATCAATCTTTACCCGCTGGTCTATTTTGACAGATTTCTGCCGTCATATGCATTTTGCCTCTTAAAAGAAGCTTTTGTTTTGGTGGTTTTTCAGTTGAAGTGTGATCCTAAAGGATATCGTTTTTGCTTACACTAATGTTGTCATTGAGTTTGTGCAAACTTTGTTTGAAGGAAATTTTCAGGAGAGGAGAAAAAGAATCTGCAGAGTTCGTCTTCGAATAGGTAAAAGTGGTGAAAATAGAAGGTTCGTGAAAATCCAATCTTTTTATATTTTTGATGTTTTTAATACATAAGGAAGACTACAAGACAGAACAGAGGGGGAACTGGAGTCCGGGGTGGACAAACCCACCCCGGGCGCGGGCCCAGCCTGGCCGCGCCTGGATGGGGTGTGCCACCCCCGCACTCCGTCTCCGCCTCGTTTCCGTGTCAATACCTTCCTTTTGCATTGAAACTTCGTAATATATAATCCTCCGGATCCCCCGAGATTTCTCAAGTTTAGAGCGCCATGGCCTCCGCCAACGACAAAGGCAAGAAGCCCAAAGAAGAAGATCCTCAAGACCCCAAGGAGGAGGAGATTTTTGTATGGTATGAAGGTGATGGAGGAGGACACGCATCCGGACACCCGCGCTACCGTCACAATCATTGGACTGGTGGCAACCCCTATCAAGCTTAGAAGGATAGCACGGATGTCTACAGGAGGGAAATCTCGACGTCATGCTCTCTCTCCACGATCATCTCCTCCACGTAACAAGAGACCTTTCCATACTCTTATACATGAGCGTCAATTTCAACATGTGCCCAAAGGGAATTTGCCCTCGGTTTGGGATATGCCTCGTTCTAACAATGCAGAGAAGGATCATGCTAAAGATGAAGAGTGGGGAAAGAATAACAAGGACTAGGATTCTCGGTCTGACATGATCATGAACCGCATAGAGAAAAACTCAAAACTGATCTGTACTCTTACCTTTGAGTTTGAGGACTTAAAGAAACTTATTAAAGAGCTTATCAAGAGAACATCACCATCACCAAAGGAGTAATTCATCATCAGGTTTGGCATCCCCTTGGTTTGTTCTAAGCTTGGGGGAGTGCCGCGGTATCACCACCATTATCTTTTATCTTTTACCTTTTTAGTGGATTCTTATTTGTGGTAGAGAGGTTATCTTATAGTTTGGTTTGCATGTGGAAGTATCTCTCATATTAGTTGATTATCTATGTATCCCTTGGTGTGAGTGCCTTTATTGGAATATTAATGAGAAGTCTCATATTTTACTTTCTGCACTTCTTATTTTAGTTTGCAATCTCTATTATACGATGGATCTTGTTAATCAGTATTGGCATCACTTTGGGAGCATTAAGTGGATCTAAATTGGTTTTGGCAAACCGAGTTCTGGTCAATAGCAATACTTTTTGATGTTTGAAAGAAAAGAGAAAAAAGGCTTACAGGTATTTTGTATCATTTGTTTTCTTTTTTGTTGGCTCATAAGCTTAGTATTCTTTATTTAAGATCTTTTGTGTCTTCAAGGAAGATTGCATGTTTGGCTTTATTACTTGTATGTTTGCTTGTTTCTTTCAACTCTCTTGCTTGCTACCCAGCCTTGCTAGCCAAAAACCTGTTTTTAGAAGGCATACTTCTCATGTTTTCCAATCCCTTTGAACCAAAACTTTTGCCACTTGTGTCCATCATATCTACCTAGTAACATTATTGCTATTCCAAGCAAATTATCAAGCTTCATCTATCTTTCGAATTAAAAAGTATTTTGTTATGTGAAAACTAGTTAGTAAAGCTCTCACGAACTTGATGGCACACCTTATTTTCTTGACCCTAATAGACTTGAACCATTGTGGACATCGAAGTTGTATATGCTTGCATCTATACGTTGGAATTAGCAGAATAGTGTTGTCACGGGGAATATTTTCAACATTGCACTTGTACTCTGTACACTATTGATATTTTGCTCTTTTGTCTATGGATGTCACCGGTGTGAAATAAAAAGGGAGCTTGTAAGTCCATGGAGTTTGTATTTTGTGTTAGAGAAACGCCTGGGCCGCTAGCCTAAGCCATGCCTAATCATGGTGGAAACTTATAGCACCACCATAGTGAGCAATCTATGAAGCATCCTTAATAAAAAGCTATACACATAGTAAATAAAAAGATCGCTAAGATGCTCACTGTCTGCTTGCCTTGTCATTTTGGTTATGGGAAAGCTCTTGTACCATTTGCAAGGGGTACCCCGTTGGCGGTTCTCAATGATATGCAAGTACTTACAATGACAAGAACTTACCGGTGACTGAAGTTGAGTAGCATGAGGAGTGGCCCTCATATTCAAGGGACATGAGATTGTCAACTTATATATCGTCAATCATATACTCCATCCTTGTTCACTTTAACCTTAATCATCTCAAGATGCTTATGATAGGGGCAATGAGGGCTCAAATATATTAAGTACCATAATCTTTTGGAAGCTCTTTATGACTTGTAATCTCTGCTTCCCTCTATGAAGGGACCTTTCTCCCACTTACATGTTGAGTCAGTAAACCTACCTCCTCTCTATCTCAAGCAAGTGTTTGAGTTGTTGTGTTTCAAGCATTCATATGGTGATTTATTCAATCATGTTCTTCATCTTCCTTGTTTGCACAAAACTCTTATCTATTGAGTATTACTTTGAAAGCCTTCACTTGTAAAAACCTTTTTGAGCAAAGAGTGCTCCTGTTTTGAAACCTATACAAAAAGCTTATTGTGAAACTATTTGCCAGGTGTTCTCTGACCAAGAACAAAATTTTGCCAATTCCAATTATGATTTATATTTATGCATCTCTATTGTGACTGTTGTACTTGGTTGCAAGCTAAGTTATATAATGGTGAGTTGCTTTCTTCTATGAGTTGTGCAATGGTAAGTGTGATGCTTCTTGTTCGTATTCTTTTATCGACACTTTACTCCATAAACCTATGGACATGTTTAATGAGCTCAGTTTTTGCTTGGGACAAGCGAAGTCTAAGCTTGAGGGAGTTGATACGCCCAATTTGCATCACCTTTTTATATCATAATTTACCTATATTCATTGATATATGTCTTATTATGAGGTATTACTTATGGCTTTTCATTTGTTTATGCATGTTGGATGATTCTTGGAGGATGGACTGCCGGAGTCTGGATTCTGATGGAAAAGAAGGCGTTTCGGTGCAATTTCGCGAAGATCAGAAAAATACCAGAAAAATATGGAAACATATTATTTACCAGAAGACGAAGGAAGCCAGAAGGAGGAACGAAGAGGGGCCGCAGGGGGGCCACACCCCCCTAGGATCAGGCCCACCCTGGGCCGCGCCTAGGGCAGGTGTGGCCCACTTGCCCGGCTCCCGACTCCGCCCCTTTGCCTATATCTTCCCTACGGAACCCTAAGGCCAGGAGAGCGACCACAGATAGATTTCCGCCGCCTCTTGGGGCGGAAAACACCGAGAGAGAAAGATCTCTCCGACAGACAGATTTCTGTCGGGGGAATTCCTTCCTGGAGAGGGGAGACCGTCGCCATGAACACCATCGTCAAGCTAGGCTTCATCGGGATCATCATCATCATCATCCACACCATCATCTCCACCAGCACCATCATCACCACTCCATACCATTGTAATAATTGTGTTTGATATTGCTTTAGTTCATTAGGGGAAACTTTCCCGGTGTTAATTACTATTATAGTTGATGCTTGTGAGTGGAACCATTGGGTTATTGTTTATGTTCAGATTGTTATCCATTACCATATCATCTTTGATCTTGATCCATATGATGTCTTGTGAGTAGTTCGCTGTGTTCTTGAGGACATGGGAGAAGTCATGTTGTTAGTAGTGAATCTGTGTTGAGTTATTATTCAATGGTTTAGTATTTAAGTTGTGGTTCTATTCTTCTAGTGGTGTCATGTGAACGTCAACTACATGATACTTCACCATTTATGGGCCTAGGGGAATGCATTCTGTATTTGGCTACTAATTGTGGGGTTTCCAGAGTGACAGAAACCTTGACCCCCGTTCGGACACCTTTGCACAAGGGAGTGTAGGATCTCAGAGTTTAAGGTTGTGGTTAGATTTATATCTTAATTAATTTCATATAGTTACGGATGTTTGCAGGGGGTTTAATCACAAGTATGTATTAGTCCAAGTAAGAGCGGTATGTTATCATAGGTTCACCCACACAACACTTACAACACCAGAGAAGAGTACTCAGCTATTTGAAGCAAAAGCACTTGATAGAATTCCCATGTGTCCTCAAGAACGTTTGGTCCTTATAAGTATTTTCACCGGCTTGTCCTTTGCTAAGAAAGGATTGGGCCACTTGTTCTATTTGTTCGTTACCTTTGTTACTTTCTCTTTGTTTTGTTGCCTTATCATAAAACCACTAAAAATCCGTTTGCTAAGTATTCACAGGGATTTCCTGCTCCACACCACTGTTCAAAACCTTCTGCTCCTTGTTGTGATCGACACTCCTATTTATCGAAAGTACTGCGATACACCCCCTATATTTGTGGGTCATCAGGGCGAGAATGCCCGATCCGTTTTTCACGGAGGCAGGCAAACAGGTATCGTGTGCATTGGAACAATCATCTTTAAGTCAACAATCACAACCAATTTCTAGAGTGTGCAACTAGTCAATTTGAAACAAAAGCATCGAGGGTAGTCAGATCACCAAGTGTAATAAGTGGATGAATTTTTTTTATTACTACCTCTCTTCCATATTAATTGTCAATGGATTGGATGTATCTAGCAATAAAACATGTCTAGATACATCCATTTCTGTGACAAGTAATATAGATCAGAGGGAGTACCACATGGCAAAGTTGTCGGTGCCAACTAACATCCATTGTTTCACAGCATTTGTGGATTCGTGTTGGGTCGTCGTTGCGTACTTCCGTGCGATATTAAGCTCCATAAAAGAAAGAATCAAAGCTCGTGATCGTCAGCCTAAAATTAGATGATTGCTAAGTGACTTAGAAATAGACACACCTTTTAGGGCATTGTTGTGTTTGTATTGCTATTATACTCTAGCCGTCTCAAAATAATTAAAGTTATAGGTTTGTTCTATCTATGTTGTACTCGGTGTCTGTAAAAATAAAATAATGGCAGGAAAATGTGTTATGCGATCCAAGACATTTGGCTTCCTATGCAGAAAAAAGGGGATCAACTATTTGAATAAGTGCAATCATAATATGTTACCACAAAAAAACATATTACACCTTGATAGGATTATTAGTCTATTACAAGATGAAACTGCCACGGCTTTAGACTTGAGTTACTAGCAAACAAAACATTTGACTCTTTCACTAACTGAGCAGGCTATCTTGGTCGTTCGTTCCCTAAATGGTTGATTTGTTGGATGTGAAAAATTTGCATATAGACCCTTATATTTTACTAATATCAACTCACGGTCCACTCATGAAAAGTTCATAAAGAGATTGTTTAATTATTTCGCACTTGTGGAAGTAGCAAGGAAGGTGCATAATAAAAAACAAGATGAAATGCCCATATTATGGGAATCATAGGAAGAAGAAAAAGTTCAACTAGAACTAGATGAAGGAACCATAGTGGGAGAAGAGAATTTAAAAGTGCATATAACAGAATATTATAAGAAACATTTTGGAGCGCCGGTTCCGGATATTTTCTCTCATGTACATGAAAATAATGATGACATACCGCAACTTTCAGCCGAGGAGAATGGTATTTAAATGTCCGATTTCACTAAGAAAGAGGTTTTAGATGCTATCTCTCATATGAAGCTTAATATAGCTCTAGTACCATATGGGTTCTTAGCTGACTTTTATGAAACATTTTGGGATGCCAATTAAAGAAGATTTGATGGCATTGTTTTCACAATTGCAAATAGAGGAGTTGCATTTGTTCTAGTTGAACTCTAGTATGATAACTCTTTTACCAAAAATAATGCGGTACAAATTCAAAAATATAGGCCAATTTGCCTTCATAATGTTAGCTTCAAAAAATTTATGAATGTTGTGAGTAATCGCATTACTTGGATTACCTAGAAAGTGATGAGACATACTCAAACAACGTTTATGCCTGGATGATATATCCTAGGGCTCTTGCACGAAACTACCCATGAACTTCATAGGAAAAAATGGATGGGGTTTTGCTTAAAACAGAATTTGTGAAGTCTTATGAAAAAGTTAAATGACCCTTTCTACAACAAGATATGCGCGTGAGAGGCTTCGATCCTAAATGGTGTAAATGGATTGAAGACTTCCTGCAAGGATGTAATGTAGAAATAAAGGTAAATGATGCCATTGGTAATCATTTCCAAACTAGAAAAGGGCTAAGACAAGGGATTCTTTATCTCCTATGCTTTTCAATATTGTTGTAGATATTTTAGCTATCCTAATTGCAAGATCAAAAGGAGATGGTCAAGTAGGAGGAATTATCCCTCAAATTCTTGAGGGGTGTTCCTATTTTTCAATATGCAGATGATACGTTTATTTTCATGGAACATGGTATTGAGACGGTTGTGAACATGAAAGTAATCATATACATCTTTGAGCAGCTATCTGGGTAAATATTAACTTTCACAAAAGTGACAATATTCTATTTTGGGGAAAGCAAATGAAAAGGAACAACAATATAAGCAGGTTTTTGGATGTGAGTCAAGTTCTTTACCTTTTAGATACCTTGGGGGTAACTATCCATTATAGAAAACTCATAAATTCATAGTGCAATCCAGTAGAGAACCGCTTCGAAGGGAAGCTTAGATGCTGGCATAGCAAGTTACTCTTATACGGAGACAGACTTGTCCTGATTAAGTTTTTTCTAATAAGCTTGCCAATGTCCTTGTTCTCTTTTCTTGAAATACCCAAAGGGGTATGAAAAAGATTAGACTTCTATAGATCGTGCTTCTTTTGGAAAAATGACTAGAATAAGAAGAAATACCGATTAACAAATGGAATATTGTTTGCCATATAAAAGACCAGTTGGGCCTTGGCGTTGAAGTGTTTTGGCTAAAAAATAATTTTTGCTCAGCAAATGGTTGTTTAAACTACTAACAGAACAAGGGATTTGGCAAGAGTTGCTGCATAATATGCATCTTAATAATAAAACTCCAACTCAGGTACAAGCAAAACCGACTGATTCTCCATTCTGCAACGACCTTATACGAGTTAAATATGATTTTATGTTCATTCTGTTTTGTCCCAAGTAGATATAAACAAAAAAATTAGGAGAGCACTAACGGGAAATACATGGGTGTCCTGGCTTCACTTCTGCCAAAGGTTAATGTATGTGAACTTGAGGGATGAACCTGATAATTTCGATTGTAAACTCACCACCTTAGGGATATTCTCAGTGAAATCAATGTATGAAGATATAATGAATGGATATAATAGGTTTCCCTGAAAATACTTATGGAAACTCAAAATGCACTCAATATCAACATTTTTATGTGGTTCCTCAAAAGAAAGCATTATTAACAAAATATAATCTTGCAAAAAGAAATTAGAATGGTTGTAAGAAAAAACTGTGATTCTAGAGACACTGAGAATTTGTTCCTCTTATGTCCCTTTGCTGTAACTACCTCGGTGAACTACGCTCCTAGATACAAGCCTGGATGAGTGATAGCGGTTGAAATAGTACGGTGGGGCCCCAAAAGCCACTCACTGGTAGTCCTTTCAGACGTCCCAACCGCTACCCTCTCAACGGGACCTGTACGGGCGGCGTAGTCGGCAGGCGAAGGGATCAACTACGTACACAAGTGGGTATGTACGCAAGCCACCATACAAGAGTACATAAGAGCCATTCCATCTAGAAAGAAAGGAAATATATATAGCAACGCCATACGGCAAGATTCAAATGACCTAGATAGATCTATATTTTAGGATAACTCCTCATACAACACACATCAGAGTATCATGCGGAAGCGGCAAACAGAATCCGAGTACGGATAAGAAGCAAATCGGCATAAGATGCCATAGAAATAAGCACATCCCAACTACAGGTCTCACGGATCCCCGTTCCCGGAATCTCTACACCGAACGATCGTTGCCCACATCATCAGCTTCTTCCACCCAGTATCCGTCCTGAGAAGGTACCTGTTCATCTGAATCAAGAATTTATCGTGTGAGACCCTAAGGGTACTCAGCAAGTCTTAATGCCTCTAAAGGGGACACAACCTGGGGTGACGCAATTGCAGCAAAAGATAAACCCTAGCAATTCTACAGATAAACGCTAACCATCCGCCTAACCAATGATAGACGGATGTCCGTGAATTTAAGTACAACAGTTATAATGGTAATCTCATCCGATCCATCCTCCTCCCTGCTTACCAACAAGGAAGCGGACGAACAACCCCCCATCCGTTGGCAATTTTATTAACCATTCCATGAGTATTGCTCTATTTACTAGTCAAGTTACTTAGTCAAATTAAGGCGGTACTTTAGTTATGCTTGTCTATGATCGAGAAACTGTGCTCCAAGTCGTCCATATCCGCGGACACGGCTTTCAGAAAGTTTTACCCGGCCGGGGTGCACCAATAGCAACACACGCTCGATCAACCTCAGAAAAACCAAATCAAAACCCAACGAGGCTTTCACGACTGAACAATCACAAGATTCAGAAATATTTCAGGGGGCCACCCCTTGGAGTATACCCGCAACGAAGTAAGCAAGCTTCGAGACGGACTCAAGGTTTGCGACAATGGCTGTAAGCGACAGCAGGTCCCCAATCGGGGACTGTCGATACCGCGTAATCACTCCGCTTACCTAAACAGTACAGTGTGCTATCTGTCGCACAATTTAAATACAGAAAAGTAGCATGGCATAAGTACAGGATAGTAAATAAAACCTCAAACTAGTTTGTGGCCCCAAGAAATAAGACGGGATCAAGCTCTGGCCCAGGGGGGTCCCATATACCTCCCGGATGTGGATAGCGCGATAAATCAAGGAACAGGAATCAAGTACTCGGGGTCTTACGGGACACAAGTGAGCAGGAAAAACCAAATAGCAGATGTTGCTCACCGGTGCCACTTTTTTTAGTTATCCCATACTACTCAGGTTAAGTTGTTTAGGTACCTCATGATACAACAGACACGCACAAACCCTACACATGCTGTTCTACGACTCGCATGGCTCAAACAACTCCTATAGTAATGGCTCATGGGATGGAGGAACAAGCTTGGTGGAGTTTAAAAGTAAAGGCTATGCATACTTGGGATTCAATTTAATGCAATCGCGACTCAATGATGCAAGAATAAGATAGAGGCAATAGGTACTGTATGTATGCAAGCATGTGGTAGTGCTTGCCTGGTATCTCAGTTGAAGCAAGGGACGGATCTGGGTAGTGCTCCTGGTTCTCTTGATATAACCCCTGCTCAGTGTCTATCCGAGAAAAACCAAACAAACAAGGCCAACATGAATATAGAGCACAAGCATATGAATAAAATGCGTCAAGCAAACAATCATGCCATGATGAATGATGCACAATTTACATGGCAAGTAAGGTAGCATGGCATGGTGAGGTGTGGTAGACAAGTAAATAACATTTAATTGGGTTTTAGTCACATTTCATTGCCATAACAGTTGTTGTTCGATATATATTTGTATGATGCATGCTGCAATGGAAGTCATGGATAGCATAAACAGAAAGGTCTCGTCGAGCTGATCAATTTGGACTACTTATTTGCTACATTTGGAATTATAAAATAAAAGTTATTAATTATTGAAAATCCAGTGGCAATTTGGGTATTTAAACTAATCTTGGAATTTTATTTGTGCAAAAGTCAAATTGGATGGCATATTTGAATTCCTGGCATTTTTCTGATATTCAAACATATATCATTTGTCAAATTTGGAATTAGTATGTAAAAGTTATTACAAATCTGAAATTTATTTGAATTTTAAATATTCAGAAAAGATTTAAATAAACTAAACAGACTCAGTCAAACTTTTTACACCGGGTCAAGGCTTGCTCTGGCCACTGACAGGTGGGGACAGGCACACCTGGACCCACATGCCAGTGGATAGGAGGGGGGCAGGACCGCGGGTTGAGCTCCAGGAAGCCCAGGGGCCTTTTCATAAAAGGCCAACGGACGCTGACAGAGGGCCAAGGGGACTGCGGGTTGAGGCGTTGGAAGAGGAGGGACTAAAGTAGAAAAGCGTCGGGGGGTGGTCTGACTGACGAAGCTGTCGAACTGAACGCGGTAACAGCGAGATTCAGCAAACTTGCGTCGAGCTTGGCGAGCGATTCGTCGAGAATCAGGAGATGTCACCAACATCGAAGTTGGAGAGGGAACATCGCTCTACAGGTTCCATGTTTAGGGTTTTGGCGGGGGAGGACTGTGGCGGAAGGGGCAAGGGAAAGAACAGAAGCAAAAACGCGGTCGCGAAACTGAATATACTGCACCCAGGGAGCGAGCTAGATCGGTCGATCTTGCGAGGAAGATGACGAGAGATCCACTGCGAAAACGGCGATGATGCAAAAACGAAAAACGTAGAGGGATGATAGATCTCGAACTTTGGTTTAGGAAGTTTTGGCCAAAGAGGGCTGGGCTGCTCGGGATCTACGGCGAAACAGAGAGCGCGCTGCAGTTGTTGCTGTCGACGTTCAGACACTGGGTGCGCGGCGGGCGGCTGTGGTGCGCGCACGGCGTCGGCCTCCGGCGCGTGAGGCAGCTAGCGCGTGCAAGGGAGAGCGAAGGCGTGCCAGGGGGAGAAGGGGAAGGCGTGGCTCACAGCGGGGACGTTGGCGGGGCTCGCGGCTGACGGGGACGAAGAGCGCGGCGACAGCGGTGACCACGGCCGATCCTGGCGTCCTGGCTCCTCGCGTCCTGGCGCTCGAACGGCGACGGAGAGCTCCAGCAAGCTGTCGTAGCTCTCCCCTGTTCCCGCGTGGTCCTGACGTGCGCGGGGCTCAGCGGCGAGGTGCGAAGGACGGCGACGCCATGGGGCGGTGGTGAGGCTGTTACCTTGGGGGAGGGGAAGAAGGGAGAAGGGGATCTGTGCCAGAATGGTTTGGTGGCGTGCTGGGGATAAGAAGGGGAGGGGAGGGTGACGAGGATGACGGCGGGAGGACGGCCACCTGCTCGCTGCCTCTGCTTTCCGTCTGCTGCCGGGCGAGCGACCGACGGCGTCAGGAAGAAGAAGAACAGGACGCGCGCGACGGCTGGGGGTACTGGGCCGGGAAAAGCGAGATGGGCCGGGGGAAGCTGGGTATGACGGGCTACTGCCTGCTCTGGGCTGCTGTGGCTGCTTCTCTTTCCCTTATTTTTTTTATTCCTTTCTCTTTTATTTCTCTTTTCTCTTTTATTTGTTGATTTGTTTGTTTTCAAACCAATGCAAGTTCAAACCAGCTACTGATTTCGAAAACTATGAACTTTACTACCAGGAGGTTTGGAAAAGAGGAGAGATAGAGGGGCAACTTGGGTTGTGGTAGGATAGGTGGGGTTTAGAGCTCTTAGCTAGGAAGGTTATGGCATGGGGGTATGGGTCCATGTTAGATGGGTTTAGGGTTGACAGCTAGAGAGGAGAGGGAGAGGGGTAGATGGTAGCTAGGGTTCGGAAGCATAACAAGAGGTGGCCAAAAGGAAGAGGAGAGGGATTAGGGTTTAGATATAGGGTAAGGTTAGATCTAGCTTAGGGTTATGGAGAGGGATATTAGGGTTTGGGTTTAGCCAAACAAGGTGGTAGTTTTTAAAGTATGGTCCAAGAGATCCAAAACAAGGAGCACCTAGTTGCTCTTAAAACCAAGCTCCTACTAAGCTAACAAAACAAACCAAAGAAGAAGGCCAAGGGTGATGGTTGCATGGCCCATGCATAACTAATAATGCTAGGTTCTATTTTGTGAAAACAAAATAGATGTCCATGGCATTTATTCATATGCATTCCAAAATGTGGACAAGGCCAAGCAAAGATTAGGGGTGGATTCCAAACAACCAGTCATGAGCTAGAGACAAAACAACAAAATGCCAAGCTCAGAATAGTTGGATGGTGGAATATAAAAGGTGGTGAAAGAAAAGGTGGTGGAGTCAAAAAGAGAGATGCCCTCAACTCAACTTGGGCATATAACAATATATCAAGAGCCAAATACAATATCAAGAGGCAACCACAAATAATCATGCCCATGAGATAAGAACCAAACAAGAAAGGGTTTTATATGATGCTCAAATGCAAGGTGGTATGATGGTATGAGCATGATATGATGATGATGCAACAATTATATGTTGGAAGTGGCCCATTTTATTATTATGACAAGTAGCATTACAGGAGTTAGACAACTGGGATGCTACATTTGCAGAAGTTATCTAACACATTATTTTACCTACAATATTCCATCACCTACCAATATCACCAATATTTTGTAATTGATTGAATGGTATAGACAAGAAAAATAAAGCTAGAAGAAACATAGGAGCTCCTATTTTATGTTTGGTCGATATGGAATTATAGAAATAATAACATTTTTAACAAAATTGGAGTCTCTAATTTATTTGCAGGTTATTCGTATGACATCGTATTAGATCCAACTTTGGTATTTGCTGCTCGCGGAGGATCGGCGGGAGCCTGTGATTATTGGATGCAACCGATTGTACACATTCGCTCATGATATTATAGCCATGTTGGTTGGAGGAATACATAAACTAAGAGATGTCTAGATGTCGTATGATTGTTATTTTTGTTATCTTCAGATGGTTGGTATGTGTATCAATCCTCTTTGATCTTTGATTTGTAATACTTTGATGAATAAACATCATAATAAAGGGATGTGTGCATCAATTGATGCATAGACCGGGATGCTTATCCCCATTTATAGAAAACATGTGGAAGTAGGAGAAGATGTTTATTTAAAGTAAAACATAATTTTGATTGTCGTTTTCTATAATATTTCAGAAATATTTTGTATCAATGAAAAGTGAAACATATTTAAAGATAGATGAACTTTGGAGTGAAACATCCTACAAGATGGGGTACATACAGCGTGAGGCTCCAGAGGAGAGAGGCGATCGGGAAAAATCCCATCTAGGGTTATCTTCCCCTCGCCAGCAACGCAACCGGTCCACTCCTTCTCTGGTGGCCTTGGGGCATTGGAGGCATGACAGACTAGGTCCCTCGTTGGGGGGGGGGATTTCTATTCTTTGTTTTGCTTATTTTTTCAGTGTCTTTTTCGAGATGGTGAGACCGCGTCTACATCATGAAGTTAGAATAAGGTCATCTCTATCATATCCTCGTTTCGGTGGTGTGTCTAGCACTAGGGGAGAACACACTGAGTAATGTGTTTACCATATTCTTGTGATCTGGTTATTTTTCGTGTGGATTCAGCTCAATCTCTTTGTATATACGGTTGTCGTCTTTGACAATGGTAGCTGCTTTTGTGTGTCAGTTCTTTGAGTCTTTAGTCATGTCTATCTACTACAACGAGATCTATTACGACAAGGTTTGCCCAGTTTCGGTGATGGAGGGTGAGGCCGGTGGCGCGCCTTCAGCCTACACTAGTGTATGTCGCTAAGTGTTGCAAGGATTTATTTGTGATTTTTATTACTTTTAGAACTCTTTCTACTCTCTGTTATTGATGGTTAGTAATAGATTGGTAGAATTTTCAGAAAAAAACATCATATGAGACGGAGCATGCATCAATTTTGACAAATATTAGGTATCTGTTTGTTTTTGTTGCATGGCCTCGCCGGTGTGGCATGTACCATTCTTTTTTTCCGAAATGGAGGTGATACCCGGCCTCTGCACCAAAATGATACACCGTTGGTTCGTTTTGATGACTACTTATTTACCTTCGAACCTAGAGGGCAGACAACCTTCTTTGCTTCGTACATACTGGCGGGCAATACGTTATCTTTTGAAAGCATATTTTTTATCATCTTTAGAAACTTTTTAAATGAGGAGTCAGGTATAGCACACTCAGCCTTCCATCGCAGCAATTCTAGTGTGTTGTCCAGTTTTTTCAGACCATTTTCACAATTTGGGTACAACAACTTTTTGTGATCCTCTAACATGTGATTGAACTTCTCCCTATCCTTTTCAGTTTCACAATCTCTTCGTGTATCGGCAATGGTCCGACCAAGATCATCAGCGGGTTCATCATGTGTCTCTTCTTTATCCTTCCCTTCAGCATCCCCCATGGAAGTATCTTCGTACTCAGGGAAACCATGATAGTTGTCATCCTCCTCCTCTTCTTCATTGTCTTTCATTATAACCCCTCTTTCTCCGTGCTTGGTCCAACAATTATAACTGGGCATGAAGCCGGACTTCAATAGGTGGCTGTGAAGGGTTTTTGAGTCAGAGTAATCCTTCTGATTCCTACATCCACTACATGAACAGAATACAAAACCATTGCGCTTGTTTGCATCAGCAACACGGATGAATTCATGCATGCCATTAATGAACTCGCCAGAGCGTCGGTCAGTACCGTACATCCATTCCTGGACCATCTGCATTAGGTTAATAGTTTGCTGCCCAGGGGGATAGCTGCCCCCCGGTTGGATGCCGTCGGGTCTACCTCATCGAGATACGTGCCATACCCTCTTAATATATTTTAGTCACATTGAGTAATGAGTTACCCATCTCTAATAAAACCGACAACTAGCAGTATGTCAAGATGGCAACAGTAGTCAGTACAGCACCGAGAAACTAATGTTTGACTAAAACAGTATCAGCTTATATATTTTAGAGTTCTAATTGTACTAGCGATGGTACTGTTTGGCATGTCAGCGATTAGGCAACAAAGCAGGCATCCACATCGTACATCACGGGTCACCCCGGAACATGAAGTCAGTCTTCGCCTCGAGAACAGGACCTGTCTCAGGACACCACATGTCTGTCGCACCCGTTTGGCATGGGTTCAGGCATTGCACAATCAGAAATTTTAATTTGTCTATAGGTGGCCGCATAAGCAATGCATTGCTTTGTTACCAACAAAGCAACACCCATGACTGAATTCAGAGTTGCTCTCATGTCACCTATATTGAGTGATTAAGAAAGGAACTCTACAAATGGACATGTTGACGACAAATGTATGCCATCTTTCTCGGTAACAAAAACACACTTCTAGTAGCCACGCCGCTTTATCGTATTTATAGGCACGTGTCTGCGATCAACGGACCTGACATGGACGCGTCGGCGTACAGTGTGCTTATACTAGCCCCCAATCAGATCTACTAGGGATACAATAGTACTCTCTTCGTTTGAAAATATAAGATATTTTAGGTTAGTGAAGCTTATATATTTACACACATTTTAGTGTGTAGGCTATTGGCCACAAGACTTTTTTTATTTTTCAGATATCACAATGATGAATTACGGAATATTTATATAAAATACGAGTAGGAGTAGAATATTGGAATATGTAGATGTCGTTGAGATTTTTTTACCTGGGTCTATCGAGTAGTACCTACTAGCAGGTATTTATCACATGTAAAAGGGAGCACTAAGCATGACGACAAATACCTACATGCGTAACGTCTGCGCTGAGCGATTAAGTCACTGCAATGTACTTCCATGTCACTCCAAAACCATATAGTATCTTGTCATTTTACCAGCAACATTTGTGTCTTACCTACAAGGACACAACGTCACTTAAGGAGGCACCTAGTTGTCTGACATAGTACTACAGTCCATACACCCACTTTAATTGTCGATTACTAGGGCTATTGCTGCTAAACACCAGACAGCTGCCATGTACCGGTGTAGATCTCAATGCAGATCATATGGTGTCCACAAGGGGGGCAGTTATCCCCCTTGGCAGCGAATCCACACTCTCTGCATTATAGTAAAAGTATATCAAAAACCATTACACAACATGATAAAATTATTACAAGTTATATTGAGAGCTTCTAGAGCATTAATTTTGAATTTTGAAAAATTTAAATGCACCAATTTGTGAATTGGAGAAAACAATCAACATGATAAATGTGGATTTTTTTATTATTGTTCTATCAGTGAAAACCTCATTCCATTCTAAGCTCTGAAACTCTAAAATTACACATTTCAATTTTTAGTAACCATGTGTCTAATCAAAATTTGTTACACATATATATCAAAATCCTTTTACTTCTAGAGCATGCATGCATTGATCCATATCTCCATATATACTTCTAAAGCATTATAGAGCTAAAGTAGCAATAAGAGATGAAAGAATGAAGTTCTAACCTTTTTAAGCTTTGGATTTATGGGTTGCAAACTAAATCTTGAGAAAAAAATGCCATGAACTCGCTTGTTTTTTGAGAAAAATGGCCACCATATGCTTTAGGGCAGCAGGACAGGCAGCAGAATATATAGTGATGGCAACTAGTCTCAGGCCGTGATACGACCCGGGACTAATAGTCCACTAAAAGACCAGCTGGCCTGCTCCAGGTCATTAGTCCCGGATCGTATTACGGACCGGGACTAGAGATGTGGTCCGGCCCAGAATTAGTGACTACAGCCGTTTCTAGTCGTTAGAGCCCTCACAACCCGGGACTAGTGCTGGACTGCTAGCATTGTTCACGTCGAACCGAATAGGGTTTTCCAAGTAGTGTTCGGTTATTCTAAGCGAGTACCTTGAAATCTTGAACCCATCGCCAGCATTCCGGTTATTCTAAGCGAGTAGTAGTACCTTGAATAGGAGCTCACGCTCCCGATTTGAAATGGACCCAACATTCCTTGAACGCTACGTATTATGAAGCGCCTCAAGTTTCTCTTATTATTCATCCCATGAAGCCTCCTCGGTTTGCTAGCTACCTCATGATCCGTAATTCCTGATGGTGTCAGCTTATACTAGTAGGCATAGCCGAAGGTGAAAGTGTAACTACAGAGTACGTACAGAAATCGACGACTACAGTACAGTGGTACTGCGCCTGAACTTGGCAAATCATATGGTAATAAATTAATTAGTCGATCCTAGGCGGAGTGTACGTTTACGTGCCGGCGCATATTCTAATTCACCTGTTAACCAAGCGTAGCTCGCTTGCGATCCACTCCAAAGCAAGCCACGCCTTGGCCCTCGATCCAGTCCCCGATCCACGAGCCCTGATCTTATTTTCAGCGCAACTTGCAGTGCAACTTGGGCGTTCCATCCATCCATCCATTCATCTCTGCTGATCCCATGCAAAAACCTCGGTCACGAAACGACTAAAACTACACATCATGGATTCAGCTTGTCGATCTCTACCGCTGCTATAAATTGCGACCCAGCTCGCTTCTTGTCTTCGCAACGTATCCTAGTCCTAGCTTTAGCTACTCGATCTTGTCCTAACCAATAGTAGCTGCTTGGCCGTACCGCAGCTTACTGGCCAGCAGCCTTCGAGCTAGCTACCTAGCAAGGGAAAACATCCATCAGGATGGCTCTGCTAACCAAGTGCCTCGTGCTGACCCTCTCCGCCGTGCTCTTCTCTCTGCTGTCCGCCGGCGGCGCCTCCGCCAGGGGCCTGCCCCCGCCTCAGGCCACGGTGAACTTCAGCATCGCCGTGCAGGGCATGGTCTGGTGCAAGAGCTGCAAGTACAGCGGCTACTATGCCCCCATGGACGCCTCCCCGCTCCAAGGTTAAACTTCAATTATTATTTCACTCTGACATGACATGACATGGCATGGATCCAGAGTCCAGACACATAACACTGTATCTCCGTCTGTCTGTTCGTGTGCAGGCGCGGCGGTGGAGCTGCGGTGCCGGCACGGCCCCCACCGGATGAAGCTGGTGCCGGGGGTGACGTGGGCGGGCGGCTACTTCCTCATCGAGTCGGCGCAGATGGCGTCCTTCACCATCGACGAGTGCAAGGTGTACGCGACGGCCTCCAACTCGCCCGCGTGCGGCGTGCCCATGCCGGGCGAACCGGGCGCCGGCAAGGGGCTGCCGCTCAAGTTCGAGCGCTTCGAGAAGCGCGGCGACGGCCTGCAGGCGCTCTACTCCGCCGGCAACTTCTTCTTCCAGCCCATGCACGCCAACAAGTGCTACTGATAACTGATCGTTCATCGCGCGAGAGGTCGTCGTCGTTCGTCGTGTGTCACACCGTCATGGATCATGCGTGTACTTGTAGGCGTGTAGCATGCATTGCCAAGGAGTTGAATAAATGAATAATAGGATTAGTTTACTGTTGGAGATCAGTACTACCAGGGAGATGCGGTGATGTCACACTTGTCAGGTTGGTTTTAAAGTTTCTTCCGTTGTACAATCGTCGTTTATTTATGTAAGCTTCTCTTAGCAACTCGACGGACGGGGTAAAAACTCGTATTATTAGGATGGACCAAGTTCGTCATGTGTTGAATGGTGTTGCAAGGGTATTTCTTTCTATTGCTCTGTTTCTGTAAGTTCAGACATGTCTGCGTATTTTGCAGTATGTACCGAGAAATGCATTTATTTTATGGGGGAAAATCTGACCATGAGTGTCAAACCGGCCAGGTTTCTAGGCGGGCTTAGATCGGCTCTGGCTCCACAGTTACGAGGCCTAACAGAGAATATATACGCACGCTAGACAGGCCTACTGGGGACTCTCACAAAATTTAGACCAACTTTTGGCCTAACAACCCACAAAATGATGTAGTGAAAGTTATATTGTTTTTCCCGTAGTCTCTACTATTAAAAAGAAGTTGGTGTTGGTAGGTTCTACTTTGGCACTTTAACATCAAACATTGGAACAATAAGAGCCGTATGATCTGCATCTGATGATAGGTAGTCGTTTCGCTAATTACACTGAGTTGCCACCGATAAGTAGGAATTGCCAGTTTATAGAACGAAAAAGGAAGCCAACACGGCCCGGCCCATCGTCCTAGACCTCCTCGGCTCCTCCCAATGAAACCCTAGCGCCAGCCGCAGGATCCCACCGCATCCGTCCTCCCGTCTCCATCACCCGCCCCGCCCCAGCCGCAATCCCGCCACCACTCGAAGCTCGAGCACCTTCAAGCAGGATGTCCTCCCTCTGGAGCGCCTCCAGCACGATCACCGTCGCCAATATTTCCCAGCACACCGAGGAGGATTTGCCGAAGTAGGACCACGAATTGTGGGCGTGCACTCATTTCTCTCCTAATCTCACGTTCCCCTTCCATTTGATTTCCTATATACTGCTTCTTCCGTTCGTGTCACTACCATGAACGTATCCCTATGATTGAGCTAGCAGCCTCTGTGCCTCGCCAGAATTGCCAATAGGTTGGCTTCTCGTCATTGTTCTTTCATTCATTCCTTGCATCTGATTTCATATCTAGACAGGCCACATCTTCTTCGCTCTCTCGTCAAGGTTGATCTTTTTGGCTAGAACAACAAGAGGGACCTGACAAGAACACGGCAATGCCTACACAGTGGTGAACGTTTTTTTTTCATCTATCAAATTCATGGCCTGACATATACTCGTGTTTATTTTGAGAATAGGTCAATGCCTATAGAGTGGTGAACTTTTTTTAATCATCCATCCTACCACGGCTATTCTTGCATTAGTTTATTTTTTTCATAGAAAATTAGTTTTGCTTTTGTGTCAATAGAAGTAAAGTGAAATTGGATAGTGTGTAATTAGAGACACATTTGAAAGATGGACTACTTGTATATTAAACAATATATCAAAGCCATGCTTTCTGATCTCAGTTGTTTTTATCTTTTAATTTTGTTTAGGGCACTAATTATACGACAAACACATCTAAGCATTTCAAAAAGCATCCAATATTTGTAGTCTCATCCATCAATATCTTACTTTTCGCATTTGATTATGTTTAGTAGGTTTTCATGGCTTTAAGCATTTGATTGTGTCTTCCATTAACTGTCCAGTTTTCACGCAATGGAGGAAAAAGGAGACTTGTTCATATGTTGATGTCAGCCAACAAATTCTCATGTATTGGCTGCTCTACAGTAAAGTACTTATGTTGCACTTATGGTAAACTAAATATTCATTATTAAGATGATTTCTACATTGATCTCCCCACATGATTTGTAGCCAGCCTGAAGCGATGCATGTATGACCGGCACAAGTTCAGCTCCATAAGAACTATTTGGTATGTCCCATCTACTATCCGCCAATTCACTAAGCGGGTGAGAAACACTTTGATTAGTACTGTAGAAGAAAACTCTGTCTAATTTTCATACTATTCAGTCAAGAGTTGAGGTACTGGTTTAATCAATAAACTCTGGAAGTCTTTTTACATAGTTAGTATATGCAGAAGTTTATCTTACAGTGTTCGCTTGCTCTGTTTTTCTCCGGGGAACAAGTTTACAAAAGATGTACTTGATGACATGTCAAAGAGGTCCA
The DNA here is from genome assembly GCA_910589765.1 of Avena atlantica. NCBI lineage: Eukaryota > Viridiplantae > Streptophyta > Magnoliopsida > Poales > Poaceae > Avena > Avena atlantica. The sequence continues at coordinate 469,414,736 of OU342733.1, forward strand.
AGAGTCTTTGTTGAAACATCTTGCCAAATGTTGTCTCCTTTTCAGTATCTGGTAAACTATGCAAATTATATGATAAAAGTTACTCGTCCGAAAAGTATGAAACACTATTTGGCTGCTTTTCTCACTGAGGTTTGTATCTTAGGTGTATTTTTACAACAATGTAGTATTCTGGTAAACAATGAAGAATTGGTAGTACTCTGCTTAGTTTGTAAACTGTTGAGTTCCACGTGTGTTGCCGACGTTGTTTTCCCCGCGTTCGCTTGCTGTCTTCTACGCCGAGGTCTCCATCATCTCTTCCAAGTGCTTACGGTCGTAGCAGTCAGACTAGCCCGATGAATCTATGCCAGCGTCGGATCTCTCCTGTGGGTGACGTTCAGTTATGAGTCCTCACCTCCGAATTCATCTCCCGGAAGTCCGATTTACCATGGTGACCAGGTATCCCATTCAGCTATTTCCATCATTTGATAGGAAAAAATTGCCCTAATTTGTGCTGCCAAGTCAAGTGGGATTTCCATATGTTATCATTGTGCTCTAGAATGGGTTGGTTGAGCTTGCCAAGCCTTCCTCTTGGATAGATGCACTGTAAAAATATGAAGATTGATGGGCAAATGCATGTTGTTTGTCTATTTATTTAAAGGTCTATTGTTTTTTAGTTGAGAATTGTTTTATTTCGGTCTGTTAGGTAGAATCTAAAGATTAGCGTGCAGTGAAGGTATTTAATTTGTTATTGTTTTCTCTGTCTTAATTCAATCCCTTAAGATGATGATCTTAAAATTTTACACAGAAGCCACTTCCATATTTACTGAAGGTGCATTTACAATGATCTTGAGAACTGTTGTGGATGATAATCAGTAGTGTAGAAAGCAATTTGAATACTCAATGCAATTTCAATCAGTATCCTCATCTTTGTTAAATCACTCAATACTCATTACGATTACACTTAGTATCCTTAGATTTGTTTAAATAAATCGTTTAAGATAGAAGTATCCCTATTTGTAGCATATTGGAGGTAGTATCGCTGCCATGTATCTAATTTACCTTGTATCCAGAAATGTTTTTTCCAAACTGCAAATACCACAAAAGTCCTGGTGCTACTTTATTAGTATATTACTGTGTCTCTACTGTATAGAAAATACATCTCATGTCTTGAAGGTTTGTTTTTCTTCTCCAGAGTGAAATTGCTTCCGCTATTCCAGAGTGAAAATGGATGCGGGCAATACATGGACATGGGCAATTTGTGATGCGTGTGCATGTGCTGAAAATATGAATCCATGTATAGAACATATGGATGTGTTTTGGACCCCTTTATGTATCCCTCATATTGTTGTCAATTATTTTACTAAGCTTATTGTTTTTATTTTGAATTATATTTCTTGAGTTTTAGATTTTCACTTTTCTTGAAAGACGAGAAATGCTACGGTTTAAATCCATGGGTTTTGAAGATGCGTGAATATCAGTAGCACAGTTATTTTGAGGGATCATAGTCATATTACGATTTCATAGTTTGCCTCCCCTTCTATTTTCATTATATCAAGTACAACCATCTTTCTGTTTGCAAATTACAAAAACAAATTCAATCATCAGGAAAACATAATTATATGTCCAACATAACTTAAGTGCACTCTTTCCCATACTTTTACAAGGATTATCAATAAATGCAATTTTTATCTATATTACTAAATTATATATTTGCTTCAAAGTGTCAAACAGAAATTGATTTTATTTTGTTTCAAGTATAATACTCCTACATAACTTTCAAAAAAATGCACAAACCAGTCACAGTGAAAAAAACTAGAAGGGATAAAAGATGGAAGCATCAATACATGGAACTTATGTCTTAGGTAAAACATTTAGCACTGAAGCGATGAGGAGGAGCGACTCACAAGTTCGAGGAGCATGGTGCAGGTGACGTGCATGTGGGCCCAACTTGAAGGGGCTTCACCGTGGTGGTAGAGGCACATGCGCCAGCATGTGTGATGGAGATTTTGAGTTGGATTGTTAGATTTGGTGAAAACTGAATCTATGGGAGGTGATTATGTTTAAGGGAGACCTGAGACTCATAGACCTCCATATATCCTAGATTTAGTTTATTTACTTTGTTCTAGATTATAGTTTTTGTTGTGTTGCACGGGATCTTAATGTTTTTACAAATTAGGGGTTTTCATGGGACATTTCCTCAAAGGATATAAATTCTTGCTTCTGGTGTTCTATGTTTGGTAACGATTGGGGAGAGGCGGACCAACAACTTCCTCCGTGACATACAAGGCTTGCAGCCAAGGCAGGACCGAAGCCAAAGGTCGGCTTGGCCGAGATGGGTGACAATGAGAGCGGGGAGAGAGAGGAGGTGCCGTTCTAGGAGCTTTGCGAGTGGTGCGAGCAGGTTAACAAGACACATGTTTGGCCAAGGGTAAGGTTGTGGTGGCGACCTGCAAGTAGTGCGCTCTTCAACCTTTGCAAGAAGGTATGCACAATCGTCCGCACTTAGACTTTGGTTCTTGTTCTTAGGAATCGAATCAATCGACGATGAGGTTGCAACTTTTTACTATTAAAAAGTATTCATTTTGCTGATTCGACATTTTAATTGTTTCAATTGCAGACTCCCTGACGACATTGAGCAAGTGTTAGTGATGTGGTTAAGTGTTGCATGCAACGGAACTATCCAGCCGCAACAAAGAACTAAATCAAGCATGTGGATCTGAAACCGGCTATGGCTGATCGACATCATGATGCTTGGCATACACGACACGACCTATCTATTTGCAATGTAGGAATGAGATGCATCATTGGTAATATCCATCGGTGGTATGTGTTTTGAGAAAGATGAATGATAACAAAGTGTTGTTGTTTGTAGATACTAGCTTTTTTCATGATTTCAATATGTGTCTTTGTCTATTTGGTTTTGTTTATACATATTCTTTTTAATTAATCCTTTAACTCGTAGCAACGCACGGGCACTTAACTAGTGTGCTGTAAAAAATTTATATTTTGGAACAAAGCTAGTATAAGATAAGTGTATTTGTATTTTACACTTAAAATTTGCAACTAAACCTATATTGGGACTCCTCGGTGGCGGACACGGAGGTGTAACATCCCGGCATTTAGGAACCAACGAAGGATAGATTTAGTAACCTATGAAATTACATGCATTCATCTGTTAAAATATGGGTAAATTTTTCGCCAAATAAAAACCTAAAGTGATCAAAGTTTCTTTCACTCTTTAAGATTAGGAATAGCCTCGGAGAATGATCTTTATAAACTTTGATATGATCTTTGTGAATTAGTGTGATTTGGGAAATGAATTTTAAATTCAAACCGGAGTGTTGGATTTATAATTTAAAAGAATTTAGAATTATGTTTGAGTAAATTGATTTAATCAAGCTATAACATTTAGTAACTCAAACTTTAATAATATAACATAATCAAGAAAATGAATATTCATTCCATATCTTTATTCAATAAATAAGTTACAAAATGTAACTTATGAAATTAATCAAGAATCTTTACAATAGTAAATGAAATAAAAAGAAAATCTATATATTGAGTAATATTATAATCTTTATTACAAAAGGATAAAATAAAGATTACAAAAAAATAAAAGAAATATTACAAAGGACTATTCTATAAGAAAACAAAAACCTAATCTAAATCTTGAATCTTCAAGTCTTGTACCTACAAAACAAAGAATAAACAAAAAGGAAAGAAAATAAAAGGTTAAGATATTTCTTTTACTCTCAGTAGTGACACTGAGATGCATTGTTCCATTTTACATTATTGAGTAAATCTTGTAGGGGCAAGTTTCACCGATATGAAAGAACTAAATCTTTCATCGTTTTTAAGCCATAAGTCAAATAACTCCAAACAGCAAGAAGGGGCAAGTTTCACCAGACAAGTAAGTGTAATCAGATAAAAAGTAACTTCCATTCCCTAAGAATATCCACAAGGTGCAGCAAGCACACAGGCAGCACACACACCTAAATGCATGGTGTGTGCTGTCAGCACACCAACAACAGGCCATACAAACAAAACTGCTCAGTACAGCCGTGGGAAGCACCCCCAGCACCATTTCTTGCTCATACACATCAAGCACAGCAGCCAAACCAAACCACCAAAGATCAACCAAACATCAGCAGATGGTGACATAAGGAGGGGGAAGGATTAGGTGGAGAGCAAGGCCAAGTCCAGGAGCTAGGAGGAGCAGGTTATCTCAAGGTCAAGCACAGGAGCTCAGCAAAACAGGAACAACATCAGAGGTGAAGGACAGGATCCAATCAGCAAGATCAACACCACCTAATTCCATAATCATCAGTTTTTGTGGTGAGTATCATAAAACCATCACATGATCTAATCATACTATCTAGACAGAAGCATGTGTTGTTTTATGAAAGAATCTCTCAATAATCACCCAAGTGAGGTGAATCTATCCTAGAGATTTTAAGTATAAAGATCAGGAATCAAACTAAGCCAAAAGCACCAATCTCTCAGACCAGCCTCACAGAGTTTGGTGTTAGCACATGCAACTTAAATAATTCCTCATTTGTTCTTATCAGACCGGGGCACATCTGTCAGAGGGAGTAGCACCTCTAATTTTGCAAGTTACAAACAAACCATTTGCTCAACTAACTAGGACTTAAAATCCTAGAGCCTCAGACCAACATCATAGGCATAAACAGCAAGGGAGTTTTCACTTTATTAAGCATCTAACAAGTCTCAGGTACTGACTATAAGTAAAGCCAACAACCAGATCAACTTGTGTACCATTCCAGGATGGTTTCACAAGAAATGATCTTACAGCTAAGCCAACATGATAGCCTAGCTTACAGGAATAAAATAGCAGACCAATATACATCATTTCCCTGAGACCAATCAGAGATCATTCAATATCCCTATTTCTTCTCAAAGAATCATCAGATTCTATTGAATAATTTTAGGCTATAGATAAACATACAAGCCAGTAAACACGGGTGCAGTGAATCATTACTGACAGTGTTACTGTCAGTATCAAGATACTGACAGAAGATGAACATACCAAATAACAACATCACGCAATCAGAGACAGGGCTATGAACCACTAGCATCATATTACCACTAGCATCAGATCAACCCAATATCTCATAATCAGAGGATAAAAACCATCACTAAGGGCAGAAAACACAATCTTCACTAAGCATCAATATCAGACCATATCATCATCTCACAAGCACCAGGGATGAACCCTAGACATCAGTTCAAATCCTAAATATAAATGGGTCACCAGATGCACATAGAGGGACTCGAGGTAGCCAGAGGTACGAGTGATCATAGAAACATTACTCACCGGTGGTCCTCGCTGAAAGATTGAAGAGGAAGCAGAGGGGTCGACGAGCTCGCGGCGGCACGGGGAGCACCCAGAGGGCGCTGCAACCCGCACCGGCTATGGCGGCAGCCACGGCAACGCACGAGCACAACACATCACCACGGGCGGATCAGCGGCGGCGGTGGTAGCACCATCCCCAAACCCTAGGGTTCGGGAAGGGGGCTAGCCTGGCCAAAGAAGGGCCCCGGGATCAAATCGAATTGGACTAGATGGACGAGCGTGGTCGACAACCTCGCCCTGCACCACGGCGGAGAGCAGTGCACGGCGGTGGCTCCATCGACCATGGGGTCAAAGAGAGAGAGAGAGAGAGAGAGAGGACCGATAGGGCCAGAACCCCTTCGGGGAGCTCTTTTGGTCATAACCACTTGGGCCAGAATGGCCCAATAAGCCCAATAAGGCCAGCCCAATCACCCAAGGAAAATTTTAATAATTAAGAAAAGACCAAAATGCCCCTGAATTTAAATAAATTCTAGAAAATAAAATAAAAATCCAAAAGTTATAAATAAAATATTTTTGGATTCACAATAATCCAATCTATCTAAATAAAATAAGAAATAAAATTTTAGGCATATAATTTTTATCAAGAATTTTATAATATATATATTCCTTATGGAATTTTATAAAATTAAAGAAAGATGATAAAAATAAATAAAAATCACTTTTATTATATACCAATATTGTAGTATTTTAGAAAAATAATATATATATTTAAAAGAAAAATGATAATTCTTAAAGGAATTATTAAATGAGTAAATTCAAATAAAATAAAATAAAATAAGGAATTCAATATTCAATAAATATTAATAATTAATATTTATAAATTCTTTACTTATGAAAAGAATTTATATATTTTAAATAATGGGGGAGAATATACAAAAAACTAAATGATGCATTACATTACTTTGCATAATGATTTTGTTTATTTAAATATTGTCCTTACCCAGCAATAATGATGTTTTTATAGACATAGAAGCTCAAGGTCTAGTGCAAGCATCCGACTTCACTACCTTGCAATCACAAGGCAAGTTTATTACTTGCTCATATCCTTTGAAGAGTCATTATCATAGTATTTGCAAATTGTATGTTATCATATATACTCCAAAGAAAGAAAATACTATTTTCTCAAATAAAGAAATCTTAGATATCATCCTAAGTGATGATATAATGGAGCAAAATAACTTAGAGTTCTATTTGCAATAATGATGATCAATTAGGAACTTAATAACCTATGACATCAGTGATTTTAGCGCCGTATATCACGCGTTAGCCATGAGATTTGGAATTGGACAGAGAAGTCAGCTGTATCTTCTTCCTCTCACATGTAGCCGGATGTGCAGGTCATGACTGTTATCACTCGTAGCATGCATATTAATTGGTAATTCGTAGAGGATATGCAACATATGGGTGGGAACCCTCAACATCCCACGATAGTTCTGGCATCTAACGGTCTGTACAAACCATTGTCGTAATTCAATATGTGGTCATGGTGTACACCAAGGAGGCATGCGAGGTCAAAAAGAGGCAGCTTGGATCACCTATTGGGCCCCACATCATGGAATTGTGGACGGGAAAGTACGCCTGGTTGTGCAACAATGAATTGATATCTTATGGGTAAAGTAACGCACCTCTGTAGAGTGTAAGAACTGTAACTTGTTACTCCCTATTCCGGGAAGGAGCTATGAACGCGGCAGGAAAGGAACTCCTTGAAAGTTCTGGTCAACCTGTGAAGGCTGATGGTCATAGGTTTTCAATAACATCAATCTTTGAAGAAAGATTTACGAAAATTGCATAGTGCCAAGGACTGATAGTCCGAGGTGGTAGATAGAGCATCAAACTTCCTATCTTGCATATAATGAATTCGCTGGGTAACGCTGTTACTCATCCTTTTCTTTGATACCTTGCTTAGACTCTGAGGATCCCGAAGATACGCCAATGTATGCAGTTGAATGCCAGGAAGATGTGTTCTACGAGGAGCCTAACCTGTCAGGAGGTGTTGAAGGAGTGGATTACAAAATCCGCTATGGTGCCGATGACAACAAGTCCAACTAAGTATCCTAGTTAGTAGTAACCGACGGAGCCAAGCAGCATGAACCATATAGAATAAGCTGTTGATCTCAACTCCAAGTTGGAGTTGCTACTTTTGAATTCCGCTGAAACACTTTATATTTTGGTTTGTAAGTTGAATTTTTCTGAAGTCTTGAACTTCTGGTATTGTAATAATAATAATGTGTGAATGTTGTAACATGGACCCATAATGTTTCTGTTGTACCACTCTGGGGGATGTGATATTTATAGAACGGTGTTCTGTGGATGTCATGTCAACGACTATAGTGTACTACACATGCAGTGGTATGCCGGGTCACCGCTGTTGGTATCAGAGAAAATTGCTTTGACCTTAGGTTGGAAACCTAGTAAAGGGTATTACCTGTAGGAGTGTGTAGCAACGATAAAGAATTCTCTAAATGAAATATAATGGGTATTCAAATGAGAATATTTTGTTATATGTTTTACTGCGATAATTCTTTGTTATGATGCAATATATTATTTGTTACTAATAGAAATATTTTTCTTATATACAGAGCTATGGCACCAAAGTTTCCAAAACAGACTTTGGTAAGGAAAGAGGATACTCTTGATGATTAACAAGGATCATTCACAGACCAACTTCGTCAACTTTTAAAGATTTTTAGTTGTACAACTAAAATTCCAGTGAATACCATAACCTATTATGATGGTCGGATGTTATCCAAGTATCGTGTGAGTATCCAACTTCCAGAGGAGCTTGGGTTATATCACGATTTACCTATAGGTGAAGGTAGGAGTCATTTAACAGCATATCATGTTGTTGTTGTGGAGTCGATAACTAATATCCGGGAGCATAAAGCCAAGGAGTTAGAGGGTAGCACATTTTCTGTGATTCCTCATGATTCCATAGACTCGGAGCATGTACCGGATCATCTTACTTTGGTTAAGAAGCATCCTAAGTTAGCTTCCAAGTTTATGGATATATACCGAACCCTCGTTGCGTCTTTTTATAAGACACATCAAGTAATTGTTGAGGATAAAATGACATATTAGAAGATCTAACTAATCCGGAAAGGAGGAAGCAGTTAGCATTCCAGTTGAAGAAGGAAGCGAGTAGTAGTACAAAACCCAACTTTAAGGATATACCTATAGATCCTAAATCTTTTACACCATATCCTTATTCACCAAGGCCTGAACCTATATATGATCCTACTATGGATATGAGGTATGCAGTACCACAGGGTTCAAAGGATGGTTCTGATTCAGAACATCCTATTAAGAATTCTGATGGCTGGAGAATGGGATCATCTGAAGGATTCCAGGAACACCAGATGTCCATAGATGGTTTTGACAGAAATGTTGGACAATCTAGCTGGATGGGTGCAAGAATTAACTCTAGTAACAGTAGTAGAGATACCATATTCAGAAATAATCAGGATGAAGAAGAGGATCCTGAGGAGAGAGTATTTGAATCATCAACACCTTCTCAAAACCTAGGGAATATACATTATCCGGTGTTTAACTATCTTGCCCAAAGGAGCACCTGGGGACCAGCAGGATCTGCATATTCTGTTGACGACTCAAGGAATGAAGCTTAGGAGATGCAAGTGGGAGATAATGTTGAATATGTTTCTGAAGACTTTTCAGCTGAGCTGGAGGGAGTCAGTGCGCTCAGGTTGAGTAATGACTCAAGTCCTCACACTTCAGATACTGAGTATGTTCCTTCTGGAAGGCCATTTGTTCCACAAACTATGCGACGAACGTCACGTCATCACGGTTGTACATCAGGCATGTATGATGAACGTAGTTACTACTAGAAGTAGGCAACTATTTAGAGGTATCGAGTGAAGGGTTTCGCGGCATAGTAAATCAAAAAAATTCTACGGATGCGAACGGGAAAGCCAAGATCTAATCTAGGAGATTCAAACAATGAGGGGGAATAGATGAGATCTTCATACCCTTGAAGATTCGCACAGCGGAACGTTCGACGGAACGTGGGTGATGTAGTCGTACTCGCTTCTCCTCCTCGCGATCCGATCCGATCTAACACCGCAAGTGGCGATGCCTCCGAGAGATGCACACGTGTGGCACCTCAACGTCGCCTCCTTCCTCGGTCCAGCAAGTATGGTGGAGAGACGGATTGGATCTACAACGCGACGGCGCGGTGCATGTGGTGGAGAGTTTCTGCAGCAGGGCTTCGCCTACGTGCAGTCGGGAGGGAGAGAGAGAGGAGGGCAGCAGGGCGGATAGGGCTTGAGGAGGAGGTGTGGGAGGGGGTGCGCCCCCAGCCCTCTTTATATAGAGGGGTGGGCGGCCAGCCCTTGCCCCTCCCCCAAGCCCTAGGGCCGGCGGCCAAGGAGGGAGGAGTGGGGGGCAAGTTCCCCCCCCCTTTCTAGAAGCTCCTGTAGGGTTTTGCCCTAGGTTGGCCGGCTGGGCCCTACGGGGCCTTGTGCCCCTGGACCAATGCAGCCAGGGTACTCCCTCATAGGCCCATGCCCCCTCCCGGCAGGTGGGGCCACGTTGGTCCCCCTCCGGAAGGTTCTAGAATCTTCCGGTACAATACCGATTAACACGAAACAATTCCGAACTCCAAAAACTGCATTGCCTTATATGAATCTTATTCTCCGGACCATTCCGGAACCTCTCGTGATGTCCCGGATCCCATCCGAGACTGCGAACAAAAACTCATAAACCAATTATCCAATCTATCCTAGCATCGAGACACGTTAAGTGTGTGACCCTTCGGGTTCGAGAATATGCATACATGATCTTATATCAATAATCAATAGCGGGGTCTGGAAACCCATATTGACTCCCACACATTCATCGATGATCATATCGGATGAACCATGATGCCAGGATTCAATCAATCCCATATATATATTCCCTTCGTCGCGCGATATTTTACTTGTCCGAGATTTGATCGTCGGTACCGTCATACCTAGTTCAATCTCGTTCACAGCAAGTACTTTACTCGTTCCATACCACTCAGGAGGGGCACGCGACCTTGTCGACCTGCGACGTTCAGTAGCAGCATCGTCCGAAGCTTCATGATCCTTGTCATTAGCTTCCTCTATTGTTGGTGCAGGCGGCACTGGAACAATTTCAGGTGTTGCGCTACTCTCCAACTCAAGAGAAGGTTCAACAACCTCGTCTAGCTCTACTTTCCTCCCACTCACTTCTTTCGAGAGAAACTCCTTCTCAAGAATGGAACCGTTCTTTGTGACAAACACTTTGCCTTCGATTCTGTGATAGAAGGTATACCCAATAGTTTCCTTAGGGTATCCTATGAAGACGCACACTACAAGAAATGTGTTAACTTGTGACGTTTTGGTAGTGACCATCTACAAAATCGTCTTAAAATTCCACACCGGATGCTTGGGAGGTCCAAAACCTCAATAAACTGTGACGATTTTGCTCAAAACGTCGTAATTTCTTTCGGTGAAATCGTCATAAAAGCTAGAAAGGTCTAAATGCGGAGGATAGCAAGATGGGCCATTGGATGTGTATAGGATGGACGGACAGGATGTTGATCCGTGGGAACTTGACACGCGCGCAGACACCAGATATTTCACCATCGCGTGCCCCTCCCAGTGAACGCATCTCCCCTCCGCCAACCCTAATCCCACCGCCCGCCGCCACCGCCCTCTCCCTTCCTTCTGCAGCGAACACCTCTCCCTTCTCCAGCAAGATCCGCGTGCGCCGCCGCCGCCCTCTGTTCGGGATCCTCTTCCCTGACACCGCCGCACAGGCCACTCCCTCCTATCTCCGCCGCCACCCCCACCCCCACCCCCACCCCAATCACTCCCGATCCCATCTGGCTGATCTCCGCTCGCCCCCCTCACTCCCCCAGCACCACAACCTCTCTTCAAGTCTGTCGGTGGTCGGCGACGCGGTCTGGCGGCGGTCAAGCTCTTTCCCCACCTCTGTGTCCTAACGTCTTATGCATCTGGCCCGTGTTTGCAGGTCCCGTGGATGTTGCTGTGGTGGTTTCAGGCGGCGGCGGCAGCGTGGATGACGTGGCGGCGGTGAGTGATGGTGATGGGCGCGATGGCGGCGGTGAAGGTGGAGGAGCGGGACGGATGCGCGGAGAACCGCCAGCCTCTGGCATCGCCGAGCCCGTCGGCGTACGAGGGAGGGGGCTATGGCGCGCTCGCGCGGATGTCGCCTTTCGATTCCATCCCGGCCAAATCCATGTCCGGTCGTAGGTACTTCTCCTCCTCCTCATCCTCTGCCAACCGTCTGAGACTCTGCTGTTCGGTGTACTGGATAGTGGTTGCTTGTCTGACTCGGATGCTCTCCTCTGCTTGGGTTGGGCTGTGACTAGGATAGGAAAGGTGAGATTCTCCTGGGGTATTTTTAGTTAGTAGATGCAATTGGGTTGGATTGTGAAATGGTGGGGCAGGCCACTGGGCTCCTGATAAATTTTTTCCATCCTCCCTGATAGAAAACATGGTCCCTGTGCAGCTCTACTTTGCACTGAATTGTGAAAATGAGTCCATTTTATCTTATAAACTCATAGTTGCCTCACTTATCTTACTGTGATTCATGTATTGCTTGTTCTTCTTTTTGACTGTTCTACTGTGATCACTGAAGTAGTTTACTTCATAGAGTTTGTATTCAGTTCTTGAAATTGACTGCTTACATGATAACTGTTTACATGTTACTTTACTAGCTAGTTTCTCATACTTTTAATTCTTGGAGTAACAAATCATACTATATGCCATTTTTATATTTGACTGTCCAGTTTGTTTTTCTGTTAAAGTATAGGTCGATATGTGGTGCTGACTACTAGTCAAATAGTGTACCCTTTGTGTGCTTTGCTCTCTAAGCTTTTGTATCTTTTCTGGTGGTTAATTACTGATGTATAACTGTGTCTGGTGGAGATATCTTAGCTCTGGTTTGATGCTCAATTTACATGCTCTGGATTCAGAACTTATATGACCATGGAATATTCACTAAAATGATTCCCAGAAACACTTTCTAGGAAAATGCTTTATTCTCTGTCAGATCTGACAGTGAAATAAGGTATAGCTTTGATTCTAGAATTACTGCTAGGAAAATGATAAAGATTATTTGGGTAATATTGGTAAGTGTAAATGGATGATCAATATGATTACTCTGTCCATATGACAACAATAATCTGAATGATTCCTAGCCAAATGGCTATGAAGATGATTTCATTTAAAGAGCATGTTTTGTGATGTTGCAAATCCCCTATGGCCTGTATTTTTGTTCAATTGCTGGAGCTATATGAGTTCTAGTTTCCTTAAATCAAACTGTGAAGATGAGCAGTGTGTAATTCAGTTACCTTTGTTTTAAAATATAAAATGATTCTTAGATATTTTTGAATATCTAAGAAAAGGATTTATTATCAAACTTGTTGAAGGGCTGATGTTCTAGTTTTAGAGACTAGATTGAGAGTTTGATGGGAGTGAGTTTGGGATTGTGCCTGAGGTGCAATTCCAATTCTTTTGGATTTGTGCCCAGCAATCCCTCATGCTTGCTGGTTTGTGCAAAGATGATTTGTATGCTTTTATGGCCTTGGTATGATTAGTAGAAGTGTGCTATAGCCCCTGCCTAGGATGCAAAGGCTGAGGCCAACTCTAAATAAGAACAGAGATTATGGTGTATCTTTTTATTTCTCTATGAGGAACATACATAGCATCTCTATGTAAATTTGAGAGCACACCCTCATCCAATCCTCCTAGATGATCATCTAGTTGAAATGGTATAGGGGTGGATTTGATGGGTATTAGTCTCTTTATTTTCCCAAGATGCTAATGCAAAAGAGAATACATATGCTGAAAATATTGTAAAGTTCTACCTGCTACAAGATATGATTGTTGATCTTGTTATGCTACTAATATAAGCTTCCATGCATCCTGTCCTAGAAATCCTTCTCCTCCTACTAATATAGTGCTTCTTGCCTCCTCCTACCTTGCAACCATGTTGCCTTTGCTGTGAATCCCTCTACTTCTAGCTCCTGGATGGCTCCAAGGAGCAACCAGAGTTGGTTGAGGGTGAGGTATAACACTCTGATGGTAACTTTGTGTGGATGTGCTGTGGAATGTGGCCAGGTAATTGTTAGCTACGTTGTTCCTTCTTATCTGGTTTCCTGGTCTGCTGTGGTGTTGACAGCAGCTACTTGCATGTTGATGCGCAAGCTGCTTGCAAGTGGGACCTGCTGGTGTGGATGAGATCAAGTGAAAACTTGATATTTGTGGAATCTTTATCTTATTACCTTAGCTTTCATGGTGAAACTTGCCCCTCTCCAGCCTATGATGTTGTACTGAGGCAAAATATACTGATATGAACATATGCTACTTTTTTTTGGTGAAACTTGCCCCTTTCTAAAGTTTAGCTCAATGATGAACTTTTAACAGTGCAACACACTATTCATTTCTGAGAGCAAACTAACAAACTAACCAACTAACTAACCCTGTTGCAACAGAAAATAAAGGGAAGTATTGGATAGTGCTTTATTTAATATCTAGAAACATGCACATTTGTTCTTTGCCTAACTTACTGTCCTATATGTGAAACCAGATGCCCACTTCAAGGATGATCTTGTCCTGGATAGTCTGGATGCAATGGAGGTTGTGATGGCCTTGGAAGAGGAATTTGGTTTCGAGATACCTGATGATGAAGCTGACAACGAGTAGCGAATCTGTCATGTTTACATCTGTTGTATTTGCTGTCTTTTTGGATATTGTGTCTCAAATTTGGCTGATGTATCTGCTATCATGTTTATATCTGTTGTATCAGATATCTATATCTATTATGATGATCTAGCTATCATGTCATGTAATAGTGTTACTTATTAGCCTCGTGGCTATTATGTTTAAATTCTGGATTATATACTGTTGTTTTGTGTGAACTATATATTTGGAAATATTGTTGGGATGGTTTGTACATTTGGGTCCGTACTAGATCTAAAAAGTCGAATACACCCTAAAAAAAAGGCCATGGCCCATAGACACGACATAAAATAAAATGCTCTACAAATGGCCTAGGCCCAAAACAGAAAAAGTCCAACATTATTGGGCCAGCCCATTTAGATCACTAAAATGGACTGGGCTTATTTTGATTTAAGACGATTTCATTTCGTCACAATTTTGCCACGTAGGATCGGCCACGTAGGATCTGAGCTGGCTTGGCTAGATGGTCCATGACGATATTAGATCGTCATAGACATTATGACGATTTAATATCGTCATAGACGGTTATGACGATTTTACCAAAAACGTCGTTATAGTTCATTTGCGACGCCCAGCTTTCGACGATCTCAAAATCGTCATAGAATCGTCATAAACGAACTACTATGACGATTTTGTGACGAAAATGGAGGGTCATATATAGCCATATTCCTTGTAGTGGCATTTCTCCGCTTTGGGTTCGAGCTTGTCCGGCATCAACTTCTTGACGTAAGCTTCGCATCCCCAAACTTTAAGAAACGACAACTTAGGTTTAGCACCAAACCACAGTTCATACAGTGTCGTCTCAACGGATTTAGATGGTGCCCTATTTAAAGTGAATGCAGCGGTTTCTAATGCATAACCCCAAAATGATAACGGCAAATCAGTAAGAGACATCATCGATCGGACCATATCTAATAGGGTTCGATTCCGGCGTTCAGACACACCATTGCGCTGTGGTGTTCCGGGTGGCGTGAGTTGCGAAACGATTCCGCTTGCTTTAAGATGCGTGAGAAAATCATAACTCAAATATTCACCTCCACGATCGGATCATAGAAACTTAATCTTTCTGTTACGATGGTTCTCCACTTCATTCTGAAATTCTTTGAACTTTTCAAATGTTTCAGATTTATGTTTCATTAAATAGATATACCCATATCTACTTAAGTCATCTATAATAGTGAGAAATTAGAGATATCCACCGCGCGTCGAAACACTCATCGGTCCGCATACATCGGTATGTATGATTTCCAACAAGTCCGTTGCTCGCTCCATCATTCTGGAGATCGAGGTTTTGATCATCTTGCCCATGAGGCATGGTTCGCATGTGTCAAATGATTCAAAATCAAGAGACTCCAAAATTCCATCAGAATGGAGTTTCTTCATGCATTTTACACCAATATGACCTAGACGACAGTGCCACAAATAAGTAGTATTATCACTATCTACTTTGCATCTCTTAGCCTCAATGTTATGGATGTGTGTTTCATCCCTTTCGAGATTCAGAAGAAATAAACCATTCACAACAGGTGCATGACCATAAAAGATGTTACTCATATAAATAGAACAACCATTATTCTCAGATTTAAATGAATAACCGTCTTGCAATAAACACGATCCAGAAATGATGTTCATGCTCAACGCAGACACATAATAACATTTATTGAGGTTTAAAACTAATCCCGAAGGTAAAACTAAGGAGAGCGTGCTGACGGCCATCACATCAACTCTTGATCCGTTGCCAACGCGCATCGTCACCTCATCCCTCGCAAGCCGCCGTCTATTCCGTAGCTCTTATTTCGAGTTACAAATATTAGCAACTGAACCAGTATCGAATACCCAGGCACTACAACGAGGGCTAGTAAGGAAAACATCTATAACATGTATATCAAATATACCTTTGATGGTGCCAGCCTTCTTGTCCGCTAAGTACTTTGGACAGTTGCGCTTTCAGTGACCCTTGTCCTTGCAATAGAAGCACTCAGTGTCCGTCTTGGGTCCAGACTTGAGCTTCTTCTCAGCAGGGGCAACGCGCTTGCCGCCGCCTTTCTTGAAGGGCTTCTTTGCACCCTTACCTTTCTTAAAGGTGGGGGGCTTGTTGACCATCAACACATGATTATCCTTTTTGATGTCCACCTCCGCAGCCTTCAGCTTTGCGAAGAGCTTGGTGATCGTATCAGTGGAACCAATCTGATTATGAGTCACTACAAAACTTTTGTAGCTGGCAGGGAGTGATTGTAGAACCCTGTCAATCTTGAGCTCCTCTGGAATCTTGCAGTCCAGTTGCTCAAGGCGTTGAGTGTAGCCCGACATCTTTATGGAGTGCTCACTAACGGAACTCCCTTCCTCCATCTTGCAGTTAAAGAATTTCTCAGAGATCTCATATCTCTCAGAATGGGCCTGAGTCTGAAACATAGTTTTCAGCTCCTCAAGAATCTCAAAGGGCCCGGGATAATCTTTAAAACGATTTTGAAGGTCTGATTCCATAGCAAACAACATGGTGCTCTTAATCACACCATAATCATCTTTGCACGACTGATAGACAGCTTTCTCATCAGCCGGCGCATCAATAGCAGGGGCGTCACCTAGCGCATTCTCAAGGACATAGTCCTTTTGACCGCCAAAGAGAATGATTCTCAGATTGCGGAACCAGTTGGTGAAGTTAGACCCATTGTTTCTAAGCTTTTCTTTCTCAGCAAAAACGTTGAAGTTGAAGTTGGACTTAGCCATTTGATCTACAATATTTGCAAGTACAAATTAGACTATGTTCATGATAACTAGTTCAACTTTTAATCAAATTACTAGATGAACTCCCACTAAATTCAACATCCCTCAAGTTGTTTAGTGAACATGATTCAAATCCACCACACCTAATCCGATCTTCACGAGAAGAGATGTGGTTTCAATGGTGGACAACAAAGTGTCGATCATATCATTCATATGACTCAAGCTTAACCTTTTGGTTCTTGTGTTCCGAGGCCATGTCTGTACATGCTAGGATCGTCAAGTCAGACCCAAGTATTTCCGCGTGTGCAAAACTGGCTTGCGCCCGTTGTATGTGAAAGTAGAGTCTATAGCACCCGATGATCACGTGATGCTTGGACACGACGAACTTTCGCAACAGTGCATACATGGGGAGAACACAGTTTTATCTTGATCTTTAAGTGAGGAATCATCTTATATTGCTACCGTCGCGATCTAAGCATAATAAGATACATAAAAGGATAAACATCACATGCATATAACTTTATGTGACATGGTATAGCCAATCTTCGCGCAATGATCTCCATCTTGTGCGCACCAGCATGATCTCCATCACTCCATGATTGCCTCCACCACTAATAGCAACTACAACTATTGCTAACTACTTAGCGATAAAGTGAAACTATTACATGGCGTATAAGAAGTTGACACACAGGTCATACACAATTATAAAGACAACCATATGGCTCCTGTCGGTTGTGTACTCATTGACATGCAAGTCGTGAAACATTACAAAACATGATCATCGCATACAATATACACATCACATCTTGGGCCATACCATATCACAGAAAACACTCCCTGCAAAAACAAGTTAGACGCCTCTACTTTGTTGTTGCATGTTTTACGTGGCTTATGGGAGTAGCAAGCTAAGAACGATTCTTACCTACGGAAAGCCACAACGGTGATATTATGGTTTCCAAACTCCGGTGTAAATCCCATGACAACTATAGTGAGAGAAACTGGCATCCACCAGCCGCATGTGTGGAACAAGCCACACGTCAAGTGCGGAGCCGGTCTCACGAACGAGGTCGCGTAAGGTTGGCATGGACCGCTTCGATCTCACTATCCCGCGTCATAAGAAGTACACAAACAAGAGGCTTGCAACAGAAAATATCAACGCCCGCAACAACCATGCTGCGTTCTACTCGTGAAACACATCTACGCATAGATCTAGCTCTGATACCACTGAAGGGTTTCGCAGCATAGTAAATCAAAGTTTTTCCTACGGATACGAACAGGAACGCCAAGATCTAATCTAGGAGATGCAAACAAAGAGGGGGATTAGATGAGATCTTCATACCCTTGAAGATTCGCACAGCGGAATGTTCGACGGAACGTGGGTGATGTAGTCGTACTCGCTTCTACTCCTCGCGATTCGATCCGATCTAACACCGCAAGTGGCGATGCCTCTGAGAGATGCACACGTGCGGCACCTCGACGTATCCTCCTTCCTCGGTCCAGCAAGTATGGTGGAGATACGGATTGGATATACAACGCGACGGCGCGATGCATGTGGTGGAGAGTTTCTGCAGCAGGGCTTCGCCTACGTGCAGTCGGGAGGAAGAGAGAGAGGAGGGCAGCAGGGCGGCTAGGTCTTGAGGAGGAGGTGTGGGAGGGGGTGCGCCCCCAGCCCTATTTATATAGAGGGGTGGGCGGCCAGCCCTTTCCCCTCCCCCAAGCCCTAGGGCCGGCGGCCAAGGAGGGAGGAGTGGGGGGCAAGTTCCCACCCCCCTTCTAGAAGCTCCCCTAGGGTTTTGCCCTAGGTTGGCCGGCTGGGCCCTATGGGGCCTTGTTCCCCTGGCCCAATGCAGCCAGGGAACTCCCTCATAGGCCCATGCCCCCTCCCGGCAGGTGGGGCCATGTTGGTCCCCCTCCGGAAGGTTCTAGAAGCTTCCGGTACAATACCGTTTAACCCGAAACAATTTCGAACTCCAAAAACTGCATTGCCTTATATGAATCT
Organism: Avena atlantica; assembly: GCA_910589765.1. Classification (NCBI taxonomy): domain Eukaryota; kingdom Viridiplantae; phylum Streptophyta; class Magnoliopsida; order Poales; family Poaceae; genus Avena; species Avena atlantica. The sequence goes on from OU342733.1 coordinate 469,433,538, forward strand.
TATTCTCCGGACCATTACAGAACCTCTCGTGATGTCCCGGATCCCATCCGAGACTCCGAACAAAAACTCATAAACCAATTATCCAATCTATCCTAGCGTCGAGACACGTTAAGTGTGTGACCCTTCGGGTTCGAGAATATGCAGACATGATCTTATATCAATAATCAACAGTGGGGTCTAGAAACCCATATTGACTCCCACACATTCATCGATGATCATATCGGATGAACCACGATGCCAAGATTCAATCAATCCCATATATATTCCCTTCGTCTCGTGATATTTTACTTGCCCGAGATTTGATCGTCGGTACCGTCATACCTAGTTCAATATCGTTCACAGCAAGTACTTTACTCGTTCCGTAATCCGATATCACTTTTTGATTAACTCCTTAACCACATGCTTGAAAGCAGTGTTGATATCGATTACCGAGTGGGCCCGAAGTATATCTCTCCGACTTGGGAGGGACAAATCCCATCTCGATACATACAACCCAACAGGTACTTTCCGATCACCTGAGAGACACCTTTATGATCACCCTCTCATAGGATGACGTTTTATGACCTCAAAGATTTCTTCCGATACCAGGGAGTTGTATTATCTCATGGTCTAAGGAATACAATATTTGACATAAGAAAAGCTTCGCAAAGATGAACACGATGACACGATCTAATTGCTTCGCTTAGTTTGGGTCTATCCATCATATCATTCTCCCAATGATATGATCTCATTATTAATCGACAACTCATTTCTATGGTTAGGAAACCGTAACCATCATTAATCAATGAGCTAGTCCATAGAGGCATACTAGGGACACGGTGTTGTTCACAAACCACACAAGTATTAAAGTTTCCGCTTAATACAATTCTAGCATGGAATATAAACTTTATCATGAACAAGAATTATAATAATAACATCTTTATTATTGCCTCTAGGGCATAATTCCAACAGTATCGTGTATTGTACTCCGAGAAATAAGGTAGTAGATAAATAAGGTAGTGTATGATTATACCTATAAGGTATATGTTGTAATGAATTTGTATTATTATGATATTGTAATGTATAATATGTGAAGTGCATATTTGGATTTTATTTGGATTTTCATTGTGTGACTAGTTCTGTGCGTAAAGTCGAGCTCAGAACACATGTGCATGATTTGATTATGAGTATTCACTTTATGTGCAGGACTAGGGGGTCATGGATACGGGTGTAGATACCGAAGCTGAACAGTAGCGGATGGAACATGAGGCCAAGGAGAAGGCCGATGCAGATGCAGCAAATTAGGGAACGTTACCACCACCACCAATGAGGCCGTTAATGGAGCAGAAATTTATGCAGTGTATGCAAATGATGCAAGAGACCCAGAACAAGTTCATGGAGAAGTTGTTGGGATGAGCAAATCAGAGAGAACCTGAAGGTGGAGGAGTGAGTCTTTCTGACTTTCAGAATGCAAGGCCGTTACCTTTTGCATCAGCTCCTGAACAAATGGATGCAGAAGATTAGCTAGCAGATACATAAAGGAAGTTGAAGACTGTAGGTTGTAATGATGAGGAGAAACTGAGGTGTGCAACTCATCTTCTGACTGGACCTGCAGCATCATGGTGGGAAAATCAGTTAGCCATGCAACATCCAGGAAGGGAGTATGCCTGGGAAGAGTTCAAGCAGATATTCCGTAAATATCATGTTCCGGAAAGTGTTATGGAATTTAAACAGAGAGAATTTGAGGAGCTTCAGCATGGATATACTAGTTTCATGAAGTATATCCGGGAGTTTAGTAAATTGTCTCGATATGCTGAGGAAGATGTTAACACAGAAGAGAAGCGGAAGAAGTGTTTCCTACGTGGTTTAAATCCATTTGTGAGGATGCAGTTAAGGTTGGCTAATAAGCAAACTTATCAGCAGTTGCTGGATGCAGCTATCACTTTCGAAGATTACTACAAGAATGTCCAAGAGGATAGGAGGAAGAGAGCCAAGAAGGAAACCAAGAGAATTCAGGCAAGTAAACCTAAACCCAATCTGGAGTTCAAACCTCGGAACAAGTCCTACGGTAACAATAACAATAACAAGGGAAGTGGTGTAAATCAATCCAATCCTAGGAGGAATGTTATCTGTAATAACTGTGGAATTTCAGGGCATTTCCAGAGGGAATGCTGTTGGAGATATGCCCTAGAGGCAATAATAAATGTAGTTATTATTATATCTTTGTGTTTATGATAAATGTTTACATTCATGCTATAATAGTATTAACAAGGAAACATTAATACTTGTGTGATTTGTAAACTTAAAATGAAGTCCCTAGTAAAGCCTCTTTATAATACTAGCTTGTTGGTTAATAGATGATTGTGGTTTCCCTATCATGAACATTGAGATGTTATTAACAACAAGATCATATCGTTAGGAGAATGATATGGTGGACATACTCCTATAGATAAGCGTAGCATAAAGATCAAGTCATTTTAATAGTTCAATTGCTATATGCTTTCTGATACATAGTAATCTAATTCCTTCGACCATGAGATCATGCATATCACCTTTACCGGATGGATGCTTTGATGACATCAAACACCACACCATAACTGGGTGGCTATAAAGGTGGCATTGAGTGTTCGGAAAGTATTGGTTGAAACACATGGATCAAGAGTGGGATTTGTCCATCCATATGACGGATAGATATACTCTGGGCCCTCTCGATGAAATGTCATCCAATTAGCTTGCAAGCATGTGACTAGCTCACAAGGGATCACATATCATGGGAACGAGAAAAGAGTACTTATCGGTAACAAGGTTGAACTAGGTATGCAGAGATACCGACGATCATAACCTCGGATAAGTAAACTATCGTGAGACAAAGGGAAATTGATATCGTATGTAAGTGGTTCATTCGATCGCAAAGTAATCGTAGAAATATGTGGGAGCCATATGAATTTCCAGATTCCTCTATTGGTTATTGATCGAAGAAGTGCCTAGATCATGTCCGCATAATTCACGAACCGTAGGGAGACACACTTAAGGATTCGACGTTGTTTGAGTAGTTATGGAATGATGAGAAAGAGTCTGAATGTTGTTCGGAGTCTCGAATGGGATTCGGGATATCACGAGGAGATCCAGAATGGTCCGGAGAATAATATTCATACGAGGAAAGTCCTGTTTCGGAGTTGGAGAATGGTTCCGGTGTTTTCATCGGGAATGTTCTAGAAGGTTCCGAAATGTCCGGCACTCCGGAGGGGAAGGGTACATGAATGTGTTATATCAATTTGGTATGATTGCATTATTTACTCGGTGTCATCGCTGAACAAAATAGAGGGTTTATTCAAATCCTAGTTTGAAAAGTCAAACGCCAAGTTTGAAAGTCAAACGGCTATTTTTGGGAAGTGGGGAAGGAGGAGGAAACCGAGTTGGGGAGGAGTCCCTCCTCCACCGCTGACCCACCTCCAAGCCGAGTTGGGGAGGGACTCCCCTCCCCTTGGCCGTCCGGCCCCTCCACCTATAAAAGGAGGGGCAGGGCTCCCCTCCTAGACACACAAGATCCCCGCCTCCAAAACCCTAAGCCGTCAGCGCCGCCACCTGCTGTCTCCGCCGCCGCCCTAGGTCAAGCCGCCGCCACCTAGCAACCCTAGCCGCCGGCCAAGCTTCCTCCTCGGCGTGTCTAAACTCTATATCGTCGAGGGACTCTTGAAGGGAATATGCCCTAAGAGGCAATAATAAAGTGTTTATTATGTGTATTCCAAGTATATGATAGATGTTTATTTTGCATGCTATAATTGTATTAATACGGAAACGTTAATACATGTGTGTTTAATAAACAAACAGAAAGTTCCTAGTTATGCCTCTCTCATAAACTAGCTCGTTGATTAACAAGATGATCAAGGTTTCCTGATCATGGACATTGGATGTTGTTAATAGCGGGATCACAACATTAGTGTAATGATGTGATGAACATTCATCCGAAGTATAGCATTACGATCAAAGTCATTGAGTTTATATTGCTATAACAACTTACGAAGTGATCCTAATCCTTAGACCATGAGATCATGTCAATCACTAACACCGGAAGAGTTTCTTGATAACATCAAACGTCACACCGTAACAGGGTGATTATAAAGATGGATTCAGAACTAATAAAGTGTTATGTTGAGGCTCATGGATCGAGAGTGGAATTTGTTCATCCCGATGACGGATAGATATACTCTGGGCCCTCTCGGTGATATCACATTGATTAGCTTGCAAGCAAGTGATTTGATCACTAGAATGTTATATCACAGGAACGAGAAAAGAGTGCATGTCGGTAACGAGATCAAACTAGGTATGGAGATACCGATGATCGAATCTCGGACATGTAATATATCGTGAAACAAAGGGATTAAGATACTAGCGTAAAAGGTTCCGACGATCACAAGAAAGTCATCGTTGAATGTGTGGGAGTCAGTATGGGTCTCCAGATCCCGCTTCTGATTATTGATCCGAGAGGGGTCTCGATCATGTCCGCATTATTCACGAACCGTAGGGTGACACACTTAAGAGACACCGACATCCAATTGGAGCAAATGTTTCATGCCGAAAGAATGAACAAGCGCAGGAATTTATTTCACTAGATACCGAAACAGGTTTTCGGGTGAAATTGCATAAAGTGGTTATGCATGTGAAATAGAATTCTAGCAAGGGGTTATTTGTGAATGTTTGTCATTAAAGTAATTGACAAAATTCTGAATAAAATAAAAGAGTTTTATTTAATGAGAGTTTGCATTAAATTTGGTGGAAATTTAATGGGAATTTTGAGTGGACTTTTGAGTGGAGGGAATTTAGAGGAGTTTTGTGAGTGGAGTGTCCACCCACATGAAGAGGGGAGGGCAAGGGGGCAGCCCCATGCGCCGGCCACCCCCTTGGGGTTCCCCCCTCCTCCTATAAAAGGAGCCCCCCTCCTCACTTGTCTCTCACACCTCCTCGCGAAGGATCTCTCTCCCCCTCTAGAATTTATCCCCCATGGTCTCGGACTAGCGAGATACATGTTCCCGGTGGCTATTCGGCAAGAAAGAGTTGTGCTTCCGCTGCATCGCTGGAGCGAGGAGGCGGAGGTTGCTCGGTGCCTCGAACGTGTGTGCGAGCACGGATGCGCTGCTGATTTGCGGCGCTAGGACTTCCTCTCGATCTTGAGATCGGCAAGAGATCGTCTACATCAACCACGAGTTGAACTCGTTAAGCTTTGTCGGTCTTCAAGGGTATGTTCTCTACTGATATACATCCGCCCGTTGTTTGTATCGAGTATATAGATCTTGGTATATAGTTCACATCGTAGGAAAATTTTTGTTTTCTATGCTGCGAACCCTACAGTGGTATCAGAGCCGGATCTATGCGTAGATACTTTACACGGGTAGTACACATATGAGTATGTGGGCGATGATGATCATGTTGTTGCTCCTTTGTTGTGATTTTGGATATTGGTGGCATAGTGGGATGAAGCGGCCCGGACAAACTTTACATGTCCTCGCACATGAGAGCTGTTCCACGCTTGACATGCAACTAGTTTGCATAAGTGGCTAGCGGGTGTCTGTCTCTCCTACTGTAGTCAATATCTATTTTGCAAGCGAGTTGTCAACAATTTGATTATCCTCGTTGTGGTTTATGTTCGTAGGTAAGAACGGTTCTATCTCGAAAGCCCTAAGCCATGTAAAACTTGCAATGGATAAATTAGAGGCGTCTAGTTTAGATTGTTGCTGGGCTAGTGTTATGATATGGTAGTGTTGTAAGTAGAAGTATGAGATGATACTCTTACAACACACATAGCGTGTAAAATCCATAGACCTTGGATTTACACATATAGGTATGATAGTGATCATACCACGATGCACATGATAGAGATCATCTGCGGGAACCATATAATTTCACTAATAAACATATGATGTTTGATTGCATCTTATATTGCTTGTTTAGCGCTTTGTTAGCATAATAAGATGATCCCTCATTTAAATATCAAGATAAGAATGTGTTCTTCCTTTAGTATGCACCGATTATGTTTTCGTCGCTCCAAGACATCACGTGATGATCGGGTGTTCTTGGATCCACGACCATATTTCGGGTGTAAAACAGTTACACACGCAAATACTAAGGTTCTAACTTGGCGAGCCTAGCATGTACAGACATGGCCTCGGAAAACAGACCGAAAGGTTAAGCATGAGTCATATAGTTGATATGATGCCCATTTGATGCTCGCCTTTGAAGCTATACCGACTCACGTGATGATCGGACTTGGTGTAGTGGATTTGGTTCATGTAATCACCAAAAGGGCACGAGGGATGTCGCTTTTGAGTGGGAGTTCATTCGTAATATAGATTAGTTGAACTCGATCTATCATACACTTAGTCTAAACTTTACAAATTCTGTTGTAGATGGCACCACCTGCTTTTAATTTCAATGTGTTCATGGAGAAAGAGAAACTAGCAACGAACGGTAGCAACTTTACTGAATGGGCCATGAATTTGAGGATTCTCCTCTCTGCTGCACAAAAGCAATATGTGCTAGAAGCTCCGTTAGGCCCCCCACCTTTTGATGATGCCCCTGACGAGGAGAAGAATGTCTTTCAGACTCGTCAGGAGGACCACAACTTAGTTCATTGCGGCATATTGTATGGGCTAGAGCCGGAACTTCGAAAGCGTTTCGAAAACGGCAATGCATTTGATACAATGGGTGAGTTGAAAATGATTTTCGACACACATGCTGCTGTAGAGAGCTACAATGCTTCAGAAAAGTTCTTTAGCTGCATGATGGAAGAGCACAGCTCCGTTAGTGAGCATGTACTCAAGATGTCGGGTTACGCCGATAAGCTTGTGTCCTTGGGAATATCGATTCCCATTGACTTAGGCATCCATCGTGTTCTGCAGTCTCTACCACCTAGCTATAAGAGCTTCGTGATGAACTATAATATGCAAGGCATGAAGAAGTCTCTCTCCGAGCTTCTGTCAATGCTTAAAACTGCAGAAGTGGAGATCAAAAAGGAACATCAAGTGTTGATGATCAATAGGAACACTGGTTTCAAGAAATACAAGAAGGGAAAACGGAAGGGAAGTAAGGGCGGCAAGCCTGTTGCCGCGCCTGAAAAGAAACCCCGAGTTGGACCTAAGTCTGATTCCGAGTGCTACTATTGTAAGGGGACTGGCCACTGGAAGCGCAACTGCCCCAAGTATCTGGCAGACAAGAAGGCCGGCAAGGCAAACAAAGGTATATATGATATACATGTTATTGATGTGTACTTGACTAGTGCTCGCAGTAGCACCTGGGTATTTGATACCGGTTCAGTTGCTAATATTTGTAACTCGAATCAGGGGCTGTGGAACAAGCGACCGCTAGCAAGGGGTGAGGTCAAGATGCGTGTCGGCAATGGATCAAACATTGATGTAATCACCGTCGGAACGCTGCCTCTCCACTTACCGTCGGGATTAGTTATAAACTTGAATAAATGTTATCTGGTGCCTGCACTGAGCATGAACATTGTATCTGGATCGTGTTTGATGCGAAGTGGTTATTCATTTAAATCTGAGAACAATGGTTGTTCCATTTAAATGAATGAAATCTTTTATGGTCATGCACCGATGATGAATGGTTTATTTCTATTAGATCTCAATGATAATGTTACACATATTCATAATGTTGATGCTAAAAGGATTAAACTTAATGATGATATATCTGCATATATGTGGCACTGCCGTCTAGGTCATATTGGCATTAAACGCATGAAGAAGCTCCATTCGGATGGACTTTTGGAATCACTTGATTATGAATCATTTGATACATGTGAGCCATGCCTTATGGGCAAGATGACTAGAACGCCGTTTTCCGGTTCAATGGAACGGGCGACAGATTTATTGGAAATCATACATTCTGATGTATGTGGTCCAATGAGTGTGTCGGCGCGAGGTGGATATCGTTATTTTGTTACTTTCACGGATGATTTGAGTAGATACGGTTATATCTACTTGATGAAACACAAGTCTAAAACCTTTGAAAAGTTCAAGGAATTTCAGAATGAAGTGGAAAATCATCGTAATAGAAAGATCAAATTTCTACGGTCCGACCGTGGAGGTGAGTATCTAAGTTACGAGTTTAGCACTCACATGAAAGAGTGTGGAATTGTTTCACAACTCACACCTGCCGGAACACCACAGCGAAATGGTGTGTCGGAACGTTGTAATCGTACTTTATTAGATATGGTTCGATCTATGATGTCTCTGACGGACTTGCCGTTGTCATTTTGGGGTTATGCACTAGAAACTGCTGCATTCACTTTAAATCGGGCACCATCTAAATCCGTTGAAAAGACACCGTATGAATTGTGGTTTGGAAACAAACCTAAGCTGTCATTTCTTAAAGTTTGGGGATGCGATGTTTATGTGAAGAAACTTCAACCGGATAAACTCGAACCCAAAGCGGAAAAATGCGTCTTCATAGGATACCCTAAAGAAACTATTGGGTATTCCTTCTATCACAGATCCGAGGGCAAGGTTTTTGTTGCCAAGAATGGATCCTTTCTAGAGAAAGAGTTTCTCGCGAAAGGTGTGAGTAGTCGGAAGGTAGAACTCGAAGAGGTTGTGGAACCTTCTCTTCAAAGTATGGCGAGTAGCGCAGCGCCGGAAGTTGCTCCGGAGTTGGCTCCACCTGTTGAAGAGGGAACTAATGATAATGATCATGAAACTCCGAAAGAGAGTACTACCGAACCTCGCAGGTCAAACAGGACGCGTGCAGCTCCCGAGCTGTACGGAAATCCTGTCATGAATTTCATGGTTGATGAAAATAATGACCCTGCGACGTATGAAGAAGCGATGATGAGCCCGGATTCCAACAAATGGTTAGAAGCCATGAAATCCGAGATGGAATCCATGTATGAAAATCAAGTTTGGAACTTGGTGGAATTACCTCACAACCGAAAGGCCGTGGAAAACAAATGGATTTTCAAAAGGAAAATTGATGCTGATGGTAATGTGACCATCTATAAAGCTCGACTTGTCGCAAAGGGGTTTCGACAAATTCAAGGAGTTGACTACGATGAGACTTTCTCTCCCGTAGCGATGCTAAAGTCAGTTAGGATTATGTTAGCAATTGCTGCATATTTCGATTATGAGATATGGCAGATGGATGTCAAAACCGCGTTTCTCAATGGTAATATTGAAGAAGAGTTGTATATGATACAACCAAAGGGTTTTGTCGATCCTAAGGATGCTAACAAGGTGTGCAAGCTTCAGCGATCCATCTATGGATTGAAGCAAGCATCACGAAGTTGGAATCTCCGCTTTGATGAGGTGATCAAAGAGTTTGGATTTGTCCAAACTTATGGAGAAGCTTGTATTTACAAGAAAGTGAGTGGGAGCAATGTGGCATTTCTGATATTATATGTGGATGACATATTATTGATCGGAAATGATATAGAACTTTTAAACAGTGTTAAAAGTTATCTAAACAGCAAATTTTCAATGAAGGACCTAGGTGAAGCGTCATACATATTAGGCATAAAGATCTATAAAGATAGATCTAGGCGCCTAATAGGGCTATCGCAAAGTACATACCTTGATAAGATTTTAAAGAAGTTTAAAATGGACGGAAGTAAGAAGGGGTTCTTACCTATGTTGCAAGGCAAGACATTGAGTAAGACTCAAAGTCCGGCTTCGGCGGAAGAAAGAGAGATAATGGACAAAGTCCCCTATGCTTCAGCCATAGGCTCTATAATGTACGCCTATGCTTCAGCCATAGTTTGACTAGTAGGTACCAATCGGATCTAGGTTCGGAACACTGGATAGCGGTCAAGAATATCCTTAAATACTTGCAAAGAACTAAGGATATGTTTCTTGTATACGGAGGTGAAGAAGAGCTCGTCGCTAGGTGTTATGTCGACGCTAGCTTTGACACCGATCCGGATGACTCTAAGTCTCAATCCGGATACGCATTTCTCATGAATGGCGGAGCGGTTAGTTGGAGGAGCTCCAAACAACCTGTGGTAGCGGGATCAACAACGGAGGCCGAATATGTTGCTGCTTCAGAAGCGGCTCAGGAAGCAGTTTGGATGAAAGAGTTCATATCAGAACTAGGAGTTGTGGCAAACGCGTTGGACCCAATGGTGATCTATTGTGACAACAATGGTGCCATTGCCAATGCCAAAGAGCCAAGGTCTCACAAGCATTCCAAGCATATTAAGCGCCGGTTTCACTCCATCCGCGAGCATGTCAAGGATGGAGATATAAAGATTTGTAAAGTACATACGGATCTCAATGTAGCAGATCCGTTGACTAAAACTCTCCCTAGAGCAAAACATGATCAACACCAGAACTCAATGGGTGTTAGATTTATCACTATGTAACTAGATTATTGTCTCTAGTGCAAGTGGGAGACTGAAGGGAATATGCCCTGAGAGGCAATAATAAAGTGTTTATTATGTGTATTCCAAGTATATGATAGATGTTTATTTTGCATGCTATAATTGTATTAATACGGAAACGTTAATACATGTGTGTTTAATAAACAAACAGAAAGTTCCTAGTTATGCCTCTCTCATAAACTAGCTCGTTGATTAACAAGATGATCAAGGTTTCCTGATCATGGACATTGGATGTTGTTAATAGCCGGATCACAACATTAGTGTAATGATGTGATGAACATTCATCCGAAGTATAGCATTACGATCAAAGTCATTGAGTTTATATTGCTATAACAACTTACGAAGTGATCCTAATCCTTAGACCATGAGATCATGTCAATCACTAACACCGGAAGAGTTTCTTGATAACATCAAACGTCACACCGTAACAGGGTGATTATAAAGATGGATTCAGAACTAATAAAGTGTTATGTTGAGGCTCATGGATCGAGAGTGGAATTTGTTCATCCCGATGACGGATAGATATACTCTGGGCCCTCTCGGTGATATCACATTGATTAGCTTGCAAGCAAGTGATTTGATCACTAGAATGTTATATCACAGGAACGAGAAAAGAGTGCATGTCGGTAACGAGATCAAACTAGGTATGGAGATACCGATGATCGAATCTCGGACATGTAATATATCGTGAAACAAAGGGATTAAGATACTAGTGTAAAAGGTTCCGACGATCACAAGAAAGTCATCGTTGAATGTGTGGGAGTCAGTATGGGTCTCCAGATCCCGCTTCTGATTATTGATCCGAGAGGGGTCTCGATCATGTCCGCATTATTCACGAACCATAGGGTGACACACTTAAGAGACACCGACATCCAATTGGAGCAAATGTTTCATGCCGAAAGAATGAACAAGTGCAGGAATTTATTTCACTAGATACCGAAACAGGTTTTCGGGTGAAATTGCATAAAGTGGTTATGCATGTGAAATAGAATTCTAGCAAGGGGTTATTTGTGAATGTTTGTCATTAAAGTAATTGACAAAATTCTGAATAAAATAAAAGAGTTTTATTTAATGAGAGTTTGCATTAAATTTGGTGGAAATTTAATGGGAATTTTGAGTGGACTTTTGAGTGGAGGGAATTTAGAGGAGTTTTGTGAGTGGAGTGTCCACCCACATGAAGAGGGGAGGGCAAGGGGGCAGCCCCATGCGCCGGCCACCCCCTTGGGGTCCCCCCCCTCCTCCTATAAAAGGAGCCCCCCTCCTCACTTGTCTCTCACACCTCCTCGCGAAGGATCTCTCTCCCCCTCTAGAATTTATCCCCCATGGTCTCGGACTAGCGAGATACATGTTCCCGGTGGCTATTCGGCAAGAAAGAGTTGTGCTTCCGCTGCATCGCTGGAGCGAGGAGGCGGAGGTTGCTCGGTGCCTCGAACGTGTGTGCGAGCACGGATGCGCTGCTGATTTGCGGCGCTAGGACTTCCTCTCGATCTTGAGATCGGCAAGAGATCGTCTACATCAACCACGAGTTGAACTCGTTAAGCTTTGTCGGTCTTCAAGGGTATGTTCTCTACGGATATACATCCGCCCGTTGTTTGTATCTAGTATATAGATCTTGGTATATAGTTCACATCGTAGGAAAAATTTTGTTTTCTATGCTGCGAACCCTACAACTCTCTCATACTCCACCATACTCGCTCCGGCTTAAGGCGAAGCCCTGCGAGATCTCCCCTATACTTCCGGTACCACGCCGTTGTGCTGCCGGAATCGCGAGGAGAGTGCTACAACCTCCGCTGCCTGCTGGAACAACAGATAGGAAGGTCTTCGTCGAGTACCGAACGTGTGACCGACTGCGGGAGCGCTGCCGGAACGCAGCGCCGGAAGGATCGTCTATGCGATCTTGAGATCGGGAAGAGTACGACTACATCACCCACGAGAATCCGCTCTCGTTAAACACTTTGGAATCTTCGAGGGTGAGTTATTCCATCGACTCGTTGCTACAATCTAGTAGATAGATCTTGGCTTGTTTGTTTGTATGCGATAGAAATTTTTTGTTTTCCATGCTACGAAACCCTACAGTGGTATCAGAGTCGTGTCTATATGTAGATTTGTTGCACGAGTATAACACAATGGTCATTGTGGGCGTTGATGCTTTTATTGTCGATTGCTTCTTGTGTACTTTGCATCTTGCGGGATGTTGGGATGAAGCGTCCCGGGCTAACCTTACATAGCAAACAGTTCTGGCAACTCTTTGTTCATGTTCTGCATGTTGTAGTTCATCACAAAGTTCCTGTAACTTGGTGGCAGTGACTGGAGGACACGGTAAATCCCCAAAGCATTAGGAATCACTATACCCAAGCTTTGAAGTTTGTTTGCGTGCCCAGACATCTTAAGCACATGCTCACTGACGGAGCTGCCCTCTTCCATCTTGCAGTTAAAGAACTTTTCAGAAGCCTCATAGCTTTCAATTGCCGCATGAGTCTCAAAAATCAATTTGAGATCCTCGACAATATCATATGGGTCTGACTCTTCAAACCTTTTCTGAAGCTCCGATTCTAAACCATACAAGATAGCACACTGAACTATGGAGTACTGATTCTTCCGAGCGAGGTAAACATTCTTTACTTCATCGGAAGCATCAGCTGCAGGTGGGTCACCCAGCGGTGCATCCAGCACATAGGTCAAATTACCAGCTGTGAGGACAATCCTCAAATTGCGGAACCAATCCGCGAAGTTGCTTCCATTGTTTTTCAACTTTTCTTTCTCTAGGAACGCATTAAAATTGATGGTAGGGGCTGCCATTGATCTACAACATATTTGCAATAGTTTAGACTAAGTTTATGACAAATTGAGTTCAAATTAATTAATGAAATTAAACTAGGTGAACTCCCACTCAAAACAACATCCCTCACATTGTTTTAGTGATCACACGAACCAAATCCACTACATCAACACCGATCATCACGAGAGTTGATATAGTTTCAATGGCGAACAATCGTCATGTTCATCATATCTACTATACGATTCATGCTTTACCTTTCGGTAATCCGTGTTCCGAGACCATGTCTGTACATGCTAGGCTCGTCAAGATCAAACCTTAGTTTCTGCATGAGCAAATCTGGCTTGCTCACGTTGTATACACTTGCAGAATCTAACACACCCGATCATCACGTGGTGCTTCGAAACAACAAGCTTTAGAAACGGTGCTAACTAAGGGTGAACACTTTATGATTTGAAATTCATGTGCATGAGGGATCATATTATAATGCTACCGTCGTCTACTAAGCAATACAAGATGCATAAAGGATTAACATCACATGCAATTCATAATATGTGATATGATATGGCCTTTCTTCTTTGTGCTTCCGATCTCCATCTTCAAGCACGAACATGATCTCCATCATCACCGGCATTGCATCAAGGTCAATGACGCTTCTCCATGGTTGTCGTCCACCGGCTTCAACTATTACAACTACTTTGAATAGACATGCGGGTCTTAACATAAATTAAAGACAACCATATGGCTCCTGCCGGTTGCCAACTTACAATAAGGAACATTGCATACATCAAATATAATCACAATCATGGCCATATCACATCACAGCACACCCCTGCAAAACAAAGTTAGACGCCTCTACTTTCTTTGCATATTTTACGTGGTTTAGGGCTTTCAATAAGTGTCGTTCTAACTTACGAACAAGAACCACAACATTGATACTAGCATTGTTGATCACCCGTTGTAAATTGGATCTTAACTATGCTAGGAGAAACAGGCACCCGCAAAGCCACTTATGCAATACAAGTTGCATGTTAAGCGTGGAGCAAGTCTCATGAACGATGTCATGTAAGGTTAGCCCGAGCCGCTTCATCCCAACATACCGCAAGATGCAAAGTACACAAAAAGCAATCGACAATAAAAGCATCAATGCCCACAATGACCATTGTGTTCTACTCGTGCAACATATCTACATATAGACACGGCTCTGATACCACTGTAGGGGTTCGTAGCATGGAAAACAAAAAAATTCTATCGCATACAAACAAACAAGCCAAGATCTATCTACTAGATTGTAGCAACGAGTCGATGGAATAACTTACCCTCGAAGATTCCAAAGTGTTTAACGAGAGCGGATTCTCGTGGGTGATGTAGTCGTACTCTTTCCGATCTCAAGATCGTGTGGACGATCCTTCCGGCGCTGCGTTCCGGCAGCGCTTCCGCAGTCGGTCACACATACGGTACTCGACGAAGACCTTCCTCTCCCTTGTTCCAGCAGGCAGCGGAGGTTGTAGCACTCTCCTCGCGATTCCGGCAGCACAACGGCGTGGTACCGGAAGTAGAGGGGAAATCCCGCAGGGCTTCGCCTTAAGCCGGAGCGAGTATGGTGGATTATGAGAGAGGGCTATTAGTGGTCTAGATATTAGACACACCAATTAGATAGCTCTAAACCGCAGGCTAAAGCAATTAGAAGCTCTAAACCAAACGGCTCTAAACCTGAGATTAGAGGTAGAAACTTGTGTGTCTCAAGGAGGAGCCCTGCCCCTCCTTTTATAGGTGGAGGGGCTAGGCGCGCCAGGGAGGGAGGGAGTCCCTCCCCAACTCGGCCTAGGGCTGGGCGCCGACTTGGAGGAGAGGAACTCCTCCTCCAAGTTGGTTTCAACCTCCTCTTGCTTGTTTCCCACAGTTTCCTGTTTCCCACAATTTCCTGTTTTCCACAGTTTCCTGTTTTAGCCGTTTGACTTTCAAATTGGCAGTTTGACTTTCAAGTTTTGGAATAGCAAGAACACTTAGTACATGATGCAATCATTCAATGACACATTCATGTACCCTCCCCCCCCGGAGTGCCGGCCAATCCGGACCCTTCTAGAACATTCCCGATGAAAACACCGGAATCATTCCCGAACTCCGAAACGGGACTTTCCTTATATGAATCTTATTCTCCAGACCATTCCGGATCACCTCGTGATATCCCGGATCCCATCCGAGACTCCGAACAACATTCGGTCTCTTTCTCATAATACCATAACTACTCAAACAACGTCGAATCCTTAAGTGTGTCTCCCTACGGTTCGTGAATTATGCGGACATGATCGAGACACTTCTCCGAACAATAACCAATAGAGGAATCTGGAAATTCATATGGCTCCCACATATTTCTACGATTACTTTGCGATCGAATGAACCACTTACATACGATACCAATTTCCCTTTGTCTCACGATAGTTTACTTATCCGAGGTTATGATCGTCGGTATCTCTGCATACCTAGTTCAACCTCGTTACCGATAAGTACTCTTTTCTCGTTCCCGTGATATGTGATCCCTTGTGACCCAGTCACATTCTTGCAAGCTAATTGGATGACATTCCACCGAGAGGGCCCAGAGTATATCTATCCGTCATATGGATGGACAAATCCCACTCTTGATCCATGTGTTTCAACCAATACTTTCCGAACACTCAATGCCACCTTTATAGCCACCCAGTTACGGTGTGGTGTTTGATGTCATCAAAGCATCCATCCACTAAAGGTGATATGCATGATCTCATGGTCGAAGGAATTAGGTTACTATGTATCAGAAAGCATATAGCAATTGAACTATTGAAATGACTTGATCTTTATGCTACACTTATCAATAGGAGTATGTCCACCATATCATTCTCCTAACGATATGATCTTGTTGTTGATAACATCTCAATGTTCATGATAGGGAAACCTCAATCATTTAATCAACCAACAAGCTAGTGAAGTATAGAGGCTATACTAGGGACTTCAAATTAAGTTTACAAATCACACAAGTATTAATGTTTCCTTGTTAATACTATTATAGCATGAATGTAAAAATTTATCATAAACACAAAGATATAATAATAACTACATTTATTATTGCCTCTAGGGCATATCTCCAACAGTCTCCCACTTGCACTAGAGTCATCTAATCTGGATTACATGGTAATATACCGAACACCCATGGCAGTTTGGTGTTGGTCATGTTTTGCCCTCGGGAGAGGTTTAGTCAATGGATCCGCCACATTCAGATCTGTGTGTACTTTGCAAATCTTTATATCCCCATCCTGGATATGTACTCGAATAGCGTGAAAACGCAGCTTGATATGCTTCAGCTTCTTGTGTGACCTTGGTTCTTGCGCATTGGCTATGGTGCCCATGTTATCACAGTAGATAGACATTGGGTCCAGCGCACTAGGAACCACACCCAGCTCTGTAATGAACTCTTTCATCCATATCGCTTCTTGTGAAGCCTCCGAAGCAGCCATGTATTCCGATTCAGTTGAAGATCTCGCCACAACGCTTTGCTTTGCACTCCTCCAGCTAACTGCTGCACCATTCAAAATAAATACGTATCCAGATTGTGATTTAGAATCATCCGGATCGGTGTTCCAACTAGCATCGGTGTAACCATTAACAACGAGCTGTTCATCACCTCCATAAGAAAGAACCATATCCTTAGTTCTTCTCAAGTACTTAAGGATGTTTTTGACCGCTGTCCAATGATCCACTCCTGGATCACTTTGATATCTGCTAGTTAAACTAACAACATATGCAATGTCGGGTCTAGTACATAGCATGGCATACATTAGAGATCCTATGGCTGAGGCATAGGGAGTCTTACTCATCCTTTCTCTATCTTCTGCCGATGTCGGACTTTGATTTTTACTCAAGGTCGTATTGGGCAACATGGGCAAGAACCCTTTCTTGCTTTCTTCCATTCCAAACCTCTTTAGAACTTTTTCCAAATATGTACTCTGTGACAATGATATTTGGCGTTTCGATCTATCTCTATAAATCTTTATGCCTAATATGTAAGCTGCTTCGCCAAGATCCTTCATTGAAAAACTATTATTCAAATATTCCTTGACACTATTAAGAAGGTCTACATCATTCCCAATCAACAATATGTCATCCACATATAGTATTAAGAATGCTACAGAGCTCCCACTCACTTTCTTGTAAATACAAGCTTCTCCATAAGCTTCAGCAGATCCGTCCGGCGAACACAGATGCCACGCAACTTCAAGCTTCCTTCGGATACTCCGAAGTTCAACGGCACGCAAGATCCAAAGTCCTGGCTCAGTGACCATCTGTCATCCGTCAAGCTTCACGGAGGCAACAAAGAAACCGCCATGCAATGCCTTCAGCTGCAGCTAACAGGCGCAGCGCGGGTCTGGCTTAGCAGCCTATCATCAGGATCCATCCGAAGCTGGGAGGAGCTCGCTTACAGCTTCATCCGAAACTTCAAAGGCACCAGCAAGAGGCCTGCCTCAATTGAAGAATTGCGAGCCTGCACTCAGAGAACGGGTGAATCTATTCGCTCGTACATACTACGCTGGTCTACAACCAAGAACTCCGCAACACACATCTCCGAAGAGCGGGCCATCGACGCCTTCAGGGACGGCGTCAAACGCCCAGACTTCAAGGAGAAACTTGGACGTGTAAAGCCCAAGACACTCGACCAGCTCATGGAAATCGCCAACAGTTGGGCAGACGGCGAAGATTGCATCCAGCGGGCGCAATCAGATGAAGAGGACGACTATGGCCGAAGACGCGAACGCCGCAGCAAGAGGAGATCGCGCGTCTACGAGGACCGCGAAGGACCCGACATGGTCGCAGCCGGCTACGCCGACCGCCGTAATGACAACAGCCGCAACAGCGGAGGATACCGCAGCGGAAACTTCCACGACAACGGACGACCAACGCAGTCGTGGCAACGCCGCGACCGCGAGAACGGACCCTCAGCATTCGACAAACTTTCGGGTCCATGCACCATCCACTTCTACATCGACAAACAAGATGGCAAAAAGAAAGCTAGCCACATGCTCAAGGACTGCCGCGAGTTCCAGAAACTCAGCAAAGGCATGGTGCAGATGAGGCAACAAGCTCCAATCCCTGCGTTCGGAAACACACCTGCGCCAGGTGAAATAGCACACGGAGCTCCTCCACCGCCACCTATTGGAGGCCCAAATCAACCAGTCGCACCAGCGCAAAACAACGCCGGGGTCGCATACCCCCCACCAAAAGGAGCACTCAATATGATACAGAAGGGACGCCCCACAAATAGGGTGCAGAAGAAAATCACCCGACAAATCAACTTGGCCGTGGCAACTCCGCCTGCAATCCCTGAGTACCTCAGCGGATCGGAGTCCTGCATCACATTCACTCGCGCGGATCACCCTTGCCAGATCCCTCGCCCAGGTCATGCTGCCCTGGTGCTGGAGGAGCAGACCGGAGGCTTCGAGATGAGTCGCGTCTTCATGGACGGCGGCAGCGGCATCAACCTAATGTTCGCAAGCACTCTAGCAGCTATGCGGATCCCGCAATGCAGCCTGGAACAATCAGACACAACGTTCCACGACATTGTCCCAGGGAAGGGCATCTTCCCCTGGGCAAAATAGGGCTCGACGTCATCTTCGGTAAGCCGGACAACTTTCGGCAGGAGCGCCTAGAATTCGAAATAGTGGACTGGCCGTCGCAATACCATGCCATCCTGGGACGTGTAGCATTCGCAAGGTTCCTGGCCTTCCCACACTACGCATACCTACTACTCAAGATGCCAGGACCAAGGGGCGTCATCACAGTCCACGGGAGCTTCACCCGATCAGACCAATGCGACAGGGATTTCAACAAAATCTCCCAGTCCTTCGGCATGCAAGACGAGCTCGTAAGGCTCCGCGAGGTGACGGACAATGGGCTACCCCCAGTCACAAGGCAGAACACACCCGACATGTCCTTCGACTCCACCATCAACACCAAGAAAGTGCAGGTCCATCCGACAGACGGCGCTGATCGCCAACAACCTCAGCACCGCATAGGAAGGCGCACTCGCCGAATTCCTCCGTGAGCGCTGGGAAATATTCGCCTGGTGTCCTGCGGACATGCCAGGAGTTCCCAGGGAATTCGCCGAGCACGCATTCAATGTCTTCCCAGACACCAAGCCATTCAAGCAGTCTATCCGAAGACTGTCGGAGCCACGAGCCGAAGCTATCGGCAAGGAGATCAACAGATTACTCGCAGCAGACTTCATCCGGGAAATCAAGGAAAGCGAGTGGCTGGCAAATACGGTGATGGTCCCGAAGAAGGACACGGACATCCTGCATATGTGCGTGGACTTCACGTCACTAAATAAACACTGCCCAAAGGACCACTTCCCTCTACCTCGGATCGACCAGATCATCGATTCGACTACAGGTTGTGAGAAGATCTCCTTCCTCGACGCCTACTCAGGCTACAACCAGATTCTACTCAAGGTCGAAGATCAAGAGAAAACGGCGTTCATCACACCGTTCGGAGTATTCTGCTACAACATAATGCCCTTCGGGCTAAAGAACGCGGGTGCCACGTACCAGCGATGCATGCAGGCCTGCCTCAAGGACCAGATCGGTCGCAATGTCCAAGTCTATGTCGACGACATAGTCATAAAAACCAAGGAGGCAAGAACACTTATCGACGATCTCCGCGAGACGT
The DNA here is from genome assembly GCA_910589765.1 of Avena atlantica. Lineage (NCBI taxonomy): Eukaryota > Viridiplantae > Streptophyta > Magnoliopsida > Poales > Poaceae > Avena > Avena atlantica. The sequence goes on from OU342733.1 coordinate 469,453,367, forward strand.
TCGACAACCTTGATCGCTACAGGATCAAGCTCAATCCAGAAAAGTGCGCCTTCGGCGTCCCCTCGGGTCAGCTGCTCGGGTACTTCATCTCTCAACGAGGGATCGAAGCGAACCCGAAGAAAATCAAAGCTATCATGACAATGGAGAAGCCGAAAAACCTCAAAGGCGTTCAGCAGATCGCAGGGCGAGTAGCGGCACTAAGCAGGTTCATCAGCCGCATGGGCGAGAAGGCCCTACCATTTTACCAGCTGCTGCGCAAGGCAGACAAGTTTGAGTGGACACCAGAAGCCAACGACGCATTCGAAAGCCTCAAGCGGCTCCTCTCCACCTCGCCCGTTTTGGTCACGCCAAAAGAGCGCGAGCCCCTGTTGCTATACATAGCAGCCACACACCAGGTGGTCAGCACAGTACTCGTGGTCGAACGACCCGAAGAAGGCAAGACCCATGGGGTACAACGCCCAATTTACTACCTCAGCGAGGTTCTCACTCCAACAAAACAGCGGTACCCGCACTACCAGAAGCTGGCCTACGGCGTGTTCATGACGGCTCGACGACTGAGCCACTACTTCCAGGAGCATCAGGTGATGGTCGTCAACGAGGCACCCCTAAATAGCATCCTGAATAACCCAGAGGCCACAGGACGCATGGCCCTGTGGGGCATTGAACTATCACCCCTGGACATCATCTACGAGAAGCGACACACAATCAAATCTCAAGTCCTTCCAGACTTCCTGGTACACTGGATGGAGCTGCAGCTGCCTGACACCCCAGATATGTCACAGTCCTGGACAATGCATTTCGACGGCTCCAAGCGCGAAGCAGGAGCAGGGGCAGGAGTCATACTGACCTCCCCGCAAGGTGACAAAATGAAGTACATTCTTCGGATGAAATTCAGAGCCTCCAACAACGAGGCCGAATACGAAGCCCTCATACATGGCATGAAGATGGAAAAAATATGTGGCGCAACGCGCCTGGTCATCTACGGTGACTCCAACCTTGTTGTACAGCAGACGATGAATGAGTGCGACGCACACGCCGAAAACATGATCGCGTACCGCGCGCTATACAACGCACTCAAAGGAGAATTCGACGGCTGCGAACTTCGGCACGTTGGAAGAGAGAGCAACGAGGAGGCCGATAGACTCGCCAACATTGGCTCCACTTGTGCAAAGGTGCCACCAGGTGTGTTCCTCGAACAGATCTGCGTGCCATCCATCAAGCGAAAATTCCCCAAAGGATCACCCGAAGAAGCAAAACACTCGGGGGCTACGCTACCCGAAGGTCATGAAGGACCCGAAAAGTTGGATACCGAAGTTGCCATGGTCAACCTGATGCAGGTCATGGCAGTGGAAGAAACTTGGACACGTCCATACCTCCAGTTCCTGACAAACGGAGAATTGCCTGACAGCCCGACAGATGCCCGGCGCATATCTCGTCGATCGAAAGCCTTCACCATCATCAACGGAGAGTTGTACAAACGTAGTATTACGGGTGTATTGCAACGGTGCGTCACCATCAACGACGGCAAGGCCATACTCCAAGATATCCATGAAGGCATCTGCGGCCACCATGCAGGCAGTCGCTCCCTCGTCACCAAATCTCTGCGAGCAGGATTCTACTGGCCAACGGCCATGAGCGACACGAAGGACATCGTCCGAAGATGCAACGGGTGCCAACGGTTCGCCGACAAACCGCACGCACCTGGGTCCGAACTTCGACCCATACCCATAGCCTGGCCTTTTGCACAATGGGGCCTCGACATGATCGGCAAACTGCCAAAATCTTCGAAAGGAGGACACGTCTTCCTCCTGGTCGCAGTCGACAAATTCACCAAGTGGATCGAGGCCATGCCAGTCACCAACCAGAAGGGCAAAACCGCCGTCAAGTTCTTCGAATCCATTGTCTACAGGTTTGGCGTACCGCACAGCATCATCACCGACAACGGATCAAACTTCATCTCCGAAGAATTCCAGGACTTCTGCGAAGGCCTCGGGATCAATATCATGTATGCCTCAGTGGCACACCCGCAAACAAACGGGCAAGTGTAAAAGGCCAACGGCCTAATCGGCGTTGGCATCAAGAAGCGCCTCATGAGCTCACTCGAGCACAAAGCTGGAAACTTGACGAAAGAGCTACCGTCTGTCCTGTGGAGCTTACGTACTATGCCAAACAGCTCCACCGGCTACACACCGTTCTTCATGGTGCACGGAGCTGAGGCCGTGCTACCAGCCGAAGTACGCCACCAGGCTCCACGAGTCGTCGCTTACAGCGAAGCCGAGTCCACGGCTGCACTCGAATACGCCGTGGACACACTCGACGAAGCACGGGATACAGCAGCAGCTCGATCAGCGGTGTACCAGCAGAGTCTCCGCAACTATCACAGCCGCCGGCTGCGCCCAAGGTCCTTCGTAGAAGGAGACCTCGTCTTGCGACTCAAGCAAAAGCGACCGAACAAACTCGATTCACCATGGGAAGGACCCTATGTCATCACCGAAGTCATCCCAGGTGGCGCCTATCGCCTCAAGCACGTGGAGTCTGAAGTCGCATACTCCAACCCATGGAAAATCTCGCACCTGCGACGATTCTACCCGTAGCAACCTACCCCCTTTTTTACTTTCAATAAGGCTTTCAACCAAGGCTACTCGGCCGAACCATGTACCTCCTCCATTACGATATAAATAAAGCTAAGTGTCTCGCCCCCAACCTTCGGTTGACCATTTTCTGCAACTTTACTACATGCTACATACGCACTAGGGGGATCCCCCACCTCACGATTTCATCGACTGAGGACCAAACGTGTACACCTGAGTAGCTGACTACGTCAGGCAAACGAAAAGGGCACGTACTCAATCAAAGAACTGCGTGCTCACAAACAAGCAAACCTTTACAACAAAGGGCACATAAACGCCCAGCCGCAATATACAAATTTTACATCTATCTGTTTATTTTTAGGTCCTACCTATTCTGAAGAATAACCTGAGCACGCTGCTCAAACAAATCTACAATTTGTTCGGCATACTGTCTTACAGCCGCGTAATGCGGACGCATGTTCCACTCGCCACCATCTGGTCGAGGAGGTGGCCCAGTCACCACAGCAGCCAAATCTACGTCAGGGCGGTGCACCCTCACAAGAGACAAGGCAGCCTTCACCCCTGTGACGAGCTGCTGCCGCACCAGCTCCTTGACAGTGCTGGCACTCCGAAACTTCGTCAGAAGACCTGCAAGGGTCGTTGGCACGGCATCCAACGGAAACATGACGTGCAGCACCGAGGAAAGTGATGTCTGCACCTGGCGGAGCACCCGCGAAACCTGGTAGACACGATCCTGCACCGTCGCCAGAACCATGGCGCGATCACGACCCATCCAGAAGAAGCCGCCGGCCTCCATGTCCTGTTGAGTCAAGCAATTGACTCGAACAGCGATACGCTCCTTTTCTTCCCTCGGAGCAAGATTGGCACCTGCGACAACCGCACAAAACAAGAATAAGGCCAGCAGGCTCACCCGAAGAACTGAGCTACAGCCCGAAAGAAGGATCAACTTACATTGCAGCTGCTCGGACAGCCGACCCAGCTCCGCCATCAAATACTCCTCTCTGGCTGCACCACGGTCTGCCTTGGATTTCCAAACGTCGGCGCGACCGCGTAACCCAAGAAAATCCCTCTCCAAGCTGCGCACGCGATCTCGAAGAAAAGCGAGCTGCGAGGAATCATCCAATGATGGTCGCAAGGGCCTTCCGGATGAAGTTTCAACTGTGTCAGCACCCGAAGGATCCTATAGCAGCAGAAAAAAAGAAGGCACACCGACATTCAGCCAAGGATAGAGCACAACTCGGAAGAATTCATTAAAATATATAAGGCCACTACGTGGCATAAGGATGGTACTACAACAAAAGTAGACTACAAACTACCCTACGTCTACTATGCCTAAGGTGGAGGACACTTAGTCGCCTCAGAACCAGACTGCCTAGCTTTGGCCTCGCCCTGCTGCCGCAATGCATACTCAGACAGCAAGTCAATGAGCTTGGGCCCATATCGTCTGCAGCGAGCGGAGTAGGTGGCGAAGGCTACCTCGGATCCATCCGCAGCCGTAGGCATCCGAGAAGTAATCTGGGGCAGGTCCAGCTCCGTCCCAGCCGCCATGGCCATCGCCAGCCCGACGGACGCGCCGATGCCCTTCTGCTTGCGCTTATACGCTGCAGGCGCTTCTGCTGACAGAGCCTCTGCCACCGCATCCACATCTTCAAGGGATGCGCCCTTCGGGAAGAGCTCCTGGTAGAAGCGACCAAGGACCCCTTTCGCCTTGGCAAGGGAGTTGATGACGGTGCTGCAGCGGTCTTCGACCGCTACAGTGGCATCATCTAGAGCACTCCCGTGCTCTAGAGCACCGCGGTCGAACTCGATGCCTGCGGCATCTGAGACAAAGAAGAAGAAAACATGAAGAAAGGCAACATAGAAGAAGATCCGTAGAAAAAGAAGCAAGTACAAAAGCTAACGCTCACCCGAAATAGCCTTGGCAGCAGCCATGAGCTTCTCCGCCACCCCTTTTTCACGAGCAGCCGCAATGGTGCCCAGCTGCTCCTCACGATCTGCGGCCTCCTGCTGCAGACGCTCTTTCGCTTCGGCTGCCTTCGTCAGCTCCAGCTCAAGGCGCTCTCTCGCACCAGCGGCAGCTTCGGCCTTCTGCTCCGATTGGCCAAGGCTCTTCTTCAGAGCATCGACCTCACGGAGAGAGTCATTATGCTCCTCTGCATTTACAACAAGCAAGTGTCAAAGAACAGGACCAGGATAAGCAAGAGAAGTACTACAAGGCAGACGAATACCTTGAAGCTGCCGTAGTTTCGCCTCCAGCGTCAGGCGTTCCTCCACCAGTCGCTTGGCCTCTTGGACAAAAGGCTGCAACAACAGGCAATAGTAGTAAGAGCAGAACTTGGGGTCTACGCCCAACACAAAGAAGCATAAACAACATCAGCATACGAAGACACTCGGGGGCTCCCCCCGTAACATCAAGCAGAAAAACTTACGTGCTCCGAAGGCGAACCCGCAGGCCCGCCTGCGAAATTCTGAGGCGCAACCACCAGCCTCTCCTGCACAGGAGGAACTGGCGCAGCGTCACCAGAAGTCGCCACCGTCTGAGGAGGAGGCGACGCAATGTTCGAATCCCCCATCATCTCGCGCGCACCATCACTAGAGACGTCGAAGGATTGCCTGCATACGAACCAATCAACACAGGTGCAAAAATAACAAGGGAACAAAGGACAATAGTGGAAACAAGAAAACTTACGAGCCCAACACGCACAGGTCGAAGATAGGAGAAGCCCTTCGGGCCCTCTTCTCCTCCTTCTTTTCTTCCTTCTTCTCCTCCTTCTTTTCTTCCTTCTTACGCTTTGCTGGCGGGTGCGGAGCAACAGCCCGCACAGGAATGGCAGGAAGGGGAGAGGAAGAACCCCCATGAACATCATCATGACACTCAAGGCCCAGAGGATTTCTGGGAGTCGGAGGAGTCGAGGCATCTGACGACTCGCTAGAGCTCCGTGATCGCTTGCACGAATGGTCCTCACTCGATTCGTCGGCATCCTCCGCTAGGGATCGCGCTGACGGTAGCTCGGACACGGAATCCACCACTTCATTATTCGGGGCATTCGGATACCTTTAGGGCAACGGTGGTGCCATGCCCGGCACTTTGAAGCTCTGCAAAAGGAAAATGAACTTTGTTAGCAAACAAAGGAAAAAGTACACAGCTGACAAAAACAAAAGGGGAGCACTACGTGCGCAAATCTACACCTTTGGTACGACCAACTTCGAAGAAAAGGGAGAAGTCAGCGACTTCCCCGGGATTTCTTCGTCGGCCTTGAACTTCAACAGCGCGCGAAGAGCCTTGTCAAGTTCCACCTCGGAGATTTTCTCACTCGAAACCCTCGTCGGATCACGGCGCCCAGAGTAAAGAAACATCGGATGCGCCCTCGCTTGGAGAGGCTGCACCCGACGCTCAAGAAACGTCCGGATGATGTCAACACCGTTCACCTCCTTCTCAGGAATCAGTTGGAGATCCTCCACCCGACGGTACAGGGCCTCTATCTCCGCCACCTCACCGTCTAAGATTTGGTTTTTCCAGGATCTTTTCTTCTCAATCAATTGGGAGGGGTCAAAAGGAACGAGACCAAAATCTTGCCCAGGCAGTACGGAGTCACGGATGTAAAACCATTTCCTCCGCCAGTACTGGACAGATTCGGACATGGAAAAGGAAAATAATTGCACATTGGGACTGAGGGAGATGATGAAACCCCCAATGGGATACACACCATCCGAACCAGACTGCCTCTTCACGGAATAAAGCTTCCGGAAGAGGCCAAAGTGCGGCTTAATGCCAAGCCAACACTCGCAAAGCGTGATAAAACACGCAATGTGGAGAAGGGAGTTGGGAGACAGATGATGGAGTTGAACCCCATAGAAAAAGAGCAGTCCACGAAGGAAGTCATGGACCGGAAAAGAAAACCCGCGAATCATGAAGACAACAAACATAACCCGATACCCAGATGGGGGACGGGGGATTACCTCATTGCCGGGGAGTCTCACGGCCGTCGTGTCTTGCGGGATCAGGCTCCGCTCGCGCAGTTTGCGGCGATCGCTCTCCCGCGTTTCTGATCGCCGCCAGCCACCGTCGGTGACGCGAGCAGTGGTGGTGCCCTTCTTGCCTCCGGCGGCGCTGGTCCCAACCGCAGATGAGGATTTCTTTGTTTTCCCCATGGCGCTAAGGCGGTGGTGGCGTTGCCAACGAAGAAAGACAAAGGAAATGTGGAGGAAACTCTCAGCGCGCAGCCAGAATAGCTCAAGAACGAGGAGGCAGTGAATAGATGAATTGCTGTGGTGAAAAACAAACCACGATTTCACCAGGAATTATAACAGCGAAGACGACTCACGCTGGCCGTCCATCGAGAAGACCTAACGCCAACGGTAGATCTGGCCGTACACGTGTCAGCACCAAAATGAACCGTCGTTACCACGCCGTCCACTACGTGCGGAAATCGAGGAGACGCCGTAATCATCTCCACGCCGCGCGTGACCGGTCAATTCAAAGTCAGCAAGTGGGACCCACGCTTCGTCCAGTCAAGTCATCTCTGGCGTAGCAGACGCTTGAGGTCATCGATCGTAAGCACTGACGTTATCAAAAGCTATACTAGCACCACTTCAGCTCCACAGTTAAAAGTACTCACTCGAATCTATGATTCGACTAAATACTTGGAGGCTACTCCAATCAGAAGCGCTGGTCGCGCAACCGACAGATAAATGAGGACAAAATTATTTATCTGATTCCTACGACGAGTCTACGACTCCACTACGGACTCGGGGGCTACTCCCATAGGGAGGATGGATTTAAGCATCCGAAAATTTTCGAGTCCTGCGGACCTAATGATTGAGACAATGCTTGAACTGAAAGTCTCCGTTCGAGTCTACGACTCGAACAGACACTTGGGGGCTACTCCCATAGGGAGCGCTGGTCGCGCACCCTATGAAATCTTCGACGGCGATCTTCCGGATCCGCATGCAAAAACTTTTTTGGCAACTCTGCCCCAACAAAACGCTAAGTGAGCAACAATCTCCTTGGCCACCCGAAACACCTCCGAGGTGATAAATGTTCGGATGTTGCGTCTGTGACGCAGAGATAAGACCTACAGATATCATCTGATGGCCTGGCAACGCACCTGACTGCGCTCTGCTAGTATGAATCAGTACCAGTAGGTACGATGAAAAATCCTGACGGACGCGTTGGGTACACCAATTAAAATCACTGGAATTCCACTCCTATAAGTCCTCCGCGTCCTGAGTTGAATTACGCCAGCATATGTTCCAGGCCCGGGTTAAGGGACCCGAACCTGAAGAAGATTGTGTTGTTTCGTCCTAAGACAGTTAAGTGACCCTGATCCGTCGGGTGAGTCAGGCACACGCATCAACAATCCCTACACACATATACTATTAACATATAGCTGCTCCCGAAGGATGGAAGAGTCCTCAGCCGAATCTACGATTCGACTGATCACTCGGGGGCTACTGACATGGTTATACCCTACGGATACGTAACTTCAGCATACCTAGTCCAGCCCAAAGAAGGCCCACGACAGACATACGCTGGCCCATGAAGATTTTCGGGTGGCCAAGGCCCATGACGTCTTCGGATCCTTGGAGAGCAAGACTAGAGGAGATAGGAAATTCAAAGGGGTAAAACCCTAGAACTTGTAACCGACTAGGACTACGCCCGGGACCTGCCTAAGTCTATATAAAGGCCAGGAGGGCACGTCCTAGGGCAACTCGACTCATACTTTCGCACACGCATCCACGCCAGATCGAATCTGCGCACCCTGTAACCTTCGGTTCCTCCGTAATCAAAGAGCAGACAAGCAGGAGTAGGGTTTTCCCTCCGGGGGCCTGAACCTGGGTAAATCTCGTGTCCCCTGGTTGCTTGTCTGTTAACCGTGCCACGATCTCCAGCATCCCCATCTTCTCCAAAACCCAAATCCATAACAATGGGCATTGACGAGATTAAACCTCGTCAGTGGTCCTCGCTGAAATATTGAAGAGGAAGCAGAGGGGCCGACGAGCTCGCGACGACACGGGGAGCACCCCAAAGGGCGCTGCAACCCGCACCGGCCACGGCGGCGACCACGACAGCGCACGAGCACAGCACATCACCATGGGAGGATATGTGGCGGCGGTGGCAGCACCATCCCCAAACCCTAGGGTTCGGGAAGGGGCCTAGCCTGGCCATAGAAGGGCCCTAGGATCAAATCGAATTGGACCAGATGGACGAGCATGGTCGACAACCTCGCCCTGCACCACGCAACGGCCAGGGAGGACCGCGGCGGCGAGCAGCGCACGGCGGCGGCGCCATCGACCACGAGGTCGAAGAGGAGAAGTGGAGAGGACGAGAGAGAGAGAGAGAGAGAGAGAGAGAGAGAGAGAGAGAGAGAGAGAGAGAGAGAGAGAGGGCCGATAGGGCCAGAACCCCTCCGGGAAGCTCTTTTGGTCATAACCACGTGGGCCCAATAAGCCCAATAAGGCCAGCCCAATCACCCAAGGAAATTTTTAATAATTAAGGAAAGACCAAAATGCCCTTGAATTTAAATAAATTCTAGAAAATAAAATAAAAATCCAAAAATTATAAATAAAATATTTTTGGATTCAAAATAATCCAATCTATCTAAATAAAATAAGAAATAAAATTTTAGGCATATAATTTTATCAATAATTTTATAATATATATATATTCCTTATGGAATTTTATAAAATTAAAGAAAGATGATAAAAATAAATAAAAATCACTTTTATTATATACCAATATTGTAGTATTTAAAAAATACTAAACAAATAATATATATATTTAAAAGAAAAATGATAATTCTTAAAGGAATTATTAAATGAGTAAATTCAAATAAAATAAAAGAAAATAAGGAATTCAATATTCAATAAATATTAATAATTAATATTTATAAATTCTTTACTTATGAAAAGAATTTCTATAGTTTAAATAATGGGGAGAATATAGACAAAACTAAATGATGCATTACATTACTTTGCATAATCATTTTGTTTCTTTAAATATTGTCCTTACCGGGCAATAATGATGTTTTTATAGACATAGAAGCTCAAGGTCCAGTGCAAGCATCCGAATTCACTACCTTGCAATCACAAGGCAAGTTTATTACTTGCTCATATCCTTTGAAGAGTCATTATCAAAGTATTTGCAAATTGTATGTTATCATATATACTCCAAAGAAAGAAAATACTATTTTCTCAAATAAAGAAATCTTAGATATCATCCTAAGTGATGATATAATGGAGCAAAAGAACTTAGAGTTCTATTTGCAACAATGATGATCAATTAGTGTCGTATATCACGCGTTAGCCATGAGATTTGGAATGGGACAGAGAAGTCAGCCGTATCTTCTTCCTCTCGCATGTAGCCGGATGTGCAGGTCGTGGCTGTTATCACTCGTAGCGTGCATATTAATTGGTAATTCATAGAGGATATGCAGCATATGGGTGGGAACCCTCAACGTCCCACGATAGTTCTGGCATCTGACGGTCTGTACAAAACATTGCCGTAATTTAATATGTGGGCATGGTGTACACCATGGAGGCATGCGAGGTCGCGAAGGGGGCAGTGATTGGCTTGGATCACCTACTAGGCCCCACATCATGGAATTATGGACGGAAAAGTACGCCCGGTTGTGAAACAAGGAGTTGATCTCTCATGGGTAAAGTAACGCACCTCTGCAGAGTGTAAGAACTATAACTTGTTACTCCCGGTTCCGGGAAGGAGCTACGAACACGGCAGGAAAGGAACTCCATGAAAGTTCTGGTCAACCTGTGAAGGCTGATGGTCATAGATTTTCATAATAAAATTAATCTTTGAAGAAAGATTTACGAAAATTGCATAGTGCCAAGGACTGATAGTCCGAGGTGGTAGATAGAGCATCAAACTTCCTACCTTGCATATAATAAACTCGCTGGGTAACGCTGTTACTCATCCTTTTCTGTGATCCCTTGCTTAGACTCCGAGGATCCCGAAGATACGCCAATGTATGCAGTTGAATGCCAGGAAGATGTGTTCTACGAGGAGCCTAACCTGTCAGGAGGTGTTGAAGGAGTGGATTAGGAAATCCGCTATGGTGTCGATGACAACGAGTCCAACTAAATATCCTAGTTAGTAGTAACCGACGGAGCCGAGCAGCATGAACCATATAGAATAAGCTGTCGAGCTCAACTCCTAGTTGGAGTTGCTACTTTTGAATTCCGCTGAAACACTTTATATTTTGGTTTGTAAGTTGAATCTTTCTGAAGTCTTGAACTTCTGGTATTGTAATAATAATAATGTGTGAATGTTGTAATATGGACCCGTAATGTTTCTGTTGTACCGCTTCGAGGGATGTGATATTTACAGAACAGTGTTATGTGGATGTCATGTCAACGATTATAGTGTACTACACATGCAGTTTTATGCTGGGTCACCGCACTTCTAGAAGCCGATCTAAGATCATTTTTTTTACACAAAATCATTACAGAAACTAAAAAAATACAAGGCATCACGTGTCAGTAAGCCTGGGCAATCTAAACGAATGGTAGATATGCCAGCGTCTCTTCTATAGCAACAACACAATGTGCCCGGTGCAATTTAATATGCTGCCCCACCAAGTTATTTCTTAGTTTTTTTATCATTTTTTCTACTATGACCAACCTAAAATTTAGTTTTCCATTTAACCGAAGGAAACTCTAATCTTTTCACTAATCCTTCACAACTCTCCTAAAATTTTCCATTATGTCATATTTCTACTGTTGGTCTATATAATCAGTCTCGTCATTCCATGTTCTCCACTCATTTCTCTTTATTATATGTCTCATTGACTGATTGGACATGCATGTTATTACTTCGTCAAAAATCCAATTAAGTAGTTCACGATGCTAAGTATCTCAGCCCAGCCACAAAATACGATGTCATAATGTGTCCTTATAAGTGTTAGTTATAACAATTTGGATCATATCATTGTTCACCAGCTTACATTTACGAGGGATGAGAGATAACAATTTGGATCATATTATTGGTCAATAGCTTACAATTTGGATTTTATCATTGCTTGATATAGCTTACAATTTACTTAAGATGATGAGGAGATTTTCTAGACCACTAATATTTGGAAAATGATGCATCAACATATCAATATCTTTTTCTAATGAAAGGTCAACCCTCCAGCGAACGCTAACTAATAACATGTAGGTCTAATCAATCAATGAGATATAAAATAAAGAGAGAAATGTGAAGAGCCTGTAATGGCAAAAGTGGTAATAGACTAATAGATATAATATGACGTAATGACAAAATTTAGGAGTGTTATAATGAAGTAGTACAAGATTGGAGTTTTGATCGATCAATTGGAAAAACTAAGTTTTGGGTTGGTCATAGTGATAGAAACGATAAAAACCATATTACTTATTGGATCCCAATATTAATCCTCTCGTAGTCTCAAATCTTTCCTCCCCTCTCCCCCTCCTCCAACATTTCATCTTTTGTGCTCTCCAAGGTTTTAACCTAGAGATCTGTCTCCAACTGTCAAGGGATCCGCCACCTCCATCCCATATACCCAGAGCAAGGCACCGCCACACACGACAAGTAGTCAAACCCCATCCTACAATAAAGTGACCGAACCGTCGACGCTAGGCTTGTTTTCCCTAGTGTATACTTCACTAAAAAGTGTCTACATATATGCAAATCTAAACAACCTTCGACATCTAATTTAAGACAGATGGAGTAGTAAAAAAAAAGAATAAGAAGATAGGAAACTGCTCATTTGTTAGAGTAGGAAACAAATGATTTGATTTGATCTCACACTAATAAGGGGTAGGGAAATGGCATAGGAAAGAAATCATTACATAGTGTTGATTATCCTAATGTTTGGTGGTGCGATTTGATTATTGCGATTATGTTTGATGTTAAAAGTGACACAACTCATATTTAATAGCAAAGATTTGTCTCATTTATGATAATTATTCCCTCGCCACACTTTTATAGCTTTGCCACAATTTAGCTTTAAAAAATGTGGCAAATGTTGCCACGAGCCCTCACTTTTCCGGTTATATGTCACCATGGCTGATAAAACGTCATTTCGGACAGACATAATCGATTCGAAAAGCAACCGAAAAAGGTTCCGTTCGTTCACTTGTTTGTGCCGGATCCCACTTCCAAAACGCTTTTGCTTTTGCATTCAGCGTCCACGAACACGTGCTCCCACCCGTGCCAAGCCAAGTACTCCTCGCTGACCCACCTGGCAATCCCCGCTGCGCCAAATGGCAAGTGCCACAAATACTACTTTCCCAACCGGCGGCAGGTGGTGATACCCTACCAGATCCGGTCCTCCTCCTCCTCGTCCCCGTCGTCGTCCCTGCAGCTCTCGTCGGTGGCGTTTAGCCGAAGCCGCTTTCGCCGCCCGCCTCCGCGTTTGGCCACATTAGGCCGACGGCGAGACCACCGAGCACCACCAGTGGGGGGCAGTGTGAAGGGAAGGAGGGAGGAACCGTCTTCGAGCGACTCGTCTGGTCTGGTCTGTCTGCCCAGGCCAGCCCACTCGCTTCAGGCCAAGGATCACATGCGCGCTCGCGGACGCACACCTACCTCGGCCTCAGCCTCCAATCCCGAACCGGCAATCCGCCCCGTCGCCGCCGCGCCGCGCTCCTAATCCACACCCACCAGCGCGCGTGCGCGCGTTAAGCGGCCTCCCGGGCTCCGATCCGGCTCCCCTCTGCGCGCGCGCGGGCGGGCGGCGGCTTCGCCGAGGCGTCCGGCAGAATCCCGCGCGGATCTCGCTGGTTCGGATTGGCTGGCCGGAGGGGGCGTGATCTGGCGATCGGGATGGGGGAGGGGCGGGGGAGGCGATGAACGGCGCCGCGTCGCTGGGGCTGCGCACGGGGAGCTGCGGCTCCCTGGCCGCGGCCGCCGGCGGGAGGAAGCCGGGGCCCGCCAGGGGCTGGGGATGGCGCGGCGGCGGGGAGAAGGAGCTGCTGCACCGCGCGCTGCGCATCGTCGGCCGGCGCGGGGCGGGACTGCTGCTGCTGCTGCTCGCCGTCGCCTCCGCCGCGCTATTCTGCTCTCTCTTCGCCGTCGTCAAAGGTAAATTTCTCTGCTCCTGTCGCCACTGCCGCACCGCGCTTCAGTCTCTGGTCCTGATCCTGTCGGAATTGGCGCCGTTAGCTCTCTCGACTGTTCAGGTCACGCCACTCGCGTTCGCTAAAATTCGGGTTCGTTTTTCGAGTTGGAGATGGTTTAAACGCTAGTACTCCTATATTGTCCACCGCATCCTAGTCTTCTCCTCACGCTGTAACTGCTGACCAGTTTCTGTTGCTAGGCCTGGAAGATTTGAACTGGCCGGGTTTAGCTCTTCTGAGCATTGTTCCTAGCTCCAGTCTTAGATGACCTCACCACCTAGTTATCGGATTGGTGTCCAAATACCAATCTAATTTGCTGATCAAAACCAGTACCGGCAGCACCTGCAGCTAATGTGTCAACCCCCTTAACACTGAATATTCAAACATACATTGTGCCCAGGAGTCAATAATTCAAAATAAATGTTGCTTTATAAACAAAATATTAGATGCTGTTACAAACCAGGGCCGCTGACCTTTATTGTTTCTTATGTTGTTTCAGATGACACCGCTTCTTCAATTATCATCGCTAGCAACTACGAAGTCACCAAAGCTATCCAGAACTCTGTCTACCCCAGCACAACAAGGCCTGTGGTGATGTCCAACGACCAGTACTCTGCTAGTGATGTCAACGGAATTGACCAGCCTAATCAGCTTCATCTTTCATTTGAAAACTTGACAAATCATCCTTGTCATGGTTTCGCAATTCCTCCTACCCTGTTTGATAAGAAACGCACAGGACCTCGACGTAAGCTCAGTTCTTTGCAGTTTTTCTAGTTAGCATTGCAAAATTACCTAACATGTGCCTTACCGTTTGTTCTCTTTTCATTCCCCCTGTAGCATGCCCTGTTTGCTATGTGTCAGTAGATCAGGCATTTGATATGATGCCTCTACAAGCTTCGCCATCTCCTGTCCTTAAATACTTAGATTACGTCTCAGAAGACAGCGGCACCACAAATTTATCAAATCAGGGCTCTGTATTTGGAGGGCATGTATCTCTGGATCAGAGAAATAAATCTTTTGACATTACCAGTTCGATGACTGTCAACTGTGGGTACGTTACATGCATCTGCTCTTCCAGAACTCCAGACTAATTCCTAATTTTCTCCAGAATAACGATCTTTGAACTCTGAAATGTGAATACTGGTTGAAATTGTTTGCACTGTTTTATCAGATTTGTCAGAGGAAAGAAACCTGGCCAAGGTACAGGATTCAACATCAACGATGATGATCTGCTAGAAATGGAGCAGTGTCGTGGGCTAGTCGTAGCTTCTGCCATTTTCGGTAACTAGAACTGCTTACTAATAGTCGTAACTTTCTTTTGCATTCAATTATCTGCTCACAGTTTTATACCCTTTGCTCAGGGAATTATGATATGATTCAACATCCAAGGAATGTCAGTGAATTGTCAAAGGAAAATGCATGTTTTTATATGTTTGTAGACGAAGAAACAATGGCTTATGTCAAGAATTCTAGTTCACTGTACAAAGATAATAAAGTTGGCTTATGGAGGCTAGTCGTCGTCCGAAACCTCCCTTACGAAGATCCCAGGCGTACGGGAAAGGTGCCCTTCTTATGAACTGTAACCTTTGTAATGTACTTTCCACTTGAACATGCAGTCACAGAATCAACACATCATGTGCAATTCATGATAACATGATTACTGAAATGAAATATTAACTCCATAAACAAAGAAAATGTGTAAGGTGATACTGTATGTGTGGCCAACTTGTTGAGGGGCTACTGTGCAAAACATGCTCTTGGGGTATCCATCCTTGGGCGTCTCGGATTCTAACAAGTTTATCACAAATTCAGAATCTAATTAAAATGCCGTCTTGCCTTCGCTTGGCTCTTTGCACCTTAACTCGTTTCAGTTTTGTGATCTTGCTATAGCCTATAGCTCGGTAGTTGAGAACACTTGTCATTGTGCAAAAAGTTGTAACTTTGTCTGCTGATGGTGGATTTCTGAGAATTCTGTTCAGATGTCTAACTAAAAATTCTTGTAGGAGGTTTCAGTTCCACTGACTTCAGTAGTTCAATTGAAGAAATCTAGCAATTAATGCTCTCCGACATGGTTATCTGTGTGTATACATTTTTAAGAGCATATTGAATGACCAAATACTTTATTTGTGCAGATTCCCAAGCTTTTGCTTCATAGGCTATTTCCAAATGTGAGATTTTCAGTTTGGATAGATGCAAAGCTTCAGCTTGTTGTGGATCCTTATTTATTGCTTGAGAGGTATGTTTGATGTAAAGAGCTTTGGTTTATTATGAGTCATTTCTTGCTGAGAGTATTCTTAAGGAGAAAAATCTAGCAAATAGTTAGTGTTGTGTCAAATTTAGGTCTGCCTTATATGAATCGTTGGGGTTAGAGAATGACTAGATTTATCATAATTAGAGTATCAAAATTGCGTACATTCGATTTATTTTTAAATTGTCTTTCTTCTCTTGTCACCTGTAATGTTGAGCCTGACTGCTTATTGTATTAATCAGATTTCTGTGGAGAAAGAATGCTACTTTTGCGATATCTCGGCACTACAGACGTTTTGATGTGTTTGAAGAAGCAGAAGCTAATAAAGCTGCTGGAAAGTATGACAATGCATCAATTGATGAACAAATAGATTTTTACAGAAATGAGGGCCTAACACCTTATTCTACAGCCAAGCTTCCTATCACTAGTGGTCAGTGAACTCATCAGAGTTTATATCATCATTCATGAGCAGTTCAGTTTCATTCTCAAGCATTGATTTCTTCCCTTTTACACTGCGTGCAGACGTCCCTGAGGGCTGTGTAATCATCAGAGAACACGTCCCCATCTCGAATCTCTTCACGTGTCTTTGGTTCAATGAAGTTGACCGTTTCACCGCCAGGGATCAAATTAGTTTCAGCACCATCCGGGACAAAATAAGGGCTAAAGTTGGCTGGATGCCTCACATGTTCCTGGACTGTGAAAGACGCAACTTTGTTGTCCAGGTACTTGCATCTTCGACAATCTAATCTTTCAACCCCACTAAGCACTTCTTGCACGCACATTAGACAACTACCCGATGGTTACCGCACATCTCAACCACCAAGCAAGTGTCCTATATTCTTGGGTGCCCCACAGGCAGGCATTGCACATGCACACCACATGCTCACAGCTCGCTTCTTAAGCTTACAAGTGTCTCTTTTTCCGTTGACTTTCACCAGGCATATCACAGGGAGCTGCTAGAGCAAATGATTGCGTCCCGCAGAAATGCGCCTCCTGTCGAACCATCACGGAAACTTAGACCAGGTAGCAGGAGAGCTCCCCCGTCGAAGGTGAAGCGGAAAAAGGAGAAGAAATCGAGCTCACGGAGACGCGTCCCCAAGCCCGTGACCTGGGCGATGGATGCTTTGTGATGGAAGCTCATCGGGGTTCCTGGCACAGGATAGTTGGTTATGGCAGCTGAGGATGCCACTAGGGGGACAGGCTTGTAATATTTTTTGCGCCCACGAAATTTGTTCATAGTTAATTCTTCATTGTCGTTGTAAATAACACATAAAAGCAGTATCATCCAAATGAGTTCATTGAGCCGGCCTTTTTTTGTGCTTCTGATGACAAACCATAACAAAATGTGATAAACCTTCTGTGTGTGAAAGTGTAAAAAATAAAAAATGTAACAAACGCCCACCGTGGGGCTCGAACCCACGACCACAAGGTTAAGAGCCTTGCGCTCTACCAACTGAGCTAGACGGGCTTGATGTTACCTTGCAGACATACGATATTTTGGAATAAAGCCAATCACCATTCGTGTCATCTCAAAATGGGCTAAAGTCGATGCTCCAAAATAAGCATCACAATTGTACCTTTAAATCATCCCTCTGCCACTCTAGTAAGATTTCAAGCACTAAAAAATCACAATCCTTTATCCCTTCATTCATGTTCACATTTCTGTGGCATTTCGAAATGACATACAACACACGAAGAAGAAATCACCCAAACCACTGTACTCGTCACTCGATAGCAGATAAAACATCATTGTAGTACTAGCCATGCAGCATATTAACCGCCTATTCATTTCGTTGTGTTGTGTAGAACATACCCCTGTGAGATGAATCAACCGTTGTCCATGTTCACTGCAAAAATCTGACAGTGCATTTTGACATCAGAAAATAAAAAACATACTCCCTTCATCCTAAAAAGAATATATTTATATATTAAATAGTGTCTAGATACATTTAAGTTTAGACAAACTTGAGACATCTTTTTTAGGATGAAGGGAGTAATAAATAACAGACTGCGTTTGTGCGATCTCCACTTGGAACACAAGGCTCGCTGACACCCCAGTACTGATGCATAGCCTAGTTATATAATAGTGTAGTATTAACGCGAGGAGACTGGATTGTACTATTGCACTGGTCATATGCTATTTTTGTTTGAGGGAATATTTTTGTTAAGTGCTTATTAGCAGGCGAGTTTACCACTAGGAGATTAACGGAGTGATGATCTGCGTTCACAAGAACGAATACGACGGAGTTCTGGAGACATCTGGACAGTTGAGCGAATGACTGAAGCTCACGAGCGACACGGGTCGTTGGATATAACTGAAGAATTCGACACTTCATCAGTAACTGCAGATACAGGGCTGACAAGGCGCCCCTCGCGGCCGCCGCCGCAGTCGTCGATGTGTGGGTACCTCGCGTCCTCGCCGGCGACGGAGACGAAGCGGTGGTAGGATGGTGTTACCTGTGGAGGGCGTGGGTGCTGGGTGGTGGGTAAGGAAGGGGAGAGGAGACTCGGCGCGCCCCAGTCCATCACTGGCACTGCATCCTCTATTCCTGCCACCCACCCAGTCCATGGACAGTGACTACCTTCCCTTGGGTGCGTGTCCTATCCGACAAGCCCCGACGGAAAGCAGCGACGCGGCTCGAGAAGGCATCGGTATTCTGAGCGCAGGTCCACAGAGGCGCGTTTGGGCGCGGAACAGAAGCGGATCGGCCATGCTGGGTTGCACTCATCTTCAACGCCGACGACGAGGACGCCCGTTCGGTAAGCAATTGCACGTCACCTCGATCTCTGGCTCCCACGATTCCACCCCGATTAATTATCCAAGACCATGTACGCCTTCAATTTGGCTATTTCGTTCCACAAATCGAGTGTTACTGTGTGCAAACCTGGTGGTCTATGGCCATGCACGTAACATGTTTGATGTTATACCTGACGCAGCTTTTGTTAGTGAAGTTTGCGCAGATAGCAAACAACTCAGGAACCTCATGGCGCAGGGCTAGGACCCTCGCCAGGGGTCCAGCCAGAAGAGGGAGTCCCTCCCATCACCTATGGAAATGGACATCCCTCTCCGAATGGCTGGCTTAATGTTCTGAGAGGGATTCCTTGCCTCTCCCCAACTCCACTCCAGCTCTCCCCGCAAAGGATACCTCTCTCCATCCCAATTAGCCACGCTTTTGAGTAAAGTTTATAATTGTAACAAAAGCGCCAAATAACTTGGAACGGAGGGATGATGAGATGCTGATACTTTCCCATTCTTCCTGAAGCTCCTTTGTTCTCACAGAACAGAAGGGATTCCTTGCCGCTTCCCAACTCCACTCCAGTTCTGCCAACAAAGGATACCTCTCTCCTCACCCCCACCACGCCTCGTCTTCGTCTAAATCCAACACCGTCACCACTTGGGCAGCAGCTCAGCTCATCTCGCGCGATTTTCTCCGCGCTTGTTGTGCCAAATTGGAGTCAGGCAAGAAAGGGGAATAATGGAGGCGACGGCGGTGAGCCTGGGCAAGGCCGTGCTTGATGGCGCGCTGGGCTACGCCAAGTCCAAGGCAGCGGAGGAGATCGCGCTGCAGCTCGGCGTCGAGCGCGACGTCGACTATATCACGGACGAGCTGCAGATGATGCAGTCGTTCCTGGAGATGGCTGATGAGGACAGTGGCCAGAACAAGGTGTTCATGACCTGGGTGAAACAGATCCGCGACCTCGCCTACAAAGTGGAGGACAGCCTCATGGATTTTGGCCTCCACTCGGAGAAGAAGCCTTTTTGGGGGTGCATCCCTTGCAGCCTGTCTGATCGACGCCGCATTGCCATGGACGTGAAGGAGTTGAGAGCCAAGGTGGAGGACGTGAGCAACAGGAACCTGCGCTATCGCCTCGTCAAGGATGGCTCTGCCTCGAAGCTTACCGCGGCCGAGGAACAGGCCAACATTGCTAGCGCAGCAATGTTTGGCATCAACGAAGCAACGGTTGGCACCCTGGAGCAGGACAAATCCGAGATGGACCTCCACCGGCTGATCACCAGCGAGGAGGAGGATCTTAGGGTGATCGCCGTGTGGGGAACAAGCGGTGATCATGGGAAGACATCCGCCATCCAGGAGGTTTATGATCATCCAGAGGTACTAAAAAAGTTTGGATTTTGTGCTTGGGTTAGGTTGATGTATCCTTTCAATCCGGAAGAGTTCCTCCGGAGCTTGGTGAGGCAATTCTATGAAAATTCCAGTGATGAGGTTGGAAAGCAAGAAAGCGAAACTAGTGTCGGGGCTAATATTTTTGCAAAGATGGAGCAGATGGATCAAATTGATTTAATCCGTGTGTTCAATGCACAATTGTGTAGCAATAGCTACCTCATTGTGGTAAATGACCTGTCCACAATAGAAGAGTGGCATTGCATCAAAAAGTACTTTCCCAACAACAAGAAACAAAGTAGAATCATTGTTTCGACGCAGAATGTTGAAATTGCAAGCTTGTGCACAGAGAAGCCGTACCAAGTGTCCGAGTTCAGGCAGTTGTCATTTGATCAAACTATTTATCTTTTCCACATGAAGGTAAATCTTTTTCTGGTATATCTTCTGTAATACATTTATTCTTTTGTCGTTTTGATGATATATTCTTCGTCTGCATCTAATTGCAGAATACAGAGGAGCACAACATGACAAGTGAAGCAAGGCATACTAGCATGGAGGAGAAACGGAAGGTGGGACCCCTCCAGCTGAAAAAAAAATCATTTCTTGAGTTACATGTCTGTAATTCATATGGGCTTCTATAAATATTCAGAGTGTGTTCCTTTTATCCTCGCACATACGCACACTATATGCGCCTGAACTTCACCTAGTAAATTTGATATGCAAACATATTGGCACATTCAATTGAGAAATTTGAAGAAGCATCCAAATTTACATGAACTATTATTTCTCTTGTGATTCATTGGCTCCTAACTACTATTACCTGTTTGTAGGCTAATATTGATTTTTGAACTTCGCCTAAACGTGGAGTAATTCCTTCTGGAATACACAAAAGCTTGTACATCGTTGTATTAAGAACGCTGATGTGGCCATGTCACATATGGCGACCCAAAAACAAAACAAAAAAATGACCAGGCTACAAAACCCCTATACAGACACGATAATTACAGTGACCTAGAGGCATAAAAGGGGAAGTAAATACTAATATTTTGAACCAAGAAAAGAGTAAATAAGTTTGCTCTCTATGCTCCATCTCCATCATGGCATCGTATCTTAGCCCGCCAAATATGAGTAAATATGAAGCAATACTTACAGACATGGAAGAGAAGCTGAAGGTTGGATTCCTCCAGCTGATCGAAATTCATTTTTTGAATACATGTCCGTGAATTATATGGGCTTCTATAAAGGTACAGAGTGTGTTCCTTTTATCCTCACACAGATGCACACTATGCACACCTGAACTTTACCTAGTAAATTTGATATGCAAACATATTGACATATTCAGTTGAGAAATTTGAAGACGCGTCCAAATTAACATGAACTGTTATTTCTTTATTTAATTAATGGCTCTTACCTACAATTACCTGTTTATGTGTAAGATGCTATTCATGATTGTATATGGCTAATACGGAAATTTTGGATTTTTCCTAAATGTGGAAATAATTTATTTTAGAGTAGACAAAAACCTTCTAAATCGCAGTACCAAGAAGAATGCTATGACGTGGCCACTACACATGTAACTAAGTGTTCAGTTCGATCAATTTGAACAAACATATTCATCATGGCAAGATCTTGAAATAAGACCATTAGTTTAAAGTGTTCAGTACACTTAAATTTATCTTTAAAGTTATTCTTGTTTGATGCAAACATTTTTTTTCCTTGCATGGTAATTTCCTTCCAATAATTTTATGTATATTCCATAGGATCATTAGTTTTGCTTCAATAGGAATTTTGTATTTGTTCAGTGTGATTAATCTTTTCTAGAATTTGATTTTATATATTTAAGTTTAATAACTTTGAGTATTCATAATAGTACTCCCTACTGCAAATATTTAATTGTTGAGAACAAGAAAATATATTTTAAAACATCTTCTGGTTCATATATGTGATGGTTGTCGTTGTCGAGTGAATTGGAAATGGGTAATTTAATCCTTTGAAGACCTTTCTTTCCAATCACATTAGCAATATCTTTCTATAAGTAGATAACTTACATGGCAGCCAAGATGAGAAAGTACTCTAATCTCTGAGGTATTTATTGGGTGTGTTCAAAATATCTCAGTTAAGTTATTAATGAGTTAATTCTGGTGCTAAGAGATACTGCTTCTGGCCCTAGTGTTGTTATTTTGGATATTGCCAGGGTCTTTGAAGTACAACTTTTGCCATTAACATATTCAAAATATATTATGAAATCCAAAAATGTGTATGCCAAAGTAATTTTTGAGAAAAAAATCATACATATGATTTTCAAGTAATCAAAAAATTGTGAAGCTATTAATAATCAGAATTCCAGAAGGTTTAGACTATCTTTATATAAAACAATAATTTTGTGGGACCAGAGGAAGTACTTAACAAAATATCAAAATAGATGGAAAATGAGATTGAGAATTTTAACTTTCCACGACATGACCCTGTTAAAACATGTTCTACTTGAAAAAGACATGGTAGTTGATATTGAGTTGGGGCTATACAATTATTTAGAAAGATTGTTTTGTCATTATCTAAAAAAGGTAGTTTGGCAGGCATAGTTAAAAGCATGCCCTTGAAAATCTACAACAGTTAAATTAAATGGTCCACTTTTAAACCTCGACTAATGCAAAAGTTTACCTTTTAACCTTGAACTCTGAAACTGGTATTTTTTATTCTGATGTACAGTTTGCACTTTGAAATGCTAAATATTTGCTAACTCTTTTATTTCCCTAAATTCTTTAAGAGTTCTATTTTCATATTTATTAAAAAGATCCTTTTTTACGTAAAATTCTGACACTGCTAGACGCTGATGTGTAAAAGTGACACAAGTTTTTCGAGTCAAATAAACACGCTTGGGATATGGCCAGGGATTAAAGTAAACCGCTAGATAGTGGAAAATTAAAAATAACCGGTTCAAATGTGACCTTTTGCAACAATTTAGGGTTCAAAAGTAGACCAATTAAAAATAATATTGTGTAAAGTAAAAGTATAAAAGTTCTCATAGATATGCTCTTTGTTCAGGTTGTGAATGCATCAATGCCCACCAATGAAATAGAAATACAGCAGGAAGATGAACGACCTAAGACTGCAGGTGAAAATAAAGTTTTTAATTCAACTGCTACAAAGAAGTTTAATCGCAGCAGGACACTAGCACTGGTTGACGGAGTTCTCACTGGGCGAGAAACAGAGAAATCTGATGTCATCAAATTAGTTGGTCCACCGGGCAACAATCAAAGCTGTAAGGTGATCTCAGTTTGGGGAATGGGTGGTCTGGGAAAAACCACTCTTGTTCGAAGCGTCTACCGAAGCCAAGAGCTTGCTGTCTGGAAGCATGCATGGGTCACCGCATTGCGTCCTTTTAACCCTGAAGTACTCTTTAGAGATTTGGCATTGCAGCTTCAGAAAAGTATTCAAGAAGATACTGCTGGAGCAACATTGACAAGAGCGATAGCACTGATGAAAATTCAAGAGTTGAAGGTGGAGTTAGCTCGGCTACTAAAAACACAAAAGTGTCTTGTTGTTCTTGATGATATATCATCCACTTCTGAATGGGATTTGGTGAAAGGGTGTTTGGATAATGCTGGAAGGATCATAATCACCACAAGAGAAAAACATATCGCCGAACATTGTTCAAGAGAATACAAGAACATGTACAGTCTTCAAGGTCTTAAAGGTGCTGCTGCACTTCAACTCTTCACAAAGAAGGTACTTTCATAACTTGTATCATTTCTTCGTTTTCATATGAGTTTTGCCTCACGTAATTTGTATTGACTATGATTTAAATTTATCTCAATTCGACATTTATAAGTTTGTTAAAAGGCATGCGTCTTGGAAGAAATCAATATTTATGCCCTATTAGTTGTACATACAAAAACACTACATCTAGGAAAATGTCCAAACCATTCCAAATAGAGGACAAAGTACTTTTCTGTTTAGAAGGCTTAAAATTTGAAGCCTTGAATCTGAAAGTTATTTGGATATTTCATAATTAACCACTCATGAAAACTCATATGACTCGGAGCTCATATGCTAGCTTACAAAGTGAGGCAATAGTCGCCCACAATGTTTGTTGGGTGCTCTACAACTTTCTCAAAGTGAACAAACATTTTTTTTTTGATAAAGGAGGTTTTGACCATCCGTAGCACATGCAATGCCGCCCCGCGACCCTGTTGCCGCTGCCGTCACCTCCACCTCCCCAGCCACAGAGCATGCAGTGCGCCGAAGCCGGCCGTTGATTCATCAGGTCCAGTCCGCGTTGTCATACCGCGCACCAAGGAGATTGAGGAGGCGGAAGGCGTTCTGTAGAGGGTGATGGTCGCCACAATCACTGGCACGAGTTCTGCGGTCGCCATCGAGGAGGCGGCTCGCGTGCTCTGCTCGTTCGATCTGGAGCCCCACGACTTCTCCATCCACCACTACCACCCGGAGGGTTTCCACATCATCTTCGCCTTGAAGAACCATATGGCCCAGGTTGGTGGCGAGCACCTCATCGCGACCTCAACTTCATGCTCATCAACCGACCCTGGTGCAAGCTCGTGCACGCCGACATCGGTAGATTGGACTACCACGTCGACATCAAGATCAGCGGCATCCCCGCGCATGCATGAGATCTGACCACAGTGGAATACCTGCTCGGCGGCAGCGTTTGGGCCGAGCGCATCCACCCCGGTATGCGTTCCCGCACAGACATGGCCACGTTCAGACTATCGGTGCTCACTGCCAACCCCGACGCCAGGCCACCCTTGAGATCACGGAGCTCGTCCCTGCACGCGCTCCCTCTCAGGCATCGACAGTCCGAACGCTGACCTACCCCACCTCTATCAGGGTGGTGCACAGTGAGCTCGACGCGTCGGCACCACGCGCGGCCACAAATCCGCTGGAGAGACATGACGATGGCGTGGGCGGAGAGCCCGACGGGCTGGACGACAACACACGATGTGCTCTTGGCCGGCGATGAGGGCGCAAGCGCCGGCGACCCAACAACAACGGCGCCACTGTTCCTCCTGTTTGTCGGGCGGACAACATGGTTGTCGACTTGTTGGCTTGGGTCACTCATTTTCGCGGTAGACGCGCGGATGGGGTGGCCTGCGACGTGTCGTGGGCAGACGCCCGCCATGGCGTGCCATCGTCGTCGCCGCCGCCTCCGTACGGTCAATGGAGCCCTGGCCACATCCACGTGGAATCCACAGATGGAGGCGCAGGCGCCAGCATCGGCGTCCACCTCAGCCGGAAGAAATTAGAAGCTTTTGGCGCGTAAAGGAGCAACAATTTGTTGACTCGTCAGCTGGCCCTGGCGGTGCTACGGCCATGCACGCGTCGAGTCAAGATCCAAGACCGATGGAGGCCTCTAGAAGGACAGCTAGGGAGATCCTGTTGGCGACTTCCCCAACGGCTCCTTCGCCGGGACCCACCACGTCCTCATTACCTTCCGCTGTGGAGGAGAATAGCCTCGTGCCCACAACTGATGGCAACGCGCATCAGATTTGTCAGGATTGGGAACCAACCATCACCTGCTCTTTTGAGGGCAGCGAGGTACCCGATTCCCAAATGGATGGTGTGCCTGCTATCGAGGACGAGGCCATGTTGGGCCAAAGCAACGATTCGTCTACGTCCTCCCTTGTTGGTGGATCGGTAGTGTCGCTGACCCTGAGGGCCAATCCGTCTATGCCATGTCACCACGTGCCAACAACGCGCCTCCCACACCTACCAACCATGCCGATGTGGGGGACAAGGACAGGATTCCGGCCCAAGGACCCACAGCGGCCCATGAATGTGAGCCAAGCCTAGCCCCCCAAGAAGAGACCCAAGAGGAAGGAGAGGTTACTCCACGACCTGTCCCCCAAGTTGCCACGACGCCGAGCAAGTTCGCTTCCACGTCCAGAGTCTTTGTGCGACGTAGCTAACAACGCACACAAACACTGCCCAAGGCCTAGACCCTTGGGGAATTTCTAGCCTTGGCCATGAGCTGCCTTTGCGCTGCCTTGCCCGCCCCTTGGCGACGTCCATGCAAGTAGACTCGAAACAGGCTTTCGCCCCGCTTTATAAATAAAGCAAACAAGTGAGACCGCTGCTGGGCCAGACAGCACAACGTCCAAAGGATGATACACAACATGAAGCACGAGGGTGGGGAGAACCCAAGCCTAAGACTAAAAACAAGAAGAAAAAAGAGAAAAAGAAAGCCGAGAACGGCGGTGAGCCGAAAACGGAAACAACTCGCGACTGGTGCGTCAACCAAAGAAGTACCACCACATGTCCCGCAGTTCAAAGCGTATGCGTACCAAGACAGCACCTCCAATAAGGGGAGTGACGACAACGACACTGCTGTCCGGCCGGGGCCTAGGGTTTCCCCCGGTACGCAGCGGGGGTGGGGGAGGGATGCCCTCGACACCCTTCAAGAAGGAAGGTGATACCCTCGGGCGTCACCGTGCCGGAGTCAACAGACAAGGATTTCTCCCGACCCCTCCAGAACCACTCCCGAGCACTTTGAAAAGCTCCACCAATCACGTCGCCCACGGACACGTGTAGGGGTTCGTAGCATGGAAAACAAAAATTTTCTATCGCATACAAACAAACAAGCCAAGATCTATCTATTAGATTGTAGCAACGAGTCGATGGAATAACTTACCCTCGAAGATTCCAAAGCGGTTAACGAGAGCAGATTCTCTTGGGTGATGTAGTCGTACTCTTTCCGATCTCAAGATCGCGTAGACGATCCTTCCGGCGCCACGTTCCGGCAGCGCTCCCGCAGTCGGTCACACGTTCGGTACTCGACGAAGACCTTCCTCTCCCTTGTTCCAGCAGGCAGCGGAGGTTGTAGCACTCTCCTCGCGATTCCGGCAGCACAACGGCGTGGTACCGGAAGTAGAGGGGAGATCCCGCAGGGCTTCGCCTTAAGCCGGAGCGAGTATGGTGGAGTATGAGAGAGAGCTATTAGTGGTCTAGGGATTAGACACACCAATTAGAAGGCTCTAAACCGCAGGCTAGAGCAATTAGAAGCTCTAAACCAAAACGGCTCTAAACCGGAGATTAGAGGATAGGAACTTGTGTGTCTAGAGGAGGAGGCCCTGCCCCTCCTTTTATAGGTGGGAGGGGCGGCCAAGGGGAAGGGAGTCCCTCCCCAAGTCGGCCTTGGTTGGCGCGCCGGCTTGGAGGGACTCCTCCCCCAAGTCGGTTCCAACCACCTCTTGCTTGTTTCCCACAGTTTCCTGTTTCCCACAGTTTCCTGTTTTCCACAGTTTCCTGTTTTAGCCGTTTGATTTTCAAAATGGCAGTTTGACTTTTCAGTTTTGGAACAGCAAGAACACTTAGTACATGATGCAATCATTCCAATATGTAATGACACATTCATGTACCCCTTCTCCCCCGGAGTGCCGGACATTCCGGAACCTTCTAGAACATTCCCGATGAAAACACCGGAATCATTCCCGAACTCCGAAACGGGACTTTCCTTATATGAATCTTATTCTCCGGACCATTCCGGATCACCTCGTGATATCCCGGATCCCATCCGAGACTCCGAACAACATTCGGTCTCTTTCTCATAATACCATAACTACTCAAACAACGTCGAATCTTTAAGTGTGTCTCCCTACGGTTCGTGAATTATGCGGACATGATCGAGACACTTCTCCGAACAATAACCAATAGAGGAATCTGGAAATTCATATGGCTCCCACATATTTCTACGATTACTTTGCGATCGAATGAACCACTTACATACGATACCAATTTCCCTTTGTCTCACGATAGTTTACTTATCCAAGGTTATGATCGTCGGTATCTCTGCATACCTAGTTCAACCTCGTTACCGATAAGTACTCTTTTCTCGTTCCCGTGATATGTGATCCCTTGTGAGCCAGTCACATGCTTGCAAGCTAATTGGATGACATTTCACCGAGAGGGCCCAGAGTATATCTATCCGTCATATGGATGGACAAATCCCACTCTTGATCCATGTGTTTCAACCAATACTTTCTGAACACTCAATGCCACCTTTATAGCCACCCTGTTACGGTGTGGTGTTTGATGACATCAAAGCATCCATCCAGAAAAGGTGATATGCATGATCTCATGGTCGAAGGAATTAGGTTACTATGTATCAGAAAGCATATAGCAATTGAACTATTGAAATGACTTGATCTTTATGCT
The DNA here is from genome assembly GCA_910589765.1 of Avena atlantica. Taxonomy (NCBI): domain Eukaryota; kingdom Viridiplantae; phylum Streptophyta; class Magnoliopsida; order Poales; family Poaceae; genus Avena; species Avena atlantica. The sequence goes on from OU342733.1 coordinate 469,481,596, forward strand.
ACGCTTATCTATAGGAGTATGTCCATCACATCATTCTCCTAATGATATGATCCTGTTGTTAATAACATCTCTATGTTCATGATCAGGAAACCATGATCATATATTAACCAACAAGCTAGTTTAACAAGAGGCTTTACTAGGGACTATTATTTTAGTTTACAAATCACACAAGTATTAATGTTTCCGGTTAATACAATTATAGCATGGTATGTAAACATTTATCATAAGTGTGAAGATATGATAATAACCACTTTATTATTGCCTCTTGGGCATATCTCCAACAGTCTCCCACTTGCACTAGAGTCAATAATCTAGTTTTAAACCTTTGTGTATTCAACACCTATGGCTTTCCGGTGTTGTATGTACACGATTGCTAGTGGTCAACTAATCTCCGGATCTGACACTTCCAGGTCCGTGTGTAATTGCGGCAGAATGGACGAAAATAACCTAAAGAAATAACAATTTCACGAAATGAACTCTGGCCAGAACAAATTCACGGAACTAACCCATTTTGCAACGCCACACAGCATGGCGCCGCACCCTGAAGAGCGGCGCCAGTACGCCTGGCGCCGCGCACCTGCCAGCGTGGAGCCCCGCGGGCCCGGTCCCGATAGTGCGGCGCCTTGTAGCGTGGCGCCGCACTGTGTAGTGCGGCGCCGTTGCGCCTGGCGCCGCACTTTAGGTCATGTACCAGCGCGCGAGCCAGCCCTCCCAGACCCATCTCATTCCTCTCCCAGGCTCGAGGCAACAGACGGCGGCGGCGGCGGCGATCTCCCCCCCCCTCCCCCCAACCAGGCCAGATTGGTGAATTTCTTCCAAGATTTGTGCTCCCAATCCCCTCCCCCAGGTATTCTCTCTAATCCCTCTCAATTACATCCACAAATTTCTCCTTTTTTCTCCCTTATTTGCAATTTTTGGTCTAACCCTAGATTGGATGGTGAAACCATAGATTGTATGAACCATTGCCATGTTTACTTGATCTTTAGGTTTAGGAATGCTTGTAAGTTGGATCTTGAAACCCTAGATTGCAATATTAGGAATGCATGTAAAACCCTAGCTATTTTGGGATAGTGAAACCCTAGAATTATAGGTAGAGTAGGAGGAAATTTTTGTTCGTGTTAGAATTATAGGTATAGTAGGGTAGAACTAGATGCTAGAACTATATGTGTCAACTATAGTTGGAATAAGACGGACATTTTGTAATTGTTCTTATTCTCTCTATTGTTTTGAATATGGAGAAGAGCCACCGCCGCCGCCGTCTGTTGCCTCGAGCCTGGGAGAGGAATGAGATGGGTCTGGGAGGGCTGGCTCGCGCGCTGGTACATGACCTAAAGTGCGGCGCCAGGCGCAACGGCGCCGCACTACACAGTGCGGCGCCACGCTACAAGGCGCCGCACTATCGGGACCGGGCCCGCGGGGCTCCACGCTGGCAGGTGCGCGGCGCCAGGCGTACTGGCGCCGCTCTTCAGGGTGCGGCGCCACGCTGTGTGGCGTTGCAAAATGGGTTAGTTCCGTGAATTTGTTCTGGCCAGAGTTCATTTCGTGAAATTGTTATTTCTTTAGGTTATTTTCGTCCATTCTGCCTGTAATTGCATGTCTTTGCGTCTCTACGCATCACTCATTCTCTAATGAGATGGCTTTGTATAAATTTGGTCTTTCGGTGTGACCTTTAGCTCTTTGGGGTTAAAACATGTTGATAATATTGTCGCACAATATATCTTCATAGTATTATCCCACTGTGAACTACACCTAGTTTGATAACAAACTACTTGACACAAAATGCCCTCTTTTGCTGCTAAAATAGCAGTCATATACTTAGCCTTTTGTTGTAGTATCTGTCACAATGTCTTAACTTTGGAACACATCCAAATTTATTATGGAACTCACTTTCCATTATATTGTGCCACCCTTAGTTTAGATTGAGATAAACTTAATTTGTACTTTGTGACAAAACTAGTATCAATGTAGTACTTTTACAATGAACTAACCATCTATTTGTCACTTCTACAAATATTATACTCTTAGTTCTTCCAAAAGATCATAAGAATATCCTTACTATTGTCCAATGATCATCTTACGAATCATTCTGGTATATGCTCACAACATTTAGAGCATAGGACATATCTGGATTTGTACATATCACAGTATGATTGATATAAATACTCTTTGTGATTTCATACATCAAGTATCAATCTATACTTGACTATTTGTTTCACTTTACCAAATGTCAATACACTTGAATATATCATCAACATTGAACTCATTCAATCCTTTCTGTGCGACAAGAACCTCTCTTGTAGTTTCTATATTGAACTCATTCAATATCTTGTCTATGTACTTCTGGCACAATCATATTAGCGTCTATTGATGCCAAATATTTGGGTTTTGCCTAAGTCTTTCATCGGGATGAAATTCTTAATATGTGTTAATAAAAGATACATTATTTCCAATCAACAATATGTCTTCCACATAATGTATTAGAAACATGTCTTAGCGCTCCCACTTAATTTCTTGCAAATGCAAGCATCTTCATCGTCTCTAATGAACTTTTAAACTCCTTTAACAGTTTCATCACAGTGAAGATTCCAACTCCGCTATGCTTACTTCAACCATTGAAGTTTGCATATGCTTTTAGCATCCTTTGAATTAACAAAACCCTATGGACCGTGTTATGCACATTGTCCTAGGTAACGATTCTATTAGAAGAACTTGTTTTGTTTATTCAACTACCATATAACAAATTATATGTAGTGGTTGCTACATTAATCCGTCTAGACTAAAAATCGCTATGAAAGATCAAATCTTGTCATATACAACCTTTGAACATTGTTGTGAACCCTTTCCCAACATGTCGACTATTTCATAGATGTGAAACATTCATGTCTATTTCTTTATATATCCAAATACGACTGTAAGGTCTTGTACCTTCCCAGAGGGTCTTTCAAGTTCAAATCTTGATCTCTCGTATATGGAACTATCACGGATTTTATGGCTTCAAGCCATTTTACGGAGTCAGGGCCCATCATCGCTTCTTTGCATGTAGTACGTTCATTATTCTCAAATAATGATTCAACCCTCAAATCTTGGTATTTGATTGTTTACTCGACCTACTTGGTTCAACAGAAACTTTGACCTTCATAACCACAACCTTTGAGGCACGTGAGCCATGAGCATTGTTGCTGCCTCCGGAACACTTTTTCGGTGCTGCGCAACTCTGCACATATAGCTAAGGTTCTTTTAACCTTATCAAAGTTTTATTGTCCTCCTACTTAACTTTTCACGAAAAATTCCTTCTAAAAGAAACTTGACGTTCTAAGTGACAAACACTTTTGTCTCCGGTGTTATGGAGGAATACTTAACAAAGACAGGTTCATCCGACTTTGGTTGCAAACATCTTTCTTATGCATAGCATACCAATGTTTAAGAAAGGACAACTTGGGTTTTATCCCAAACCATAACATATGGTGTCATTTCAACGGATTATGATGGAGCTCTTTTCAGTGGAAAAACGGTAATCTCTAAAGCTTTTAATCTTTAAAATATAATGGCAGTTTTATAAATTATACCTTTGATCTTACCATGTTAAACAAGGTTTAATTACATATCTCGAATGCTCCATACTCTTATGGTGTTTCGGGAAATGCAAATCCACGGAACGATTCCGTAAATCTTAGGTATTATGCTAAACTTTGTAACTCAAATATCTTCCTTTATGATCTTTATCATAAACTGTTTATATTCTTGTTACAATGATTTTGCACTTCATCTTGAAAGTCTTTGAACTTTTCAAATGTTTCATACTTCATCCTTATTAAGTAAATATTCATATATTCACTCAAATTTTCAGAGAAAGCAAATGAAGTTGAAATCCATCGCTCTTGACTACACATGATGGACTTTGTACAACAATATGTACAATTTCCAATAAGCTAGTCATTCGTTCCCTTTTGGCCTATGAATGAAGTTTTAATTATCTTTAGGAAAGTTTCACAAGCGTCATTTGATCAAAATCAAATAGACTCCAAAATTCCATCCATATGGAGTTTCTTCATGTTTTCTTTCCAATATAATTTAAACTGCGATGTCACTTCCTAACTGATCTTTCAATCAATTTGTCTTTCGACATTTTTAGCACTAGTTTTATGGATGTGATTTCTCCAACGAGATTTGTGAATCATCCATCTTTTATGGATTACGGCAATTTATTTGAACAACCCTTTTGTTCTCATAATACCGGATAAAACAAATCTTGAAGGCAAGCTTTGATGTTTAACGAGCAACACAATAATCCTTTATTTGTTCTCGATGAACATCATCACATATTCTTTTGCTAGTTACTTAGGCCATTGTAGTTCATGAATTGTGTTGTTTCGTATGACGATTCACACCAACAAATTCAGTATCAAATACTTAATAACCACATTGTTTAATAAGCAAAGAATATAGCCATAACATGTATATCATCTATATACTTAAACTGAACAATTCTAGTCTTTTCTTTTCTGCCATATATTTATGAGATTCTCTTTCAATATTTCCTTTTCTGTTTGAAAGAATCTATCAATATCAATAGTGGAGTCATACATATGACACATAATCCAAAGCGTGTATAATTAAATACCAATGTCTTTGGACTTGCAGTTTGAAGTAGATCACCTATCATCAAATGTTTGGTGTTCTTTCAAATTCCTTTCTTTAGTAATCTCTTGGTGTAGTAAACATCTTACCTACAGCAAATATTCACCCTCATCATGGATTTATCCATGATTAAGCTACTTTTAGCTTGTAACGGTGAATTGCAAGTATAATGTTGCTCTCCAAAACCTTTTGGAGGATTAGGACAACTAGTGTCTCCAACCTTTTGCAAATTCTCATCAAATATGAGAACATGACTTTTGCCATATTATACTCTATCATGTTGTAACCAATACTTCGTTTCAGATATCACAATATCTTCCACACATCATGGTTCCTGAAACAACTCTTTCAGATCCTAGATAACCTTGATATTAAGAGAATCCTTTGAATATCAAGAATCATGGAGACAAACATGATAATTATATACTAACACTTGGAATTGTTACTCTTGATTTAATACTAATTATTAAACTTCATGGAGTAACCGGAACTTACTGAAAGTTTGCAATAGGACTTTTAAACTTTTAGATTAACACTTAAAACAATACGATACCAGTTCGTAAAGTATCTAACCAGAATTCTATAGTTCTATCATCTCAATTATAACTAAGCGCAAGGTGGTAAACGGATGCCAATGACTACAACATCTATGCAAATTCACTTTGATTTAGTTTATGATAAATTGAGTTCTAATTAATAATTAAATTAATCTTGGTGAACTCCCACTCAAAACAATATCCCTCACATTGTTTTAGTGATCACACGAACCAAATCCACCACATCAAAACCGATCATCACGAGAGTTGATATAGCTTCAATGGCGAACAATCAACATGTTCATCATATCTACTATATGACTCATGCTCTACCTTTCGGTAATCCGTGTTCCTGAGGCCATGTCTGTACATGCTAGGCTCGTCAAGATCAAACCTTAGTTTCCGCATGAGCAAATCTGGCTTGCTCACGTTGTATACACTTGCAGAATCTAACACACCCGATCATCACGTGGTGCTTCGAAACAACAAGCTTTAGCAACGGTGCTAACTAAGGGTGAACACTTTATGACTTGAAATTCATGTGCATGAGGGATCATCTTATAATGCTACCGTCGTCTACTAAGCAATACAAGATGCATAAAGGATTAACATCACATGCAATTCATAATATGTGATATAATATGACCTTTCTTCATTGTGCTTCCGATCTCCATCTTCTAGCACGAACATGATCTCCATCATCACCGACATTGCATCAAGGTCAATGATGCTTCTCCATGGTTGTCGTCCACCGGCTTCAACTATTACAACTACTTTGAATAGACACGCGGGTCTTAACAGAATTTAAAGACAACCATATGGCTCCTGCCGGTTGCCAACTTACAATAAGGAACATTACATACATCATATATAATCACAATCATGGCCATATCACATCATGGTCAACTTACGATGTCATGTAAGGTTAGCCCGGGCCGCTTCATCCCAACATACCACAAGATGCAAAGTACACAAGAAGCAATCGACAATAAAAGCATCAACGCCCACAATGACCATTGTGTTCTACTCGTGCAACAGATCTACATATAGACACGGCTCTTATACCACTGTAGGGGTTCGTAGCATGGAAAACAAAAAATTTCTATCGCATACAAACAAACAAGCCAAGATCTATCTATTAGATTGTAGCAACGAGTCGATGGAATAACTTACCCTCGAAGATTCCAAAGCGGTTAACGAGAGCAGATTCTCGTGGGTGATGTAGTCGTACTCTTTCCGATCTCAAGATCGCGTAGACGATCCTTCCGGCGCCACGTTCCGGCAGCGCTCCCACAGTCGGTCACACGTTCGGTACTCGACGAAGACCTTCCTCTCCCTTGTTCCAGCAGGCAGCGGAGGTTGTAGCACTCTCCTCGCGATTCCGGCAGCACAACGGCGTGGTACCGGAAGTAGAGGGGAGATCCCGCAGGGCTTCGCCTTAAGCCGGAGCGAGTATGGTGGAGTATGAGAGAGAGCTATTAGTGGTCTAGGGATTAGACACACCAATTAGAAGGCTCTAAACCGCAGGCTAGAGCAATTAGAAGCTCTAAACCAAAACGGCTCTAAACCGGAGATTAGAGGATAGGAACTTGTGTGTCTAGAGGAGGAGGCCCTGCCCCTCCTTTTATAGGTGGGAGGGGCGGCGAAGGGGAGGGGAGTACCTCCCCAAGTCGGCCTCGGTTCCAACCACCTCTTGCTTGTTTCCCACAGTTTCCTGTTTCCCACAGTTTCCTGTTTTCCAGAGTTTCCTGTTTTAGCCGTTTGACTTTCAAACTGGCAGTTTGACTTTTCAGTTTTGGAACAGCAAGAACACTTAGTACATGATGCAATCATTCCAATATGTAATGACACATTCATGTACCCCTTCCCCCCCGGAGTGCCGGACATTCCGGAACCTTCTAGAACATTCCCGATGAAAACACCGGAATCATTCCCGAACTCCGAAACTTGACTTTCCTTATATGAATCTTATTCTCCGGACCATTCCGGATCACCTCGTTATATCCCGGATCCCATCCGAGACTCCGAACAACATTCGATCTCTTTCTCATAATACCATAACTACTCAAACAACGTCGAATCTTTAAGTGTGTCTCCCTACGGTTCGTGAATTATGCGGACATGATCGAGACACTTCTCCGAACAATAACCAATAGAGGAATCTGGAAATTCATATGGCTCCCACATATTTCTACGATTACTTTGCGATCGAATGAACCACTTACATACGATACCAATTTCCCTTTGTCTCACGATAGTTTACTTATCCGAGGTTATGATCGTCGGTATCTCTGCATACCTATTTCAACCTCGTTACCGATAAGTACTCTTTTCTCGTTCCCGTGATATGTGATCCCTTGTGAGCCAGTCACATGCTTGCAAGCTAATTGGATGACATTTCACTGAGAGGGCCCAGAGTATATCTATCCGTCATATGGATGGACAAATCCCACTCTTGATCCATGTGTTTCAACCAATACTTTCTGAACACTCAATGCCACCTTTATAGCCACCCTGTTACGGTGTGGTGTTTGATGACATCAAAGCATCCATCCAGAAAAGGTGATATGCATGATCTCATGGTCGAAGGAATTAGGTTACTATGTATCAGAAAGCATATAGCAATTGAACTATTGAAATGACTTGATCTTTATGCTACGCTTATCTATAGGAGTATGTCCATCACATCATTCTCCTAATGATATGATCCTGTTGTTAATAACATCTCTATGTTCATGATCAGGAAACCATGATCATATATTAACCAACAAGCTAGTTTAACAAGAGGCTTTACTAGGGACTCTTATTTTAGTTTACAAATCACACAAGTATTAATGTTTCCGGTTAATACAATTATAGCATGGTATGTAAACATTTATCATAAGTGTGAAGATATGATAATAACCACTTTATTATTGCCTCTTGGGCATATCTCCAACAACACGCGCCATCCCGGTCGTGGGTTCGCCACCGCCGTCACACCATGAACCACGAAGCGAAGCCGATAGACTGAGAGAGGGGAGAAAACTGCGAGGGCCGGCCTGCCAACAGCACGCGGGAGGGAACAGCCTCCACCACCGCCAGGTGGTAGCTGACCGGATGCAGCAGCAAGACACACCAGGCCCTCTAGCCCGGCCGAGCCCGCGAAGGCTCGTGAAGTCCCGCCATCGCACTGCAGCAAGGGTGCCACTGAACACGCCAACCGCCGCCCCAGACCCTACTCCTCTGTCCACCAGGGGAACCGCCATCACGGCAAGTCCCGGCCACCAAGCAGCAGCGCCGACGCCATCGAGCTCACTCGGGCCTGCCGAACCGTCGTCGGTCAGTGAACCACCGTAGCAAGACACCTCCCGGAGCCGCCTCCACCGAAGGACCATCATGCACCCCACCTTCCGGGGCCGCCGCCCCGGCGTCCAAGATCTCGCCTTTGACAAGACCACGCCCGACGGCACCTACACCAAAACGAGCCAGAGGAGACAAGGACAATCCACCAGCACTAGGACGGGGATTTAACGAGCGGTCCATGACGGCAAGTTAACTCCACAACCCCCAATGACGGGAACTACTAGGTGGACGCCAGTTCTAGGCCATACCGGCTTCGATCTAGCACCCCGACCATACCATGGTCAGGGGATGGGCTCCCAGACCCGCTGGTAACCCCTGAAACCCGCTAAGGCCGCTAGGCCCGCCAATCCAGATCGGGCCCAGGTGGGCCTAGATCTGGGCCGAGGCAGGCCCTGTAGTCTCCAGGCCAGCTCCACCCTCCGCCCTCGTCGCTGGCGGACGAATCCGGCGTCCTCTGTCCCGGTCCCGGAGTAGGGGGCGCCAAGGGCCCGGTCGTCGCTGGCAGAGGATCACCCGAAGAGGCCACTGCCGCCAAGGTCGTCCTCCTCGCGAGGAGCCCATCCCCGGCACCATGCCTCGCCGCCTCCAGACCTCTGAGCCACCACGGCCGCGGTGCGCCGGCCCGCCGCGCCGGGAAGGCCTGGCTCAGAGCAGTAGTCCGCCGCTGCCGCAGGGGGCCGACCCGCGCCGCCCGCCGAGCCCGGACGAACCAGGGAATACCGCCGCCCCTCGTCGTGGACGTTCTGCCGTCAAGAAACACGCTACCACGCCACCAACCCAAATCTGGCCAATGGGCCGGCCCGGCACGGCCCAGGCCCGGCACGTGCCAAACGGGCCGGCACGCGGCACGGCCCGTCGTGGCCTGCCAAGCCACGTGTCGTGTCGGGCCGTGCCACGTGCCCCGCCTGGCGGCCCGAGCCCAACACCTAGGCTAAACGGGCCGGCCCGCGGCACGTCAAGCACGCGGGCCTGTTAGTTGTTTGCTGAAGGCCCGTTCAAATCTGTCCTTAAAACAAGCCGGACATATAATTTATCTTCTGTGGCCTGTTGGTTATGCGCGCGGTGGGAAGGATAGAGGTCAAGAGTTCGAATCCCAGTGATGCCTTTTTTGCCTATATTCTTCAATCTGGCTGATAACATGCTTCACGGGCCGTGCCGCGGGCCGGCACGCGTGCCTGATACCGCGGCCCGGGCACGGCCCCGCTCGTTCGCGGGCCGGGTTGGTGCCGGTCTTTTTCCACGTGCTGCGGGCTGGCCCGCCCTTGGCACGGCCCGTTGGCCAGGTTTGCACCAACCACACAACAAAGTGCAGGTGCTGCGCACACTTGGCATCAACGACACCATCACAGAAGAAACGATGAAAATCTACGATAGAGTGTTTGTTGTGCCCATACTGATGGATATCCTCAAGGCAATTGCCACCATCGTCGACCGCGAGCTGCCAGAATATCCCGATGCGTCGCCTAGTGTTGTGCTGCCCGCTGGCTGCCTCCAGGAGGTTTAGCCACGCCATTGCGGGACCAACGTCTATATGTTTTCAATGAAAAGAAAAACTTCAGATCATTATCTGGAATGTGCGAGGCCTAAACTCGCGGGCTTGACGGCTGGCGATTCATTCACTCCTAGCCATGACGAAAACGGCCATAGTTTGCTTCCAGGAGACAAAGATGAACAACATCTCTTCATTTGTTGTTCTCGAGGCGCTTGGGTCGGACTTCAACAAGTATGTGTACCTACCTGCGGAGGGAACTCGCGGAGGTATACTACTCGTGTGGCAGAGCAGGTTGGTGACTATCACTAAACCTAGGCTCACCACAAATACCCTAACAGCCAGAGTCTCTAGAGCCAGCAATGCCCCCCCGGTGGATCACGATCGTGTATGGGCCGCAGGAAGACGCCAACAAAATTGCATTCTTAGGTGAAATCCGTGGCATGCGAGCAGATTGCCCCGGCCCATGGATGCTTTGCGGCGACTTCAACCTCCTCTACAAGGATGAAGACAAGAGCAACGACAACTTGGATCGTAGGATGATGGGCAGGTTCCAACGCTGCATCATGCCTTGGCACTAAAAGAGATCTACCTAAATGGCCATCGCTACACCTGATCTAACGGACAGATGCCACCGACACTCATCCACCTTGACCGCGTCCTTTGCACATCTGACCGGGAGGAGATTATTGGTGGCTGCCACCTGCGATGTGTAGCTTCGGTGGTTTCATACCACAGCCCGTTATTGCTAGACTGCTTGCCAACGCAACCCACTCATCGTCGATTCCATTTTGAGGATTACTAGCTGTGTCTGGACAGATTCCATGAGATTGTTGTCGAGGCCTCGCTCTCGGTTGATCACGCTGATCCCTTCCAATGCCTGAAGTTGAGGATGCAGGCTACAACCAGAAGCCTGACGAGCCGGAGCGCAAAATCTGTTGGCGACGTGCGCCAAAAACTTGTGATAGCCAGAGAGCTAATTCTCAAGTTTGATAAGGCCCTGGAGGATCGGGTAATCATGGCTACACTAGGCACTCAAGATATCGTGTGGGGCTGGCATCACTCGACCGCACCATTGCGCGCCAGCAAGCACGGATAGCCACCCTCAAAGACAGGCCGGCGACGCCAATACAACGTTTTTTTATCAGCAATGTTCCTACCGCCGGAAACAGAGTCCATAGCCTAACCGTCGGCGACAATGTCCTGACCGAGCCCGCCGAGATGGCCAAAGCTGCTTTTGACCACTTCGATGCGCTCATTGGAGCGCGGCAGCAGTCTGAACCTTGCACACCTGATCGACCGTCAGACAAGTTGAACGACCTGGACACGCCATTCACTGACGAAGAGATCTGGAACGCCGGCTGCCGGCGGGCAAATCGCCAGGCCCCGATGGGTTCACCGTGGAGTTTCTGCAAGCGTTATGGCCGGTGGTGAAGCAAGATTTCATGGCTGTCTTTTGACATCTGGACGAGCTGCGTGGCAGGGGTTTCCACAAACTGAATCAAGCTCTGCTCACCCTTCTGCCAAAGCGACCAGATGCGCAGACTCTCGGTGACTACCGCCCAATCAGTCTTGTTCATCTCGTTGCCAATGTTGTAGCCAACGTCCTATCCCTGTAGTTTACACCAAAGCTCGATGGGCATGTCAGCAAAAGCCAAAACGCATTCATACAATGCCTAAGCCTGCACCGACAACTTCGTGCTAGTTCGACAGTCCATGCTCTTGCTGCATAAACTTCATGAGCCACGTGTGCTTCTGAAGCTAGATCTCACCCGCGCCTTCAATACAATATCTTGGGCTTTCTTATTCGAGGTGATACGGTGATAAGGCTTTGGGAATTGATTCCTCGATCTGCTTTTCATCCTCCTGTCCTCCGCAAACACACGAGGCCCATTTAGCACCGGAGAGGCTTGCGACAGGGAAATCCACTGTCGCTGCAGCTCTTCGTCCTTGGCATGGACACGCTGGGAAGACTGATTAGGCGCGCCGCGGACCTGGGCATACTAAACCTACTACATCCGCGCCGGGTGATCTCCCTCTACGCTGATGATGTGGTTATGTTCTGCCGCCCCACCCCCTCCGACATCACCGTGGTCAAAGCCATCCTGGAGATCTTCGGCAACACCTCTGGGCTATCGGTGAATTACACCAAAAGCTCCGCAACTCTGCTAAATTGCGATCTCGACGACACGGCGATGATCACCGAGAGCCTGGGCTGCATGATCGCAGAACTGCCGCTAACTTACCTGGGGATCCCGTTGACTCTCAGGTGACCCACCAGTGCCCAACTACAGCCTGTGATCGACAGAGCCACCAACAAGTTGCCCACATGAAAATCAATGCTGATGAACAAATCTGGGAGACTCGCACTCGTGAAATCGGTGCTGGCGGCCATCCCGACCTACCAACTCATGGTTCTGGAGCCCTACAAGAAAACAGTCAAGCAACTCGAGAAGATCGAGCACTGATTCCTGTGGGAGGGACGCACAGAGGCAAAAGGAGGGAATTGCCATGTAAATTGGCGCGCTGTCAACCGGCCACCATCTCAGTGCGGCCTCGGCGTCCAGGATATTGAGCGCACAAGCCTGGCACGGCGTATGCGCTGGCTTTGGCTCAGCAGGACAGACCCTGGACGCGCATGGATCGGGCTCGACCTTCAGTTCACGGCCCGTGAACAGAGCCTGTTCTTCATGTCCACGTTCTTGCTTGTTGACAACAGTCGCAACGGCAAATTCTGGGATGAAAAATGGATTAACAGCCGCTCAATCCAAGAGATTGCACCACAGCTATACTCTTGCATCCCTAAAAGGCGTCGCAAAAGCAGAACCATCCCAGATGGTCTGGAGGCCAATAACTGGGTGCGCCGCATTCAGGGAGTAGTGGGAATCGAAGAATTGGGGCAGCACCTGATGCTTTGGCGACAGATTCAGCATACTGCACTCAATAACCAGTCGGACCAGCTCATCTGGAAGTGGAATTCGAGCGGAGTCTGCACAGCAAAATCCTGCTGCCTCGCCTCATTCCACGGATCCACAACCTGCAGAGCTTGGAAGCTCATTTAGAAAACCTGCCCCCCCCCCCCCATCAAGTTTTTCCATTGGCTTGCCAATAAAGACAAGTGCTGGACCACGGAGGGGTGGCATCGCCATCAGCTAGACTACCACCCATAATGCTTACTGTGTGATCAGGAGCCTGAAACCATGCAACATCTGTTCGCAGCTTGCCCCTTCTCGAGGCATGTCTGGCATGACACATTGGATTGGCTCCGGATCCCGTGCAGACCACCAGAGAATGAGGACTTCCTCCGTGACTAGTGGATCAGAGCTAGAGAGGCAACCCCTAAACCCCTCAGGAAAGGCCTCGCCTCCGCGTCGCTCCTTGTCGAGTGGATGATATGGATACAACGCTTGTCTATTTGACGGTGACCGCCCGTCAGTCTCGCGGCAAATCAGGAAGATTCAGAATGAAGCGGCGCTTTGGCTAGAGCAGGAGCTGCTTGCCTTTGCGTAGTGATACCTACAGATTGGGATGTGCACTGTTTAACTGTAATCTCCTATTGTATCACCACCTACTTGGTGGATTGTAAAACTCTCTTTTATGCAATGAAAAGAAAGGCAATGTCATTGCGTTTTCCCAAAAAAAACTTGCATCAAGCCGATACAATCAAAGGTGATAAACTATTATAATGTTATTATCCATCCTTAATAACAAAATCGGTGAAAATGATTTGTCTCATGCCCAGTTTTGGTTGATCTCTAGCATCCAAAAAAGTATATTTCTATGGTTGGTATCCATTATTTATTTTGACATTGAAAGTTCTGCATTTTGAATAAGCTCGGAGACTAATCCTTGAGAAGGTCTAAATATGATGTTATAACTGGGCGTCTTTTCCTTATCTAGGGATAACTAGTTCAATATATGCTTGTGCTGTATGCCCGACATTGTTGTGTACTTATGTTTTGCCTCCTAGGCGCATGTGAGCTCCATGCCAAAAAAAAAATTGGAAATACATTTCCAAAATTCAGAAGATGTGTAAATAATTTGCAAGATAAAAATATTGAGCACTAATTTCTATACAGAATATCATGGGAAGACTTGTATATTTGTGCCAGGTGCAAAAATAAAGTGGTGCAAAACGATTGCTCTAAGTCTCTAACGACCTTTTAAATTTATTTTAAACGAGCAATTTATGTACAAATAAAATCACCAAAATTTGTGTCCAAGTAATACTCTATAGTTAATTTGTTTGATTCTTTTACAACCTTTTAAAATTTGGAACTATGATTTTTTTATCTGGGCTCCATATGTAATTATCCTAGTTTGGCTTCTAGAAGTCACAAACTCAAAGCTAGCGCAAACAAGTCTAGTATTTCATAGCCTTCATTTAGCAACAATTATTCTTTAATCTAAGTACTTAACTTAATTATAATCGTTTTAGGTATGGAAGGACAACACTGAAAAAACTGATTTTGTCCCGGCTATGATGGAGCAAGCAAGGATTATCCTAAAGAAGTGCGATGGACTTCCCCTTGCAATATCAACGATAGGTGGATATCTAGCCACTAAGCAAAAAACTGCTATTGAATGGAGGAAGATGAATGATCGTATTAGTGCTGAACTAGAGATCAACCCTGAGCTTAGGACAATAAAGACAGTTCTTATGAGGAGCTATGATGGTTTGCCATATTATCTCAAGTCTGCTTTCTTATACCTGTCAATATTTCAAGAAGATCAAAAAGTTAGGTTGGCTCGCCTAGTGAGTCGGTGGACTGCAGAGGGTTACTCACGGGATATGCATGGCATTACTGCACAGCAACTTGGTCATAGGTACTTTGAAGAGCTTTTAGATAGGAGTATGATCCTGCCAGGGGGAGATGTAAAGCGTTACAATGGCAAAATTAATTCCTGCCAACTTCATGATATGATCCGGGAAATATGCGTCTTCAAGGCGAGAGAGGAAAACCTTGTCTTCACACTGGAGGATGGATGTTGTTTGAACAGCACACAAGGTCCAATACGCCATCTTGTCATAGGCAGCAACTGGAAAAGGGATGGAGATGCATTGCCGAGTGTTCTGGACTTGTCTCACGTACGGTCATTGACTGTGTTTGGAGAGTGGAGACGGTTTTTCATCTCTGAGAATATGAGGTTCCTTCGAGTGCTCGATTTGGAAGACACACTAGAGTTGAGAGATCATCATCTTGGCCGTGTCGGGCAGCTCCATCACCTCAAGTACCTTTCTCTACGAGGATGTAGCAGTATTTCCTGTCTGCCTAATTCTTTGGGGAATCTGAGGCACCTCCAAACACTGGATGTTAGAGGTACACAAATACTTGAGTTGCCTACAACAATCAGTAATGTTGGGAAGCTACAGATCCTTCATGCTCCATCTGGAAGTAGCATTGTCATGGGAATTTGTTATTACTACCTTCGTTTCATTTGTTATTATGCCGCCAGTGGCAATTTGGGCCCCTGTCAGTTAGAGGTCTTGAACAGGGTCGTCAAATATCAACATGGTGCTAAAGTTCCTAGAGGGATTGGTCGACTGAAGGCCCTGCACACACTAAGCGGTGCCAATGTTGAGGGAAATGCCACCGTAAAAGAGTTCAGAGAGCTAACTGAATTGTGTAAGCTTGGAGTGATTGGTATCGGCGGCAAAAACAGGATAGAGTTCTGGTCTGCCATTTCTGGTCACTATCATCTTCGATCTCTTTCAGTGAGAGAGTATAAATATCCAGAAGAGCATGATGACTTAGATGGTTGTCTGGGTGAGGGTTTGTCGCCACCAAGCTGGCTTGAAAGCCTCAATCTGAACGGCAAGCTAGTCGGGTTACAAGATTGGATCCATCACCTTCAGAATCTCCGCAAGTTGGTGCTAGAGAGTAGCTATGTGGAGCAAGCTGATGCCATACAAGCCCTTGGGGTGCTACCAAATCTTGCAGTTCTACGCCTGAAGAAAAGGTCGTTCTGGGGGAAACAGCTCCATTTCCAAAACTCTTCCTTCCCGAGTCTCGTGGTGCTGGAGCTTGATTACTTACCAGTCCTCGAATCGGTGCTGTTTGCAGAAGGCACAATGCCTAGGCTCGAGCTGCTGCAAATTTATAGCTTCCACAGACTGAATAAAATCTCCGGGCTATCGGTTCTCACAAGCCTCGAGGAAATTACGCTGGATGTTCTTGAAACATCATTGAAGGAACAGGTGCGGAGCCAGCTAGGGGAGGATCAGAAGCACGTGATCGTGAAATTTTAATGAGCTCTACACATATGTATATCTTCGGCTCTTCATTTTTCTTTTCGTTGGAGTAGTACTACCCTAGTAATCTCTGTTGTATATCGGGGATTTGAACTTTACTGCGGAAACTCTAGGTCTATTGCTGCTGCTTGACTTAAATCGGGAAATAATATGGGATGACGCCGGTGCTTTCCGACTCTTTTTTTTTTCTGCACGCTTTCAAAGCAGCCTAAAAGCTCTGATTAAGGGCGCTAATCCCGCCTCATGTGCCTAAGCCCTAATGAAAGGGAACTGACGTCACGTTCAGCCGAAAAATTGGTGGACGCGTCAGTCTGAATGTTGACTGAATTCTATACATCTGTCAATCTTTCCCTCTTTTTTTTCCTTGTAGTTGAAATACTAGTGCCATTCCACATGTAACTGTATTGTTTCAGTGGGTGATGAACTCTAGGTTTCGGGTTCTATTTCCGTGTCAATGTGCACAAAAAAAAAGGGCGATCGCTCCAAGTAATATATACTCCTACTTGATACAGTAGCATACAAAACATCATTATTGCACCCTTGCATCATCCCCGTGCCGTTCTAGCTAGATCCAAGTTGTTACTGTAGCGGTAATATCATCCACAGATTCGACAGTATGCTACTCGTATTTAATTCATTATCATCCTTGTACAGAACACCTACTCCCTTGAGATGAACCAACCGCTGTCCATTTTCACGGAAAAAAATCTGGCAGGGGTGTGCACAGTAAATACACGACGCATTTCTGCAACAAGGTTATCAACTTTGGAACATAAGGCCAGTATCCACAGATGCTACTCATATTTATTTCACTAGTTGAACTTAACTTGCATAGTTCTTTTTAAATTTAAAGCAATCTTGTAAATAATAATAAGACTTAAAGCGCGGTGATCATAATCCCTGTACCAACAGATTTGCATTTCGATCTCAAAAAAAAAAAAGAACAGATTTGTATTTCTGTTGCATTTCAAAATGACATAACGCACACACAGAAATCATCAGAAGCGCTGTCTATACTCGATAGCAGATAGAACATTATCATTGTACCCCTGCATCATGTACCACTGTAGTTTCAAGCCAGCCTTGTACTATAGAACATACTCCCTTGAGATGAATCAACCATTGTCCATGTTCACAGAACAATCTGGCAGGAGTGTGCACTTTGACATCAGAAAATGGAGAACCAAATAAATACAAAATGCATTTCTGCAAAAAGGTGCGGCCAGCCTGAACTTTGGAAGACAAGGCTCGGTGACACTTGGAAGCTGTTGATGAATTTGATCACTGCAGTTTGGCTTTGGCCACTCATACATGATGTACCATTATAGACAGAAAGATTGGATATCAACGTCCAGTCCCGCAGATACAGCCGAAAAGAACCTTACAGGTGCCTCCCTCCAGTCCCGCGGCTACAGCCGAAAAGAACCTTACAGGTGCCCTCATGATTCCTCCTCAAGCATGTCGACGAAACGCTTCTGGAAGACTGAATTGTCGAAGTGCAGACCGTTGGTCGAGGCTGCCTCAAACCTAGTCCAGAGTTCCTTCTTGAGTGTGGTTTCACCAGCGTGCCTTCCCTTCAGGTTAGTGCTTTCCACGCCTTTCCAGGGAGTACCGAACAAGGCCTTGCTATGCAGTGCTGGGGTATGAATGGGTTTGTCATCTGCAAGATCCTGCCTTCCCTTCAGGTTAATGCTTTCCATGCCTTTCCGTAGCAAGGCCCTGCTATGCATCACTGGAGTTTGAATGGGATTGTTGTCGTCTGAAAGCTCATGTCTCCCCTTCAGTTTATTGCTTTCCAAGCCTTTCCAAGGAGTAATGATCAAGGATTTGTCATCCTTTGCTGGAACTGGAATAGGCTTATCATCCGTTGGACTTGGATCCATTAACACACAGGTCTTGAGGGGTGACAAGAACCAATCAAGAGCCTCATCAGCTTCTTTTCTTCGGCGTATATCTCCTGTAGGTAGATTAAACCCATACATGTCTGGATACCTTGATGCCAGATCCTTTTCATCAGATAACATGTCATCGGAGGCTGCAGAAGGTTTGTTGTCGCTCTCAGTTGGTCCAGCACTGAGAATACCATCCTTACTTGAGCCCTCCGATATTGGAGAGAACACATGTTGCCTGCCTCGCAATGCTGTCGTCAGGCATGGACTAGGCAGTGCCCTCCTGCTCCTCTGAATCGAGAAACTAAATGGTGGAGACAGACTATCTTCTGATGAGCCTTTCTTTGCTTCAATAAGATGAGGTGTCGCGGCACCAGCCCTTGCTTCCTTTGCTTTCACACTTTGCTCCAGATCAGGACGATTGTCATCAGAGATGGTCAGTTTCCAAACAGGTAAATTGGGAAGATTCAGCTCATCCATGCTGGCAGTTGTCTTCAACCGCGTTTTGGATGATCTTGGGCACCTAGATGAGCCTGCTTTTGTCTTTGGCAATGGTGTC
This sequence comes from Avena atlantica, assembly GCA_910589765.1. Classification (NCBI taxonomy): domain Eukaryota; kingdom Viridiplantae; phylum Streptophyta; class Magnoliopsida; order Poales; family Poaceae; genus Avena; species Avena atlantica. The sequence goes on from OU342733.1 coordinate 469,500,305, forward strand.
AATAGAAATAGCTGCTTTCCACTCTCGACCATACATGACCCGGTACGCCACGAAACAAGCGGTGAAGGCGAGACAATCAGGTCAGTCTCAGGCAAGTTGCTGCTGCTGCAGACCAAGTTCTGTGAAGGCGATATTGCCAGGCCTGCTTGGGGTAAGATGCTGGTGCTGGGAAACAACTTGTCATTCCCTTTTGCAGCAGATTTTGGAAAGACCTCTGCGGGTTGCTTCGAGGCATTCTCAATTCTGGCTGGAGCATCTTGAAGCGCTTGCTTAAGTCTCGAAGACCATTGCTGCATAAGAAGAAGAACAAGAACGGCGATGAGGAGATCAAAAACATTAAGGGCTTATGCTCATGTCTATTTGCTTGAGAGAAAATGAAAGATCTGATGACAGTGCCCACCTTTAGAGAAGAGTTGGTATCTGATAAGAAGGCACTGAAGGATTCGATTTCTTGTTCCCCTCTTCTGGATATCGTCTGGCAATGCAGAGCACTGGAGACCAATTCGTCGATCTAATAATTGAGGGAAGACAGGGAAATGCATTGTAAGAAACATCAAATTGGTAAGCACATCTCTGACAGCACAGATTTCCATATGAGTACTACACCATGAACTAGGGTCAGTTCAATCGGCAAACAAATGACTAAGGTTTCAGTCCACATGCGTAAGTACATCATCCCTCTTCTTTTAGTTTCTTTGGAGAAACTAACTACTCTTCCTTTTGTTCCTTCCAGTATCAGTTCAGAGTTCAGACTAGTGATGACAAATCAGAAATACAGACAGAACACTCTACGATAATACCAGACTTGCAAACAGATAAGATGGAGGCTTTTCTCCAATCCACCATTTCGTCGTACAGACACTAGCACATAGGTGCACGACCACCGGTGGCAACTGCAGACATCACCAGTAATTCGCCGCCCCATATCGATACGGCCCCCGGATGATACAGTATCGGCCGAGAGCACCTGGATCAAATCCAGACGGTCATCGAATCGATGGCAATCTACGCCACCACCTCGTCTCAAACGAGGCGGAGGCGCGAGAGCGGCACCCACGGCATTCCGCATCGCGAACCTACCAGACTAGGCTAGGAGGAAACAGATGAAGCGAAGGATGGAGGGGCGGATCTACCTGGGACACGAGGCCTGCGAGATTGGAGCTGGCGAGGAGGAGGCGGTCGAGCGCCGGTTCTGCTGTGGCGGCTGTGGGCGCGGAGGGGGCCATGGCGGCGGTGCACGCGGAGGGGGTCGCCGCGGCGGCGGGCTTGCGGCGGAGGGATCCCGGCGGAGCCGGGTGGGGCGTCTTGTTTCCGGAGAGGACGCGGAGGGGGCGCCGCCGCGCCGTGGACTTGGGTCCCTGGCTCTTCTGCATCGGATTGGCCGGAGAGAGGGGAGGGGGGTGGGTGGTGGCCAACGGTCGGGAAGCGAGAGGGGGGATTTGAAACCCGTGCGGCTGTGCGCGTCCGCGTCGCGGTTTCGAGAAGGTGGAAACGGGGCTGCAAGGGCACGAGGGTTTTTTTCTTTGAGATTCGTGCGAGGCCAAGCAGGGCCTTGATCCACCGTTCGGATATAGGCATATAGCTACGACTTTCGCTGACTCTGACAACCATGGTTAACACATCCAGCAAAGCAGATATAAAATCCATCAAAACAAACACTCCATCGGTCTTTATGTCGCAAATTTATCAAAATTGAATGAATCTACGGACGTTTTAGTGTGTAGATACATCCAAATTTTAACAAATCTAAGACATCATTTTTTTTTTGGGAAATCTAAGACATCATTTTTAGGATGAAAGGGGTAAAAAAAACTAGGGTTAACACATCCAAGTACTTCATAGTTGATATTTCTTTCCCTCCCGGACCTTGTATGACTGACGATGATATTTAGACAGTTTTGATATTTTAAGAAACAAGAATATCCCGATGCAAATTTACGATAGAAACTTGGAGACTAAGGTTAGAGTTTATAGGTTTAAGCAAGCTTTGGCAGAACGAGGAAGCGGAGCTTATGCCTAGGTAAACAACCAAAGACGGGGGCATATCATGTACTGTATCACATGGAAATATGGAAAGAGCAAAATCAATAATAGGAAAACTTTAGCGGAAGTCATAGTATTAAGTTTTGAAAACTTTGTCATGCAAGTTTTCATAAAAAATATAACCATTTGCAACCTATGAGAAAATGAGAAATCCACAGTTTGAATTTCGAAACATGTGTGGTAGCCTTCTCATTTCAGATTTTCACACATGGCTTTTCTCTATGTCGCAAATGGTCATATTAGCGAATGAAAAATTTGCAACTGCACATTATGTCGCAAAGTGAAGATGAGGAGCAAAAATATGGGTTGCATTGGATGAACTTTTGCAAGTGCACACGATATATCATTACTAACTTCCATGAATTAGTTCCTTTTCTATTTTGAAAATCATTCAGAATGTAAAAAACAGAAGATAGAATAGGGGTTGCACAGACACAAATTCCCACAGCACAGTAACAGTTATTTGGAAAATCAAATTAAATATTGCAACAATTCACTTGAGGTCACAAACAATGCTTCAATTAGACAAGTTTGGAAAATCAAATATTACAACAATTCATTTGAGGTCACAAACACTGCTTCAGCTAGATAAATAACACAGTACAAGACAGCCGAAATTTGGCTGGAGGATATAATCGTTTTCCTGCATTTATACAATCACAGAGCTACCAGTGATTAGAGATATATGCATCTCCATGGAAGCTCTGGCTACACACCAACAAACTCTACATCGCTCCTGAGGCTTCAGAGCCTGAGGAACATCCCAACATATCTACGTCAAGGCTACTATGGCTCCTCACAGTGGCTCCTCCTCCTCAGCCTCAAGGTACTGAGAATGAGCCGCGGCTAGGAGCGCAGCCCCGATACCTGACCCATCGTTCGCGAGCTTGATTACGACTGAGGAGGAAACTTCCTCCCCTAGCATGTCCCGCAGGGTACTCTCCAGAGTTTCGCTGAACACCGTATAGTGCTCGTATAGCCCGCCGTCAATGGCAATCACCGTCCTCTGCTTGTCGCTGCCTGGGATGTCTCGTCCAAGCTTTTTAAGGATCCCGAGTATCCCTGCAGCAGCTAGGCGTGCCCCACGCTTTGCAACGATGTCGCATACAGCCACAACTAGCCGTCTTGCTTTAAGTGAGGTGCTTTGGATCTGCGAAATGAATCAAAGAGTTTGGTGTGTCCTATTAAGTTGTCGGAGAGGAAATATTTGAGATAAGTGCTAAAATGGGGGGCCTGGTTAAGGGGATTACCCCTAGGATATCTCTCAGTTCGGCTCCAACTGTTCTGAGATCAGGTGATCTGTCATGATGCATCATCGACATATGTGGCGTCCTGGATACATGATATGCCACAAGAAAATGGTGGGGATGGCAGATATAATTTATCTAACTTCCTTCAGGACTGGTCTGGTGTAAAATGTAATAATTAGATTCTAGACTAATGCTTGGTAACACATTACAATGTCGAGTGTGTTCACAATGCATTTCTACCAGCAGCTTATTAGTCCTAGCCTGTTTTGATTGTTCATGGCAATAGCTCCAGTTCATCTATCTTTCTACCTCAATTCAACAAACACTATAAACCTTTCTGCTTATATTTGATCATGAAGCAGGCCAGATCTACTAATGGCAAATGGAGTTGAAACTACACTTACGTAAGAATAAATGGAATCTTTAGCTTTGGCGGTATATCATCACCAAAGAGAGAAGCTTCTTGAGTCATCTTTAACAAGACTCTTCTTACAATTTCCCCCAAATACATGCCGGAGATCAGCTTTTCATAAATCTAAAAAGAAATGCAATGATTAGTTGTAAATAGAAATGAAAGAAGATAGACAAGATGTATCTCTTTAGTGTGAGACCTGTTCACCAGGATTCAGGCTTTCTGCGTCTAATGCTTGATCAAATTCAGTCAAAGGAAGATGGGTTGACCTGAAGTTCCCCCATTCCATATTTATTACCTGTGACAAAGCATAAAACTGATGACAATCCTGACAACTATCTCAAGGTTAGGAATAAACTAATACAAGCATGCACAAGTGGTCGCCCTCCTCCTGGCGACCAAGGGGGACTTTCCCTAGCGCCGCCGCCACCTCCTCCCTCCTTGCCCCTCCCTCCTCGTCGCCCCCGGAGGCCCGCCAGCCTAAGAGCATGGCGCCGGTGATGGGGGGGGCAGGGATCCGGCCTCCCGGCCCCAGCGTGGTGGAAAGGAGGGATTCCCCAGCGTTGGACGGGCCTGCGTATGGAGCTGGTGCCATGGCCGCTCTTGGCGAGGTGGAGGGGCGGCGGTTGGGGTGGAGCGGTGATGCGGCGGCCTCAGATCCGGTTAGCAGCGCGGCGGACTAGCGGACCATCTGATCCGATCTGGGACGGTGGGCTGCGGGTCGGTGCTCGTTCATCTAGTCTCCACCTGCGGTGTTGTCTCTTCGTCGAGATAGCGGTTATGGCGGCCTGGGTCACCATGGATCGGCCATTTTTTCGGTGGGTCTTGGTGACCGGTGAAGACCGGCGGTGTGAGGGCTCCCGGTCTGGCTTTGAATAAAGGGGGTTGGTCCTAAGATCCCTCTCGCACCAGGACGAAGATCTACCTGCTCCATGACTTCATCGATCTGGTCGGAGTGTTGTGTTCCGGAAGATTCCGCTGGTGAACTCCAATGGACGACATGCCGGAGTTCGCCAGATTGGATGGATCTCGGTCGCGCGCAACCATGTTTTATCTGACCGTTTGGTTTCAGAGGGAGTGCTATGAAGCTTTACAGACTGTTGCCATCAAGGACATGCCATTAGTCCAATGGTGAAGTCAGTCGTGGAGAATGACATGAAAGCCAAGGTCTCAAGAATAGTAATGGTGGTGTGAATCTTGTTTGCGATGAGGTTTTGGCTTGGTGTTCTAGATCTTGGAGCAGCGACATTGGAAAGTGGGGAGATAGTACAGGCAAGGATTACGAGTCGCTGAGTCGCAACTTGTCACTGGGGTACCGACTCACAGACTAGCCGTGACTAGTCTCAACTAGTGATAGACTTGTCGACATGTAGTCGAGCTGTAACTACCAAAAAATACTAAATAAATAGGCTACTAATAGTAGGTATCTGGTGGTGACGTTGGGAAATCTCTGGTGGTGGCATGGTGATATGTTGCAGCAAACAAGACAGGGTAAAAGGAAATCAAGACAGGGGAAAAGGAAACTGCTGCAGAGGAGAATACAAGAGATCAAGATCAAGAGCAAGAGTAAGGGAGAACAATGATTACAGGAAACTGCTGCAGAGGACAGTATAGGAGGACAGTTCAGGAAACTGCTGCAGGGAAGGATTTTATTTCCCAGCCCAGAACTAGTCGCTCGACTAAAAAATGTAGACAAGTCGTGAGTTTTCATCGACAAGTCAACTTGTTGATCGACAAGTTCAACTTGTCGTGTCGCTCCAGGTTATCGTCAACGAGTTTGCGACAGGCCGACAAGTCACGCGACAAGCCGCGACTTGTCGAGCGACTCATAATCCTTGAGTACTGGAGATTTCCAGGGTTCAAGCTACAGGGTGAAAATCCAAGGTCTGGCCTTAATTGGTTGTGCCTGGCAATGACCTTGTTGAAGGCATTGTTTTGTCAGCGCGGACTTTCTCCAGGGTGAAAACCTATGATCGATGATCAGGGCGATGATGGCGCTAGTGCACTGTTCCCTTCTTGGAGGCATCGCTTTTGGAGAGGATGGATTTCTGGTGCTGCCTTGGTGGTGTTTGGTCGTTGTTGTAGGGCATAGATTACTAAAGCGGGACTTTTTTTCCTGTAATTCTTCTTTTATTTGTTGGCTGTGTGCATCCGTAATGCCATTAGGGTAATGCGTTGTTACAGAGGCTGGGTGTAATTGGTATCGTGCGATATTAATATATGCTCCTTTCCAAAAAAAAAAAGCATGCACAAGTAATATGAGTTGTGATCAATACAGTCGACATGTTGCTTCTCTTCAGTTTTCCAGTTTCATGGGGTTTTTTCACGTAACTATAGATTTTTTTGACATACCTATAGGTTTTGCCTTGTGGAACTAGCTAGATGCAATCACACTCACCATATCTCCTGACTTGGGCAGGAGGCCATGCCATTTAGGAATCGCATTGGCACGTTCCACGTATGCTGCATTAGTACCTGTACCCAGTATAACAGCAGCAACGACATCATTGTCATCATATCTCCCCCCGGCCAATGTCCCTATAGTATCATTCACCTACATAAGAAGAAGGGATGTGCACACCTCACTGTGTCAGGTTATAAAAACGATAATCTTTGGCCACAGAAAACTTAACAGAAGTTATCCTGTAACTTTCATAGAAAAGACACTAACCAATGCTGTGACTTTCATATCAAGCCCCTGACAGTCTAGAGCCCTGCTTAATTCAGCCACCACATCCTCGCCTACCTGACTTTACAGCAAACATGCGGTAACTATCATGTTCCAGGGCATAGTTTTGAGTAAGCAATATACGAGTACATTTCAGTTGATAAAGGCAAGTCTTATCCACTCATTGCTAAGAGTACATATTCATGTGTGTGATACGTATAAGTTAACACCATAACGAGAAGTCGAGAACTTACCGTTCCATCAATAGAAAAACCCTTGGTCCACTTGATAAGGGTACCGGATGCAATCGAAGACTGCTTTACTGGAAAAGAGAAAGTAAAACCAAGTTCTCTTTGCCTTCCCTCGGGAAGATGGAAGTCTTCACCCTCTGAGGCAACAAATTTTGCCAAAGCAGCAGCAATAAAATCAAACAGTTCCTGGAAAACAAATGGCATGTGACATTTTTTATCCATAGAAAATGAGTGCAAAACTGACTATGCAATAAATTTACATGTGAAGTCCCAGTCATTAAGTGTGTTGGGATTGAAATCTCTTCACATTCTTGCTTCACAACTCGCCCCTCCTTGCCTCCTAATTGAACGCGTAAAACACGGAAATTTGTCCCTCCAAGGTCAAGTGCATAAAACAGCCCCTTCTCCTGCCTGTGAATGCAGCCATCGACATATTAGATCCAAAGTGCAACTATATGAAATAGTTCAATTATTCGCTGGAGGCTACAGCTCTACTTTAAGTTTAAACTCAGTTTGCCCCTCACATAGGAGTTACCACAATAGTTACTCAGACACCCCTTGTACTCCCTCAGTTACAAGTCCACCTCATGTTTCGTGCCTAAATTTGACCAATAAAATATGAGTTATATGTCGCTACAAGTATATCATCTGAAACTTCTTTCAAACATGAATCCAATGGCATAATTCGTATGGCTAATCCTGTTCAGTTAACCATCTATTCAGTGACTCGGTTCTGTTGGCCCAACCATAGTCTGCACGAGTGAATTGCCGACAATAAGCAGCCGAAATTTCCTATGTCTTTCAAACCTGGAGGCAAATTTTCCTCAATCTATTATTAAGTCGAAAAAAGCTGCATGTTTTCGTCGGTTATTGCACAATACATCTCCAATTGGTACAGAGTTTCAAGACCAAACCAACACTACAGTACCACGGCCACAACCTTCAAACGGTCAAATCTATAAACAGGATCTTGACCATTTTTTCAATAAAACAGAAACATGGCACTCCATCCATTTCTAGCATCACACAGTGAGCAAACGCATTACTTGGGTCGCGACAAGCAATCTCGCAACCACGGAGCAACCTAGACAACAGAAAGCGACAACGGTAGCATCCAAAAATCCATCAGGGTAAGGACTGCCTTTCTTCTTCGTTTTTTTGGCAGAAAAAATGCAGATCCGTCGGACCTCACGATGCTCCTTGGAAGCAGCCAGGCTCCAAACGGACAAGGGGAGGCAATCGAAGTCCAAATCAGGGAACATTGCTGCGCGAGAAAGACGAAGAAGAAGCGGGATTTCTGGGGGTTCCAGTTTCCTTACCCTGAGGGGAGGGAGTCGACGTAGCTGATGATCATTCCGAGCTTGCTGCCGCCCTCGGACGCCAGCCCGGCGTGCATCTCCACGGCCACCGCGTCGGCCACCTGCCGCAGCCGCGCGGGGGGCGCCGCGCAGCGCTCCTCCAGGTCCCGCAGCACCGCCGCGGCGCGGCCCCACCGCTTGGCCTCCCGCACCTGGCGCCGGACCAGCAGCGCCACCCCCACCGCCGCCGCGGCCGCGACCGCCGCGACAGCCGCCTTCCTCATCTCTCTCACTCGCCGTCTCTCTGTTCACTTCGCCACCCACTGGACTGGATGGTCCCCCTCCGCCGTAAATATGGGCGGGGCACAGGGGCAAGTTTGGGAATGTGTCACCGGCTTTGTTTTAGCCGTTTATGGGAATGGTGGGGGAGAGTGGGCCCCAAGGGCGTGCACGAGGTGGGCCAGGGGACGGGGAGTGGTGGCGGGTCGGCGGGTGTGTCGTTCGGTAGCTTTCGCGGGCTTGATGAGAGGGTCGTGACGCGGAGAGGGGAGGGTCCACGTGGTTTTAGCTTGGTGCGCGCCACGTAGCGACCGAGGGGAGGCACCATCTGCAGATTAACCATGTTACTCCCTCTATCCATAAATAAAACAAGTGTACGTTTAAATTTAAAATTTACCATAAAAGAGTATACTTTTATCTTCCCAATGCATTTTAAAGTAGGAAAAATTGCTTCACGAAAATCAAGCCCAATAACATTTAGCAAATGGTCTCTTCATTTTATATATGGACTTACCTCATTGGAGGGGGAGAATTAAAGATGAGAGAGAACATGACTAACACATTTCCAATGCACTTTCTACTTCATTCCATAATTTATCTTAAAATTTCTAAACGTCCATTTATTTGCGGATGGAGGGCGTATGTGTGAGTGCCCGAATATCAACGCTAGTATGCTACTATCTCCGTTTCAAAATATAAAATGTTTTAATTTTATAAAATAATGTATCTAAACTTTTTTTATTATATAGGTTCACTTGGGTTTAAAGTGAATCTATACATAAAAATAAGTATAGATATATTTTCTTTATAAATCTAAAATATCTTATATTTTAAACGGAGGAAATAGTATTTTGGCTCTTTTACATGATATACTTATTTTTCTTTATAAATTTGATAAACAATACAAAAATTGTGTCATAGAGTTAAGAAAACTACTATGGACTCCATGCAGTAATAATTGATATAGCGCACATGAGAGGAGCGTGTCTGGATTGTGTCCAAAGTGTACCCTATCAATATTTTGGTTATGACCAAAAGGTTGGCTCTTGTTTGTATTGTTGCCAATTTTTTGGCATGTTAATGCTCCACTACCAACTCTAGTTCAATTTTATAGCCAATATTGGCCAACTTGTAGGCAAACAAAGGCTCAACCAAAATTTGGCTAGCAAAATATTTTGTGGGGCAATCTAACACACCCCCAACCTCCTTCTACCGGTAGACCGCTAGAGGTGGCTAGCTGTCATCTGCTGGAGGTGGCGGTGGTGGAGGTTGTGGAGCCACAACGAAGAGTTGAGGGTGTGCTTCTTTTTCGAGTCTGGGCACGACCAGCCCATTGGAGCATGGAGCGCACATCGGCGAAGGAGGGGAACGACCGTATCAGTGGGATAAAGGATGCATGTTTCTCGAAGCGCTCTCTGAGGCCAACGAGAAGTATGTTGATGAGCTGACGGTCTTCAACGAGGCCGCCGAGTTCAAGGAGTTCGTCGGCGATGGCCTTGAGATGCTGGAAGTAGATGCCACATGGTGCATCGCCTTGCACTGTGTTCCGTGGCTCGGTATGGAGGCTATTGGTGCGGGCGTCGACATTGTCCTGGAACAGCTGATGAAGAGCCGACCAGTGGGACAAAAGGTGGAATAAAGGGCCAAAATATAAAAGAATAGGGGATTAGCGGCAGCGTTATGTTTTATAATGCTCTAAAATAAAAAAAAACTTTCATCTAAATTTGAAACCAAAGCTTAGCTAGCTTCTACGCTTGCGACTCTAGAAGAAAATATCTCAGACATATAATACTCCATATATTACACACGAAGAGCTAGCTCATGATCCATAAGCTGTAGTCTGAACCAAAAGGGACTTGAACTACCAAAGGAGCCTAGCAGCCACCGGAAGGAGAAGTGAAGATCACCCATCGTATTGGTCGCACCCTGTATATGCATGATCCTCGTGACGCACTCAGGTTGCTTCGAGGCATGTTCTAATTGTGTAGTGTTTGTGTTTCCACTTGTGTGCCTTATGCGATCTTGGTTATGGAAAGTGACAAAAGAAAAAATTGCTAAGTAATATGCCTATTGATAATTTAGAGAAAATATGTTTGTAATGCTACGTGTCCATTTAAAATTTAGATAGAATCCTGTTCAATATATAAATTGCTATTACAATTAAAAAATATTTATAACTATTTGCTTATATAGGGCCTCATATTTTTTCTCTTGCACTAGGCCCCTCACAACTCAGGGCCGGCCCTATCTGCAGATTGACCATACGGTGAGTGCCCGAGTATCAATGCTAGTCTGCTACTTTCGCTCTTTTACATGACATACTCATTTTTTTGGTAAATTTGATAAACAATACAAAAATCGTGTCATAGAGTTAAGAAAAACTACTATGGACTCCATGGAGTAATAATTGTTATAGCGCGCGGAAGAGGAGCTTTGCAGGGACGATCAGAGACGTTGATCTGATAGAACGAGACACGGAGAGGAGAGCGCTGCCAGAGCAACGCCGCCCCAATGAGGCGGCAAACACGAGTAGTGACCACTGGAGTCATAGAAGAGAGATGACTGGAGGAGGGGCTGCAAATTCAACTACACAGCAGCGACAGATATCACAAATCATTCTGGTGAGATTCGCACTCAACCTCCTTCTACTGGTAGACCACTAGAGGTGGCTAGTTCTTCGGTTCAAATTGGTTATACTTTGATCAATCCGCTCGGCAATACGAGGGTGACTTCTGAAATCTCTATCAATGTTGCGCTCCGGATGTGCAAAGGCTCATAGTCGGTCTGTGATATGATTTCGATTTAGAACATCACACATGCGGGGTCAAATGTACCTATGTCTGGTGCTGGTGTTCCTACAACAGGGATTCCTGATGCATAAGTGATTGGATTTGATGAGTTCTTAGATGCTAGATGTTTGAACCGTGGTGCCAATCAGAATGTCGAAGTGTGCCAGAAGAGAGATCCTTGGGATTATGTCGCTCCTTACTATTGCAGCTTAGACTTTGATCAAGGCTTCTATTCTGTACCGGTTACTGAACATGAAGTTAGACCTCGTGATCAGATGCATTATGCCATGATAAAAGTGACTTGGGGGAAGCTAATGGGAGGGATTTGGAACATGAGTTGAAACTGAACTACAGATTTTTCACAAAAATGGTTGAAAGGGCAATATGCCCATATCCGTTATTTTGGTTAAATGATTACGTTGATGCTAGAGTGTGGACTAATGTTTATTTACCAGTATGTATACATGTTTTAGTCTTCAAGTGATGGTGAGATGTGGTGTGAGACCCCCTTTCGCTACTCAAAAAAAGAGTCGATGGTTTCATTATATTTCTCTCTTTTCATTTGAGTCCTATAGAAAACACCACACTATTAAGAGGTGTGGTCTCGATGAGCTTGTTGGGGATGATTTTCTACCATATGCACATCCTATCACCATATAGACATCACACCCACCAGAGAAAAGCCTTGAGTCAAAAGGAAAAATATGCTTGTTTAAGAATTCTGCAAATCTTCGAGCAATCTGGCACCGTCGGACGTGGCGTCGGATTAAACCATGGGTTGTCGAACTGAACTGCTGTGGTGACCCAGCATACCACTACATGATGTAGTATAATATAGTCGTTGACATAACACCAATGAAACACCGTTCACTAGTAGTACATCCCTCAGAGTGGTACAACAGAAACACATCAGGTCCAAGACATGACTATAGGTTATAACTCGACTCTTTACAAAAGATCTAGAGAACACTCTAGGTCAAAGAGAGAGAAAGAAACTTCTAAGAAGTACCAGAAATAATTATCTCATAACTATCATATTAATAGACTAGTATATAAACTAATAGGCTTGCATTGTTGCTATTGCAATACTCTACAGAAGTAGGTTCTATGGCTAGAGATTATATTCCTATCTAATCAGCAACTTCTTCTTCACTTTAGTTGATGTATATGTTGTCTTCCTTCACTTCATTGAATAACTTGAGCTTTTGGTGACGATTCCCTTGAGTATAAGTTGATGTAGATGTCGTATTTACTAGCTTCAGAATTTAGCAAGGGTTAAGAAGATACGTTGAGTACGAGCATACTCAACAAGTTCACTAAAAAGGAGTGTTTGATGCACTAGCTATAGCCACAGACCATAGGTCGTAGGCAATGCAGGTTTTCATAAACATTTCTTCAAAGGTTGCTTTTATTCTAAAAAAGCTATGTCCGTCAGCCTTCACAGAGAGAAAGAAACTTCTAAGAGTACGAGCTGAGTCTAGTGCTCCAGCTTATGGCGAGGTGACCATTGATGAGCATCTCGAAGCATTATCAGAGCGCGTCAAGACCCTCAAGTCATGTGGTGTAGTCTTGCTCAAATCTGCGATTCATGCGTTCTGAATGCTCTAGCCGGATGAAGATGCACCCACACTCATTGAGCCCCTTGCTGAAAGGCTGCTTCATACCGAAGACAGGCTGGATCAATGGCGTGAGTCGGCCGGAGGAGCTGCAGTGGACAAGGCCCTTTCCTTCGTGCGTTCATGGTACGAGGACATCAATCTTGATGTTCTTGCATGCATAAGGGGGACGGCAAGTGGCTCCATGAGCCCGAGCTGATCAAGAAACGCCAGGAGAGAGCCTACGCCATGGTTGAGTTGTAGGGATTCGTAGCATGGAAAACAAAAAAAATTCTACCGCATGCACACAAACAAGCCAAGATCTATCTACTAGATTGTAGCAACGAGTCGATAGAGGAACTCACCCTCGAAGATTCCAAAGCGGTTAACAAGAGCAGATTCTCGTTGGTGATGTAGTCGTACTCTTGCCGATCTCAAGATCGCGTAGGCGATCCTTCTGGCGCTGCGTTCCGGCAGCGCTTCCGCAGTCGGTCACACGTTCGGTACTCGATGAAGATCTTCCTCTCCCTTGTTCCAGCAGGCAGTGGAGGTTGTAGCACTTTCCTCACGATTCCGGCAGCACGACGACGTGGTGTCGGAAGTAGAGGGGAGATCTCGCAGGGCTTCGCATTAAGCCGGAGCGAGTATGGTGGAGTATGAGAGAGGCCTTGGCGATCTACGGTTTAGAGGGCACCAAGGGGAGGGTGTGGCCGGAGGCTAGGGTTTGGGGAAACCCTAACTCGGCGAGTTGGGAGGAGCCCTAGGCGGCGGCAACACTTGGAGGTGGTGGCGCTTGGGGCTAGGGTTTTGGTGTGCGGGGTAGGGGCACCCTACCCCTCCTTATATAGGTGGGAGGGGCCGGTTGGGAGGAGGGAGTCCTCCTCCAACTCCTCCTCCTTGGCCGGCGGGTGGAGGGAGTGGGACTTCCTCCCCAAGTAGGTTTCCTACTCTCCCTCCACCAAGAAAACTTCGGATTTGACTTTTCAAATTGGCATTTGACTTTCAAACTTGGATTTGATTTCGCTCTCCATATTGCCCAGCCAAGTGACCTAGTACATGATGCAACCATTCCATATTGTCATGACACATCCATGTACCCTTCCCCTCCGGAGTGCTGGACCTTCCAGACCCTTCTAGAACATTCCTGGTGAAAACACTGGAATCATTTCCGAACTCCGAAACAGGACTTTCCTTATATGAATCTTATTCTCCGGACCATTCCGGATCTCCTCGTGATATCCCGGATCCCATCCAAGACTCCGAACAACATTCGGTCTCTTACTCATCATTCCATAACTACACAACAACATCGAATCCTTAAGTGTGTCTCCCTACGGTTCGTGAATTATGCGGACATGACCGAGACACTTCTCCGATCAATAACCAATAGAGGAATCTGGAAATTCATATGGCTCCCACATATTTCTACGATTACTTTGTGATTGAATGAACCACTTACATACGGTACCAATTTCCCTTTGTCTCGCGATAGTTTACTTATCCGAGGTTTGATCGTCGGTATCTCTGCATACCTAGCTCAACCTCGTTACCGATAAGTACTCTTTTCTCGTTCCCGTGATATGTGATCCCTTGTGAGCCAGTCACGTGCTTGCAAGCTAATTGGATGACATTCCACTGAGAGGGCCTAGAGTATATCTATACATCATATGGATGGACAAATCTCACTCATGATCCATGTGCCTCAACGCATACTTTCCGAACACTCAATGCCACCTTTATAGCCACCCAGTTACGATGTGGTGTTTGATGTCATCAAAGCATCCTTCTAGTGATGGTGATTAGCATGATCTCATGGTCGAAGGAATTAGGTTACTATGTATCAGAAAGCTTATAGCAAACAAACTATTGAAATGACTTGATCTTAATGCTACGCTCATCTATAGGAGTGTGTCCATCACACCATTCTCCTAATGATATGATCTTGTTGTTAACAACATCTCAATGTTCATGATCGGGAAACCACAATCATCTATTAACCAACAAGCTAGTATTATAAAGAGGCTTTACTAGGGACTTTAATTTAGTTTACAAATAACACAAGTATTAATGTTTACGGTTAATACTATTATAGCATGAATGTAAACATTTATCATAAACACAAAGATATAATAATAACCACTTTTATTATTGCCTCTAGGGCATCTCTCCAACATATGGTGCTAGCACTATGGCCCATTTTGCGACTCGGTCACTGGCATCTTTGCTGCCCAATATATCCGAGATAGGCGCCTCACATATTACCCAGATTGGGTGTTCTTGGAAATAGTGCTTCAGCTTCTTTGCTGCCATATATACCCCATATGTCATTTTTTGGTAATGAGGGTAATTTTTCTTTGATATAGAGAGAACTTCGCTCAAGTAATAAACTGGCCTTTGGACTAATTTGCCCTCTTCTTCACGTTCAACCACTATTACTTCACTTACAACTCTGTTAGTTGCGGCGACATAGAGCAACATTGGCTCTTTGGATAGTGGTGATGCTAATATTGGTGCTGTTGCCAACATCTTCTTGAGTTCAAGGAAAGCGCTATCAGCTTGTTGTGTCCATGTGAATTTTTCTGATTTTTTCATCAGTTGATATAGTGGCAGGGCTTTTTCACCTAGCCGACTAATGAACCTACTCAACAAGGCCAGGCATCCTGTGAACTTCTGGACATTGTTGAGGGTTTTTGGCAATTCCATTCTTTCGATGGCCTTGATCTTTGTCGGGTTAGCCTCAATTCCTCGTCTGGATACAAGAAATCCGAGTAACTTCCCAGTCGGGACACCAAATGTGCATTTTTCTGGGTTAAGTTTCATCCGGAATCTTCTTAAGTTTGCGAATGTTTGACGCAGGTCCTCAATTAGAGTATGACTTTGCTTGGTTTTTATCACCACGTCATCGACGTATACTTGAACATTTTTGTCCAATTTATCTTGCAAGCATTTTTGCATGCATCTTTGATATGTTGCACCTCATTTCTTAAGCCAAATGGCATGGTATGATAGCAATAAGCCCCGTATGGGGTGATAAAAGTTGTATTTATTTGATCATCCGGATTCAGTGGTATCTGGTGAAATCCAGAATACACGTCCACAAATGACAACAACTCACACCCGGCAGTAGAATCTATGACCTGATCGATTCGTGGCAGGGGAAATGGATCTTTTGGACACGCCTTATTGAGGTTCGTGTAATCAATACACATGTGCCACACCACTGCCACGTTCGGGTCATCCTTTTTCTTCTCGACCAATGTAACTACCTCGGTGAACTACGCTCCTAGATACAAGCCTGGATGAGTGGTAGTGGTTGAAATAGTACGGCGGGGCCCCAAAAGCCACACACTGGTAGTCCTTTCAGACGTCCCAACCACTACCCTCTCAACGGGACCTGTACGGGCGGCGTAGTCGGCAGGCGAAGGGATCAACTACGTACACAAGTGGGTATGTACGCAAGCCACCATACAAGAGTACATCAGAGTCATTCCATCTAGAAAGAAAGGAAATATACCAACGCCATACGGCAAGATCCAAATGACCTAGATAGATCTATATTTTAGGATAACTCCTCATACAACACACATCAGAGTATCATGCGGAAGCGGCAAACAGAATCCGAGTACGGATAAGAAGCAAATCGGCATAAGATTCCAGAGAAAAATAAGCACATCCCAACTACAGGTCTCACGGATCCCCGATCCCGGAATCTCTACACCGAACGATCGTTGCCCACATCATCAGCTTCTTCCACCCAGTATCCGTCCTGCGGGGGTACCTGTTCATCTGAATCAAGAATTTATCGTGTGAGACCCTAAGGGTACTCAGCAAGTCTTAATGCCTCTAAAGGGGACACAACCTGGGGTGACGCAATTGCAGCGAAAGATAAACCCTAACAGTTCTACAGATAAACGCTAACCATCCGCCTAACCAATGATAGACGGATGTCCGTGAATTAAGTACAACAGTTATAATGGTAATCTCATCCGATCCATCCTCCTCCCTGTTTACCAACAAGGAAGCGGACGAACAACCCCCACCCGTTAGCAATTTTATTAACCATTCCGTGAGTGTTGCACTATTTACTAGTCAAGTTACTTAGTCAAATTAAGGCGGTACTTTAGTTATGCTTGTCTATGATCGAGAAACTGTGCTCCAAGTCGTCCATAACCGCGGACACGGCTTTCAGAAAGTTTTACCCGGCCGGGGTGCACCAATAGCAACACACACTCGATCAACCTCGGAAAAACCAAATCAAAACCCAACGAGGCTTTCACGACTGAACAATCACAGAATTCAGAAATATTTCAGGGGGGCACCCCTTAAGTAGATCCCGCAACGAAGCCAGCTGACCCGAGACGGGCTCAAGGTTATGGGGACGGCTGTGAACGACTGGGAACCCGAAAGTGTGGCTGGGCTTGTCGACACCGCGGAATCGTGCCATGATCCTAAACAGTACAGGTGCTATCTGTCGCACAATCGTAAATAAAGCGGTAAAACATGGCATAAGTACAGGATCGTAATAAAACCTCGAACTAGTTTGTGGCCCCAAGAAATAAGACGGAATCAAGCTCTGGCTCAGGGGGGTCCCATATACCTCCCGGATGTGGATAGCGCGATAAATCAAGGAACAGGAATCAAGTACTCGGGGTCTTACGGGACACAAGTGAGCAGGAAAAACCAAATAGCAGATGTTGCTCACCGGTGCCACTTTCTTTAGTTATCCCAGAACTACTCAGGTTAAGTTGTTTAGGTACCTCATTATCCAACAGACACTCACATACCCTACACATGCTGTTCTACGACTCGCATGGCTCAAACAACTCCTATAGTAATGGCTCATGGGATGGAGGAACAAGCTTGGTGGGGTTTAAAAGTAAAGGCTATGCATACTTGGGATTCAATTTAATGCAATCGCGACTCAATGATGCAAGATTAAGATAGAGGCAATAGGTACTGTATGTATGCAAGCATGTGGTAGTGCTTGCCTGGTATCTCAGTTGAAGCGAGGGACGGATCTGGGTAGTGCTCCTGGTTCTCTTGATACAACCCCTGCTCAGTGTCTATCCGAGAAAAACCAAACAAACAAGGCCAACATGAATATAGAGCACAAGCATATGAATAAGATGCGTCAATCAAACAACCATGCCATGATGAATGATGCACAATTTACATGGCAAGTAAAGTAGCATGGCATGGTGAGGTGTGGTGGACAAGAAAATAACAATTAAGTGGGTTTTAGTCATATTTTGCTGTCATAACAGTTGTTGTTCGCAATATATTTATATGATGCATGCTGCAATTGAAGTCAAGGATAGCATAAACAGAAAGTTCTCGTCGAGCTGATCAATTTAGACTACTTATTTGCTAAATTTGGATTTACAAAACAAAAGTTATTAATTATTAAAAATCCAGTGGCAATTGATGTAATTAACATATCTTGGAATTTTACTTGAGCAAAATACAAAACAGATGGCATATTTGGAATCCTCTCATTCTCCTGATATCCATACATATATCATTTGCCAAAATTGGATTAAGTATGACAAAGTTATTAAAAACTGAATTGGATTTGCATTTTTAAATTATTTAAACCAATTTGAATTTTGAAAACCGCATCTGGACGTTTTCTACTCAGACTGACCCAGCCTGAGTCGCAGACAGGTGGACCAGGGGGGTATCTCTGGCCCACGCGGCAGTGCCTGGAACAAATCTGGACCGCGGGTTTTAAACAAGCAAACAACAGGAGCCTATTTGCAAAAGTTACAGAGTCACAGACAGAGGGCCCCTTAGGACCGCGGGTTGAGCAAAAGAGACGGCAGGGGGTTATGTGCAAAAACGACACGCGCTACTGTGGATCTTCTCAATCTAAACCGAGCGTGCACGCGCGACAGAGAAAAAGAAAGGGGACGCGTCGGGGCTCGAACTGGGGACCTGGGGGGCGCGCTCAGACGCGGAGCCGCTGCGGTGGCTGCGGGGTGGTGTTAGGAGGGGGCTAGGCGGCTAGGTAGGGTGTGGGCGCGCGCGGGGAGCTTGCAGGCACTCGCTCGCCGCCGGCGCACTGAGGGCGCTCGACGAAACGAACGGAGCATCCAGGAAGCGACTGAAGACAGGAGGTTGTCAGGGAGGGTCGTGGGCTCACCGCGGGCGTGCTGGCGTGCTCGGTACGGGCAGGGGTGGTCGCGATCCACGGCGAGGCTGACGGCGGCCGTAGCTAGGGTTTGCTCGGGACGCGGCAGGTACGGGCGGCTCCGGTCCTTCCCCTCCTCGCTGCTGGCCACTGGGACGTCGCAGCGACTCCAGGAGCTTCCTCGACACCTCGCAGCCACTCTTCACCGGCTAGATCAACTGGGGCAGGAGGTAGACGGCGGTGGCGAGCCGGTGGCGAAGGGTAAGGAAGAGGAGAGGCAGGGGGTTCTCGGGGTGGATCTGGGGGGTTCTGGGTGAGGCAGAGAGGGATGTGGGGGGGGATAAGAACGCCAGGGGGCAGGTTGTAGCGTGGGGGAGGGTTAGCTGCCAGGGTGGCGTTGGTCACCTTTTTGGCTCACGTGCTCGGCACGATCGGCCCAGGGCGAGGCAGGCGAAGCTAGGGAGAGGAGAGGGGGCTGGCAGGTGGCCCTGGGGCGCTGGGTCGCAGGCAGGTGGGGGTAGGGGCGTGGCAGGTCCTGGCAGAGAGGAAAAATAAGAGGGAAAAGGGGAGGCCGGCTCGGCTAGGGCTAGGGTAGATAGGAGGGGTCCTGGCGTGTGGGGTAGCTAGGGGGGTCGCTGGGGTGGGGTCTGCATGGAAGGGGGAAGGGTCGAGCTAGGGGAGGTGTAGAAGAACATGTATGGAAGCAAGAAGGGGAGGGAGAGGGGTAGATGGTAGCTAGGTTTGGTTTAGAGGATAAAGGTAGTTTAGGTTTTTGTTTAGGTGGATGTAGATTAGGGTTTGTTTAGAGAAAAAGGGGTAGAAAGGAGAGATGGCTTGGGGGTAGGTTTAGAGTTTGCTAAGAGGGTTAAGAAAAGAGATGGTGGCACTTTAGGTTGATCATGCATGCTTCAAATCCCACACACATGATCAAGAAAAAGAGAAAGGGAGAAAGATATGGAGAGGTGATCAAGATGATGGGGTGGTTTTATTTGGCCCATGCATGATTCCAACAAACCAAGCAAGGACCAAGAAAGGGGTGTTTGGTTGGTGCATGCCTCATGAGCACTTATATGTGCATGGGGCATGGGGGGAAGCTAAAGGGGAAAAAGAGAGGGAGAGATAAGGAGAAGCAAACTTCAAGCCAACACATGATTTAAACCAAGGAAGAAGATCCAACAAGGATTCAAACAAAGCCAAAATCTAGAGAAAATGGTACTTGCATGGCCCATGCAAGATAATTAATGCCAAGTTATCCTTGTGAAAACAATATCATAATCATGGCATTATCCATATGCATTCCCAATAGGTGGCAAGGCCAAGCAAAGGTTATGGGTGGATCCAACCAACAACATGAGCTAGAGATAACCCAAATTAAAATGCCAAGCTCATATTAATTGGATGGTGGAATTAAAAGGTGGTGAAAGATAAGGTGGTGGATTCAAAAAGAGAGATGCCCTCAACTCAACTTGGGCATATAACAATATATCAAGAACCAAATACAATATCAAGAGGCAACTACAATTAACCATGCACATGAGATAAGAACCAAACAAGAAAAAGGGTTTTATATGATGCTCAAATGCAAGGAGACATGATGACATGAGCATGATATGATGATGATGCAACAATTATATGTTGGAAGAGGCCCATTTTATTATTATAACATGTAGCATTACAGGGGTTAGACAACTGGGATGCTACAACTCTCCCCCACTAAACAGGAATCTCGCCCCGAGATTCTAGGAAGAAGAAGAAGAAGAAGACACAAAGAGAGAAGGGTGGTTGGCACGGAGTTCATCTTCACGCTCCCAAGTTGCTTCATCAACAGAATGGTGTGACCACTGCACCTTGCAGAATTTGATGGACTTGTTGCGAGTCCTTCGTTCTGCGGTCTCGAGGATTTTGGTGGGGTGTTCCTGATAAGACAGATCTTCTTGGAGGTCGATTAGCTCATGATCCACGGTCTTGCCGGGGTCTTTGAAGCACTTCTTGAGCTGAGAGATGTGGAAAACATCATGGACTTTGAGTTTTTCCGGAAGCTCTAGTGCATAAGCAACTTCTCCTCTTCTACCACGTATCTTGAAAGGACCGATGTATCTAGGAGCCAACTTTCCTTTGATACCGAAGCGGTGTGTTCCTCTCATGGGAGTGACACGAAGGTAGACGAGATCACCAGGGGCATATACCATATCTGTGTGCTTCCTGTCATAGTTGCTCTTCTGACGACTCTGAGCAATCTTCAGGTTCTCCAGAATGATATGCACCTTCTCCTCTGCTTGAGTCACAATGTCAGGGCCAAACCAGATTCTTTCTCCTGCACCTGACCAACCAATCGGGGTTCTGCACTTCCGACCATAGAGAGCCTCGAATGGTGCCATCTTCAGACTCTTCTGGAAGCTGTTGTTGTAGGAGAATTCAGCATATGGAAGACATTCCTCCCACTTCATGCCAAAAGAGATGACGCAAGCTCGAAGCATATCCTCCAGAATCTGATTGATCCTCTCCACTTGTCCTTGCGACTGAGGGTGGTAAGCAGTGCTGAAGTTCAACTTGGTTCCCAAAGCTTTTGGAAACTCTCCCAGAACTTTGAGGTGAAGATGCTCCCACGGTCTGAACTGATTTCAAGTGGAACCCCATACAAAGAGACAATCCTGTTGATATAGAGCTCAGCCAACTGAATTCCAGAAATTGTTTCTTTGACTGGGAAGAAGTGTGCCACTTTAGAAAGCCTGTCGATGACAACAAAGATTGCATTGTTGCCCTTCTGCGATCTAGGAAACCCAGTGATGAAGTCCATCTCTACTTTCTCCCATTTCCATTCCGGAGGTTTCAATGGCTGTAGAAGACCAAATGGTTTCTGATGGACAGCCTTGACTCTGCGGCAGACATCACATTCTGAGACATACTTGGCACAATACCTTTTCAACCCAGGCCACCAGTATTGTGTTTTCAAGTCCATGTACATCTTTGTGCTGCCAGGATGGATAGAAAGAACCGAATCATGTGCCTCCTTGAGAACTTGGTCTCTCAAACCCGGGTAGTTTGGAACAAACATCCGGTGGTCGAAGAAGAGCGTGCCTTGATCATCAACGTGGAAGGACTCATACTTCGGAAGCCCAATTCTAGAGATAAGCTTTCTGGTGTGCGGATCACCACGCTGACGAGAACGAATCTGTTCTTCCAAGAGAGGATTAGCCAGAAGATTCAGGAGATGCCCTTGTTCCACAATTTCCAGGTTTAGCTGACGGAATTCCTCGCACAAGAGAGGCTGCTGCTCTTCTACCATGAGGTTGTTTACATAAGCTTTACGGCTAAGCGCATCTGCCATGACGTTTGCTTTGCCTGGAGTGTAGTTGATGGTCACATCAAAGTCATTGATTGCTTCAATCCATCTCCTCTGCCGAAGGTTGAGATCAGGTTGAGTGAAGATATACTTCAAACTCTTGTGGTCCGAGAAGATCTCACAACGGTTACCCAGCAAATAGTGCCTCCATAGCTTCAAAGCAAAGACCACTGCTGCTAGCTCAAGGTCATGTGTGGGATAGTTGATCTCATGCGTCTTCAACTGACGAGAGGCATAAGCAACCACCTGTCTCTCTTGCATAAGGACCGCACCCAATCCTTGCAAAGAGGCATCACAGAATATCTGGAAAGGCTTAGATGTATCCGGAGGAACCAAGACTGGCGTGGAAGTGAGCTTCTCTTTGAGTGTCTCAAAACTTTCTTGACAAGCAGGAGTCCACAGGTACTTCTTGCCTTTCTTGAGGAGATCGGTAAGAGGCTTTGCTATCTTCGAGAAGTTCTGCACAAAGCGACGGCAATAACTAGCCAAGCCGAGAAAACTCCGCACTTCCTTGACATTAGCAGGAGGAAGCCATTCAACTATTGTCTTCACGGTTTCCGGGTTGACTGCAATGCCCTTGGCAGAGATAACATGACCCAGATATGTTACTTCAGGCAGCCAAAACTCACACTTAGAGAACTTTGCATACAAGCGGTTCTCACGAAGCTTGTTCAGTACACACCGCAGGTGTTCTTCATGCTCCTCCTTGGATTTGGAATAGACCAGAATGTCATCCAGATATACCACCACAAACTTATCAAGATACTCCATGAAAACGGAGTTCATCAGCCTCGAGAAGGTAGCAGGTGCGTTGGTGAGACCGAAAGACATGACCGTGTACTCATACAGGCCATAGCGGGTGGTGAAAGCTGTTTTGGGCACATCTTCTTTGCGAATTTTGATTTGGTGATAACCACTTCTCAAGTCCAGCTTAGAGAACACCACAGCTCCTGCTAGCTGATCAAATAGATCATTTATCCGAGGAAGAGGATATTTGTTCTTGATGGTTTTAGCATTGAGAGCCCGGTAGTCAACACATAGCCTATCGGTTCTGTCACGCTTCTTCACAAAGATTGTTGGGCTACCCCAAGAAGAAGTGCTATGTTGAATGAAACCCAACCTCTCTTGTTCATCAAGTTGTCGTTTGAGTTCAGCCAACTCAGAAGGACCCATTTTATATGGCCTCTTGGAGATCGGAGCCGTTCCAGGTTCAAGCTTAATCACGAATTCAACCTCGCGATCCGGAGGCATACCCGGCAACTCTTCAGGAAAGACATCTGGGAACTCACAGACCACCGGTACACCCTGAATAGCTTCCATAGCATCATTATTCAGAGCAGCCAAGGAATAGAGCTGGACAGCAGGAGTCAGACTTGGAGAAAAGACTATGTGGCCTTCAGGAATCTTCAGAGACACTGAGCGTTCAGCACAATCAATGACAGCTGCATTTGCTGTCAACCAATCCATGCCCAATATGACATCAATGTCAGAGTTGCCCAGAACAATCAAAGAAGCCAAGAATGAAGAGCCACCAATCTCAACTTTATTGCCATGACTGATATACTCAGCCCTCAGGTTGGAACCAGGAGATAAGACCATCAGCTTCTTAAGGAGAGGATCCAGATTCAACACATTCTCATATGCAAACTTGTGAGACACAAAGGAATGCGATGCACCAGAATCAAAGAGAACTCGTGCAGGAACTGTGTTAACTGAAAGCATACCCATAACAACTCCTGGTGCGAGCTCAGCTTGAGAGGCGTTGACGCAGTTTGCACGGACAACCGCAGACCGGGCTTAGTGTTGATGTTGAGAGCCCGAGGCGGTGGTGCACGAACCGAAGGAGAGCTTGTTGCAGATCTTGGCGGGGGTGGAGGAAGAGTTTTGTTCTTCATTGGGCAGTTCCAGTTGGGATGACCATGATCTCCACATGTGAAGCAAGCGCCGCGTGGACGTGGAGCAGAGTAGCCAGGGACTCCGCCAGGCGCTCCAGGGTAGTGGTTGTTGTAGCCCCTGGGAGCCGCAGTGGTGAAGTTTGGTGGCCTTGGCGCGAAACTTGCAGTTCTTGGTGGAGCCGGGAGCGACGGTGGGGTGTTAGGAACCCAGACACGCCGCTTCGAAGGAGCTGCCATAACCGAAGAGCTTGATGCATCCCTGTTATGTTTCTTGGACTCCTCAAACATCTGCCTGCTTGCCTCCTCTTGCAGTGCTGTGTGCTGTAGTTCCAGGAAGGTTGCCGGTCTTGCATGCGTGATTGCATACTTGATCGACGCATTGAGCCCTTGCCTGAACCTTTTCTGCTTCTTCTTGTCATCAGATACCTCATCACCACCATAACGAGATAGATTCATGAAGTTCCTGATGTAGGTGTTGACGTTATCATTCCCTTGCTTCAGGTTGAGAAAAGCCTCCTTCATCCTTTCCATTTCAATCTCTGAGAGAAACTGCTCCTTGAACGCTCCAGTGAACCTTTCCCAAGTTGGCTGAAAACCCGTGCAGCTTGCCTTCAAGTAGTTCTCCCACCAAAGAGCTGCATCTTCCTTGAGAAGGTGAGTAGCACACTTTACCCACTCCTGTTCTGGAACATCAGCACTCTCGAGCAGCCTTGAGATCTCACGCAGCCAATCATCCACGTCCAGAGGTCGGTCAGACACATCAAACTGACGAGGGTTGAATTTGAGGAAGCTCTTGATGTCTCCACGCCTGGGAGGTGGAGGGAGTGGAGCAAACTCGTTCCTTATGACGCTCTCCTCAAAGCGCTGCTGGTTCTCTTGCATAGCTGCCAAAGCATTAGCAATGTTCGACAGCGCTGAGCCCAGTTCCGGAGGTATGTCCTCATCAGTCCGGCGTGGTGGAGCCATCCTGTCATTGATATAAAACTCAAGTCAGTACTATAATGGAGAATGATAATAATCCAAAATAGTACCAAGATGGAATTAACCAAGATTTAAAGGATACAATTTACTGAGATGATATTAAAATATCAACAAAGTTCATAGCACCTAAAAGATATTAAGCATATCGCACACGACTGAAAAGGAGTGTGGTACGCAAACATATCAAAGAAAAATTTTCCACAAATTTCGGCATTAAAATACCAATAGATGCGCAAAATTACTTAACGAATCAAGATTAGTGACTCTACCGATTCAATATACAAAAGCGAATGAGAAGAGTAGTGGTATGGTCGCGACTCCATCCCGCACTCAAATCATTACTCCGCACATGAACAAGTGGAACACATATCCTAACCCCTTCTTCTCACGACGAAACCTAAAGATTGGTAACTACGGAAACGAACACCCCAAACAAGATAGCGTCGGATACAAGAGGAAGACAGATTGCGTCGGTTTACAAAAGCCTGTCGGTATGGAATGTACCAACAGTTGATAACCAAAGGCAGATAAGATAACAACTTGGATGCAACAGATAGACAAGGGATTACACACACACACACACACACACACAACCTATGGTACTACGGAAACCCAGAACACGTGAATCCTAGTTTGAATTTTGAGAAGAGGATTGAAAACGTTGCACTTCCTTACCAGAAAAGGGTGGGTGGGAGGGTAAGAAGAAAAGGGGAAGCAGTCCTACTCTCGCGTTTTGTTTTTCCCTAATATACATAACTACCAAAATATTTTCTAGACTGACAACGACCGTTTGGCTGAAACCCTGAAGGTCGGGATGGCTCTGATACCAATTGTAACTACCTCGGTGAACTACGCTCCTAGATACAAGCCTGGATGAGTGGTAGTGGTTGAAATAGTACGGCGGGGCCCCAAAAGCCACACACTGGTAGTCCTTTCAGACGTCCCAACCACTACCCTCTCAACGGGACCTGTACGGGCGGCGTAGTCGGCAGGCGAAGGGATCAACTACGTACACAAGTGGGTATGTACGCAAGCCACCATACAAGAGTACATCAGAGCCATTCCATCTAGAAAGAAAGGAAATATACCAACGCCATACGGCAAGATCCAAATGACCTAGATAGATCTATATTTTAGGATAACTCCTCATACAACACACATCAGAGTATCATGCGGAAGCGGCAAACAGAATCCGAGTACGGATAAGAAGCAAATCGGCATAAGATGCCAGAGAAAAATAAGCACATCCCAACTACAGGTCTCACGGATCCCCGATCCCGGAATCTCTACACCGAACGATCGTTGCCCACATCATCAGCTTCTTCCACCCAGTATCCGTCCTGCGGGGGTACCTGTTCATCTGAATCAAGAATTTATCGTGTGAGACCCTAAGGGTACTCAGCAAGTCTTAATGCCTCTAAAGGGGACACAACCTGGGGTGACGCAATTGCAGCGAAAGATAAACCCTAACAGTTCTACAGATAAACGCTAACCATCCGCCTAACCAATGATAGACGGATGTCCGTGAATTAAGTACAACAGTTATAATGGTAATCTCATCCGATCCATCCTCCTCCCTGTTTACCAACAAGGAAGCGGACGAACAACCCCCACCCCTTAGCAATTTTATTAACCATTCCGTGAGTGTTGCACTATTTACTAGTCAAGTTACTTAGTCAAATTAAGGCGGTACTTTAGTTATGCTTGTCTATGATCGAGAAACTGTGCTCCAAGTCGTCCATAACCGCGGACACGGCTTTCAGAAAGTTTTACCTGGCCGGGGTGCACCAATAGCAACACACACTCGATCAACCTCGGAAAAACCAAATCAAAACCCAACGAGGCTTTCACGACTGAACAATCACAGAATTCAGAAATATTTCAGGGGGCCACCCCTTAAGTAGATCCCGCAACGAAGCCAGCTGACCCCGAGACGGGCTCAAGGTTATGGGGACGGCTGTGAACGACTGGGAACCCGAAAGTGTGGCTGGGCTTGTCGACACCGCGGAATCGTGCCATGATCCTAAACAGTACAGGTGCTATCTGTCGCACAATCGTAAATAAAGCGGTAAAACATGGCATAAGTACAGGATCGTAATAAAACCTCGAACTAGTTTGTGCCCCCAAGAAATAAGACGGAATCAAGCTCTGGCTCAGGGGGGTCCCATATACCTCCCGGATGTGGATAGCGCGATAAATCAAGGAACAGGAATCAAGTACTCGGGGTCTTACGGGACACAAGTGAGCAGGAAAAACCAAATAGCAGATGTTGCTCACCGGTGCCACTTTCTTTAGTTATCCCAGAACTACTCAGGTTAAGTTGTTTAGGTACCTCATTATCCAACAGACACTCACATACCCTACACATGCTGTTCTACGACTCGCATGGCTCAAACAAATCCTATAGTAATGGCTCATGGGATGGAGGAACAAGCTTGGTGGGGTTTAAAAGTAAAGGCTATGCATACTTGGGATTCAATTTAATGCAATCGCGACTCAATGATGCAAGATTAAGATAGAGGCAATAGGTACTGTATGTATGCAAGCATGTGGTAGTGCTTGCCTGGTATCTCAGTTGAAGCGAGGGACGGATCTGGGTAGTGCTCCTGGTTCTCTTGATACAACCCCTACTCAGTGTCTATCCGAGAAAAACCAAACAAACAAGGCCAACATGAATATAGAGCACAAGCATATGAATAAGATGCGTCAAGCAAACAACCATGCCATGATGAATGATGCACAATTTACATGGCAAGTAAAGTAGCATGGCATGGTGAGGTGTGGTGGACAAGAAAATAACAATTAAGTGGGTTTTAGTCATATTTTGCTGTCATAACAGTTGTTGTTCGCAATATATTTATATGATGCATGCTGCAATTGAAGTCAAGGATAGCATAAACAGAAAGTTCTCGTCGAGCTGATCAATTTAGACTACTTATTTGCTAAATTTGGATTTACAAAACAAAAGTTATTAATTATTGAAAATCCAGTGGCAATTGATGTAATTAACATATCTTGGAATTTTACTTGAGCAAAATACAAAACAGATGGCATATTTGGAATCCTCTCATTCTCCTGATATCCATACATATATCATTTGCCAAAATTGGATTAAGTATGACAAAGTTATTAAAAACTGAATTGGATTTGCATTTTTAAATTATTTAAACCAATTTGAATTTTGAAAACCGCATCTGGACGTTTTCTACTCAGACTGACCCAGCCTGAGTCGCAGACAGGTGGACCAGGGGGGTATCTCTGGCCCACGCGGCAGTGCCTGGAACAAATCTGGACCGCGGGTTTTAAACAAGCAAACAACAGGAGCCTATTTGCAAAAGTTACAGAGTCACAGACAGAGGGCCCCTTAGGACCGCGGGTTGAGCAAAAGAGACGGCAGGGGGTTATGTGCAAAAACGACACGCGCTACTGTGGATCTTCTCAATCTAAACCGAGCGTGCACGCGCGACAGAGAAAAAGAAAGGGGACGCGTCGGGGCTCGAACTGGGGACCTGGGGGGCGCGCTCAGACGCGGAGCCGCTGCGGTGGCTGCGGGGTGGTGTTAGGAGGGGGCTAGGCGGCTAGGTAGGGTGTGGGCGCGCGCGGGGAGCTTGCAGGCACTCGCTCGCCGCCGGCGCACTGAGGGCGCTCGACGAAACGAACGGAGCATCCAGGAAGCGACTGAAGACAGGAGGTTGTCAGGGAGGGTCGTGGGCTCACCGCGGGCGTGCTGGCGTGCTCGGTACGGGCAGGGGTGGTCGCGATCCACGGCGAGGCTGACGGCGGCCGTAGCTAGGGTTTGCTCGGGACGCGGCAGGTACGGGCGGCTCCGGTCCTTCCCCTCCTCGCTGCTGGCCACTGGGACGTCGCAGCGACTCCAGGAGCTTCCTCGACACCTCGCAGCCACTCTTCACCGGCTAGATCAACTGGGGCAGGAGGTAGACGGCGGTGGCGAGCCGGTGGCGAAGGGTAAGGAAGAGGAGAGGCAGGGGGTTCTCGGGGTGGATCTGGGGGGTTCTGGGTGAGGCAGAGAGGGATGTGGGGGGGGGGGATAAGAACGCCAGGGGGCAGGTTGTAGCGTGGGGGAGGGTTAGCTGCCAGGGTGGCGTTGGTCACCTTTTTGGCTCACGTGCTCGGCACGATCGGCCCAGGGCGAGGCAGGCGAAGCTAGGGAGAGGAGAGGGGGCTGGCAGGTGGCCCTGGGGTGCTGGGTCGCAGGCAGGTGGGGGTAGGGGCGTGGCAGGTCCTGGCAGAGAGGAAAAATAAGAGGGAAAAGGGGAGGCCGGCTCGGCTAGGGCTAGGGTAGATAGGAGGGGTCCTGGCGTGTGGGGTAGCTAGGGGGGTCGCTGGGGTGGGGTCTGCATGGAAGGGGGAAGGGTCGAGCTAGGGGAGGTGTAGAAGAACATGTATGGAAGCAAGAAGGGGAGGGGAGAGGGGTAGATGGTAGCTAGGTTTGGTTTAGAGGATAAAGGTAGTTTAGGTTTTTGTTTAGGTGGATGTAGATTAGGGTTTGTTTAGAGAAAAAGGGGTAGAAAGGAGAGATGGCTTGGGGTAGGTTTAGAGTTTGCTAAGAGGGTTAAGAAAAGAGATGGTGGCACTTTAGGTTGATCATGCATGCTTCAAATCCCACACACATGATCAAGAAAAAGAGAAAGGGAGAAAGATATGGAGAGGTGATCAAGATGATGGGGTGGTTTTATTTGGCCCATGCATGATTCCAACAAACCAAGCAAGGACCAAGAAAGGGGTGTTTGGTTGGTGCATGCCTCATGAGCACTTATATGTGCATGGGGCATGGGGGGAAGCTAAAGGGGAAAAAGAGAGGGAGAGATAAGGAGAAACAAACTTCAAGCCAACACATGATTTAAACCAAGGAAGAAGATCCAACAAGGATTCAAACAAAGCCAAAATCTAGAGAAAATGGTACTTGCATGGCCCATGCAAGATAATTAATGCCAAGTTATCCTTGTGAAAACAATATCATAATCATGGCATTATCCATATGCATTCCCAATAGGTGGCAAGGCCAAGCAAAGGTTATGGGTGGATCCAACCAACAACATGAGCTAGAGATAACCCAAATTAAAATGCCAAGCTCATATTAATTGGATGGTGGAATTAAAAGGTGGTGAAAGATAAGGTGGTGGATTCAAAAAGAGAGATGCCCTCAACTCAACTTGGGCATATAACAATATATCAAGAACCAAATACAATATCAAGAGGCAACTACAATTAACCATGCACATGAGATAAGAACCAAACAAGAAAAAGGGTTTTATATGATGCTCAAATGCAAGGAGACATGATGACATGAGCATGATATGATGATGATGCAACAATTATATGTTGGAAGAGGCCCATTTTATTATTATAACATGTAGCATTACAGGGGTTAGACAACTGGGATGCTACAACCAAGACTGGATTTGACAACCAATCCGGGTGCAGTACTTCCATGATGAATCCAGCGGCTAAGAGCCTAGCAATCTCGGCAGCTATCACTTTCCTCCTATCTTCGGCAAAGCGGTGGAGGGGTTGCTTCACCGGCTTGGAATCTGGCCTTACATGAAGAGAGTGCTCAGCCAGCTTCCTCGGAACTCCTTGCAAATCCTATGTGGACCATGCAAAGATATCCCGATTCTCACGGAGGAAGCCGGTGAGCTCGCTTTCCTATTTGTCAGTTAGCCCAGCCCCAATGGTAATTGTGCGCTTTGGGAAAGTCTCATCCACTTGTATTTTCTTGGTCTCTTTGGTGGCTTGGAATGATACATTGCCATGCGGATTAGTGAGTGCCGGCATGGACATTTGTGCTGCTTTAGCCAATGTTGGCACCTCCAACATTTGATGCTTTTCCTGTGCTATGACCAATGACTCGGCCAGTGAAGATCCGGCTGAGGCACAAGCAATAGATCTTTTGTAATCTCCTTCGACTATGATCACCCCACACGGACCTGGCAGTTTCATCTTCAAGTAAGCAATGTGAGGAGTAGCCATAAACTTTGCCATAGCCGGCCTGCCGAGTAAGGCATGGTATGAACTGACTAGGTCAACCACCTCGAACTCTATGGCTTCGGTGTGACAATTCTCTCTGTTTTGCCGAATAAGACGTCAACCCAGATCTTGCCAATTGGCTCATAGGACAATCCCGGCACAATGCCATGGAAAGTTGTCTTAGTCATTTGGCTCCAGCATGTTCATGGTAATGCCTAACTTGAGCATGGTATCCTTGTACATGATGTTGATGCTACTGCTATCATCGATCAATAGCTTGGAAAAATTCACGTTGATATCAGGGCCCATGAAAGTTGGATCCAAGACTAGAGCATAACCACCTGGGGTTGGCATGATCTTGGGGTGATCCTTTGTGCTCCAAGTTATTTCCTGCTTAGACCAATGCATGTACTTTGGGATTGGCGGCATTGTGGCATTCATCTCCATCATCCGTCTCTGCTGACTCTTTTTGTCATTCGGCTCCGTGACAAAAACAACGTAGCTCTGGTGATGTTCTCTGTACTCATTTCTGGTTCCATGGCCGACATGAGCGTCGTCACCTCTTGGATTGTGCACCTGGTGCACAGCTTCTCTTCTTTCTTGATTATGATACCTCAGTTGTATGTTTTCGTATCTATTATCAGCTCCAACAGCTTGAGCATTTCTTCCTGTGAGTGGTGGAGGGGGAGGTGGTGGTAGCTGCTTACTCGGCGAATACACTCTATCTCCCTTCTGAAACCAAGTGCATTTTCTTGTTGTGTGATTTGCTGGCTTACTCGAACTAGGCGTGTGAAATTTACACGGCTGGTCCAACATCATCTCATAGGTATACTTCTGTCTGTCCTGATACGGCTTTCTTTGTTCGTATGACTTTTTGCCATCATTCTTTGGTATCCACTGTTGTTGTCCATTTGTCCTTTGACGTTGACTACTTCCAGCATCTGGATGATCCTGGCTTACGGTTGCAACCTGAGTCGAACCATACCTGTAGTCTGGCCTTTCATCTCTTCTTTTGCTTCTATACTCGGCTCTTTCCTGGCGCCTTTGCGATCCGGCAGCGTCATAGATCTGAGTCTCAGTCATCCCGTATGCCGACATGAGCAGAGGCTGAGTCAAATATCCTAACGCATACGAGTCAGCAATCCTTATTGTTTCTGCCAAGCTTGTCGGCATATCCCTCTGTAACCTTTGCCACAACACACTTCCATGTCTACATCCTTGTGCAAACCAAGTGTTGGCACTCGTTTTAGGCTCGTAGCTAATCAAGAAAAATGGCGAGAGACACACACTCGGAAAATTCCACTACAAGGAATATTAATCATCATCAAAGAGGCACTCATATCAAGTCAAGCCATGATCAGGCTTAATAGCCGATTATGCTAGTGTCCAGAGAAGATTCGAAGACTGATATATGGAGGCTTCAACTATGACTTATTCAAGATGACCTCAAATGGAAAAGTTCTAAACATGAAAGTTGTTCAGTTTTTCGAGGCAAACAACCTTTATTTTGGAACCATCTTCAGCCGAGCAAGTATACGACCTCCACATTCAAAATAGGGACGAATTGAGTTAAATTCGTTCGGTCGCAATCCGAGTTTGATACGAAAACAAGGGGATAAGGCCATGAAGATCGGGTCATATGAAAAAGTGCTAAACATAAAAGTTCTTCATATTTTCTAGAAGAACAACTTTTATTTTTGCGACATTTTGATCTGAGCTCGTTTACTATCTCAAAAGTGGTCCAGAAACTACAGACAAGTTTTTGACCGAACAGTTACGCAAATTTCGGGTTTGCTTGTTCGAGTTGGACCCCAAATAGGGTTTTGGACGTGAATCCAACCCTATTTCTTGCACGGAAAATCCAGCCGCTCCTTATATACACGAGGGGTGACGGACGATTGAACCAACACCAATCGAACAAACAAATCTACTACTTTTCTATGTTCATCTATTTGTATCCCTCTCTCCTTGTATCTTTCTTCTCGTTCTTCGTCGTTCTTCAAGATTGGAGGCTGCGAATCCACGAGGCCCTAGGGGCGGTCAGGCCGACCTAGGGTAGCCCATAGCTGCCGCAACGCCCTGACGGGGTGCCTCCCAGGCGAGCGGGGTTTCGGGTCTCAAAAGCGCCCGCCGGACTGTCTTGCGTATCGCGCTTCTGGCGAGCCTCCCTCGGCGCGTGCTGCCGCGTATCGCGCTCGGCGCCGAGGGTACACGGTGACGTGTACGTGTGCGAACACACCTTATGGCGACTACGCTAGGGACGAAACTTTGAACGGTCTCCAGCCTATTCTTGCTACGAAAAGAGCGTCATCAAGAGGCTGCAATCTACTGTGGTATGAATACTCAATCCAATTATGTAGATGCAGTAATTCTAATGTCCATGTTGCTAGATCTTTTGATATGTGTGGTGTATCGGCTAGCCCCTAGTTCTCACTATGTGCAACAGCCGATGCAAAATTATCTACAAGCTTCATCTAGTTTTAGCAACTTGCGATATGTAAACTCGAATTATCATGCATCGGCAACCCCAGAAATCCATATGCCGATGAACACCATGATAAATTCAGTCAATAAATATGAGACACATGTTGGTAGAAGTTTCAATAGCATGCATGAGGGTGTTTCATCTTTATATTCATCGGCAAATAACTTGCAATCTGTAGATTCATCTTCAGACATGTCAATGGATAGGGAAATTAGACATGCTACAACTAGTTATTTTCCCACTTACTCTAAATCATCATATGCTACACCTTATGTTAGTAATGTTTCAGCACCACATGCAACTAGTGATATTCATAATTCGGCTCCTCACCTTTACAATGGTTATAGCCAAATAAGTGAAAAGTAAGTAGGAGCTAATGTGCCTTCATCTAGTACTGTAGCATATGGTAAGTCCCCCACACAACTGCAAAGTTTCGCTGACGCCTCATTGCCAAAAGATACAAAAAGCATTGGGGGGTTTTCTTATGCAGTAACAAATGACTGGAAGGAAAAACTTGCAGCTGAGTTCAGGAAGCTCAATTCTCTTCACCGAGAACTAGAAGAGAGGCCCCATGATCTTGCTATAATACAAGCTTATGAGGCATACAACAAGAAGCGTGAAGAGGAGCGCAAGGCAAACAATATCAGGTTTTCCCCTTCTCAATTGCTAAGTTTCGACAACACTACATTGCCGAAAGAAACTAAAAGCATTGGGGGCAATCATGTGTTGCTGAGGTTAACATCAATAATGTCATTACGTTTGATGATTTATCGAAGGAACATCTCCAGTTATTTGAGGCACTCAAGAAGAAGCGTGATGAGGAGTTTGATGCACTTGAAAATAAGCTGAAAGAAGATCATGAAGCATATAAGAAAAAACTTGAAGAAGAACTGTAGCAGTTTCTTGCAAGTCTTAAAAAGGACCATCAAGACAATACTACTCAAGTTAAAAGAATCAATTCATCTCCTCCACGCAGCAATCAAGTTGATCCCTCTACTACAACGAGGCAAAGAGAAGAAGCTTTGCAATCTGATGAAACCCATGAAGAAAACATCAATGATATGTCTAATATGGTTAATTTGGTTATTGAAATAGCCAAATCAAAAAATACATATGCTGAATCTACCAAATCAGAAGAATCAAGCTTCATTGATCAAGAGCATGACAATATTATCAAAACTGATGTGCTTGATTTTTCTGGATGTAAGGGAGCTTACATGTTGCCCTATGAGTTTTGTGCCAAAGAAATTGATGAACATCAACAACAACAAGATATAGCCGAACAATGTTCGGTTGACAAAGAGCATCAAAGTGAAGAGGCACAAAATCCAGAAAAGGAAGAAGACAAGGAGTTAGAGAATTCTCTAGAGGTCGAGCAAGATATTGTTCAGGACATCCGACCATCATACGCTTCCAACATCTTCAAAAAGATACATCCAACAGATAATTTATTTATATTTCGATTTGGTCAAAACTATATCGTTGAAGCATTTATTAGCAAGATTATTATCAGAAGCTTTGAAAGACCAATCGTGAAAGTTAAATTATTTGTTAGTAATATAATTGTCACAAAACATATCGGTCAACATAGTGTGCCATTTAGAGAGACCGATAGCAACAAATTATTACAACCAAAGTTTTCCCCATTGTTTCATTTGCATTTTATATCTACATGGGTAGCTTTGTTTATTTCATACTTGGCTAACATTTGGTCTCAAGTGAGACATATGTGTTTTAATCTTTTTAGTTTTAGAAACCTAAAGCCAAGGTTATTGTCTCTTGAGAAATCCGATGCTAGTATAACTTTGTATTCAAATACATCGGAAGAGAAGTGCAAAAAACAATGCATAGCCGAATTGGATGATGTGAAATCTAAACAATTCGGTTGCTCAATTTCAAAACCGTTCTCACAACGAGATCGGTTAGAAGATGAAAGGTGTACCTTCAGTTTGAGTATGTGTGATCATATATTTGATATGCTATTGAAAATCGATTATGTTAGAATTCTTGATCACAATACCGAGCCATCATTACAAGGACGAATATATTGCAAGTTGCATGATTCGTTCGATCATATTATAGAGAGTTGCAACACATTTCATCAAATAGTACAATCGGCTGTTAATAAAGGACGAATGAAATTTGTTGAAACACAAATTAATGAGGAAACTATTTTGATTGGTCTTGATGGCCAAACGACATTGCATCGGCTGCCTATAGCCGATTCATACGATGAGGAGCAGGTACACACCAAGGATGATGGGATCAAGCTTTCAAGCAAAGATATTATTGAATAGCATATTGCAAATGTTCTTGAAGGCGGGAGTTCCAATGAATATACAATGAAGACATCAAGCACTGGGGGGCAACAACAAAACTCGAAGATCGATGTGCGCAAGATTAATAAATACATGCTATTGTGTGAAACAAAACCACAGCCAAGATGCCCACTCGGCTTATCACATTGGCAAGAGAGGAAGCTATATCGGCTTAGGGCCGAGGAGCTGAAGAAACTAAACATGGCATGGGTTCCCAAAGGAAACCATCAAGGCAAGGAAGATGTGCAAGATCCTATCGTAAGAAGGGCAGCAAAAGCGAAGAGCAAAAAGAATAAAGTTAATAAGCAATCAAGCCAAAGAATTCGGTATCACTATCAAAACCTTCAGCCAGCACATCATCCATATTATTCTACTTCACCATTAATTCCTATGCCATGGAATTCATCCCCAAGTATGATTGGTTACCTACCATGGTTTTATTTTGATCCTTGGATGCATCATAATTGTATACATCATGAAAGGGTATTACCAAATCATTATTCATTTGATTAGTTGGACTTTTGTTGCTAATCCAAGAGGCTGAATATTTGAAGTTCATAATCAGATTTGTTGTTTTGTTTATTTCGGCTATACATACTTTGGTGGATGGATTATGCATGCCCATTGGGGCAAAGATATATGGTCGATATTTATTCTATCGCCCTGAGATCATTATCCAATCATGGCCGATGTGGTTTTCTAACATCGTCCTTAGTTCTATTGGAGACCGAGACAAGGTGAAAATGAAGAACAACAAAGGAAGTCCATTGTTTATTACATGAAAATCTGAACTAAAGGACTAGGCGAGGATCATTGTTGGAGTTGTTCATGAAGACATTCATTGTATCCCTCAATTATCAAGATGAAAGTGGTTATTCCCGAAGGCAAATATTTGTAGAAGTTATACCCAAGTGGTAACAAGCTTGGACATAAAATGGTCGATATATATATATTTATCGTCCGTAGCACATATGGCCGATATAGAGGTATCGTCCTAATACGACCACTGGCCGATGGAGTTTTAACATCGTCCTTAGACTAAACGTGAAGCAGTTATTTTCTGGCACGCAAGCTCTGCCAGAAAACAGGGGGGCATGTTTATTTTTACGACATTTTGATCTATGCTCATTTACTATCTCAAAAGTGGTCCAGAAAGTACAGGCAAGTTTTTGACCGAACAATTACGCAAATTTCGGGTTTGCTTGTTCGAGTTGGACCCCAACTAGGGTTTTGGACGTGAATCCAACCCTCTTTCTTGCACGGAAAGTCCAGCCGCTCCTTATAT
The DNA here is from genome assembly GCA_910589765.1 of Avena atlantica. Taxonomy (NCBI): domain Eukaryota; kingdom Viridiplantae; phylum Streptophyta; class Magnoliopsida; order Poales; family Poaceae; genus Avena; species Avena atlantica. The sequence continues at coordinate 469,537,315 of OU342733.1, forward strand.
ACACGAGGGGTGACGGCCGATTGAACCAACACCAGTCGAACAAACAAATCTACTACTTTTCTGTGTTCATCTATTTTTATCCCTCTCTCCTCGTATCTTTCTTCTCGTTCTTCGTCGTTCTTCAAGATTGGATGCTGCGAATCCACGAGGTCCTAGGGGCGGTCAGGCCGACCTAGGACATCCCATAGCCGCCGCAACGCCTTGACGGGGTCCCTCCCGGGCAAGCGGGGTTTCGGGTCTCAAAAGCGCCTGCCGGACTGTCTTGCGTATCGCGCTTCCAGCGAGCCTCCCTCAGCGTGTGCTGCCGCATATCGCGCTCGGCGTCGAGGGTACACAGTGACGTGTTCGTGTGCGAACACCAAGCAATAGCTTGTGACTCGATTACCCCTTCGCAAGAGTTACGCATTGTGCACCATCTCGTGAGGAATTCTCTGTATGTCTCATTCGGCCTTTGCTTGCACATCGCAAGATGTTGTGGGCGACTCAGCCTCTTGTAAGTGCTCGTGAAATTGCTCACAAAAGCATCCTGAAAATCGATCCAACTGTTGATGCTTCCGGGTGGCAAGTTATTCAGCCACACCCGCGCTGGTCCTTCTAACATTTGCGGCACATATCGTACTGCCCATCTTAAATTTCCTTGTGCGATTTTCACAGCAGTTCCATAATCTCTGAGCCAGTCTTCTGGTTTTGTGCTTCCATCGTAAGTTTTTGTTCCTCTGGCCAGCTGAAAATTTGGTACCGGTGGCTCCTTCATGATCCTCGGGCCAAAGCATGGTGGACCTTGTGGACCTTGCGACTCGATCAGTTCTGCCATCTTTATTCAGTCAAGCTTCAGCCTTGCATCATCCGGCTGAAGGTTTCTGCCTCCGAGTCTCGCTCCCATTGCTTGGTATGCGTGATCCGGAAATTCATACCCGTCATTCACCATCGCTGAGTAACCATCATTGTACCTATTTGCATTCGGTTCAGCAGGCTGCTGTACTGTTTTTCCCATGCTTTGTTGTCTTCTTTCGGGTTGAGTTGGAGCATTATTCAACGTTGGATTTCCTCCTCCTGTCGAGTGAGCTCCACGCCTAGGCTGAGGCGCAAAATTTTGTCCTCCATTGTCATTCCTTTGTCCTGCTTGCCTCTCTCGGCCTACATTTTCATGGTTCTCATTTCCCTGAACATTGTTCCTTCTCGTTCCTTGTGCATGCGCTGGGTTTCCCTGATCCATTGTCGGGTCATAGGTGATCATTTGCTTGTTCCTCCCTGAATCCACACTCTTTTCTTTTCTTTGTCTCGGCGCCACTCCGGGTGAGGAAGCTGTATGACCTGCGGATCTTGTCGGGATAGGAGCTGCCGAGTGAACCAGCTGAGATCTCCCTGCTATACCCGGATTCGCCCTATAGTATGCCTCATTCAGCATGTCTTCTGCTCTTACCAGTTCATTGACTCGCTCTTGTTGCCTTTTCTTTGCTTCACCCATCAAAAGGGGTAGCTCTGCCATTGCTGCCTCTGCGGCTCTCAAGTTATCTGCTGCTGTATTGTATGTCGGCCACATGGTTGTTTCGTTGTTGTTCTCTGGTGTTATCTTTGACGTTGCATCTGCTAGCTCCTCATTGAGGTTTCTTCCTCTTATCCTTGTTGCATCAAGCCGGTTCTTCGTACCCTTGACTCGATTTGCCGAGTTGAGCTCTCGGATTGTGATATCCACATCTCGTTGTAACTGCGCTAGCTCCTTTACTTTCTCCAGAACCTTTATCCTGACCTCCTCTAACTCGGCCTTCACGCGTTCCGGATCAGTTGCTTGTGCTACTGGCTCTGCCAACTTGTCTATTGCGTCTTGCAGCTCTTTAGCTCTCTTACTCCTAGCTATGTTCTCTGGATTTTCTAGCGGTGCCTTTGTTGTTCTTGTAGCCCTTGGCGTTTCCTCTTGATTTCCTCCCTCGGGATCCTCATTCACTACGGGAGCTACTGGAGGTGATGCTGGGTTAGGGGTTGTCATCATTACCTCAACAGAGACGAGCTGACGCGGCCTTCCTGCGACAGGAACCGCAGGTGGATCCGGCGCTAGAATGACGCGCTCCGGATACGCGCGCTCCACGCGCACCGCGACATAGACCTGGTGCTCGCCGAACTTGATGAAGCGACCGCCCCTAGGGAACGGCTTGGTCCCGAAGCACCCCGCGTTGTCGCTGACGAAGTTGAGCATTCCAAACCTCTTGATGAGGCCGAAGTAGACGCGCTCGCCGGTCTTGGCGATGATGTTGCCCGTCCGGATGAAGACTCCATCAAGCACCTGCTTTTGCCCCACGGTGGGTGCCAACTATCGTGGTGGTGTCACGACAGATGCCATGGGTAGGCTTAAGTTGGGGGCCGAATGGGTGCTTGTGGTCACCGGGGAGGTATTGCACGGTCTTGCCATGCACGAAGAACAGGATGAACTCTCCACACTTAGGAATTTTATTGATGCTTCAGGTTTACAGGTGCTCCTTGAGCTGCATGAACTAGGGTTTAGTGCACTAGTTCCCTACTAGGTCCAACCTCCTCTAACCCTAGCTATCCCCCTCCTTATATAGGCGACGGCTAGCTAGGTTACACCCCTTGTGGGTCCTAGGGTTACTGTTTGGATCTTGGTCCTTACTATACGGGTCTGGTCATGGGCTTGTACTGAGCCCAGTGGCCCAGTCCATAAAGACAGCTAACGATCCTCACGTACGTCGCCTCTAGTTCCTTTGGTGTCATGCAGTAACTTTGTACGTCAACCCTTGCTTTAGGCGTCACTCGGTCCTTTCGTGTCACCCGACGTCGCCCTTCTCTTTTGACCGCGCTTTACTTTGGTCCCTTCTGAACCTCACTCGGAAAGGTGCCACACGTCTTATCTGACTCGGCCCTTCCTCGTGAGACTCGGCTCGTGGGTTCCTGCAAGATCCACTAACTTGTCTTATACGGGCCGACATAGGGTCTATGTCGGCCGCATATGACCATATTACCTGGCCTGGTTATTCCTTCACTCAGCATAAGCCAAGCAGGGCTGTGTTTTACCCCTTGTGACCCTACCAGGGGTTATCCCCCCGACAGTAAGGGTGCCCACCCATATGTTGGATCCGCACAAGGAATCACGACGTCACGTTAAGGTCGTCTTGCCTACATGCGAAAGGAAGAGGATACAACTGACTTCTCCGTTCCATTCCAAATCTCATGGTCAACGCGTGATATATGGCGCAAGAATCATTAGCGACATTGGTTGTTAAGTCCTAGATAATATGTTCCTTTACCACTGGAACTTTCATAGTAGGTTATTACCTCTTGGTAAATAATCTATAATCATATTATTATGAAAATAGTGTTTTCTAACCTTTTTGAAATGCAGGTGATGATAACACTGTATTTGCAAAATACTTTATAGAAAATAATCAAAGGACATGAGCAAGTGTGAACTTGCCTTTTGTGATTGCAAGATTATGCACTCATGGTCTTTGAGACAATAAAAGATCCAATATCTAAAAACAGCATCATTGGTCCGGTAAGGACTAATGTTTAAAGAAGCAAGATGCTATTATGCATAAGCAATGCAATGCAGCTTTGTAAAATCGAATCCCCAGAACAAGCGTTGATCTAGGGTTTGGAAACTAGAAATGGTTTCTTTGTAATGTGTTGCTCTTTTAGATAAGTTTCACACTTGTGCTTATTATTAAGGCTTGTGAGTGTGTGTGTGTGTGTGTGTGTGTGTGTGTGAAACAACATGCAAGTATAATAAATTATACACAATAATAGAATACTCAAGTTTGGAATGTATCCAAAGACTGTGTATATAAGGGTTATTCATCATTTAGAGCTTTCCTAAGAATGCTTGTTTTGCTTTATAATGTATCTTAAAAGAATAACTTTTGAAGAAGATTTTACTTAACTAAAAAAAGTATTTGAACCTTTATTGAATATTCTTAGGGTTTCTAACTAACTCTAGTTATCAAGGAAGAAAGATTTACTTCATTTGAATAATGTTATCATTAGTAGTTGAGACTCATCTACCTTGGGTGGTATTACAATTTGTTCACTTCATAATGTTTCCTAGAGGTTAATTGAGATTGGTAACACTTCTATTTGAGTCATATTTTCTTAACATTATAATTGAATAGAATTATTTATCTCCTTAATAATGAGTGATTATGGTTTGTAAGCAAGGAAACAATATTATTTACTACTTATCAATTACCTTTGGATTTTTAGTATGTTTATTAACTTGTGGTTTGAATTAATGGTAAAAGATTTTATTAAGTCAAAAATATTATTTTTGAAGACTTTATAATTTCATAAGGATCTCTTTAGGAAATAATATACACTTATAGTTGAATGATAATTCAACAAAATTGTATTTTAAATGTGTTGAACTATTTTGACTACATATTATCAATACTTAAAACTAATACTATTTTTAGACCTCAAAGGGATAATTTTAGAAATTAGCAATTTTTATTTATCCTTATATGAATTATCAATTAAGGAAATAGGTTTATATTCAAGTTACTAGAGTATAAGATTTTCTACTTACTTCAAAAGTGGAAGATTATAATTTTAACATGTAGATATTATTTTTGTGATCATTTTGGTATATTATATGTATTTTTATGAATTTTAAATAATAAGATATGATTTTTATAAGATTTATTACTTTATAAAGACTTAATAAGTAATAATAATTTAGTTAAGTGATATAAAATTTTATGTTTATACTTTTACTTTGTATTTTTTATTTTTCTAAGAATTTTAGTATATTATTTATATTTTTCTCATTTACTAATATTAAAATATGAATTTTCAAAGTATTATTACTTATAAAATCTTTATTAAATAATAATTATTTAAATGGTTAACATAATAATGTTTGACAATAAAGTTAAAATATAGATTTTATTTTTCTATAAATTTTCATATATTAAACATATTTTTCTGAATTATAAAACAAAAGATATTGAGTTTATAAGTCAATTTCTGAAATTATAAAAATAAAATAACTAAATGATTTGTTGTGTCACTGTGCTGACGGTCAGCTCGTCACTTATTCTTTTTACACTGCACCCTAAACTAGCCCCCAGTCACTGACTGGTGGGGTCAGGACCACGTTGGGTTGCCACCTCAGCGAAGTGGAACCCGTTGCGATATTTGACTGCCTTGACCACGCGGGTGACGTCACCCTGACATCACAAGGTCGGAAAGCTACAGAGGAGCAGCGAGGATGTCGATAGAGGGTACAGGAGCGGGGCGTGCGCGTGCTGGTTCGAACCGGAATAGCGAGGCAAGCAAGCTAGTGGTGGCGCCGCTGGTTTTTGGTCAACCGAGTTTGGTCGACGGCGAGGCCGTGCGGTGGCAGCTACGGGTGAACGTCGGGCGCGTGATACAACGCGAAAGGAAGCTGATTGAGGGGTGCCTAGACACCAGTAACTCACCGTGTTTGCCACGGAGTGGTTGTCGTGACCGAAGGAGGTTAGAATCGACGGGAATCGCGGCAGCCGGACTTCGGGAAGGAGGTCTCGATTCGAGGTACAATGACCATTCTAGGTTGCGTGGTTCGACAGGAAGGATCGGGGAGACGAGGTGGAGGTGTGACTGTGCTTGGTGGTGCCTGGGGTGATGCAGAACGACGTCGATTCGTCGGCCTCTAAAGCTAGGGTTTAGGACAGAGGAGAAACTCGGGAGGAAGAGGAAGGGAATGGGGATAAGGATGTGAGAGGCATCGTCGTGTCCTTCTTATCCCCTTCTGATGAAGGCAGCTTCGGCACGAATCATGGCGACTACGGCGAACGGAGGAGCTCGAGCCAGGCAGCTGCTTGCGCCGGCGAGTCCTTCTGGCGAGAGGAAGAAGAAAAGAAATTAATTGAAGGGGTATGCAGGCCGGCACTAGGTTGTGGTCGGGCCATGTTGGACTGATGCGAAACAAGCGGAAGGAAGGATAGAGTGTGGTGCTGAGTGGCAATTAAGCAAACTAGTAGTGGGACGCGGGCTGGTGTTGTTTTATTTTTATTCTCCTTTTCTATTATCTGTTTTTGTAACACCCCTTTTAAATATGAATATTCATCAGGATTTAAATATCTAGAAATTTTATGGGATAACAAAAATTACTGCAGGAACTAATGAAACTAATTGTTCCTATATTTGTTTATTATTTTCAAAAATTTAAATTATCTGGAAAGCATTTTATTGATTGCAACAATTTATTACTCAGGGTTTTAGAGATTTACTTTTTATAATAAGATCTTATAGAATGATTTTTATTTCCTCTTAATGGATGTAATGGTAATGGTTTAAGATAGCTAAGGATATGCATATAATATATCCATATTTATTATTATATAACAATCATTATATAATATGATTTAATTATTAAGGTTCTTAAAATGGTATATTCTATTATTCAAAATCCACTAATAGGTGAATCCTAACCACCCTACCTTTTTTAAAAAATATGCACAAATAATCTCTTGAACTAGTTATTCACTACTTGCTTAAGTGTGGTTAATATATGGATAATGGTTTATAGCAATTTCCATTTGTGTGTCACATATGATTTAGATGTTTGGAAGTGGCAAAGATATGCATAAGTGATTTTCTATGGAATTATGGTAGAATATTTACCAAGAATTCCTATCTTTAATACTCCATAAGTATTGGTTTTATCTATATACCTTTCTACAATGATATTAAGTAGGAGCAATTCTACTTGATCTACTCAAGCAACCAAGGATTGCTTATTATCCTAAATAGTTTCTTCCTTATTAGTGTGGGTGGCTCCTAGTGATAAATTAACATGTAATGATTGCTAATGAGCATTACTTATATGATAAAGGTAATTCATTTACCTTGTAGCAATTGTTTAGGTTTTGGAAAAGTGATATAGATAATGATTTTGATATGGAGTTGTGGCATCCCGCAAAACCACTACTAGAAAATCGCGTTGTTTTTGTGCATTGCATCGTCATGACCGCATGCTCATGTCATCATGCCGCATTGCATTTGAGCATCGTCATCATCTTGCATTTGCTTGCATAAAATTATTTGCAGAAAAACCTATTTTTGTTTTCTAAACGGCCCATCTTTATTCAAACACCAAAATCCGGGTCGCCGGAATATTTTGTTTTGTCTGATATCGGGTTGCAAAAGTCTTGTTTGAAATAAATAAAAATATTTATTATTTTAGTGGGGGGCAGTCGAACGGGCCGACCCGACCCGAACGACCACCCCCAGAGCCAAAAACGGTCCACCTAATCGGTCCGCCTAAAATCCTAAAGTTACCAACCTATCTACCCACCCCTCTGGCCACCTCACCTGGACCAATCCGTGACCGCCACCTCACCCCTCTCCTCCCCTAAACCTATCAAACTCTGCCACCTAGCCCACCCCCACTCCCTCTCTCTCTAAACCCACCCCACAGCACACCACGCACCCTCTCCCTGCCCGTGGCCCCGGTTCCCCCTGGCCCGCTCCTGGTCCCACGCTCTGCCCCGCCTTGGCCCACCTGTCCCCGCACTCACCTACCCCGCACGCGACCCTGCTTCCCCCGTTTCCTCTCCGCCTCTCTGCTACCTAGCCTCGCCACCGGCGTCTGCCCCGCCGGTCCGCCGCGTGCCCCCGAGCCCGCACCGCGGCCCCCTCATCGCCCTGCAGCCTCGCCTCGCCGGCGTCCGTTTCCTCCGCTCCGCCTCGCGCCGGCGTCGACCCCGCCGCTCTCGCTCCCGCTCGCCCGCCGCCTGCTCCCCTCTCCCCGGCGCCCTCCTGCCACCGCCGGCGACCGCGCCTCGAGCCCGCCGGTGCCGCGCCGACCCCTCCTGGCTCGCCCCGGCTGCTCCCTTCTCCGCGCCTCGACCCCGACCCATCCCGTGCGCCCCTGCGCCGCCGCGCGCCCTCCGGTGCCGCTCCTCCCCCCAGAACCGCCTCCTGCACAGCGCCGCCGCTGTAGGGTCCGAGCCGCGCCGCCCCGGCCGAGCCCGACCCCGACCGCGCGCACCTCCCGCCGGCCACGTCCTCCCGTGCGCGCGCTCGCCACGCCTCTCCCTCCCTCTCTCCGGTGCCTCCCCTCCTCGAGCTGCGCCGCCCCGGCCCGTGCTCGCCGCGTCCGCCCCAGTCTGACCCGCGGCGATCCCTGGCTCTCCCCTCTTTGCCGACGGCCACAGGAGCTCGCTCAGGCCGCCATCTCGTCGGCCTTTGCCTGTTGTCGCGACCAACGGAGCGAGTTTGGCCACGCGTGTACATGCCTTTCTTTTGGCCTAGTGGCGCATGTGGCTACTCGTGTATCTGGTGATGTGAAGATGTGGTAGCAGTGTGGTACTGCTACGTGCCTACCCCTACACAAGTTCGACAACGTCTCACAAGGATTCAATGAACCACCGGCGCCCTGAAATACAAGACTGGTCCATCGGTACGCCAAGTTCGCCGAGTTCAGGGACCTTCAAGATCTCCGTCACGGACACGACATGTACTTCCCTGGGACGCCATGACTGGGACCCCGGACCCGAAGGCCACATGGGACGACAAGTACTCCGACATGGACCCGATTGAAGCAAACCCGAAGACGGTAGATGCGACAAGTACTTCCCCAGATCCGATGCCCGAGGACCACGGATGCGACAATGTCTACCTCACGGAACACCGAGAACTTCCCCCGGAACGCCAAGACTGATCTGATTCGAGGACCCGACGAGATCTTCGCAACGACAAGATCGACACCGATCGGGGCGATTCCGATGCCCCGACGCCAGACCAAGTGCTTCCTTCCGGAACGCCAAGATCTACTCCGCTATCCGAGAACGCTTCCGTCGAACCCTGGACCCTGAGCCCGACCACGAACCCCGGAACCAAGATCTGCCGAACCCTAATGTGTGAACCCCTTCCCGAAAAACCCTATTTTATAATATAATAAACTTGTTGCATATGGAATTGTCATACTCGCATGCATATTATCATGTGGTTTGGGTGCCTTATGCCGGTTCACCTAATAATTAAATATGGGGCCCATATGCGGGCAAATCTAGTCTCATATTGGCCTCATTTAAACTTGTGTAGCGAACCCGTATTATCTTTTGCCATGTAATACAACATTTAAACTGCGGGTTAGCTAAATAACATGAACCACCTAATTAATTGTCGGGACCCCGGTTCCACTTAATATGACCTAATCGCATCGCATCTTTGCCATGCCATGCATCATACATGCATCATGCCCGATCTTCTGCCGCAATCTTAAATATTGCATCCGGTGTTTATTCTAGCGATTTGCTTCTTCGCGGATAAGACCGTTGAGTTGATGTGAGCTTTGCCCCGATCTTCGGTTGAACCTTCGACAATGTTTTCAGGCGAGCATCTTCCCCCTTTCTACCTATCTTACTTTTATAGTCTTTATTCCCTCCTGTTGATCTATTGCTATCTGTGTTGCGATGCTTTAGTTTTCCATACCTGTGATATACCGTGCAGCCCTATATTGCCTTGGACACATCCTATTTACCTGTTGTTTGTTAGATAGTTGGACTTGCGCGTCGCAGTCGCCTGCTCAAGTGCTGTTGCGTGTCGTCAATCGCCACAGTTGTTGGAGCCTTGCCGCATGTTTGTTGTTGGAGATGATTATGGCTTTACTTACCGTTCACTTTAATTCCTGTTTAACAACTAAAATTGAAGTGAGCAGAGGCATCGGTGGGTGATAGAAAATATTTGGTTTCCGAACGCCCACTTGTGTCCCGTAGGACCCCGAGTACTTGATACCTGTTCCTTGATTTGTCGCGCTATCCACATCCGGGAGGTATATGGGACCCCCCTGAGCCAGAGCTTGATTCAGTCTTATTTCTTGGGGCCACAAACTAGTTTGAGGTTTTATTTACTATCCTGTACTTATGCCATGCTACTTTCTGTATTTAAATTGTGCGAGGAGCACACTGTACTGTTTAGGATCGGGACACGATTCCGCGGTGTCGACAAGCCCAGCCACACTTTCGGGTTCCCAGTCGTTCACAGCCGTCCACCCAAACCTTGAGTCCGTCTCGGAGTCAGCTGGCTTCGTTGCGGGATCTACTTAAGGGGTGGCCCCCTGAAATATTTCTGAATCTTGTGATTGTTCAGTCGTGAAAGCCTCGTTGGGTTTTGATTTGGTTTTTCCGAGGCTGATCGAGCGTGTGTTGCTATTGGTGCACCCCGGCCGGGTAAAACTTTCTGAAAGCCGTGTCCGCGGATATGGACGACTTGGAGCACAGTATCTCGATCATAGACAAGCATAACTAAAGTTTATTGCTGTAAATTTGACTTTATAATGACTAGTAATCAGCTTCACTATAATGGAATGGCTAATTAATACTGCCCACAAATGCTTGTTTGGAGTGTCGCTTGCGACCATCGTACCTGACTAGTAAGTATTGCAACTACAACGGAATGGCTAAATAAAAGTACCAACAACTGCTGGGTTTTGGGTTATCTCATGCTATCTATATCTGATTAGTAAGTGTTGTAACTATAACAGAATGGTTAACTAAAAGTGCCCACTGCTTATTTTATCAGAATGATTATCTATACCTGACTAGTAATTGCTGCAACAATAACCGAATAAATAAAACTGCCAACGGTGTGAGTTCCTCGGTTGACTTCCTCGATTGGTCTCGAGGGGGGAAACGCCAGGATGGGTTTGTTTGTTGGTAGTATCAGGTTGTTTCCGAATAGGTCTTTCTTTCCCCTCTCTAATAGTCGCCAGTTGTATCGAGTCTCTATAGGTTGTTTAGTGCTTGCTGCCGCTGCCGCTTCAGTCCACCATACCTATGTAGGCGAGGACGCCAAATTCTAGTCTCGCCGTGTACTGGCCTCAGTACTGACGCTCCTCTTTTTCCTTTGCCCTTTGTCGGCACCCCTTTTGTTTAAGCAGGTTTTTGAGATCGACGTCGTTAGCAGGGTTACCCTTCCGGCTTGGCCTGGGCAGGGTTATGGACGCCATTGGTTATTCTTTAGGGCTCTTAGCCCCATTTGCATCTTGTCCATAGTCGGACGCTCCATCTTTTCGAGGTGATTTGGAACTTTGTACCGTATATCTGTATTCTTGACTCATGGAGTCGTGCTGTATATATATCTGTTCTGTGGGTCCCATCGAGGACTGTTGTGTAATGTTATTACTTCGTTTTCCACCCGCACGAAAGTGCCTGGTGGGCACCTTTGAATCGTTTCTATGCGGGTTTGGCGGGTTTTCGCTAAAACTTGCATAGGTCCGATTCTGAGGGTGTTACAGGAGTGATATAGTCTTGGTTAATAGCTTCTTAGGAATTCCTACTTTCCCTACTTCATAATTCTTGTTTCCTACTTGAGGAATTCCTTCCTAGATATACTACTACTTCACATCTATCATCATGTGTTAACATGATGAGATTTACTTCATAAGAATATTCTTACCAATAATTTCTCCTCCTAAATCCATTTGTAAATACAATGAGCTTGACACTAAAGCTCTATATGATCTTCTCATAGATATAACTCTCATCTCTAGAATACTTCTTATGAATCTAATTCCACTTGAATGATTACTCTCTTACTTCACAAATTACTTTGTAATTTCACTTATAAATCTCAGAAGCTTGTCACTAAAGCTTTTCATAATCTTATCTTATCTACACTTGGTTATATCAAACTACTCTACTAATGATAACCTCCAATCCAACAAGTAGTTACTGTTAACTCTATTCATACTCTTCATTTATCATCCATCACTAATATTACTCCAATAGATATATATATCAATTCCTACTTCACCTCAAGTGTTTAGTATTCTCTGGGAATACACTACTTCTAGCATCAACTTAAATATACTATCTTATCTCTACTTATCTCCAGTAACTCATACTCCAAACTCACATTATATCATTGTGAATTGCCATGACTCACCTAGGATAACATATCTATACTAGGGTTTAATCATGTTCTATCCACCAATGTCACTTAAGTATCATATAGGCAATCACTCTTAGTGACTTAAGCATTATTAGTATAATCCTTTGATCATCTGTGGCTTAGGTTTCCAGTTGGCTAATCAAGGCTTTTATCAATACAACATTACAGTTGTATTTTAATTATCTTCTTACTATCTCTATTTGTCTAAGATATATTATTCAATAACTATATTCAAAATTCATACTTATAACCCGCTGGTTACCATTACATACCTTTATTCAAGATAACTCTTCTATCCATTTAGGAGTGAGTTAACTCCCTCAATTTTCATATTGATTTGATTCTCTTCAAACACTCCCATTCTATAGATGATATCTAAAACTATCATTACCACTTACCTCTTATTACTTCTTTCTCTAAAGGCTTTAAAGTGAATGCTATGATAAGGACAAGAGTTGATAGATCAAGAATTGATAGGCTAAGAATTTATGGATCAATAGTTGATTACTCAACATTAATGAACAACATATATTATAATAAGGTTCAATAGAAATGATAAGGATTGATATGGAAAGAAAGATATATAGTGAATGGTATTGACTTGATTACTTTCCTACTCAATATAACTAAAGAGTTAAGGTATTACCACGATGCTTATGTTAGAAATATACAAGGATAAAATAGAGCAAGATTTAGTTATTGAATTCTTGTTACTTGGGTTATATTCTTTACTTGGTATTCATGAGTTTTTGTAATGAATACTATGATATGATATCTTAAGGATCAAATATTAATCATTAAGCAATGTGTTGGGGTTTAGTTATTTTTATATTTGATCTACCCTTAGATCAAATTATCATTACCCAAAAATAAGGTTTTAACAAAGGTCATATTGAAACTTATCGCGGTCAAATTGATGATCTACTTCAATTCCATCAAGTTAAGAGAAGCTTCAATCACTTTGACAAGTTTTATTCAAAAGCGCGAAAATTATTCGGATTTTCTATGCATGAATGCAGTGCAAACATCTGAGTTCAGCTTATTTCTAAGCTCTAATGCTGGGGTGTTACAACTGCCTCTATGCCGAATAGGTAGTCTGATGACTACTTCGGCGGGGCGCCGGTTCATTCGTCTCTGCGCCGGTTTGATTCGGCGTAGGGTCTGATTCGCCGAACTCGCTACCGGTTCATCCGGTGCATGGTCTGGTGGCGCCGAACTTTCCGCCTACTTGCACGCAGCTTCCTTTAAACGACTACTTTTTCCCTTGGACAATATATATCCCCTTTCTTCTCTATTGAGAGATTAGGAATTTCATTTTAGATTCAACCTTGAGCTCTCTCTCACCATTGTTGAAACACCAAAAGCTTGAGAATCTCCCATTCTACCCAACCAAATCCAAATCCCTTTGGTAGAAAGGAAGAGGAGGTCACGATCTACGTCTCCACCAAACCAAAGTTCATCCCCCTTGAGTTCATCAAGTTTTCTTATTCCTCTTGCGTTTGTGGGAAACCCTAGGCGGCTAGGGTCATCCGGAGGCATTCAGCTTGTGATTTGCCCCGTGGAAAGTTTGTGATGGTTTGGAGACTATCCTAAAGTCTACCATGAGTAAGTGAGCTATTTCTTCGTGCAATAGGCTCGGAGAAGAAGGTGAGACTTCGTGGCATTGGGGAATCCTTCGTGGAACCTCACACCTCTCCAACGTGACATAGCCCCCTTCCCAAAGGGAGTGAACACGAGAATACATCTTCGTCTCCGCGTGCTTCGGTTATTCCTAAACCGAACCTCTTACTTGTGTTGTTTACTTTGTGATAGCCTTAGTGCTTGAAGTATCTTGTATCATCATCTAGGTTTCCTCACCTAATTTGCATTTAGGCACACTTATATTCGCAAAGCCTAAAACTTGCAAAAGATTATAAAGAAATTTGTAGAAACCTATTCACCCCCCCCTCTAGGTTAACCATCTTACCCTTTCAATGGTGATAGAGTCAGAATTTCAATTGAGATTTCCTAACACTAAATTATTGAAGAGCTCTCATATTTTGGTGGGACCGTGATGAAAATAAACCGAGGCCAAGTTAGCAACAAAACCTTTGGCTCTGGACAAAAAATCTATCAGAAACTTTGGGTTTGTGAGAGTGAAGTTTGGGTGAAAGGGTGTTACTTTGATTCCTAATGCAAGGGATGGTGGGTTGAGGAGAGGGTTTAATGGATTCACATATAGTAGAGAGTTATATGAGCCTAATACTAACCCTGATCTGCATTATTCCTCTGCTATTGCTGGTGAAAATGAGGAGACTGATGGACAGAGGGGTGCTGATACTCATATGGTTGCTGAGAACAATAGGCAGGGGAGGGGAATACTCAAAGAAATAATAGCAATACAAATGATGGTAATGTACCTGGTTGTGTTGCTAGGCACCAGAGGAATGTTCAAGACAATGTGATTGATGAAACTCCTAATGATAGCAAGAGAAAGGATAAATAGCCCATGTGATCTAATGATGAGGGCCAATCTTCAATTACGGGTATATTTGTGTGGGGACAACTTTGGAAGTAATAGTCAGATGCAAAGGAATGGGCAGAACAACTTATCCTTATCAGTAAATCTTGATGATGTCCACATTCAGGTAGCACAATCCTTTGGCCCTGGTAATTTGGGTGCTCCTATGTTGGAGGATGTAGTCATGCAAGAAGCTCATGGGCAAGATCAGGATGTGGATCATGTGAATGTGTACCAAGATCCTCCTAATCCTGGATTCCAGAATTCGGTTAGAGATCTAGCTAGTTCCAAAAGATACAAGGCCTTCATGATTAGGAAAGAATATGGAACCCGCCCAATTGAGGATCAGGGAGAGAATGAAGTGGAAGCTGATGTGGACTTTGAAGCAAATGATAGTTCTGGAGGTTCTTCTGTTTCATCACAAGATTCTGACAATATGGAGGAAGATACACAATACATTGATCTTGGGAGAGTTGTGATGGCGTTGGGTCTGTCGGATGATAGAATGCAAGATGATTTGATTTAGTTAGATGGTTCTTGGCCTGAGGTGGTTACTACACAGGAGATGGAAACTGTAGCTAATGTACTGCAAGATCCCCAACCATCAAGAGCAAGTTAAATATTGGTCAATATTTCTTCTACTCAGGTGAGAGTTGAAGACAAGGCTACGGAACAAGCTAGCATCAGAAACCTAGAAGGTACAAATCTCTCCTCCTCTAATTCTTTTGTTATTCTTGATAATGATGATATTATGATTAGGGCCCTAGAAATGGGTGTAGATCCTAATACTTTTAATCTTGAGAAAATTGATAGTATGAAAGATTTAGAGCTTGCCACACACATATTGACAAACATGTGCATTTGAATAGTGATTTTAAGGATGGAAGTGGGTAACCCTTAGGATACCCTCTACCCTTTTTTAGTACTCCCTCCGATTCTAAATAAGTGTCACGGTTTTGAACTAACTCTAGTTCAAAATGAACTAGATTTCTTAAAAAGTTGTGATTTATAAAAAACTAGTTCATTTTTTGTACTACCTCCGATTCTAAATAAGTGTCACGGTTTTAAACTCCTTAAAGGTTTCAAACTGTCATTTCTAAGTGATTTGGTAAACATCGCGGCCAGTTGTGTTGCGCGTACGGTGCTGATTCAGAGCTTGTACAGAGGCCAAGATGTTCAGTACTATGTTCATCGCCAACATGGAAGTCACGAGGAGGGAGGAAGGAAAGAAACTATAGCGCCAGTGAACCTTGGTAGCTCCAACAATAATAACTTGCCGTGAAAAGAACCACTATTACATAAACTAGACGAGCAGTGATGTCGCATCTGATGCGGCTAGCGAATCTACAACCACAATCAAATATCCAGCAGAGCAGAGAACAACAACCTATGCTTTGTGTGTATAATAACAATATATACGGTCTTTGACGTTTAGCCATCACCAAGTGCCTATGTGCAAACAAAAAAAAACAATGTGTTCTAGTACTCTTCCAATGAATCCTCCTGTAGCTCGCCAGGCAAGTTCGCCTTCGTTCGTCTGTGCTTCTACTGTAGTCCACCAAGCAAGCAGGTTTATGCTGGATGCGTGTAGAGGCCAACGATCAGCCAAGAAGCTGCCTGAGGCCATCGAGAACCTGCTCCCTCTTTGAAGGATTCATCTGTACACCATACCAAAGAGATGATCGTATTAGAATCAGAAAGAAAAGGCAGCAGAATTTACTTCAGGCCAATAATTAAGAAGAAATGAAGAAGCACAACTTACTTTGCCAAGGAGGAGCGAGAGACCGTTGGGCAAGGCCTTCACGTCTGAGCTTTCAGCGAAATGCGAGAACAGTTTAGATACTCTTTCAGCCTTCAACTCCTCAAGATGGGTCCCGTAGTTCTTGGCATCGTCTTTCCAGGCGAAGAAAGCTTCGTCATCGTTCCACTCCTCGCCATCTCCTTCGGAACCCTTGGAAGCCAGATACCATTGCTTGATACACTCCAGTGCTGCTCTATGCGGCATCTGCTCACCGGCGGCTTCTCTAACTTCCTTGGCGAGCGAGTCCTCAGCAACCCGCCTCCGCAATCTCCTGTAGAAGAAGCTCCGAGACTCCTCCCAATCAACCACCTTATTGATCACACCCTTGGCTGTCATTCTGGCAGAGGTGTCGTGCAATTCAGCAAACCGTGTGGCGACCTGAGTATATATCGGCATCAGCTTCTTTATCCGGTTGTTTATGCTCCTCCTGATGGCCTCCGTTTCCTGGAGGCTAGCACTTGCTTTCTTCATTTCTTCGAGTCTAGCATTAAGGCTGCTCAGCTCAGGGTCAAGCCGCACCATACTCTCTTCCACTTCTTTTGGCTTAAATTTGATCTCAATAAGCCCTTCTGCCTCAAGGACATTCCCCCTTGCAGTCCTCTCCGCATACATCTCAATCTGCTCAGGATTGATCTTGCTGTCCACCACAACCCATGCACCTCCACGCAGCTCTCCAGCCTTTGGGATGTACACAAAAGCAGGCTGCTTGTAGGTCCTCAGGTTCTCAACAATTGTAGAGCCAGCCTGAAGGATTCCTTCAAACAGATCCCTCTGCCCACCAGAAAAGCCTCTCCAGTTAGCAAGTATGAACAATGGGAGCCCTTCCTGGTTGAAATCCAGCAATGCCTGCGCTGTTTTTGAGGCCGAATCTGGGAACCACACCTGTCCTGCTTGAGGGACTACACGCTCGGCGGAATCAAGCTGACCAGGGTCAGCAGGGATTACTTGCATCATTGTCTGGGTTTCCACAGCTATGACACCAACTGGAATCCCACCCAGCTTTGCTCTTCCAGTGATAACTGTTTTTGCCCACCCTTCTAATGTCTCCACGAAGCTTTCTCTGTCAAACATACCACCCAACCACTTGCCTTGAGTGTCCTGAATGCCACTGATGGCTGCACGGGCATCACATGAATTCTCTGGGAAATATGTTACAGGTCTATCTGGTGGATCAAGAGGTTTCAGAATAGGAAGAGGACCGCCAACATAGGCAGGAACATAGCTGAGCCATTTCAAGATAGCAGAAACACCTTCCAGATCATCTGGCACAGTGAGATGGACGACTCCATTTGTAGCCATAATTTTGGGGCCACCCAGTTGCATATGAGAGCTATAAACCTCGCGCCCCAGAAGTTTGTTCAGGGCAGAAAACCCAGTTAAAATAATTGATTGATCAAGACGCAGTATACACCGCATTCCTAACCGAGCAAGATAAGCCCCAATTCCAACAGCTCGGCCAGTCACAAATGTCAGAGTAAAGGTCTCTCTATATGCCTTAGAAAAGGCACTGGCAATGGCACCACTTCCACGCAAATTCTCACAACCAAGTCCGTCCTCCTTCCCAACAATGGTTTCAACTACCCATCTGGTTTCCCCGCTGTCTAGTTTCAGCTCATGGGCTATAACTGAAGAGCTTAGACGAGAATAGTCTTCTTCAGTGAGGTAAATGTAGTGAAACCCACGTTCAGGACTCTGGTCATCAGACCATCCAACACGGAAGCATGACTTTATTTCCTCTGCTACACCGATCCTAGCACCAGCAGTTGCTGACAAGTAGATTAGAGGAATTTTCCTCTCACAGGCAAGGTTAGTAGCAGCATCAAAGAATGCATCTTCTCTAGGACCAAAAGACCCAGCTTTAAACGTCACATCATTTGCAACAACTATAATCTCCCGGCCACCTGGAAATTCTGGTGTGGAGAGCTTCATGTTCCAAGCAACAATGCCGATATCATTGATACAAGGAGAACGCTCAACTGGAACCAAAGGAGTACCCCATGATCCAGTTGAATCAGCAAACACAAGCTCTGTCACTTGAGCATACTGCTGATTATGCTGGTTAGCTTCTGCAAGATGTGAAGCACTAGATTTCCATGATTTCTTCAATGCTGTTTCAAATGCCTGCAAACAGAGTATTATTAGCAATCACAGTCGATCAGGTTAATCATGCGAACTAATGTTAGATAAGAAAAAGAAGGTAAAAATGCAACCAACTCACCAATGGGAAATCATAGCAGTATGTAGTTTCGTTTTTCCTAGCCGCAGAACGTTTCATGCCAATATCATCCAAAGGTTTGTATGGCTCATGCAATGCAATGCCATGTAAAGGACCAGCTGTGTGTGTGGCAGAGCGGTAGAAAAGCTGATGCGTATTGGAGTCCTCTACTTCTCGGTAAATCTGGAAGTCAAAAGAATTTGAGCAAATAAAGTATTATATATAAAGATAAAATAGTACTTAAAAATCTTTTTAAGTGGTGTTAATAGACCTTTTAAAAGCATCAGATGAGAGTGTCCATGACACTCATGATGGAAGGCATAAGCATGTTCTATTTACTAACTAGATAGGCTAACATAATCATATATGATGATCTGTGGGGCATTGTCCATCCGAGGTAGCATTCTTTATGATATTTGCAGAACTGTAATGCAGCAATGGCTAAGATAGGCTAACATAATCATATATGATGATCTGTGGGGCATTGTCCATCCGAGGTAGCATTCTTTATGATATTTGCAGAACTGTAATGCAGCAATGGCTAAGATAACTTACATCAACAGTGCAGGTATGCCCAGTTATATTGGTAATGACAACTCTCCAAGCACCGTTAGCTTGCCCATCACAATCTAACCACAGCTTCACTTCCCACTGGCACACAGAAAGGCGATGCATCCTGACACCAACATGTTCATATATATTCATAATCATGTGCTTCAAAAGTGTGCATGCTGTCTCCTCATCTTGACCAACTTCATCTGTCATCCTAACAGAATGAGAAGCACAAACCAAGTGAACATCTATGAGCACATAATGCAATATATTTTGTTGAGAACATAAGTATAATTTGACTGACCTTGAAAATGGAATTAGATCAAACAACCGCTGTTCCCTCAACATGCACAGATACATGTGGGAATGGCCAGCCTCATTATGAGCATGCAACTCTATTTCTTCTAGCGCTGCCATCAATGATCTAAGTATGCTGTTAGATGTGAATGACGATGAGGCTTGAGCACGGCCTACTTCATTGTCAATACTTCCAAACAAAAACCCATTGGTTACGCTTGGCTGTCTAACAATCGTGCGAAGGAACACCGTTTGGTCATTTGATTTTGGATTTTCACTGTTCTTTACCAGCGTGTAAATGTGCCACTGGCGATCACGTGATGGAGTGTATTTCCTGTCAGTGTAACCTTCTAATTTCACTTTGTCCTGTATTTACAAATAAGTTATTAGAGGTACTGTATTGTTGAAGAGAACATAGGACAAAACAAAACCTGCATACCAATTCAAGGAACATGGACAGAGGAGGTTCCACATGGCGGAGCATCGGGTCCTCCTCATAATATAGCTTGTCAAATGACCATTGGAAAGAATGGCGCATTGGAGGACGCCCTTCATCTCTTTGGATAATGCAGCTGACAACCCTAACACCAGCACCATTCAGATGTGATGTTATAGTGGTATCCTTCAAAATCTTGGAAAGTTTGTTGATCCTTTCTTGTGCTTGATCCTCGTCACCACTAAAAGGAGATAGCAAAGTGGATGGTGTAACTAAACATTTCAGGAAATTCGCAACCAGTTCACAGAATCACTCTTGGGAAATTTTATGTTTCATCAAGAACAAAGCATGCGAAAAGTAGAGAGTGTAAACAAACCTGTCTTGAAGAGTACTCATCTGATTGCTGATACCAACCAAAGCAATGTGCAGCATATTGCTATGGTTAGATCTTATAGGATTACCATTTGAGACATTTCCAACTCCTGCTCCGTAATGTGAAGTCTCCTTTAATGCAGCTTCAATTGCAGTTGGCAGAAGCTGAAGTGACTTGATTACAACCATTACACCCCATCGCCTGCCAATGGGATCCTCTACTTGTTTCTTTAGAAGTGTCGCAGATTGCCCATTTCTTCGTTGAATATGCTCTTCAGAAAATTCCCATATAGCAATTAGACCAGACCTGTGCCATTGCATCCGGACACTGCCCCTTACAAGATAATGCTGGAATATGATTTTGAGTTAGCCAATGTAAGTTTCTTAATGTTCCAACTGTACTGTATCAAGAAAGAGTTTAGTTGATAAATTCAGAAGTACCTGGTACAATCTGCGTATGTATGTCTCAACTACTCTCCGCTGAAGAGTAGGATCACTGTGATCAAACAAAGCCACAAGGGCGTCTTCAACTGCAAGCGGGGCACATACTAAATCTTCCATCCTTTCATTGATGGCCATCTTTCTCCTAGGTGTTGAAAGCCGCTCTCCTTCCTCGGTAAACATCTCTAGCTCTGAAAGGCTTCTTGCTATGCTTGTGCGGAGTTCACTCAATTTGGTTTGCTCAAGAAGCTGGCTTGCTTTAAGTGCCAGCTGCATCAATTATAATAAATTTATATTATTTCTCTAGACTATCATATGTGCAAAATACACAAATGCAGATCATCAAAACTCAATCTTACCCTAGAGTATGATGTATGGTTCAGGGCAGAGAAGCGAATCAACTGGTCCCTGTAAGCAGATGGATTTGGATAGACCAATAGTTCCATAAGCCGCAGTAGTAATTCATTTTTGGTTTTCACGCCCTTCAAAGGAACACAAACTGTCAGCACGGAATGTCTTGCATAAACAAGTAAATCAACACATAGTGCAGTAAAGACATTACCTGGTGGGAGAACACAATATATACGACTTTCTCAAGGTCTTTTGCATGTTGAAGTCGTAGACGTTCTATCACATCAGACTGAAAATATAAAGCAAAAATGCCCAAGAGCTTAGCACATTTCAGTGGGAAAGTCAGCATTAATCGACCCATTCCAAGAAATAATGAAGTTTACCTGAATGTCATCACTGAACAGTTCTTCAACAGACAAATACTCCTCAAACAGAGACTTGACAACAACACGAGCATTGCTTTCTCTTCCACCCTCGTATGACTTGACCAGGCTCATAAGTGGCTCTACAAGCCTCTCATTAGCAACCCTGTCTTTCTCAGAACAGTATGCAAGATTTGCCTGCAGTAATGGTTTTAATAAGGAAAGAACATGATAGCCAAAAAAGAAAAGAATGCCAAGTAACAGTCTCAAACTGACCTCAATGACTCCCCGTAGCAACCTGGCAGGGAAATCCTTGCTCTTCCCGAAGTCAGCATTCAACTCATAATCTTTGTACTTGCCATCCAACTGAGTACAGGAAAATTAGTTATACATTCTATATTCAGAAAAACTGGAAAAAATTAAAATAAACATGGCATGTAAAATAAAAAATTAACCACAGCACTTAATTCACCTCATTCCTAAGATCTTTTGGTAATCGGGTTGCCAAAACGGACATGAGTTCTTGCCACTGTAGAAAAGGGAGCTCAGGGCTGTCTAGGCAATTTAGCAAATCTTGTACAACCTGAAATAGAAGTTAAGAGTCAGGAACTTATTAATTCAAGAAAGAAAGTTAATTTTTCACTAAGAGGTTAGTTTCTCTCTGTAGACAAGGACAACGGCAATGAGATAGCGAAACAAAATTGAAAGAACAAATGTAGTCTGAAAATTTACTACGCCTTACTTGATCGATATTATGTTCATATCCTGCAAGGATCATGTGTGCAGAATTCATACTTGCAGCAAACTTTTGGTGAACTTTGCCAGATTTAGCAGTAGGAGGTCCAAGTTTTGGAAAGGTGCCATGAAATGGTTCAGCTTTCCTCACAGAAGACGGATCATCAAGATCCAACCTTGCGATCAGGTCACTTGCCTGCACAATGACAGCCATTTCAGCTAGTATATAGTAAAAGAACAAACATAAAGTACTGTAGACGGAATGTACATATAGCGCTGCAAACATGCAAGCAAGGGGGAGAGAGAAGAAAACGACCTTCATGGCCTGACCCTCAGGCATGACAAAGTGAATAACACCAGAGGCCGGTAGTAACAGCGGCATGCACATCTTCATGACCTCCACTTCCGCATATGGTGTATCAGCAACCACATGAGAACCATCCGTGACCAGAAACCGAAGAAGTTTGCACGGTGTATCAGCCAACAACTTGGAAGGATCATGTTCTTTCTATAATGTATCATTCAGAGGACATAATTAATTTCAGTATTTTCATACAATCAGCGATCACAATTACAGCTGACACAACCCACGAATTATGTAGTCCTTCAGTTAAATATTCACATAGTGAGGATTTCTATAATAAGATCTTAGGTCTTTGTCAAATTGAGGATCCTAAGCAGTTACCAAGACTATTTGGCAGATGCAACACCACATTGATAGCAGATGCCAATAAGAGCACTTGACGAGGAAAATGAGATATCTATGTTAATGATATATCTTACCTAATTCCAAATTGACTAGGAAAAGGTTCATGAATTCATGATACAATACAATAGAAAGAAGTAATGTAATTAATTACAGGCTGCCCTTCATCAGCAGTTGTCCTAACTTCTGTTCTGTTCATTATAGCATAATATTCTTGTCCTTCAACAAAGAGAAGTTTCCATTTTTTATGACCTTCACATGATCATAAAAAATGCAACATAACTTGCCAGGCCCAGTAGCATAAATTTTGTCTAGATCTATCATAACTTTGACATATAAAGTACCATTCTCCTAGTAAAAACTAGCTAACTTTTATAGTTAGAAACCAAGAGTATCTTCACATCAGCAGTTGTCCTAATTTCTGTTCTGTTCATTATAGCATAATATTCTTGTCCTTCAACAAAGAGAAGTTTCCATTTTTTATGACCTTCACATGATCATAAAAAATGCAACATAACTTGCCAGGCCCAGTAGCATAAATTCTGTCTAGATCTATCATAACTTTGACATATAAAGTACCATTCTCCTAGTAAAAACTAGCTAACTTTTATAGTTAGAAACCAAGAGTATCTTCACCTGTAATAAGCATGTTCTCCCATTGATTAGAAGGCGCGTACCAGCTGCCTCTGTCTCTGCGTAAATTACATGACTGTTTCCATCCAGCTGGAGAATTTAAAATTGAAGATAGATCAGACCCTTCCAAAACAAAATAGAAAAAACATATTTGTATAGAAACTGGTACTGTGGTATATTTACCTGCATTAACAGCCCACCATCTCGCAACGGATGTATCTCTGCTTCAATCACTGATCCATTCATTCTTAATTGGTAGCTAAGGGGTCCACCTCTTGCTGTCTCAATCTACAGAAGAAAATAATCATGAGCAGCTGAAGTATACCGGCAAGATTACATGGGTATGGGATGGATAAGATTAAAGAGAAAATAACAGATAATTACCGTATATTTGCTCCCCTCTATATTTAGTGTTACAGTCAAATTGACAAGAGAGATATGCTGTAAGGGGAAAACAGTTAGGCAGTTTTTTTATGTATAAAAATTATAATATAGGCAGTAAGAGTACTCATCATTCAGAATGATACCTTTGGCGGTATTTGACCTTTGCTGAGATAACCGACATAATCACTAACAACGCTCGAGCTCCTGCTTGATGCTTCCTGGAATATAAGAAATACAGTATTTGAGGATGGAAACAGTATCTAGTGTGCAAGCTCATAAATCATAACCACCTAATAAATCATAGTTCTCAAACAAAGAAATCATACATATAGAGCTCCTCCAACAACTGAAAGGTACCATGGGGGCCTCTCTGCTCTAACACGCATAGCTATTCTGCTGTCTAGCCAGCCAGTGTGGATCTTATTTTCTCGGTATTCTGCAGTCTGAACATATAGAAAATTTGAACACAAATTACACAAAAGGAATAAATGAACATTGTAACCAGAGAACATTTACTATAGTTATCTTACCTTCAAGAGATCCACCGTGTAATCAACATTGGTGCGTATCTCTCCACGAATTTGGATCTCTTTTAGCCCAAGTACCATATTGGCTATTGCCAACGGCCTAGATTCCCCAAAAGCAAAAACATGACCTGCAAAAAATTGATGTTGTTTAAGAAATGCATTATGAGATACCACGAGAAAACAGAAAATTACGCATGTCACTTACCAAACTGGGAATCAGAAAATTCATGAATTGCTCCTCCAGACTGAAAGTAAGAAAATGATGATTCAGGTTAGGTTGCGGCACAAGAAGATACAACTTTCTCAGAAAATTTGAAGACAAACATGAAAACTCAAGGGTAATTATAAGTTGCGGTTGTTGTGACGTGACATAGTGTATAAAAGAATCATCATGCATGGATGTACACTTGCCTTAACGGAGAAATAGGCCCAAACATTTGGTTTACTTTTAAAGTTTAGCTCTTCCACTCTCCCGCTAGTAGGCTTAAACCCATCATCTGGATCCTCACTTGTAACTCTAACTGCTACACAATGACCTTTTGGCTTTACAGACTGTGCTTTGTCCAAATCAAATTTAGTTGCAACTGCTGATATTTCCTTCCAAGCATGGTAGCCACCCCCATGTTCCATTCCATAAAAGCGTCTGATCTCTGCAATAATCATTTTATTGATTAGTATGAAGGGAAAGAGAAAATCGCATCAACCGTCAAGTTGGAAAACTGGTCTACCTGGAATGTTGTAGAGGGGTATGCCCATCCCTACTACAACTTGAGATGCAGGTAAGTTTACTTCAGCAATCCATTCGGTCACAGGGTGTTCAACCTGCAATCTTGGATTAAGCTCCAGGAAATAATATTCGCCCGTCTCCATGCTGTACAGATATTCTACTGTCGCAGCACCCTGATATTGCACACATTTGGCAAGCCGCCTTGCTGCCTGCTCAAGTTCTTTAATCGTTTCTGGAGGAGCAACTGTAATTGGTCCCTCTTCAATAATCTGTTGCACAATTATATGGTGAAAACTATTGTTTCACAAAAACATAAGAAATGGACTTTTGGCAAGACTTGACAGCCTTATTATTTATTTTGTCTTGCACAGTTGAACTAGTTGATTTTTGTGGTTATGAAATAATTTATAACACAGTAATTAGACTTTTCAATAACTGCAAAACATATCACTATAGAAAAAAAGTTAGTACTTTAGTTCAAAAAAGAGACATTCAACTATAGCCCCTGCAATGTTTCGCACTTCACCAAACAGTACATGATTGCTACATAGTCCAATGAAGTTTTTACTTTCCTAAAGCTACAGAGCTTCAACCAGTACTCAGTACACAAAGTTTCTGCAGAGACTAATTTCAAGGAAACTGATATTGGACAACACAATGTTTCAGGGAATTTCTAACCTTTTGGTGCCTTCTTTGAACACTACAGTCTCGACTGTGGAGTGCTGCTACATTGCCGTGTTTGTCACAGAGCAGCTGGACCTCTAGATGCCGGCTCTACAAAGAAAGAACAAAGAGGGCGAGCTTTTAGACACATAAGATATATCAGTACAGAAGCACTCGCTGAATACTGACAGAAGCAAAAATTGTTCTCTATTGTATACACTTAGTCCCTTACCTACCTGGCATCTATATGGATATCATGTGAACATGAATAACACAAAAATACAACAGACAAATAAAGGGAAAACCAACATAGTTCAAGCTGTTATCGCTTATTACCTGAGATGCCACCTTCATGATAAATATAGGTGATCCAGGGACTTCTCCTTGAACTTGCTTAAATAAGGCTCTCACCTCGTCATCGTTGTGCACCTATAAAACCATTTGGATGACATCAAAATCATCTTTTGGTAATTCTACAATATTTGCAGAGAACTATAACTTGACATCTCCATGTATTGTTTGTGAGCAGAGACTTTCCATTTAGTTGCGGTAGAGCTGAACTAAAAAAGAAGACCAACCTTCCTTATTCCTTTACCACCACCACCCCATGATGCCTTGATCATTGCAGGATACCCCACCACCTGACAACTAGCCACCGCTTCCTCTGTAGTTGTAACACAAGCTTTCTTATAGATCTCCTCAGGTATCGAGTGGCAGGTCTCTTGGGGAACTTTCACCTACAGCTCATTTGGATTTGATTTTAAGCAATATAGCAGTGGGGAAAAAAACAGGAGCAAAACCATACAGAAATAGGAGAATGCATATACATGTGATCCACTCCATGGAAGAGTTGGAACTCCTGCTGCTTGCGCAATAAGAGAAGAACCAATCTTATCGCCTAGTGCAGCCATGGCGGCTGATGGTGGCCCAAGAAAAATGATTCCCTTTTCCTTGAGCGCGTCTGGAAGTTCTGGGTTCTCAGAAGCATGGCCCCAGCCAGGCCAAACTGCAGAAACCTGAGTTCTCTCTGCTATCTGTGACAGTGAAGGTACAAACATTAACCACTCAATCAAATATCCAGCATAACGAAGATGGATAAACTAACCCACAAGCTGGTGGTAAAAAGGGACCAGGAGAATGGTCATTGTGCTAACCTCCACTATGAGCTGCACATTCGCATAATTGTTGTTATTTGTTCCACCAGGGACTTCTAAGAACTGGTCGGCGATCCTTATGTGCTCCGCATTTATCCTGAGGTCCTCCGGAGTTGCCATAGCCACCAGAAGAATGGCCTTCTCCGTCCCAAACGTCTCCAGGGCCCACGTGCGGATGCTGCGCATGAACTTGACCGCAGCCATCCCATTGTTGGCGACCAGCACGCTGTGGATGGGCGAATCGCCCCCGAGCGCTTTGCAGAACTCGTCGACCTCGGACGGCGAGGACAGATGCCTGTTATTAGACATCCTGTTGTTGGGCGTCCCGTTTACCTGGTCGGGCTCCGCCACCATTGCCGCCACCCTCTACTAGCCTCTTCAGTGCTGGAAAAGCAAAGAACAAAACCGTTAGCACGTCGATTCTGACTAGCAGACAATTACATGAATACTTCGGTTCTGGATGTGTGTTTCCTTTTTCTGAAGGAAATGTTAAGGCGATACAGACAAAAAAAACATGACTATATTTAGCCGGATCAGGGAAATTTCCACAAGGTTTTGGCAGACAAGCAAACATACGAAATTCCTCGAGCAGCAGCATGAGTAGAAGGTGCACAATTATAGCAGTAAATTAGTACGACAGCGAGACCCCAGAGCGAGTTGTGATTTCCTTTTTGTTTTCATGTGAAAAACATGTTTGACTATGCGATCGCGGAATAGTCCAACGCTACAGCGAGTCCAAGCACGAGCTATCAAAGGAGGGGGAAACGACCAATTCCGGCACGCAATTGAAGACAAAAGTCACCGAAAACCGAACGAAAAAAAAGTAAGCCAGGGAGGGGGTCTGTTCCGCCCAATCGCGCTTAGGCCCAGAAACCGCTCGACGGAATGCCCGGGAGAGCGCCCACCGCTGCGGCAAGCCGACGGCGAGCACGAAGGAACAAGAGCTGGACTGCAGGCTGCTGGTACCGAACCGGATAGAGTAAGATTCCCCGCCAGAATCGTGCGGGAGGTCGAGTTCGGGCGCGCGCGTAGGCGCAGCGGCAGCAGCCGAGCAGGGGCGGACAGAGGGAGAGGGAGAGGGAGAAGGCAGGGCAGGAGGTGTACCGTAGGCGCGTGCGGCCCGTTCGACGGAATGCGGCGCGGGATGTAGAGAGGGCCAGATCAAGATCCAGGAAGCGCCTCGGCGGCGCGCGGCGGCAGGGCAAGGAAGGAGGCCGGCCTTAAATGCGCGCGTCCTCTCCCCCCACCCACTCTGCAGAGCTAGCAAGCAGGGTGCGCGTGTCCTAGGACAGGAGCGAGAGGGGAAGCTACGCTACTACTGTAGGCTGCTGGGTCTCTCCGTCGCGGCGCGCGGGTTATAACTGGCCGTCCCCCGCGGCGGCCCCCATGCGACGCGCGGCTGGGGCCGGGCCTCGGGGAGTGGAGGGAGGGGGTAGAGCGAGGAGGTGGAAGGCGTGAGGAGGCTGGGAGCGAGAGATGGAGGGACAGAAGCTGAGAGACTTGGATTTGGACTGAGGGGGGATGAGAGGACGGATTAGTTTTGTTTTTTATTTTTTATAAAAAATAGAGAGAGAAGGAAAAGGAAGTAAGGAGGGAATTAGTTGGGAGGTGGATCAACTAACTAAACCCCCAACCCAACCCCAGACCGCCCATCATGGCGGCGACGGCGACGTTTTCTGCTCGCTCTTTATTACTACTACTACAACTAAACTGCATCTATTTCACACCCCCTCTGGTATGTGCTTCGATTATTACTAGGACAGTTTTTTGCTTGACAGAAATACTAGACGAGACAGGGGAGGAGGAGGGTTGTTGGCGGAAAAGCACGGCGCACACATCACCCGGCTTGAGATCGACCAGCACCAGTGACCACCCCCGATGTTGAACTTGACCAAAACCAAAACGACCCCCCGATGTTGGACTTGAGCAAAACAACCAACCCCCGGGGTACGTACGTACGGTACCACCACCGCACCACCCCCGATGTTGGACTTGACCAAAACCAAGAAACAGCAGCACACCAACAACAACGCGCGCACGCACGCACGCACGCACGCACGACTGCGTTGAAGAAGAAGATACAGAAAAGTACAAGGTGCTTACCGCTTTTATACCTTTTCTCGTCGAGTTCCCCTCCTCGATCGCCTGCTCTCGATCGGTGTCCAAGTCGAACGAAGCGAGCGAACGAAGGAACTACCTGCCTTGTCGCAGCGGGCAGCGGGGCTATATATCGCTTTGGCTTGGCTGGCCCAGTAGTAGCTCCTTGTCTCCGTCGACTCGACTCGGCTCGGCTGGTGCGTGCGTGCGTGACCCGTATCTTGTCCCGATCCAATCCCCGACTCACTCACCCGATACTATCCTATTTTATTTATACTCCGACCAAGCGTCGAGTACTACTATGCCAAGTTTTGTGTACGCAGAATTAGGAGAGGGTAGCTGCACGGCTGCACCTGCACGAACCCCCCACACAGAATTACTCGACCAGGCCAGAGAACGACGGGACCGCCACGGATCACGGTCGCCGGTGGCATTCGGTATGGCCACGCACGCGCTAGAGCGCCAGCGGCACACATTCATGGAGTAGGTAGGTGCGGGCGGCAGGTGGCGGGTGTGGTGCGTGCGGCTGGCCGGGGCCACGCCCGGTTTATTTCCCCTTGGAGACGAGTAGTTGGACTTCATGGCCCTGGATGGACGGATGGTGTGTCCCGCGCCAAGCCCAACGCTTTCGACGCCTACGTCCCAAAACCAACACTTCAAACGCTTCCGACGCATACGTCTCTCCGGTCCTACTCGCGTGTCACTTTCTTCTACGTACTAGCCGTGAACCGGAGACCGCAACCGTGCGCGGGGCCAGGTCGCCGTCCCGATCCCTGGCCGTCTTTGCCTCCGTTTTCTAACGTTTTTCCTGCCTTGACTGTAAATAAAAAATTGTTTTTCCTGGGTTTTTTCTCTTTGGGGGGTAGGTACAGAACCATGACTACACGAATAGTAGAAGCTAGTACGACTTTGCATTAAATATTTCATTCTAAGAAGGGTTGCAGGATTTATTTGTACCGTCGTGGAGATTTTTAGAGCCTCTTTGATGGTTTGAATGACTTTTCCCCCTTTTTTCGGTCTTGGCATGATAGAGACCGGACGAGTCAAAACCTGGTTTAGGCATGTTTTTTCTGATCGATCGATCGGTTCAGTTGCCCACGAAATATTTTGGCCGCACGAGGACACGCTTATGCCCCATTGTTTGGTTGTCCACGCTTTCAGTTTTCAGGTTGGATTCATGCATAGCACCATGTTTGGCAACATGTATAAACCACCAAAAGGGTCAGCTTGCACCCCATATGGTAAGCTTACCATCGAGCAGTTCGCGGTTTAGTATATTATTACACGTGGTTAAGACAAACTGCCATACACAATTCACATGATTATAAGCCGGCGATAGTGAAGTCCTTGAGCCAACTGCCATCGCCTTGAGCCCCATCCTTTGGAGATACATGGTTGCAACTCTTTTGCGCTAAGAACTTGGAAGCTTTTTATGCGTCCTATCTAGTTTTATAAACTATTTATGGAGGTCGTGCTCATAACCCGTCACTTGTTCATTGCGATCCTTCCATGACTTGTGGAACTCCTGGAACCTTGTCGTACTACACCACATACTAGTTATATTTCTATCAATAAAACAGAACATACACAACATAAGAAACACAAGTAGGCAAATCAGGTTCAGAACACAAGCTATTCAACATAAGCAACATAGGCATGCATTATCATATAAGAAAACGCATAACAAGTCTAATCTATCAACTAGTGTGATCCTGCTAATCCACATAATACGATGTCATCCTATCACCATATCAAAAGAGGGTGTAACTGTACCTCCGCAAGTTCATCATCAGATGAGGGGTTAGTATATGCCACCTCACAAAATGTACATGCCTTAGAATAAGTTTTTGTCAAGTCATATCTACTTAAAAAATATAAAACCATCACCATGCATCATATTAGTAGTTATTATCAATGTTCTTATTGATTTCGAGGATTTTCTAAACAATCCCCTCTCCTTTGGTTTTAACTATGTCTAGCAGAATATACCTTCTGTTAGTATTTTTGATATTACAGGAGCTACGAGACTCTAAAAAGGGCAAGGTTAGAGGCCACTATTCACAAATTTCGGGACGCATCCAGCAAGACAAAAAAGAGCCAGAGGAGCTTAATGGGATGGAAACTAGGTCCCATGCGCGTCCACCCAGTAGGGAGGCGCCACCTAGGGTCTTTTCCCCTTCGGCCATCCGATTCGCCTCAATCTTTTGCCCATCGACTTGTTTTGACCTAAAACTCTATATATACTCCCTCTCGGTTGTCCTTGACATAGACGAAGGCGGATATCGAAAACACCAAAATAGAGAGTCTGCAGACCGCCGTCGGAGGAAGATTGGAGGGGGAACAACTGCCGTAATCGCCTCCGGTCGCCTCTCCTCCTTCACCAACACCTCATCACCACTCTTGATGATGAGTGGGGAGTGTCCCACCCCTGGACTATGGGTCTGTGGTGGTAACTTGATCTAATCTCTCTATGTATGATCATCGTTGAAGTCCATATGATGTGCCATGTATGACTATGAATCTATCTATGTAATTCCTATGGTGGATATTGTGGTATGAGATAATAATTGTTAAGCATTTACCGTTGTGTTGGATCTTTTATGGCTTGTCATACTTTGAAAATAGTATATGATGCATGTAATAGTTTGTTCTATGCAAAATGCGTTGTTTACCCATGCCATGAGGTGTTTGACACCACCAGGTGGAGGTAGGTGAGAGAGATGTGGTAATACACACAACAAATAAATCATTGCATTAGTATTTGGAGTGTTTTCCATTAAGAAGTATGATATATATACGTAATGGGTGGCCGAGTGACAACGGCATATGTATTGAGTAACACAATGCAGCCAAACATCCTTTATTTAGGTGTAAAAAGGGAGAAGTATGATGTGTGATGTGACAATAACCAACGCTAGCCTTACGAGGGTGACCTATCAGTACAAATGAATATTTTTTAACTATGTATTTTAGTACATATAGCCGTCATAAAAGTTTCCATTAAAACATAACAATTGTATGTGCTTTTATCTATGACATGATCATCACCAAAGATGGAGAGAGAGGATTGAGTGAACCCATGTCCATTGTTCCTATAGGAGAAAACATTTGTCTTGTCCTCTTGTGTTGAAGAGGACTGGGACACTTTACATTACTATTTTGTTGCACTTTACTTCCTTATATTAATCAAACTCCATTGTTTTATTTAAATTGTTTAGTGCATAAACAACTAAACTTATGACACTTTAGTTGTAGAGAATAAATAGCTTTTCCTTCTTGCTCATGCGGATCGATACCCTACTTCTACATTGAGAGGTACTATAGTGATCCCCTGCTCTTGGGGGTTATCACTTATTCATATGAGGCCAACAAAAATCCAGACCATCTTCAAAAGGGCACATGGATAGAATTCTTGCAACGATTTGACAAATCAATGAAGAATATTTCACAGGGGCGGAATTTATGCAACGATCTGAAAGGATTTCTAAATATGGCCTACTACACCTACAAATGGCGTGTACATGCAACATACCGTGGCGGCCGAGCGATTGTGGAATGACACATGATGATCTAGGCGGTCTGGTGGTGAGGGGGTTGCAATAGGCGAACAAGTTCCGACCTACAGTGAGACGAACATGCTTCTTGGATGGGTCTGACGGGCATGTTTTGTTCTCGTTAGAGACACAAGGATCGTGTGGGCAGTATCATGTCTTCACTTTCAATTGGACTGAGGGGCTGAATGAGAAACAACATAATTAATGGTGGTTGAGTGTTAGTTGAGTGTGTAATCAATGTTGATGTGCAACAAAGCTACGAGAGAAGAGAAAGCAGAGCTAAACACACGGTGTTAGGAAACGAATCCTCAAAGTTTCTTTTTAGATAGTACTCCTACATAATACTAGTAAAATGCCCGGACTCTGCTACAGTCTGGTAATTTTTCTTTCTCGTCGATACGGGAACTTTGTGAAAATTCACATGCACATAAAAGACAACCAAATAACTTGACCCAAAACAAAAAACTAAATACACGATGTACCAAAAATCTGTCCATGAGTTAGTTTTAATAAGTAAAAATAAAGCAACATAGAACAAGTATATCATGATAAAATCGAGCGAAATATACATCCTTGGGAATTTCAGACTAAATGAAGTTAACACGACCTATATTATTCCAGATATTTTTTTTAGAATACTCAGAAAAAATAATTACTAGTAATAGTTTTGACAATGTTCAAAATCTCAATGCCCTTGAAAAAGAACTCGTTCAGATGTGGATGCTGTTATACACACTCTAGAGAGCACGGTTATCTTTCTTTGGTCAAACCATGTCCCTCGTCTCTCTTCCGTGGAGCATCTCTACTCCCCTGCCTCCCCACTGCCGGCGACCGGACCGCCACCCCTGGCTCTCCGCTGCCGGAGACTGACCCACCACTCCCTTGCCTCCCTGCTCACTCGAAGGCCCTGCCCCGCTCTTCTCCGCCGCTCGCGTCAGGCCCGGGGACGCCGGCGAGGACGACTCGCTCCGGCAGTGAGGAGCCAACCCAAACATCATGCGACTGGTATTTCGTCCATGCTCATCTCGATTCGAATGGATTTGCTACCTGCATGACAGTTCCTGATAGAAAACAGGTCAGCCTGTGATAACTTTTAGTTCCTCCATGTGAGTGAATGTTTAGGGGGAAAATGAGAGCGGTTAGTATTTAGCAAAAAGAGATGGTTCAATGATTATGATTGCATTGTAGAAAAGCGAAAGATTCTGAAATTGATCTACTACATCCAAGGTAAAATGATATTGTGTAGGACTGTAGGTCCCAGGTTTCAGTAGCAAAAAAAAACCATGCCCCTACTTATTTATGCTTGCAAATTACAATCCAGTTGTAGGTACTTAACTAGATATATACGAATCTAGACAAATTTGAGTCCATTAATATGGATCGGAGGGAGTAACATGGAAGATGAATTCCAGAATCATGTAGCATTCCAAAAGTGACGCATGAAACAAAGGGACACATGAAACCTCGAATACCACAAAATTTCCACTCACAAACAACATCACTTATGCTGATTTTTAACCCATTTTACAGAATCTTCATTCATTGTCGGTGATCTCATCTGCAAGGAAAAAGTAGAGGAGACTTGATCAATATTCAACCATTTTTCTCACGAGCTCATTATGCAAGGAAAAACAAAGGCGACCCCATTTGCATATTCCACAAGGTAGCAAGCAAACCAGGGGTACTTTGACACTTTAGTTGCTTTCTTTTACTATTGTTTGTAATCTTTGTGTTATTCTGTGTTGCAGCCTGATGGGACTTACTATATGTTGCTCCCGGAGTGGATGTTTTGTGGTATTGTAGAACCCTGGTCAGTTTAGGCTCTTCATTCAGGAGGGTTGCATGGAAGAAGCAAGGTGGAGGAAAGATCATTGCTATTGGCAAAGCAAATATAATTTACATGAAATGGATGAAAATCCCCAGATTTTATCAGCTTATTGTTCAAAGACTTCCACGAACAGGTAAATTTATACATCATCCCCATATCCACGAGCTTTAGATGACATGAAAAAAATGCAAGTATTTCAATAGGTTGTTATTTTAATTTATATCTTGAAAGTACACTCTGTGATTTTAAATTGGCGGTTGTAGCAAAGTAGCTTTTCTTTTCCTTTTATTGTAGCGCATGTTCGTTGCCATTGACCTGCACAAGATAATTAAATACTATAAATAAATATATATTCTATAATCTAAAAATATAAAGGATAATTGCTTAAAGTATAAGTGCCCAATAACTCACCTATGTTGTAAGGACCTCTCTATAGACGATTTTAGTCGTGTACATGCCAGCAGTACACTTGGAGCATTGGTCTCCTCCGTGCCACCACCGATGCGCAACAAGTATTTTGCAAACCATGTGGCGTTGTGTGCCATGCAATTCCAAAGGTAAGACCTACTCAGCGACGAGTCAATTATCTGAGCCCTAGACCCCTTACGCACAAGAGGGAGGACCTGTCTGAAATCCCCACCAAAACACAGCTGCCTTTCAACCGAACAGCAGGCCTGGTTGGGTGATTATATCACGCATTCTGTTGTCCAGCGCCTGCACTGCCTATCTATTTGTCACCGAAGCCTCATCCCAAATAACGAGAGTAGCTGACTGTAGGAACAAACATGCATAATATATACCCATGGTTGTCAGGAACATGAGAAAGTACCTTGTCCAGCGAACATGTAGCCTTTGTCATCAGAGACTTCCTCTAATACAACACCCTCAGCATCCCATGTTGCGTAACTATTTATGAGACCCAGGTTTGAAATAGGTTTTAGAATGAAGGTAAGCACCTAAATTACCATATCAGCAGTGCATTGTGTGCATGTTTGTTGTATTTGGGAAGTCTTGGGAGTTGCAGAGGCGCTTCCTGTGATTAATTATAAAACATCAAATATGACTTATATGAGAGCAGAAAAAAAGACTTATATGCGTCGTGCAGTGCGGAGAAATTTCTTGGCATGCTTTTGCTGTGGTGTCATATTGGCATAGCGTGCCCTATTCTTTGCACGTGTAGCTTCAATATTATCTGATGAAATCACATGATAATGCACAAGTAAGAGCACTGACTGGTATGGAGACATTAATGATATATCATGATTGGCGCTGCACAACTCTAACCGGTCGATGACATCCTTGTCTGATGTGCCCCACGATGTCTCTTTAGTAGCTAATTTTTCATGCAGACATCCATCTGCACATATCTTTCCCTATCTCATTGCCTTTTCCGTCCTTTGGGATCCATAGGTTGGTTGTTGCTCAAGGATGGTTGTTGTGGGTTGTTCCTAAACGATGGATGGGTGTGGGTTCTGTACTAGTGCATATGTTGAAAGCAACGTAGGAAAAAATAAAACAGCATGTATCGAGCTCCATATGTAACGCATGGATTATTAACATATATAGTTCCATTATGTTTAACCAGGATTTATTTCGCTTTCATACCAGTCAAACAGGAGCCACATTTTCCTTGTTCCTTGTTAGAACAGATGATTAGATGATTTAGCTTCAGTAAACATGGAACCATCAAGCGATACATTCTGCAGTTCATGTATGTTAGAGCTCACTTTTACTAATTGGCGTGTTCTGTAGTTGAGTGAGCACACCTGGACTATTTGCGCGCCTCTAGAGAATAGCAGATCGATGAGCTTTCTTTTGGTGATAGGCTTCACGACACTTCCTGAGCAGTTCATCTTTCTTCTGTTAATCACCATTTGAGCATATCGCTCTCTAGCATGTTGCATCTCTTAATTTATTTTGGATCTGTAGGTGTTGGCCCCGGAATGCATGCCACTGGCTCCCCTGCAGTACCAGTGTAATTAGTTGCCGTGTGTCATATAGTAGTACTACATTTACACATTATTAGATCTGCAAAGGGGAAAAACGAGTCTTAATCAAATGTAGTACTCAGGAAAGATTAAGGGAGGAAACCAGCAAAGTAGTTCAAGGGCACGGCAGAACAACAGGTATTTAGCAAACCACCAATAACATGTGAGTAGTAGATTCCAGTGACCTTCATATAGTTGTTCTGAAAAATTCAACATCATATTACTATAATCCTCATTGTGTAGGAGCAGGCCCTGTAGACTTGATATTTTCTAACCCCTCGCCTCGCAGTTAGGAACTGATGGATGTACTCCATTGAGCCACGGGCTGGATGACAACTGGGGTTGCCTATTTGTTTTGGATTTTGATTGAGGAGCGAATGATCATGATCTTGTTTGTCAGGGCGATTTTTAGGTAACCTTGTTTCTTGAGATAATAATAACTAGATAGAGAAGAGAGGTTTGAGTAACTAATGGGGAAACAGGGTGTATTTTTTCTCGAAAAATAAAAACCAAAGGCAGAGTGGAAATTTGACGTAGCTATTTTTTCTTTTGAGTGAAAAAATCCAATCTAGCTTATTCTTTTAGCGGGAAAAACAAATCCGTCCTAGCTTTTTTTAAGAAAAAGAAAATCCGATCTAGCTTTTTTTAGGTATGTGGCAAAGATTCCGATCTAGCTGACCTAAGCCCAATAGATCTAATCACCCGCACGGCTGTTCGAAGAGGCCCATAGCACCACGTCCCGACCTGGCGGCCCAATAACCGATGCTGCTCAGGAACAAGGATCACGGGAAAGGGAACTCCTCGTCGTCAGTTTCCACTCCGTTCCGTAAACGGAGAATTTGATTCATACCCCTGCCGAGGCGTGGGGTGGCGTCTGGCGTGGAGATGAAGTCCGCGTCGGCGCAATCCGCCGCCGCCGCCAAACCCCAATCCCTAACCCCTTCTCCTCCGATGGCGCAGCCTGACGTCGGCCAGCCCCCGAAGGCGATGACGCTGGCGGAGGTGGCGGCGGCCATCGCCGCGCTGCCCGCCAAGAAAGACGCCCTGCGCGAGGCCTTCGACCGCCTCGCCGCCTGCTCGCCCTACCCACTTCCTTTCGCCTGGGACGATCTCGACTCCCACATCTCGTCCATCCAGTCCTCCATCGCCCTGCGCTACCGCCAGCTACAGGTCCTCCAGGCGGCCCGCCCCACCCCCGTTCTCGCACCAGTTCCAACCGGCGACGACGAGGAGACCGGCGAGGAGGAGGAGGAGGAGGAAGTGGAGGAAGAGGAAGTGGAGGAAGTGGAGGAGGAGGAGGAAGAAGAAGAGGAGGAGGAAGAGGAGGAAGAGGAAGAAGAGGAGGAAGAGGAGGAGGAGGAAGTGGAGGAAGTTGAGGAAGAGGAGGAAGTAGTGGAGGAGGTGGTGGTGGAAGAAGAGGAGGAGTATGAAGTGGAGGAGGTCGAGGTGGAAGAAGAGGAAGAGGAGGTTGAAGAAGTGGAAGAAGAGGAAGAGGAGGTTGAAGAAGTGGAAGACGAGGAAGAGGAGGTTGAAGAAGTGGAAGAGGAGGTTGAAGAAGTGGAAGACGAGGAAGAGGAGGTTGAAGAAGTGGAAGAGGAGGATGTAGATGCCAACAATGTGGTAAACAAGGAGCAAAAGGCCGATGAGGAGATGCTGGAGGCTGAAGAAGAGAAGGTGAAAGAACATGAAGAATCGGTGTCCAGTGATGAGTCCGGCGACAAGGAGAACAAGGTTGAGAAGGGTGAAGAGGAGCAGGAGGAGTCTGACGGTGAGATGGAGGAGACCGAGGAAGCCACCAAGGTTTTGTCGAAAGGAGTCGATAAGGATCTTGTAAAGGCGTGCGCTACCATGAACACCGCAAGTCTGGTGCACATCATGTTCAAGAATAATAAGATTGCGCGGCATGAGTACCGTGTGGCAATACGCCAGGCCAAAGACGCTGCTGCTCTTATCCTTGATGTTTCCAGGCGGTTTGTGCCCAATAAAAAGACCAAGAAAAACAGGGACTGGGAAAAACTAGTTACGCTGATTCGCTGTGTGCCTTTGGTGGAATCTGAGATTTCCGTGTACACGACAGGGCAGGCCAAGCAGTTTGCAAAGGACTGGAAGAAGATGATCGATAAGGGGGAAATTTGTGGGGATCTTGGCTACCTGGCCTCATGGGCCTTCCTGTACTTCCTCATTTCTTACAAAATTGTATCAGAGTTTGATGTCAATGAGATCATACGACTCTTTGCCACTGTCCCACGCAAATATCAGAGGAAGAGCTGCATCGATCTCTGCAATGGTCTTGGTCTTGTCAGTAGGATCAGTGGTACGAATAATTCTTTGTCAATTCTGATTTATAATGTCTTATGCACTTCAGCTCAATATATGCTAGGTGGGCAACTCGTGGTAATGTCATTAAATTTCGTTACCACTACTGGATCTGTATATAATTCTGCCGGACCTTAGGATAGACCAAAAATAGATAATCACCATGTGACCTCATAAATAATATCCATTTTACATAGCACCCAGGAAATACTGTGCAGTAATGTTGTACTTCCATGCTACTTACTATCTGTATTTAAATCATATGCATATATTTGATGAATTTGAGTACAAATACTAGTTGAATAAGTTGTGATCTCTGCTTATCAATTATCATCGAAATTAAAACCCAAAATTTGTGAAGTAGTTTTTGCAATAGTAAACTGAGTACATCCAAAAGTAAAACTAAAGCACGTGGGAAATGCGGTATATTCTGTTAGAATAATCTTGATTAGGTTAGTGTTTAATTAGGAAGATTTCCAAGCATGTGTGTCCTGTTATATTAGTTAGTGTCTGTAGGTTTGCATATAGTAGGAGGTTGAGTCGTTTGGTTGTTTGCTTGCTGTTCGTTGTTGTAGAGTCCGAGTCTTTCGGGAAAAAAAAGTGGAGTCTGAGTAGGACCGTCATAGTAGAGTCTGATTAAAACTTTGTCTTGGAATCGTTCATGTACTAGTAGGTTCTTTAGATCATGGTGGTTTGCCCGGTCGTGTATTTATACCTTGATTTATTACACAATAGGTCATAGTCGTTGTAACACATTGAGGTACAGCTGGCATGTATTGCGCTAGGTTTGGCCCCTGTAGTCCACATGGCAGCCTGATGGGGAGTCTTGATCCTACATTGAGTTGAGTCGGCAAGTCACGAATTTGCAATCAGTCAAGACCAGGGGGAGCACAGAGGAGAAAGAGTCGAGATTAGGGGGAGATTGTTAGAATGATCTTGATTAGGTTAGCGTTTAATTTGGCAAGTTTCCATGAATGCGTGTCATGTGGTTGGCTTGCATGGAAAACATCATGTTAGTAGGTAGTGTCCGAGTGCATGTAGGTTTGCACGTGAGTCTAGCTAGGTTGAGTCGTTTGGTGGTTGTTTGCTTGCTGTTCGTCATAGTAGAGTCCGAGTATGACCGTCTTTGTAGAGTCTGAGTAGGACTTTGTCTTGGGAATCTTTCATGTACTAGGTTCTCTAGATCATGGCGGGTAGTCTAGTCGTGTATTTATACACAACAGGTCATAGTCTTTGTAACACATTGAGTCAAGTAGACATAAAGAGAAAAACAAGGCATGTCACGTACTTTGTCCATTAGATTTTAGTATGTGTGTATTCGTCTATATTGAATTTATAGATCCATGGTGAAATCCAACACATTCCACTTAGTCTTCGTCTATATTGATTTTATAAATCTGTGGGTGAAATCCAACACATTCCACTTAGTATTTTGGCACTAATACAAGGGTACATGATATGACTTAGTTTGAATGTTCAATGGAAAATTATGATCAAGTTCTATAGCAGAGCTACTTAAAGATGCAGAAACCAGAAAGAGAATTGCATGATACATCTCACTCCTTTTGCATCATCAATTTGTGTGTATTGTGCTGTGCCTGCTTGACACCCAAGTGTTCACTATCCTAACACTATAGCTAGAAGGTGTTCATTTGTACGACTATATCTCATTTGTGGTGCAAGATGTGTTGTTGATGTTTTCCATGTCCTCATTTTTGTGCAGACTTAATCGATTATTTGATTGGAAATGGACAACAGTTGAGCGTCATACAAATGACGCAGGATCTTAAATTAGTGGACAAATATCCACCTATTTCTCTTCTGGAGGGATATGTCAAAAAGGCAAAACAGACTGCTCTGGAGTTACTTAGCAAGAATGCATCTGACAAGTCTCTGGTATGTATTAGCACAAGAAAACAATTACATTGCATTCTGTTTGTACTAGCCAATGTCATAAGAGAATGAGAGAATTCCTTATTTGACACTAGGTTAAAATATGGTTCCTTATTTGACCCTCGAAGGAAATTTCTTCCCTATCTGACCCTAGCTCAAAATTTTGTGCCTAATATGACATTTCCATCCATTTTAACAACTAACGGTGTGAAGTTGCACTTGAAAAGACACCTGTGCCCCTGGTACAGTACGTGCGAAAAATCTCTGTTTTGCCGGAAAACATCAACAACACATCTTGCGTGTGTGAGTTCCCCATGTGAGTGAGTTCTCACCATCAAAGGCTGCGGGCCAGTGCGGACGCTAGCTGGGATGCCTTGCTCGCTGCGGCCTTGCTTCGTGCCGGCGGACCTGATGCAGCGTGTCGCCGAATTCTCAAACGTGGCCGGCCGCCGTCGCTGGCGCCTGTACAG
Organism: Avena atlantica; assembly: GCA_910589765.1. Taxonomy (NCBI): domain Eukaryota; kingdom Viridiplantae; phylum Streptophyta; class Magnoliopsida; order Poales; family Poaceae; genus Avena; species Avena atlantica. The sequence continues at coordinate 469,578,206 of OU342733.1, forward strand.
ACGGCGTTCGTAGCCAGGAGCGTTGTAAAGGAGGACTGGGACGCCACGGGTGGGCGGCTCTGTTCATACTGTCACTGATGATTGTTCGGCTCCAGAACTTGCTTTGATCTACAAGCACATATACGATAAGTACATGATAAGCGAGGGTTACAGTACATACGATCTTTTCCTTAGTTATATATATATGCTGAATTCGACTAGTAACTTTGGCAGTTGGCAACCGAGACTTACTCTTTATCAAGGAGAAGATCTGTAGCTGAACTTGTTCACGTTCAGGGAGAAACTCGCACACGCACTGTCTCTCAAGGAAAAAGAAATTAAGATTTATTTTTGTTACATAATGCACAAGGGGCAAGAGTGACTTTTCAAGTGCCATTTGACACCGTTGGTGTAAAAAATGGACGGAAGTGTCATATTAGGAACAAATTTTTGACTTGGTGTCAAATAGGGAAGAAAATATTTTCTAGGGCCAAATAAGGAACCATATTTTAACCCAGTGTCAAATAAAGAATTCTCTCTAAGATAATTCATAAAGCTTTTTGTTCACAGTTGAGATGTCTTTGCACATTTGCCATTCGAAACAATGCAAAATATCCCCTCCTAAGTAGTAGACATCCAAATTGAGAACATAGCCTTTTCTTTATGCGCAATGCCTTTCTTCGCCAACTGCATTTCTGTTGTTGATCTAATGATGTTGCATCTACCTGTGAACAGAATTCGGCCAGATCAAAGGAGATTCAGAATCTAATGGTTGCACATACTATGGTTAAACAGCGACACACTGATTCCAGCAAATCGGGTACTATCTTGGAGGAAATTAACAACTTGTTAGCTGAGTATGCAGAGAGCCGTAATTTGAGCCGTGATTCAATAGATGTCTCTGCTGCCCCGAATAATAATTCATGCCAGCAGCAAAAGAACCAGCCGCAGAAGGAAGAGCAGAAATTCAAGAAGCGCAAAAAGGAGCAGCAGCAACATGAGGAACAAGATAGGCAAGTGCAGGGGAAACAAAGAAAGCTGGAAGGGAACCAGGAACAGCCACAAGAGAAGCGGCAGCAGCTTCCACAGTACAAGCCACAGGAGAGTAAGGACCAACAGCGACATGGGAATAAGGGGCAACAACACCATAATGAACAAGCGAAAAAACAGAAGCAGCAGCACTTAAACCAGCCAAGGCGATGCATTACCAAGCTAGCAACACCAGTTAGTCCTTCCCTGAGATTTGTTCCACCTGCAGTTCCAAGTGTGGCACACATTAGTCCCATTTGGCATCAACCATTTGCTGTAATGCCTGGAGCTTATCAGCCACGTTTTCCATGGATTCAAGGTGGACCACTTGCAGCAAATGTTGTACCTCCTCAATATTATCCTTTCCAGCAAAATTCTTTATACCACCATTCGTCGTTCTACTACCCCAGATGAGACTTTACTGCAGTGGGTTCTCGAGTAAACTACAAGTCAGACATAGGAGTAGCAAAGAATTACCTGCCATTTCCCTATTGATGTTATACTCTTTTGTTAATGAACTTAGCAACCTTGAGTATCCCATGTGTTGTGATGTGCTGCTTATTCCAAAACCTTGAGTATATATCTTTTTGTTCATGTACAATTGCATCTTGTCACTTGCTTTTTCATAAAACTAGCATTTGTCAAGTGGGCTTATGCATGTGTATCGTATATCATGTAAAGGACAAGGGGTGGAAGTTTGTGAATGGCAGCAAGAAGGGACATGTTCTTGAAGGTTCCTCTAATTGTTGATGTTGATTGTGTAGCGTGCCACATCCGCATGAATGCATACATATTGCAAAAGCATGGTTGAGCCAAAGGTGGATGTTCATGTTCAAGGCAGACGGCTCTCAGTTTCATGACTTTTGAGTGCGCGCTTGCTGAAACTGCACCTTTTCATGTATATATGCATGTGTATCGGCCAGTTGATTTTGATGTCGATGTGCTTCCTTTGCTTTGATGCAAATGCAAATGTTGTAACTTCACATGTCCAGACATTGCATTGAGATTCTAAGGACAGGCCATCAGGGCATCGAGAAGCTGAAGGCAAAGTCGAGAGGAACTTCTCTTTTCGTGCATTTAGTAGGCTTAGGATGACTTTTTATTTTTAAATAAAGGAGGTTGTAATCTACACGGGCAAGAACACAAGAAATTTAACACTTTCATCAGAAAGGCCGTATCTCTGTTCACAATAGATTGTTTGACGACGAATGACAAGGAGACAGAGTACACATGAGGAAATTTAGCAAACTAATCAGGTATGCGATGTAGATATTACTCGCCTATGGACGCTTTATATTCTTCTTCTCTCAAATAGCAAAAGTCTTCTTCTCTCAGATCCTTGTTCAAGCACTAAGCACTAAGCAGACCGAAGGACATCAACCAAACCTCCTGCAATCTATACACTTTTGCACATAAGAATAGCGGAAACACCACTGATTTCTTCACCAAAATTGACAGATAATAATAAACGATACACTCATACAACAAGTGGGTGTAACCTAGCACTATTAGACATGATTTTGTGAAATTCAGGAACCTGGTAAATTTTAAATGAGGGTGTTCCATCTATGGTAACTTGAGTTTCTCACAAAGATCGATGCTCGCAAGGTTGTGACAACTTCCTCTATCAATGATAACTTTTATGGACTTGCCATCAATTCCGGCTCGGGTTTGGAAGATGTTCAGGCGTTGGTCCTCTCTAGGGATGGAGTTGGTCGTCAAGACTTGGGCGATGACAAGTGAGGGGCTTGGATCATGTTCACAAAGAAGCGTGTCCTCATCTTGCATTGCGGCATCTTTTGCTATAGCGGCTTGGTTCATAGCGTCAAATTCATCTTCGCTCACGGAGTATGTTGCGCCGTTCTCATCCGTTAGCATGACTCTTGTGTTGATGCACTCATATGACTTGTGGCCCTTTCCTCCACACTTGTAGCAAACTACTTGACTCTCCATTATTGTGTTGGAGGAGGAGGTCATAGGTGTCTTGGCTTGCTTAGAGGAGCTTGTTTCTTGGTTTGTTGGCTTGGAGGGGTTACTCGAGTTGATTGAAGCGAAGTACGCCCTTTGCTTCTCATAAGCATGTTCCTTTTGCAAGTGGCGCTCGGCCTTGGTTGCTTGGTGAAGAAGGTTCATGAGAGTCTTGTAAGGTTGGAAATCGACTATCTTGCATATTGGGCGGCTCAAACCATTGAGGAACCGTGCTATTGTTTGCTCCTCGAGTTCCTTCACATCGGCTCTCATCATAGTCATCTCCATCTCCTTATAGAACTCTTCAATTGTCTTTGTGCCTTGCTTCAAGTTTTGTAGCTTATCGAGGAGGTCTTGGCGATAGTGCTCGGGGACAAATCTTGCATACATCACATTCTTCATCTCGGTCCAAGTGGTGACCGGTGGTTCTTCTTGCTTCTCACGATTGCTTTGGTAGTCTTCCCACCAAACATTGTCGTAGTCCTCAAACTCAAGAGATGCCATTGCCACTTTCTTCTCTTCGGAAAAGTTGTGGACTCGGAAGATCTTGTCGACTTTAAGCTCCCATTCAAGGTATGCATCGGCATTTTCTTCTCCTTTTAACTTGGGCATAACGAACTTGAGCTTCCCAAACTTGCCATCATCACGCTCATGGTGGTTGTTGCGACGTTCTTGGTGCATACTTGCGTCACTTGGAGGGCGAGGAGGCGGAGGGGGGGGGGGGCTCTTGATTGCCGTGAGGTTGTTGTGGAGGGTGAGCTTGATGATGCTCGAAGTCTCTTCTTTGCTGTTGGTCAGCATCATTGACGTTCATAGCTTGACGGTGTCGGTGGTGGTGTTGTGCATGTCGGTTATTGCGTCGAGCTTGGCGTGCATCCTCATCATCATCACTTGTGTCCCATACCGGTTCTTGATTTTGTTGACGTTGCTCGTGGTGGTCATGAGGAGGATGACGACGCCTATCATTATGGTTAGCTTCATCTTGGCGTTCTCGAGGTTGGTGCACGTCGATGATTGCTTGGTGTGGTGGTGGACCATGCTCTTGTCGTTGTTGTTGAGGTTGGGGAGAATTTGGGTCCACCGCTTGAGGGCGACGATGACGAGCTTGTGGGTCCCCATTATGGTGGTGGGGTTCTCCGCGGTGGGAGTGTGACCTTGAATACTCGCCATGTCTACTTGAGGAGTGCGTGCGGGAGGAACTTGACGAGCTTGAGCGATGACCGTGTCGGTTGCCAAGGTTGGTGTCGGTTGCCAAGGTTGGCAATAGCTTGGTGAAGATCTTGGAATTGAGCATGGTGCTCCTCTTGACGTTGCCGCTCACGGTACTCAAATTCTCGAAAAGTATCATCAAGACGGTGCTCAAGTCGCTCAAATTGATTGTTGAATTCTTGGCGTTGCGCCCATAAGTTGTGGCGGGTGGCAAAGCCATCTTGGTTGTTGAAATTGCTATCTCCACTAGCTCCACTTGCCCTAGACATGGTGCACAAACACACTTGATATATATGGTGAGATTGGTGGAATGGTAATTGCTACCTTGCCTCACCGGAGTCAACGATTGTTGTTGCCGAGAGCAAAGCGAATAGCGGATACACAAGACACACACACACACACAAAGGCCTATGGTGGTAGGTTAGAAAGGTGGATAGAAAATGGAACAACCAAAAGAAAAGGATATTGTCAAAAGTGGGTACAATCCAACAAAAACAAAGTCAAAGGAAAAGGTCAAAAAGGGTGACGAGAACCTACGACTATACACACACGGTGGAGATTAATGTGGCTAGCACGACTATGAAAAATGAGCAACGAACAAAATTGGACCTAACGAAGACTAATGCTCGGTGTCGTGCCAACGCTAGGAGAGACCGTAGCCCGTTCGCACAAGGTTGAGAAGCAACGTATTTGTACGCTTGCCTTGCTCTTGCTCGCACTCTTGCTTAGAAGCTTTGGACTCTCTTTAGCTATTGGTATCTTTCTTTGTTTCTTTTGCTTAGAAGCTTTTTTTGTAACACTATGGAGTCAATTTTGTTATTGCCTCTATATCATGACTATGCAAGAGCAAGCGCACAATGCTTCGGCAAACATAAGAGGGCTACTTTCTATAGGTTAGGTAACACACACAGGAAGAAGGGGGGTTAACAACAGTTGTGCAAGTTATACCTTTTGGTGATGTTGTACTTGCAATCGTTGGTGAAGGGATGGTTCGAGTTCCGCGGTGTCGATGTCAAGCACGAGGTGTTGTTGGTGTTGCGGAAGCTTGTTAGTTGATAGACACTCAGGCGAAACACAAACACACAAAGGAAATTAGTCGAAAAAAGGAAGAGGGGTCAAATTTTTTGTTCAGGGCCGGAGACTCCGGTGTGTTGGGGCCGGAGACTCCGGTGTGGTCCGGAGACTCCGGTCTGGACCGGAGACTCCGGTCTGGTTCCAGCACGATGAACATCTCAAGTTCGTGAGCGGAAATTCGACACTTTAACCCTCAAATCCAGAAAATTTCGACCAAATTGGTCTAGGAAACGCAGGGCAAAGGTAGACCAAATCCAAGAACAAGTTTCTAATGGACCAAAACAACAATCAACTCACCAAATCAAGAGATCGATCCAAAAGCAAATTGGGGCTAAAATATTTGGTATTTTCGAATTTATGGTGGATATGGGGGAACGAAGTCAAATCCGTGGCAACCAAAAGCTGCTGATACCAGTTGATATGGGATCCCTTGTGGGATTGACCCTAGGGTGGCCCGATCTTCACGTATTTGAGGCGGGGAGTGAGGGATACCCGATGAACACAATGAACGCAACACAAACGTAAGGTAAAGATACAAACACAAGCAATCACAACCCGATTCGATTTGCTCCCGTTGGCTCGAACAACCAATCCAATAGAATCCTCGGCGAGAGACCGTTAGGTAGAATCACCAAAGGAGAGATCGGCAAGCGGATGATAGAATTCCAAATCAAAGGAGAGAGTAGCAACCAAGTGGAATCCCAAGGGGAGAGACCTAGCACTAGTAGAATCCTTGATGAGGAGAGACCAAACACTTGAGGATGGTCTTGACGACTTGGAGACGAACAACCGAACTCCAAGGCCTTGTACAACTCATAGATTAACTATAGAGAGGGGTTCCCATCTAGGGTTAGGCACAATCCTTCATTCATCATCAACTCTAGGGTTTCAAGGAGGGGGTGGGGGCTTATATATAGGCCATCCACGAGCTAGGGGTAAAATAGACATAAACAGGGAGTTTTGGGCGTTACATGGGCCAGACCCAAAAGGCCTTAACATGCCTGGCGTCGAGCAGGCCGGAGACTCCGGTGTTGGGTCTGGAGACTCCGGTCTGGACCGGAGACTCCGGTCAATCTCCGGACCCGTCTCCGGAGGGGGCTTCTGGCTGTCCCGGGCTTGGTTCCTGGGTCCGTACCGGAGGACGGTCCGGAGACTCCGGTGTAGTCCGGAGACTCCGGTGTGATGGCCGGAGACTTCGGTCTAGCGTCCGCCACTTCTTGCGTCTTCTCTTCCAGGCCTCTTGCTTGGGGGTCTTGGTTTCTGGGGTCCTCTTGTCATCTCCTCTCAGTGTCATGGTCATGGGCCTGGTCATAGCATGGGCACTTGTCTCAAGTAGGATTCCATTCACATGATAACCAAAGGAGGGTGAGGTATGGAATGAGTTCACCTTCGAGGGTGTGGTTGACGTAGCATGGTGTGGGCCAGTGGTGAATGCCATGTGTTGGGCTGCATCACTAGAGGTCCCATCCTCTAGTCCCGGGTCTGTTACGAACTGGGACTGGAGGCTCTGCACGTGGCCGCGTAGAACTGCGCGGGGTGGAGGATCTTTACTCCTGGTTTGTATCATGAACCGGGACTAGATAGTTTTTGTCGCAATAGCATTTTACCAATTCGACTGTTGCGGCAGCCGATGGAGATTTCTGCCGCGGCAGAGTTTTGGGGCCGTTTTCTGCCACGACAGTAGATGAGGGTTTCTGCCACGACAGAAATTTGGGGCCGATTTCTGCGACGGTAGCAGAATGGGGGTTCTGTCGCGGCAGGAGGATAGGTAGAGGAGGGTTGCGTTTGGCGTTAAGTGACATGCAACGAAGGAACCCATTACACACAACATCGTCATGATTATATATATAATTATACATTACATATATATACAATTTGATTAAATAGAGATCACAACCCATCTATTCAATTACAAGATCATTAAATCACTAGAAGTCGGAGGTATGGTATTTTCCTTCTGGGTGTATGACATGGTCAACAATAAATCCCGCCATTTTTTTAAATTGCTACCAGGCGCTCTCTTGGTTGGATATTCTCCCGCAATCTTTCCAACTATATATAAAAGGAGGAGATCAATATGAATATCAATAGTCATAACAAATATTATAAATGACACTCAACACAATTTGTGAAAATATTGTTCACGTACTTCTACAAATGTCCCTCCGTCCCGTTCACTGACCTCCGAGCGAATGTACTCACACACGAAGTATCCACACAAATTAGTCCCTGGTGGCTGTCTCTCGCACTTTACGAGAATAGAATTCAATCAAATAATAATCAAACATGATATAATATTATTGAAACTAGAATTGAAGAGATGTGCGGATCTAGCTCGTACTACTTACATTGACCTGGCGAAAAATAAGCTCATCTTTAAATTCACCAACCTAGCACTGGTGAAAGCTTTTCAAATCCCGCCTGACAAAAAATAAAGAATAAATAAGTTATTAGTTACTTGATATCTCACGATATATATGAACGAAGGAGACCTATATAGTGCGATAATGACTGAAATTACCTTTAGAGAACATCTTTAATGAATGCATATTCTGATTCGTCTCTCGTTAGTGAGTCCTTGATTTCAACTCTTCCAGCGTCAACTTCAATGATTAGCAGAATTCAGTGAAAGCTGCGCACGTTTATATACGTCAGTAATTCATCAATTACACTTAGCAGAATCAAGTGAATCTGTACAAGGCAGTAACACTCTTACTTGTAGTTGTAGGAAAACAATATTCTTTGTTTGTAATGTTGCCTCAATAAGGCTCTTAACAAGTTACGCTTCGTCCCCTTGGTGTATTCCCTTAGCAATGCTTGATTAAACTGGTGTGGGTCGATGAACCCAGTGTCAAAGATTTTCTTTCGGTCACATTAATCGCTCTTCATTTTGCATAATAGCATAGTGAAGATAATTACATGCAATGAACGAGCTGAGTTAGAGACTTTATCATAGAAATAAATGAACCATTTACAGACAATAGGTAGCAAGGAGACTCAAGTCGAGGGCATCTTGTTTGAATAACATATAGAATTTCTCAAAATAAATTTGCAACTGGTCTTCACCATTAAAATGCTCACTTGTAATTCTCACAAGCAGCGCTAGCAGTCGATCTGCTTCATCGCATGTAGAGACTTTCTCTTACCACTCATGCAGTCTTCGCATTTGTGTTGGTAGAAGCTCGACCTCATTAGGTCTGACCAGAGTCTTCCCGTATTCAAATTTCCATGCTATTTCCTCGTGTTTGGTGATATGCTCGCCTAGCGCTTGATCAACTATAATACTAGCACCTTTGGCAAATTCCGTTGCTTGGCCAATAATATTCTGATGATCAATATTGGGTAACACCTTGAGCGAGGCGATCGATTGTTTTGCCTGCATTCCAAGTTGGGCAACCTCTCTTGACCCGCTGCTTGTAGTAGTACTTCTTGGATTCTTCCTACCAATTCTCATGAGATAGCGTTTGTAGTCATCAGCCTTATTTATCTCATTTTGCAGTAGTTGCTCAAGAAAACCCTTAGCCCACTTTTTGTGTTTTGGATCAAATATTTGCTTTGACTCGGGCACTTTGGGTGCAAAGAAGGCTTTCACTTAGGCATCGCTGATCACTTTGGTTTCTGCATCAGTCATCCCGTAAGGTAACTTGGGAGGAGGTGGCGGGGTTTTCTTCGCCCGTTTACCTTTGGCTTTCTTCTGAGCAGTATTACTAGTTGATTGAGAGGCTGCCTTCTTCGTCTGACATGGCGGCGACAGAGTGGGATGACGCGTTTGTGGACTCACGCTATGTTGGTCGTCCCACTCTTCATGTGGACTTGCTGGAGGCGGCAGACTCGGCTGACGCAGAGGAGACGCTGGTGGCCTGGGTACAGAGCCTAGAAACACAATGTATTTCTTGCGCCATAGAATGATAGAGCCCCTGACTTCTCCTAGCGTGCTCTCATCTTCAGGTCCAGGAATCTCAAGTTGTAGTGATTCATATTGAGGTAGAACCTCATCCACCCTGATACGTCCAAAACGTATCTACTTTCTCGAACACTTTGCTATTGTTTCTCCTCTAAACTTATGTGATTTGGATACAACTAACATGGACTGACGCTGTTTTCAGCAGAATTACCTTGGTGTCTAGTTTTTGTGCAGAAAATCAACTATCAGGAAAAATCCCGGAAAATATGCCAAAAATTATATTTCACCAGAAGATCCACGGAGCCAGAAGACGAGACGGAGAAGGGTCCTGGGGGGCCCACACCCCTGCCAGGCGTGGGCCCACCACTGGTCGCGCCTAGGGGGGTGCAGCCGCCCTAGGCACCCCCTCGGCCTCCCTCTGCGCCTATAAGTTGAATTTCGACCTAAAAACAGAGGGGGGTTCGATAGTTTTCCAAAAAGAGTTCCGCCATGCCGCCGCCACCAGAAACCAAGATTCGGAACTAGAAACTCCGTTCTGGCACCGTGCCGGGACAGGGAATTTGGAGAGGATCATCGCCATCGTCATCACCAACGCATCTCCATCAACCATCCATGTTTCCCTCATCCATGAGTGAGTAATCCCCCGTTGTAGGCTTGGGGATGGTAGAGATTGGATGAGTTCCATCATGTAATCGAATAAGATCTGTTAGGGCATAGTGCCTAGTATCTCTATTAGTGCTATTTGACTTTGTTGCAACTTGTTGTGCTTAATGCTTATCACTAGGGCCCGAGTGCCATGATCTCAGATCTGAACTTATTATTGAATCATTATGATAGTATTGTTTATGATCTTATCTGCAAGTTGTGTACACATATCATTGTCCGGATCCAAATGCCCCAAAGTGACAATAATTGGGACAACCGGAGGGGATGGCTGTGGTGTGAGGATCACATGTGTTCACGGAGTGTTAATGCTTTTCTCCCGTACTTTATTAAAATGAGCACCTTAATTGCCAGTAGTTCCCTAGAGGCCCCGCTACCACGAGCTGGCTAGACAGAAGATGTTGTGCAAGTTCTCATTGCGAGCACGTATGACTATATTTGGAGCACATGCCTAGGATTGTTTAGTACATGGATGCTTGTTATTATTTATCTGCAATACCCTAGGTCTTGAATTTACATGTTTAGACTCGTTCATGCAACGCCCTTTCATCCATCCATATGCCTACCGCACTAGAATCTCACTGTTTACTATTACTGTTACTATTGCTCATGTTTCACTGTTGCTGTTACTTTGCTGTTGCTACTACCAAACTGTTGCTACTGATAAACTTCTATGAGAAAGAGCTAGTTCCAGGTGCACATGAACTAAAAACTCAGTTGTTAAGGCTTGCAAGTATTCTTTGGCTCCCCTTGTGTTGAATCAATAAATTGGGTAATACTACCAGCGAAGACTGTTGCGATCCCCTACACTTGTGGGTCATCAAGACTATTTTATAACGCTGTTGCCGGGGAGCATAGCTTTATTTGTAAGTTCACTTGGATGTATTATTGTTCACTGCTACTCCTTTCATCATGGGGAAGCCTCGGGATGGAAAGTTACCTATTTTACCATCCACTACAAGAAGAGGTACTGTCCTAAACACCTCTGCTGCTCTTGATTCAATGTCTGTTATAAGTAAGCTTGTCACACCACCACCACATACTCATGCTACACACACTACTACTATTGAGTCTAAAACTGCTTTTGATACTCATGATGTTACTTCTACTATGCTTGATGCGAGTGGTTCATTAGGTCCTTTCCTAGATGCTACTATGGCTAGTCTAGGAAATACCGAAACTCCTAGTGAAGACACTGTTACACCTGTTAGCTCACCTGAGTCTAGAGAGAGTTATGATATTAATGATGGCTATATTGAGTTTACTGATGAATTTATTGAAGAGTGCCGAAACACACATGGTACTAGTGCTATTAAGAGTCTCCTTGCCAGACGCACCATTATTCCTAAATTGTCCTCTGATCCTAAGTTTGCCACTTCTCCCATAGATATTAAAGATAAAGATTATGATTTATCTCTTGATTTATCCTATTTGGACATTGTTGAGAAAGAACCTTTCTGTGGGACTGAAAATGAGAGTGTTGTGGCTCATATGAATGAGCTTTCTACTATGAGTGCTTTATTCTCTGATGATTTTAAGATGCGCAAGTACTTTGTTACTAAGATCTTCCCTTTTTCACTAAAAGGAGAAGCTAGGGATTGGTTTAATAGATTACCTCCTGGTTCCATTGATAGTCCTGATTGTTTGATTGCTTCTTTCTTCCAGAAATATTTTCCTCCCAGTGCTAGACATGCTGCTTTGGAGAGACTTTTTGATTTTAAACATGGAGAAGAAGTGAAATTGCCTGAGTCATGGACAAGGTTCCATGCCTTGATTCATGCACATCCTGGATGTCCATTACCTAAGAATGAGCTTCTTGATATTTATTATAATGGACTAACTGATGATTCTAGGACATACCTAGATAGCTTTGCTGCTTGTGTTTTGAGGAAAAGAACTCCTACAGATGATGAAGAATTAATGGCTAAGATAAGCTAAAATTATGATGATTGGACTTCAACTGAGCTGAATGCACCTGAGCCTATTACTCCTGAATCATATGTTCCTAAACCAGTTCCAACACCAACACCAAAGAAGAGAGGAGTTATTGCATTAAATGATGAAGTGATGAAAGAAGCTAAGAAGTGTCTAAAGTAGAAAGGTATTAGAGCTGAAGATGTGAAGAATCTACCTCCTATATAAGAATTATGTAAGCCAATTCCCCACTCATCTACTATTGAGGTACACTCTCTCCAACACTTTGATGAAGGTGATATTCCTTATGGTAAGCCTCCTAATCAATGTTTAGAGGAACTTGACATTTTTATTGTCAAGTAAGGTAATTTTAATAAACAAGTTCAGAATCATTTGTTAGAAAACTCTAGAGCTATTAAAGAGTTGAAAGATATTGTGGAAAGAACTTATAATGATATTAAAATGATTTGTAAACACTTTCAAATGGTTCAAACCCAACTTGATCAACTTGCTAAAGTACAAAAGGATATGCTAGTTAATGCTTCAAGGGATAAACATGTTGGAGATATGCCCTAGAGGCAATAATAAATGTAGTTATTATTATATCTTTGTGTTTATGATAAATGTTTACATTCATGCTATAATAGTATTAACAAGGAAACATTAATACTTGTGTGATTTGTAAACTAAAATAGAGTCCCTAGTAAAGCCTCTTTATAAATACTAGCTTGTTGGTTAATAAATGATTGTGGTTTCCCTATCATGAACATTGAGATGTTATTAACAACAAGATCATATCGTTAGGAGAATGATATGGTGGACATACTCCTATAGATAAGTGTAGCATAAAGATCAAGTCATTTTAATAGTTCAATTGCTATATGCTTTCTGATACATAGTAACCTAATTCCTTCGACCATGAGATCATGCATATCACCTTCACCGGAAGGATGCTTTGATGACATCAAACACCACACCGTAACTGGGTGGCTATAAAGGTGGCATTGAGTGTTCAGAAAGTATTGGTTGAGACGCATGGATCAAGAGTGGGATTTGTCCATCCATATGACGGATAGATATACTCTGGGACCTCTCGGTGGAATGTCATCCAATTAGATTGCAAGCATGTGACTGGCTCACAAGGGATCACATATCACGGGAACGAGAAAAGAGTACTTATCAGTAACGAGGTTGAACTAGGTATGTAGAGATACCGACGATCATAACCTCGGATAAGTAAACTATCATGAGACAAAGGGAAATTGGTATAGTATGTAAGTGGTTCATTCGATCGCAAAGTAATCGTAGAAATATGTGGGAGCCATATGAATTTCCAGATTCCTCTATTGGTTATTGTTCGGAGAAGTGTCTCGATTATGTCCGCATAATTCACGAACCGTAGGGAGATACACTTAAGGATTCGACGTTGTTTGAGTAGTTATGGAATGATGAGTAAGAGACCGAATGTTGTTCGGAGTCTCGGATGGGATCCGGGATATCACGAGGAGATCCGGAATGGTCCGGAGAATAAGATTCATATAAGGAAAGTCCTGTTTCGGGGTTGGAGAATGGTTCCGGTGTTTTCGTCGGGAATGTTCTAGAAGGTTCCGGAATGTCCGGCACTCCGGAGGGGAAGGGTACATGAATGTGTCATAACAAGTTGGAATGATTGCATCATGTACTAGGTGTCATCGCTGAACAAAATAAAGGGTTTAATCAAATCCTAGTTTGAAAAGTCAAACGCCAATTTGAAAAGTCAAACGACTATTTTGTGAGGTGGAGGGAGAGTAGTAAACCTACTTGGGGAGGAGTTCCCTCCCTCCACCGCCGGCCCACTTGGAGACCGAGTTGGGGAGGGACTCCCCTCCCCTTGGCGCGCCCCCTTCACCTATATAAGGAGGGGCAGGGCTGCCCCTCCAAGAACAATACCTTGCCCCTCTAAACCCTAACCCTAGCCACCGCCGCCCACCATAGCCGCCGCCGCCCTAGGGTTTCTACCAAGCCACTGAGTTGGGGCTTCTAGTTGCCCTAGCCGCCGGCCTAGCCCCTTCTAATTGGTGTGTCTAAACCCTAGATCACCGAGGCTCTCTCATAGTCCACCATACTCGCTCCGGCTTAAGGCGAAGCCCTGCGAGATCTCCCCTCTACTTCCGGTACCACGCCGTTGTGCTGCCGGAATCGCGAGGAGAGTGCTACAACCTCCGCTGCCTGCTGGAACAAGGGAGAGGAAGGTCTTCGTTGAGTACCGAACGTGTGACCGACTGCGGAAGCGCTGCCGAAACGCAGCGCCGGAAGGATCGTCTACGCGATCTTGAGATCGGCAAGAGTACGACTACATCACCCACGAGAATCCGCTCTCGTTAAACACTTTGGAATCTTTGATGGTGAGTTATTCCATCGACTCATTGCTACAATCTAGTAGATAGATCTTGGCTTGTTTGTTTGTATGCGGTAGAATTTTTTTTGTTTTCCATGCTACGAACCCCTACAGTGGTATCAGAGCCGTGTCTATATGTAGATCTGTTGCACGAGTAGAACACAATGGTCATTGTGGACATTGATGCTTTTGTTGTCGATTGCTTCTTGTGTACTTTGCATCTTGCGGGATGGTGGGATGAAGCGGCCCGGGCTAACCTTACATGACATCGTTCATGAGACTTGCTCCACGCTTGACATGCAACTTGTATTGCATAAGTGGCTTTGCGGGTGCCTGTTTCTCCCAACATAGTTAAGATTCAATTTACAACGGGTGATTGACAATACTAGTATCAATGTTGTGGTTCTTGTTCGTAAGTTAGAACGACACTTATTGAAAGCCCCAAACCACGTAAAACATGCAAAGAAAGTAGAGGCGTCTAACTTTGTTTTGCAGGGGTGTGCTGTGATGTGATATGGCCATGATTGTGATTATATTTGATGTATGCAATGTTCCTTATTGTAAGTTGGCAACCGGCAGGAGCCATATGGTTTTCTTTAATTTCTGTTAAGACCCGCGTGTCTATTCAAAGTAGTTCTAATAGTTGAAGCTGGTGGACGACAACCATGGAGCAGCGTCATTGACCTTGATGCAATGCCGGTGATGATGGAGATCATGTTCGTGCTTGAAGATGGAGATCGGAAGCACAAAGAAGAAAGGCCATATCATATCACATATTATGAATTGCATGTGATGTTAATCCTTTATGCATCTTGTATTGCTTAGTTAACGATGATATCATTATAAGATGATCCCTCATGCACATGAATTTCAAGTTCTATAGTGTTCATCCTTAGTAAGCACCGTTGCTAAAGCTTGTTGTTTGGAAGCACCACGTGATGATCGGGTGTGTTAGATTCTGCAAGTGTATACAACGTGAGCAAGCCAGTTTTGCTCATGCAGAAGCTAAGGTTTGATCTTGACGAGTCTAGCATGTATAGACATGGTCTCGGAACACGGATCACCAAAAGGTAAAGCATGAATCATATAGTAGATATGATGAACATGTCGATTGTTCGCCATTGAAGCTACATCAACTCTCGTGATGATCGGTTTTGATGTGGTGGATTTGGTTCGTGTGATCACTAAAACAATGTGAGGGATATTGTTTTGAGTGGGAGTTCACCTAGATTAATTTCACTATTAATTAGAACTCAATTTGTCATAAACTTAGTCTAAACTATTGCAAATATGTTGTAGATCAATGGCGGCCCCTACCATCAATTTTAATGCGTTCCTAGAGAAAGAAAAGTTGAAAAATAATGGAAGCAACTTCGCGGATTGGTTCCACAATTTGAGGATTGTCCTCACTGCTGGTAATTTGACCTATGTGTTGGATGCACCGCTGGGTGACCCACCTGCAGCTACTTCTACCGATGAAATAAAGAATGTTTACCTCGCTCGGAAGACTCAGTACTCCACAGTTCAGTGTGCTATCTTGTATGGTTTAGAATCGGAGCTTCAGAAAAGGTTTGAGAATTTAGACCCACATGATATTGTCCGTGATCTCAAATTGATCTTTGAGACTCACGCGGCAATTGAGAGCTATGAGGCTTCTGAAAAGTTCTTTAACTACAAGATGGAAGAGGGCAACTCCGTAAGTGAGCATGTGATTAAGATGTCTGGGCACGCAAACAAACTTCAAAGCTTGGGTATAGTGATTCCTAATGCTTTGGGGATTTATTGTGTCCTCCAATCACTACCACCAAGTTACAAGAACTTTGTGATGAACTACAATATGCAAAACATGAACAAGCAGTTGCCAGAACTCTTCGCCATGTTAAAATCTGCAGGAGTGGAGATCAAGAAAGAGCACCAAGTGTTGATGGTCAATAAGACCACCAAATTCAAGAAAGGCACGTCTAAGCAAAAGGTACACTCCAAGAAGGGTGGTAAGAAAGTTACCGCGCAGAAGAAGAAGACCAAGGCTGGACCTAAGCCTGATACTGAGTGCTTTTACTGCAAGGGAGAAGGTCACTGGAAGCGGAATTGCCCAAAGTACTTGGCGGATTTGAAGAACGGCAACATCAAGAAGAAAGGTATAACCGATATACATGTTATTGATGTGTATCTCACTAGTACTCGTAGTAGTGCCTGGGTATTTGATACTGGTTCGGTTGCTCATATCTGTAAATCGAAACAGGTGCTGCAGAATAAACGGAAGCTAGCGAAGAACAAGGTGACGATGCACGTGGGAAACGGATCAAAGGTTGATGTGATCGCGGTCGGCATGCTACCTCTTCATCTACCATCGGGATTAGTTTTATACTTAAATAATTGTTATTTGGTGCCTGCGTTAAGCATGAACATTATATCGGGATCTTGTTTATTGCGAGACGGTTACTTGTTTAAGTCCGAGAATAATGGTTTTTCGATTTATATGAGTAATATATTTTATGCACATGCACATTTGATAGATGGTCTATTCTTATTGAATCTCGATAGTGGAAATACACATATTAATAACATTGAAGCTAAACGTTTGAAATCGAGCGATAACTCGACCTATATGTGGCACTGTCGTCTTGGTCACATTGGAGTGAAGCGTATGAAGAAACTCCATTCCGATGGACTTCTTGAATCACTTGATTTCGAATCACTTGAAAGATGCGAAGCATGTCTGATGGGTAAAATGACTAAGACTCCATTTTATGGTATGATGGAGCGAGCTACAGACTTATTAGAAATCATACATACCGATGTGTGTGGTCCAATGAGTGTAGCATCGCGCGGTGGTTATCGTTATGTTCTTACCTTCACGGATGACTTGAGTAGATATGGGTATATCTATTTCATGAAACATAAGTTCGAAACTTTCGAGAAGTTTAAGGAATTTCAAAGTGAGGGGGAGAATCAACGTAACAAGAAGATTAAATTTCTACGTTCTGATCGTGGAGGTGAATATCTAAGTTACGAGTTTGGCGAGCATTTGAAGAAATGCGGAATACTTTCACAATTGACACCGCCGGGAACACCACAGCGTAATGGTGTGTCCAAACGTCGTAATCGAACTCTCTTAGATATGGTTCGTTCTATGATGTCACTTACAGATTTACCACTATCATTTTGGGGTTATGCATTAGAAACAACCGCATTCACTTTAAATAGGGCACCATCTAAATCCGTTGAAAGGACACCGTATGAATTATGGTTTGGGAAGAAACCTAAATTGTCGTTCCTTAAAGTTTGGGGTTGTGAAGCCTATGTAAAGAAGTTACAGCCGGACAAGCTTGAACCCAAAGCGGAAAAATGCGTCTTCATAGGATACCCAAAGGAAACTATTGGGTATACCTTCTATCATAGATCCGAAGGCAAAATCTTCGTTGCCAAGAATGGATCCTTTCTAGAGAAGGAATTTCTCTTGAAAGAAGTGACTGGAAGGAAAGTAGAACTCGACGAGGTTGTTGAACCTTCTCTCGAACTTGCGAGTAGCGCAGCACCGGAAGAAGTTCCTGTGGTGCCTGCACCAATAAGAGAGGAAGCTAATGATGATGATCATGAAACTTCGGTTGTAGTTGCTACAGAGCCTCGCAGGTCAACGAGAACTCGTACTACTCCTGATTGGTATGATCCCGTTATGAGTGTCATGTTGGTGGACAACACCGATGACCCTGCGACATATGAGGAAGCGATGATGAGCCTAGATTCCAATAAATGGCAAGAATCCATGAAATCCGAGATTGGATCCATGTACGAAAACCAAGTATGGACTTTGGTGGACTTACTGGATGGCCGGAAGGCTGTCGAGAACAAATGGATTTTCAAGAAGAAAACAGATGCTGATGGTAATGTTACTGTCTATAAAGCTCGACTTGTCGCAAAAGGGTTACGACAAATTCAAGGAGTTTACTACGATGAGACTTTCTTACCTGTAGTGAAGCTAAAGTCTGTGAGGATTATGTTAGCAATCGCTGCATATTACGATTATGAGATATGGCAGATGGATGTCAAAACAGCATTCCTCAATGGAGACATTGATGAAGAGTTGTATATGATGCAACCCAAAGGTTTTGTCGATCCTAAAGATGCTAACAAGGTATGCAAACTTCAACGGTCCATCTATGGATTGAAGCAAGCATCCCGAAGTTGGAATCAACGTTTTAATAAAGTAATCAAAAGTTTTGGTTTTATACAAACTTATGGAGAAGCTTGTATTTACAAGAAAGTGAGTGGGAGCTCTGTAGCATTCTTAATACTATATGTATATGACATATTGTTGATTGGGAATGATGTAGACCTTATTAATAGTGTCAAGGAATATTTGAATAATAGTTTTTCAATGAAGGATCTTGGCGAAGCAGCTTATATATTAGGCATAAAGATTTATAGAGATAGATCGAGACGCCTAATATCATTGTCACAAAGTACATATTTGGACAAAGTTCTAAAGAGGTTTGGAATGGAAGTGTAGAGGGAGTGTCCCAACCTTTATTTTATATAAGGTGGAGTCCCCTGTGTTTACAATGCTAGTCCCTGGATCAATAGCTAGCATCCACAGTTAAGATGTAATATCAAGAAACAAAGGTCATATATAACTTTATAACCAGGAATAACATAATTTTATTACATCTTACATAGCTCATTTGGCTATTACATTACTTTGAAGCGGAATAACTATAGTCATGGGGTCCTTCATCTTCAAAGTGCCACAGGCAGACATGTTGGTTGTAGACTTTGTAATCCTAATCAATCAATCTTCACTAAAAATCAATCAAACCTGCAACATTACAAGTTACAGCCACAAGGGTCAATACACTTGAATTGTATTAGCAAGTTTCACTACTAAGTATAATATGAGTGGATCCTATCATTACATGCATATTTGGCTGAGTAGGGTTTTAGGCTCCTTTGCAGAAAGCAATAATTTATCCTATCCTTTCAAAAGGGTTTTGATCTTTTGTCACTTCCTTGGAATCCACCAAGTGTCTTTGTTAAAAAAAATCTCTTGAGCTCCTTGGTAACCCCAAGTGTTCAAGTTTTCATCAAAATCCCTTGAGTTCCTTGGTACCCCCAAGTACATCAAGTTTTATCAAAATCTCTTGAGTTCCTTGGTACCCCCAAGTGCATCAAGTTTTATCAAAATCTCTTGAGTTCCTTGGTACCCCCAAGTGCATCAAGACTTTTGTTGTCACTTAAAAAGTTTTCTTTTAGAAGTTGGAATGTCGAGATCTCCCATAGCTTCAAACTTTAGTTGCTCAGTATTGTCCATAACCAGGGACACGGCTAAGTACTTAGATTTTTATTATCTTCTGCAGAAGTAGTACACTTTACCCACATGTCACAATCTCATATTTTTGCCACCAGTGGCCACTGGATTGGTGCTCACCAAGATGGAGTACCGGCAGATTGAGAATGTGATGAAGTCTTTCTAGAGGGTCCTCCCATACACCATTGCTAGCTTGTCTTCAGCACCCATGTAGGAATCCAGGTCCCCATGTCCAGTAATCTGAAGACAATGCATGGGTCTTCCCAATGTAGTTGACTAAGCCAGAGCCATAAATAGCATGTGGTTGCACACGAAAGCCACAATTGGAGAAACATGTTCAATCTCTAAGTTTCCTGGGTGGTTTCCTTTGGAGCACAACACAAAGAGATTGCCATAGACATGGTTCCTTTTGTTGTCACCTTCTCCAAAACTCAAAGTATCCTTGTCCACCCAGGTGGTTCATTGAGTCCTTGTTTTATTATATAAAAAACACAAGTCCTTTTCTCAACTTCTTAAAATCTCAACATGTATCTCTTTTCAAAAAAAATAGCATGGCTAAGCATGTAACAACTACATTGTTTTCACTAAGGAATGTATAGGGAATCCTATTAGGATTTATCATAGCATAAGTATAGAAATTCTTTGCATGCATGTTTCAAAATGCACTAAGTATAATGAAAATAGTAGGACTTTAGAGGATAGTGTAACTTGCCTTTCTTTTGGTAGGAAGGTTGGTTTACTCCTTGATCTTGCTAGTCTCACACTTTACTAACTTCACTACAATCAATCAAGCAAACACAATATTAACAAGCATTCCAAACCAATAGTCAATCAAACAATTCACACACATAAAACAATGGGATCTAAGTCATGCATGTAAGCATGCAAGAGGTGGTTCTATTTGCAAAGATGGTTTCCACTAGGCTCTAAACTTTGTAAAGTCCAAAGTGGTCATTTTACAAGGTGGCAAAGTCATTTGCAAAAGGGTTTTATCCATAAACCATTTTTAAATCCAATCATTATTTTATGTGGTGGAAAATATTTTTATCCAAGCAACAACTTTAATTTGTTCACCAAATAAATTGTTGTTTCTCAAAACTTGGTGTTTAGGGTCAGTAGGTTTGATTCAAAACATTTTCCCAAAGTTTTTACTCCAAAAACATTTTCATAACAAAACCATTATTTTTATTTGGCTAGAAATGGGCTAAACCAATTAATCCATCATAAACTTCACCAAATTCATTTTTAAATCCATGGGTTGGCTCCTAGGGTCAGTAAGTTCACCACAAAATAATTTGCAAAGATTTCAACCTTTAAAACATTTTTGAACAATTTTTCTAATCTAAACAAGCATACAAATGTTTCTGCAAAAACAAACAATCTAATAGATACTATTTACTAAACATATTCCATGGTTGGCTAGGGCTTGCTCCACTGATTCCAACGATATAAAGTTTGTAATTTTTGGACGTGTGGATCAAAAGTTACAAGAGTTTCAAATCTGCATCTAAATCAGATTCAAATTTCTGTTTTAAACAATCTGGTGACACGCGTCAGATTCCTATTCGTCAAAAACGTTTCGCGTGGATCGACTAACACAGACCGTTGGATCAAGTCATATCGCACGGCACGCATATTTTACTTACCCTTTCACCTAGCTTCTATCCTAGTCACTGGATCGAGATCGAACGGCTGCTGCAAGCTCGACCTAAAACTAGCGGCACTGCGGCGGTGGCTGGCGGCGGAGCGGCCAGATGGTGGCGGTGTCGGTGATACAGGAAGCAAAGGAAGGTGGGGAGATGCTTACAATGATCGCAGGGCGACGCTGAAGCTCAACTTGGAGTCGTCTTGGCAAGGGGCGCACGGGAACAGGAGGAATTCCTCACCGGAGTTGGGTCTGGCGACGGTTGCACGTGGTCGTGGTCGAGGACGGTGCTACGGGTCACGAGAGGGAAAACAAGAAGCATGGTTAGTCGCGTAAGATCAAGGAGATGACGCGAGCGTGAACGAGAAGGCGCGGGGTGGTTTGGACTTACCAGGAGACGTCGCCGGAGAGAGTAGCAGACACGGCGGTGCTCAGTCGAAGTGGTTGCCGATGTTCTGGGGCGCCCGCGGGTGAATGAGAGGTACAGGAAGAAGCGCCTGGGAGTGGTGAGTGTGCTCGTGTGCTCGGGGAGGCAGGAGGTGGCGAGGCTCGGCCGGAATTGTCTGGGGACGGTGGTTGGAGCAGTGGTGTTGCAAGCTCGATTCAGGGCAGCCTGGGGGCAGAGAGAGGGAGGCGACTGGGGAAAACCGAAGAGGAGATGCTGGCGCTTAAGAGGGCGAGATTGTTGAGCGGAATCACTACAGCATTTAAGCGAATTTACTCGGGGTTTGATTGACAGAGAACGACAGCGAGGTTTGGGGAGAAGAGGTCGCGGCGGGTGAGGAAGAAGGCTCGGGAGTGGGGCCGTTTCGTCAGTGGAGTGAGAGAGGAACTTAGGGTCCACTAGTCAGTCGCAGAGGGGGTGAGTAAGTGAGTGTGAAACGTTTTTCTGCGGGAGGGAGAGAGGGGGCTGGTACTGGGCCTTGTTGGGCTGGTCCAATTCTATTTTTTTCCTTCTGAATGCTTTTCTTTTTCTGATTCTATTTTCTATTTTTGAAAATTCAAACAACTAATCAACAATCAAATCAATTCAAACAATCAACACACTTTACAACTTTGAATTTGGTTCTGTTCAGCAACATAAACCAATTCCCAAAATAAAATAATATTTTTATTTTAGAGTCCATTTATAATTAAATAAAATGGACCTTGGTTATTAAATCAAAATAGGTTTTGTTTTATTTAAAATCTTTATTTGAAATCTAAATAAAACCAAAACACTTCAGTAGGTTTTATTTGAGAAAATAAAATACTTAGAAAACTTATTTAAAATAAATAAATAAGTTTTAGTGTTTATTAAAAATAGGAAAAGCCTTTACTTAAATAAAATGGATATTAAACCCTTATTATTTTATTTAAATAAACCTTTACTATTTTTTTATCAAACAAAATGTTCTATTTCAAAAGCTTGGCCAAGGTTTAATCTGGCTCTATAAAATAATCTTTATTTATAAATCTACCTTTTCTTCTGAAAACCAAATCTTTTATTAAAAGATCCAAAAATAGTAATTCCACTTATTCAAAATATTTTCTTTATTAATTGTTTAACTTTTCAAATCCCTTTAGGATTTGTTTGATCAAAAAGGTTTGAAGGTTTCAAAAAGTTTCTTCTCACCCTGAAAATCAACAAAGTTTTATTTTATTCATTTATTTTTTTCACATTACAAGATTTGGAAAATCTTGGGGTGTGATAGGCTACCACCCTTAAAATAAATCTCGTCCCGAGATTTGGGAAGGCTAGGGTTACAAGTAGGCTCAAAACAACTAGGGTACTACCACCCTTAAAATTCTCAAACAAAAATTACATATTGGCCTTCTTGGGATCCTGGGGAAACTACTCTGGGCAAACATTTGCATTGTGTTCTTTGTTTCCACACTTGACTCATGGGCCAAGGTTGAGTTTCTCCATAGGCTTGTTCAACTTGTTCTTCATCTTTTCTGGACAGTTGCTTGCATAATGTCCTGGGTTCTTGCAATTGAAACAGTTGATGTCTTTGAGTTCTTTACGTGGCTCTTGTGGACAAGTTGCTACATAGTGGCCTAGCTCTTTGCAGTTGTTGCACACCACTTGGCTAATTTCCTTATTCTTCTGGTTCTCTGGGCATTCACTGGAATAGTGTCCCATTTCTTTACATTTATGACATTGCACATGGCTTTTGTCCTTCTTTTGCTTTTTGGGTTTCTCCAAAGCTAAGAGTGCATCCAGTTCATGTTGTTCATATGTTATCTGATAGGTAGGAATGTCTATATGTTTCTTGGACCTTTTATTTCTCTTTAGAAAATTCACATTCCTCTTATTTTATCCCTTGAATTGGGTTGTTTTGCTTGGAGGTATAAGTGGACCTTTTCCTTTGTCATCAACCTTCTTGGTAGACTTGGATCCTTCTTGATGGTTTGCAATCATTTGTTGCACTCCACCTTGTTTCCTTTGTTCAACAATGGAATAGATGGGGCATTGGATAGGGACATGGTTGTTTCCTTCACATAGGTAGCAAGTAGCTTGAGAAGTGGGGCATTGTCCAACAGGATGTTTCTCTTCACAGTTGGGGCATTGATCTCCATGCTCCTTGGAAGTATGATCCTTCTCTCCACAAATAATGCAAGCTGGGGCTCCATCTAGTATAACATTTTTGTCATCCTTGTTGTCACTAACTCTTTTGGAATAGCTTTCTTCCATATTGATCATTTGATCAGTCACCTTAAGCATCAATTGGCCTTGAGTTTCCAAAAATCCTTGCAGGGTTGGATCTTCTCCACTGGTGTTGGCTATGAATTGAGCTGTCACTTGGTTCAACTGGTTCTGGGTTGCTATGAGCTCTTTCATGCTATCCTCTTGGTTGGTGTTGGTGTCATCAACCTTGATGTTGGAGTCTCTTGGAGTAGTCATCTGTTTGGGTTGGATGGAGATTAGAATAGGCAAGATATTTCTAAGGAATCAATTCTAATCACACACATCACAATTCACTCAAGCAATGTGCAAGCATTCACAAACAGCTTTTCACTCAAACAACAAAGTTCAAGCACTTACTTAGACAACAAAATATTTTTGTTACACCACATAAGTTGGTGGTTTTGACTTAACTAAAATATGGTGGTCCATCTATATGGTTCACTTATGATCCTTCCATCCTTCTTGGTTGATTCTTCTTGTATGAGAACATGGTTTCCTTAGGAGAAATTCTTGGTCACAAAGCTTCAAGTGGTGTGGGCTTCTTCTAACTTTTGCATTCCCTTAGTCTCTAAATCTTGAGCAAGATTTCCTTGTATCACTTGTAGTCCTTAGTGGTATCCAGGTTGGAAGTCCTTGGTGAATATGCTGAAGATGTTGAAGTCATTAGAGTTGAAGATGTTGAAGAAGTCCTTGTACATGGTGTAGTCTTTGGCCATGGGTAGGTTTTTCCATCAAGTTGAAATAGAAGAGATGTAGAGTTGAAACCAGAATGGTTGAGGAAAGAGTTTACAAGATTGTTTGTAAATAAGTTTTTGGAACAAATACAACTCCTATTTCTCTAAGGGTTTTTGTCCAATCCTAGGTTTACAAATCCTACAGGCAACACAATGCTCTGATACCATCTGTAGAGGGAGTGTCCCAACCTTTATTTTATATAAGGTGGAGTCCCCTGTGTTTACAATGCTAGTCCCTGGATCAATAGCTAGCATCCACAGTTAAGATGTAATATCAAGAAACAAAGGTCATATATAACTTTATAACCAGGAATAACATAATTTTATTACATCTTACATAGCTCATTTGGCTATTACATTACTTTGCAGCGGAATAACTATAGTCATGGGGTCCTTCATCTTCAAAGTGCCACAGGCAGACATGTTGGTTGTAGACTTTGTAATCCTAATCAATCAATCTTCACTAAAAATCAATCAAACCTGCAACATTACAAGTTACAGCCACAAGGGTCAATACACTTGAATTGTATTAGCAAGTTTCACTACTAAGTATAATATGAGTGGATCCTATCATTACATGCATATTTGGCTGAGTAGGGTTTTAGGCTCCTTTGCAGAAAGCAATAATTTATCCTATCCTTTCAAAAGGGTTTCGATCTTTTGTCACTTCCTTGGAATCCACCAAGTGTCTTTGTTAAAAAAATCTCTTGAGCTCCTTGGTAACCCCAAGTGTTCAAGTTTTCA
The DNA here is from genome assembly GCA_910589765.1 of Avena atlantica. NCBI lineage: Eukaryota > Viridiplantae > Streptophyta > Magnoliopsida > Poales > Poaceae > Avena > Avena atlantica. Next base: position 469,603,422 of record OU342733.1, read on the forward strand.
TCAAAATCCCTTGAGTTCCTTGGTACCCCCAAGTACATCAAGTTTTATCAAAATCTCTTGGGTTCCTTGGTACCCCCAAGTGCATCAAGTTTTATCAAAATCTCTTGAGTTCCTTGGTACCCCCAAGTGCATCAAGACTTTTGTTGTCACTTAAAAAGTTTTCTTTTAGAAGTTGGAATGTCGAGATCTCCCATAGCTTCAAACTTTAGTTGCTCAGTATTGTCCATAACCGGGGACACGGCTAAGTACTTAGATTTTTATTATCTTCTGCAGAAGTAGTACACTTTACCCACATGTCACAATCTCATCTTTTTGCCACCAGTGGCCACTGGATTGGTGCTCACCAAGATGGAGTACCGGCAGATTGAGAATGTGATGAAGTCTTTCTAGAGGGTCCTCCCATACACCATTGCTAGCTTGTCTTCAGCACCCATGTAGGAATCCAGGTCCCCATGTCCAGTAATCTGAAGACAATGCATGGGTCTTCCCAATGTAGTTGACTAAGCCAGAGCCATAAATAGCATGTAGTTGCACACGAAAGCCACAATTGGAGAAACATGTTCAATCTCTAAGTTTCCTGGGTGGTTTCCTTTGGAGCACAACACAAAGAGATTGTCATAGACATGGTTCCTTTTGTTGTCACCTTCTCCAAAACTCAAAGTATCCTTGTCCACCCAGGTGGTTCATTGAGTCCTTGTTTTATTATATAAAAAACACAAGTCCTTTTCTCAACTTCTTAAAATCTCAACATGTTTCTCTTTTCAAAAAAAAATAGCATGGCTAAGCATGTAACAACTACATTGTTTTCACTAAGGAATGTATAGGGAATCCTATTAGGATTTAGCATAGCATAAGTATAGAAATTCTTTGCATGCATGTTTCAAAATGCACTAAGTATAATGAAAATAGTAGGACTTTAGAGGATAGTGTAACTTGCCTTTCTTTTGGTAGGAAGGTTGGTTTACTCCTTGATCTTGCTAGTCTCACACTTTACCAACTTCACTACAATCAATCAAGCAAACACAATATTAACAAGCATTCCAAACCAATAGTCAATCAAACAATTCACACACATAAAACAATGGGATCTAAGTCATGCATGTAAGCATGCAAGAGGTGGTTCTATTTGAAAAGATGGTTTCCACTAGGCTCTAAACTTTGTAAAGTACAAAGTGGTCATTTTCCAAGGTGGCAAAGTCATTTGCAAAAGGGTTTTGTCCATAAACCATTTTTAAATCCAATCATTATTTTATGTGGTGGAAAATATTTTTATCCAAGCAACAACTTTAAGTTGTTCACCAAATAAATTGTTGTTTCTCAAAACTTGGTGTTTAGGGTCAGTAGGTTTGATTCAAAACATTTTCCCAAAGTTTTTACTCCAAAAACATTTTCATAACAAAACCATTATTTTTATTTGGCTAGAAATGGGATAAACCAATTAATCCATCATAAACTTCACCAAATTCATTTTTAAATCCATGGGTTGGCTCCTAGGGTCAGTAAGTTCACCACAAACTAATTTGCAAAGATTTCAACCTTTAAAACATTTTTGAACAATTTTTCTAATCTAAACAAGCATACAAATGTTTCTGCAAAAACAAACATTCTAACAGATACTATTTACTAAACAAATTCCATGGTTGGCTAGGGCTTGCTCCACTGATTCCAACGATATAAAGTTTGTAATTTTTGGATGTGTGGATCAAAAGTTACAAGAGTTTCAAATCTACATCTAAATCAGATTCAAATTTCTGTTTTAAACAATCTGGTGACACGCGTCAGATTCCTATTCGTCATAAAAATTTCGCGTGGATCGACTAACACAGACCGTTGGATCAAGTCATATCGCACGGCGCGCAGATGTTACTTACCCTTTCACCTAGCTTCTATCCTAGTCACTGGATCGAGATCGAACGGCTGCTGCAAGCTCGACCTAAAACTAGCGGCGCTGCGGCGGTGGCTGGCGGCGGAGCGGCCAGATGGTGGCGGTGTCAGCGATACAGGAAGCAAAGGAAGGTGGGGAGATGCTTACAATGATCGCAGGGCGACGCTGAAGCTCAACTTGGAGTCGTCTTGGCAAGGGGCGCACGGGAACAGGAGGAATTCCTCACCGGAGCTGGGTCTGGCGACGGTTGCACGTGGTCGTGGTCGAGGACGGTGCTACGGGTCACGAGAGGGCAAACAAGAAGCATGGTTAGTCGCGTAAGATCAAGGAGATGATGCGAGCGTGAACGAGAAGGCGCGGGGTGGTTTGGACTTACCAGGAGACGTCGCCGGAGAGAGTAGCAGACACGACGGTGCTCAGTCAAAGTGGTTGCCGATGTTCTGGGGCGCCCGCGGGTGAATGAGAGGTACAGGAATAAGCGCCTGGGATTGGTGAGTGTGCTCGTGTGCTCGGGGAGGAAGGAGGTGGCGAGGCTCGGCCGTAATTGTCTGGGGACGGTGGTCGGAGCAGTGGTGTTGCGAGCTCGATTCAGGGCATCCTGGGGGCAGAGAGAGGGAGGCGACTGGGGAAAACCGAAGAGGAGATGCTGGCGCTTAAGAGGGCGAGATTGTTGAGCGGAATCACTGCAACATTTAAGCGAATTTACTCGAGGTTTGATTGATAGAGAACGGCAGCGAGGTTTGGGGAGAAGAGGTCGCGGCGGGTGAGGAAGAAGGCTCGGGAGTGGGGCCGTTTCGTCAGTGGAGTGAGAGAGGAACTTAGGGTCCACCAGTCAGTCGCAGAGGGGGTGAGTAAGTGGGTGTGAAACGTTTTTCTGCGGGAGGGAGAGAGGGGGCTGGTACTGGGCCTTGTTGGGCTTGTCCAATTCTATTTTTTTCCTTCTGAATGCTTTTCTTTTTCTGAATCTATTTTCTGTTTTTGAAAATTCAAACAACAAATCAACAATCAACACACTTTACAACTTTGAATTTGGTTCTGTTCAGCAACATAAACCAATTCCCAAAATAAAATAATATTTTTATTTTAGAGTCCATTTATAATTAAATAAAATGGACCTTGGTTATTAAATCAAAATAGGTTTTGTTTTATTTAAAATCTTTATTTGAAACCTAAATAAAACCAAAACACTTCAGTAGGTTTTATTTGAGAAAATAAAATACTTAGAAAACTTATTAAAATAAATAAATAAGTTTTAGTGTTTATTAAAAATAGGAAAAGCCTTTACTTAAATAAAAATGGATATTAAACCCTTATTATTTTATTTAAATAAACCTTTACTATTTTTTTATCAAACAAAATGTTTTATTTCAAAAGCTTGGCCAAGGTTTAATCTAGCTCTATAAAATAATCTTTATTTATAAATCTACCTTTTCTTTTGAATACCAAATCTTTTATTAAAAGATCCAAAAATAGTAATTCCACTTATTCAAAATATTTTCTTTATTAATTGTTTAACTTTTCAAATCCCTTTAGGATTTGTTTGATCAAAAAGGTTTGAAGGTTTCAAAAAGTTTCTTCTCACCCTGAAAATCAACAAAGTTTTATTTTATTCATTTATTTTTTTCACATTACAAGATTAGGAAAATCTTGGGATGTGACAGGAAGATAGCAAGAAAGGGTTCTTGCCCATGTTGCCCAATACGACCTTGAGTAAAAATCAAAGTCCGACAACGGCAGAAGATAGAGAAAGGATGAGTAAAACTCCCTATGCCTCAGCCATAGGATCTCTGATGTATGCCATGCTATGTACTAGACCCAACATTGCATATGCGTTAGTTTAACTTGCAGATATCAAAGTGATCCAGGAGTGGATCATTGGACAGCGGTCAAAAACATCCTTAAGTACTTGAGAAGAACTAAGGATATGGTTCTTTCTTATGGAGGTGATGAACAACTCGTTGTTAATGGTTACACCGATGCTAGTTGGAACACCGATCCGGATGATTCTAAATCACAATCTGGATACGTATTTACTTTGAATGGTGCAGCAGTTAGCTGGAGGAGTGCAAAGCAAAGCGTTGTGGCGAGACCTTCAACTGAATCGGAATACATGGCTGCTTCGGAGGCTTCACAAGAAGCAATATGGATGAAAGAGTTCATTACAGAGCTCGGTGTGGTTCCTAGTGCGCTGGACCCAATGTCAATCTACTGTGATAACATGGGCGCCATAGCCAATGCGTAAGAACCAAGGTCACACAAGAAGCTGAAGCACATCAAGCTACGTTTTCATGCTATTCGAGAATATGTCCAAGATGGGGACATAAAGATTTGCAAAGTACACACAGATCTGAATGTGGCGGATCCGTTGACTAAACCTCTCCCGAGGGCAAAACATGACCAACACCAAACTGCCATGGGTGTTCGGTATATTACCATGTAAATCTGGATTAGATGACTCTAGTGCAAGTGGGAGACTGTTGGAGATATGCCCTAGAGGCAATAATAAATGTAGTTATTATTATATCTTTGTGTTTATGATAAATGTTTACATTCATGCTATAATAGTATTAACAAGGAAACATTAATACTTATGTGATTTGTAAACTAAAATAGAGTCCCTAGTAGAGCCTCTTTATAAATACTAGCTTGTTGGTTAATAAATGATTGTGGTTTCCCTATCATGAACATTGAGATGTTATTAACAACAAGATCATATCGTTAGGAGAATGATATGGTGGACATACTCCTATAGATAAGCGTAGCATAAAGATCAAGTCATTTTAATAGTTCAATTGCTATATGCTTTCTGATACATAGTAACCTAATTCCTTCGACCATGAGATCATGCATATCACCTTCACCGGAAGGATGCTTTGATGACATCAAACACCACACCGTAACTGGGTGGCTATAAAGGTGGCATTGAGTGTTCAGAAAGTATTGGTTGAGACACATGGATCAAGAGTGGGATTTGTCCATCCATATGACAGATAGATATACTCTGGGATCTCTCGGTGGAATGTCATCCAATTAGCTTGCAAGCATGTGACTGGCTCACAAGGGATCACATATCACGGGAACGAGAAAAGAGTACTTATCGGTAACGAGGTTGAACTAGGTATGTAGAGATACCGACGATCATAACCTCGGATAAGTAAACTATCGTGAGACAAAGGAAATTGGTATCGTATGTAAGTGGTTCATTCGATCGCAAAGTAATCGTAGAAATATGTGGGAGCCATATGAATTTCCAGATTCCTCTATTGGTTATTGTTCGGATAAGTGTCTCGATCATGTCCGCATAATTCACGAACCGTAGGGAGACACACTTAAGGATTCAACGTTGTTTGAGTAGTTATGGAATGATGAGTAAGAGAACGAATGTTGTTCGTAGTCAATAATGGGATCCGGGATATCACGAGGAGATCCGGAATGGTCCGGAGAATAAGATTCATATAAGGAAAGTCCTGTTTCGGGGTTGGAGAATGGTTCCGGTGTTTTCGTCGGGAATGTTCTAGAAGGTTCCGGAATGTCCGACACTCCGAAGGGGAAGGGTACATGAATGTGTCATAACAAGTTGGAATGATTGCATCATGTACTAGGTGTCATCGCTGAACAAAATAAAGGGTTTAATCAAATCCTAGTTTGAAAAGTCAAACGCCAATTTGAAAAGTCATATGGCTATTTTGTGAGGTGGAGGGAGAGTAGGAAACCTACTTGGGGAGGAGTTCCCTCCCTCCACCGCCGGCCCACTTGGAGACCAAGTTGGGGAGGGACTCCCCTTCCCTTGGCGCGCCCCCTCCACCTATATAAGGAGGGGCAGGGCTGCCCCTCCAAGAACAATACCTTGCCCCTCTAAACCCTAACCCTAGCCGCCGCCCACCATAGCCGCCGCCGCCCTAGGGTTTCTCCCAAGCCGCCGAGTTGGGGCTTCTAGTTGCCCTAGCCACCGACCTATCCCCTTCTACTTGGTGTGTCTAAACCCTAGATCGCCGAGGAGCTCTCTCATAGTCCAGCATACTCGCTCCGGCTTAAGGCGAAGCCCTGCGAGATCTCCCCTCTACTTCCGGTACCACGCCGTTGTGCTGCCGGAATTGCGAGGAGAGTGCTACAACCTCCGCTACCTGCTGGAACAAGGGAGAGGAAGGTCTTCGTCGAGTACCGAACGTGTGACCGACTGCGGAAGCGCTGCCGGAACGCAGCGCCGGAAGGATCGTCTACGCGATCTTGAGATCAGCAAGAGTACGACTACATCACCCACGAGAATCCGCTCTCGTTAAACACTTTGGAATCTTCGAGGGTGAATTATTCCATCGACTCATTGCTATAATCTAGTAGATAGATCTTGGCTTGTTTGTTTGTATGCGGTAGAATTTTTTTTGTTTTCCATGCTACGAACCCCTACAAAACATGCTTATGGAATTAGAACTAGGAGTGGTATGGCCACTCAAGATACTTTATATCCTGAAGGACACCCTAAAATAATAGAGCTGGATTCCCAACAAGGTGAAGATAGTGGTAGTACTCGTAAGAGAAAGAAAAAGAAACATATAATAGTTGAGGAACCACTTGAACCTGCTGTAGATCCTAATAGTATATCTATCTCTGATGCTGAAACTGAGAGTGGTAATGATAAAAATGATGCTCCCGAGGAGGAAGTTGAGGAAGAACCTGAAAAGCACACTAAGAACACTTTGTACACTAAGGAATATTTTATTGCTAATAGACATGGTAAAGAGAGAGAACCTTGGGTGCATAAACATATGCCTTTTCCAGGTAAGAAACACAAGACAAAGGAGGAGGAACACTACAAAAAGTTTTGTGAGTGGATGAAGCCTTTATTTTTGCAAAATCCTTTGACTGATGCTATTAAGTTGCCTCCTTAATCAAAGTATATGAAGGATATTGTCTCTAATAAAAGTTAGATTCCTAATGAGGAGATTTCTACTTTGCTTGCTAATTATTCCTTCAATGGTAAGGTTTCAAAGAAACTTGGTGATCCAGGTATACCAACTATTCCTTGCTCCATTAAGAACAATTATGTTAGAACTGCTTTATGTGATTTGGTAGATAGAGTTAGTGTTATGCCTTTTTCTCTCTATAAGAGACTCCATCTAGAAAAGTTGATACCAACTGATATATATTTGCAAATGGTTGATAAGTCAACTACTATTCCTGTTGGTATATGTCAGGATATTCCTATTCAAGTTGCACATAATTGCTTGGTTCTAACTGATTTTGTTGTGCTTGAAATGCCTGAAGATGATAATATGTCTATTATTCTTGGGAGACCTTTTCTTAATACTGCAGGTGCTATTATTAATTGTAATCAAGGGAAAGTAACTTCCAATATTAATGACAAAGAGCATACTGTCTATTTCCCCAAAAAGGTTGCTAAAAGATATGACCTGAACTCCATTGAAAATATTGAGAGCATCATGGTTGGAGAAATATATTGTCCCATTCCACAAGAAAATTTTGAAACTATTATGATTGGGACCATTGCTATCAAGCTTGAGGTGACATAATCACTTGGTGGAATACAAATTTTTGTCTCATAAAAGATTGTTTTGGTAACAAGACTTGATCAACCTTGTTAACAAAAGGACTTTAATGAACAATATAATCTTTTCACTATGGTTTTACTTGTTTTCTTTCGCTTTTCTCCTTCCTAGTCTTTGCTTTTTCTCTTTTTAGCTTTAGTCTTGCTGGTTGTTTGCTTGTTAGAGTGTCTTAGAGCTGCTGTAGTTTGGTTTTTATTTTCTTTTGCTTCTTCTGAAAAAAACTATTTCTGCAAGAAAATCAATTTTCATACCCTGAAAATTGGCCAAAAATAAAGTTTCCCAAAAATCCCAGAAAAATTCAAAATAATTTTTTCCTCAGAAAAGGGGCAGAGGGACACCTCTAGTGACCCAGGGGGCCACCCCAGGCCACCACACCCATGTTAGGCGTGGCCTACCAAGGGGTGGCGCCTATGGGGGGTCTGGCCCACCTAGGCCCCTCCAGACTGCCTCCTCAAAGCCACCTTCTTTATCTCTCTCGAAAAACACCGAAAAACTTCCTCTAGCTCGAGTTCTTGATGTTCTTGCTCGCGATTTTTGATCTCCTTGTTCAGCCCATCTCAAGTGCTGATTTTTGGAGATTTTGCTCCTTGGTATGTGCCTCCTCCACTTGTCCAATTAGATTTGTGATTGGTAGATTGTATTTTGAGTATTGTGCTGCTATAGGTGTCAGGTTGTTTGAGCTTGCATGCTTTTTCTATGCTTAGAAATTTCATTTTGATGCATGTGTAACCCTCTAGCAAGTTCCTATAGTAGTTGCTCATCATTTAGAAATCACTTGGTTTGATGTTTGCCTAAAAATTTCAGAATTAAAGAAAGGTCATGGACAACCACACATTTGGTGAAATATTTGAGAGTGATGGACCTAAAAGGGCAAGGCTTCCAAGGTCATACGAATGAGATGAAGGGGATGCGCACCCCTCCACCTTTCCTTGCCAAACTTTCTTGCGGGCTTCTGGGATTCTTGATGATTTTATGACCTTGGTTCGGAGGACTGGACTAACAAGTTACATGCAGCAAGAGAGCACGCAATATGCTCTGCTCACTAAAACATTTTTGGAGAGCTTTTCTTTTACTAACAGCTTGTTCAAGACAGACGTGTCTTTCAAAATTTATGGTAGGTCTTATTCTATAACTTTGAAGCAATTTTGTAAGGCCCTGGGACTTGGTACAACTGGTTCAGCAAAGAAGATTCTAGCTCAACCCGCTGATTTGTTGGAGCTTTACCGAGGAATAACCAATGATGATGACCGCAGATCTCAACAAGGAAATATAAAGAATATTCAACTCCCATCCATCAGGTACTTTGCCTACTATCTTGCCACCAGTGTTCTTGGTAGGGAGAACACTAGTAATATTTCCATCTATCAATTGGCCTTCTTAGCTAAGTATAATCTTGGTTCTATCATTGCTCGTCGTTTAGCTGCTAAGGGACCCACTTATGGGGGAATTATTGCTACTCGTGTTGCTGTTGCCTTGAACATTGCTGTTGATCCACATGATACAGTTTTGGCTTCTTAGAGGCTTGATCTTGCTGCTATGAAGGCACATCACTTTGTCACCACTAGCTCTACCCTTGATAGCTTGGTTTATAGAATGATGTTTATTGACGGGGAAGAGAGAGATATCCCTCTACCCCAAACTACTTTGTTCAGTATTTCTCAGGGACCCTTGTCACGCTCCAAGGTGGAGATGGATGACAAGCTGCGCTTTCTTAACTGCCATGGGCACTATCAGGAGGAAGCACCATCATGCGACCCCCTATTGTAACACCCTCAGAATCGGACCTATGCAAGTTTTAGCGAAACCCGCCAAACCCGCATAGAAACGATTCAAAGGTGCCCACCAGGCACTTTCGTGCGGGTGGAAAACGAAGTAATAACATTACACAACAGTCCTCGATGGGACCCACAGAACAGATATATATAACAGCGACTCAATGAGTCAAGAATACAAATATAATATACAAAGATCCAAATCACCTTGAAAACGATAGAGCGTCCAGCTACGGACAAGATGCAAATGGGGCTAAGAGCCCTGAAGAATAACCAATGGCGTCCATAACCCTGCCCAGGCCAAGCCGGAAGGGTAACCCTGCTAACGGCGGCGATCTCAAAACCTGCTTAAACAAAAGGGGTGCCGACAAAGGGCAAAGGAAAAAGAGGAGCGTCAGTACTGAGCCCAGAACACGGCGAGACTAGAATTCGGCGGTCCTCGCCTACAAAGGTGTGGTGGACTGAAGCGGCAGCGGCAGCATGCACTAAACAACCTATAGAGACTCGATACAACTAGCGGCTATCAGAGAGGGGTGAGAAAGACCTATTCGGAACCAACCTGATACTACCATCAAACAAACCCATCCTGGCGTTTCCCCCTCGAGGCCAAACGAGGAAGTCAACCGAGGAACTCACACCGTTGGCAGTTTTATTTATTCAGTTATCGTTACAGCAATTACTAGTCAGGTATAGATAAGCATTCTGATAAAATAAGCAGTGGTCCATTTTAGTTAACCATTCCGTTGTAGTTGCGACACTTACTAGTCAAATACAATTAGCATGAGATAACCCAAAACCCAGCAGTTGTTGGTACTTTTGTTTAGCCATTCCGTTGTAGTGAAGCTGATTACTAGTCAAATCGGATACAAGTCAATTTATAACAGTAAACTTTAGTTATAGTTGTCTATGATCGAGACCTGTGCTCCAAGTCGTCCATAACCGCGGACACGGATTCTCGAAAAGATTTAACCCTGCAGGGGTGCACCAAAGTATCCACAAGCACTTCGACCCTTTTTGCCAGATCAGTTAACATACACCCATCGGTATGTCGGCGGGGCCTAAGTCACGACGTACCCAGACCCAAAGCAAGTACATGGGGGCCACCCCACCAAGTCGACACCCGCAACAAAGTCGGCCGGTCTCCGAGACGGACTTAGGGTTTGCGTCAGTGGCTGTAAACGACAGCAAATCCCCAAACAGGGACTGTCGATACAGCGAAAACACTCCGCTTCCTAAACAGTACAGTGTGCTCCTCGCACAAACGTAAATAAAGCAGTAGCATGGCATAAGTACAGGATAGTAAATAAACCTCAAACTAGCTTGTGGCCCCCAGTACAATACTTTGAAATCAGGTAATAATCAATGGGGGGCCCATATCTCCCCACCTGTGGTTAGCGCGCTCGATCTCGGAACAGGTGTCAAGAACTCGGGGTCCTACGGGACACAAGTGGGCGGTCGGAAACCAAATAGTATCTATCACCCACCGATGCCTCTGCTTACTTCAATTTTAGTTGTTAAACAGTATTTAAAGTGAACAATAAATAAAGCCATGGTCTTCTTCAACATTGAACATGCGGCAATTCTCCAACAACTGTGGTACTTGACGACACGCACAACACTTGAGCAAGCGACTACGGCGCGCAAGTCCCACTATCTACCAAACAACAGGCAATAGGATGTGTCCAAGGCAATATAGGGCTGCAAGGGATATCACGGGTACGGAACTAGAGCACCGCAACACAGATAGCAATAGATCAACAGGAGGGAATAAATACTATAAAAGTAAGATAGGTAGAAAGGGGAAGATGCTCGCCTGAAAACATTGTCGAAGGTTCAACCGAAGAACGGGGCGGAGCTCACATCAGCTCAACGGCCTTATCCGCGAAGAACCAAATCACTAGAAGAAACACCGGATGCACTATTTAATACAACGGCAGAAGATCGGCATGATGCATGTATGATGCATGGCATGGCAAAGTGCGATGCAATTAGGTCATATTAAGTGGAACCGGGGTCCCGACAATTATTTAGGTGGTTCATGTTATTTATATACCCCACAAATTAAATGTGGTTTCAACATGGCAAAAGATAGTACCGGTTCGATGCACAAATTTAAATGAGGCCAATATAAGGCTAGATTTGCCCGAATATGGGCCCCATATTTAATTATTAGGTGAATCGGCATAAGGCCCCCCAAACCACAGATATGCATGCGTGATGTCAATTAAATATGCAACAATTCATATAGTTGACCATGTATAAAATAGGGTTCTCGGAAGGGGTTCACACATTAGGGTTCGGCGAGCTTGGGTTCCGGGGTTCGGGGTCGGTCTCAGGGTCCAGGCTTCGACGGATCGGTCTCGACGGGATCGTTCTCGGATAACGGGGTAGGTCTTGGCGCATCCGGGGTCTTCGGGTCATGTTGACGGTCTTGGCGTTCGGGGCGAAGAACTTGGCGTCCGACAACTTCGGAGTAGACCTTGGAGTCCCGCGGTGATCTTGTCGATTCCCCGTCGAAGGCCTTGGCGCTGCGGATCGGGCTTCGGTTCGGGGCCTTAGGGTCTTGGAGTTCGCGTCCGTGTGGCGATCTTGTTGGAACCATATCGAAGGCCTTGATGTCGAGAAGATCTTGGCGTTCCGTGAAGGAGGTCTTGACACTTCGGTCTGGTGTCGCCCTTCCGGTACCGCGGGTCTTGGCGTCCTTTGGTTCCGAGAGGAAGGACTTGGCAGTTCCACGGGTCTTGGTGTTTTGACGGGGTTCTCGGATTCGGTTCCACGACGGAGATCCTGAGGATCCATGCCGGCACACTTGGCGCCTTCTAATCCGACGATCGGTCTCATGTCCAAGTAGGAGTGCTTGATGGTTTGAGAGGGGGTTCTTGTCCGCGATTCTTCGAGCACCTTCGGGGTACGAGGACTTGATGGCGTCGAAGGAATCTGGCCTCCGTGGACCTGCGAGCGAGGCGGCAGCCCAGGAGATCCCCGAGGAGGTGGTCTTGCAGCCGGCAGGGGCAGGTCACGGGCATGCGGAGGCAGAGGCGTCGGGAACGCCGGCATTCAGAAGGCGAGGTGGCGGCACTGACGAACCGGCGACGAGGATCTTGGCGGCGATGTCGCGGGCCAGTGGGCACCGGAGGGCCGACGAGCGCGACGGCGACCAGGGACTTGCGGACGCGGCGGCGACGAGCTCAGGACCGGGTGGAGGAGGCCACGGGGCGGAGGTGCGGGCCGACGCGGGGGCGGCGAGAGGACGCCGGCGAGGCGCGGCAGGCGAGCAGGGCGACGGAGGGGCCGCTGGGGCTCGGGGAACGCGGGGATGCGGGGAGCGGCGAGGAGGGCTCTGCGCGGCGGAGAGGAGGCTGACGGCGGAGGCGGCGTACGGGGGTCGCCGGTGGCGCGCGGAGGGCGTGCTGGCGGCGGGGCCTGCTGGGGAGGTCCTCGGGGCAGGGGCGGAGGATGCCTGGCGGGGCGAGCGGCGAGGCAGGGGGGTGGCCGGCGAGCACGGGCGGCGCGACTGGCGAACGGTGGGAGAAGGCGGGGAGGTGGCGCTCGGCGAGGACGGGCCCGCGCGGAGAGGAGGGTCGACGTGGCGAGGCTCGGGAGGTCGGGGCGCAGCGGCGCGGGGAGGCGAGGGCGGCGCTCCGGGGGCGCGGAGAGGTGGAGCAGGCGGACGGCGAGGTGGAGCAGGGCTCGACGCGGGCGGGACGGCACTGGCGGCGGGGCTCGAGAAAAGGGGGAGGGCGGCGGTCGGACACGGCTTGCGGGAGGGTGAGATGAGCGGGGACGGGAGAACGTGGGCGCGTCGGTGGGTGGGTCCCGCGTGGGGAGGGGGTGGACCGGGGAGACGGGCGTGACCAGGTGGGGCGGAATCCCGAGGTGGGCGCTGGGCGGGAAAATAGGTGGGGACGGCGGCGGCTGCTGAGTGTGTGCGTGAGTGCATGTGAGGGAGGGGAGAGAGAGATAGAGGGGTGGACCAGGTGGCAGAGGGTGGTTGGTGGGAATTTGGGGTGGGCTGATGTGGCGTTCAGGGATTGGAGGGGGTGAGGTGGAGGGGGGGTGTGGGTAGATAGGTTGGGTAGATTTAGGATTTGGGGTGGACCGATTTATTTTCTGGGGGTGGTCGTTCGGGTCATTTCGGCCCGTTCGACTGCCCCACTAAAAATAATTTAAACTTTTATTTAATTTGCAATGAACTTTTGCAATTAGTTTTTAGACAAACAAAGTATCCGGCAGCACCCGGGGTTTTGTGTTTGAACAAAGTCGGGGCGTTTAGAAAACAAAACTGGGTTTTTCCGAAATAGTTTTATGCGAGCAAATGCAAGATGATGACGATGCTCAAATGCAATGTGGCATGATGACATGAGCATGCGGTCATGATGATGCAATGCACAAAAATCAACGCGAGTTTCTAGTAGTGGTTTTGCGGGATGCCAAAATTCGGGAACGCCGGCGTTCAGAAGGCGAGGTGGCGGCACTGACGAACCGGCGACGAGGATCTTGGCGGCGACGTCGCGGGCCAGCGGGCACCGGAGGGCCGACGAGCGCGACGGCGGCTAGGGACTTGCGGACGCGGCGGCGACGAGCTCGGGACCGAGTGTAGGAGGCCACGGGGCGGAGGTGCGGGCCGGCGCGGGGGCGGCGAGAGGACGCCGGCGAGGCGCGGCAGGCGAGCAGGGCGACGGAGGGGCCGCTGGGGCTCGGGGAACGCGGGGATGCGGGGAGCGGCGAGGAGGGCTCTGCGCGGCGGAGAGGAGGCTGACGGCGGAGGCGGCGTACGGGGGTCGCCGGTGGCGCGCGGAGGGCGTGCTGGCGGCGGGGCCTGCTGGGAAGGTCCTCGGGGCGGGGGCGGAGGATGCCTGGCGGGGCGAGCGGCGAGGCAGGGGGGTGGCCGGCGAGCACGGGCGGCGCGGCCGGCGAACGGTGGGAGAAGGCGGGGAGGTGGCGCTCGGCGAGGACGGGCCCGCGCGGAGAGGAGGGTCGACGTGGCGAGGCTTGGGAGGTCGGGGCGCAGCGGCGCGCGGAGGCGATGGCGGCGCTCCGGGGGCGCGGAGAGGTGGAGCAGGCGGACGGCGAGGTGGAGCAGGGCTCGACGCGGGCGGGACGACACTGGCGGCGGGGCTCGAGAAAAGGGGGAGGGCGGCGGTCGGACGCGGCTTGCCGGAGGGAGAGATGAGCGGGGACGGGAGAACGTGGGCGCGTCGGTGGGTGGGTCCCGCGTGGGGAGGGGGTGGACCGGGGAGACGGGCGTGACCAGGTGGGGCGGAATCCCGAGGTGGGCGCTGGGCAGGAAAACAGGTGGGGACGGCGGCGGCTGCTGAGTGTGTGCGTTAGTGCATGTGAGGGAGGGGAGAGAGAGAGAGAGAGAGAGGGGTGGACCAGGTGGCAGAGGGTGGTTGGTGGGAATTTGGGGTGGGCTGATGTGGCGTTCAGGGATTGGAGGGGGTGAGGTGGAGGGGGGGGGTGTGGGTAGATAGGTTGGGTAGATTTAGGATTTGGGGTGGACCGATTTATTTTCTGGGGGTGGTCGTTCGGGTCATTTCGGCCCGTTCGACTGCCCCACTAAAAATAATTTAAACTTTTATTTAATTTGCAATGAACTTTTGCAATTAGTTTTTAGACAAACAAAGTATCCGGCAGCAACCGGGGTTTTGTGTTTGAACAAAGTCAGGGCGTTTAGAAAACAAAACTGGGTTTTTCCGAAATAGTTTTATGTGAGCAAATGCAAGATGATGACGATGCTCAAATGCAATGTGGCATGATGACATGAGCATGCGGTCATGATGATGCAATGCACAAAAATCAACGCGATTTTCTAGTAGTGGTTTTGCGGGATGCCACAATTCGACACCACTAACAATGGATCTCGCCCTCGAGATCCGCCTCATGGTACCGGAAGGAAGGTCGGCGATCTGCGTATTCTCGCTTCGTGTAGATCTTCGCGACACCACTAACAAGAGGTCGTTGATCCCGTTCGTCAAGAGAACACTCCGGATAAACAACGGACGAAGTTGAAGGTAAGGCCACCTCTAACTTTCATGGAAGGAGTAGATTGGCATCGATCCACCATTCGATATACAAAGCAAATGATAAGAGTAGTGGTATGGTCGCGACTCCATCCCGCACTCAAAGCATTACTCTGTACACGAACAGACAGATTATGCAACCAACCCTCAAGATTCAGACTGAAGATCTCGACAAGCGAGGTTTGGATCAAAGGAGTGATGCAGACTCTGCATCGGATCTGGCGTAGATGATGTCGTCGCGTCGGAAAACACCGGAAGGCACAAACAAGGAACAAGGATGGTACCACAGCAGACGGATTCATCAGACAGCTGGAACACCGGATGGTAGAACACCGTTATCAGAGGAGGAAGCGAAACCTAAAGGTACGACGGAAACCCAACCACGAGAATTCCTGGACTCGAAGAAAGAGAAGAGTGCGGATTCAAAAGCGTAGAGATAAGAGGAGAACAGCAGAGGGGTAAGGAGTAAAATCAGACCTAATCAGAACTATCCAACCGATTTTCAAAAATAGTTTTGACACTCTACTTCGGCCGTTAGCTAGGTTATCCTACAGGCTGGACTTGTGGGGTATCCCAACTGCTGAGCTCTGATACCACTCTGTAACACCCTCAGAATCGGACCTATGCAAGTTTTAGCGAAACCCGCCAAACCCGCATAGAAACGATTCAAAGGTGCCCACCAGGAACTTTCGTGCGGGTGGAAAACGAAGTAATAACATTACACAACAGTCCTCGATGGGACCCACAGAACAGATATATATAACAGCGACTCAATGAGTCAAGAATACAGATATAATATACAAAGATCCAAATCACCTTGAAAACGATAGAGCGTCCAGCTACGGACAAGATGCAAATGGGGCTAAGAGCCCTGAAGAATAACCAATGGCGTCCATAACCCTGCCCAGGCCAAGCCAGAAGGGTAACCCTGCTAACGGCGGCGATCTCAAAACATGCTTAAACAAAAGGGGTGCCGACAAAGGGCAAAGGAAAAAGAGGAGCGTCAGTACTAAGGCCAGTACACGGCGAGACTAGAATTCGGCGGTCCTCGCCTACAAAGGTGTGGTGGACTGAAGCGGCAGCGGCATCATGCACTAAACAACCTATAGAGACTCGATACAACTAGCGGCTATCAGAGAGGGGTGAGAAAGACCTATTCGGAACCAACCTGATACTACCATCAAACAAACCCATCCTGGCGTTTCCCCCTCAAGGCCAAACGAGGAAGTCAACCGAGGAACTCACACCGTTGGCAGTTTTATTTATTCAGTTATCGTTACATCAATTACTAGTCAGGTATAGATAAGCATTCTGATAAAATAAGCAGTGGTCCATTTTAGTTAACCATTCCGTTGTAGTTGCGACACTTACTAGTCAAATACAATTAGCATGAGATAACCCAAAACCCAGCAGTTGTTGGTACTTTTGTTTAGCCATTCCGTTGTAGTGAAGCTGATTACTAGTCAAATCGGATACAAGTCAATTTATAACAGTAAACTTTAGTTATAGTTGTCTATGATCGAGACCTGTGCTCCAAGTCGTCCATAACCGCGGACACGACTTCTCGAAAAGATTTAACCCTGCAGGGGTGCACCAAAGTATCCACAAGCACTTCGACCCGTTTTGCCAGATCAGTTAACATACACCCATCGGTATGTCGGCGAGGCCTAAGTCACGACGTTCCTAGACCCAAAGCAAGTACATGGGGGCCACCCCACCAAGTAGACACCCGCAACGAAGTCGGCCGGTCTCCGAGACGGACTTAGGGTTTGCGTCAGTGGCTGTAAACGACAGCAAATCCCCAAACGGGGACTGTCGATACAGCGAAAACACTCCGCTTCCTAAACAGTACAGTGTGCTCCTCGCACAAACGTAAATAAAGCAGTAGCATGGCATAAGTACAGGATAGTAAATAAACCTCAAACTAGCTTGTGGCCCCCAGTACAATACTTTGAAATCAGGTAATAATCAATGGGGGGCCCATATCTCCCCACCTGTGGTTAGCGCGCTCGATCTCGGAACAGGTGTCAAGAACTCGGGGTCCTACGGGACACAAGTGGGCGGTCGGAAACCAAATAGTATCTATCACCCACCGATGCCTCTGCTTACTTCAATTTTAGTTGTTAAACAGTATTTAAAGTGAACAATAAATAAAGCCATGGTCTTCTTCAACATTGAACATGCGGCAATTCTCCAACAACTTTGGTACTTGACGACACGCACAACACTTGAGCAAGCGACTACGGCGCGCAAGTCCCACTATCTACCAAACAACAGGCAATAGGATGTGTCCAAGGCAATATAGGGCTGCAAGGGATATCACGGGTACGGAACTAGAGCACCGCAACACAGATAGCAATAGATCAACAGGAGGGAATAAATACTATAAAAGTAAGATAGGTAGAAAGGGGAAGATGCTCGCCTGAAAACATTGTCGAAGGTTCAACCGAAGAACGGGGCGGAGCTCACATCAGCTCAACGGCCTTATCCACGAAGAACCAAATCACTAGAAGAAACACCGGATGCACTATTTAATACAACGGCAGAAGATCGGCATGATGCATGTATGATGCATGGCATGGCAAAGTGCGATGCAATTAGGTCATATTAAGTGGAACCGGGGTCCCGACAATTATTTAGGTGGTTCATGTTATTTATATACCCCGCAAATTAAATGTGGTTTCAACATGGCAAAAGATAGTACCGGTTCGATGCACAAATTTAAATGAGGCCAATATAAGGCTAGATTTGCCCGAATATGGGCCCCATATTTAATTATTAGGTGAATCAGCATAAGGCCCCCCAAACCACAGATATGCATGCGTGATGTCAATTAAATATGCAACAATTCATATAGTTGACCATTTATAAAATAGGGTTCTCGGAAGGGGTTCACACATTAGGGTTCGGCGAGCTTGGGTTCCGGGGTTCGGGGTCGGTCTCAGGGTCCAGGCTTCGACGGATCAGTCTCGACGGGATCGTTCTCGGATAACGGGGTAGGTCTTGGCGCATCCGGGGTCTTCGGGTCATGTTGACGGTCTTGGCGTTCGGGGCGAAGAACTTGGCGTCCGGCAACTTCGGAGTAGACCTTGGAGTCCCGCGGTGATCTTGTCGATTCCTCGTCGAAGGCCTTGGCGCTGCGGATCAGGCTTCGGTTCGGGGCCTTAGGGTCTTGGAGTTCGCGTCCGTGTGGCGATCTTGTTGGAACCATATCGAAGGCCCTGATGTCGAGAAGATCTTGGCGTTCCGTGAAGGAGGTCTTGACACTTCGGTCTGGTGTCGCCCTTCCGGTACCGTGGGTCTTGGCGTCCTTTGGTTCCGAGAGGAAGGACTTGGCAGTTCCACGGGTCTTGGTGTTTTGACGGGGTTCTCGGCTTCGGTTCCACGACGGAGATCCTGAGGATCCATGCCGGCACACTTGGCGCCTTCTAATCCGACGATCGGTCTCATGTCCAAGTAGGAGTGCTTGATGGTTCGAGAGGGGGTTCTTGTCCGCGATTCTTCGAGCACCTTCGGGGTACGAGGACTTGATGGCATCGAAGGAATCTGGCCTCCGTGGACCTGCGAGCGAGGCGGCAGCCCAGGAGATCCCCGAGGAGGTGGTCTTGCAGCCGGCAGGGGCAGGTCACGGGCATGCGGAGGCAGAGGCGTCGGGAACACCGGTGTTCAGAAGGCGAGGTGGCGGCACTAACGAACCGGCGACGAGGATCTTGGCGGCGACGTCGCGGGCCAGCGGGCACCGGAGGGCCGACGAGCGCGACGGCGGCCAGGGACTTGCGGACGCGGCGGCGACGAGCTCGGGACCGGGTGGAGGAGGCCACGGGGCGGAGGTGCGGGCCGGCGCGGGGGCGGCGAGAGGACGCCGGCGAGGCGCGGCAGGCGAGCAGGGCGACGGAGGGGCCGCTGGGGCTCGGGGAACGCGGGGATGCGGGGAGCGGCGAGGAGGGCTCTGCGCGGCGGAGAGGAGGCTGACGGCGGAGGCGGCGTACGGGGGTCGCCGGTGGCGCGCGGAGGGTGTGCTGGCGGCGGGGCCTGCTGGGGAGGTCCTCGGGGCGGGGGCGGAGGATGCCTGGCGGGGCGAGCGGCAAGGCAGGAGGGTGGCCGGCGAGCACGGGCGGCGCGGCCGGCGAACGGTGGGAGAAGGCGGGGAGGTGGCGCTCGGCGAGGACGGGCCCGCGCGGAGAGGAGGGTCGACGCGGCGAGGCTCGGGAGGTCGGGGCGCAGCGGCGCGCGGAGGCGAGGGCGGCGCTCCGGGGGCGCGGAGAGGTGGAGCAGGTGGACGACGAGGTGGAGCAGGGCTCGACGCGGGCGAGACGGCACTGGCGGCGGGGCTCGAGAAAAGGGGGAGGGCGGCGGTCGGACGCGGCTTGCGGGAGGGAGAGATGAGCGGGGACGGGAGAACGTGGGCGCGTCGGTGGGTGGGTCCCGCGTGGGGAGGGGGTGGACCGGGGAGACGGGCGTGACCAGGTGGGGCGGAATCCCGAGGTGGGCGCTGGGCGGGAAAACAGGTGGGGACGGCGGCGGCTGCTGAGTGTGTGCGTGAGTGCATGTGAGGGAGGGGAGAGAGAGAGAGAGAGGGGTGGACCAGGTGGCAGAGGGTGGTTGGTGGGAATTTGGGGTGGGCTGATGTGGCGTTCAGGGATTGGAGGGGGTGAGGTGGAGGGGGGTGTGGGTAGATAGGTTGGGTAGATTTAGGATTTGGGGTGGACCGATTTATTTTCTGGGGGTGGTCGTTCGGGTCATTTCGGCCCGTTCGACTGCCCCACTGAAAATAATTTAAACTTTTATTTAATTTGCAATGAACTTTTGCAATTAGTTTTTAGACAAACAAAGTATCCGTCAGCACCCGGGGTTTTGTGTTTGAACAAAGTCGGGGCGTTTAGAAAACAAAACTGGGTTTTTCCGAAATAGTTTTATGCGAGCAAATGCAAGATGATGACGATGCTCAAATGCAATGTGGCATGATGACATGAGCATGCGGTCATGATGATGCAATGCACAAAAATCAACGCGATTTTCTAGTAGTGGTTTTGCGGGATGCCACACCTATGTATTACACATGAATGGTCTCAAGCTCATACCAGGATGAGGGAGCTTCCTCGACATACTATGGAGGTGCATATTCTTGGGCACCATGGGATTGAGCCCTGCTTAGGCCAAAAGCCTAAGCTTGGGGGGAGGTTTACCGACATCACACTCATCTATATATCATGTTCGGTTGGTTCTTTGTATATCCATTGTTTTTGCTTTCTTTTTGGTTTTTGTTGCTTCTTTCTCAAAACACAAAAATACCAAAAATATTTTCGTTGTTTCTCTTGGTTTGCTTCTTTGCTTTTTTTGGTTTTGGTTTGCCTTAGAAGAAAAATCCAAAATTGTTTGTTTCTTTTGCTTTGTTTGGTTTTTTTCTTTGCTTTCTTGTTTCTAAAAAATCGAAAACACCAAAAATATTTGTTGTTCTTCTTTGGTTTTGTGAGTTCTTTGCAGGGTTCAGCCATCCTCAATGGAGTTTTGGTTTTCATGTTATTATTCAAGTCGCACAAGTGAAGGGCAACAATGAAGATTAAGACAACTTGAGGAGTGGTAAGAGGTTGGTAACGAACTCTATTTGTTTTCATTTTTGTACATATACTCATCATTGTGAGCATGCTTAGCCTGTTTCTGTAAGGTGTATGTCATTATGGATGCTTAGTAGTTCTTTCTTGCTTATGATTAGCTCCAGCTTGCTAATAGTTTGTAGCTTGTTATATGAATGTTGTTGCTTGCATTGTTTTATTCAAACATTGGTATGATATTGTGGTATCCTCCTCTGACTGTTCATGTGAATCGACTTGGCACATGCTCACGCATGCATATGACTAAACAATAGTCAGTAAGCCTCGCTGATTTATTTTGCCTCGGAGTTCTTGTATCACTTTCATGCCAGAATTAGTCCTGTTGTGTTGCAAGCATGATTATGACAGTTATTGCTCTCTCGTTTGTCGCTCCCTCTCTATTGCTAGCCTTCTCTTGCACTGAGTATGAGATCTACATGTGCTTCCAACTCCCCAAAACCAATATTGCCAACAGTGTCCACCATACCTACCTATTAGCATTGTTTGCTATTTCAGTGCATATTCAATATGCCTTGTTTTATTCCAAAATAAAATGTTTGTCTGTTTTGAGAAAGTTAGTTAGTAAAGCTCTCACGAACTTGATAGCACACTTTATTCCACACACTTAATAATTCTGAACCATTGTGACCTGTCCATGAAAGTTATATGCTGGAAGTCAGCAGAACCGTGCTATCATGGTAAACGCTTTTAACACTTTTTGGATATTTATATCTAGTTGATACCTTGCTCTTTTGTTTGCGGATGTCGTCGATGTGAAATAAAAGGGGGACTTGTGAGTTCATGGAGTCTATACATTGTGTTGGAGAATCGCCTGGGCCACTAGCCTAAGCCATGCCTAATCACGGTGGAAACTTGCAACATCACCATAATGAGAATTTATGAAGCATCCTCAATAAAAAAGCTATACACATAGTAAATAAAAAGATCGCTGAGATGCTCATTGTCTGCTTTCCTTGTCATTTTGATCACGGGATAGCTCCTGTATCATGTGCAAGGGGTACCCCGTTGGCGGTTCTCTATGATATGCATGTATTTACAATGACAAGAACTTACAGGTAACCAAAGTTGAGTAGCATGCGGTGCGGCCCTCGTACTCAAGGGACTTGGGATTTACAGTTTATGGTCTGTCAAGCATATGATTCAGAGTGGACCTCACTTTCACCTTAACCATATAAAGATGCTTATGATAGGGACAATGAGAGCTCAAAGCTAATGAGTACCTTTCTTTCAGCATCTGGAAGCCTTTCAAACTTTTCAAAACCATTTCACTACCTTGTTGAGTCACCACTTATTCTACGAGCACCTTCTTGAGAGCATAGTTGTCATTCTTGTGTTTGTTCCAAAACTTGGTTAATTATGTCATGACTTTGATGCTTGTATCTCTAATATCTTTATCTCTAGTCTTCACTTGAACTTCAGAGGTGCCTTGGCATTTATATTGTGCTCTTCAAAAAAAGGCAAGCGAGATACCAATCTATCATACCTTATTATGAGCATTGCAATGTTGCTTATGTTTATGTTTCTTGCTACTTATTATTCTTGAGTTGGTTTCTCTTCATAGCTTGCATTGACTATTGAGTAGACTTAGTTGCATGCTTATTATTATGAATTATCTAAGCATCTACTCCTGTGCTAAGAATATATACATCATATGAAGCAAAGTGTTCGTGAAAGTTCTTTTATCGCACTCAGTTTTCAACTGAATTGCTTGAGGACAAGCAATAAGCTAAGCTTGGGGGGAGTTGATACGTCCAAAACGTATCCACTTTCTCGAACACTTTGCTATTGTTTCTCCTCTAAACTTATGTGATTTGGATACAACTAACACGGACTGACACTGTTTTCAGCAGAATTACCTTTGTGTGTAGTTTTTGTGCAGAAAATCAACTATCAGGAAAAATCCTGGAAAATATGCCAAAAATTATATTTCACCAGAAGATCCACAAAGCCAGAAGACGAGACAGAGAAGGGGCCTAGGGGGCCCACACCCCTGCCAGGCGCGGGCCCACCATTAGTCGCGCTTAGGGGGTGTAGCCGCCCCAGGCACCCCCTCGGCCTCCCTCTGCGCATATAAGTTGCCTTTCGACCTAAAAACCGAGGGGGTCGATAGTTTTCCAAAAAGAGTTCCTCCATGCCTCCGCCACCAGAAACCAAGATTCGGATCCAGAAACTCTGTTCTGGCACCCTGCCGGGATGGGGAATTTGGAAAGGATCATCGCCATCGTCATCACCAACGCATCTCCATCAAACATCCAGGTTTCCCTCATCCATGAGTGAGTAATCCCCTGCTATAGGCTTGGGGATGGTAGGGATTGGATGAGGTCTATCATGTAATCAAATAAGATCTGTTAGGGCATATTTCCTAGTATATCTATTAGTGCTATTTGACTTTGTTGCAACTTTTTGTGCTTAATGCTTGTCACTAGTGCCCGAGTGCCATGATCTCAGATCTGAACTTATTATGGAATCATTATGATAGTATTGTTTGTGATCTTATCTGCAAGTTGTGTACACATATCATTGTCCGGATCCAAAGGCCCCAAAGTGACAATAATTGGGACAACCAGAGGGGATGGCTGTGGTGTGAGGATCACATGTGTTCATGGAGTGTTAATGCTTTGCTATGGTGCTTTATTAAAAGGAGCACCTTAATTGTCAGTAGTTCCCTAGAGGCCCCGCTGCCACGGGCTGGCTGGACAGAAGATGTTGTGCAATTTCTCATTACGAGCATGTATGACTATATTTGGAGCACATGCCTAGGATTGTTTAGTACTTGGATGCTTGTTATTATTTATCTGCAATGCCCTAGGTCTTGAAGTTACATGTTTAGACTCGTTCATGCAACGCCCGTCCATCCATCCCTATGCCTACCGCACTCGAATCCCACTATTTACTGTTACTATTACCATTGCTCATGTTTCACTGTTGTTACTTTGCTATTGCTACTACCAAACTGTTGCTACTGATAAACTTCTGTGAGCAAGAACTATTTCCAGGTGCAGCTGAACTGACAACTCAGTTGTTAAGGCTTGCAAGTATTCTTTGGCTCCCCTTGTGTCGAATCAATAAATTGGGTAATACTACCCGCGAAGACTATTGTGATCCCCTACACTTGTGGGTCATCAAGACTATTTTGTGACACCGTTTCTGGGAAGCATAGCTTTATTTGTAAGTTCACTTGGATCTATTATTGTTCACTGCTACTCCTTTCATCATGGGGAAGCCTCGTGATGGAAAGTTCCCTATTTTACCATCCACTACAAGAAGAGGTAATGTCCTAAACACCTCTGCTGCTCTTGATTCACCGTCTATTATAAGTAAGCTTGTCACACCACCACCACATACTCATGCTACACACACTGCTACTCCTGCTGAGTCTGAAACTGCTTTTGATACTCATGATGTTAATTCTATTGTGCTTGACACGAGTGGTTCATTAGGTCCTTTCCTAGATGCTACTATGGCTAGTCTAGGAAATACCAAAACTCCTAGTGAAGACACTGTTACACCTGTTAGCTCACCTGAGTCTAGAGAGAGTTATGATATTAATGATGGCTATATTGAGTTTACTGATGAATTTGTTGAAGAGTGGCGAAACACACATGGTACTAGTGCTATTAAGAGTCTCATTGCTAGACGCACCATTATTCCTAAACTATCCTCTGATCCTAAGTTTGACACTTCTCCCATAGATATTAAAGATAAAGATTATGAGTTCTCTCTTGATTTATCCTATTTGGACATTGTTGAGAAAGAACCTTTCTATGGGACTGAAAATGAGAGTGTTGTGGCTCATATGAATGAGCTTTCTACTATGAGTGCTTTATTCTCTGATGATTTTAAGATGCGCAAGTACTTTGTTACTAAGATATTTCCTTTTTCACTAAATGGAGAAGCTAGGGCTTGGTTTAATAGATTACCTCCTGGTTCCATTGATAGTCCTGATTCTTTGATTGCTTCTTTCTTCCAGAAATATTTTCCTCCTAGTGGTATACATGCTGCTTTGGAGAGACTTTTTGATTTTAAGCAGGGAGAAGAAGAGAAATTGCCTGAGTCATGGACAAGGTTATGTGCCTTGATTCATGCACATCCTGGATGTCCATTACCTAAGAATGAGCTTCTTGATATTTATTATAATGGACTAACTGATGATTTTAGGACATACCTAGATAGATTTTATGATTGTGTTTTCAGGAAAATAACTCCTACAAATGCTGAAGAATTAATGGCTAAGATAAGCAAGAATTATGATGATTGGACTTCAACTGAGCTGAATGCACCTGAGCCTATTACTCCTAAACCAGATGTTCCTGAACCAGTTCCAACACCAACACCAAAGAAGAGAGGAGTTATTGCATTAAATGATGAAGTGATGAAGGAAGCTAAGAAGTGTCTAAAGGAGAAAGGTATTAGAGCTGAAGATGTGAAGAATCTACCTCCTATAGAAGAATTATGTATGCCAATTCCCCAATCATCTACTATTGAGTTACACTCTCTCCAGCACTTTGATGAAGGTGATATTCCTTATGGTAACGCTCCTGATCAATGTTTAGAGGAACTTGACATTTTTATTGTCAAGCAAGGTAATTTTAATAAACAAGTTCAGAATCATTTGTTAGAAAACTCTAGAGCTATTAAAGAGTTGAAAGATATTGTGGAAAGAACTTCTAATGATATTAAAATGCTTTGTAAACACTTTCAAATGGTTCAAACCCAATTTGATCAACTTGCTAAAGTACAAAACTATATGCTAGTTAATGCTTCAAGGGATAAACATGCTTATGGAATTAGAACTAGGAGTGGTATGGCCACTCAAGATCCTTTATATCCTGATGGACACCCTAAAAGAATAGAGCAGGATTCCCAACAAGGTGAAGATAGTGGTAGTCCTTGTGAGAGAAAGAAAAAGAAACATATAATAGTTGAGGAACAACTTTAACCTGCTATAGATCCTAATAGCATATCTGTCTCTGATGCTGAAACTATGAGTGGTAATGATAAAAATGATGCTCCCGAGGAGGAAGTTGAGGAAGAACCTGAAAAGCATACTAAGAACACTAGGTACACTAAGGAAGATTTTATTGCTAATAGACATGGTAAAGAGAGAACCTTGGGTGCAAAAACCTATGCCTTTTCTAGGTAAGAAACACAAGTCAAAGGAGGAGGAACACTACAACAAGTTTTGTGAGTGGATGAAGCCTTTATTTTTGCAAATTCCCTTGAATTATGCTATTAAGTTGCCTCATTACTCAAAGTATATGAAGTATATTGTCTCTAATAAAAGGAAGATTCCTAATGAGGAGATTTATACTTTGCTTGCTAATTATTCCTTCAATGGTAAGGTTCCAAAGAAACTTGGAGATCTAGGTATACCAACTATTCCTTGCTCCATTAAGAACAATTATGTTAGAACTGCTTTATGTGATTTGGGAGCTGGAGTTAGTGTTATGCCTTTTTCTCTCTATAAGAAACTCTAGCTAGAAAAGTTAATACCAACTGATATATATTTGCAAATGGCTGATAAGTCAACTACTATTCTTGTTGGTATATGTGAGGATGTTCTTGTTCAAGTTGCACATAATTGCTTGGTTCTAACTGATTTTGTTGTGCTTGAAATGCCTGAAGATGATAATATGTCTATTATTCTTGGGAGACCTTTTCTTAATACTATAGGTGCTGTCATTAATTGTAATCAAGGGAAAGTAACTTTCAATATTAATGACAAAGAGCATATTGTCTATTTCCCCAAAAAGGTTGCTAAAAGCTATGGCCTGAACTCCATTCAAAATATTGAGAGCATCAAGGTTGGAGAAATATATTGTCCCATTCCACAAGAAAATTTTGAAACTATTATGATTGGGACCATTGCTATCAATCTTGAGGTAACATAATCACTTGGTGGAATACAAAATTTTGTCTCATAAAATATTGTTTTGGTAACAAGACTTGATCAACCTTGTTAACAAAAGGATTTTAATGAACAAAATAATGTTTTCACTATGGTTTTACTTGTTTTATTTTGTTGGGGGGTGACCCCGGATAGGGTCAAGATAGGGGAAATACGAAAGGAGTTTCCCACATGTTAAGCCGAATTACTGATTGTGTCGGCCAAATCCTGTAAGATCTGGCCGAGATAAGTAGAACCATGGCACAGATAGAATGAACGCCTTAGTCGGCCGACATATGAGCTATGTCGGCCGAATGAGGCCAATTAACTTGTATGCAGGTGAAGGCCGAGCCGAGTTATGCGAGATAAAGCCAAGTAACATGAAGCTTGCAGGAGAAGGAGGTGCCTATAGTCAACCCCTAGTCTCTGGCTAAGAGGAATCTAGACAGGGCCAAGCGCAAAGGACAGTGAGGCAGCCCGAGGCGCGCATGTGAATGGTTCTAGAACATTGCCGCTGATAGATGGGTGACAGGGAAAGGAGGCCGCCGAGTTACCACTCCGGGACAAGCATATTCCAAGTATATGCTTGCCCCGTCATCCCTAGAAGGAACCCATGAACCTCTTTATAAGGGGGGACGCGGGCTCCTGAAGGGGCATCGATTCATTCCATGTCGAAAGGCTCGTGTAGTGGTTTCCTTCTTCTCGATAAGACAGCTCTAGGAGCACTTGTAATCCGAGAGGAGATGAATTAAGATTTACTTACAGGATAGTTGAGTGTAGAAATTACTACATCTTCCCTCCCCGGATCCCTCTAGCATCCATTGGCCCCATATTTTAACCTATCCATGGCATCTACCGTGCCACCACCACGACAGTTGGCGCCCACCGTGGGGCCAGCAGCGGTGCTAGCTGGAGTCAAGATCCGGACGGGAAACTTAATCCATACCGGCGAGCGGGTTGTCTCTGGTTTAGTCCAGAGATTTGATCTCTGGGACTATGTCAGCGATAACGCTGGTAGCTTCAGGAGG
This sequence comes from Avena atlantica, assembly GCA_910589765.1. Classification (NCBI taxonomy): domain Eukaryota; kingdom Viridiplantae; phylum Streptophyta; class Magnoliopsida; order Poales; family Poaceae; genus Avena; species Avena atlantica. The sequence goes on from OU342733.1 coordinate 469,631,193, forward strand.
AAAGCACCTCCGCGCAACGGCGTCTTCATCAATCTGGGCGCGCACAAGGTCTACGTCGGCATCGACACATCCTGCATCTACCCTCACTGAGTCATCGAGGCAGGAGAGCCTCCCCTCAATACTCCTAGCGGAACACGTGGCGCACGCACCGTTGGTAGCGTCGAGGTGATGGTGACGGCCGCAGCACCAGCAGCGGGAGCGGGCGCCGGACCAAGCAGGGACCTGGCGATAGGAGCGCAGAAGGCCACGAAGCAAGTAGTCCCACAGCCCACCGAGGTAGATCCACCAGCAACCAAGTCAGCCGAGGTGCAGGAGGTGACCCCGAAGGTGTCAAGGGTAAGATGGCCACCTCTGGAAAAGCCAGAAAATATCCTTCAGGCAACTATAGACAATCTAACTATGCCTGTGGCGCTGATACTTGATCCGGCTAACGCACATGCGGAGTTAGAAGAAACTAGACAGAAAGTGCTAGAAGAGGCAAAAAAGGTGTCGGCCCTGCGGGAATCCTTAAATAGGACCCTGCGAGAATATGCTAGGGCAAACAAGCTATATGTAGCTCCTGAGCGAGTAGATGAATTGAGGTTAAGAGGAAATAACCTCATGAATGATATCAACAAAGAACATGAGGATCCTCGAGATGATTCGGTTGATCCAGGCTTGCCGAGGTATAGTACCCCGGCAAAGAACCTGAGGGCGGCAAATGCCGCAGCCCTGGAGTTGGAAGGATTAAGTGGGGAGTCCCAGCAAAAACAACAAGAAAGAGTAAATGAGCTGGTGCACATTGCAAACCAGCAGAATGAGGAAATGCTTAAGGTTGACCCGACAAGGCCAGGAGCCTCGCGCATGGTTCATTCGGCAGGAGCAGCCCCCGCACTTTCTGCGGCAGCAGCGTCCTCACCCAGAAACAATGAGCGAAGAGATAGGGCAGTGACTTCGGGAAAAAGAAATAAACAGATTGTCCCATATGACCCGGCACTAGCCGAGAAGGTCAATGAGAACAGGGGCAATAGTAGACGAGGTAACAGTGGGGATAGAAACCTCGGCCGTGCAAACAGAGATCATGGGAACCTCGGAAGGGGAAACCACGAAACCCATAACCCGGCAGAAGGAAGGAGGAACCTTCCACACGATCCTCAACCGAGGTATGAGCATCGGCAAGAACGAGAAGCGAGACCAGCTCACCGTAATCAGGCAAATGATAGATTCAATGATGGTTACTCGGATATCGAGCATGCGGAGCACGGTGGACATAACCTCTATGGAATGCAAGAGAGGGTCATTTATAGAAACTTGCCGTCAACTGACGCAAGACTGAAACTGGACATGTTATATCAATCCGAGCTATTGGAGGAGCAGGGTCCGCCTGGTCCGGCGTGTTTCGGACCTCGGATAATGGGCGAACCGCCCGTGCCAAACTTTCAATTGGCAAGAGGCACGGAAACATACAATGGGAGCACAAAACCACAAGATTGGCTAATTGACTATGCCACGGCGGTGAAAATAGCAGGTGGAAACTTACGATGGGCAGTGAGATACGTCCCGCAGATGCTGGAAGGACCAGCCAGAGTTTGGCTAAACAATCTGCCAACAGGTAGTATCAACTGTTGGTTAGATTTTGAAGAAATGTTTGTCAGCAATTTCACCAGTACGTATAAGAGACCCAACAGGCCTCAACAGCTCGCAATGTGCAAGCAGAAGCCAAATGAAACAGATAGGGAGTTCTTGACTCGGTGGTGTAACCTAAGAAATTCATGTGAAGGGGTCATAGAATCTCAAGCGATAGATTGGTTTGCTCAGGGTTGCCGATATGGAAGTGTGTTATGGCAGAGGTTGCAAAGAGATATGCCAACCACGTTGGCAGAAACCATCAGGATAGCAAATTCTTATGCTCTAGGGGATCCGACACAACCAGAATTAATGTGGCAGATCATCGGGAGCACCAAGATCAATATGTCAGGGATGCAGCCGGATCATCGCGGCGCAATGAATACCGAGGCAGGAGAAGAGAAGAGAGGCCGGATTACCGATACACTCCCAATCAGGTGGTCGCAGTTGTGCAGGATCAGCCAAGTGATGGGAACAATCAGCGACATAAAAATGGTCATCAGCAGTGGACGCCGAGGAATGAAGGGAAAAGACAGTGGACACCAGAACAGAAGAAGTAGTGGCAGGAAAGGCCGAAATACACGTTTGAATACATGCTAGATCAACCGTGTAAGTTCCACACTGCAAATCCGGCCAAGCCGGCTAATCATACAACTCGCCAATGCGCTTGGATGAAAAATGTGATGGAAAGCCCGGCGGGTATGCAAGTGTCTTCTCAGCAAGCGCACCAGCAGCAGCCACAGCTAACCGGAGCAAACGCACAGAAGTTAATGTTACCACCGCCCCTCCGAGATATGATAACTCGGACTGGAGGGATGCGGTGCATCAGGTGGTAAATCAAAATCAAGACGAAAGAGCAAACCCCGGGAACAATGGGCGTAACTATTACAGGGAACATCACCAGTCGTACTGTGTGTTCACAACAGAACAACAAGATAGACAGAGCATACATCACCGGCATATGGAAGTGAATGTAGTTATGCCGGCAGTACCGAGATACGTACCATGGTCAGATCAAGAGATAACCTGGAGCATAAGGGATCACCCGAAGATAATACCGAACCCAGGGTCGTATGCACTGGTGCTAGATCCGACATTTGTTGGGCCCAGCATCAATGTGAAATTCTCAAAGGTACTCATTGATAATGGAAGTAGTATCAACATTATGTACAAAGACACAATGCATAAACTCGGAATAGCGTAGAATATGCTATAGTCCACGAGAACCACGTTCCATGGAATAGTACCGGGTCTCTCGTGCGAACCCATTGGGAAGGTCCGAGTAGATGTATTATTCGGCACAAGGGAGAATTGCAGAGCGGAGAATTTGGAGTTTGAGGTGGTGGACCTAGAAAGTTGCTATCACGCTTTACTCGGACGGCCAGCACTGGCTAAATTCATAAGCAGTTGCCACATTACCTACTTGAAAATGAAGCTACCCGGGCCTCATGGGGTAATAACAGTAGCCGGAGATTACAGAAAATTAATGGAATGTGCTTCAGCCGGATCAAACTTGGCCGAGTCATTGGTAATTGCAAGGGAAAAAAGAAGGATTCAGGAAGTAGCAGCTCTGGCGCAGTCGGCACAGCTGAATATGCCGGCATTATCCAACCCGCATGGGAGTGTCTCTTTCCAGCCAACTAAAGAGACGAAAAAGATCCAGATAGATGAGCAATTCCCAGAGCGCACCATCTAAATTGGAGCTGGCCTCGATGCCAAATAGGAAAGCAAGCTCACCAACTTCCTCCGTGAGAATCGGGATATCTTTGCATGGTCGACTCAGGACCTGCAAGGTGTGCCGAGGGAGTTGGCTGAGCTCTCTTTGCATGTAAGGCCAGGAGCAAGGCCGGTGAAGCAACCTCTCCGCCGCTTCGCCGAAGACAGGAGAAAAATAATAGGGGATGAGATAGCTCGGCTCCTTGCGGCCGGGTTCATCTTGGAAGTGCTTCATCCGGATTGGCTATCAAATCCGGTGTTAGTAGAAAAGAAAAAGGATGACCCGAATGTAGCCGTCGTATGGCGAATGTGTATCGATTACACGAACCTCAACAAGGCGTGTCCCAAAGACCCTTTTCCTTTACCTAGGATAGACCAAGTCATTGATTTGACCACTGGTTGTGAACTGTTGTCATTTGTATACGCATATTCTGGTTTCCACCAGATACCGTTAAATTCGGCCGATCAAATAAAGACTGCGTTTATTACCCCATACGGGGCTTATTGCTATGGCACCATGCCACTCGGCCTGAGTAATGCAGGAGCAACATACCAAAGATGCATGCAAAAGTGTCTACATGACCAGATAGGGAAAAAAGTACAAGTGTATGTAGACGATGTGGTTATAAAAACCAAAGAGAGCAAAACGCTCCTTGATGATATTCGGCAGACATTTGCAAACTTGAGAAGATTCCGAATGAATCTTAACCCGGAAATGTGTACCTTCGGTGTGCCAGCTGGAAAATTACTCGGTTTCCTCGTGTCCAGCCGAGGTATAGAGGCAAATCCAACTAAAATCCGAGTAGTTGAAAGAATGGAACTGCCGAAGTGTCTGAACAATGTACAAAAATTCACGGGATGCCTGGCTTCGCTGAGTCGATTCGTATGTCGGCTAGGGGAAAAGGCATTACCTCTATATCAATTGATGAAAAAATCTGATAAATTCATCTGGACACCACAGGCTGATAATGCATTTCATGAGCTAAAAAAGATGTTGGTCACAACACCGATCATGGCCTCTCCATTGTCAAAAGAACCTATGTTACTATATGTAGCCGCCACTAACAGAGTGGTAACTGCTGTGGTTGTCGTGGAGCGGAATGAAGGGGATAAGTCGATACAAAGGGCGGTATATTACCTAAGTGAGGTATTATCAGCATCAAAGCAAAACTACCCGCACTACCAGAAGATGGCTTATGGAGTATACATGTCGGCGAAAAAACTCAAACATTACTTCTAAGAACATCCGATAAAAGTGATCTGTGAAGCTCCCATAGCCGAGATATTGAGTAACAAATATGCAAGTGGCCGAATAGAAAAATGGGCAATCGAGTTATCACCCTATGCTCCGCAATTTGATAGGCGAGATGCGATCAAATCTCAGGCAGTGGCCGACTTCTTTGTGGATTGGGCCGAGGTACAATACGAGCCCCCATTGCCAGATCCGAATTATTGGACAATACATTTTGATGGATCCAAGCTGAGAAATGGGTCAGGAGCAGGAATAGTATTAACTTCGCCGAAAAAAGATCAGCTGAAGTACGTACTGTAGATACATTTTGCTGCATCAAACAATGTGGCCGAGTATGAAGCGCTCATCCATGGATTAAAAATGGCAAAAGAGATTGGAATACGTCGGATCCTATGCTATGGGGATTCAGACCTGGTGGTACAACAAGTATCAGGCAATTGGGACGCACTAGATGCGAATATGGACCTATATAGGTTTCATGTGCAAAAAATCAGTGGTTATTTTGATGGGTGCAAGTTTCACCACATACCTCGGGCGGAAAATGACGCTGCGGACACACTGTCGAAGCTCGGATCAACTAGGCAATCAATTCCCCTGGCCATTGCCCTAGAGCACCTGAGAAAACCATCAATCACACCTTTGCTAGAATCCGAGTCAATTCGTATCTCGGCAGAGCTGATAGAAGGAAATGTGCCAATGGAAATTGACAAAGAGTATGACCCGAACTCTATAAGGGCGAACCCGGCCGACACACGAGTAAACACGGAAAAGCCCAAAGCAGTTATGTCGGTGGAAAATATGGAAATCGAAAATGAAACTATCCCAGAGAAAATCACGCCGATATGGGCGCAACCCATATTTGCATTCCTTAAAGAGGCAATCTTGCCGAGTGATGAGGTCATGGCTAGAGAGATAGTGAGAAGAGCAAAAGCCTACACAATCATAAACAATGAGCTGTATAAGAGAAGTGTCATAAGCGTACTGCAACGATGTATTGACTCGGCAGAAGGGCGGAAAATACTCCTGGATATACATCAGGGAGAATGTGGGCATCACGCCTCATCTAGAGCCCATTTAGGCATGGATTTTATTGGCCGACTGTGTTGAAAGAAGCAAAGGAATTAGTAGAAAAATGTAATGGTTGCCAGAGATACGCCAGCAAGATACATTTGCCTGCTTCCGAGTTAAAAAAAATACCAATCACTTGGCCATTTTCTGTTTAGTGCTTGGGTATGGTAGGCCCGTTCAAGACGGCCCGAGGCGGAATTACTCACATTCTAGTCATGGTGGACAAATTCACAAAGTGGATCGAAGTGAAACCAATAAGAAAATGTGATGGACCCACAACGGTAAAATTCCTCAAAGATATTATCCTGAGATATGGGTATCCACACAGTGTTATCATGGATAATGGCACAAACTTCACTGAAGGAGCCTTTGCCAGGTTCTGCCAAGAGAAACACATAAGACTGGATGTTGCCTTGGTGGCTCACCCGACACCAAATGGGCAAGTAGAAAGATCAAATGGACTAGTATTGTCAGGAATAAAACCCCGGCTTATCGAACCACTACAAAGGTCAGCAGGATGCTGGATTGAGGTGCTTCCAGAAGTACTATGGAGCCTCAGGACCACCCCAAACAGATCGACAGGGTATACCCCATTCTTTCTAGGATATGGGGCAGAAGTTGTGCTTCCATCCGACATAATGCATGACTCGCCAAGAGTAATCCAGTACACAATTGCCGAGGTAAACGAAGTATCGCGGCAAGACGATGTGGATTTGCTAGAAGAAGCAAGGGAATTGGTATTGTCAAGATCAGCTATTTATCAGCAAAATCTCAGACGATATCACAGCAAAAAAGTCAATCCGAGAGTTTTTAAAGAAGGAGACTTGGTTCTTCGGCTAGTGCAACGCACAGCCGGCATGCACAAACTCTCACCTCCATGGGAAGGACCATTCATCGTGAGTAAAGCATTACACAATGATGCATATTACCTGATCGACGCTCAGTCACCAGAAAAGAACAAGGCAAACAAAGCCGGAGACAAATCAAAAAGACCATGGAACATAGCCTTACTTCGCCCGTTCTACACTTAAAAGCCATATATTGCACGTCGCGATATGACGCACCAAACCGGAGTATCAAACATGTATTAAACCTCGGCACCTCGAGAAGTGACTCGGGGACTGCACCATGTTATTTCTTATTTTAAATTATGTATTAAACCTCGGCAGCTCGAGCAGTGACTCGGGGACTGCGTCATGTTATTTCTTATTTCAGATTATGTATTAAACCTCGGCACCCCGAGCAGTGACTTGGGGACCGCATCATGTTATTTCTTATTTTGGATTATGTATTAAACCTCGGCACCTCGAGTAGTGACTCGGGGACTGCCCCATGATTGTTTCTCATTTTGAATTATGTATTAAACCTCGGCACCTCAAGCAGTGACTCGGGGACTACCCCAATTTGCTGATCATAACTCATAAGAAGCAATGTAGGCTTGCCTCGATCGTCAAAGGAATAACAAGGAGAAAACAACTAACGATTTCTAAGGGTAACAACCTTAGCAAGTCGAAGTGTAGTAAGGGATACAAGCCAATCTATGAGATTAGATCATTGAACTTCAAGTAGAAATTGTGAAAACAACAACTATACAACCAAATTTACAGAAGGCAAGCAAAATGGATGCCGAATGAAGGTCAGCCATATGGGAGAATATGATCTAGCTTTACGGAATTAAAATTGGGCAAAGCAAAGATGTGAAGCAGATAGATTCACTTAGATGAAATGACAATAGTTACCATCACCAATGCCTCAGCGGCACAAGGCAAAAAGTTTCAAACTGCACCAAAAGACGGACAATTGTTTCACAGACCTCATACACCGGCATACCGGGGACTTAAAGTAAATAAGAGTTTTTGGGCCTAGACACCGGCGGAGGCCAAATCACCCTTAGCAGGGGCAGTAGCATTGTCAGGAGCATCGGGCACGGGTATCTCGGGCGTAGGAGGAGTGACTTCGGTTTCCTTATGAAGGGTATCTTCAGGAACTGGGCGCTCTGAGGTTGCTGGCGCTTCAGCAGAAGTTACCTCGGCATCAACAGGAGTCACAGTACCTTCTGAGGCAAGCCCCGGCTGCTGAGGAGCATCAACTTGGGCTCGAGAGGTTTCGGTTCCTTTGGAGGATGATCGTGTGTCATCACCCCCATCCGAGCTATCATTTGAATCATGGGCATTAGCCGACGCACCCCCCGACTCACCAGATGGATCTTCAGCTTCGGCGTCATCAGCCGAATTGGAAAGAAAACTCGGCCCCTCGATCCAGTTATGCACGTCAGCATACTCGATTAGCTGGAAGGCAGGGGCTTGACGGCGAGCAACAAACGCCGGGTCCTCGATCCAAGGGGAGCCAGTGCGCAGATTTATCAAGGTATCGAGAGAAATATCCTCGTACCAAGACAAAACAGCTGTAAGCGCCATATCTGCACCAGCCCTTCCGGCGGATTCCCTCCAAAGGTTGAGTTGAGTCTTAGATGTCATCAATCTCTCCACAAGAACTTCAACTTCATCAACAACCGGCGAATTCGGCCAAAGAACATGGTAGGATCGAATAGCTGCTTGCACCAAATCCCTTCCCATAACTTTCATTGGACCAATGGCAGCGCCAACCGCAATCAGAAATTCTTCAATAGAGTATTCCTGATTCGAAGTAATAGGAACACCTCGGCGAGCGCGAGCAGTAACCACTTCCTTGGAGCTCACCGGTTTGGCTTTGGGGAAATGATCTACAAGTAAAGGCACCATATAAGATTAGATGAGCAAAAGAAAAACATAAGTCGGCAAGGAATAGAGACTTACGATGAATATAATTCAGCATTTTATGAAGATCCTGGGACCAGTCAGCCCTATTCTTCTCAAAGCGAGTAATTTCCTCGCTCATCGCTTGATTCTTTAGGTCGACAGCATCAAGAAGTTCCTTGTCTTTCTGCAACTACAGACTTAGTCAATTCTTTTCTTCAGAGAATTCCTGATCAACCTTTTCCAACTCAGACTTCTGGGAAAGCTTGAGAGATTCAACTTCGACGCGTAACCGAGTTATCTCATCATCCTTCTCTTTGAGTTGAGCCGAATGATCGGCAGCTTGTTCTAAAAAATGCAGCATCATATCAGGCATAGGTATGCATTCTTGATGCGAAGCTGCAAGTGTTTGTAACTCGGCTATACCAAATCCGGAAGGTTGTAAGAAACCCAATATTTACCTCGGACAAAATTTAACAAATTAAAAAAAAGAGGAACTACCTTCAAGAGCGTCAACCTTCTTGGTAAGGCGGGTATTCAGATTGTTGATACTATCTACACACCAGCAGAGAGTCAATTAGCACGAAGAACTAGAAATATTACGAAACATAAGGAACAGTACACGGATTAGTTAAATTACCAGTTTTCTTCACAACGGGAACAACCTTCTCATATTTTTCTTGCAGTTTCCTGTGTGCGAAGAGCAACCTTTGAAATTCGGCTGTCCGCCGATCATGGGCAACCTGAATACAGAAGTCAGTTACAAGACTGGATATTCAAAGCTAAAATAGATCCGAATCTAGCAAGACTTGACCCGGATCTAGGTGGCTGGATATTCAAAGTTAAAGCAGATACGAATCATGTATAAATTGACTCAGATCTAGGTGGCTGGATATTCAGAGTTAAAGCAGATCCGAATCATGTATAAATTGACTCGGATCTAGGTGGCTGGATATTCAAAGTTAAAGAAAATCTGAATCAAGGAAAACTTAACTCGGATCTAGGTGGTTGGATATTCAGAGCTAAAACAAATCCGGATCAAGCAAAACTTGATTCGGATATGAATGAACCATGGTTAATCTGAGTCATGGAGGAAATTGACTTAGTAAGTAATGCATTTGAAGCCTGACAAAGCTTCCAAACGAACAACAAATTATTCGGTTGCAAGCTTCAGGGACTAGTGTGTATATGATAACATCTGAATAATAGACAAAGTATCAATGTAAGCGCTTACCTGATTCATTTTGTCGCTATCAAGGACAATCTTAGCAGCCATGTGCAAACGACTGCTGATGTCGGAAAGCTAAAATGGTTGACTACTCGGATTGCCTTCAAGTTGATCGGTGGCATTCCAATTATTGGCATACTCCACCAAAGAGCCGAGGCTGTTACCGCTCTCGGTACGGGTCAACACCTTACCTCGAGCCCCTTGCGTAAATACCGCTGTTGCCGGCCTCTTGTGAAGAGTAAGTTGAGTGTCGGCAGTAGGGGCGACGCCAGGTTTAGCAGAGGAAGCTCCCTTGCGAAGAGCTTCAGCGATGCCGGGCTGAGAAGAGCTGGTTGGCCCTTTTTGAGATGCCGACGGCTTAGTAACAACGACTTTCTTGCCCTTACTAGGGACTTCGGCAGGGGCAACACCTGCAGCTTCAGGAACCACATCCTTGGCAAAAGGGGGAACTGTAGTGTCCAAAGGGACTGAAGTGGTGGTATCCTTGGTAGGAGTTGGAGTAGGAACTGGAACTGCAGTGGTCAAAGGGTTGACGAGAGAAACCTCGACTGTCTCATGAGAGACAACAGGTTGAACTGGCTGATCCGACACATGGGTTACGTCGGCAGAAACAGTGGGAGCAATAGGCTTGTCAGGCTGAGGCGTTATGTTGGTTGGCGAAGGAGGAGAATCAACACGAGGAATGGGAACCCGAGTATCCTCTGGAGGAGGGGGAGAAGACGGCCGAGTTGTATGGCTTGTCATGCTAGGACCACTTGGCTTTGCAGAAAGAGGAGCTCTGCATAGGGAATAAAAGCCGAGTTGGAAACAAAGAGAGAAACAAGAAATACAAGTAGAAATAAACTTACCCAGTAACTCCAGGCATGGTCTTGCACTTTGGAATATGCTGGGAAAATTTCTTGGTTCGCTTCTTGGGCGCAGCACCAGAAGGGTCCATTGAAGCGGGGCGCTTATTCAAAGCAACAGGAGCCTCGGAAGCAAGAGGTTCGGTGTCGTGCACCTGACCAGCTTGGTTAGCTAGGAAAGGAGCCGGAAATGCGTAAGATATAGGCACCACGACAACTACCTCAAGAATTTGGACGTTGTCCGAGTCACCTTCATCCGCGTGGGCCGAGGTCTTGCTCCGGACACGAACAGGAGCAACATCCGACTTAGGGACAAGCTCCTCCGAGTCAGGCTCTCCGTTATTCGGGGTATTGCGATCAGCGGTTCATGGAAGAGCCAAAACCTCGGCATCTTCCGTCTTCTGCTCCGTAAACCTCTGCGGGAGTAGTAAATTAGAATTAGCAAAAGAACAATCCCAAAAGCGATTCGGAAGAAAACACAAGTGTTTAAATTTACCTAAGGAGGGGGATTCCCGCGAGAAAATGGCCTCAATCCCCATGTCCATTCTTCCGGCATATCGGTCTTAAAGATAGCCCAGACGCGCTTATAGATGTGATAATCATCGAGCTCAACCGTAGATACTCGGTTGGGATCCAGAGGACCAATCATATAATAGAGCTTATGAGTGCGAAGCTGAAAAGGGCAGATTCGGCTGCTGATGAATGCGGTCATCAGATCTTCACCACGGAGCCCGACGCGAATCAGTTCTTTGAGCTGAATCTCAAAGGCCTTGGCAAGGGCATGACTTTTCCTAGGATTATAGTTCCAATTCTTCTTGGAGGGGGGACCGATAGAGAAAGCGGGAAGCCGAATCTTATCTTCCTTCCCTGTATTTTTGACATAGAAAAATGGCCTATGCAATTTCTTACAAGACTCAACGCCGGCGACACGGGGGAACTCAGAGTTTCTCCGAGGTGTAATGGACGCAGCCCCGCATTGGGTAAGAGATTTCTCATAAGGTTGAAGAGATTTGTCCGGAACAACATTGGTTCGGATCTGAAAGAATTTGGACCAGACATGTACGAAGGGCCAGAGGCTGAAATACCCCTCAGAGGCCGAGATAAAGGCCGACAGAGAGGCAATGGCATTAGCCGTCAAGTGATGTGGCTGAAGGCCGAAGTAATCAAGGAATCCCCTAGCAAAGTCACTAAGAGGGAGGCCGAATCCGCGAGCGAAGTGGGACATGAAAACTACATACTTGCCCTCGTTGAGTACATGCGAGGATTCTTTGCCGGGTAAGCGACAGCTTACCTCGGCAGGAATTCGGCGTGTTCTAATTAACCATTCTACCTCACGGCGAGTAATGGAGGAACCCTGCCAGGAACCCCGCTCTGGACCAGACGCAAAGTCATCTTCCCCGACAAGAGCATCGCTAGCGGAGCTAGACATAGGCTCGTCGAAGGAATCGACAGAGGAGAAACAAGCGGCGGGGAGAGGCCTAGAGGTGCGGGGCCCCGTCGTGATTCTAACGAGCGCGGCGGCGGAACGGAAAAAGAACCGCCGCGGGGAATCTAGGAAAACAGAAGGGATGCCTACTGCGGAGACCTAGCGGCGGAGCCGTAGGAAAACTCACCGGCGAAGGCACCGGAGCAAGGGCACTGCTGCGAGGTCGCGGGGCCGGAGAACAGCAGCGTGACCGTCGAGGAGGTCGACGATGGCGCAGCCACTAGCACACGAACAGAGGAGGCGGCGTGAGGAAGAAGATGAAGGGTAAACGAAGGGGGAAAGTGAATCGTCTAGCCCCGCTCCCCTCTTTATAACTGTGCAGTATTAGCGGTAGTGGGATCGTGGTTGCGCCACGATAACCACGTAATCGCGCGTGTGGCGAAACCGTTCGCAAGTAGTGGAGCCACACCAAAGACCACACAGCGCAGGAGAAGATCGGGCCTCCTGACCGATGCGACCGTACTCGAGGTGTCACTGCGCCGACGCGGCGGGCGCAGTAACCACTGTATCTTGCCAGTGGACACTGTAGAGGAACAAAAAACTAGAGAATAATGATGACTATTCCATGTAGGACGAAGCTTACCCAGGAAGCCACGCGAATACCTCAAACGAGGGGGGGGGGTAACTCGGAAAATAATCCGCAGAGGGAAAAAGATGAAAAGGGCAAGAGGATGGTGAATTAATAATGTCGTCTAAGAGATACCGATGAAAGAAAGAAGAATGTCGAGAAACTGATGTGGCCCGGCCGAGGTTTTCCGGCAGGACCACACCAGCTTTGGGGACTAATGTTGGGGGGTGACCCCGGATAGGGTCAAGATAGGGGAAAGATGAAAGGAGTCTCCCACATATTAAGCCAAATTACTGATTGTGTCGGCCGAATCCTGTAAGATCCGGCCGAGATAAGCAGAACCATGGCACAGATAGAATGAGTAACGCCTTACTCGGCCGACATGTGAGCTATGTCGGCCGAATGAGGCCAATTAACTTGTATGCAGGTGAAGGCCGAGCCGAGTTATGCGAGATAAGGCCGAGTAACATGAAGCTTGCAGGAGAAGGAGGTGCCTATAGTCAAACCCTAGTCACTGGGTAAGAGGAATCTAGACAGGGCCAGGCGCAAAGGACAAGGAGCAGATCAGTAGAAGGGCAGACGAACGTCACGGAGGTGACAGTGAGGCAGCCCGAGGCGCGCATGTGAATGGTTCTGGAACATTGCCGCCGATAGATGGGTGGCAGGGAAAGGAGGCCGCCGAGTTACCACTTTGGGACAAGCATATTCCAAGTATATGCTTGCCCCGTCATCCCTAGAAGGAACCCAGGAACCTCTTTATAAGGGGGACACGGGCTCCTGAAGGGGCATCGACTCATTCGACGCCGAAAGGCTCATGTAGTGGTTTTCTTCTTCTCGATAAGACAGCTCTAGGAGCACTTGTAGTCCGAGAGGAGAGGAATTAAGATTTACTTACAGGACAGTTGAGTGTAGAAATCACTACATCTTCCCTCCCCGGATCCCTCTAGCATCCATTGGCCCCATATCTTAGCCTACCCATGGCATCTGCTGTGCCACCACCACGACATCTTTCACTTTTCTCCTTCCTAGTCTTTGCTCTTTCTCTTGTTAGCTTTAGTCTTGCTGGTTGTTTGCTTGTTAGAGTGTCTTAGAGCTGCTGTAGTTTGGTTTTTGTTTGCTTTGCTTCTTCTGAAAAAACTGTTTCTGCGAGAAAAACAATTTTCATACACTGAAAATTGGCCAAAAATAAATTTTCCCGAAAAATCCCAGAAAAGTCAAAATAATTTTTTCCTTGAAAAAGGGGCAGAGGGACACCTAGAGTGACCCAGGGGGCCACCCCAGGCCACCACACCCATGGTAGGCGCGGCCTACCTAGGGGTGGCGCCTAGGGGGGGTCTGGCCCACTTGGGCCCCTCCAGCCCGCCTCCTCAAAGACACCTTTCTCTCTCCCAAAAAACACCGGAAAACTTTCTCTATCTCGAGTTCTTGCTGTTCTTGCTCATGATTGTCGATCTCCTTGTTCAGCCAATCTCAAGTGCTGATTTTTGGAGATTTTGCTCCTTGGTATGTGTCTCCTCCACTTGTCCAATTAGATTTGTGATTGGTAGATTGTATTTTGAGTATTTTATTGCTATAGGTGCCAGGTTGTTTGAGCTTGCATGCTTGTTCTATGCTTAGAAATTTCATTTTGATGCATGTGTAGCCCTCTAGCAAGTTCCTATAGTAGTTGCTCATCATTTATCAACTTAGAAATCACTTGGTTTGATGTTTGTCTAAAAATTTCAGAATTAAAGAAAGGACATGGACAACCACACATTTGGTGAAATATTTGAGAGTGATGCACCTAGAAGGGCAAGGCTTCCAGGTTCATCCACCAGTACTAGACCCTCATACAATGAGGATCTCATTACTCCGCGATTTGGTGACGAGGGAGATGAAGGGGATGCGCACCCCTCCACCTTTCCTTGCCGAACTTTCTTGCGGGATGCTGGGATTCTTGATGATTTTATGACCTTGGTTCGCAGGACTGGACTAACAAGTTACATGCAGGAAGAGAGCACACAGTATGATCTTCTCACTAAAACATTTGTGGAGAGCTTTTCTTTTACTAACAGCTTGTTCAAGCCAGACGTTTCATTCAAAATTTATGGCATGGCTTATTCTATAACTTTGAAGCAATTTTGTAAGGCCCTGGGACTTGGTACAGCTGGTTCAGCAAAGAAGATTCCAGCTCAACCCGCTGACTTTTTGGAGCTTTACCGAGGAATAACCAATGATGATGACCGTAGAGCTCAACGAGGAAATATAAAGAATATTCAACTCCCATCCATCAGGTACTTTGCCTACTATCTTGCCACCGGTGTTCTTGGTAGGGAGAACACTAGTAATATTTCCAACTATCAATTGGCCTTCTTAGCTACTGCGCTCAACACTGAAGCTAAGGGACCCATTTATGGGGGAATTATTGCTACTCGTGTTGCTGCTACCTTGAACATTGCTGTTGATCCACATGATACAATTTTGGCTTCTTAGAGGCTTGATCTTGCTGCTATGAAGGCACATCACTTTGTCACCACTAGCTCTACCCTTGATAGCTTGGTTTATAGAATGATGTTTATTGACGGGGAAGAGAGAGAGAGAGATCCCTCTACCACAAACTACTTTGTTCAGTATTTCTCAGGGACCCTTGTCACGCTCCAAGGTGGAGATGGATGACAAGCTGCGCTTTCTTAACTTCCATGGACACTATCAGGAGGAAGCACCATCATGCGACCCCTTGTGTATTACACAGGGGAGGCCTCGAGCTCATACCAGGACGAGAGAGCTTCCTCGACATACTACGGAGGTGCATCTTCTTGGGCACCATGGGATTAAGCCCCGCTTAGGCCAAAAGCCTAAGCTTGGGGGGAGGTTTACCCACATCACACTCATCTATATATCATGTTCAGTCGGTTCTTTGTATATCCATTGTTTTCACTTTATTTTTGGTTTTTGTTGCTTCTTTCTCAAAACACAAAAATACCAAAAATATTTTCGTTGTTTCTCTTGGTTTGCTTCTTTGCTTTTTGGTTTTGGTTTGCCTTAAAAGAAAAATCCAAAAAGACTTTGCTTTGTTTTTTTTTCTTTGCTTGCTTGTTTCTAAAAAATCAAAAACACCAAAAATATTTGTTGTTATTCTTTGGTTTTTGAGTTATTTGCAGGGTTCAGCCGTCCTAAGTGGAGTTTTGGTTTTCATGTTATTATTCAAGTCACACAAGTGAAGGGCAATAATGAAGATTAAGAAAACTTGAGGAGTGGTAAGAGGCTGGTAACGAACTCTATTTGTTTTCATTTTTGTACATATACTCATCATTGTGAGCATGCTTAGCCTGTTTGTATAAGGTGTATGTCATTATGGATGCTTAGTAGTTCTTGCTTGCTTGTGATTAGCTCCAGCTTGCTAATAGTTTGTAGCTTGTTATATGAATGTTTGCTTGCATTGTTTTATTCATACATTGGTATGATATTGTGGTATCCTCCTCTGACTGTTCATGTGAATCGACTTGGCACATGCTTACACATGCATATGACTAAACAATAGTCAGTAAGGCTCGCTGATTTATTTTGCCTCGGAGTTCTTGTATCACTTTCATGCCATAATTAGTCATGTTTTGTTGCAAGCATGATTATAACAGTTATTGCTCTCTCATTTGTCGCTCCCTCTCTATTGATAGACTTCACTTGCACTGTGTATGAGCTCTACCTGTGCTTCAAACTCCCCAAAACCAATATTGCCAACAGTGTCCACCATACCTACCTATTAGCATTGTTTGATATTTCAGTGCATATTCAATATGCCTTGTTTTCTTCCAAAATAAAATGTTTGTCTGTTTTGAGAAAGTTAGTTAGTAAAACTCTCACGAACTTGATGGCACACTTTATTCCGCGCACTTAATAATTTTGAACCATTGTGACTTGTCCATGAAAGTTACATGCTTGTAAATTATATGCTGGGAGTCAGAAGAACCATGTTGTCATGGGAAACGCTTTCAACACTTTTTGGATATTTATATCCAGTTGATACCTTGCTCTTTTGTTTGCGGATGTCGTCGATGTGAAATAAAAGGGGGACTTGTGAGTTCTATACATTGTGTTAGAGAAACGCCTAGGCCGCTAGCCTAAGCCATGCCTAATCATGGTGCAAACTTGCAGAATCACCATAATGAGCATTTATGAAGCATCCTTAATAAAAAGCTATACACATAGTAAATAAAAAGATCACTGAGATGCTCATTGTCTGCTTGCCTTGTCATTTTGATCACGGGATAGCTCCTGTATCATGTGCAAGGGGTACCCCGTTGGCGGTTCTCTATGATATGCATGTATTTACAATGACAAGAACTTACAGGTAACCAAATTTGAGTAGCATGTGGTGCGGCCCTCGTACTCAAGGGACTTGGGATTTCCAGTTTATGGTATGTCAAGCATATGATTCAAAGTGGACCTCAATTTCACCTTAACCATATAAAGATGCCTATGATAGGGGCAATGAGAGCTCAAAGCTAATGAGTACCTTTATTTCAGCATTTGGAAGCCTTTCAAACTTTTCAAAACCATTTCACTACCTTGTTGAGTCACCACTTATTCTACGAGCACCTTCTTGAGAGCATAGTTGTCATTCTTGTGTTTGTTCCAAAACTTGGTTAATTATGCCATGACTTTGATGCTTGTATCTCTAATATCTTTATCTCTAGTCTTAACTTGAACTTCAGAGGTGCCTTGGCATTTATATTGTGCTCTTCAAACAAAGGCAAGCGAGATACCACTCTATCATACCTTATTATGAGCATTGCAATGTTCCTTATGTTTATGCTTCTTGCTACTTATTATTCTTGAGTTGGTTTCTCTTCATAGCTTGCATTGACTATTGAGTAGACTTATTTGCATGCTTATTATTATGAATTATCTAAGCATCTACTCCTGTGCTGAGAATATATACATCATATGAAGCAAAGTGTTCGTGAAAGTTCTTTTATCGCACTCAGTTTTCAACTGAATTGCTTGAGGACAAGCAATAAGCTAAGCTTGGGGGGATTTGATACGTCCAAAACGTATCTACTTTCTCGAACACTTTGCTATTGTTTCTCCTCTAAACTTATGTGATTTGGATACAACTAACATGGACTGACACTGTTTTCAGCAGAATTACCTTGGTGTGTAGTTTTTGTGCTAAAAATCAATTATCAGGAAAAATCCTGGAAAATATGCCAAAAATTATATTTCACCAGAAGATCCACGAATCCAGAAGACGAGACGGAGAAGGGGCCTAGGGGGGCCACACCCCTGCCAGGCGCGGGCCCACCATTAGTCGAGCTTAGGGGGTGTAGCCGCCCCAGGCACCCCCTCGGCCTCCCTCTGCGCATATAAGTTGCCTTTTGACCTAAAAACCGAGGGGGGGGCGATATTTTTCCAAAAAGAGTTCCGCCATGCCTCCGCCACCAGAAACCAAGATTCGGATCCAGAAACTCCGTTCTGGCACCCTGCCGGGACGAGGAATTTGGAGAGGATCATTGCCATCGTCATCACCAACGCATCTCCATCAACCATCCATGTTTCCCTCATCCATGAGTGAGTAATCCCCCGCTATAGTCTTAGGGATAGTAGGGATTGGATGAGTTCTATCATGTAATCAAATACGATCTGTTAGGGCATAGTGCCTAGTATCTCTATTAGTGCTATTTGACTTTGTTGCAACTTGTTGTACTTAATGCTTGTCACTAGGGCCCGAGTGCCATGATCTCAGATCTGAAGTTATTATTGAATCATTATGATAGTATTGTTTGTGATATTATCTGCAAGTTGTGTACACATATCATTGTCCGGATCCATAGGGCCCAAAGTGACAATAATTGGGACAACCGGAGGGGATGGATGTGGTGTGAGGATAACATGTGTTCACGGAGTGTTCATGCTTTGCTCCGGTGCTTTATTAAAAGGAGCACCTTAATTGCCAGTAGTTCCCTAGAGGCCCCACTGCCACGGGCTGGCTGGACAGAAGATGGTGTGCAAGTTCTCATTGCGAGCACGTATGACTATATTTGGAGCACATGCCTATGATTGTTTAGTACTAGGATGCTTTCTATTATTTATCTACAATGCCCTAGGTCTTGAAGTTACATGTTTAGACTCGTTCATGCAACGCCCGTCCATCCATCCCTATGCCTACCGCACTCGAATCCCACTGTTTACTGTTACTGTTACTATTGCTCCTGTTTCACTGTTCCTGTTACTTTGCTGTTGCTACTACCAAACTGTTGCTACTGATAAACTTCTGTGAGCAAGAACTATTTCCAGGTGCAGTTGAACTGACAACTCAGTTGTTAAGGCTTGCAAGTATTCTTTGGCTCCCCTTGTGTCGAATCAATAAATTGGGTAATACTACATGCGAAGACTGTTGCGATCCCCTACACTTGTGGGTCATCACGCCCCGACACGAGCATAGCCATCTGGAATCTCTTTGCAATGCCAGCGTGCTTCAGGTTCATAAGATAAAGCATAGCCGAGAGCTGCCTTGAAAGATAAGTTCATCACTCCCACATGTAGCTCACTTCTTGTCTTCTTAGTGATATTATCCACGGGGTAGCGATCTATCGGATCGGCCACCGTGGAAGCGATGCTGATTCTCCACTGAGATGGTCCACCGACACTTTCTTCTAGCCGCTGATGAGTTGGCCCTTGCTGGTGCATGATACGTCGGAAACGTATCTATAATTTTTTATGTTCCATGCTTGTTTACTATCTACTTTTCTTTGCTTTGTCCACACTTTGAGGTGTTTTTATATGTTTTCTGATACTAACCTATTAACAAGATGTCACAGTGCCAGTTGCCTGTTTTCTTCTGTTTTTGGTTCCAGAAAGGCAGAAAATCAATATTCTCGGAATTGGACGGGACAAAAGCCTAAGTCAATATTTTACCATGGGGAACACGAAGCCGGAGTACGAGACGGTGGAGACCCACCAGGGGGACACACCCCCTGTCCACGCGGGTGGTCCCACCCCGCGCCTGGGGAGGTGCAGCCGCCCTGGTGCCCCCCTGCTTCGCCTCTTCACCTATAAAGTCCCCCCAATGCCAAAATTGATAAAGTGGGTTAACCTCTTGGGTGGCCCGATCTTCACGGATCTCATGGTCAAATCGATGGGAAAGCGAGGGGAAAGGGAGAAGGTAGCGGAAGCAAACACACACCTCGCGAAGAACACGATGAACACATGCAAAAAATCACACGATACAAGGCCGATTGCTCCCGAACGGCGGCCACTGGTCCGATAGAATCCTCGCAAAGAAAGATCGGTCAACGTGCTCCCTCAAATCCACATCGGAGAGGGAAGAACACCTTGGGGAGGGCCTTGACAACTTGGAGACGAGACACTAAACTCCAAGGCCTTGTACAACGATGGATGCGTGATGCAAATTCCAATCGAGGTTGGTGAGGATAGTCGGTACCCTTGGTAAAAGGGATGAGGCAAAACTAGAGATTCCACAATGGGGTTGTCTTTAGTCTATCATCTATGCCTAAGGGATACATGAGGGGTGGGGGCTCTATTTATAGGCCAGCCACTAAACAAGGGGTAGTTTGGGGATAAACTAGGCGAATAGGTAAGTAAAGGTAATACATGGGCGGTGTCCTAACTGGTGCGCGCAGGCACTGCCACGACCGGTAGTACCGGTCCATGGGTCTAGTAGTACCGGGCACAAGCGGTAGTACCGGGCATGCGACCGGTAGTACCGCTCGGGTCTGGCGGTTGTTGGGCGACCCCTTCTGGCTCGTGTGGTCGTAGCTCAGCGGTAGTAATGCTTGACCGGTAGTACTGGTTCCGACGAACGGTAGTACCTCTTGCGGGCGGTAGTACCACAAGCCAGTGTCGGGGCATCCAGTGGCGATGGCGCAGGCTTCTATACGGGACAGTAGTACCGGTTATGTTGGGCGGTAGTACCGGTGACCGGTAGTACCGCTGATGGGAGCGGTAGTACCGCAGGCGCCTGCCTTCTTCCGTCTTCTCTTCCAAGCCACCGTCTTGTTGGGCTTGATGCTCCGGGCTTCCTCCCTTGCCTCCGTACTGGTTGGTGCGAACCTATCATGCTTATGTGACGGAGTATGAAGTAGCATACCATTTAATAGGGTACGAAATAGGCTCGCATAGAGGAACGGATTCACCTTTGGAGTCCATGAAGACTTGGCGTAACTTGGAGACCATGATGTGGAAACGAGCGTAGGTCAGGCTACATCAGCTCCCCCTTCAAAAAGAGTCATCCTCGACTCTACATGCTCATAACAAAGTAGACGAGGTCGAGAGACATTCTTGATCCTGGGGTTCACCATATAGTCGTCCTCGGGAAGATTGACTTGAAAACACTTCAATGTTCCTTCACCTTCCATGAAGCCTATAAAGCTCACGACAAAAGCGAAGCAACACTCAAAGCATATCCAATTCATGAAGATTATAGCATGAGTCCTCAAGTAGAAGGAAGTCACCTTAGCTTGTAGAGATAGCTCAATGAAGGGTAGCCATAGGTAACTCTCTTCGTTTCTTCTTGTTAACACACGGTCCATAGAGGTTGACGCGTATGCATTTGTACCTTCACACAACAAAGACCAAGCAAAATATGTTTGTGTGTGATAGAGGAGCATGTCATTTGTGGCATGTCCATTCCTGTTCACAACACTATTAGTGATACGTCGGAAATGTATCTATAATTTTTGATGTTCCATGCTTGTTTAGTATCCACTTTGCTATGTTTTGTCTACACTTTGAGGTATTTTTATATATTTTCTGGAACTAACCTATTAACAAGTTGCCACAGTGCCAGTTGCCTGTTTTCTTCTGTTTTTGGTTCCAGAAAGGCAGAAAATCAATATTCTCGGAATTGGACAGGACAAAAGCCAAAGTCATTATTTTCCCCTCAGCAACACGGAACCACGAAGCAGAGCTGGAGGGGGCCACAGGGTGGCCGCACCCCCTAGGCGTGGGCAAGCCCTGGAGGCGCCCATAGGGGGTGTGGGCCCCCTGGACCCCCACCGACCTTGATTCCTGCGCCTATAAGAAGCCTCCGACCCAAAAACCCTGGGCAATCCAGAAGAAATCCACGAAAACCTCCACAGAGCCACCGCCATCAAAAGGGAGATTCGGGGGACAGAAAGTCTCTGTTCCGGCACCCTGCCGGGACAGGGAAGTGCCCCTGAAGCCATCTCCATCGATCTCCATCTCCATCTTCATCACCGTTGCTGATTCCCATGATGAGGAGGGAGTAGTTCTTCCTCGAGGCTAAGGGCTCTACCGGTAGCTATGTGTTCATCTCTCTCTCTATGCATGATCTTGTTGTGGTCATGAGCTTTGTAATCTAGTAGATCTACCTTGCTACTCAAGTGCTTCAATAGATCTCTTCGCTCCCCATGTGTGTGAAAGTGGCAACGTGCACGCCATGGTGGCACTTAGGTTTGAGTCTACATAAATACTCTTTGTGCTTTAATAGATCTATGATTTTCCCCATGTGTATGAAAGTGACAGCGTGCATACCGTGTGTGGCACTTTGTCTAGATTGAATATTTTTTATGAGTTATATGTTGAGTTGGATGTCTCTATGAAATTGTCGTGTTTGTTGGAACCATCTAGCACTCAAGGTGACAGTGTAGGGTTATCTAGATTGGGGAAGGCGGACTTTGAGGTGTGCTGTTATAGCCCTATGTCACATCCCAAGATTTTCCAAATCTTGTAATGTGAAAATAAATGAATAAAATAAAACTTTTTTTGATTTTCAAGGCCAGAAGAAACTTTTTGAATTCAATTGGGACTTCAAACCAGTTGGATCAAATAAAATCCTAAAGAAAATTAAAAGAGTAAACATTTGATAAAAGAAAATAAATTTTTTTGGAACTACTATTTTAGATCTTTTAAATAAAAAGATTTGGTTTCAAAAGAAATAGAAGTTTTATAAATAAAGACTATTTTATAAAGCCAATTAAACCTTGGACAAACTTTTGAAAATAAAACATTTTGTTTTGATAAAAATAGCAAAGGTTTATTTAAAATAATTTAATAAGGAATTAATATCCAAATTTTATTTAAATAAAAGGCTTTACCATTTTAATTAAAACATCAAAACTTATTAAATTATTTTAAATAAGTTTTCCAAATATTTTATATTCTCAAATAAAACCTACTGAAGTGTTTTGGCTTTATTTTAGATTTCAAAATAAAGTTTTTAATAAAAACAAATCCTATTTGATTTAACAACTAAGGCCCACTTTATTTAATTAATAATGGACCCTAAAATAAAAGGTTATTTTGTTTTAAACCAGTTTTCCAAATATTCTTTATTTTCAAATAAAACCTACTGATATGGTTTTGAAAGTATTTGGATTTCAAATGAAGATTTGATTAAATAAACCAAACCCTATTTTATTAATAAACCATGGTCCACTTTATTTAATTAATAAATGGAACCTAATTTAAAATATTATTTTATTTTGGAAGTTGGTTTATGCTACTAAACAGAACCAAATTCTTAGTGCAAGGTTTGGTGATTATTTGATTTGATTTGGACATTGTTTGTTTGTTTGGAAATTCAAAACAGAAATTGGAAATGGAAAAAGAAAAGAGTTCAGCGCAGGAAAAATATAAAGAATAGGACAACCCAACCCAGCAGCCCAACAGGCCCAGAAACAGCCCAGTATTCCCTCCCCGAAAGAAAACGATTCGCACCTCGATTCTGACCCACACAGAGTATGACCAGTGGACCCTCCCCTCCTTTCTTTTCCCACTGACCGGTAGGCCCACTTTCCACTGTTCTTCCTCCTCACCGCGCGACCAGTTCTTTTCCTCCCTCGTCACCGTTGCAGGATTTGATTTCTCCGGCTTAATTCGCCATAACGCCGCGTTTATTCCTCGCGGTGATCAAGCACATTTAAACGCCAGCGCATCCTCTCTCGCTCCCCTCTGTTTCCTCCCCCAAGTGCGCCTCCAGGCCGCCTCAATTCCTCTCCGAACCCCCACTGGCTCCGACGAGCTCACATTCGAATTCCGGCCACCATCGTCATCCCCACTACCTCCTGAGCACACGATCTTGCTCGCCAATACCCTCTGCACCTCCCAGTACCTTTCCCTCGCTCGCGCTCGCCCTGCAAGCTCAGCAACGACTCCGCCAGAACAACTCCACCGTCTGCCTCTTCTCCGACGACGTCCCTAGGTAGTACCTGACCTCCCCTCTCATCCCCGTGGACACGATGATGATCTCCAAGCTCATACGAACCTAACAGCACCTTCTGTTTCTCCTAGGGCGCCCCCTATCCTCGCCCTCGATGACCTCCTCAACCGCCGAAGCCCAGCTCATCTCCGGCGAGCAATCAAGGACAGCCCCTTGCGCCCCTTCACCAACCAGTACCACGTTGAGCATCAGCAAGCGTCAACGATTCCGGTGAGCACCTTTTCCTCCTCCCTCGCTTCCTATTTCACCGGCGCCGCCACCGCCTGGTCGCTCCGCCGCCAACAGCCGCCGTAGCCCCGCTCGTCTAAGGTCGAGCACCCCACAGCCGTCCGATCCCGATCTGATGGATAGGATAGAATAACTTAAACGCGAAGCGGTACGTGTTCTGGGCCATACGATCTGCTTAGATCCAACGGTCTGCAGCGTGATCCACCCCGAACCGGTATCAGCCAGTGAGATAGCGACGCGTAGCCAGCTCGAGTTTAAAACAGAAATTGAAAACAGATTTGTTTGTAATTTTCAAACCCTTGTAACTTTCAAACCACACGCCCTTGCAAACTTTATATCGTTGAAATCAGGAGAACAAGCCCTAGGCAACCATGCCCTTGGTTTAGCAAATAGTATCTGTTAATTTACTTGTTTTTGCAGATTAATTTGTGTGCTTGTTTAGATTAGAAAAATTGTTTAAAAATGATTTTAGGGTTAAAACTTTTACAAAATGGTTTGTTGTGACCTTACTGACCCTAGGAACCAACCCATGGTGTTAAAAATGAATTTGGTGAAATTAGGATAGATTAATTGAATTAGTCCATTTATAGCCAAATGAAAATAAAGATTTTGGTTATGAAAATATTTTTATAAAGAAAACTTTGAGAAAATGTTTTGATCATAGCTACTGACCCTAAACACCAAGTTTTGGGAAACAACAACTTATTTGCTGAACAACTTAAAGTTGTTGCTTTGATAAAAATATTTTTCACCACATAAAATGATGAATGGATTTAAAAATGGTTCATGGACAAAACCCTTTTGCTAATGACTTTGCCACTTGACAAAATGACCATTAGGAGTTTTAAAATGTTTATGACCCATAAGGAACCACTTTTTCAAACAAAACAAAGCTTGGCATGCTTGCATGCATTTCTTTGACTTTGTCATTTTATGTGTTGTTTTGCTTGATTGGTAGATTGAGTTTGTGCCTTGCTTGATTGATTTGTAGTGACTTGAAGAGTGTGATTGTTGCAAGGACAAGGAGTGAACCTATACCCTCTACCAAAAAGGCAAGTGATGCTTCATACTTTTTGTCCCATTACTTTCTCTATGCATTAGTGATTTTTCTAAGTAAAACTTGCATAGATTTTGCTAAGTATAGACCTTGCTATAAGAAAACCTAGTAGATGAATCCTTAGTAGGATTTTCCTAAGTTAAGATTCCTACTACTATCAAGCTTAGCCTAGCTAATAGAAAACATGGGTGGAAAATATATTCACACTATGGAAAAATCTCTAAGTCTGAGGACTTATGTTTTTGTGTAATAAAACAACTAAGTTAATGAATCACCTGGGTGGAATGGGCTTGCTTGGTGGTTTTTGGTTGAGTGGTTCACAAGGCCATGGACTTGGCTTGTGTATCTCACTTGTGGTATGCCACCCAGGAACAAAGAGATTTGAGATGTCAAATGTTGAGAAGCTTCAAGTGCAACCACTTGGCAATATGGGCTCTGCCGTGATCATATAGGTTGCAAGAACTTATCCATATGGACAGTGGGTGGTAGTGTTTGATAGGTTGGAGCGCGTCCATTTTGGTCTAAGGGAAGGCTTCTGAAAGATCTTGTCTTGGGAAACCAAGTCTTGTGGGGAAAGTGCACCACCTCTGCAGAGTGTAAAATCTAAGTACTTAGCCATGTCCCTGGTAAAGGACAATTTGAGCATCAAGACATGGAAGCAATCAAGAATCTCATCATTCAAATTTCTAAATTAAAATCTTGTGGATTGAACAAGGGTTGTTTGAAATCTTCAATCTTTGATGGAGAGATGCCTTGAAAGGATCTTCAAATCTTTGATTGAGAAAAATGTTTTTACCAAACAAAACTTAGTATTTTCAAATGTTAAGGAAAAATCTATTTTGAGCAATGCAAGCCTCAACCCCACTTAGCCAAATGCATATAGATGATAGACTCCACTATACTACCATAGTATCACTTGCCAATACAATTCAGATGTATTGACCCTTTGTGGCTGTAACTTGTATGTTGCAGGTTTGAATGATTTTAGTGAAGATTGATTGTTTAGGATTACAAAGTCTACAACCAACATGTCTGCCTGTGGCACTTTGAAGATGAAGAACTCCATGACTATAGTTGTTCCGCTGCAATGTAATGTAATAGCCAAATGAGCTATGTATGATGTAATAAAATTATGTTATTCCTGGTTATAAAGTTATGTTATGACCTTTGTTTCTTGATATTACATCTATACTGTGGATGCTAGCTATTGATCCAGGGACTAGCATTGTAAACACAGGGGGCTCTATCTTATTAAAGATTGGTACCTCTACAGATGGTATCAGAGTGTTGCCTGTAGGATTTGTAAACCTAGGATTGGACAAAAACCCTTAGAAAATTAGGAGTTGTATTTTGTTCCAAAAACTTATTTACAAAAACACTTGTAAACTCTTTCCTCAACAATTTTGGTTTCAACTCTACATCTCTTCTACTTCAACTTGATGGGAAAACCTACCCAAGGCCAAAGACTACACCATGTGCAAAGGACTTCTTCAACTTCTTCAACTCTAATGACTTCAACTTCTTCAACTCTAATGACTTCAACTTCTTCAACTCTAATGACTTCAACTTCTTCAACTCTAATGACTTCAACATCTTCAGCATATTCACCAAGGACTTCCAACTTGGATATCACTAAGGACTACAAGTGAGACAAGGAAATCTTGCTCAAGAATTTAGAGACTGAGGGAATGCAAAAGTTAGAAGGAGCCTACATCATTTGAAGTATTGTGACCAAAAGTTTTTCCAAGGAAACCATGATCTCATACAAGAAGAATCAAGAAGGAAGGAAAGATCACAAGTGAACCATATAGATGGACCACCATATTTTAGTTAAGACAAAACCACCAACTTATGAGGTGTGAACAAAAATATTTTGTTGCCTAAGTATGTGCTTGAAATTTGTTTGAGTGAAATGTTTGGTTTGTGAATGCTTGCACATTGTTTGTGTGAATTGTGATGTGTGTGATTAGAAATATTTCCTTAGAAATATCTTGCCTATTCTAATCTCCCTTCAAACCCAAACAGATGACTACTCCAAAAGACTCCAAGGTTGATGACATCAACACCAACCAAGAGGACAGCATGAAAGAGCTCATACCAACCCAGAACCAGTTAAACCAACTGACAGCTCAGTTCATAGCCAACAATAGTGATAAAGATCCAGCACTACAAAAGTTTTTGGAGGAACAAACCCAACTGATGCTTAAGGTGACTAATCAAATGATCAACATGGAAGAAAGCTATCCCAAAAGAGTGTATGATAACAAGGATGACAAGAATGTTATTCTAGATGGAGCCCCAGCTTGCATTATTTGTGGATACAAGGATCATACTTCCAAGGAGCATGAAGGTCAATGCCCTAACTATGAAGAAAATCATCCTGTTGGACAATGTCCCACCTCACAAGCTACTTGTTACCTTTGTGAAGGAAACGATCATGCCCCTATCCAATGCCCCATCTATGCCATTGTTGAACAAAGGAAACAAGAAGGATCCAAGTATGCCAAGAATATTAATGGCAAAGGAAAAGGACCACTTATACCTCCAAACAAGATAACCCAATTCAAAGTATCAAAGAAACCCAAGAAACCAAGACCAGACATGAACCTTGTGCAATGTCGTAAATGTAAGGAAATGGGACACTATTCTAGTGAGTGCCCAGAGAACAAGAAGAATAAAGAGATTGACCAAGTATGGTGCAACAACTGCAAAGAGTTAGGCCACTATGTAGCAACTTGTCCACAAGAGCCACGTAAAGAACTCAAGGACATCCATTGTTTCAACTGCAAGAATCCAGGACATTATGCAAGCAACTGTCCAGAAAAGATGAAGAACAAGTTGAACAAGCCTATGGAGAAACTCAACCTTGGCCCATGAGTCCAGAATGGAAACCAAGAACACAATGCAAAAGTTTGCTTAGAAAAGTTTCCTAGGATCCCAAGAAGGACAATATGTAATTTTTGTTTGAAAAATTTTAAGGGTGGTAGTACCCTAGTTGTTTTGAACCTGCTTGTAACCCCAGCCTTTCCAAATCTCGGGACGAGATTTATTTTAAGGGTGGTAGCCTGTCACATCCCAAGATTTTCCAAATCTTGTAATGTGAAAATAAATGAATAAAATAAAACTTTGTTTGATTTTCAAGGCCAGAAGAAACTTTTTGAATTCAATTGGGACTTCAAACCAGTTGGATCAAATAAAATCCTAAAGAAAATTAAAAGAGTAAACATTTGAGAAAATAAAATAAAAAATTTTGGAACTACTATTTTAGATCTTTTAAATAAAAAGATTTGGTTTCAAAAGAAATAGAAGTTTTATAAATAAAGACTATTTTATAAAGCCAATTAAACCTTGGACAAACTTTTGAAAATAAAACATTTTGTTTTGATAAAAATAGCAAAGGTTTATTTAAAATAATTTAATAAGGAATTAATATCCAAATTTTATTTAAATAAAAGGCTTTACCATTTTAATTAAAACATCAAAACTTATTAAATTATTTTAAATAAGTTTTCCAAATATTTTATATTCTCAAATAAAACCTACTGAAGTGTTTTGGCTTTATTTTAGATTTCAAAATAAAGTTTTTAATAAAAACAAATCCTATTTGATTTAACAACTAAGGCCCACTTTATTTAATTAATAATGGACCCTAAAATAAAAGGTTATTTTGCTTTAAACCAGTTTTCCAAATATTCTTTATTTTCAAATAAAACCTACTGATATGGTTTTGAAAGTATTTGGATTTCAAATGAAGATTTTATTAAATAAACCAAACCCTATTTTATTAATAAACCATGGTCCACTTTATTTAATTAATAAATGGAACCTAAAAAGATTTAAAATATTATTTTATTTTGGAAGTTGGTTTATGCTACTAAACAGAACCAAATTCTTAGTGCAATGTTTGGTGATTATTTGATTTGATTTGGACATTGTTTGTTTGTTTGGAAATTCAAAACAGAAATTGGAAATGGAAAAAGAAAAGAGTTCAGCGCAGGAAAAATATAAAGAATAAGATAACCCAACCCAGCAGCCCAACAGGCCCAGAAACAGCCCAGTATTCCCTCACCGAAAGAAAACGATTCGCACCTCGATTCTGACCCACACAGAGTATGACCAGTGGACCCTCCCCTCCTTTCTTTTCCCACTGACCGGTAGGCCCACTTTCCACTGTTCTTCCTCCTCACCGCGCGACCAGTTCTTTTCCTCCCTCGTCACCGTTGCAGGCTTTGATTTCTCTGGCTTAATTCACCATAACGCCGCGTTTATTCCTCGCGGTAATCAAGCACATTTAAACGCCAGCGCATCATCTCTCGTTCCCCTCTGTTTCCTCCCCCAAGTGCGCCTCCAGGCCGCCTCAATTCCTCTCCGAACCCCCACTGGCTCCGACGAGCTCACATTCGAATTTCGGCCACCATCGTCAGCCCCACTACCTCCTGAGCACACGATCTTGCTCGCCAATACCCTCTGCACCTCCCAGTACCTTTCCCTCGCTCGCGCTCTCCCTGCAAGCTCAGCAACGACTCCGCCAGAACAACTCCACCTGTAGGGATTCGTAGCATGGAAAACAAAAATTTTCTATCGCATACAAACAAACAAGCCAAGATCTATCTACTAGATTGTAGCAACGAGTCGATGGAATAACTTACCCTTGAAGATTCCAAAGTGTTTAACGAGAGCGGATTCTCGTGGGTGATGTAGTCGTACTCTTCCCGATCTCAAGATCGCGTAGACGATCCTTCTGGCGCTGCGTTCCGGCAGCGCTCCCGCAGTCGGTCACACGTTCAGTACTCGACGAAGACCTTCCTCTCCCTTGTTCCAGCAGGCATCGGAGGTTGTAGCACTCTCCTCGAGATTCCGGCAGCACAACGGCGTGGTACCGGAAGTAGAGGGGAGATCTCGCAGGGCTTCGCCTTAAGCCGGAGCGAGTATGGTGGAGTATGAGAGAGCTCCTCGGCGATCTAGGGTTTAGACACACCAAGGAGGAGGGGCTAGAGCCGGCGGCTAGGGTTCCGGGGACCCCAAGTCGGTGGCTAGGGAAAAACCCTAGGTGGTGGCGGCGGCTATGGAGGGTTGTGGCTTCTAGGGTTTGAGGTGAGGGACTTGTGTGTCTAGAAGAGGGAGCCCTGCCCCTCCTTATATAGGTGGAGGGGCCGGCGGACAAGGGGAGGGAGGGGGTCCCTCCCCAACTCGGCTTGGGTGGTGCGCCGGCTTGGGGAGGAGGACTCCCTCCCCAACTCGGTTTCACACTCCCTCCTCTTTTCCACTTTCCAAAACTTGCCGTTTGACTTTCAAACTAGCCGTTTGACTTTTCAATTTAGGATTTGAATAAAACCTTTATTTTGGACAGCGAATACACTTAGTACATGATGCAATCATTCCAACTTGCAATGACACACTCATGTACCCCTTCCCCTCCGGAGTGCCGGACATTCCGGAACCTTCTAGAACATTCCCGATGAAAACACCGGAATCATTCCCGAACTCCGAAACGGGACTTTCCTTATATGAATCTTATTCTCTGGACCATTCCGGATCACCTCGTGATATCCCGGATCCCATCCGAGACTCCGAACAACATTCGGTCTCCTTCTCATACTACCATAACTACTCAAACAACGTCGAATCCTTAAGTGTGTCTCCCTACGGTTCGTGAATTATGCGGACATGATCGAGACACTTCTCCGAATAATAACCAACAGAGGAATCTGGAAATTCATATGGCTCCCACACATTTCTACGATTACTTTGCGATCGAATGAACCACTTACATTAGATACCAATTTCCCTTTGTCTCACGATAGTTTACTTATCCGAGGTTATGATCGTCGATATCTCTACATACCTAGTTCAACCTCGTTACCGATAAGTACTCTTTTCTCGTTCCCGTGATATGTGATCCTTTGTGAGCCAGTCACATGCTTGCAAGCTAATCGGATGACATTCCACCGAGAGGGCCCAGAGTATATCTATCCGTCATATGGATGGACAAATCCCACTCTTGATCCATGTGTCTCAACCAATACTTTCCGAACACTCAATGCCACCTTTATAGCCACCCAGTTACGGTGTGGTGTTTGATGTCATCAAAGCATCCATCCGGTAAAGGTGATATGCATGATCTCATGGTCGAAGGAATTAGGTTACTATGTATCAGAAAGCATATAGCAATTGAACTATTGAAATGACTTGATCTTTATGCTATGGTTATCTATAGGAGTATGTCCACCATATCATTCTCCTAACGATATGATCTTGTTGTTGATAACATCTCAATGTTCATGAAAGGGAAACCACAATCATTTAGCAACCAACAAGCTGGTGATGTATAGAGGCTATACTAGGGACTTCAAATTAAGTTTACAAATCACACAAGTATCAATGTTTCCTTGTTAATACTATTATAGCATGAATGTAAACATTTATCATAAACACAAAGATATAATAATAACTACATTTATTATTGCCTCTAGGGCATATCTCCAACAGTCTCCCACTTGCACTAGAGTCATCTAATCTAGATTACATGGTAATATACCGAACACCCATGGCAGTTTGGTGCTGGTCATGTTTTGCCCTCGGGAGAGGTTTAGTCAACGGATCCGCCACATTCAGATCTGTGTGTACTTTGCAAATCTTTATATCCCCATCTTGGATATGTTCTCGAATAGCGTGAAAACGTAGCTTGATGTGCTTCAGCTTCTTGTGTGACCTTGGTTCTTGCGCATTGGCTATGGCGCCCATGTTATCACAGTAGATAGACATTGGGTCCAGCGCACTAGGAACCACACCAAGCTCTGTAATGAACTCTTTCATCCATATCGCTTCTTGTGAATCCTCCGAAGCAGCCATGTATTCCGATTCAGTTGAAGATCTCACCACAACGCTTTGCTTTGCACTCCTCCAGCTAACTGCTGCACCATTCAAAATAAATACGTATCCGGATTGTGATTTAGAATCATCCGGATCGGTGTTCCAACTAGCATCGGTGTAACCATTAACAACGAGTTGTTCATCACCTCCATAATAAAGAACCATATCCTTAGTTCTTCTCAAGTACTTAAGGATGTTTTTGACCGCTGTCCAATGATCCACTCCTGGATCACTTTGATATCTGCTAGTCAAACTAACAGCATATGCAATGTCGGGTCTAGTACATAGCATGGCATACATTAGAGATCCTATGGCTGAGGCATAGGGAGTCTTACTCATCCTTTCTCTATCTTCTGTCGATGTCCGACTTTGAGTTTTACTCAAGGTCGTATTGGGCAACATGGGCAAGAACCCTTTCTTGCTATCTTCCATTCCAAACCTCTTTAGAACTTTGTCCAAATATGTACTCTGTGACAATGATATTAGGCGTTTCGATCTATCTCTGTAAATCTTTATGCCTAATATGTAAGCTGCTTCGCCAAGATCCTTCATTGAACAACTATTATTCAAATATTCCTTGACACTATTAAGAAGGTCTACATCATTCCCAATCAACAATATGTCATCCACATATAGTATTAAGAATGCTACAGAGCTCCCACTCACTTTCTTGTAAATACAAGCTTCTCCATAAGTTTGTATAAAACCAAAACTTTTGATTACCTTATCAAAACGTTGATTCCAACTTCGGTATGCTTGCTTCAATCCATAGATGGACCGTTGAAGTTTACATACCTTGTTAGCATCTTTAGGATCGACAAAACCTTTGGGTTGCATCATATACAACTCTTCATCAATGTCTCCATTGAGGAATGTTGTTTTGACATCCATCTGCCATATCTCATAATCATAATATGCAGCGATTGCTAACATAATCCTCACAGATTTTAGCTTCGCTACCGGTGAGAAAGTCTCATCGTAGTCAACTCCTTGAATTTGTTGAAACCCTTTTGTGACAAGTCGAGCTTTATAGACAGTAACATTACCATCAGCATATGTTTTCTTCTTGAAGATCCATTTGTTCTCGACAGCCTTCCGGCCATCCGGTAAGTCCACCAAAGTCCACACTTGGTTTTCGTACATGGATCCAATCTCGGATTTCATGGCTTCTTGCCATTTATTGGAATCTGGGATCATCATCGCTTCCTCATATGTCTCGGGGTCATCGGTGTTGTCCACCAACATGACACTCATAACGGGATCATACCAATCTGGAGTGGTACGAGTTCTCGTTGACCTCCGAGGCTCTATAGCAACTTCAACCGAAGTTTCATGATCACCATCATTAGCTTCCTCTCTTATTGGTGCAGACACCACAGGAACTTCTTCCGGTGCTGCGCTACTCGCAATTTCGAGAGAAGGTTCGACAACCTCGTCGAGTTCTACTTTCCTTCCAGTCACTTCTTTCGAGAGAAATTCCTTCTCTAGAAAGGATCCATTCTTGGCAACGAAGATTTTGCCTTCGGATCTATGATAGAAGGTATACCCAATAGTTTCTTTCGGGTATCCTATGAAGACGCAGTTTTCCGCTTTGGGTTCTAGCTTGTCCGTCTGTAACTTCTTTACATAGGCTTCGCAACCCCAAACTTTAAGGAACGACAATCTAGGCTTCTTCCCAAACCATAATTCATACGGTGTCGTTTCAACGGATTTAGACGGTTCCCTATTTAAAGTGAATGCGGCTGTTTCTAATGCATAACCCCAAAATGATAGCGGTAAATCTGTAAGTGACATCATAGAACGAACCATATCTAAGAGAGTTCGATTACGACGTTCGGATACACCATTACGCTGTGGTGTTCCCGGCGGTGTCAATTGTGAAAGTATTCCGCATTTCTTCAAATGCTCGCCAAACTCGTAACTTAGATATTCACCTCCACGATCAGAATGTAGAAATTTAATCTTCTTGTTACGTTGATTCTCTACCTCACTTTGAAACTCCTTAAACTTCTCGAAAGTTTCGGACTTATGTTTCATGAAATATATATACCCATATCTACTCAAGTCATCCGTGAAGGTAAGAACATAACGATAACCACCGTGTGATGCTACACTCATTGGACCACATACATCGGTATGTATGATTTCCAATAAGTCTGTAGCTCGCTCCATCATACCAGAAAATGGAGTCTTAGTCATTTTTCCCATCAGACATGCTTCGCATCTTTCAAGTGATTCAAAATCAAGTGATTCAAGAAGTCCATCGGAATGGAGTTTCTTCATACGTTTCACTCCAATGTGACCAAGACGACAGTGCCACATATAGGTCGAATTATCGCTTGATTTCAAACGTTTAGCCTCAATGTTGTTGATATGTGTATTTCCACTATCGAGATTCAATAAGAATAGACCATCTATCAAAGGTGCATGTGCATAAAACATATTACTCATATAAATCGAACAACCATTATTCTCGGACTTAAACAAGTAACCGTCTCGCAATAAACAAGATCCTGATATAATGTTCATGCTCAACGCAGGCACCAAATAACAATTATTTAAGTATAAAACTAATCCCGATGGTAGATGAAGGGGTAGCATGCCGACCGCGATCACATCAACCTTTGATCCATTCCCCACGCGCATCGTCACCTCGTTCTTCGCTAGCTTCCGTTTATTCTGCAGCACCTGTTTCGAGTTACAAATATGAGCAACCAAACCAGTATCAAATACCCAGGCACTACTACGAGTACTAGTGAGATACACATCAATAACATGTATATCAGATATACCTTTCTTCTTGATGTTGCCGTTGTTCAAATCCGCCAAGTACTTTGGGGAATTCCGCTTCCAGTGACCTTCTCCCTTGCAGTAAAAGCACTCAGTATCAGGCTTAGGTCCAGCCTTGGTCTTCTTCGTCGGCGTGGTAACTTTCTTACCACCCTTCTTGAAGTGTCCCTTCTACTTAGACTTGCCTTTCTTGAATTTGGTGGTCTTATTGACCAACAACACTTGGTGCTCTTTCTTGATCTCCACTTCTGCAGATTTCAACATGGCAAAGAGTTCTGGCAACGTCTTGTTCATGTTCTGCATGTTGTAGTTCATCACAAAGTTCTTGTAACTTGGTGGTAGTGATTGGAGGACACGGTAAATCCCCAAAGCATTAGGAATCACTATACCCAAGCTTTGAAGTTTGTTTGCGTGCCCAGACATCTTAAGCACATGCTCACTGACGGAGCTGCCCTTTTCCATCTTGCAGTTAAAGAACTTTTCAGAAGCCTCATAGCTTTCAATTGCCGCATGAGTCTCAAAAATCAATTTGAGATCCTCTACAATATCATATGGGTCTGAATCTTCAAACCTTTTCTGAAGCTCCGATTCCAAACCATACAAGATAGAACACTGAACTATGGAGTACTGATTCTTCCGTGCGAGGTAAACATTCTTTACTTCATCGGAAGCATCAGCTGCAGGTGGGTCACCCAGCGGTGCATCCAGCACATAGGTCAAATTACCAGCTGTGAGGACAATCCTCAAATTGCGGAACCAATCCGCGAAGTTGCTTCCATTGTTTTTCAACTTTTCTTTCTCTAGGAACGCATTAAAATTGATGGTAGGGGCTGCCATTGATCTACAACATATTTGCAATAGTATCGACTAAGTTTATGACAAATTGAGTTCAAATTAATTAATAAAGTTAATCTATGTGAACTCCCACTCAAAACAACATCCCTCACATTGTTTTAGTGATCACACGAACCAAATCCACTACATCAACACCGATCATCACGAGAGTTGATATAGTTTCTATGGCGAACAATCGACATGTTCATCATATCTACTATATGATTCATGCTTTACCTTTCGGTGATCCGTGTTCCGAGACCATGTCTGTACATGCTAGGCTCGTCAAGATCAAACCTTAGTTTCCGCATGAGCAAATCTGGCTTGCTCATGTTGTATACACTTGCAGAATCTAACACACCCGATCATCACGTGGTGCTTCGAAACAACAAGCTTTAGCAACGGTGCTAATTAAGGGTGAACACTTTATGACTTGAAATTCATGTGCATGAGGGATCATCTTATAATGCTACCGTCGTCTACTAAGCAATACAAGATGCATAAAGGATTAACATCACATGCAATTCAATATATATGTGATATGATATGGCCTTTCTTCTTTGTGCTCCCGATCTCCATCTTCAAGCACGAACATAATCTCCATCATCACCGGCATTGCATCAAGGTCAATGACGCTTCTCCATGGTTGTCGTCCACCGGCTTCAACTATTACAACTACTTTGAATAGACACGCGGGTCTTAACATAAATTAAAGACAACCATATGGCTCCTGCCGGTTGCCAACTTACAATAAGGAACATTGCATACATCAAATATAATCACAATCATGGCCATATCACATCACTGCACACCCCTGCAAAACAAAGTTAGACGCCTCTACTTTCTTTGCATATTTTACGTGGTTTGGGGCTTTCAATAAGTGTCGTTCTAACTTACGAACAAGAACCACAACGTTGATACTAGCATTGTTAATCACCCGTTGTAAATTGGATCTTAACTATGCTAGGAGAAACAGGCACCCGCAAAGCCACTTATGCAATACAAGTTGCATGTCAAGCGTCGACCAAGTCTCATGAACGATGTCATGTAAGGTTAGCCCGGGCCGCTTCATCCCAACATACCGCAAGATGCAAAGTACACAAGAAGCAATCGACAATAAAAGGATCAACGCCCACAATGACCATTGTGTTCTACTCGTGCAACATATCTACATATAGACACGGCTCTGATACCACTGTAGGGATTCGTAGCATGGAAAACAAAAAATTTCTATCGCATACAAACAGACAAGCCAAGATCTATCTACTAGATTGTAGAAACGAGTCGATGGAATAACTTACCCTCAAAGATTCCAAAGTGTTTAACGAGAGCGGATTCTCGTGGGTGATGTAGTCGTACTCTTCCCGATCTCAAGATCGCGTAGACGATCCTTCCGGCGTTGCGTTCCGGCAGCGCTCCCGCAGTCGGTCACACGTTCGGTACTCGACGAAGACCTTCCTCTCCTTTGTTCCAGCATGCAGCGGAGGTTGTAGCACTCTCCTCGAGATTCCGGCAGCACAACGGCGTGGTACCGGAAGTAGAGGGGAGATCTCGCAGGGCTTCGCCTTAAGCCGGAGCGAGTATGGTGGAGTATGAGAGAGCTCCTCGACGATCTAGGGTTTAGACACACCAAGGAGGAGGGGCTAGAGCCGGCGGCTAGGGTTCCGGGGACCCCAAGTCGGCGGCTAGGGCAAAACCCTAGGTGGTGGCGGCGGCTATGGAGGGCTGCGGCTTCTAGGGTTTGAGGTGAGGGACTTGTGTGTCTAGAAGAGGGAGCCCTGCCCCTCCTTATATAGGTGGAGGGGTCGGCGGCCAAGGGGAGGGAGGGGAGTCCCTCCCCAACTCGGCTTGGGTGGTGCGCCGGCTTGGGGAGGAGGACTCCCTCCCTAACTCGGTTTCACACTCCCTCCTCTTTTCCACTTTCCAAAACTTGCCGTTTGACTTTCAAACTAGCCGTTTGACTTTTCAATTTAGGATTTGAATAAACCCTTTATTTTGGACAGCGAATACACTTAGTACATGATGCAATCATTCTAACTTGCAATGACACACTCATGTACCCCTTCCCCTCCGGAGTGCCGGACATTCCGGAACCTTCTAGAACATTCCCGATGAAAACACCGGAATCATTCCCGAACTCCGAAACGGGACTTTCCTTATATGAATCTTATTCTCCGGACCATTCCGGATCACCTCGTGATATCCCGGATCCCATCCGAGACTCCGAACAACATTCTGTCTCCTTCTCATACTACCATAACTACTCAAACAACGTCGAATCCTTAAGTGTGTCTCCCTACGGTTCGTGAATTATGCGGACATGATTGAGACACTTCTCCGAACAATAACCAACAGAGGAATCTGGAAATTCATATGGCTCCCACACATTTCTACGATTACTTTGCGATCGAATGAACCACTTACATACGATACCAATTTCCCTTTGTCTCACGATAGTTTACTTATCCGAGGTTATGATCGTCGGTATCTCTGCATACCTAGTTCAACCTCGTTACCGATAAGTACTCTTTTCTCGTTCCCGTGATATGTGATCCCTTGTGAGCCAGTCACATGCTTGCAAGCTAATCGGATGACATTCCACCGAGAGGGCCCAGAGTATATCTATCCGTCATATGGATGGACAAATCCCACTCTTGATCCATGCGTCTCAACCAATACTTTCTGAACACTCAATGCCACCTTTATAGCCACCCAGTTACGGTGTGGTGTTTGATGTCATCAAAGCATCCTTCCGGTGAAGGTGATATGCATGATCTTATGGTCGAAGGAATTAGGTTACTATGTATCAGAAAGCATATAGCAATTGAACTATTAAAATGACTTGATCTTTATGCTACGCTTATCTATAGGAGTATGTCCACCATATCATTCTCCTAACGATATGATCTTGTTGTTGATAACATCTCAATGTTCATGAAAGGGAAACCACAATCATTTATCAACCAACAAGCTAGTGATGTATAGAGGCTATACTAGGGACTTCAAATTAAGTTTACAAATCACACAAGTATCAATGTTTCCTTGTTAATACTATTATAGCATGAATGTAAACATTTATCATAAACACAAAGATATAATAATAACTACATTTATTATTGCCTCTAGGGCATATCTCCAACACCACCGTCTGCCTCTTCTCCGACGACGTCCCCAGGTAGTACCCGACCTCCCCTCTCATCCCCGTGGACACAATGATGATCTCCAAGCTCATACGAACCTAACAGCACCTTCCGTTTGTCCTAGGGCGCCCCCTATCCTCGCCCTCAACGACCTCCTGAACCGCCGAAGCCCAGCTCGTCTCCGGCGAGCAATCAAGGACAGCCCCGTGCGCCCCTTCACCAACCAGTACCACGTTGAGCATCAGCAAGCGTCAACGATTCCGGTGAGCACCTTTTCCTCCTCCCTCGCTTCCTATTGCACCGGCGCCGCCACCGTCTGGTCGCTCCGCCGCCAGCAGCCGCCGCAGCGCCGCTCGTCTAAGGTCGAGCACCCTACAGTCGTCCGATCCCGATCTGATGGATAGTATAGAATAACTTAAACGCGAAGGGGTACGTGTTCTGGGCCATATGATCTGCTTAGATCCAATGGTCTGCAGCGTGATCCACCCCGAACCGGTATCAGCCAGTGAGATAGCGACGCGTGGCCAGCTCGAGTTTAAAACAGAAATTGAAAACAGATTTGTTTGTAATTTTCAAACCCTTGTAACTTTCAAACCACACGTCCAAATTTTGCAAACTTTATATCGTTGAAATCAGGAGAACAAGCCCTAGGCAACCATGCCCTTGGTTTAGCAAATAGTATCTGTTAATTTACTTGTTTTTGCAGATTCATTTGTGTGCTTGTTTAGATTAGAAAAATTGTTTAAAAATGATTTTAGGGTTAAAACTTTTACAAAATGGTTTGTTGTGACCTTACTGACCCTAGGAACCAACCCATGGTGTTAAAAATGAATTTGGTGAAATTAGGATAGATTAATTGAATTAGTCCATTTATAGCCAAATGAAAATAAAGATTTTGGTTATGAAAATATTTTTATAAAGAAAACTTTGAGAAAATGTTTTGATCATAACTACTGACCCTAAACACCAAGTTTTGGGAAACAACAACTTATTTGGTGAACAACTTAAAGTTGTTGCTTTGATAAAAATATTTTTCACCACATAAAATGATGAATGGATTTAAAAATGGTTCATGGACAAAACCCTTTTGCTAATGACTTTGCCACTTGACAAAATGACCATTAGGAGTTTTAAAATGTTTATGACCCATAAGGAACCACTTTTTCAAACAAAACAAAGCTTTGCATGCTTGCATGCATTTCTTTGACTTTGTCATTTTATGTGTTCTTTTGCTTGATTGGTAGATTGAGTTTGTGCCTTGCTTGATTGATTTGTAGTGACTTGAAGAGTGTGATTGTTGCAAGGACAAGGAGTGAACCTATACCCTCTACCAAAAAGGCAAGTGATGCTTCATACTTTTTGTCCCATTACTTTCTCTATGCATTAGTGATTTTTCTAAGTAAAACTTGCATAGATTTTGCTAAGTATAGACCTTGCTATAAGAAAACCTAGTAGATGAATCCTTAGTAGGATTTTCCTAAGTTAAGATTCCTACTACTATCAAGCTTAGCCTAGCTAATAGAAAACATGGGTGTAAAATATATTCACACTATGGAAAAATCTCTAAGTCTGAGGACTTATGTTTTTGTGTAATAAAACAACTAAGTTAATGAATCACCTGGGTGGAATGGGCTTGCTTGGTGGTTTTTGGTTGAGTGGTTCACAAGGCCATGGACTTGGCTTGTGTATCTCACTTGTGGTATGCCACCCAGGAACAAAGAGATTTGAGATGTCAAATGTTGAGAAGCTTCAAGTGCAACCACTTGGCAATATGGGCTCTGCCGTGATCATATAGGTTGCAAGAACTTAGCCATATGGACAGTGGGTGGTAGTGTTTGATAGGTTGAAGCGCGTCCATTTTGGTCTAAGGGAAGGCTTCTGAAAGATCTTGTCTTGGGAAACCAAGTCTTGTGGGGAAAGTGCACCACCTCTGCAGAGTGTAAAATCTAAGTACTTAGCCATGTCCCTGGTAAAGGACAATTTGAGCATCAAGACATGGAAGCAATCAAGAATCTCATCATTCAAATTTCTAAATTAAAATCTTGTGGATTGAACAAGGGTTGTTTGAAATCTTCAATCTTTGATGGAGAGATGCCTTGAAAGGATCTTCAAATCTTTGATTGAGAAAAATGTTTTTACCAAACAAAACTTAGTATTTTCAAATGTTAAGGAAAAATCTATTTTGAGCAATGCAAGCCTCAACCCCACTTAGCCAAATGCATATAGATGATATACTCCACTATACTACCATAGTATCACTTGCCAATACAATTCAGATGTATTGACCCTTTGTGGCTGTAACTTGTATGTTGCAGGTTTGAATGATTTTAGTGAAGATTGATTGTTTAGGATTACAAAGTCTACAACCAACATGTCTGCCTGTGGCACTTTGAATATGAAGGACCCCATGACTATAGTTGTTCCGCTGCAATGTAATGTAATAGCCAAATGAGCTATGTATGATGTAATAAAATTATGTTATTCTTGGTTATAAAGTTATGTTATGACCTTTGTTTCTTGATATTACATCTATACTGTGGATGCTAGCTATTGATCCAGGGACTAGCATTGTAAACACAGGGGGCTCTATCTTATTCAAGATTGGGACCTCTACACCCTACCATGGATTAGAGTGTCCAACCGGAGAGTAGTTAAGAGTAGTATCATGAAGAGAGAATATTTATATGAGAGAGTGTTCACTAGTGAAAGTATGATCCCTAGGCCTTGTTTCTAAACATTGAAACACCGTTTGCATCAAGATCTGTTGCATGTTTGCTTGCTTCCATCTTTATTTCAGTTTCACACACGTTACCCCATGTCAACAAGTCAGAAGCTATTTTTTGGCACCGTTACCACTTGTATTTCACTATCTCTTCGCCGAACTAGTGCACCTATACACCTGACAAGTATATTGGGTGTGTTGGGGACACAAGAGACTTCTTGTATCTTGATTGCAGGATTGCTGGAGAGGGAGTACCTTTGACCACTTCCTCCCTGAGTTTGATAAACCTTGGGTAATCCACTTAAGGGAAACTTGCTGCTGTTCTACAAACCTCTGCACTTGGAGGCCCAACAACTGTCTACAAGAATAGAAGTGCGTAGACATCAATTATCACAACTCAAGTATAGAAAACGGGATGCATATGCAAGGTCAAAGTGCATGGAAATCGTTTGAACATCATACAAATGTGGGAACTCAAAAAATCCATACAATGTTTTAGTGTGGCACTCAAGGCAATTGACTAGAATTTTGATCAACATCCTTGATGCTAGAATAGGAGAATTCGGCAAAAACACACAAGGAAGAATGTCCAAAGCAACATCATTATGTGTGCAAACCAACCATTGGAAAGATAAATTGCTCAATATGTTGGATGCCATACACATATCAACAAAAGCAAAAATCATGGGAAAATGAGTATCCTAAGCGAAAGCAAAAACAACTTGTTTGCAAACAAACCATATGAAAGAGCAAGTGCATGACGAGATACTTGGAAGCTCTCATGACAATACATGCTCTTCATGGCATTATGGTTGCACACAAAACATCGAAAAGATAAATTGTTCAACATTTTTGTTGCAACACACAAAGCATCAATATCCAATAGCAAAGAAACATTAATGTCACAAGGTGAGATAATACCATCAACATGATTGCAAGCAAACCATATGAAAGAGCAATTTGCTAACATGAAAGATGCAAAGCATGCCAAAGGTATCAGAGCTGGGTTCGATATTGAACTCACTAGTGGAATGCTCTCAAGATCTCTTTTCGTCAACTCGTGCTCAACCGAGGTTGACGTGATAGTGCGGGTACCTACACACATTATACACAAAAGGAAGAACGTGTGTGCATGGTAGAGATACACATCATCCATCATGACGTATCTCTTCTTGTGCACATCATCATTAGTATCAATCAAGTATGAAAGAGATGCGTGGTGAGTATGCAAGTGGGGAACATGATTATCATGGCAATCATCAAAATCTTCAAAAAAATTGAGAAATCTATGGGGCATCTCATTATAACGCATATGATCAATATTGTTGCAAGCAAAACAAGTGAAATATCAAGCATTCATCTTATCGCAAGCAACAGGAGAAATTGAATAACTAGCATGAAAAGGCAAGTCCGAAGCAATTGGAGGATACACACAAGATGCATAGCATGGCAAGTTTATGGCAATGATATCGCAATCAAACAATTCCACATGATCAATATTATACAAAGGTAAAGCATCACATGGGAATATGAGTGAAGCATATGTAATGTCACAAGTATCATCCATAGCATGCATATCCTCACAATTCATCATGTCCACTAGTGGGATCATGGCATCATCAACACCCTTATTGTTACCTTGTTCATACCTCTCATATGAAGTGGGTGTTGTGGTAGTAGTGGCCTCCTTGTGGACGACTTCATCTTCGTGATGTAGCCATGGCGTAGCATCCTATTCATCCACCATGTACATCTTCTCCATTCGAGGCATCATTGCTTCATGGCTTGGCGCGTCTTCCTCCATGGAACCTAGTACAACACAAGAGACCCCACTAGAGGTAGAGGGTAAGTTATTAGAAATCGAAAATGGTCTCACTTGACCTATCAACTACCACTCTCAACTCACTGGAGTATCACTCATGCCCTCCAAGTGGAAGCACTCAATCTCACGTAAGGTGGAGTCACTCATCTCACTCTTGTTCTCACTCAAGTGGGCTAAGTGGCTCTTATACTCACATGGGATTGGTACCACATCATCACTCAAGGATATAGGGGTAGGCTCGGTTTCCTCAACTCTGTGCGTCTCCTTTGGTGAAGGGAAAATCCCATGCTCACCATTCTTGACCTTGTCGCCTCCAAGTTTGGATGCCATAAGATGGGCATCATCGCTCGCCTCCATGGTCGAAGGGAAAATCCCATGCTCGACCGTCTTGTGACCATATTGTACTGGTGGTGGAAGTAGGCTCATGGTGTTGTCGAGAGCGGTGCTCGGATCGACTTCATCTCATATGTGGCCTTGGCTTCCTCCATCTTGGAGTGTAGAAATACTCTTGCCATACTCACCCAACTTGGCGAAGTAGAGGGCTTCATTTTCCTCGTTCGCAAGGTCGTGGAAGTCAA
This sequence comes from Avena atlantica, assembly GCA_910589765.1. NCBI lineage: Eukaryota > Viridiplantae > Streptophyta > Magnoliopsida > Poales > Poaceae > Avena > Avena atlantica. Next base: position 469,674,919 of record OU342733.1, read on the forward strand.
GCGTAGGCGTTGGAGCTTGATGGCGTGGACGAAGGCTTGCTCTTGGTGCCCATTTGGTGGTGGCAATAGTAGTTGAAGGTGCCTTGTGATGGTGTCGACGGAGGTCATTGGCGTGCCTTGCTGATGTTTGATGTAGGTGGCGCACTTGGTCATCCATATGACGCTCGCGACGATGGCCCTTGACCTTGGCACTCTTCTTTGTAAGTTTTTCTAATGAGCACAAAGAATCATTAGTCTTGGCGACCATGCTCATGTTTTTGTCGAAGTCGTTGTCCATGTCCTTCTTGAAGTTGTGGAGGTCGCTCTGGAACTTGTCCATTTGATGATGAACCTTGGTGCACTCGATTTGGATGCTCCATCTTGGTCAGTGCGACTTGAGGAGCTTGTCGTTGTCATTCTTGAATTCGCTCATGCTCGGGGAGTCATTGTTGTTGTGGTACTCCATATCGCCCAAGCATGTGGAGCCATTGTTGGTGTAGTGCTCCATCATGTTATCCATGCTTGTGGAGACATATGCATGGTGGCTCATCGTGGATTCTTCATGGAAATCATCCTCGATTCCGGGGTCCCTAGACATGATTCACAAGACCAAGCGGTGTATATGGAAGTGGTAGAGGGTGTTAGGGATACAACGTCAAACCTTACTTTACCTTGGAATATCGTATCGAGCAAGTGGCCACACTTGAGAGCAATAAACCAAGCAAAGTGAAGTTCACGCAGAACACCAAAACAAACTACTAACCAAAAAAAACACACAAGTACTATGGTGGATAGGTATGGAAAGTGGCATGTCAAGAAACAATTCGAAATCAAGATGTTGTAATGACAAGTAAAGAACCACAATGATCACAAAGCAAACAAGTCAATCCACAAGATAGGAAATATGTACAAGGAAACACACACAATGGGGTAAATGGGACTTGTGCGACGGAGAAAGTGGGCTAAGAACCAAATGATTACCTAGCAAAGACTATAAGATCGTGTCACACAAGTATAAGGAGAGACGCTAGTTCGATTGCATAAAATTGGTGGGCTACAAGATATGCAAAATAAGTACCACCTATATGATTTTCATCGAGCTTGCGCTTCCTATTCTATGAGGCACATGTATATTTCTTTCATTTATTTTTCTATATATTTTTTTCTCTTTTTCTTTTTCACTTGCCTCTTCCTTGTGCCAACAACTATATAAGATAACTATATGAGATAACGCTCACAATGTTTGCTCGGAATTCTACAAGGTATCAAATGTGCATATCCCAAGCAATCATAAGAGGAACTAGTCTCAATAGGTGTTTTTTGCTCGCAAATATAGTGGGGTTCACAAAGGAATGCAAGTGGGGAGAAGTCGCGGAATGTTTATACCTTTCGTCGACGATCTGCACCCTTTATTGTTGGATTCCGCCTAGCTCATGGAATTTGGATGAATTAGATAGCATGAAAAAGGTGGATTATGATGAAGAGATCCTTCTCCTCTTCGAAACTAGCTAAATAACACCAAAATCCGAATTCGAATGCAAAAGTTATGCTCAAAACCGTGAGAGGCTGAAATCTGGGAACCTGTTGTTTCTGTTCTGTACCGGGCGGTAGTACCGGGTTTTTTAGCGGTAGTACTGGTTGTACGAAGGCCCGGTAGTACCGTTTAGGTACCGGGGAGGTACGGTAGTACCAGGTTTTGAGCCCGGTAGTACCGGTTGTTCCAGGAACTCCCAGTTTTGACGCGTTTTCGCGATTTTGGGGCGATTTGGGTGGAAAATCTTCAAGAAAAACACCAAATCGAGGGGGTAAATCAAGGAATTAGGCTATGGGAATGCAAAATAAGGTATATCAACAAGTTTAGAAAGTAATCCACATATCAAAACCCACCAAAACGCACTCAAATGATAGATCGATCCAAAACACGAATTGGGGCTATTTTTGGTGGAATTTTAGAAATCCGTGGCAACCAAAAGCTGCTGATACCAGATGATAAAGGGGGTTAACCTCTTGGGTGGCCTGATCGTCATGGATCTCGTGGTCAAATCGATGGGAAAGCGAGGGGAAAGGTAGAAGGTAGCGGAAGCGAACACACACCCCGCGAAGAACACGATGAACACATGCAAAACTCACACGATACAAGGCCGATTGCTCCCGAACGGCGGACACCGGTCCGATAGAATCCTCGCAAAGAAAGATAGGTAAACGTGCTCCCTCAAATCCATATCGGAGAGGGAAGAACACCTTGGGGAGGGTCTTGACAACTTGGAGACGAGAGACTGAACTCCAAGGCCTTATACAATGATGGATGCGTGATGCAAAGTCCAATCAAGGTTGGTGACGATAGTCGGCCCCCTTGGTAAAGGGGATGAGGCAAAACTAGAGATTCCACAATGGGGGTTGTCTTTAGTCTATCATCTATGCCTAAGGGATACATGAGGGGTGGGGGCTCTATTTATAGGCTAGCCACTAAACAAGGGGTAGTTTGGGGATAAACCAGGAGAATAGGTAAGTAAAGGTAATACATGGGCGGTGGCCCAACTGGTGCGCGTAGGCACTGTCACGACCGGTAATACCGGTCCATGGGTCCGGTAGTACCGGGCACAAGCGGTAGTACCGGGCCTGCGACCAGTAGTACCGCTTGGGTCTGGCGGCTGTTGGGCGACCCCTTATGGCTCATGCAGTAGTAGCTCGGCGGTAGTACCGCTTGACCAGTAGTACTGGTTCCAACGACCGGTAGTACCGCTTGCGGGCGGTAGTACCGCAAGCCGGTACCGGGGCATCCAGTGGCGATGGTGCAGGATTCTGTACGGGCCGGTAGTACCGGTCATGTTGGGCGGTAGTACCGGCGACCGGTAGTACCTCTGATGGGACCGGTAGTACCGCAGACGCCTGCCTTCTTCCGTCTTCTCTTCCAAGCCACCATCTAGTCAGGCTTGATGCTCCGGGCTTCCTCCGTTGCCTCTGTACTGGTCGGTGTGAACCTATTATGCATATGTGACGGAGTATGAAGTACCATACCATTCAATAGGGTACGAAGTGGGCTCGCATAGAGGAACAGATTCACCTTTGGAATCCATGACGACTTGGCGTAAGTTGGAGACCATGATGTGGTAATGACCGTAGGTCGGGCTACATAAAAAACCCTAGGCACATGATCAAAACTCCACGAAACTGTCTGTAGCCGCCGCCACCATCATCCCTAGATCGGGGGGATCTGAAGCTCTTCCCGGCACCCTGCCGGAGGCGAGATCATCCCGAAGGACTTCTTCTTCATCATGCCAGCCTCCGGTATGAAGCGTGAGTAGTTCCACCTTGGACTACGGGTCCATGTAGTAGCTAGATGGTTGTATCTCCTCCTTGTGCTTTCATGTATAGATCTTGTAAGCTCCGTTCATGATCAAGATCTAATCTATTTGAAATCATGCATGTTGTGTTTGCGGGGATCCGATGGATATTGAGATTACTATGTCAGATTGATTAATGGTTTTGTCTTATTGATTCTATCATGTCTGTGTTGTTTGTGATCTTACATGCTCTCCGTTGTTAGTAGCTATCATGGCCAAGTAGTTGCTAGTGACTCTAAGAGGGGGTATTTATGCTCGATAGTGGGTTCATGCCTCTACTTAATCAAGGGAAGTGACAGAAATCTCTACGGTTGTAGATGTGTTGTTGCCACTAGGGAGAAAACAACGGTCTCTTGTTCATGGAACAAGTGGATTGTTTACCTTACACACTTTTCTTAAAGCAGTTGTCTATTGCTTGCAACTTAATACTGGAGGGGGTTCGGATGATAATCTGAAGGTGGACTTCTAGTCATAGATGCAGTTGGATGGCGGTCTATGTATATTGTTGTATTGCCTAATCGAATCTCATAGGATCTTTGTGTCTAGTATTGCATTGTTATGCCTTGATCAGTCCTGTCAATTGCCCTGTTGTAATTTGTTTACCCTGCATGCCATGTTTGTTTATCTAAGGAGAACACCTCTAGTGAACTATGGATCCCAGTCCAATCCTTACCATTGATACATCTTCCATTATTACTGTTTACTTGCTGCAAACCACCATCACCTTCCACACCATAATGTTAACCCTTTGTTATAGCAACCGGTGAGATTGACAACCTCACTGTTCGTTGGGGCAAAGTCTTGAGTTTGTGTTGTGCAGGTTTCCACGTTGCTTGCAACACCTTTGAGACGTTTCCTTCCTCCTACTGGTTCGATAACCTTGGTTTCTTACTAAGGGAAGACTTGCTGTTGTGCTGCTTCACACCTTTCTCTTGCGATTTCCCGACGAAGTTCTCCACGTTAAAAAGGAGTCATCAACAAGTTTTCTGGCGCCGTTGTCGGGGAGGCTAAGGACGTCTTCACAAGGGGAGTCCTCATCAACCTTTCTCTTTACTTTGTTTTTAGTTTTATTAGTTTCTTTTGCTTGGTTTTGTTTGCCTCTTTTTATCAAAAACTCCAAAAAAATTAGTCTAGTTTGGTTTGCCTTTTCTTATCAAAAACACAAAAAATTAGTTCCTACTCTAGCTGCTGCTATTTTTGGCTTGCTCCACTTTTGCCAAAATGAACTCTGCTGAGAACACCAAGTTGTGTGACTTCACTAGCACAAACAACAACGATTTTCTTAGCACTCCTATTGCTCCACCTGCTCCTGGTGCTACCTTTTATGAAATTAAGTCTGCTTTGTTGAATCTTGTGATGAGAGAGCAATTTTCTGGTGCTAGTTCTGATGATGTTGCTGCCCATCTCAATAGCTTTGTTAAACTTTGTGAGATGCATAAGTATAAGTATGTAGATGGAGATATTATTAAGCTCAAGCTGTTTCCTTTCTCCTTGCGAGGAAAAGCTAAAGAATGGTTGCTATCCTTGCCTAGAAATAGTATTGATTCTTGGATTAAGTGCAAGGATGCTTTTATTAGAAAGTACTACCCTCCTGCTAAGATTAAATCTATGAGAATTGATATTATGAAATTTAAACAACTTGATAATGAACATGTTGCTCAAGCTTGGGAAAGAATGAAATATTTGGTTAAGTATTGTCCCACTCATGGACTTACTGCTTGGATGATTATCCATAATTTTTATGCAGTTTTGAACTTCTCTTCAAGAAACCTGTTGGATTCAGCTGCTGGAGGTACCTTTATGACCATCACCTTGGGTGCTGCAACAAAACTCCTTGATAATATGATGGTTAATTACTCTGAATGGCACACTGAGAGAGCTCCACATGGTAAGAAGGTAAATTCTGTTGAAGAAACCTCTTCTTTGAGTGATAATATTGACGTTATTATGGCTATGCTTGTTAATGGGAAAGTTCCTTTAGATACAAATAATGTTCCTTTAGCCTCTTTGGTTGCTCAAGAAGAGCAAGTTGATGTGAACTTCATTAGAAACAACAATTTTGGCAACAATACTTATGGTAACAACTATAGGGCTTATCCTCCCAATGGAAATACTTATCATGGTAGATCTGGAATGCCTAGTGAAGAGAGGATTCTAGAAGTTGAAAGATCCACTAAGAACTTTATGCAGATGCAATATGATTAAAACAAGATATTCACTAAAACTATGGAAGAACAATCTGTTATCTTGAAAAATATTAGTCATCATCTTGAGAATTTGAATAGAGAAATTCCTAGTTTACAGTCAAAAAAATTGAGTGTTGAGAAAAATATTTCCTCTTTGTCTGAAGCACAATCCTCCTTAATTAATAAAATGGCTGCTAAACCTGAAACCATGGAAAGTACCTTTGCTTCCACTCATGCCATACAAGTTACTATTGATGAAAATGTTAGACTGTTAGCCCAACTTCATGCTAAGTGGGAAAGGGAAGCTGAAATTGATAGAAACAATAGTGTGTGCACCATCACCACTAAACCACAAGAAGTCCCTATTCCTCCTCATGCAATGCCTAAGCCTATTGAGTCTACTACTAGTGATGCTAAGTTTGATTTTGATATAGATGGTTGCAATATTTCTAAAGTGATTTTGTTCCTGCAAAAACTTGCTAGAAGTCCTGATGCTAGTGATATGCATGTTGCTTTCACCAAAAAATTACAGATGCTCTTGTTAAGATCAAGGAAGAGAAGTTAAAACACAAAGCTACTATTCCTAGGAAAGTAGAAGATAGTTGGGAACCCATTATTAATATGCAAGTGAATGACTTTAATATCAAAGCTTCATGTGATCTTGGTTCTAGTGTCTCTATTATGCCTAGGAAGATTTATGAAATGCGTGATTTGCCACCTTTGGAAGATTGTTATTTGGATGTCCCACTTGATGATAATGCTAAGAAAAAAATCATGGGGAGTATTAATGATGTTCTCATTATGGTTAACAATGCTTATGTCCCTGTTGATTTCTATGTTTTGGATGTTGAATACAATGCTTCTTGTCCTATTACTTTGGGAAGACCTTTTCTTAGAACTGTTGGTGCCATCATTGATATGAAAGAAGACACCATTAAATATCAATTTACATTCAAGAAAGGTATTGAACACTTCCATATGAGGAGAGTGAAGTTGCTTTTTGCTCCTCCTTTGAAAGCAAGGTTTGATGTTAATGCTTCTTCATTTGAAAATACTTGATTTCTTGCTTCTTGTGCCTAACTTAAAGGCGTTAAAGAAAAGTACTTGTTGGGAGATAACCTAAGAGTTTACTTGAGTCTTGGAAGTTATTACTTCAGTAATGACCTCTCCTTATCCCTTTTGTTTGCTTTTTGTGCCAAGAATGACCTCTAATGAGAGGGAAGTAAGATTTGGGGAGTTGCTGTCCCGAAGCAGATTTCTGTCCTCCACCATAAAAATTCGTGAGGAGTCTCTGTAAGTCAGATTGAGCTGAAAATTTAAAAATAAATCCCCCAGTATGTTAGATAACTTTAGTTAGTCCAACACTTTTTTATTTGAACAACATAAGGTCTTCGAAAAAATCGGTTTCTACCTTCTGGTCTGTTTTGACAGATTTCTGCCATTATTTGCATTTGCTTCTTATTGATTCCTTTTTTAGTTCTCTTTTGGGGAATTAAGATTTTTGAAGGAGTTGCTACAATAGCTTGTGTTTTTAGTTAAAAGTTTTGTTGTTCCAAAGATAAACCCAAGGGTCTATTATCTTTTGAATACACTAATGTTGCTAATGAAGATTGTGTGAAGTTTTGTATGAAGGGAAAATTTTAGGTGTAGAGAGATAATGATGTAATGAAATGAAGAATGGACAAAATATCAAGCTTGGGGATGCCACCCCGGTGTCACCCAAACAAATATCCAAGAGGTACAAGCGTCAAAGCTTGGGGATGCCCAAGACATCCAGTTTTTCATCAATAAAAAGCTCAGGTCTTTCTAGACACTTTGTTTTTATTGTTTCATGCACTGTTGTGTTTTTCTTGGAGAGTCTTAGTTTTTCTTTGATTTGCTTAGTTGTTTAGTTTGCTTGAATAAATTAGTTTGGACTCCCGTTCTCGCTGTGTTGTTTCAAATAAGTTGATTGGTGTTGGAAAGGAGTAGAAAGTTCTTGCTTGAAAGTGCAAGAGGAGCTTGCATTGACTGTGACTTAGACTTTATCATGACATGCTAGGTGTTGTTTTGACCTTATTCTTAGTGATTATTTCTGTAGCATGTCTTTTTCCAAACAATTGGGATTTCTTAGTGTGCCTTGAAAGAATTATGCGTTGTTTTAGCATGCAAAAGCATAGTATTGTGGTATTCTCCTTTGATGCTTTGTTTGGGTTGACTTGGGACATGCTAACACCATGTTATGACTATGAACAAGTCACCATAGCCTCTATGATCATTTAGTCCTTGACTTTTAGTACCACTCTATGCTTTGATTAGTAATGTTTTGTCACTCTGCATGATTATGGCCATTATTGCTCTCTTAGTTGGTTGCTCCCATTCTTTTGCTAGCCTCCACTTGTATGAGTAAGATCTACTCATGCTTCCAACTCCCAAGAAACCCAGTTATTCCAAAGTGTCCACTATAAACTCCTATGCATGGTGTGTTACACCATTCCCAGTATATTCTTGTTTTCAGCTATCTTCCAATTAAAAAGTATTTTGTTATGTGAAAACTTAGTGATTAAATCCCTCACGAACTTGATGGCACACTTTTTATTCCTTGCCCCTAATAAACTTGAACCATTGTGTCATCTATGTTGTATATGATTGCACTTATACGTTGGCATTAGCAGAACCATGCTGTCATGGGGAACGTTTTCAACATTGCACTTGTACTTTGTACACAGTTGATATCATGCTCTTTTGTCTATGGATATCGCCGGTGTAAAATAAAGAGGAAGCTTCTAAGTCCATGGAGTTATGTATTTTGTGTTAGAGAAACGCCTGGACCGCTATAGCCTAAGCCATGCTTAATCATGGTGGACACTTGCAGCATCACCATAATGAGCATTCTGTGAAGCATCCTCAATAATAATCCATGCACATAGTAAATAAAAATATCGCTGACATGCTCATTGTGTGCTTGCCTTGTCATTTTGGTTATGGGATAGCTCATGTACCATGTGCAAGGGGTACCCCGTTGGCGGTTCTCTATGATACACATGTACTTACTATGACAAGAACTTATAGGTGACTAAAGTTGAGTAGCATGCGGTGCGGCCCTCGTATTCAACGGACATGAGATTGCCAACTTATACTTTGTCAAGCATATACTCCATCTTTGTTCATTTTAACCTTAATCACTTCAAGATTCTTATGATAGGGGCAATGAGGGCTGAAAGTTAACAAGTACCATAATTTTTGGAAGCTCTTTTTGAAACTTGAAATCCCTGCTTCCCTTTATGAAGGGCCTTTCTTCCACTATTATATTGAGTCTCCACCTTCTACCTTTAGGCACCAATAAGAGAGCATAGTTGCCATTCTTAGTTCTATGTGCAGTATCCCAAAACTTATTGATTAATGCAATTGTTGATATTGCTTGTTCTTGTGCTACTTGTATCTAGTCACTCTTATGAACTTTGAAGGTGTCCTATGCATCTATTTGCTACTCTATGAGGGACAAGCTGAATGTCACTATGCCATGTTTTCTGTATGTGAAACAAACAAATATTTTTCAATGCATGTTATTCATGATCTTTGTTTGTATCCTTTCATGTTGCATTCATAGTTACTTTGTCTTATTGTTAGAACTCCAGCTTTCATGCACATGTTTAGAGTTCTTTGATCCCAGCTTTGAATGCTTGCAATTGGTTTGATCTTGGTTTTGATGGTGCATGTCACCTAAAAAATTATTCTTTTATCACTTACCTACTCGAGGACGAGCAGGAGTTAAGCTTGGGGATGCTTGATACGTCGGAAACGTATCTATAATTTTTGATGTTCTATGCATGTTTACTATCTACTTTACTTTGCTTTGTCCACACTTTGAGGTGTTTTTATATGTTTTTTGGTACTAACCTATTAACAATATGCCACAGTACCAGTTGCCTATTTTCTTCTGTTTTTGGTTCCAGAAAGGCATAAAATTAATATTCTCGGAATTGGACGGGACAAAAGCCAAACTCAATATTTTACCGTGGGGAACACGAAGCCGGAGTACGAAATGGAGGAGACCTACCAGGGGGCCACACCACCTGGCCGCACGGGTGGGCCCACTGCGCGCTTGGGGGGTGCAGCCACCCTGGTGCCCCCCTCCCTCTCCTCTTCGCCTATAAAGTCCCTCCGATGCCAAAACCCTAGGCACTAGGGCTGTCAAAAAAGTTCGAGCTCGACAAACTGTTTGAGTTCGGCTTGTTAAAGGTTCGGTTCGAGCTTGGCTCGATGTCTTAACAAGCCAAACTCAAGCCTAATTTGCAGCTCGCAAGACATTCGAGCTTGAGCTCGAATAGTTAGGCAAAGCTCGGTTAAACACGTGCCTGAAATCCACCTCTAATTTATAGTACCTATATTTCAACACATAAGTCGCTTTAGTAGGCTATATTTTAATCTTACCAATAGCTTATATTTAGCAACAAAGTAGTATGTATTTCCTTTTTCTTTTTTTAGAAACAGTATGTATTTTTTAAGCCTGCGCTAATCCATTTGTCGTGCACTCTCCCAGCATTCAAAAGCAGGTCCAAGTTCATGTACGTCACGTGATAGAACTATGATTCAATAGCCTACTATATATATATATTAGAAAAGAATGAAGAAAAAGTAGTCAGGTCCACTTCCAGCTTAGACAACAGAGGCCCGTGAAACTTCCCCGCAGCCTGGTATGGCCCATCTAAATTTACCTACGCAAGCAGCACAACACTCTGCTATTTTGTACCACCTCGCTTATGGTAGAAAATAGATGTTGGAAGCATGGGTATAAAATGGGAATCGGGGGAGAAGTTCGGCTGGACAAGTCCGCTTTCCCGTGGCGGCATGATCCGATGAAATAATTTAATCATTGAATGTGTTTGACAGGCTCGTGAGCCTTCGTCGAGCCGAGCCCAAGCCTATTTCAGGGCTCGTGAGCCGAGCTCGAACTCAATAATTTGCTCGAAACATGAAACGAGCTTGAGCCGAGCCTATATGTATTCGCTTGAGCTCGGCTTGTTGACATCCCTACTAGGCACCCGATCAAAACTCCACGAACCCGTCTGTAGCCGCAACCACCATCGTCCCTAGATCGGGGGATCTGAAGCTCTTCCCGGCACCTTGTCGGAGGGGAGATCATCCCGGAGGCCTTCTTATTCATCATGCCAGCCTTCGGTATGAAGCGTGAGTAGTTTCACCTTGGACTACGGGTCCATGTAGTAGCTAGATGGTTGTATCTCCTCCTTATGCTTTCATGTATAGATTTTGTGAGCTTCGTTCATCATCAAGATCTAATCTATTTGTAATTATGCATGTTATGTTTGCGGGGATCCGATGGATATTGAGATTACTATGTCAGATTGATTAATGTTTTGTCTTATTGATTCTATCATGTCTGTATTGTTTGTGATCTTGCATGCTCTCCGTTGTTAGTAGCTATCTTGGTCAAGTAGTTGCTAGTGACTTCAAGGGGGTTATTTATGCTTGATAATGGGTTCATGCCTCTACTAAATCAAGGGAAGTGACAGAACTCTCTACGGTTGTAGATGTGTTATTGCCACTAGGGAGAAAACAACGGTCTCTTGTTCATGAAACAAGTGGATTGTTTACCTTACATACTTTGCTTAAAGCAGTTGTCTATTGCTTGCAACTTAATACTGGAGGGGGTTCTGATGATAACCTGAAGGTGGACTTCTAGTCATAGATGCAGTTGGATGGCGGTCTATGTATATTATTGTATTTCCTAATCGAATCTCATATGATCTTTATGTCTAGTATTGCATTGTTATGCCTTGCTTAGTCCTGTCAATTGCCCTGCTGTAATTTGTTTACCCTGCATATCATGTTTATTTATCTAAGGAGAACACCTCTAGTGAACTATGGACCCCAGTCGAATCCTTACCATTGATACATCTTTCACTGTTGCTGTTTACTTATGGCAAACCATCATCACCTTCCACACCATACAGTTAACCCTTTGTTACAGCAACCAGTGAGATTGACAACCTCACTGTTCGTTGGGGCAAAGTCTTGAGTTTGTGTTGTGCAGGTTTCCACATTGCTTGCAACACCTTTGAGACGTTTGCTTCCTCCTACTGGTTCGATAACCTTGGTTTCTTACTGAGGGAAGACTTTCTGCTGTGCTGCTTCACACCTTGCTCTTCCGGTTTCCCGACGAAAGTGCTCCACGTCAACAAGGAGTCATCAGCGCATTTCGTCCTGTTGCTTCTGTTGCTCCTTTAGCATGGCATATATTTCCTCGTTCTTTCTTTCCACGCTACGCAACCGGTCTGCCTCCTCTATCTTCTTCCGCTTCTTTGCCCTCACTCGGCTTATATAAGATTCAGTGTCCAAAGCATCATGTTCGTCCTGGTTTTTCGGGATTCCCAAGGGCCTTTGTCAGCTCGTCGTTCTCTCTGTCTGGTTTGAAGTTACCCTTTTTAACCTTCTCGATTGTTTTAACAATTTCTCCATGGGGTGTAGCAACATTGTACTTTTCATTAAATATTAACTCCCATGTTTCCATGCCATACTTTACCTCATGCGCAAGTAACCAATTCCTTACTCTAATGGTCCAGTCCTTTATAGATGGAGTGAGCCCTTGGGCACGCAATGCTTTCTCGGCTTCCTCCCACTTAGGAACGGAAGTCCTATAGCCACATGTCCCAATGTTATGGTGATATTTCTTTTTTGCAGCATTTTCTTTATTCTTTTCGGACCTTGTTTTTGCTACTACTGATTTCTTGTAGTCAAGAATTTTTACCCAGTGGGCCCGCTGCTTCTCTAGTGTGCCAGTGAATTTTGGAACTTTTTCTTCCTCGAGATATTCATTGTGTAATCTTTTCTTATAGTTATTGAATTGTTCGACCATCTTCTTAAGAGCGAAACGCTTGACTTTGGACCTCATATCATTTGTGGCCTTCTGGGACTCCAAGACCGGTAGGGTGAAATGTGAAATGAGCTTATCCCATAGTATGCCTTTGTATCTGTTCTCGACAAAACTCATAGGATTTTCATCTCCCTTTGCTGGCTTATTACAATTGATAATGCTAATCGGGAGAGACCTCATCATCTCTGAGATGCGCATCTTATGGGAAGCAACAAATCCACATTGATGAATAAATGTGTTTGTGTTACTTATGGGAAGCAACGGTTTGCCCTCTGGAGAGACCTCATCAATTGTGAGATGCGCATCTTCTACCATCCCTTTGGCCGGTCCTTGTTTACTATTTTTAACTGACTTGGTCGATGTGGAGGTCTAAAATAAGAAACATTTGTTAATATATATATACACACAAATCAATTAATGCATCTATCTAGTCATCAAGAGGCTTAATAATATACCTCGCCAGACTTTGTCAAGGCCGGTCCATCATTTTCCAAGCCGTCATCAAAATTAAAACTAGTCTGCACTTTGACTAGAGGTTCTATCTCCATTCCATCACCGGACTCATTCAGAAACTGTGAGCCATCTTCTGCTCCACAGTCTTCTGCTCCACCCTGATCGACGAGCGCTCCACCCTGATAGGGGAGCGCTTCATCCTGATATGGGAGCGGTTCATCACCTCGTATCATATCAAATAAAGTCTCTTCACCTTCTCTACCATTGAAGTCCATAGAATAACTGCTATGACATAATGCGCCTATGAGTAATAAAATTAACAAAGTATCATATATCACAACAAGTAGTAATAATACATCTCGAATGACAACAAAGTACTGATAGCATATAACATCTTGAATAACATCTAAAAAAACAAAGTACTAATACATCTCGAATAATGACAAAATAGTAATATCATATAAAGAACAACATATCATCTGATAACATCGTTCAAACTCAACGTGGACTCCCGGTTCCTGAGCCACGGGATGTGACCACCCACATAGTCAGAACCATCACGGGAGTATAGCTAGGGTGAGATCCCAGAAGAACCTACCAGGTATGGGGGGCCATCCTGGCGTCCAACATCACCATATGGCGATGGACGTGCTCGTCCTCCTCCCTGACATGACGCTGTACCACCTCCTCGGGGGCCGGCTCCCTCTACACACTTCCTTGACCACGTGACCTCCACCAAAGAAGATCCGGGTCAACGACGACACCCGGATTCCTCACCAAGCTACGCGTACCTGAAGGTAGCACCTCCCAGTGCCAGCCCGGCGGAGCCCAGTATCGGACAACTCCAGTAGAGAGCATTACTCCCTCGTTGTCGCCGAGTCTACTACGAGGATGCGGTATAGGCATAACCTAAAGTAACAAGTAATGCTAACAGGGACGGCGCTAGGCCACCACGACCCTGGAGACGGCTAGGGGCCCATGGCAAGGGGGCCCCAAAAAATATATGTATATACCCTATGGCTTATATATCTGCTGGAAAATTTTGGCAAAGGCCCATCAACCATCGTGCTTCCTATTCCTGGAAGCGCACGATAGGCATGCACACGAAACCACGCCACGCGCTCGCGTCGTGAATTTGCGATCGACACATAGAAATGCACTACGCCATGCAGCACAGCACACACGCGGCACAGGTGCGTCGCGATCCTTGGCGAGCCGTTTGTCCCTTCTCCCTGTCTCCTCCTGCCTCTCTTCGCCCCTGACCGTAGTACGGCTCCAAAGCGAGAATCAATCATCAATATCATTGATCGCCACAGCCAGACGGCATCCTGGTTCCTGGCGCCCCAAGGTATATTAAATTTAGGCCTAATTAAATCTCGCAATTTTGCAAATAATACATATATATCCTGATTAAATCTCGTCCTTGATTACTTGCGTGTCCTTTGTCTTTTAGGGTTCTATTCTATTTTTAATTGTTTATACGATGTAGTCGAATCCTTCGCAATTTTAAGTGATATGGCGTAGAGTTAGAACTCCGGTGTTGTGAAAAGGAATAAAAGGAAACAAGAGATTGAACTTATTGAATCACAAAAAGGTGCTTTAAAAAGTAGATACACGTATGTCTTTTATATATATGCCTTCATATACATTAGTCTTAGGGCGCCATGCAGGCGACTTCTCCTAGGGCCCCGCAGAACATAGAGCCAACCCTGAATGCTAAGAAAATAATATATAGTAATAATTCCTAAATCCCTAAAACTACCAAAATATACTAATACTATCAAATCCCTAAATAATATACTAACAAATTATATACAAATCCCGAAATATTATACTAACAAAATTAATACAAATCCCTAAATTAAACAATATATATCTAACTCAAATAAAAACATGTTAAAATATATATCTAACTAAAATAAAAATTAAACAATATATATCTAACTAAAATAATATATAATAATGAAACTAAACAATATGTAACTAATAAACTAATTAAACAATATCTAACTAATAATCTAATTAAATTAATTAAACAATATCTAACTAATAAACTAATTAAACAATATCTAACTAATAAACTAATTAAACAATGCCTAAATAAACTAATTAAACAATATATAACTAATTAAATAAACTAAACAAACAAAAAATGGAACTTACGGTGAGGGGGGCGGGCGCGCGCGGGGCGGCGGGTGGCTCCGGTGAGGGGCAGCGCGCGGGTGGCTTTGGTGAGGGCGGCGCGGGATCGGCGGTGTCGACGGCGCGTCAACATGCAGGGGACGGGCGCGCGCGGGGCGGTGGCACGGCGACGACCGGTGGTAACGCGGGACGGCGCTGGCACAGACGGCGCACGCATGGCGGCGGTGGCAGCGTAGGCATGAACGGGAGCTCCGGAGAGAGGCGGTCTGGCGGCTTCGTTGGAGAGGTTATGAGGGCGTCCCGGTTCATGGTTTGAACCGGGAGATTGAGGGGTGGGTATTTATACCCACCACCTCTAGTCCCGGTTCTAGCCGCCAGCCGAGACTAAAGGGGGGGCCTCTAGTCCCGGTTCTAACCACCAGCCGAGACTAGAGGTCTTTTCGGCTGCGTCGTTTCGGTCGCGCGCCAAAACCCTCTAGTCCCGATAGGAGGCTTCAGCCGGGACAAGAGGTTTATTTTATTAATATTCTTTTTAATATATTTTATTATGTAATGATGAAAAATGTGCATCATATATCGAAATTTGCAAAAAAAAAAGATCTAGAATATAATTCTATTAGCATACTCTGTTATAAAACTAATATTTTGTTAAATTAAATAATATCTTTTGCATACTAGGGTTTTATTCTATTACTATTATTATTTCAATATCTTTTATTCTGTAATAATGAAAAATATGTATCATATATCAAAATTTGCAGAAAAAAGATCTAGAATATTGTGAGTCTAAAAATGATTTTTTCAAAAAAAAAGTCGCAGGCGTTAGATCATGTACATGTAGTTCAAACCGGACCCACTTTCTACCGATTCGGTAGATATTTTTCTTTTTCACCCAGGAAGGACAAAAAGGTTTGAGATCTCCTGGGAGGGAGATCATCCATGTAAGGAGGTCTAGTATTTTTTTTAAAATGGGACGGTAGCATTCTGAAACAGCATTTTGTTGGTTACTTCACAAAACGACCTTTTTTGCGCTCACGAAATGAAAAATGGCTTTTCCGTGCGACGAAAAGGAAAACTTCCTCCTGCAACATTGTTCTCCATCCCAAGATCCACACGAGTGCATAATATGGGTACAGTATCACAAACTATGCCGCGATTCTGCACATAACATCGGTCATTTGGACAGAAAGCCATGAAACCCCGAACATGATAGGTCATTTTGTGAAGGTTTTTTCGAGACATGATCAATATGCCAAGTTTGGTATTTTTCCTTGCAACTATGTCATATAATATGACACCACGCGAAGGATTTACATTGTTTGGACAGTTTTTGAATTTCTTAAGCCTGTTTTGAATTTTTCCCGTTTGGAACTAAGGTCAAAATGGCGTGCATGAAGATACGAGACGAGACTCATTAGAACTTGCTTTGTATCTTTGAAGAAACAACATATTGTGAGTCTAAAAATTATTATTTTTCAAAAAAATCACGGGCGTTAGATCATGTACCTATAGTTCAAGTCGGGCCCATTTCCTACCGATTCGGCAAACATTTGTATTTTTCACCCGATAAGGACGGAAAGGTTTGAGATCTCCCGGTTGGGAGATCGTCCATGTAAGTAGGTCTAGTATTTTAGAAAAATGGGACGGTAGCATTCTGAAACAATATTTTGGTGGTTGCTTCATAAAACGACCCGTTTATTGCGCTCGGAAAACGGAAAATGGATTTTCCGTGCGACAAAAAGGAAAACTTCCTCCTACAACATTATTCTCCACCCCAAGGTCCACATGAGTCCATAATATGGGCACAGTATCACAAACTATGCCGCGATTCTGCACATAACATCGGTCATTTGGACCGAAAGCCATGAAACCTCGAACATGATAGGTCATTTTGTGAAGGTTTTTCAAGACATAATCAATATGCCAAGTTTGGTATTTTTCTTTGCAACTATGTCATATAATATGACACCACGTGAAGGATTTACATTGTTCGGACAATTTTTGAATTTCTTAAGCCCGTTTTGAATTTTCCCCATTTGGAACTAAGGTCAAAACAGCGTGCATGAAGATACAAGACGAGCCTCGTTATAACTTGCGTTGGATCTCTGGAGAAACAACATATTGTGAGTCTAAAAATAATTTTTTTTCAAAAAAATCATGGGCGTTATATCATGTACATGCAGTTGAAACCAGACCCACTTTCTACCGATTCAGCAGACATTTGTCCTTTTCACCCGGGAAGGAATGAAAGGTTTGAGATCTCCTGGTTGTGAGATATTCCATGTAAGGAGGTCTATTATTTTAGAAAAATGGGACGGTAGCATTCTGAAACAACATTTTGGTGGTTGCTTCACAAAACGGCTCATTTTTTGCACTCGGAAAATGGAAAATGGCTTTTCTGTGCGACGAAAAGGAAAAATTCCTCCTTCAACATTGTTATCCATCCCAAGATCCACATGAGTGCATAGTATGGGCACAATATCATAAACTATGTCGTGATTCTGCATATAACATCGGTCACAGATGGATTTTCTGTGCGACGAAATCATGGCGGGAAAGGTTCATCTTTAGTCCCGGTTGGAGAAACCAACTGGGACTGAAGGGATTGCGGCAGGCTGGGGAAGGCAGAACTAATGATAGGGGTGAGTGTCAACATTATGTAGTGCTGCTTGTACCTTGTCCTGGATGGTGTCGCCAACCGGGACTAAAGATGAACCTTTAGTCCCGGTTGGAGACACCAACCGGGACAAAACATGAGTCAGCACTAATGATAGGAGTGAGTGTCGACATTATATTGTAAGTGTCGACACTATGGCGTGTTGCTTGTACTATAAATAGGAATCCTTGTGAGTCCTTGTCAACAGCCGGATTTTTAATCCCAGATGCCTGTTATGCCATACCTCGCAATCCTAGGATTACCATTTCTGCGAGACATAATAGAATTTGTACTATAGTACATCATCCATTACAAACCATAATAAAGGTCTTACAAATAAAATATCTCATGATCCAGTCTTTATACAATCAATGCAGTGGAAGTTAAACGTAGAGGGGCTTCATCTTCAGGGTCACATAAAATGCAGACGATGGGAGATGATCCTAGTTGTCATAGACCTCCTACTGTCCATCATCCTGGTAGTCCTCCTCGTAGTCTGGCCATGGGAATAGCCAGGGACAAAGCCATGAGTACTCTTTAAGTACTCGCAAACTATCACTAACAAGTAAAGTAGTTCGAGTAGGAATCCTAAGCTCTAGGTTTATTTGCAAAAAGGCAGGTTTATTTCATACTGAGTTCAGAAGTAAAGAAAACTAGTTTAATATTCTACAACACCTAAGTGGGAACTTAGTTTTCATGTTCACAACCCTGTTGTGGTCAAGTAAAATTCATAGTTCATTTCACAAGTCATTTTGAAAACATCTGACGACGGAACAGTATGGCCACTCCAACTGTCCATGACCGTGGACGCGGCTATTTGAATAGTTTGACACTCTGCAGAGGTGGTACACTTTCACCACAACATTTGATACATCCGTCAGGGATAACCCTGAATCATCATACTTAGTATGCGGATAATCAATCCTAACCTTTCAATTACACACCCTAGTATAGGCACATCCCCTATGAGTTTGGCCTCCCAGCCACGGACATCTGCCATCCTGGGAACTGCATAGGTGGACATTCACATTCATGAGGTAGCCTCAGCTCAACCTCTTTCTACAAGGGAACCCATACTAAGACATATAAACTTCCAGTCAAGCCCTACCCAATTCAGGTATTGTGGTTGTACAGTAAAATTGGAAAGGTATCGCATTTGAACCTAACCATCGGTTTTTATAAAGGGTCAACGCTCATGCCTCAACATTTTCCTCATCAAATCATGTTGTGTTCATAACACATGTCAAAACATTTCAATGGAATGAATCCTCATTCTAAGGTTTTCATAATCATTTTCACCAAGTATTCCCATTTAAAGTGATCAACTTTTATGCTTAGCACTAGCCACTAAAGTTGAGGGTCTTCACTAATGAGGGGTGCTAATCAGGTGTAACTATCCAACTCTAGTTTTAGGCCCTTTGATGACATCTAAGTATAACTACTTAGGCCTAATTTTATGCTCTTTATGCTATCTATACTATCTTTCCAAAACTCACAAGTCACTAAGTAATGGAAAGACTTTGGTAAAGATAAAGAATAAAGCTTGCAAGTAAAACTTGGGATTGGTATAATCAAGGATGCATAACCATAGCATGCCTAATGCATATTGCATAGGTTATCTTGCAAGGATAGCTCGCATAGGTAGCATGCAAAGTTCTAGCTTGCCTTGATTGGTACAGTGGTTGAAGTTTTCTTCCTCTTCGTAGTACTCCTCCTCCTCATAGCCTTGGTCGGTACTAGCGTATATAAATGAATACGAGGTACACAATCACCAAACAATACTTAACTACCTCTATTTGGCACACAAAGGTTCACACTACATGATCTAGCATCATCACAATCATCAGATGAAATAAAGACCTGGTCTTATCTTTCTTATTTTAGAAAAGTAATTTCTACTCATTGAAAGTACTTAAGATTTAATATTCTCCAATTAAAATATGGGATCATGTTGACACATGTCATCACCACATATTATAATATTTGGGAATGTGATTTAAAGTGGTGGTCATACTTTATAAAGTTTAAAAAATTACTATTTTATACAATTAAAGTGACTAGAAATGCATATAAAGCATTTTTTAGTACTAGTCCAAGATCACTGCATGTAAACCTAAATATTTTTTACATATTCAGATAGATCTTGTCAAATGTGATTTTTGAGAGTTGGAATCAACTCAAAAGCATTTATGGTTGATTTTTGAAAAATGTTTGAATGTGTAAAAGTCTCTGTCTTTTTATTTTTACTATAGGTGATCTATAATTTCAAATAGTTTGAATCCAACGGTCTTGGATGGAAAATTTGAATACCTTTCTAACAAAATTGGATTTGTTTATGTTATGAATCATTTAATAGAGATGCCCTAAGTGGGCTAGTGGTTGATTTTGGTCAAAATGACCATTTGATCATATGCCTTCTTATTTGAATTTCCTTTTGATTTTTTTATTTGCAATTGACCTAGATGATATTGTTTTCATCTTTAAACCAATCATTATCATTCATAGCAATCAAACATGGAAAATGCAATCATTCATACACTAATGCATTTTACACACATGCATTCATATTAATTTTAGTAATAAAAGTTTTTGTTAACCCTAAACTTGGGTAAGTAGAACTTGATAATCTTGATTCACATTTTTGAGATGTTACAAACCTCCCCTCCTTAAACAAAATATCGTCCCGAGATTTAAGAAAAAGAAAACTAGGAACTAAAGAGATCTAGAAACTCAGTCCTAATGTAATCTTCTCGCTCCCAAGTAGCTTCTCCTTCAGTATGGTTACTCCACTGGATCTTGAGAAACTTGATACTCCGGGTTCTGGTGGTTCTGAAGGCTTCTTCCAAAATACGAATGGGTAATTCATGATAAGTTAGGTCCTTGTTGATCTCTATGGTTCTGTGATCAATATTCTTGAAAAGTTCGATCTTCTTCGGAACTTCTAGGCATTTTCTAAGTAACGAGATATGGAACACATCATGCATGGCTGACATCTCCTCCGGTAGTTCTAGTTGATATGGTACTTCTCTCGGTGATTCAAAATCTTGAAGGGTCCACAACATCTGGGGGCTAACTTCCCTTTCAGTTGGAAACACTGCATTCCTTTCAAGGGTGATACTTTCAGATACACAAAATCTCCGATATTGAAGGCTAGGTCTCGACGTCTCTTGTCGGCATAACTCTTCTGTCTGGATTGGGCGGTCTTAAGGTGCTCACGGATCTTGTTAACTTTCTCTTTGGATTCTCTTAGGATGTCGGGTACGAAAATCTGACTCTCTCCTACTTCCGACCAATTCAGTGGGGTACGACACTTCCTTCCATACATAAATTCAAATGGGTCCATTTGCAAACTGGCTTGGTAACTGTTGTTGTATGAGAATTCTGTGAAAGGCAGACAGTCCTCCCATTTAGATCCATATTCCAACACAGAAGCTCTCAACACATCTTCGAGTATTTGGTTTACTCGCTCCGTTTGTCCACCAGTCTGCGGGTGATAAGGTGTGCTGAAATCCAGTTTGGTTCCTAATCCTTCTTGGACTTTGTTCCAAAATCTCGAGGTAAACTGGTTCCTCGAACCGACACAATGTTCTTAGGGATTCCATGCAAACTGACTATTCTAGCAATGTACAGCTCTGCTAGCTTCGAACTCTGGTAGGTGGTCTTGACCGGTAAGAAGTGATCTACTTTAGAAAGTCTATCCACTATGACCCAAATAGAGGCATTTCCCCTACTAGATGTAGGCAAACCGGCGATAAAATCCATTCCTACAGAATCCCATTTCCATTCTGGGATCTGCAAAGGTTGCAAAAGTCATGCGGGTCTCTGGTGTTCCGCTTTGACTCTCTAACAGATATCACATTTGGCTATGTAGTTTCTGACTTCTCGCTTCATCTTATGCCACCAAAATTGCTCCTCCAAATCCTGATACATCTTCGTTCCTCCTGGGTGGATGGAGTAAAGAGTATCATAGGCTTCTTGCAAAATAGCTTGTTTCAAATCTGAATCTCCGGGCACACGGATTCGTCCTTTGTACCACAAAACTCCTTCTTCATCTTCGGTGAATCCGAGTACCTTCCCTATACCGATATGACATTTGATTTCGTCGATACTAGCATTTCCTTTTTGTGCCTCCTTGATCTGACTGATGAAAGTGGGTTAACGTTCTATGCTAGCCAAAAATCCTTCACTAACTAGCTCCATTCTAAAATTTTCCATCTCCTCATGCAAACTTGGTTGGGCTTCTTTTATCATGGTGTTCAATCGACACAGCAATCTTCTAAGAGCATCTTCTACCACATTGGCTTTGCCAGGGTGATAGTGAATGTCAAGGTCATAGTCCTTGATTAATTCTATCCATCTCCTTTGCCTCATATTTAGATCCTTCCGGGTAAAAATATACTTCAGACTCTTGTGATCCGAATAAATCTCGCAGCGGTTACCCATGAGGTAATGCCGCCATGTCTTCAAGGCTAAAACTACGCCTGCTAGTTCGAGCTCATGGGTAGGGTGATTCTGTTCATGTTGCTTCAGTTGTCGGGACAGATAGGATATGACTTTGCCTTCTTGCATCAACATACATCTGAGGCCAATCTTGGATGCGTCACAATACACATCAAATATCTTCTTGATATCCGGCATAATCAATATTGGGGCTGAAATCAATCTCTTCTTGAGATCTTGAAAACTTGCTTCACATTTGTCCGTCCATTCAAACTTCTTATCTTTCTTCAACAACTGGGTCATGGGTCTTTCGATGCTCAAGAATCCTTCTATGAACTTGCGGTAATATCCCGCTAATCCGAGAAATGTGTGAACTTGGGTTTGAGTGGTTGGGGCTTTCCATTCTTCAACATCCTTAATCTTGGTGGGATCGACAGCAATTCCTCGTGCCGACACGATATGTCCTAGGAATCCTACTTCCTTTAACCAGAACTCACATTTGCTAAACCTGGCATACAAATGATGCTCTCTAAGGGTTTCAAGGATGGTCCTCAGGTGTAGCTCATGGTATTCTTATGATTTGGAATAGATTAGAATATCGTCGATAAAAACAACGACAAACTTATCCAGGAAGTTCATAAAATTCCTATTCATGAGGTTCATGAAATAAGCGGGGGCATTGGTTAATCCAAAAGACATGACAGTGTACTCATACAATCCATATCTGGTGGTGAAGGCAGTCTTTGGAATATCCGTTGCATGAATCTTGAGTTGATGATAACCAGTTCTAAGATCAATCTTAGAAAACACTTTGGCACCGGTCAACTGGTCAAACAGATCTTCTATCTTCGGCAGTGGGTACTTGTTTTTAATGGTGACATCATTCAACTTCCGATAATCCATGTACAAACGGTTACCTCCATCTTTATTATCCACAAACAAAACAAGTGATCTCCATGGCGATGCACTTGGTTGAATCAAACCTGTCTCCAACATAGCATCCAGTTGCTTCTTTAGCTCCACTAATTCAGACGAGTTCATACTATAGTCTCTGAGCTATGGGTCCAGTTCTAGGGATTAGTTTAATGATAAACTCGATATCCTGATCTGGGGGCATACTGGGCAATTCATCTAGGAATACGTCGGGGTATTCACAGACTACTCTGACTTGGTCAATGGTTGGTTGGGCTAGACTCTTGTTGCACTTGAATTGATGGGACAAAGTCTCATATACATGCTCTAGTGATACTCCAGTGGTACTAGTCATGGTTATGGCTTTCTTGGCACAGTCGATTAATCCTTTATGTTTCGACATCCAATCCATTCCTAGTACTACTTCCAAAACTTTGGTTCCAAGTACTATTAGATTAGCATAAAAATCTATTCCATGGATTTTGATAGGTACGGCCTTGGAAATTTGTCTAGCTTTGGTGGTTGAACCAGGTATTTGAACTATCATAACATGCTTCAATTTTGTTTGTTGAATCTTACTAGTGCATGCAAAATCTTCTGTAACAAACAAGTGCGATGCTCCAGAATCAAACAACACGCTTGCAAGTACTGAGTTAACAGAAAAAATATCCAACACGACATCTGGCGCTTCCTGAGCTTCTTCAGCATTCATGTGAAACAGACGGCCATTGCGGTTGAGCGAGTTCCCTGGGGCAAATCTCCTTCCAGGTTGAACACGGCGTTGCTGCTGAGCTGGTGCATTCACATTGGCGGCTGCAAGCTTCTTGGGGCACTCGTTGGAGTAGTGACCCTTGACTCCACATTCAAAACAAGTAATCAGAGACTTGTCTTTTCCTACAACAGGCACGACATTGCTTCCAGTCCTTGGGGAAGTATTGTTGTTGTTGGTGGTGTTGTTATTGTTGGACTTGGGCGGTGCACAGTTGAAATTTTTGGAGTTGTCGAGGTTGTTGTTGTGGTTTCCTCCGGGCCTTGGGTTTCCTCCTCCCCTGTTGGGATAATTCGGATGGGACATAGGGGGTATATTGTTTCTAGGGGCATATCCTGTAGACGGGTTGGGGCGATACTTCGGGGTATGGTGGGATCCTGGTCGATGCATCATTCGACGCTTGCGGTTCTCATTGGCTTGGTTGATCTTGCCTTCCATCTGGATTGCAGAATCCACTAAGGCCTCAAGGTCAGCGAAGGGAATGTTGACCAGCACTGTCTGCATCTCATCATCCAGACCATTCAAGAATCTCCCCTTCTTCTTGGCTTTAGTACCAATCTCATCAGGGGCATACCTAGACAGAGACAGAAATCTGTCGTGGTACTCTACCACTGTCATCCTTCCCTACTTCAGCTCCTTGAATTCATCCCTCATCCGTAGAATCAAACTCGTGGCACATGGGTTCGGCTGAACTTGAGTTTGAATTCATCCCAAGTCATCATCTGACCTCCATTCATGGTACGGATGCTATTCCACCAAGCTCTTGCATCACCTGCCAGATAATGGGTGGAAAACAGTACTTTATCATTGGCCTCCACTCCTGTGACCTCTAAGTTGTTCTCCATGGTCTGCAGCCAGTCATCAGCATCTAATGGATCTTCAAACTTACTAAATATGGGGGGATTGGTGTTTTGAAAGTTCTTGAGCTTGGATCCATGGTTATCCTGGTTTCCATGGCCTTGATTATTATGGGTCATCTGAGCTATCTGTTGAAGGGTGGCTAAATTAGCTTGACGTTCAGCTCTTCCAGCTTCTTGGTTAGCAACCAACATTTGTAGGATTTGCAGCATTGGATCCTGAGATGAACTGCTTCCTCCGGGATTTCCGTGAGTCATCTGAAGATTGAGAGAGATAGTGAGACAAGAGGGAAATTTCTAAGGTTCAGGGATTTGTTTTTGAAAAGCTTTTAAACTTTGAGTTTGACTCTGGTTTTGCCAACTAGCAACTTTATTTTCATTCATTCATTCATAGCACCCAATACAAACACACACCATACTAGGGTAACAGATGGTTTTAGGAACCATTATATGAAGCTACGATACAGTGGGAACGGATACAAATTAGGCATACGATAGTGCCCTATTGTGACTACTCATCATCAATGAAGGAGGAATCATAATCATCAGTGTGGAAGTCCATGTCGAGGTCCTCCGGGTAGTCATCATCATCACTGAGGTAGGATTAGGGATCTCCACTGATATCTTCACCTTCTTCCTCCTGCTCTTCAAGTTGGGTAACCTGATCACGGATGGTCCACTTAAGAGTGGCCGCCCTCTTGCAAAGACGATCGATGGTGCGATCCTTCTTGCCACGCTGACGGCAAAGTGAATAGTGCTCCTTGGCAAGTATGGCGAGGTATGGTCCTTCCTGACTGCAATGGCATGGTTGTGGTTGGCGTGGGCGCGGGCGTTGTCGAACTCCTTCCGCCCATCATACACCATGAAGTAGAGATGATCCACCCGATGCTTCAGCTCCGGATGTCCTGGCACCTCCAATGGTTGTCCCATAGAATCACGCCTTGCGTAGTAAGCAAAGTGAGTGCCATTGATCTGGTTGATGTTTTGCCTACATAGACGAGCAAGAGCCTCCTGCATAGCCCTGGCGAGTCCGTCTAGCCAGTTGTTCTCCCTCAAGCTGAATTGGATCTTCTCTGAGGTGGGTGCCTCCATCTTGCCTCTGAGCTCTGCAACTATCAGCCACTGTAGTTCTCCTCCGGGCTGATCATTGAGCTATGCCCCAAAGAACTCGGGGTGCGGGCGTTCAAGAAGTTCCGAGAGTTGGCTTAAATCTCGCTCGAAGATGAGTTCTCCTCCGTTGACCAACTGGTAGAACTTGCTATACTTGACTTCCATCTATAAGAATTTAGGATGAGTAGGTTAGTGGGGTGATTAAGTGTGTCAAATTTTATGTAGGATTGCAAGAATTTTTGAGGAACATGAATTTTCTTGAAAGAATATCAATGATAAGAATGAGAATAGGTTTTCATAAATACTCACTTGTTTTGTTTTGAAACTAAGTTTTTGATTCAAGCGTCCATTCTAACTAGGGTCTCCTATGGTCAGGATGGCTCTGATACCAACTTGTCAACACCCGGATTTTTAATCCCAGATGCCTGTTATGCCATACCTCGCAATCCCAGGATTACCATTTTTGCGAGACATAACAGAATTGGTACCGCAGCACATCATCCATTACAAACCATAATAAAGGTCTTACAAATAACAGATCTCATGATCCAGTCTTAATACAATCAACGTAGGAGAAGTTAAACGTAGCGGGGCTTCATTTTCAGGGTCACAGGCAATGCTGACGATGGGAGATGATCCTAGTTGTCATAGACCTTCTGCTATCCATCATCCTAGTAGTCCTCCTCATAGTCTGGCCATGGGAATAGCCAGGGACAAAGCCATGAGTACTCTTTAAGTACTCGCAAACCATCACTAACAAGTAAAGTAGTTTGAGTATGAATCCTAAGCTCTAGGTTTATTTGCAAAAAGCCAGGTTTATTTCATACTGAGTTCATAAGTAAAGAAAACTAGTTTCATGTTCTACAACACCTAATTGGGAACTTAGTTTTCATGTCCACAACCCTGTTATGGTCAAGTCAAAGTCATAGTTCATTTCACAAGTCATTTTGAAAACATCTGACGACAGAACAGTATGGACAATCCAACAGTCCATGACCGCGGACGTGGCTATTCGAATAGTTTGACACTCTGCAGAGGTGGTACACTTTCACCACAACATTTGATACATCCGTCAGGGATAACCCTGAATCATCATACTTAGTATGCGGATAATCAATCCTAACCTTTCAATTACACACCCTAGTATAGGAACATCCCCTATGAGTTTGGCCTCCCAGCCATGGACATCTGCCATCCTGGGAACTGCATAAGTGGACATTCACATTCACGAGGTAGCCTCAGCTCAACCTCTTTCCGCAAGGGTACCCATACTAAGACATATAAACTTCCATTCAAGCCCTACCCAATCAGGTATTGTGGTTGTACAGTAAAATTGGAATGGTATCGCATCCGAACCCAACCATCAGTTTTTATAAAGGGTCAAGGCTCATGCCTCAACATTTTACTCATCAAATCATCGTGTGTTCATAACACATGTCAAAACATTTCAATAGAATGAATACTCATTCCAAGGTTTTCATAATCATTTTCACCAAGTATTCCCATCTAAAGTGATCAACTTTTATGCTTAGCACTAGCCACTAAAGTTGAGGGTATTCACTAATGAGGGGTGCTAATCAGGTGTAACTATCCAACTCTAGTTTTATGCCTTTTGATGACATATAAGTATAACTACTTAGGCCTAGTTTTATGCTCTTTATGATATCTATACTATCTTTCCAGAACACACAAGTCACTAAGTAAGGGTAAAGACTTTGGTAAATATAAAGAATAAAGCTTGCAAGTAAAACTTGGGATTGGTATAATCAAGATTGCATAACCAAAGCATGCCTAATGCATCTTGCATAGGTTATCTTGCAAGGATAGCTTGCATAGGTAGCATGCAAAGTTCTAGCTTGCCTTGATTGGTGCAATGGTTGAAGTTTTCTTCTTCATAGTACTCCTCCTCCTCGTAGCCTTGGTCGGTACTAGCGTCTATAAATTAATACGAGGTACACAATCACCAAATAATACTTAACTACCTCTATTTGGCACACAAGGTTCACACTAGATGATCTAGCATCATCACAATCATCACATGAAATAAAGACCTACCATTATCTTTCTTATTTTAGAAAAGTAATTTATACTCATTGAAAGTAATTAAGATTTAATATTCTCCAATTAAAATATGGGATCATGTTGACACATGTCATCACCACACATTCTAATACTTGGGAATGTGATTTAAAGTGGTGGTCATTGATGACCCACAAGTATAGGGGGTGTATCGTAGTACTTTCGATAAATAGGAGTGTCAATCCCAACGAGCTGCAGAAGGTGTTGACTAGTGGTATGGAGCAGTAATTCTCTGTAAATACTTCGCAAACGGATTTTTAGGGGTTTTCTGATAAAGCAACAAAACAAAGTGCAAGTAATAAAGACAACGGACAAACGCAGCAAGTGGCCCAATCCTTTCTTAGCAAAGGACAAGCCGATGGAAATACTTATAAGGACCAAACATTCTCGAGGACACATGGAAGTTATGTCAAGTGCTTTCGCTTCAAATAGTTGAGTACTCTTCTTTGGTGTTGTAAGTGTTGTGTGGGTGAACCTGTGCTAATGTACCGACCTTACTTGTACTAATACATACTTGTGATTAAACCCCCTGCAAGCATCTGCAACTACATGAAAGTAATTAAGATATAAACCTAACCACACCCTTAAACTCTGAGATCCTACGCTCCCTTGTGCAAAGGTGTCCTAACAGGGGTTCAGGTTTCTGTCACTCTGGCAACCCCATAATTAGTAGCCAAATACACAATTCATTCCCCTAGTCCCATAAATGGTGAAGTATCATGTAGTCGACGTTCACATGACACCACTAGAAAAATAGCACCACAACTTAAATACTAAACCATTGAATAATAATTCAACACAAATCCACTACTAACAGCATGACTTCTCCCATGTCCTCAAGAACTAAATGATTTACTCACAATACATCATATGGATCAAGATCAAAGATGGTATGGTGATGGATAACAATCTGAACATAAACAATAGTCCAATGGTTCCACTCACAAGCATCAACTACAATAGTGATTAACACCGGGAAAGTTTCCCCTATGAACTAAAGCAAGATCCAACACAATTGTTACAGCGGGATGGAGTGGTGATGATGGTGTTGGTGGAGATGATGGTGTGGATGATGATGATGATGATCCCGATGAAGCCTAGCTTGATGACGGTGTTGATGGCGACGATCTCCCCTCTCCGGGAAGGAATTTCCCTGGCAGAAATCTATCTGCTGGAGAGCTCTTTCTCTCTTGGTGTTTTCCGCCCCGTAGAGGCGGCGGAAATCTTTCTATGGTTGCTCCCTGGTATTAGGGTTCCGTGGGGAAGATATAGGAGAGAGGGCAGAGTCGGGAGCCGGCCAGGTGGGCCACACCTACCCTAGGCGCGAGGCAAGGTGGGCCCGCGCCTAGGGGTGTGGCCCCCATGTGGCCCGGCTACGCCTCCCCTTCTGGCTTCCTCCGTTTTCTAGGAAAATATAATATTCCAATATTTTTCTGGTATTTTTATGATCTTCGCGAATTGCATCAAAACACCTCTTTTTCCATCAGAAACCTGACTCCAGCAGTCCATCCTCCAAGAATCATCCAACATGCAAAAACAGAGGAAAAGACATAAGTAACACCTCATAATAAGACATATATCAATGAATAGAGGCAAATTATGATATAGAAAGGTGATGCAAATTGGACGTATCAACTCCCCCAAGATTAGACCTTCGCTTGTCCCCAAGCAAAAACTGAGCTCAGTAAACATGTCCACATGTTTATGGAGTGAAGTGTCGATAAAAGAATACGGACAAGAAGCATCACACTTACCATTACACAACTCGTAGAAGAAAGCAACTCACCATTATATAACTTAGCTTGCAACAAGTATAGGAGTCACAATAGAGATGCATAAAGATAAATCATAATTGGAATTGGCAAACTCTTGTTCTTGGTCATAGAACAGCTGGCAAACAGTTTCACAAATAGGGATTTTTGTAGAAGTCTTCAAAACAGGAGTACTCTTTTCTCAAAAAGGTTTTTCACAAAGAAGGCTTTCAAAGTAATACTCAATAGATAAGAGTCTTGTGCAAACAAGGAAGATAAAGAACATGATTGAATAAATCACCATATGAATGCTTGAAACACAATAACTCAAATGCTTGCTGGAGATAGAGATGAAGTAGGTCTACTGACTCAACTTAGAAAATAGGAGAAAGGTCCCTTCATAGAGGGAAGCAAGGATTTCAAGTCATAAAGAGCTTCCAAAAGATTATGGTACTTACTAGCTTTGAGGCCTCATTGCCCCTATCATAGGCATCTTGAGATTATTAAGGTTAAAGTGAACAAAGATGGAGTATATGCTTGACAAAATATAAGTTGGCAATCTTATGTCCCTTGAGTACAAGGGCCGCTCCTCATGCTACTCAACTTTGGTTACCGGTAATTTCTTGTCATTGTAAGTACATCTGTATCATAAAGAACCGCCAACGGGGTACCCCTTGCACATGGTACAGGAGCTATCACATAACCAAAATGACAAGGCAAGCAGACAATGAGCATCTCAGCGATCTTTTTATTTACTATGTGCATAGATTTTTATTAAGGATGCTTCACAGAATGCTCATTATGGTGATGCCGAAAGTTTCCACCATGATTAGGCATGGCTTAGGCTAGCGGCCCAGGCGTTTCTCTAACACACATACATCACTCCATGGACTTACAAGCTCCCTTTTTATTTCACACCGTCGACATCCGCAAACAAAAGAGCATGATATCAATTGTGTACAACGTACAGGTGCAATGTTGAAAGTGTTCCCCGTGACAGCACGGTTCTTCTAATTCCAACGTATAGATGCAAGCATATACAACTTCGATGACACAATGGTTCAAGTCTATTAGGGGCAAGAAAATAAGATGTGCCATCAAGTTCATGAGAGCTTTACTAACTAGTTTTCACATAACAAAATAATTTTTAATTCAAAAGATAGATGAAGCTTGAGAATTTGCTCGGAATAGTAATAATGATAATTAGGTAGATATGGTGGACACAAATGGCACAGGTTTTGGTTCAAAAAGGATTGGAAGCATGAGAAGTATGCCTTCTCAAAACAGGTTTTTGGCTAGTAAGGCTGGGTAGCAAGCAAGAGAGTTGAAAGAAACAAGCAAACCTACAAGTGATAAAGCCAAACATGCAATCTTCCTTGAAGACACAAAAGATCTTAAATAAACAATACTAAGCTTATGAGCAAACAAGAAAGAAAGTAAATGATACAAAATACATGTAAGCTTTTTCTCTTTTTCTTTCAAACCTCAAAAAGTGTTGCTACTAACCAGAGCTCGGTTTGCCAAAACCAATTTAGATTTAATTGATGCTCCCAAAGTGATGCCAATATTGATCAACAAGATCAATCATATAATAGAGATTGCAAACTAAAATAAGAAGTGCAAAAAGTAAAAGATGAAACTACTTATTAATATTCCATAAAGGCACTCACACCAAGCGATACATGGATAATCAACTATAGGAGAGATACTTCCACATGCAAACCAACCTATAAGATAACTCCTCTACCAAAGATATGAATCTACTAAAAGATAAAAGATAAAATATAATGTTGGTGATACCGCAACACTCCCCCAAGCTTGGAACAAGCCAAGGGGATGCAAAACCTGATGATGAATTACTCCTTCGGTGGTGGTGGTTGTCAACACCCGGATTTTTAATCCCAGATGCCTGTTATGCCATACATCGCAATCCCAGGATTACCATTTTTGCGAGACATAAAAGATTTGGATACCACAGTACATCATCCATTACAAACCATACATAAGGTCTTACAAAAATAAGGATCTCATGATCCGGTTCTTAATACAACTCAAGAAGCGGAAATATGTAATAATAACGGTAGCATAGGTGAAGCTCCATCTTCGGGGTCACAGGCAATGCTGACGATGGGAGATGATCCTAGTTGTCGTAACCTTCCTGGGGTCCATCATCCTGGTACTCCTCTTCATAGTCTGGCCACGGGAATAGCCAGGGATAAAGCCATGAGTACTCTTTAAGTACTCGCAAACTAATACTAATAAGTGAAGGGGTTTTTTGTAATAGGACACTAAGCTCTAGGGTTGTTTTGCAAAAGCCATATTTACATCTACTAAGTTCAAAAGCAAGAGAAAGGTAGTCAAATTTTATAACACCTAAGTGGGAACTTGTATCTCATGCCACAACTCTGTTGTGGTCAAGTCAAAGTCTCAAGTCATTTCATAAGTCATTTTGAAAACATCTGACGGGGGAACAGTATGGCCACTCCAACTGTCCATAACCGCGGACGCGGCTATTCGAATAGTTTGACACTCTACAGAGATTGTACACTTTCACCACAACATTCGATACATCCGTCAGGAACAAATCCTGAATTCACCATACTCAGTATGCGGATAATCAATCCTAACCTTTCAATTACACGCCCTAGTATAAGCACCTCTCCTGTGAGTTTGGCCTCCCAACCATGACCAACTGTCATATTGGGTATTGCACAGGTGGACAATCTTCACAAGGTAGCCTCATCTCAGACCTTGGTCGTGAGGGAACCAATACTAAGGTATATAAATTTACAGTCAAGTGCTACCCAATCTTCAGGTATTGTGGTTGTACGGTAAAATTGGAATGGTATCGCATCCAAACAACCATCAGTTTTATAAAGGGCTAAGGCTCATGCCTCAACATTTTCATCACCAAAATCATCTGGTGTTCGGAAACACATGTCAAAACATCTCAGTAGAATGATCCATCATTCTAAGGCTTTCATAACCATTTTCACCAAGTATTCCCATCTAAAAAGTTGATCAAGTTTTATGCTTAGCACTAGCATCTACAAGTGGGGGTGAGTACTAATGAGGGGTGGTCAACTAGTGGAGTTTAACTCAGTTAATCTCATACCTTAGGATGACATCAAGATTATCTAGCTTAGGCCAAATTTTATGCTCTTTATGCAACCTTCAGTTATCTTTCTAGTATCTACAAGTTACTTAAGTCAACTCTAAGCAAAAAAGCTTTGATAAAGACCTAAAGGTAAAAGCTTGCAAATAAAATTAGGATGGGGTTATCAAGTGGGTATAATCACATATGCTTAAGGCATATGGTTGGCATGGTAACAAGCAAGTATTAGCTTGCACATTCAACTAGTAGTATTAGGCTTGCAAGTATGGTCTTGCTAAAGTAGAGTATCTTGCAAGTGTTAGCTTGCATAGGTCAACTTGATTAGTAAGGCTTGCCTTGTGCAGAGCAGTGGTTGAAGTTCTCCTCGGCTTCTTCTTCGTAGTATCCTCCTTCCTCCCCGTATCCTTGGTCGGTACTAGCGTCTATAAATAAATACGAGGTACACAATCACCAAACAATACTTAACTACTTTTAATCATCACACAAAGGGGTTCTATAGATGATCTAGCATCATCACCAACATTACAAGCACTTGACTTAATGATTTTATTTTTAGAAAAGTAATTTCTACTCATTGAAAAACTACTTAAGATTTAATATTCTCTAAACCAAACATGGGATCATGTTGACACCTGTCATCACCGCATATTTCAGTCCATGGGAATGTGATTTAAAGTGGTGTCAAAATTTAATAAGGTTTAACCTTTTTATTTTAATTAAATAAAGTGACTAGAAATGCCTATGTGGCATTCTTTTATTACTTGAACATTATTTCTGTAAGTAAACCCATATATTTTATATATTCTGAAAGGTATGATCAAATGTGATTTTTGAGAGTTGGAATCAACTCAAAAGCTATTACGATTTAAATTTGAAAAATGTTTGAATGCAGAAAAGCTTCTGCCTTGTTATTTTTACCAAGGGTGATCTACAGATCCAAATGATTTGAATCCAACGGGCTTGGATTCAGCACTTACAGAAATTTATAACAAAATTAGTTTCATTCAATTTGGTTCACTGAATCAGGCTGGGTTGATTTTTGAAACTAGGTACAGAACTATGTTTGAATGAAAATGGAAAAATCCAAATTCAAACGAGTGGGCTGCGCGGGAAGAGAAAATGGGACGGCCTGCTACGCACAGTGCTTACGCGGGCTGGTTAAGTTGCTGTCCCCATGCATCATTGAGCCGGGGGGTGCGAAGCGGTACAGGGCAACGTGGTGCGTTGGATCTAGTTCTAATCCAACGGCTCTGGTTCATCGTACACGTCGGGCAGTGCCAGTGAGACGGAACCCTAACGCGGCAGGTGGGGGTCGTGGGAGGCTCACCGGGGCTCAGGTGAGGGTCGGCGAGGCGGGCGAACAACGAAGTCGACGACCGCGAACCTCCTGGTACCGGCAGCTTCTCCTGGGGTGGACGAAATCGACGGCTCCCTTCTTCTCCAGAGGCGACCTGCTCCGGCGCAATTCCGGCGATGCGTTGCTCGCCTTGCTCCGGGAACAGGGTGGAACGATCAGTGAAGAGAGGGGAGTGAGATGGTGTGAAGATTTTGAGCGGGGGAGGCCTCTATTTATAGTCTTGACGACGAGACCGAACGGAACGGGTAGGCGACGGTGGCGACATGGCTACGGGCTGCTAGAGGCATGGCCGAGGGTGGCGATCAATCAGTGGTCTCCTGGCGATGCTCTATGGCTTTAATGCGCGTGTAGGGGCGATGGCAAACGGTCTGGAATGCTCGACGTTCTGCGCGGCAGAGGCGGCGTCTTCGACGGCGAGCGGTGGCTACGGGGTACTAGCGGTGAAATGGGCATGTCTGGCGGTCTCCTGGGATGGTGGGGAGCATGTTGGCGGGCGGCGAGGGCTCGAGGTGGTCTGGTTGAATGGGAACGGCGCGTGCTCTGTGGCGTGGGTCGGCACGGTCGACAGCGGCACGGGCGCGGCGTTCCTGGCGGTTCTGGCTGCTATCCGCGAGGCAGGGCTGGTCGAGAGGGGGCGGTGAGGCATGGGCTACCTCCCAGACAAGGTTGGCATGGCTAGTTCTTCCTCTAGCCTGCTGTCCACACTGGGGTGACATGGGTGCTCTCGGTTGTTCACCATTGATGACACTTTCAAGCTTACAGTGGTGCCAGGGATTAGTTAGGGTTGTTAGATGATCTACCAAGGCTAGTGGTGTCCAGAGAGGGAACACGTTAGGCTCAAAACACTGCATACTATAGTGTTTTGATTTTGTTTGATTTGAATCTGCAAGGTGTTTGATGAAATGGCCGCATGAATTCAAGTTTTGAATTTTGAAAAGATTTTTGGTGGGTGTGCTAGGCATGTGCTGGTGAGTCTGTGGATGCTTGGGTTTTGAAATTTGAGCTTGTTTGAGTGGTTTTTGAAAAAGTGGGATCTTCCCATATGATATAGATTCAATTTTGAACTGTCATTTAAACCATGCATTCAAATGTTTCTGGGTGATCACAAGGTGGGCCTTGGTACTTTGTTATGAGTACTATC
This sequence comes from Avena atlantica, assembly GCA_910589765.1. Taxonomy (NCBI): domain Eukaryota; kingdom Viridiplantae; phylum Streptophyta; class Magnoliopsida; order Poales; family Poaceae; genus Avena; species Avena atlantica. The sequence continues at coordinate 469,710,084 of OU342733.1, forward strand.
AAGGGGTGTAAAGATCCAAACAAGTTTCTGTTAAGTTTTGAAAGTTAGAGATAGCCAAAGTAGGCATGGGAGTTAAATTGTCCAAAGTGACCATTCCCTTATTTTGTTTGTTTTGATTTATTTGTCTTTGGGAAAAGTGTTGTTTAGATGATGTTTATTTCACCTAAGAATCCTTTTGCAAGAAAATAAACACACAAGCAAGGTAATTTAAAAGAATCCAAATTGGAATGCATACACACATGCATGCTTCCATATTTTTATTTAGAAAAGTTTTTGTTAATCCTAAATTTTGATGATTAGAGTTTGATGATCCAAGTTTCATATTTTTGGGATGTTACAGTGGTGTTCTCTTGTTTAGGTTCATAAAATCCTCCAACATCTTACGGAGCCTGTTATTATCCTCTTGAAGCATATCCACCTTCATCCTCAAAGCACGGTACTTATCACAAAACTCGTTAGTGGTTCGAAGGGCTTCCATTGCCTCAGGGAAGGATATGAAATCTGGAACGGAGGCTATGATCCCCTGCATGTTACGAGAAAAAGCACGTCCAGTGTTAATTGCTCCTACAAAAGTAGGTTTCCTTGCCCTTGTTCCTGCGACGGTTTGTTCTTCCAACTTTATCTCCTCCACGGGCTTCTTGCCTTTGTCATTGGCGGAGACCATGGTGCTCTAAAGTTGAGAAGATTTCCTGACAGAAACAGATCGAAACGAAAACACGACGATAACATGATGCACGAACCTCGGGGGATCCGGGGGTTATATATTACGAAGTTCCAATGCATAAGGAAGGTACTGGTATGATAACAAGGCGGAGACGGAGCTCGGGGTGCTCTCACCCCCTCCAGGCGCGACCAGCTGGGGCCCGCGCCTGGGGTGGGTGAGGCCACCCCAAACTCCATTTCCTCCTCTGTTCCGTCTCGTAACTTGCCTTATGTAATAAAAACATCAAAAATATAAAAATATTAGGCTTTCACGAACCTTCTGTTTTCACCACTTTTACCTATTCAAAGACGAACTCTGCAGACTCCTTTCCTCCTTCTCCTGGAAATTCCTTTCTTCACAAGGCAATACACAAACTTCAAGGGCAACATTAGTGTAAGCAAAAACAATAAACCTTTAGGTACACACTTCAACTGAAATCCATCAAAACAAGGGCTTCTGTAAGAGGCAAATGCAAATGATGGCAGAAATCTGTCAAAATAGAATAGCAGGTAAATATTGATTTTTTCAAAAACCTTCTGTTGCTCAAATCAAAACGTGCAAAACTAATGAAAGTTGGGTAATAACTTGGAGAACAAGCACAGAAAAATACATCTCCATCCGACGTACTGACCTCCCTCACGAATTTTTACAATGCATCACAAAAATCTGTCCTAGGACAGCCACTTTTCACAACTCCTCTACTTCTCAAAAGTAGTTGAACTTGACACAAAAACCAAAACAAAAAGGATAAGGAGCAGTTATTACAGAGGTAATAACTTCCAAGACTTAACCAAACTCCTGGGTTATCTCCCAACAAGTACTTTTCTTTAATGCCTTTAAGTTAGGCTTGAAAGTTTCAAAGATGCTCACAAAGGAGATATATATTTGAAGTGAAAGAGAGCATCAAGAAGCAAATAACCAACACATTTGAGTCTAACCCACTTCCTATGGATGGGGGTATCATGAGAAAACAAATTGTTGAAACAAAAATCCACTAGCATAGGAAGACAAAATGAATGCAACTTCAAAGCTTCCAAAATAAAACGGGGAAACTTAACATTATTGAGATGCATAAAACCACGTTTCCCTCTCTCATAATAACTTTAAGTAGCACTTTGAATAAAGTTGACAATATAGCCGTCACTGACAACAACTTTATCATCAGAATGGGCATACTTACTATCACCAAAAAGAGGTCCAAGGTCATAAACTGAATCAATAGAAGCAAGTTGTTCCATCTTGAAATCTTCATTAAGCAAGCTATTTTCACAAGGTGATTTAGCAAATTTGGAAAAGTTAAACTCATAAGAATCTCCATCAAACTTAGTTAAAACTTTTCCCTTTTTACAATCTATAATAGCTCCACGATTGTTCAAGAAAGGTCTACCAAAAATGATCGGACAAGTTTTGCTAGCTACTGAATTAAGCATTAGGAAATCAACAGGATACTTAATCTTACCACAGAGAACCTCCACATCTCTTACAATACCAATAGGGCAAATGGTTTCCTTATTAGCAAGGTGAATAACAACATCAATGTCCTCAAGATCACAAGGACCAATCTCATGCATAATTTCCCTATAAATCTCATAAGGAATAGCACTAAAACTAGCACCAATATCACATAAACCATAATAGCAATGATCACCAATTTTAATAGAAAGCACAGGGACACTAGCTTTTCTAGCTTTACTAGGATGAGAAATAATATTAGAAGAGTCTTCACAGAATACAATGTGCTCATCCTCTATATTTCTAGTGACAAGATCTTTCACAATAGCTACCACAGGTTCAATATTCAATTTCTCATCAGGCTCCACAGTTTTCTTAGTACCTTTATTATTTGCACTAATCATCATAGAATACTCCTTTACCTTAGCTGGGAAAGGTATTTTCTCAACATAAGGTTCAGGCACAATATGATTAGTACTCCCTTTGATCCATATTACTTGTCGTTAAAATGGATGTAGCTAACACTAAAACATGTCTAGATTCATCCATTTTAGTGACAAGTAATATGGATCGGAGGGAGTAGTACAAACTTCGGTGCTTCTAACAGGAACATGACTAACAACATATTTATAAGGAGCATGGTACTTATTCCACTTCTTCTTGGGAATTCTATGTAAGAGGCAAAGGCCTTAAAACAGTTGGCAATACTTTGGGCATCAAGACCAAACTCATTGCTAATATCTCGGAAGTCGTCAGTTCCCATAAAAGATTTAATGCATTCATAATCATAGTTTATACCTGGCTTTCTTCCTTTGTCATTATCCCAAGCTTCAGTGTTCTCTTGAATACGGTCTAGTAGATCCCATTTAGCTTCTTCCTTCATACGTGTGAATGATCCAGCACAAGAATCATCTAGTGAATCTTTATCATGAAGAGAAAGCCTAGCATAAAATTATTGATAATAATATTGTTAGGGAGTTCATGAATAGGACATTTAAGCATTAGTAACTTCAATCTCCCCATTTAAGTTGTACTCTCTCCATCACGAGGACAAAAGTTATATATCAGATTTCTATCCTTATGAATTTCACTGGGAGGATAAAATTTAGAATAAAAGAGAGATGCCATTTCCTCACATTCCATGGATTGTCCATTCTTTAGCAGCTTATACCATTCTTCAGCTCTCCCTTTCAAGGATATAGAGAGTAACTTCTTATTCACATGTTCAGTTGTGAAACCTGTACACTTAAACAACCCGCATAATTCATGGATAAAAAGCAAGTGATCACCAGGATGAACAGTTCCAGCCCCTAAATAATAATTATCCATAACACGATCAACAATACTTGTAGGTATCTTAAAAGTATCTATCTCAATAGGTGGTGGTTCATCTACTACCCTAACAGTGGTAGTAGTTTTCCTGAACAGAAAACCAAGTGGGTTATCCATATTGGAAACAAAGTAACAAACATAAACAAAAAAAGCAATACTCACAGTAGAAGTTTCCTTTACCAGTTCCACTCTTCAATAGCGCTTCACTCCCCGGCAACGACGCTAGAAAATAGTCTTGATGACCCACAAGTATAGGGGGTGTATCGTAGTACTTACGATAAATAGGAGTGTCGATCCCAACAAGGAGTAGAAGGTGTTGACTAGTGGTATGGAGCAGGAATTCTCTGTAATACTTAGCAAACGGATTTTTAGGGGTTTTCTGATAAAGCAACAAAACAAAGTGCAAGTAATAAAGACAACGAACAAACGTAGCAAGTGGCCCAATCCTTTCTTAGCAAAGGACAAGCCGATGGAAATACTTATAAGGACCAAACGTTCTCGAGGACACATGGAAATTATGTCAAGTGCTTTCGCTTCAAATAGCTGAGTACTCTTCTTTGGTGTTGTAAGTGTTGTGTGGGTGAACCTGTGCTAATGTACCGACCTTACTTGGACTAATGCATACTTGTGATTAAACCACCGGCAAGCATCCGCAACTACATGAAAGTAATTAAGATATAAACCTAACCACAGCCTTAAACTCTGAGATCCTACGCTCCCTTGTGCAAAGGTGTCCTAACGGGGGTTCAGGTTTCTGTCACTCCGGCAACCCCACAATTAGTAGCCAAATACACAATGCATTCCCCTAGGCCCATAAATGGTGAAGTATCATGTAGTCGACGTTCACATGACACCACCAGAAGAATAACACCACAACTTAAATACTAAACCATTGAATAATAACTCAACACAAATCCACTACTAACAACATGACTTCTCCCATGTCCTCAGGAACTAAACGAACTACTCACAAGACATCATATGGATCAGGATCAAATATGGTATGGTGATGGATAACAATCTGAACATAAACAATAATCCAATGGTTCCACTCACAAGCATCAACTACAATAGTAATTAACACCGGGAAAGTTTCCCCTATGAACTAAAGCAAGATCCAACACAATTGTTACAGCGGGATGGAGTGGTGATGATGGTGCTGGTGGAGATGATGGTGTGGATGATGATGATGATCCCGATGAAGCCTAGCTTGATGAAGGTGTTGATGGCGACGATCTCCCCTCTCTGGGAAGGAATTTCCCCGACAGAAATCTATCTGCCGGAGAGCTCTTTCTCTCTCGGTGTTTTCCGCCCCGCGGAGGCGGTGGAAATCTTTCTATGGTCGCTCCCCTGGTATCAGGGTTCCGTGGGTAATATATAGGCGAGAGGGCGGAGTCGGGAGCCGGCCAGGTGGGCCACACTTGCCCTAGGCGCGGGGCAATGTGGGCCCGTGCCTAGGGGGTGTGGGCCCCCTATGTCCCGGCTACGCCTCCCCTTCGGGCTTCCTCCGTCTTCTGGGAAAATATAATTTTCCAATATTTTTCTAGTATTTTTCTAATCTTCGCGAAATTGCATCAAAACACCTTTTTTCCATCAGAAACCTGACTCCGGCAGTCCATCCTCCAAGAATCATCCAACATGCAAAAATAGAGGAAAAGACATAAGTAACACCTCATAATAAGACATATATCAATGAATAGAGGCAAATTATGATATAGAAAGATGATGCAAATTGGACATATCAGTCATACTTTAAAAGTTTTAAAAATTACTATTTTATACAATTAAAGTGACTAGAAATGCCTATAAATCATTCTTTTAGTACTAGTCTAATATCACTGCATGTAAACCTAAATATTTTTACATATTCACATAGATATTGTAAAATGTAATTTTTGAGAGTTGGAATCAACTCAAAATTATTTATGGTTGATTTTTTGAAAAATGTTTGAATGTGTAAAAGTATCTGTCTTCTTATTTTTACTATAGGTGATCTATAATTTCAAATGGTTTGAATCCAATGGTCTTGGATAGAAAATTTGAATACCTTTCTAAAAAAATGGAATCATGCAATTTGGTTCAGTGAATCTTTTTGAATTGATTTTTGAATCTACTGACAGAATCTAGTTTGAATTAAAATGGAAAATAACTATTTGAATCACTAGGCTATGCGCAGGAACGATACTGGGCCGGCCCAACTGCACTGCGCTGGCGCAGCGGGATGTTGATAGGGGGTACCGCTAGTCAGTGGCTCATTCTAACCGAAACGGTATGTTTCAATCTAGTCCCTGCGATTAGACTAAGATCGACGGCGGTGGTTTGTCGTCTTCGTCGCACATCTCCAACGAGACTGAACCCTAACAACGATGGTGGGGGTACGCGGTGGCTCACCTGGGCTCCAGATAGGGTCGGTGATGGGGCAAATGACGTTGTCGACGACTGCGGTTCGAATGGTGGTCGCGGCGGCTCCTGGGGTGGCTCCAATCGACGGCTCCTCTTCTCCTATGCAGTGGCGGACTTCGGCCAAATTTCAGCGATGTGGTGCTCCCCTTGCTCCCGGGAGAGGTGTGGGAGGTTATGTGAGGAGTGGGGAGTGAGAAAGTATGGTGAATTGAGGCGGAGGGGTTCTCTATTTATACACCGGTGAGAGGGGCAGAGAGGCATGGTCTGGCTCCTCCGGCGACGTCGTTGCAGTGAGCTACAGGCATGCTTGAGGGTAGGGGGCGACGCGGTGTTTCCTGGCGGTCATCACGGGCTTAAAGGCACGACACGAGGCGGTCGAGGACGGTTGGGACTAGTCGGCGCTCTGCACGGAACCGGCGGTGTTCGATACAGCATACAGGGTCTACTGGTCGCGCGGAGGTTAATGTGCATGTCTAGGAGGTAGCTAGGGTTATGGCGAGTGTAGGTACGCGCGGTGAGGGCGAGGCGCGGTGTGTGCGCGTGAGGCGGCTGCAGTGTTCTCTCGTGCTCTTGGCATGGCAGAGAGAGAAACGGGCGCAATCGAGGGCTGGACAGGGAGTGGCGGTGGACAGTGGCCTGTCTCCTAGACATCGTGGACGGGCGCGGGGCGGCTTGTGGCGAGTTGCCCATGGTCAACCTAGCAAGGATGGCTCGGGTGGCGCGAATCTGGCGCAAACGGCAGAGGGGGTGCTGGTCGACTGCGTTGCTAGATGCTGGGGGAGACCAGGGGAGTGAAATGAGGACAAATGGTGGACAAATCATTGATCAAGAACAGTAATAGTTTGGTAGTTGTTATTGTGCTCACCAGGTGTTTGATGAAATGGCCGCATGAATTCAACATTTGAATTTTTGGATGAATTTTGGTGAGTGATGTTGTCATAAGTTTCGTAGTCTGTGGTTGCTAGGGTTTGCCAAGGGGAATTGGTTTGGTTGGTTTTTGAGAAATGGCCATCTTAGTACCTATTAAGGATTCAATTTTTGAATGCCTCTCAAATGGATTTGAAAATAGTTTCTGTAAGTTTGTGAGTTTGCTTGGGTTCATTATTACTTGGTCTAGCAAGGGGTGAAAAGATTTGGATTTGTTTCTGTTAGAAATCATTTAATAGAGATGCCCTAAGTGGGCTAGTGGTTGATTTTGGTCAAAATAACCATTTGATCATATGCCTTCTTATTTGAATTTCCTTTTGATTTGTTTTGTTTGGAATTTACCTAGATGATATTGTTTTCATCTTTAAACCAATCCTTATCATTCATAGCAATCAAACATGGCAAATGCAATCATTCATACAGTAATGAATTTCACACACATGCATTCATATTAATTTTAATAATAAAAGTTTTTGTTAACCCTAAACTTGGGTACTTATAACTTGATAATCTTGATTAACATTTTTGAGATGTTATAGTCCTCAGGCATATCCAAGATGGTTTGCGAGAACAAGGACACCACTACTGCTAGTTTGAGGGAGATACCGCCGGAGCCTAGTCCTCCGACATCTCCAACAAACTGGTCATAGAGGCACTCCCTAATATGTGAAATTAGTTAGCTCCCAGGCGTATTGATCTAATTAGAGAATTTACAAGCTGCAAGATGGTGTGCGAAAGCAAGGACACCACTACGGACAGTTTGAGGGAGATGCCACCGGAGCCCAGTCCTCCGGCATCTCAAACAAACTGGTCATAGAGGCACTCTGTGACCACGCGTGTTTGGAGATCGGATCTTCATGGTAAGTACGAATCGGGACAACATATTCATAGTTCGGGAAAGTCGTTCTACGAATCGGTACTAATGGCCCCCCTTTAGTCCCGGTCCAGCCACAAAACAGGACTAACACTCAAGATGGTTTGCGGACAACACTATGCAGTCCCGGTTTCCTAACTAGGACTATGAATTGGGACTAAAGGCCCAGTCCAGCCACAAACCAGGACTAACACTCAATACATTTATTAATATTTAAAACCGAGACTACACAATCGAGACTAAAGGCCCCCATTTAGTCATGTTCATATCTAGACCTATAGTACATAGCTTCAGGGTCGTATTCGTATTCGTCATCGTGGTCGTTGCTAGGCGCACGCGGCTGGATCCTCATCCTAGTTATGGCATATTGTGGGGCACCTGCCACTCCGGCCTCGGATTCACGAAGCATGGGGGAGGGTCTCCCGGATGACGATGCCACTACACCCGCGACCTTCACCACCGCCACCCTTCTTATGGATCTATGGCGGATACAGGTACCGCAGGCGAGGATGGTCTCCCTTGGCGATGTAGCGCATCACGCTGATGATAGTCCATTTTGCCCACCACAGGCGACAACCGGCTTCGTTGTGGTTCACCGGGCGAGGGCCTTCACCCTCATACCTGGCGAGCTCCCTTTCCTGCCGGTTAGCAAACAAGGTATTCCAGGTGTCATAGTTGTCGGGATCCCACTGGGGATCCATCCGCTGCTCCGGCATGATCTCGTGGTAGAGGTGGTTCATGATGGCCGCCTGGAGTGAGGAACCTTGAGGGACAGGAGGGAAAGGAACCCCTCCAGCGCTCAGCATCCAGCCGACGAGCGACCGGTAGCCCGGCGGGCAAGGGTAGATGGAGGCACATAGCTCCTCGGTCTCCTCGAGGGTTAGAATGGCCCAGTAGGCGATGTCCATTGTTGTGAGAGAGGAAGGTGTAGATGTGTGGATAGCCATGGCGCGGTCGGCCTAGATATAGAGGGAAAGGGCGGGAAAACATGGAGGGAAGCGATGGGAAATGGTGGGAAATATCTTTAGTCCCGGTTAGTGGATACAACCGGGACTAAAAGCTTCGGTCAGAGGGAAAGGGCGGGAAAACATGGCGGGAAGCGGTGGGAAATGGCAGGAAATATCTTTAGTCCCGGTTAGTGGCTACAACCGGGACTAAAAGCTTCAGTCAGAGGGAAAGGGCGGGAAGCCGTGGGAAATGGCGGGAAATATCTTTAGTCCCGGTTAGTGGCTACAACCGTGACTAAAAGCTTAGATCGGAGGGAAAGGGCGGGAAGCGATGGGAAATGGCGGGAAATATCTTTAGTCCCGGTTAGTGTCTACAACCGGGATTAAAAGCTTTGGTCATAGGGAAAGGGCAGGAAAACATGGCGGGAAGCGCTGGGAAATGGCGGGAAATATCTTTAGTCCCGGTTAGTGTCTACAACCGGGACTAAAAGCTTCGGTCAGAGGGAAAGTTAGTATAATTATTTTTATAAAACAGAAAAAATAACAAACTTGGTAAATTGATTATGTCTCAAAAAACCTTCACAAAATGATATACTGTACCTTCACAAAAGCTTCGGTTAGAGGGAAAGTTAGTGTGCCTTTTCCACTCAGTCTTCCTTCATGCCGCGATTCAGGAACACCAATCAAATTAATGTCAGGAATAAAGTCAACACAAAACTCAATGACCTCCTCTGTTCCATAGCCCTTCGAGATGCTTCCTTCTGGCCTAGCATGGTTATGAACATATTTCTTCAAGACTCCCATGGACCTCTCAAAGGGGAACATATTGTGTAGAAATACATGATTCAAAATGGTAATCTCCTCAACTAGGTCTACCATGAGATGCTTCATAATATTGAAGAAGGATGGTGGAAACACCATCTCAAAACTAATGCGACACTGGACCACATTATTCTGTAACCTCGGTAGAATTTCTGGATCGACTACCTTCTGAGAAATAGCATTGAGGAATGCACATAGCTTCACAATGGGTAGTCGAACATTTTCCGGTAGAATCCTCTTCAATGCAACCGGAAGCAATTGTGTCATAAGCACGTGGCAGCCATGGGACTTTAGGTTCTGGAATTTTTTCTCTGCCGTATTTATTATTCCCTTTATATTTGACGAGAAGCCAGACGGGAACTTCATACTGCTAAGGACTTAAAAAAATTTTCCTTCTCTTCTTTGGTAAGAGCACTGTTCAAAAAATGGCCGATATGCCGATTAATCGTCCGATTTATCACTACTCAAGGGTGGCCGATATGCCGATACGCTGAAAATCGCTAATTTTCAGCCGGGCGATAAATTACCGATAAGCGATATCCTTCACATTGGGTAAGAGCATAGCTGACAGCACTTAGATGTCCTTTATCTGTCTTCATTGGATGCACGCCTTCTCGGTCTTTCATACCTTGTTGGTACTGCCGTGCTTCTAGCGTATCTTTTGTCTTTCCATACACACCCATAAAGACTAGCAGGTTTACGCAAATATTCTTCGTCACGTGCATCACGTCGATTGCGGAGCGGCCCTATAGAAATTTCCAATAGGGTAGCTCCGAAAATATAAATTTCTTCTTCCACATGGGCACATGTCCGTCAGCGTAATTTTGGAACATATTGACTGCCATGGCCCTTTCCAAATATTACTCCTAGATCCTTGACCTACCAACTATATCATCACCAGTACGACGGATAGGCTTCTTCCGGTGATCTGCCTCACCATTGAAATGCTTGCCTTTCTTTCTTACGGAATGTCTGGCAGAAAGAAATCAATGATGCCCCTGGTACACATTCTTCCTACCTTTATCCAAATATATAATTTCAGTATCATCTATGTGTGCATGCATTGTATCCCTTGTTTGACTGTCCTAAAAGGTTACTAAGAGCAGACCAATTATTGATGGTTACGAACAAGAATGCTCGTAGGTCAAATGGCTCATGTTTGTGCTCATCCCACATACATACACCTTCTTCGCGCCACAACTATAGTAGTTCTTCAACTAATGTCCTTAGGTACACATCAATGCCATTTCCAGGTTGCTTCGGGCCTTGAATGATCACTAGCATCATAATGAACTTCCGCTTCATGTACAACCAAGGAGGTAGGTTATATATACATAGAGTTACAGGCCATGTGCTATGACTGCAGCTCTTCTCCCCAAAAGGATTCATGCCATCTGTACTTAGACCAAACCTTAAGTTCCTTGCGTCATCTTCAAATCTCGGGTACTCTCTATCGATTTTTCTCCACTACGACCCATCAGCGGGGTCTCTCAACATCGAGTCTTTCCTGCGGTCTTCTTTGTGCCATCGCAACAACTTGGCATGCTCTTTGTTTCTAAACAAACGTTTCAATCGTGGTATTATAGGAGCATACCACATCACCTTTGCAAGAACCCTCTTCCTAGGGCGCTGCTCACCCTCAACATCACCAGTGTCATCTCGTCTGATCTTATAACGCAATGCATTGCATATCAGGCATGCATCCAAATTCTTGTACTCCTCACCACGATATAGTATGCAGTCATTAATGCATGGATGTATCTTCTGCACCTCTAGTCCTAGAGGGCAGACAATCTTCTTTGCCTCGTATGTACTGACAGGAAATTCGTTCTCCTTTGGAAGCTTCATCTTTCAAATTTCCAGTAGCTTCTCAAATCCCTTGTCAGATAAACCATTTTGTGCTTTCCATTGTAGTAATTCCAGTGTGGTACCGAGCTTTGTGTTGCCATCTTTGCAATTTGGGTATAACAATTTTTTTTGATCCTCTAACATGCGCTCCAACTTCTTCTTCTCGTTTTCATTTTCGCATTCGCTCCGTGCATCAAGAATGGCCTAACAAAGATCATCAGCAGTCTCATCTAATGCTCGTTCTTCACCTTCTTCCTGTTCATTGTCTTCTAGTGTAGTACCACCGTATTTAGGAAACATTGGATAGTTGTCATCGTTCTCTTCTTCTCTGTTGTCTTCCATCATAACCCTGCTTTCTCCGTGCTTTGTCCAACAAATATAGCTAGACATGAAACCTGACTGAATCGGGTGGATATGAATGGTTTTGGAGGAAGAGTAATCCTTCTCATTCCGATAGACATGACACGGACAACACATAAAACCATTCCGCTTGTTTGCCTCAGCCAAATCGACGAAAGAATGCACGCCTTTAATGAATGCGTCAGACAATCCGGGAGCATCGTACATCCATTTCTGGCTCATCTACAGTATAATTAAAATTTTCTATCATATAAAAAGTTTGGATCATTTTTACTACATTCACTTTTATAGATCTAAAATTTTACATGCATCAATTTTTGAATTGGACAAAACTGTTAACATAAAAAATGTTGACTTTTTAATTATTGCTCCAGCAATAAAAACCTTATTCAATTATGAGCTCTGAAACTCTAAAAATACACATCTCAACTTTCAGTAACTTTTTGTATAATCAAAATTTGCTTAAAATTACACATCTAAAATTCCCTCTAGTTCTAAGCATGAAATCCCTCTCTACTTCTAGAGCATTGAGCTAAACTAACAATAAGAGATGAAAGATTAAAGTTCCTAACCATTTTAGACGCTTGGATTGATAGATGCCACCATATCTTGACAAACTTTGGACAAAAAATGAGGATGAACTTGAGCTAGCTTGGAGGAAATGGCGATGGGTTTGTGCAGGGTCGAAGGAGGGGATATATAGGGGAAATATATAATCCCGGGTGGTATGATACGTCCATTTTGCATCACTATTCTATATCATAATTTGCTGCTATTCATTGATATATTTCATATTAAGAAGTGATACTTATGTTATTTCATCTATTTTTGCATGTTGGATGATTCTTGGAGGATGAACTGCCGGAGTCAGGATTCTGATGGAAAAAGCGGTGTCTAGATACAATTTTCTCAAAGATCAGAAAAATACCAGAAAAACTATGAAAATCATATTTTTCCAGAAGATGAAGGAAGCCAAAAGGGGAGGCGGAGTTGGGCCACAGGGGGCCCACACCCCCTAGGCGCGGGCCACCCTGGGCCGCGCCTACAGGGGGTGTGGCCACCCTGGCCCACCTCTGACTCCGCCCTCTTGCTTATATCTTCTCCTCGAAACCCTAAAGTCAGGGGGCGACCACACAAAGATTCCGCCGCCTCTGTGGGGCGGAAACTACGGAGAGAGAAAGAGCTCTCCGGCAAACAGATTTTTGCTAGGGAAATTCCTTCCCGGAGAGGGGAGATCGTTGCCATCAACACTGTCATCAAGATAGACTTCATCGGGAACATCATCATCATCCACACCACCATATCCACCAGCACCATCATCACCACTCCATCCTGCTATAACAATTGTGTTGAATCTTGCATAGTTCTTAGGGGAAACTTTCCCGGTGTTGATTACTTTTGTAGTTGATGCTTGTGAGTGGAACCATTGAATTATTGTTTATGTTCATATTGTTATTCATCATCATATCATCTTTGATCTTGATCCATATGATGTCTCGTGGGTAGTTCGTTTAGTTCTTGAGGACATGGGAGAAGTCATGTTGTTAGTAGTGGAATTGTGTTGAGGTATTATTCAATGGTTTAATATTTAAGTTGTGGTGCTATTATTCTAGTGGTGTCATGTGAACGTCGACTACATGATACTTCACCATTTATGGGCCTAGGGGAATGCATTGTGTATTTGGCTACTAATTGTGGGGTTGCCGGAGTGACAGAAACCTGAACCCCCGTTAGGAAACCTTTGCACAAGGGAGTGTAGGATCTCAGAGTTTAAGGGTGTTGTTAGGTTTTTATATTAATTACTTTCTTGTAGTTGTGGATGCTTTCAAGGGGTTTAATCACAAGTATGTATTAGTACAAGTAAGGTCGGCACATTAGCACAGGTTCACCCACACAACACTTATCAAACCAAAGAAGATTAATCAACTATATGAAACAAAAGCACTTGACAGTATTCCCATGTCAAATCTATAGGATGTGCATTGATTTTAGAAAGGTGAATAAATTCACTAAGAAAGATCATTATCCTCTGCCTTTTATTGATCAAATGCTAGAAAGGTTGTCTAAGAAGGCTCACTTTTGTTTTCTTCATGGTTATTCTGGGTTTTCTAAAATTGCTGTGAGAGCTCAAGACCAAGACAAAACCACTTTCACATGTCCCTATGGAACTTATGCTTATAGGCGTATGCCTTTTAGTTTATGTAATGCTCCTGCTACCTTTCAGAGATATATGCATGCTATATTTCATGGCTTTTGTGAAGAAATTGTGGAAGTTTTCATGGATGATTTCTCCGTCTATGGAACTTCTTTTGATAATTGTTTGCACAACCTCGATATAGTTTTGCAGAGATGTGAAGAAACTAATCTTGTTCTTAATTGGGAGAAATGATACTTCATGGTTAATGAAAGGATTGTTCTTGGACACAAAATTTTTGAAAGAGGTATTGAAGTAGACAGAGCCAAAGTTGAAGCAATTGAGAAAATGCCTTGTCCCAGGGATGTAAAAGGTATTCGTAGTATCCTTGGTCATGCTGGTTTCTATAGAAGGTTTATTAAATATTTCTACAAAATTTCAAAGTCCCTTACTAATCTTCTTCAAAAAGATGTACTTTTTGTTTTTGACGATGATTGTAAGTAAGCTTTTGAAACTTTGAAGAAAGCTTTAACTACTGCTCCTATTGTCCAACCACCTGATTGGAATTTACCCTTTGAAATTATGTGTGATGCTAGTGACTTTGCTGTAGGTGTTGTTCTTGGGCAACGAATAGACAAAAAGTTGAATGTTATTCATTATGCTAGTAAGACTCTTGATGCTGCTCAAAAGAATTATGCTACTACTGAAAAGGATTTCTTAGATGTAATCTTTGCTTGTGATAAGTTTAGACCTTATATTGTTGATTCAAAAGTTACTATTCACACTGACCATGCTGCTATTAAGTACCTTATGACAAAGAAAGATGCAAAGCCTAGACTTATTAGATGGGGGTTGCTTTTACAAGGGTTTGATCTACATGTCATAGATAGAAAGGTGGTGAAAATACTTTTGCTGATAATTTATCTCGCTTGGAAAACATTTCTTTTGATCCTATGCATGTTAATGATAGTTTTCCAAACGAACAGTTGGCTGCAATAAAGTTAATCCCACGCGAAAGTCCTTGGTATGCTGATTATGCTAACTTTATTGTTTCCAAGTATTTGCCTCCAACCTTTACAGCCCAGCAAAGAAGGAAATTCTTTTATGATCTAATGCATTATTTTTGGGATGACCCACACTTATATAAAGAAGGAGTAGATGGTATTATGCGGAGGTGTGTTCCAGAATATGAACAACAAGATATATTGAGAAAATGTCATGGCAGTGCTTATGGAGGACATCATGTTGGAGATAGAACCGCACAATTTTTTTTACAATCAGGTTTTTATTGGCCTACTCTCTTTAAGGACACAAGGAAGTTTATTTTATCATGTGATGAATGTCAAAGAGTTGGTAATATTTCTAGACGCGATGAAATGCCTATGAACTATTATCTTGTTATTGAACCTTTTGATCATTGGGGATTCGACTTTATGGGTCATTTTCCTCCTTCAAAAGGGTATACTCATATTCTTGTTGTTGTTGATTATGTTACGAAGTGGGTGGAAGCCATACCTACAAATAGTGCTGATGGTAAGACCTCTTTAAAAATGCTTAAAGATGTTATTTTCCTAGGTTTGGTGTGCCTAGATATCTCATGACTGATGGGGGTTCTCATTTTATTCATGGTGGTTTTAGAAAGACTCTTGCTAAGTATGATGTTAACCATAGAATTGCTTCATCTTATCACCCCCAAACCAGTGGGCAAGTAGAACTTTCAAATAGAGAAATTAAATCTATCTTGCAAAAGACTATTAATAGATCTAGGAAAAATTGGGCTAAAAAGTTGAATGACTCTCTTTGGGCTTATAGAACTGCTTATAAAAATCCTATGGGAATGTCTCCTTACAAAATTATTTATGGTAAAGCTTGTCACTTGCCATTAGAATTAGAACACAAAGTTTATTGGGCAATGAAAGAACTGAATAGAGATTTTAAACTTGCTGGTGAGAAAAGATTGGTTGACTTAAGTACCTTAGATGAGTGTAGAAGTGAAGCTTATGAAAATGCTAGACTCTTTAAAGAAAAAGAAAAAAGATGGCATGATAGGAGAATTCTCAAAAGGGAGTTCCATGTTGGTGAGAAAGTTCTATTGTATATAGGTCTCGTCTCAGATTTTTTGCAGGAAAACTACTCTCAAAATCGAAGGACCTTTTATCATTGAGGAGGTCTATCGTTCAGGAGCTATAAAAATATCGTCTTTGAGGGAAAACACTACACAGGTGGTGAATGGTCAAAGGCTAAAACATTATATCTCTAGAGATTCTTACAATGAAGATGTTGATGTTATTCAAATGGTAACTCCGGAAAAATTTATTAGAGACCAAACTCCGGAACCTACAGAGTCTGTCTTTGAATAGGTAAAAGTGTTGAAAACAGAAGGTTCGCGAAAAACTTATCTCTTTATATTTTTGTTGTTTTTATTCCATATGGAAGGATACGAGACGAAAAATAGGAGGAAACGGAGCCCGGGTGGGCCACACCCACCAGTGGCACGGGCCCCACCTGGCCGCGCCACCAGGGGGTGAGACCACCCCGGAGTATGTCTCCGCCCCGTTTTCGCATAGTACCTTCCTTATGTTGTAAAACTTCATAATATATAACCCCCGGATCCCTCGAGGTTCGTATATCGTGTTATCATCGTGTTTTCGTTTCGATCTATTTCTGTCAAGAAATATTCTCAAGTTTAGAGGCACCATGGTCACCGCCAACAAGGTCAAGAAGCCCGTGGAAGATGATCTTCAAGACCCCAAGGAGGAGGAGATTAAGGTTGAGCATGAAGAAGAAGTGAAGGAAGACAAGCATCCGGACGCCCGCGCTACCGTCGCGAGCATTGGAGTGGTGGCAAACCCTATCAAGCTTAGGAGGATAGCACGAATGTCTACAGGAGGGAAACCTCTACGTCATTGCCTTGCTCCACGATCACTTCCTCCACGCGCTAATAACCCCTTCCATACTCTTATACATGAGAAGCAATTCCAAAAGATGCCCAAAGGGAAGTTTTCCTCTAGTTGGGATATGCCTTGTTCTAACCATGCAGGGAAAGAACACTCTAAGGAGGAAGAGTGGGGAAAGAATAACAAGGACTGGGATTCTTGGTCCGACATGATCATGAACTACATTGAGCATAATTTGGAGTCGATTCGTACTCTAACCTTAGAGATTGAAGATTTGAGGAAGCTGATTGAAAAGCTTATCAAGGGAACACCACCACCGAAGGATTGATTCGTCATCAGGTTTTGGCATCCCCTTGGCTTGTTCCAAGCTTGGGGGAGTGCCGCGGTATCACATCATTTTCTTTCATCTTTTTACCTTTTTAGTAGAGTCATATCATGTTTAGAGAAGTTATCATATAGGATGGTTTGCATTGTGGAAGTATCTCTCCTTTAGTTGGTTATCTATATATCCCTTGGTGTGAGTGCCTTTATGAAATATTAATGAGAAGTTTCATCTTTTATTTTTTTTGCACTTCTTATTTTAGTTTGAAATCTCTATTATATGATTGATCTTGTTGATTAGTATTGGTATCACTTTGGGAGCATCAAGTGAATCTAAATTGGTTTTGGCAAACCGAGCTCTGGTCAGTAGCAACACTTTTTAAGGTTTGAAAGGAAAAGAGAAAAGCGCTTTTATATTTTTTATTTTCCTTCTTGATTGGATCATAAGCTTAGTATTCTTTAGTTAAGCTCTTTTGTGTTTTCAAGAAAGATTGCATGTTTGACTTTATCACTTGTGTGTTTGCTTGTTTCCTTCAACTCTTTTGCTTGCTACCCAACCTTGCTAGCCAAAAACCTGTACTGAGAGGGAATACTTCTCGTGCATCCAATCCTTTAAACCAAAACCTTTGCCATTTGAGTCCACCATATCTACCTATTAGCATTATTCCGATTCCAAGTAAATTATCAAGCTTCATCTATCTTTCAAATTAAAAATTCTTTTGTTATGTGAAAACTAGTTATTAAAGCTCTCACGAACTTGATGGCACACCCTATTTTCCTGCCTTAATAAACTTGAACCATTGTGTCATCTATGTTGTATATGCTTGCACTTATAAGTTGGTATTAGCAAAATCGTGCTGTCACGGGGAACGCTTTCAACACCTGTAAATATCTACCCCTTGATATCATGCTCTTTTTTTATGGATGTCGTTGGTGTGAAATAAAAGGGGAGCTTGTAAGTCCATGGAGTTCTGTATATGTGTTAGATAAACGCCTGGGCCGCTAGCCTAAGCCATGCCTAATCATGGTGGAAACTTGCAGCATAACCATAGCGAGCAATCTATGAAGCTTTCTTCTTATAAAAAAAGAGAGAGACATTGAAAAGAGGAAAGAGAGAAAAAGCACCATTTTCCCATGGTAAATAAGAAGATTACTGAGATGCTCATTGTCTGCTTGCCTTGTCATTTTGATATGGGATAACTCTTGTGTCATGTGCAAGGGGTACATCGTTGGCGGTTCTCTATGATACACATATACTTACTATGACAAGAACTTACCGGTAACTGAAGTTGAGTAGCATGAGGAGCGGCCCTCGTACTCAAGGGACATGAGATTGCCAACTTATACTTCGTCAAGCATATGCTCCATCTTTGTTCACTTTAACCTTAATCACCTCAAGATGCTTATGATAGGGGCAATGAGAGCTCAAAGCTAGTAAGTACCATAATCTTTTGGAAGCTCTTTATGAACTTGAAATCCCTGCTTCCCTCTGTGAAGGGCCTTTCTTTTACTTCTGAGTGGAGTCAGTAAACCCATTCCTCTCTATCTCCAGCAAGCATTTGAGTTGTTGTGTTTCAATCATTCATATGATGATTTATTCAATCATGTTTTTTATCTTCCTTGTTTTGCACATTGTTCTTATCTAAATGAGTATTACTTTGAAAGCCATCATTGTGAAAAGCCTTTTATGTTTGAGCAAAGAGTACTCCTGTTATAAACTTCTTTACAAAAGCTTTGCTTGAAAACTTTTTGCCAACTGTTCTCTGACCAAGAACAAAGTTTGCCATTCCCAATTACGATTTATCTTTATGCACCTTTATTATGACTCCCATACACGTTACAAATTAAGTTATATAATGGTGAGTTGCCTTCTATTATGAGTGGTGTATTGGTAAGTGTGATGCTTCTTGTCCGTATTCTTTTTATCGACACTTCACTCCATAAACCTGTGGACATGTTTACTGAGCTTAGTTTTCGCTTGGGGACAAGCGAGGTCTAAGCTTGGGGGAGTTGATACGTCCATTTTGCATAACTATTCTATATCATAATTTGCTGCTATTCATTGATATATTTCATATTAAGAGGTGATACTTATGTTATTTCATCTATTTTTGCATGTTGGATGATTCTTGGAGGATGAACTGCCGGAGTCAGGATTATGATGGAAAAAGTGGTGTCTAGACGCAATTTTCGCGAAGATCAGAAAAATATCAGAAAAACTTTGAAAAATCATATTTTTCCAGAAGATGAAGGAAGCCAGAAGGGGAGGCGGAGTTGGGCCACAGGGGCCCACACCCCCCAGGCACGAGCCACCCTAGGTCGCGCCTACAGGGGTGTGGCCACCCTGTCCCACCTCTGGCTCCACCCTCTCGCCTATATCTTCTCCTCGAAACCCTAAAGTCAGGGGGCGACCATAGAAAGATTTCGCCGCCTCTGCAGGGCGGAAACTACAGAGAGAGAAAGAACTCTCCGGCAGACGGATTTCTGCCGGGGAAATTCCTTCCCGAAGAGGGGAGATCGTCGCCATCAACACCGTCATCAAGCTAGACTTCATCGGGATTATCATGATCATCCACACCACCATATCCACCAGCACCATCATCACCACTCCATCCCGCTATAACAATTGTGTTGAATCTTGCATAGTTCTTAGGGGGAACTTTCCCGGTGTTGATTACTTTTGTAGTTGATGCTTGTGATTGGAACCATTGAATTATTGTTTATGTTCAGATTGTTATTCATCATCATATCATCTCTGATCTTGATCCATATGATGTCTCGTGGGTAGTTCGTTTAGTTCTTGAGGACATGGGAGAAGTCATGTTGTTAGTAGTGGAATTGTGTTGAGGTATTATTCAATGGTTTAATATTTAAGTTGTGGTGCTATTCTTCTAGTGGGGTCATGTGAACGTCGACTACATGATACTTCACCATTTATGGGCCTAGGGGAATGCATTGTGTATTTAGCTACTAATTATGGGGTTGCCGGAGTGACAGAAACATAAACCCCCGTTAGGAAACCTTTGCACAAGGGAGTGTAGGATCTGAGAGTTTAAGGGTGTGGTTAGGTTTTTATCTTAATTACTTTCTTATAGTTGTGGATGCTTGCAAGGGGTTTAATCACAAGTATGTATTAGTACAAGTAAGGTCGGTACATTAGCACAGGTTCACCCACACAACACTTATCAAACCAGAGAAGATTAATCAACTATATAAAATGAAAGCACTTGACAGTATTCCCATGTGTCCTCGAGAATGTTTGGTACTCATAAGTATTACCACCGGCTTGTACTTTGCTAAGAAAGGATTGGACCACTTGCTGCAATTATTTGTCGTCTTTATTTACTTGCACTTTATTTTCTTTGCCTTATCAAAAAAACCTAAAAATCTGTTTGCTAAGTATTTACAGAGATTTTCTGCTCCAAACCACTAGTCAACATCTTCTGCTCCTTGTTGGGATCGACAATCCTATTTATCGAAAGTACTACGATACAACCCTTATACTTGTGGGTCATCATGTACCAAGAACCCGGACTAGATAATGATCTCTAGTCCCGGTTTGTATAACCACCCGGGACTATATGTTCCCCTAGGTCCCTCTATAGCTCTAGTCCCGGCTTGTATTACTAGCCGGGACTAGAGGTTCCCAACGAACCGGAACTAGTCTGTTGATGCCTCCTAGCCGTTGCAAAGTTTACGGACCGGGACTAGTGCACTAGTCCCGGTTCCAGACTGGGCCGGGACTAGAGGTCAGAGCAGCTCCTAACGAAAGGTTGTTTTTCTACTAGTGCTAGATAGTGTATCCATATTAGTTCAAAGTCGGATAAGTTGGTGCCCTTTCTCTCTAAAAGTAGATACCGCTCGAAGTCATACTACTAGGAGTAGTAGATAGGCTGATGAGGTGGTAGAATAGAACAATTAAAGAAGAGCAAAAGTGATCATATTTGGTGATTGAGATACAACGCTTAGCTCGTTTTCCAAGGCAGCCAAATTAACTCTCTGATCTGGTGCATCATACCGGTCATAGTATTAGTATCATACTACTAGTATCATGCATATGATACTATTTCCATAGTGCATGGTTTCATATGGTAGTACTCCTTCCATACTGGTTTATAGGGCTATCACGTAGTCTAAGAAAAAAGTTTGACCATATATTTAGCCAACGAAACATGAATTGTATGTCACAAAAATTATACAATTGAAAAGATATTTTGAATATGAATCTAATGATATAATTTTTGAAAATTATAATTCATATTTTGTTGATCAAACTTGTGACCAAACTTTTTTATTGGACTACGTGCTGGCCTTTTAAACCGGTATGGAGGGAGTATCATATTAGTATTATATTCAATGATTTGTAGAATATCAATACAAAATTGTGTACACGATTTATTTGTACGAGGATTTTCTAGTTTTACGTGCTATGATACGGTATCTATCTATGATAATCTAATCATCTCTTTTTTCATTAATTGTTGTGTCATATCAGATTTTTGCCAACATGGCATGCATGATACTAGCTATGATACTTTCACTAGGACCAGCCTCATATACCCCTCTTTTTTCTCGCATTCTCTTCTAGTGCATAGTTATGTTCCTTAGATCAACTATACTACAACACTATGAAATTTACATAGCGTTCACGTATTTTAAGTTTCAACTTTGATCATTAATTTGACCAACAAAACATGGGTTATATGCTACAAAAACTCTATAACTGAATTTGTTATTGAAAAAAGTTCTCCAATAAAACTTTTTTACGATACATCTATTTGTATATTATCGATCCAAAATAATGGTCAAAATTAAATTATGCAAAACAAGGATGTGAATAAACAAGATAAACTGAGTATGACACTATCGTGGTTTTTGTTTTCTCTTAACTTTTCACCACTTAGGATATCATGGTAACAGTAGATGCATCATAAGTGGCAATTACAGTGGATAACTCGATAATGCCCCCACCCCAAATCTCACCCTCTGCTCAATATCACAAGTTGTCCATTATTGGTACCCCCAACACATTTTATGGCGTTGTATTTCTAGTAAAAATAGTATTTCAGTTGTATTCCAAGATCGATCAATGCCATTTAAGAACCAACAATCCATGTGTTATTAATGATGAATTAGGTGGTATAAATGATGCACCGTCCATATATGGTGACGTCAAGATACATCATTTCATTAAAATATATTCTAGATGAATATTATAGTTAATCTCAATGGTTTACTAATCCATCCTGTCTGTTATTATCTCTCGTACTTGGACAAACAAGTTGAAAGGACAACGAATGTCGCCTAGGGGAGAGGGTGAATAGGTGTTTTCAAATAATTATGGTTTAGACTCTAATAAATATGTAATAAAATCAGCGTTTAATTTATCAAGCACAAAACCTAAATTCACTAGGTTGAACTAAGTGCACCAACAATATATGCTAAGAAAGACAAGCAACAAGGTAATAGCAAGACAAATTACTTCAATCACGGTGACTATAACAATCTAAATTGCATAAGTAAAGGGCTCGGGTATAGAGATAACTGATGGACACGAAGACGATGATTTTATCCATAAGTTCACTTCCATATAAGCTATGTCTCCGTTGACGAGGTCTGATGGCGTAATCCTCCCCGAACGCCACAAGTGGCTCACCTTGAGGTGTGGTGGCTCGATGCTCACCCAACGCCACACAAGGCCTCACCCCAAGATGCGGAGGCACACTACTCACCGACGCCCCAAACGGATCACCTTATTCTCCTGAGTGCGTCCCATAAAAGACAGACACTCGATCCACTATGGGACACTTGATGGCGGTCACCGAACCCATACAAGATAGGGCAATCTCCACAACTCAACTGGAGGCTCCGAAGAATCACGACCAAAGTCTATAGCTTGAGAAATCTCCACAACTCAATTGCAAGCCCCAAGAGAGCAACACCACTACCACACAACCGTCTAGGGTTCCAAGAACCCAAGAGTAACAATCCCACAAGCTTTTAATCACCGATTCTTCATAGAGAACTTAAACTGATGCACCTAATGCAATAGAAAATCCATCACTATCAAATTCCACCAAACCTACAAAAGCTATTCGGGGAATAAGAGAGGAAGAACACAAGAACAGAACACCAAATTCGCTGAGATCTAGATCCCAAGCATCCCTTCACAAAGAAGGGTTTTATTTAGGTAGGGTTGTAGATCTAGATCTCCTCTCTCAAATTCCTCAAAAAGATGCAAGCATCATAAGAGGGGGTAGATCTGGATAAGCTCTTGAAGGTTAACAATGGAGGAGATAGAGTAGAAGAGCAAGCCAAAAGTGCCTCAAAGGTTGGGGAAACATTGGGGAAGGAGGTCTCCTTAAATAGGGCAAGATAAATTTTCCCGTTTGGGTCGGATTAGCGCTTTACCGGAACTTTCGATGAACCACTGGAAATTCCGGTGGAATGTAAAAGTGAGTTACTACAAGGAAACCAACCTTCGACATAAGTAGGGCAAGAAAACAGTGGAAACATGGTACGAAAATTTTAATAACTTTTTCATCCGGACTCCGATTTCGATGATCTTGGGCTTGTTTTGAAGAGAACACAGTATATACAAGGTTATGTAAACAAACATTACACTCCAGTATGGGAGTATAAAACCAAATGGAGAATATTATGACCTCTCTAGAAGCGATGAACTAGTAAAATCTCCAAAACCCAAAATTCAAGAAGTTTAGCTTGGAAGCTCCAATTAGGATGAAACCAATTTTGTGGGAAAGATAAAATAAAGTAGTATCCAACAAAAATAAAAAGTATATATAGTTGAGGAACCTCCCTCATAGAAGAAGCGATAAATACCACAAAATCAAAAATATAACAAGGTTTTCATACAGAATCCGATTTGATGAACTAGAGCTTGTCATGAAGATAAGCACAAGCACTAGATCCTCACGTGGATAAGATTCAAAGAACGGCCAACAAAAATGATGCTAATTATGCAAATGTTTGAGCTCTCTTCGAAAGATACAATCGAGATACTCACTTGAGAGTCCCTCTTGATAGTACGACTATCTATCCTAAACCTGGTCTCCCAACTAACAACATGAGACCGGCAAAAGATAAAACCTATCAATATCATACATTTGCCTTGTGCATTTCACTTGAGCATGATTAAGACGATCTTGTCCTTCTCAACATGGAATGCATTTCTTGATTTTCCTTGCTCACGCTCGCTTGATAAAGACTTACAAATTGCTCCCCCATACACCATGGGGAAACCTTTTCTTTGAACTTGTCTTTATCAATCCATGATCACCAAGGATGGCAAGCTTCAAGCATGTGATCTTTTAGAGATGGCGTATCTTGAACTTTCACTTATTCATTTCTTATTCAATGTTGATCCACTTGAAACTGCTCTTGCATTTCGACTTGATCAACCTTGAATCATATTCTTTCTTCAACATGTTTCCAATAGGCCCAAATCCCTCGGACATTACTTACTGTTCTCATTTTTTTCATTTCTTCAACCTCGAAGCCAACACATGTTCCAAGAAATGGACAATTCCTATAAGTGTAACTCAAAGCAAACATTAGTCCATAGAGATTATCACTAATTATCAAAACCACACATGGGGGCCACACATTCACTTTCACAAGTATTTGTTTGGTAATTTCAGAAGTCCTCTGAATACATTACAACTATAATCTCATTAACTTAGCAATCCGTTTTTTGTTCTATTAGCTCTCAAGCCTGCAAAATAAAAATAATCTTTTGGCAAACATCCTTTTGTATTTGTGACTTTGAGCAATCATATTAGCTTTTTAAAATCAAAAACACGATAATTAACTGTATCATTGTGAGAAACCATTCTTAATGAGTATACAATACATCCTACTCCATCAGTCTAATTGACGTGATTAATATGTACTCTTGTACATAGCCAATAAAATTGATTTGTTAGCGAGTCTGTAATTATTGCAACTTTTCGCTCGAGCGATTAGATGAGAAAATAATTGAACTTTAAATGTTAAATAACTGCCATACCCCATAGATTTAGAGGATCATAAAGATTTTAAATGCTATTTATTATCCTTGCATTTATTATCCTCTTAATTTGTAGTGTATCCGTTCCCCATTAAATATGTACTGCCTTTGTATGTCTATTTTCTAGCGATATATTCACATTTATGACCATGTTTGTAATTATTATCACTACTTTTTGCACAGATCACAAAGCACGAGTACACCGAGCATATTTGTAGCAAGTATAGTAATAGGATATAAGTCTACTGGCATGATATTTTTTGGCTATATGGAGGAGATAGAAGAGTAAAAAGGATAAATAGTGGGCTCTCGGGGAGCGGGAGTATCATGCTTTTTCCAAGCATAAAAAAACTGACGTGACACACTAATTAATGATGAGAGATATGAAAGTGATATCATGCTATGATATAGTATCATAACATATAAAACTATAAAAATTACTAACAAATATATCTTGTACACATATTTATATTGGGATCCTACAAATCCATAAATATGATAAAACTATGATACTACTACATCATACCATGCATTAAGGGGTTATTTATATACACTAATATCATATGCATGATACTAGTAGTGTATGATACTTTTCACTATGACTAGCCTCATGCAAGAGCCGGTCTCTACGCGTGCTACTAGACAAAATCATTAAATGCGAGAAAAGAGAAAGAAAGAAAATGAGAAAAATCGTTACTCCATCCGTTCTAGTGTATTAGTCCTATGTGTGTCCCTAGGTCGTTATTTTGACCTATATAAAACAAATATATAACATGAAAATTATAATTTTATAAAGTTTAACATCTGAGGATTTTAATGATATTTTTTATCATATATATATATCATCTAAAGTTTGTCAAATCAAAGACCTTGGACTACGCGCAAGACTAATACACCGGGACAGAGAGAGTAGCCCATAAAGTCAACTCTATTATATGACATCTCGATCGGACCTACTTTGGTGTGTGCTAGTTGATTTCAATGAGGCGTTGTGGTCCTTTGAATATTTTTCGGCTAGTGCTAGATCAGAACAACCAATGTTAGCTTTTCGTGATACACTAGAGACATGTGAACTTGTTGATGTCGGGTTTACAGGTGTTCCATACAAATATGATAATAAAAGAAGGGGTTGAGGGAATGTGAAGGCACATTTGAATAGGGCAGTTGAGAGTAATGCTTGGAGAGATTTGTTTGTTGATACTAGTGGTACATCTGATATTGCCAAGTTTGGACCACCACCCTGTTGTACTGAAATGTTTGAAGGAAGAGGATGAAATCCATCGGCCCTATCGTAACCACTATGATATTATGTGGGAGCATGATGCCAGCTTTCCCTTGCATATTGCCATGGTTTGGTCTGATGCCGGGCAAAGAAGGACGTTGAGTGATATTGGGAAGGGCCTCACTGAGGTACTAGGAATGCTTCAATCTTGGAGGAAGAACACATTTGGTTCAGTTTTGAAGGAAATTGAGAAATCTAGAACCAGACTAGAGGAACTAATGGATGTGGACGCCGACAAGGAAGAGATCCGTGATGTGACAGATAGAATGAATAAATTACTATACCGAGAAGAGATGATGTGGCCACAAAGATTACAAATCATTTGGCTAAAAGAAGGTGATCTTAATAAAAAAAATCACAAAAAAAAATGTATGACACACACGTAAGAACAAGGTGAAGGGATTAGAGGATGCTGATGTGAATTGGCAATCTAATGCCTCTATGATGAAAGATATTCCTAGGGATTATTTTGAGGACATTTTTCTGCTGATCTGAATATCAATCCTGAACCGGTGGTAGAGATTTTTGAGGAAAAGGTAACAAAAGAAATGAATGGTGAACTCTGTGCTGATTTTTCAGATAAAGAAATTGGAGATGCGTTGTTTTAGATCGTTCCATTAAAGGATCCTAGGCCGGATGAGTTCCTTGCTAGTTTTTTCCAAAGAAATTGGGGTCTGTTGCAGGAATTAGATCACCGTGGAAGTTAAACATTTCTTCTCATCAGGTGTCATGCCGAGTGGCATCAATGATACAACCCTGGTTCTTATACCGAAAGTGGATAATCCCAACAAAATGTCCGAGTTTAGGCCATCAATCTTATGTAATGTCGTATATAAGGTGGTCTCAAAGTGTTTGGTCAATAGACTTCGACCTATCTTGGGAGATATTATTTCAAAGGAGCAAAGCGCGTTTGTGTCGGGTATACTCATCACCAACAACACACTTCTGGCTTTTGAATGCTTGCATTACATCCACAATGAAAAAAATCCGAAGAACAATTGTTGTGCTTATAAGTTAGACCTCTCGAAGGCGTATGATTGAGTGGATTGGGGATTCTTGAAGCGGATGATGGAGAAGTTGGGCTTTGCCCATTGTTGGGTGGACTAGATAATGAATTGTGTCACCATGGTAAGGTACTCTGTTAAACTCAATTGAGCCCTTTTGGATTGTTTCGCACCATCACGTGGCCTTCGACAATCAAGGTGATACCTTATCTCCTTTCTTTGTTCCTCTTTATTGCTATTTGTCTTTCATCTCTTCTTACATGTGGTGTGCAGTTACAGAACTAGTCCCTTGATACCTTCGATCTGAATTCACAGATGCAATATAGTAATTTTTTTCCCAGTAGATCTAGGTTTAATCGATCCTTAGGAAAAAATGCTAAAAGGAAATTAAATAAGGATATGTATATAAGACTTTGTTTGTTCATTTTACCTTCGTTTACTAGACCTTTCTAGTTTACTTTAGATCGTGGGTTATTTTAATAGATTAAGATAGGCTAGGGTTGAAGATTCACCTGTAGCTGCACATCATATGGGATCAAGATAGAAATAATCATAGTCATGTGTAATGTTTTAATAAAGATAAAATCTGCGGGCAACACATTCCGATATACTAGAGCCCCTGCGAGTCACAGGCATAGAAATAGTCTTTTGATCCAACCGTTTGCACCACAAAGCACCGGGATACAAACAATTATTAAGTAAAAACACATATAAAAGTCTTAAGAAGTGATGATGTTGTTCTTCCTGAGTGGATCGCGAAGCGAAAACCGTACACCCTTTCTATCAATGGGTTTCCTGCGAGATCGCCGCTAACCAAGTATCTCACCTCATGCCTTTATCAATCTTTGTGGTCTTGGGTACCTACAAGTCCATAGATCAAGACAAGAGACAAAAAAACAAAGATACAAACCTCTATTCAAACAATACACAATGCTCCCATAGATTAGATGCACATAATCGCTGTGAGCTTGCACCCCAACCCGCAGCCCGTGAGGACTACTAATTCATCACAATAAGATCAAGGATAGAAAATATTGTGCAAAATACTTAGATTGAAATCAAATATTCTTACAATGGTCGCTGAATCACAAGGAGATGTCAAGTACAAGCTAATGGCTATGGTTATGGAGAAGGATGGAGGATTGAGAGGATGAAGGTGGATCTCCATCGGTGGTGTTGTAATGCAATCTGAGAATGACGATCCTCTACGCGTGGCCGGGACTTCAAAATATATAGGCGCCTTTAGAAAAGTCGTAGGGTTTGATGAGGCAAAGTCGCTGCCACCTGATACGGACAGGCTATACGGGCAGTCCTTGCCCGTAGCAATGGTCGTTATGGTCTCTGGCGAATGGCTTTGGCATCAGGGTTGCTTGGCCGTGTAGACTTACTCAAAATCTTCATTTATAACTCCTGATTTTACCTTAAAAGCATGATTTTATGCACAATATAATTCAAAGTAATGGATTGCACATCTTTGCAATAATTAGTCATTAGTGGCAAGGCTAGAGAGATTTTTGTCAATTGCTTGACTAAAAATGAAGTTTAAACATAGAGAAAAATGGATATTTTCACAGCCATCATCCCTATCAAAGTTTTCCTCCGAGCACCTGGGGTATATCACCTCTTATTCACAGATGACACTATTTTGTTCTTCAAAGCATCACAACAGCAAGCTGAGAAGTCTGTGTGTATCATTGATTAGTATGCCAAAGAAACTGACCAATTAATAAATCGAGTTAAGTGCTCCAGCACATTTGGTCAGGAATGTCCAAGTATTATCCAAGAGCAAGTAAAATGGATCCTCTAGGTACAAGGTGATGGTGGGCAAGAAAAATTATCTCGGTTTTCCCACACCGGATGGGCGCATGCACATGGATGGTTTCATAATCCGCAAGAGATCTAACAAAGCAAATTATGATGACGGAGGACGGGTTTTCCTCTCAGGGTGGTGAAGAGTTGCTGATCAAATCTATTTGTTAGGCTATTCCTGCATATATTATGGGTTTTTTATGTGACGACCTAACTAGACTGGTTAGGAACTTCTTGTGGGGATCAATTAAGAGGAAGAGAAAGACACATTGGAGCGCATGGGATCAATTGACCATGCCCAAATCTTGTGGGGGCATTGGTTTTCGTGACTTCAGATTCTTTAACCATGCTCTATTGGCACATTGGCACAGCAAGCCTGGCGCCTCCTATTAAATCCCGAGAGCTTATGTACAAGAGTAGTCAAGGCCAAGTACTACCCCGCGGTCCAACTTCAAGACACTGTCTTTATGGGCAATGCTTCATCTACCTGTCAAGCTATCCAATACGACCTGGAGTTATTGAAAAAGGATTGGTATGGAGAATATGAAATGGTCGTCAATTAGAGTTTGGAGGGACCCTTGGATCCCTAGGCCGCACTCTTATAGACCGATATATCGGCAAGGTGATTGTTGTATCCGCCAGGTTGCCTAACTACTAGATACTAATGGATCCTAAAATGTGGAATTATTGAATCGTTATTTCATGCAATCTAACGTCCAAGCAATTTTCAATATCATGCCATCACCTCGACAGATGGATGATGTTCTAGTCTGGGATCGGATGAAGAATGGCCTCTTCACTATTCAGAGCGCGTATTGGTTGGTGATGAAAGAACACCAACGGCCTTATATAGGCGTCACTAGCAGGGTAACAAATGATCATCATGCCATCTAGAAGGCAATTTGGGGGTGCCCTTCCCCCAAAAGGTACGCATCTTCGCGTGAAAGTTAGCTAGTCATGCTCTTGTAACTTGGAAAAATAAATGTAAAAGGTATTCTATATGGTGTTGAACGCGAGGACAACTTCCATGCTTTCTGCAGGTGCCCTCTTGCGGTCTCTCCTTGGAGTGCAATGACGAAAATCTGGCATATGCAGGACCCATCGACTATCGTCAATACGAGAAAGGAGTGGCTTCTGAACTATTAGAAGGGAAGATGGAGATGGACAACGCAATAATTTTTATGTTTCTATGGAGGATCTTGTAAGGAATGATGTGACACACTTTAAGCCGGCGCCACCTATAGAAGCGTCTTGTCGCTTCTTATGCAACTATTTGAATACGTTATTTACCATCAAGTATTATCCTCAAGCTGATCACGTCAAAGGAAAAGCACCTGCCCATGTTGATTCCTATGACAAGGTCGCCATAACTAGGAAGGAGAATGCACCACCCACGTGTTGGTCACTGGCACCAGTAGGTTGGGTTAAGATAAACGTCGATGGCTCGTTTATGTCTGAAGCCAACATTGGAGGCGTGGGAATGGTGCTACGAGATGACAAAGGGGAAACCATTTTTTCTTCATGTCGGTATCTTAGGGCATGTTCCTCCCCAGGAAGCGGAGCTAGCTGCATGTATGGAGGGTTGCGCTCTTACTCTACAATGGAGTACCCCTACCATGCATTATTGAATTAGATTGCGTTGAAGTTGTGTCGATGATCAACTCTGGTGTCGAGGAGAGATTGACAGTTACACGTATCCTAAAGAAATTAAAGTTTGCAGCAAGACATGCCCGAGGCAAAGATGAGCCATACCCGGTGAGCCTTGCTCTCGCTAAAATTAACCATGCGGATGCCCGGACCCTTCTGATATATCTAGTCTCTGTTTTAATGATTGTAACGTTTGGTGCTTAACTAATACATATCCCAAGTCACACAAAAGTATGAGTGATTATAGAGCTATCGTGTTAATAACATGGCGGATATATATAGTCGGCTGAGCTCTATTAGAGCAAGTACAATAGATCTCAGTCAGCAGGCTATAAACAATTTTATATTATCAAATATCTAGCCGGAAGAGAGAGAAAGAAGGTGAGAGAAGAGAGCCGACGCTACTTCTACCGCCCGGCTACAGCACACAAATCCAAAAGCTGCAGCCCGCATGCAGCTGGTGCGTGGGCGATACAAGCCGACTGTTAGCATCCTTTGAGTCTTGCATGTAGCCACATGCACATGCAAGATTTAATATTTATATATTTAGTATAGTCAATCTAATAGCTAACTTATTGTATGGGTAAATGTTTATGGAGGCTTTAGGTGATGTGGCATAAGTGTATAGCCGGCAACCGGTTGTATTACTTTCCTTGCTCTTATTGTCTTTCTTTGGGAAGGGCATACACATGTTTCACCATTTGGCTTAAGTATAGAAACTATTGTTTAGCTAAAAAAATCTAATTTATCGTTTACTACTCACTCCTCCGATCCATATTAATGGTCTCGATTTTTTCTAGATACATGATACATCTAATCTAAATATTATTTAATTAGATATATACGAATCTAAAAAAATAATTAGGTAGTACAATTTTCGCCAAACCAATTATTAAAGGGAAAATCTAACGATCAGCGCCGCACCACACGTCTACTGTGCGGCGGTAGTCATACCAATACGACACGCCTCGACCGTGGCAGCCGGCCGGCGGGCGACCGATCCACGTACGTATACGAGTGTTTTTTACGGTGACACTCTTGATTTTTCTTGTAAACTTAATATGGCCAAATTTTCTGGATGATGATGGATTCCACTCAGTACGGCTGCAAATTTTGAGGTGTACCTGATTAATCTGGTAGCTAGCACCAATTTAATATGGCAATTAGGTTTAATTAATCTGAAAACTACACGTAGCCAATACAGTAAGTATAAAAATTACTAACTAACTATTAAACTGGGCAACTAAACTATATTTAATCTGGCAATTTGGGCCTAATTAATCTGGCAATTACTAGTAACAATTGAACATAGGCTTCATTTGTCTCACATTTTTGCTAAACCTAATTAATCTGGTAGTTAGTAACAATTAAATATGGCAACTAGGTAAAATTAATCTGACAGTTATTAATCAGCCATGTTCTAGTTAATCTGGCAATTACTAGCGTTGTAGTTCGATTTGTATAGTATATGGAGACATGCATTTGGTAAAATTTTAATGTATTTGTACTATGACAGGAGAAACAGAGGTGTACTGTAGCCAACAGTGACTCAGTGAGAACATGTCAGAAACTTGACCTCCTCTCAAAATTATGTGGCTGAGATACTTTACGTCAAAAATTTGCAATTACACAGTCGCGTACTCGCACGCGTTGTCATGTAGAAATACTACCGCCGCACGATAACACGTTATCCTGTAGGAATATAGCCACCGTTCGAGAGCAGGTATTTGCGACGCCGCGCGTTAGAGCATCTCCACTCGTTGGGTGAATCCAGGCCGAAATCCGGACTTCTTTTGGCCGGAGGGAGGTTGATTTTGGTCTGGGTACGGCCAGTTTTCCACTCGCGTACCAGGCGAGTTTCCGCGTTTGGTTAAAATTTAACAAATTTTTGCAAACTTTGTGCGAACTTTGGGCGAATATCGGTTTGGACGAATATGGGCGAACTTTGGGCGAATATGGTCGATACGGACGAACTTTGGGCGAATATGTGCGATATGGACGAACTTTGTGCGAATATGGGCGATACAGACGAGCTTTGAGCAAATATGTCCGAATTTTGGGAGAACTTTGGACGAATCTGGTCTATATGGGAAAAATTTGAGCGAATATGGTCGATACAGACCAACTTTGGGCGAATATATCCGAATTTTGGGCGAACTTTGGGCGGGTCTATATGGACAACTTTGGGCGAAATTTGGACGAATATGAGCGATGCAGACGAACTTTGAGCGAATATGAAATTTTGGGCGAACTTTGGGTGAATATGGTCTACATGAACGAACTTTGGACGAATATGGTCTATATGGGCGAACTTTAGGCGAATATGGGCGAACTTTGTGCGAACTTTGGATGAATAAGGGCGAATATATGCTGACTATGCGGGTCCGGCGTTCCCAGGGCGTACCCAGGATCCTGGGTTGGCCGAACCAAAACACGCCGAAATCCGGACGAAAACAGGTCCTTAAATACGTGACTTGGTCAATTTTCGACGTACGGACCAAAATTCGGCGTCCGGATCGGCCTCCAGCTAGGCGAGTGGAGATGCTCTTAGAGCAAGTACAATAAGCCCAGTCAGCAGGTTATAGGAGTTGCCATGTCATTTAAAAGTCTACATGGATAAAAGAGAAATTAAGAGAGAGAGCATAGCAAGTGCTTGAGTAGTCGCCGGCTGCAGCACAGGGTACGAGAAAAGGCAGCTTGCATGCATCCCAGGCCCAATAGCACCTATGCGTTATACAATTAAATTTAATTAAAACTCATCTAATAGTCTACCTAATAGCTAGCCTATTGTATTTGTGGGCTTTATAAAGATTATAACTGACTTGGCATGTCTATACAGCCGGCGGCTGGCTCTATTATTAACCTTGCTCTCTTAGCACAGCCCATCATTAAAAGCTGGATTGCAGTGGAGCGAAGAATGCCTGACACGCTCTAAAGCCCCAACCAACAAACCGCCTGACACGCTCTAAAGCCCCAACCAACAAACCCCAGGCCCCCACTCTCCGCTCCGGCACCAATTCCGGTCCTCAGCCGGTCCGACCGGCCCCCGATGGCTTCGACGACGGCGGAGCTGGAGGCCGCCATCGCCGCCCTCCCGGCGAAGAAGCAGCGCCTCCGGGAGTCCTTCGACCGCCTCGTCGCCAGCTCCCCCATTCCCATCCCCTTCACCTGGGACGACATCGACACCCACATCTCCTCTCTCCAGTCCTCCATCGACGTCCGCTTCTTCAAGCTCCAGTCCCTCCAGGCCGCGGCCCCAACCAGCACCGACCCCGTCGAGCATCGGGGGAACGGGGACCGAAAGCCCTACCCCGAGCACCACGTGAGGGGCAACGATGAGGAGGGGGAGCGGGCCAACGGGGCGTGTTCGGACCTCAATGCCGAGGAGGACGGGAGGGCGGAGGAGGTAATCGATGCGTCTCCTGACCAAGCATCTCCTGGCCTTGAACTGGAGGAGGAGAGCGAGAATGCCAAGGAGACCGCAACGGCGTCGTCAGCGTACCGAAGCAATGGGGAATTGTTGAAGGAGAAGGTGCCGGTACCGGACTTTGCAGGCGGTGCGGAGGAGGCCGTGAGGCGGGATCTTGTGGCGGCGTGCGCAAACATGGACACCTCGTCTCTGGCGGACGCGCTCTACTGGCGCAACAAGAGATGCTTCCGCGCCCGGCGCCAGTTCCTCCCGGCCCTGCTGGGCGCCGCGGAGCCCCACGCCCTCGTCGTCGGCGCCGTAAGGGCCTTCTTGCTCAGAACCGAGCCCAAGAACGACAGCCACTGGGAGAACTGCGTCTCGCTTCTCCACCGTGTCCGCGACCTCGACGACAAGCCGTCGGTGGGCGCGCTGGAGCAGGCCAGTCGGCTCGCACGAGACTGGAAGGAGATGGTTGGGAAACCTGAATGTTGCAGGGACCTTGGCCGTCTGGCCTTATGGGGCCTTCTGAGATTCCTTGTCTCATACGACATTACCTTGGAGTTCCATGCCCATGAGATCATCAACCACCTTGCCAACCTCCCGCGCAACAAAAAGCAGAGCTGCATCGACCTCTGCACTTGTCTCGGGCTAATTCACACCATGACTGGTATGCTCTCGGTGCTGAAACATATATGATTTCCTGAATTGTTGCAGTCAAAGTCAGTGTCATCAGTTCTTCATTAATCGTGTCATCAGACATCAACTTCCCATTTCCATGTTGAGCTTGTTCTGCAAACCCCTGTTGGAAGTTAGTACCTCAGATGAGTTTTGTTGTGCACTTCAGTCTGATGGCTGTCCTCTCTGCTTAGATATTGTTCTGGGCATTGACAGTCTCCAAAACAACTTTCACCAATAGTTATCATCAGAAGACTAGGATAGCAAACCTATCAGTATCATTTTCATGCGGCCTATTGAGATTGGTATGCCTGTGAAGGGGTGCTTAACGTTGCTTGCTCTTCGGATGTGAACCAATGTATCCTAGTACATAAAATTTCTAATATGCACGTAGTCGAAGCATCATCACGCCCCTTTAAGGCGAGTTTACTGTTCCATGTACTCTCTCTCGAATTCTACCATGCCCTTGTCATAATAGTCAACATACTAGCAGGCAACAGCAAAGGCAATTTTCGAGAATATGAGCAGCCTCTGTAGAGCAATTTCATTGCTTGCACATTTGCAGTAGAAAACTGTGTTGAACACAAGACGAAATGTATGGAAGACAAAGCTGATTTTGCTAGCCTTTAAAAAAATAATATCCTATTGTTTATATTTACCGAGCTCTAGCTGGGCAAGTTAAAATTCTACTGCCAACCCGCATTTTTGGCCCTATTTAAAACACAATAGTTTTGACAGGAAACAAATCTAATCCCATAAGAAGGGACGACTTCCCACATTCTAAACAAGTCTTTTACTGATTTTCCAACTATGCTCTTCTTGCATGACGATTCTTTCTGTCTGATGAGGAATACATATTTTTCCATGTACTTCTGTTGATGCTTAGTCAGACTGACACTTGGTCATTCATGCACATAATATGTTTAGTATTAGTTCCAAGTCTTAATATCAGTATCACCTGTTGTTGATGCATATTCTATTGTTATCATGCTTGTACGCACCTTTTAACGCCTGACAATATGGTCTGTTACTGGTTAACCTCTTTTTCCAATGTCTCATTTGCAGTTACTACCTGCAGATATTTTTTTGCCTCAAGTGGTTCTCTTCCATTATCTAAAAAGCGTTGCTACTTGTAGCAGAACATATGTTGAACTCTTGATATTTCTGAACTGCTTATTTAAATAATACATTTGATGATTAGATTTTTAGCTCTGTCATACTCGCTTTGCCAGTTGCAATTCCTATTTTAAGTTGTCAACTCATTCTTATGCAGACTCAGTCAATCATCTGATTGAGAATGGGCAAGAACTTGATGCTATCAGACTTGCATGTACTTTGAATTTGACCGACAAATATCCTCCACTTTCCATCATGAATGAATATGTTGACAAGGCTAAGAAGACTGCTCAAGAGATACTAAGCATGGAAAGCGATTCGCAGGAGTCTCTGGTTTGTCCATTATCTCGGATAAGAATGTCTTATCTTTCATAAACATGACTTGTCGTAATTGTACAGGAGATATCTGATTAAAAATGTCCTTATACTAGTTATGTTCATATGAATGTGACTAGTTATAGAATGTGACCCATCCTGCTTTATCACTCGTAGTAGATCCTTTATGTCATAAAACTGAACTTTCTGAATCAAAATGTACACGCAGTTATACTCAACGGAAAAGGCAGCCTCGGCTCTTTTCAAGAACTAAATTTCACATATTCCAAAGCAGTTTAACTAAAGTAGTTGGTACTCTTAGTAATATCCAACCAGCTCTAGAAAATTGGAAAAAAGCATCCAGCCACTTCACAGGATAAAATTTTGCTTCCATATATACTGATATGCAAACATGCCGGTTCTGTCCAACTGGTTTAATCCCTTTGAATTTTCCCTTGAACAGAACCAGGCCATGACGAAGCAGGTCAATGCTCTAATATTGTCATGGAGGGCAGTCGATGAGTACAGTATCGAGCCTGTCCACCGCAACAGCATCAAGGCAGAGATCACGCGGCTATTACATGAATACGCACACAAAAGGCAAAGCCTGTCAGACGCTTCTTCGCCTGCTTTGAATGAAGAGCAGCAAGAGCAGTGTCAGCAGGAGCTAGAGATGCTGGAAGTGCAGCTCCGGGAGAAGCAGAAAACCGAGGCACAAGAGCTGCAGCCAGAACCAGAGAAGGAGCAGCAGCAGCTGAAGCTGAAGCAGCAAGAGGCTCCTGGACAAGAACGGAGCGGGCAAAACTCAGGGGAGAAGAAGGGGCAGAGCAGAAAGCGCAAGAGGAACTATTACAGGCAGAGGAGGCAAATGGCGCGAGAGGCACGGCGGCATCGGTTTCACAAGCAGCCCAGGTTATCTCACGCCGGTTCATTTGCCCATTCTGCATACTACAATGCAGGGCCTGGAATTCGCGACCAGCGATTTTCGGGAGCTCGAGGAGGGCCAGCTCGATATGGTGGTCCCTATCCCTACTACCGCTCTCAGCCTCGTCCTGCCTACAGACCTGATGATGCGACTGGATCGGCCGAACTGAAGATATGAAACGAGAAGGGAATCCTGCATTGCGATGCTGGTTCGTGTTGCTTGGTTCTTGCGAGTGGACGCAAGTGAACTGCTTACTTGCGCATATATATGTAGATAGCCTATGAACAAGTTAATTTCGCCGTAGTGTACCGAAACCTGAACGGCATCCCGTGGTTGCCACTGTCTCAGATCGTTTAATCTTAATGTTGATAGCTTGACCATTTAACCTTCCTTTAATCTTAATTACTGTGGCCAATATGATTCGCGTTATCATTTGTAGCTGGGGATTTTGTAGATGCCAGTGCGTATGGTTGTCGCCGCTGGGGCTCCCTTTCTCTTTTGTGTTTGCTGCACAGAGGAAGGAGGCGGCGGCTGCAATTCACGGCGGCGATCAGTTCAGTTCCACTTCTGCTAGTATTTGGGGTGCGAGACCAATTGACTCCTGTGTAGGTGTTGGGTCGCTGGATGTGAGTAGTATCTTGAATGACACGGGCATTGAGGTAGAGAGTAGTACAAGGTCAATGCAAAGTTTAATTTGGTAAGGAAAAAAGAACAACACAGGCACACATAATTCTGTTGAATTATCACTGGTTATGTTGGCATAAGTACTCTCGAATCGATGTTACTTTCTATCTGCACAAGTACTCGGAACAATCTAGGTTAATGGCAGCCGGCAGGGACAGTGATGCTTAACAAGAGACACCAATGGCGACAGCACGAATGAGGGGGGATTAATCGCCAGGATTACTCATCTTGGGTCACACCAACTAATTGCTAGCAAGAGTACTGCTACAATCAATCTGGAAATATGCTTTGCTGACTGGTCCTGGAAAAGTTTGCGGCAACCACTGTCAAAGCCTCTGAAGAACTCCAGGATCAATATGAGCAGGCAAATGAAGTCCGAGTGAGACTTTGAGGAACAGTTCATTTTGTAGGGATCACGCACAAAACTCCTTTAAAACCATGCAGATAAACACTAGGGAGATTTGGGTACCACGATAACAGTAGGAAGCTTGAGGTGCCATGCCAAGACGGTGGTCCCATTACGGTCTGCTTACAGCTTACAGAGTGTTCGACGAAATGCCACAACCAGCCAAACCGCTGCCGAGGGTAGGTACAGGCGCGGCTAGGCGATTCAGTCGCGGAGCACGACGGCCGGGTCCCTGGACGGCGCGACCCCGCTGTCGTACCCGGGGTGATCGGGATGTTCGGCGGCGGCGGCGGCGTCGTCGGAGTTGAGGTGGGCGTCCATGGCCTCCTGGGCGCGGTCGAGGTAGGGCTTGAAGCCGACGCGGTAGGAGAGGTAGCCGAAGGCCGCGGCGCCCAGCACCACGATGCCCGATCGGATCGCGTTCTGCCGCGCCCGCCCGCCGCCTCGCATCGCCCGCTGCTCCCCTCTTTCTTCTTTCTCACTCAAGATCGCGAGTGGGGTTGACGTGACCAAGTGTGTAGCCTGCCTGTCGCTGTACTGCTCCAGCCGGTGCGTGTTCGCCTGAAGGTGGTACAAAAAGGTTCAGCGTTCGCCTGAAGGTTCCACGGTACGGTGACGTGCCAGCCATCGGTCGATGAGAATTGCAACGACCAAGAAGGGATCGGAAGATACAGAGATTGTTTTCTTGGGGATGAGAGCGATTTGCTGAACATTCCGACTGAACAGAGATTCTTCAGATGCACTGACCAAAAAGAAGGATATTCCGGTTGGCAAAACAAATGTAGAAGACTACCCGCAAAAAAAAGTAAATAAAAATCTGGTTTGAAAAAGAAATAAAAAATCCAAAAGATTGCTGCTGCCCAGGATCGAACTGGAGACCTTCAGTGTGTAAGACTGACGTGATAACCACTACACCACAGCAGCTCTTGATGTCTGTAAATCATAAAACCTATTTATTATCATTAGACGGTAAACTCGTGCTCAAATACATTTAGACCAATATACAAGACTGTCAGCTTGACTAGACACGGTTTGCGATCACCGTCTTGTTTGTAGAAAATAAATTATAAGCAATTGCTAGGTCTAGTAGCGCGCATGTAATCAAGGTCCCATGAAATTTGCTTTGCGGCTTGATGCACAACCAATCATGGTCACTTATATAATGGGAGGTCATTGAATGTGGTGTTGTGATGCCTCGCCCCCACCACCAAAGGAGAAAATATAAGAAGACAAGCGTGATAATGGTGGAGGAAACAAACATTGGCCATGTCTAACTCCTATCATGTTTTTCCTATGGGCGGCCGAGGGAGAAACCCCGGTCTATACATCCAGGGAGTACTAAGATGTATATGAATTTGAAGGAACTATTTTGGTGGAATAACATGAAAAGAGATATTGCTAAATATGTATCTGAATGTCATATTTGCCAAAGGGTGAAAGCTGAACATCAAAATCCAGCAGGGCCATTACAACCCTTAGAAATTCCTGAATGGAAATGGGAGGAAATAGGCATGGATTTCATCACAGGATTACCTATGACACCAAAAAAGAAGGACATGATTTGGGTAATAGTGTTCAGACTCACTAAGAGTGCACATTTTATTCCAGTGAATCAAAAAAATAATGCCGAGAAGTTAGTTGAAGTATATGTCAAAGAGATAGTAAGCATGGAGTACCCAAGAAGATCGTAACTAATAGGGGATCAGTGTTTACTTCAGCATTTTGGAAGCAATTGCATGAGACACTTGGTTCAAAGTTAGATTTCAGCACGGCATATCATCCTGAGACAGGAGGTCAAACTGAAAGAACAAATCAAATACTAGAAGACATGTTGAGAGCTTGTGCACTGGATTTTAGAGGAACATGGGAGGATCACCTACCATTGGCAGAATTTTCTTATAACAATAGCTATCAGAGTAGTCTGAAGGCAGCTCCATGTGAGGTTCTGTATGGAAGGAATTGTAGATCACCAATATGTTGGTACGAACCTGGAAGCAGCAAAGAATTTGCGAATGATTATATCAAGGAGAGACAATACATCATTGATAAGATCAGGGATAGGCTGAAAATAGCCCAGAGCAGACAGAAAAGTTATGCGGATCAAAGCCGAAGATCATGTCATCCAGAAGTAGGAGATATGGTTTATTTGAAAGTAAGTCCGATGAAAGGAGTAAAAAGGTTCGGAGTTAAAGGGAAATTAAGCCCAAGATATATCGGACCATTCAAGATACTAAGCCAAAACAGAACTATAGCTTATGCTTTAGAGTTACCATCAAGACTGGCTCAAGTGCATAATGTTTTTCATGTATCACAACTTCGCAAATGTTTGAAAGTTCCAGAGGATGTAATAACACATCAAGAGATAGAACTACAAACAGATCTGACTTATATTGAAAAACCCTGCAAGATTCTAGAAGAAAATTGGAAAAGATTAAGGAATAGGGCAATCAAGTATTGCAAGGTACAATGGGAACATCACACTGAAAGGGAAGCCACATGGGAGAAAGAAGAGGATTTAAGAAAAACTTATCCAGAACTATTCAGGTACATCTCCAACAAACTTCAGGACGAAGTTTAATTTAAGGGGGGAAGTCTGTAACATCCCAGCATTTAGGAACCTAACGAAGGGTAGATTTAGGATTATGTATTGTTGCATGCATCTATTTGTGAAGAAGTGGGTAAAATTTTCGCCAAATAAAATCTTAAGTGATCAATGCTTCTTTCTTACTTTAAGATTAGGTTTAGACTTAAAGTAGGATTGTCATAAGCTTTGATGTGATCTTAAAAGAATTAGGTGTGTTTTGAAAGGGGTTTGAATTTAAAAAAACTTAAGTGTTTGATTAATAATTTAAATGATTTAGATATAAGATTTGAATCTTAAATTAATTAAGTTATAGGTAGTATAACTTAAATCTCAAACAATAGAAATTATGAAATTCATTTTCATATTATAAAGACATAAACAAGATACAATAGGATAAAGAAAAAGAATCTTATTTATTAATAATAACATAATCTTTATTACAATAGAATAAAATAAAGATTACATGAACTATAAAAAAATTACAAAGGATTAAGAAAATTACATCTACCAACTATCCTGTATCTAAAACCTAAACTAAATCTTCAACTTTATCTTTGAACCTGCAAAACAAGGATTAAACAGAAATAAAACAAGATTAGTGTAGTATGTATTTCTCTCAGATATGTCAGTGAGGTGCACTTGACAATCTCATCATTGAGAAATGTTAAAGAGGGGAAAGTTTCACCAATATGAAAGATTTCATCTTTCATAAATTCACAGCCAGAATGCAAAGGACAGCCAAAAGGGATCAGTTCACCAGCCAAGGTAAAAGTGGATTGGTAACAGTAAGATCAAATTTTCTGAACCTATCCATATGTGCATAGCAGGCACACAAGCTGCACA
Source organism: Avena atlantica (assembly GCA_910589765.1). Lineage (NCBI taxonomy): Eukaryota > Viridiplantae > Streptophyta > Magnoliopsida > Poales > Poaceae > Avena > Avena atlantica. Next base: position 469,751,832 of record OU342733.1, read on the forward strand.
CAAACAAGCATGCAAGGGTGTGTTGTCGACTTCACAAGCACAGACAGATCAAACGAAACCAGAGCACGGCAGTGGGGAAGAACCCCAGTGCAACACTACACCACACCACAGCACAGCCTAGGAGAACAGCAAGTAAACCAAGAACATCAGCCAAACCAACCACCAGATTAACCCCAAACATCACCAGAATGGTGACATAAGGAGAAGGAAGAATCAGGTGGACAACAAGGCCAAGCCAGGAGCTAGGAGGAGCAGGCTAGCTCCAGATCAAGCACGGAAGTCCAGCAAAACCAGATCAATATCATCACCAGCTTACTCCACAAATATCAGTTTTTGTGGTGAGTTTCATAAAACCTTCACATGATATAATCATCTTATTTAGAGATAGGCATGTGTTTTTTTACAAAACAAACCCTCAGAAGACACCCAAGTGGGGTGAATCCATCATAGGGATTTCTAAAAATCTAAAGGCAAACAGCAAAGCACCAGAGTCCAACCAGAGCTCAGAGCAATATCCTTGCTCTGGTTGTCAAACCATATTCTACAAGTCAATCATACATATACCTATGATCTATTTCTAGGCACATATCTAAAGGAAGAGTAGCACCTTAGAAACAAATCTTTGGGATCCATAGATTGATCAAGCTCACTACTATTTTGCCAAGCCATGATTCAATAAAGAATAGCTGGTACCACTACCAGGACTATCTAGATGAAACAACTAGATAAGATTTGAATCCCTAAGGCTCAGACCAACATCATTGGTCATAGGGAATTCAATTATGAGCATCTCTAGTTTTCAAAGCCAAGATTGTCTCAAGCATCAACTAACCAAATCCAAGATTTAGAATTAAACTTGTGTGCCATACATGATGGTGTCACAAGAACAACTCAATATGAATCAGGAAAAGTAGTAAATCATCCTGGATTCAGAAAATCAACTAACTAATCATTTTCCTGTTACAAACAGGAATCATAACTAAAATATTCTTATAATACACTTCACTGTTTGAGATCATGATGATCTCAACCCACATATTAATTTCCAAGTTAACAGCACTAGGACAGTAGCTGTATCTTAATCAGGATCATGAATCAAATAAACAATGGAAAGCTATCAGGTCATTAGCTTTACAAGCATGTTTCCCATACAACCACATCATCCGAATCAGATGCAATCCAAGCATCAAATTACCAAGTAAGCCACCAGAAACACAATACATCAGATCAACCAACAAGCCTCAGGCCAATAAGTATTCAGTATGGGTACAGACCATCTAAACATGAATCAATTCCTCCAGTACATGAACAAGCACATCACAGAAACCCCAAAGGGATAATCATCCTAATCTAAATCAGACAGTAGTCAGGGAAGACACTGCCAACATCTAGCATCGAATCAACAAGCACAAAGAGCATCTGGAGAGGGAATCAAACTCACCATAGGTCCTCGCTGAAGGATAGAAGAGGAAGCAGAGGGGCCGACGGCCATGGCGGCACGGGGAGCGCCCCAGAGGGGGCGCTGCAACCCGCACGTTGCCACGGCAACGACCCATATCACGCCTGGAGGTGCAGAGCATCACCACAATGCACGACAACCACAGCTGCACTTGAATCCATGCAAATTCCCAAACACTAGGGTTCGGGACGGCCTCGATCTATCGCAGGAGAGCCCTAGGCTCGAATCCAATTGGATAGAACGAACATGCATCGTCGACAACCCCCTACTACACCACGGCAGCGACCAAAATGGCCGATGGCGGCAGGAATCGCCGGCCACGGAGTCGGGTCAGAGGAGGAGAAGATGAACTCGCGCGCGAGAGAGAGAGAGAGAGGCAGTGAGGAATGGGCCGAGCTGGGCCAAACCTTCGGGGTGGATCTTTTGTCTAATACTAGTGGGCCAATAGGGCCCAATAAAAATAACCAGCCCAGAAACAATTTTAGGCCTATTTTAATAAAAAGAAAAAGACCAAAATACCCCTAGACTTAATAAAATCCTAGAAAATAAAATAATAATCCAAGAAAATTAAATAAAATATTTTTGGATTTACAATAATCCATTCTATATAAATAAAATAAGATATCAAATTTTGGATATTCAAATTTTTATAAGAATTTTGTAAATTCAATATTCCTTATGGAGTTATACAAGATTATGGAAAAGTGATAAAAATAAATAAAAATCACCTTCATTATTTATTAATATTATAGTATTTTTGAAAAATACTAAATAAATATTTTGTAATACAATTAAGATATATCAATAAAAAATCAAATAAAGGGAAATAAAATAGAATAATGCAATATATGTTATTAAATATTAAAAAAAATATTTATAAGCCTTTACTACTCAAAAAGAAACTTTTTGGGATAAATGCATACAAATTCAAATAATGCATTACATTATTTTCATAAGCATTTTGCTTCTTTAAATATTGTCCTTGCGGGGTAATAATGATGTTTTTGTAGAACTAGAAGCTCAAGGTCCAGTGCAAGCATCAGACTTCACTACCTTGCCATCACAAGGCAAGTTCATCACTTGCTCATATCCTTTTAAGAGTCTTTATCAAAGTATTTTGCAAATTGTGTGTTATCATATATGCTATAAAAGAAGGAAAATATTATTTTCCCAAATAAAGAAATTATAGATATCATCCTAAGTGGTGATATGATGAAGCAATAGAACTTAGAGTTATAATTGCAACAATGATGATCAAGTAGGAACTTAATAACCCCTGACATTAGTGATTCTAGCACCGTATATCTGAAGGGAATATGCCCTGAGAGGCAATAATAAAGTGTTTATTATGTATATTCCAAGTATATGATAGATGTTTATTTTGCATGCTATAATTGTATTAATACGGAAACGTTAATACATGTGTGTTTAATAAACAAACAGAAAGTTCCTAGTTATGCCTCTCTCATAAACTAGCTCGTTGATTAACAAGATGATCAAGGTTTCCTGATCATGGACATTGGATGTTGTTAATAACGGGATCACAACATTAGTGTAATGGTGTGATGAACATTCATCCGAAGTATAGCATTACGATCAAAGTCATTGAGTTTATATTGCTATAACAACTTACGAAGTGATCCTAATCCTTAGACCATGAGATCATGTCAATCACTAACACCGGAAGAGTTTCTTGATAACATCAAACGTCACACCGTAACAGGGTGATTATAAAGATGGATTCAGAACTAATAAAGTGTTATGTTGAGGCTCATGGATCGAGAGTGGAATTTGTTCATCCCGATGACGGATAGATATACTCTGGGCCCTCTCGGTGATATCACATTGATTAGCTTGCAAGCAAGTGATTTGATCACTAGAATGTTATATCACAGGAACGAGAAAAGAGTGCATGTCGGTAATGAGATCAAACTAGGTATGGAGATACCGATGATCGAATCTCGGACATGTAATATATCGTAAAACAAAGGGATTAAGATACTAGCGTAAAAGGTTCCGACGATCACAAGAAAGTCATCGTTGAATGTGTGGGAGTCAGTATGGGTCTCCAGATCCCGCTTCTGATTATTGATCCGAGAGGGGTCTCGATCATGTCCGCATTATTCACGAACCATAGGGTGACACACTTAAGAGACATCGACATCCAATTGGAGCAAATGTTTCATGCCGAAAGAATGAACAAGCGCAGGAATTTATTTCACTAGATACCGAAACAGGTTTTCGGGTGAAATTGCATAAAGTGGTTATGCATGTGAAATAGAATTCTAGCAAGGGGTTATTTGTGAATGTTTGTCATTAAATTAATTGACAAAATTCTGAATAAAATAAAAGAGTTTTATTTAATGAGAGTTTGCATTAAATTTGGTGGAAATTTAATGGGAATTTGAGTGGACTTTTGAGTGGAGGGATTTTAAAGGGCATTTTGTGAGTGGAGTGTCCACCCACATGAATGAAGGAGGGGAGGGGGCAGCCCCCATGGCCGGCGGCCACCCCCTTGGGTGCCCCCCTCCTCCTATAAAAGGAGCCCCCCTCCTCACTTGTCTCTCACACCTCCTCGTGAAGGATCTCTCTCCCCCTCTAGAATTTATCCCCCATGGTCTCGGACTAGCGAGATACATGTTCCCGGTGTCTATTCGGTAAGAAAGAGTTGTGCTTCCGCTGCATCGCTGGAGCGAGGAGGCGGAGGTTGCTCGGTGCCTCGAACGTGTGTGCGAGCACGGATGCGTTGCTGATTTGCGGCGCTAGGACTTCCTCTCGATCTTGAGATCGGCAAGAGATCGTCTACATCAACCACGAGTTGAACTCGTTAAGTTTTGTCGGTCTTCAAGGGTATGTTCTCTACGGATATACATCCGCCCGTTGTTTGTATCTAGTAGATAGATCTTGGTATATAGTTCACATCGTAGGAAAATTTTTGTTTTCTATGCTGCGAACCCTACAGTGGTATCAGAGCCAGATCTATGCGTAGATACTTTACACGGGTAGTACACATATGAGTATGTGGGCGATGATGATCATGTTGTTGCTGCTTTGTTGTAATTTTGGATATTGGTGGCATAGTGGGATGAAGCGGCCCGGACAAACTTTACATGTCCTCGCACATGAGACCTGTTCCACGCTTGACATGCAACTAGTTTGCATAAGTGGCTAGCGGGTGTATGTCTCTCCTACTATAGTCAATATCTATTTTGCAAGCGAGTTGTCAACAATTTGATTATCCTCGTTGTGGTTCATGTTCGTAGGTAAGAACGGTTCTATCTCGAAAGCCCTAAGCCACGTAAAACTTGCAATGGATAAATTAGAGGCGTCTAGTTTAGATTGTTGCTGGGCTAGTGTTATGATATGGTAGTGTTGTAAGTAGAAGTATGAGATGATACTCTTACAACACACATAGCGTGTAAAATCCATATACCTTGGATTTACACATATAGGTATGATAGTGATCATACCACAATGCACATGATAGAGATCATCTGCGGGAACCATATAATTTCACTAATAAACATATGATGTTTGATAGCATCTTATATTGCTTGTTTAGCGCTTTGTTAGCATAATAAGATGATCCCTCATTTAAATATCAAGATAAGAATGTGTTCTTCCTTTAGTATGCACCGATTATGTTTTCGTCGCTCCAAGACATCACGTGATGATCGGGTGTTCTTGGATCCACGACCATATTTCGGGTGTAAAACAGTTACACACGCGAATACTAAGGTTCTAACTTGGCGAGCCTAGCATGTACAGACATGGCCTCGGAACACGGACCGAAATGTTAAGCATGAGTCATATAGTTGATATGATGCCCATTTGATGCTCGCCTTTGAAGCTATACCGACTCACATGATGATCGGACTTGGTGTAGTGGATTTGGTTCATGTAATCACCAAAAAGGCACGAGGGATGTCGTTTTTGAGTGGGAGTTCATTCGATTAGTTGAACTCAATCTATCATACACTTAGTCTAAACTTTACAAATTCTGTTGTAGATGGCACCACCTGGTTTTAATTTCAATGTGTTCATGGAGAAAGAGAAACTAGCAACGAACGGTAGCAACTTTACCGAATGGGCCATGAATTTGAGGATTCTCCTCTCTGCTGCACAAAAGCAATATGTGCTAGAAGCGCCGTTAGGCCCCCCACCTTTAGATGATGCCCCTGACGAGGAGAAGAATGTCTATCAGACTCGTCAGGAGGACCACCACTTAGTTCATTGCGGCATATTGTATGGGCTAGAGCCGGAACTTCGAAAGCGTTTCGAAAACGGCAATGCATTTGATACAATGGGTGAGTTGAAAATGATTTTCGACACACATGCTGCTGTAGAGAGCTACAACGCTTCAGAAAAGTTCTTTAGCTGCATGATGGAAGAGCACAGCTCCGTTAGTGAGCATGTACTCAAGATGTCGGGTTACGCCGATAAGCTTGTGTCCTTGGGAATATCGATTCCCATTGACTTAGGCATCCATCGTGTTCTGCAGTCTCTGCCACCTAGCTATAAGAGCTTCGTGATGAACTATAATATGCAAGGCGTGAAGAAGTCTCTCCCCGAGCTTCTGTCAATGCTTAAAACTGCAGAAGTGGAGATCAAAAAGGAACATCAAGTGTTGATGATCAATAGGAACACTGGTTTCAAGAAAGACAAGAAGGGAAAACGGAAGGGAAGTAAGGGCGGCAAGCCTGTTGCCGTGCCTGAAAAGAAACCCCGAGTTGGACCTAAGTCTGATTCCGAGTGCTACTATTGTAAGGGGACTGGCCACTGGAAGCGCAACTGCCCCAAGTATCTTGCAGACAAGAAGGCCGGCAAGGCAAACAAAGGTATATATGATATACATGTTATTGATGTGTACTTGACTAGTGCTCGCAGTAGCACCTGGATATTTGATACCGGTTCGGTTGCTAATATTTGTAACTCGAATCAGGGGTTGCGGACAAGCGACCGCTAGCAACGGGTGAGGTCAAGATGCGTGTCGGCAATGGATCAAGCGTTGATGTGATCGCCGTCGGAACGCTGCCTCTCCACTTACCTTCGGGATTAGTTATAAACTTGAATAAATGTTATCTGGTGCCTGCACTGAGCATGAACATTGTATCTGGATCGTGTTTGATGCGAAGTGGTTATTCATTTAAATCCGAGAACAATGGTTGTTCCATTTATATGAATGAAATCTTTTATGGTTATGCACCGATGATGAATGGTTTATTTCTATTAGATCTCGATGATAATGTTACACATATTCATAATGTTGATGCTAAAAGGATTAAACTTAATGATGATATATCCGCATATATGTGGCACTGCCGTCTAGGTCATATTGGCGTTAAACGCATGAAGAAGCTCCATTCGGATGGACTTTTGGAATCACTTGATTATGAATCATTTGATACATGTGAGCCATGCCTTATGGGCAATATGACTAGAACGCCGTTTTCCGGTTCAATGGAACGGGCGACAGATTTATTGGAAATCATACATTCTGATGTATGTGGTCCAATGAGTGTGTCAGCGCGAGGTGGATATCGTTATTTTGTTACTTTCACGGATGATTTGAGTAGATACGGTTATATCTACTTGATGAAACACAAGTCTGAAACCTTTGAAAAGTTCAAGGAATTTCAGAATGAAGTGGAAAATCATCGTAATAGAAAGATCAAATTTCTACGGTCCGACCGTGGAGGTGAGTATCTAAGTTATGAGTTTATCACTCACATGAAAGAGTATGGAATTGTTTCACAACTCACACCTGCCGGAACACCACAGCGAAATGGTGTGTCGGAACGTCGTAATCGTACTTTATTAGATACGGTTCGATCTATGATGTCTCTGACGGACTTGCCGTTGTCATTTTAGGGTTATGCACTAGAAACTGCTGCATTCACTTTAAATCGGGCACCATCTAAATCCGTTGAAAATACACCGTATGAATTGTGGTTTGGAAACAAACCTAAGCTGTCATTTCTTAAAGTTTGGGGATGCGATGTTTATGTGAAGAAACTTCAACCGGATAAACTCGAACCCAAAGCGGAAAAATGCGTCTTCATAGGATACTCTAAAGAAACTATTGTGTATTCCTTCTATCACAGATCCGAGGGCAAGGTTTTTGTTGCCAAGAATGGATCCTTTCTAGAGAAAGAGTTTCTCGCGAAAGGTGTGAGTAGTCGGAAGGTAGAACTCGAAGAGGTTGTGGAACCTTCTCTTCAAAGTATGGTGAGTAGCGCAGCGCCGGAAGTTGTTCCGGAGTTGGCTCCACCTGTTGAAGAGGGAACTAATGATAATGATCATGAAACTCCGAAAGAGAGTACTACCGAACCTCGCAGGTCAAACAGGACGCGTGCAGCTCCCGAGCTGTACGGAAATCCTGTCATGAATTTCATGGTTGATGAAAATGATGACCCTGCGACGTATAAAGAAGCGATGATGAGCCCGGATTCCAACAAATGATTAGAAGCCATGAAATCCGAGATGGAATCCATGTATGAAAATCAAGTTTGGAACTTGGTGGAATTACCTCACGACCGAAAGGCCGTGGAGAACAAATGGATTTTCAAAAGGAAAACTGATGCTGATGGTAATGTGACCGCCTATAAAGCTCGACTTGTCGCAAAGGGGTTTCGACAAATTCAAGGAGTTGACTACGATGAGACTTTCTCTCCCGTAGCGATGCTAAAGTCAGTTAGGATTATGTTAGCAATTGCTGCATATTTCGACTATGAGATATGGCAGATGGATGTCAAAACCGCGTTTCTCAATGGTAATATTGAAGAAGAGTTGTATATGATACAACCAAAGGGTTTTGTCTATCCTAAGGATGCTGACAAGGTGTGCAAGCTTCAGCGATCCATTTATGGATTGAAGCAAGTATCACGAAGTTGGAATCTCCGCTTTGATGAGGTGATCAAAGAGTTTGGATTTGTCCAAACTTATGGAGAAGCTTGTATTTACAAGAAAGTGAGTGGGAGCAATGTGGCATTTCTGATATTATATGTGGATGACATATTATTGATCGGAAATGATATAGATCTTTTAAACAGTGTTAAAAGCTATCTAAACAGCAAATTTTCAATGAAGGACCTAGGTGAAGTGTCATACATATTAGGCATAAAGATCTATAGAGATAGATCTAGGCGCCTAATAGGGCTATCGCAAAGTACATACCTTGATAAGATTTTAAAGAAGTTTAAAATGGACGGAAGTAAGAAGGGGTTCTTACCTATGTTGCAAGGCAAGACATTGAGTAAGACTCAAAGTCCGGCTTCGGCGGAAGAAAGAGAGATAATGGACAAAGTCCCCTATGCTTCAGCCATAGGCTCTATAATGTACGCCATGCTATGTACAAGACCAGATGTGGCACATGCTATTAGTTTGACTAGTAGGTACCAATCGGATCCAGGTTCGGAACACTGGATAGCGGTCAAGAATATCCTTAAGTACTTACGAAGAACTAAGGATATGTTTCTTGTATACGGAGGTGAAGAAGAGCTCGTCGCTAAGTGTTATGTCGACGCTAGCTTTGACACTGATCCGGATGACTCTAAGTCTCAATCCGGATACGTATTTCTCATGAATGGTGGAGCGGTTAGTTGGAGGAGCTCCAAACAACCTATGGTAGCGGGATCAACAACGGAGGCCGAATATGTTGCTGCTTCAGAAGCGGCTCAGGAAGCAGTTTGGATGAAGGAGTTCATATCCGAACTAGGAGTGGTGGCAAACGCGTTGGACCCAATGGTGATCTATTGTGACAACAATGGTGCCATTGCCAATGCCAAAGAGCCAAGGTCTCACAAGCATTCCAAGCATATTAAGCGCCGGTTTCACTCCATCCGCGAGCATGTCAAGGATGGAGATATAAAGATTTGTAAAGTACATACGGATCTCAATGTAGCAGATCCGTTGACTAAAACTCTCCCTAGAGCAAAACATGATCAACACCAGAACTCAATGGGTGTTAGATTTATCACTATGCAACTAGATTATTGTCTCTAGTGCAAGTGGGAGACTGAAGGGAATATGCCCTGAGAGGCAATAATAAAGTGTTTATTATGTATATTCCAAGTATATGATAGATGTTTATTTTGCATGCTATAATTGTATTAATACGGAAACGTTAATACATGTGTGTTTAATAAACAAACAAAAAGTTCCTAGTTATGCCTCTCTCATAAACTAGCTCGTTGATTAACAAGATGATCAAGGTTTCCTGATCATGGACATTGGATGTTGTTAATAACGGGATCACAACATTAGTGTAATGGTGTGATGAACATTCATCCGAAGTATAGCATTACGATCAAAGTCATTGAGTTTATATTGCTATAACAACTTACGAAGTGATCCTAATCCTTAGACCATGAGATCATGTCAATCACTAACACCGGAAGAGTTTCTTGATAACATCAAACGTCACACCGTAACAGGGTGATTATAAAGATGGATTCAGAACTAATAAAGTGTTATGTTGAGGCTCATGGATCGAGAGTGGAATTTGTTCATCCCTATGACGGATAGATATACTCTGGGCCCTCTCGGTGATATCACATTGATTAGCTTGCAAGCAAGTGATTTGATCACTAGAATGTTATATCACAGGAACGAGAAAAGAGTGCATGTCGGTAACGAGATCAAACTAGGTATGGAGATACCGATGATCGAATCTCGGGCATGTAATATATCGTGAAACAAAGGGATTAAGATACTAGCGTAAAAGGTTCCGACGATCACAAGAAAATCATTGTTGAATGTGTGGGAGTCAGTATGGGTCTCCAGATCCCGCTTCTGATTATTGATCCGAGAGGGGTCTCGATCATGTCCGCATTATTCATGAACCGTAGGGTGACACACTTAAGAGACACCGACATCCAATTGGAGAAAATGTTTCATGCCGAAAGAATGAACAAGCGCAGGAATTTATTTCACTAGATACCGAAACAGGTTTTCGGGTGAAATTGCATAAAGTGGTTATGCATGTGAAATAGAATTCTAGCAAGGGGTTATTTGTGAATGTTTGTCATTAAAGTAATTGACAAAATTCTGAATAAAATAAAAGAGTTTTATTTAATGAGAGTTTGCATTAAATTTGGTGGAAATTTAATGGGAATTTGAGTGGACTTTTGAGTGGAGGGATTTTAAAGGGCATTTTGTGAGTGGAGTGTCCACCCACATGAATGAAGGAGGGGAGGGGGCAGCCCCCATGGCCGGCGGCCACCCCCTTGGGTGCCCCCCTCCTCCTATAAAAGGAGCCCCCCTCCTCACTTGTCTCTCACACCTCCTCGTGAAGGATCTCTATCCCGTTCTAGAATTTATCCCCCATGGTCTCGGACTAGCGAGATACATGTTCCCGGTGGCTATTCGGCAAGAAAGAGTTGTGCTTCCGCTGCATCGCTAGAGCGAGGAGGCGGAGGTTGCTCGGTGCCTCGAACGTGTATGCGAGCACGGATGCGCTGCTGGTTTGCGGCGCTAGGACTTCCTCTCGATCTTGAGATCGGCAAGAGATCGTCTACATCAACCACGAGTTGAACTCGTTAAGCTTTGTCGGTCTTCAAGGGTATGTTCTCTACGGATATACATCCGCCCGTTGTTTGTATCTAGTAGATAGATCTTGGTATATAGTTCACATCGTAGGAAAATTTTTGTTTTCTATGCTGCGAACCCTCCAGTGGTATCAGAGCCGGATCTATGCGTAGATACTTTACACGGGTAGTACACATATGAGTATGTGGGCGATGATGATCATGTTGTTGCTCCTTTGTTGTAATTTTGGATATTGGTGGCATAGTGGGATGAAACGGCCCGAACAAACTTTACACGCGTTAACCATGAGATTTGGAATGGGACGGAGAAGTCAGCTGTATCTTCTTTATCTCGCATGAAGCCGGATGTGCAGGTCGTGGCTGTTATCCTCGTAGCGTGCATATTAATTGGAAATTTGTAGAGGATATGCAGCATATGGGTGGGAACCCTCAACGTCCCACAATAGTTCTGGCATCTAACGGTTTATACAAACCATTGTCGTAATTCATTATGTGGGCATGGTGTACCAAGGAGGCATGCGGGGTCGCGAAGGGGGTAGTGATTGGCTTGGACAAACTACTGGGCCCCACATCATGGAATTGTGGACGAGAAAGTACGCCCGGTTGTGCAACAAGGAGTTGATCTCTCATGGGTAAAGTAAACGCACATCTGCAGAGTGTAAGAACTGTAACTTGTTACTCCCTATTCTGGGAAGGAGCTACGAACGCAGCAGGAAAGGAACTCCATGAAAGTTCTAGTCAACCTGTGAAGGCTGATTGTCGTAGTTTTTTTTCAGAATAAAATCAATCTTTGAAGAAAGATTTACAAAAAAACTGTATAGTGCCAAGGATTTATAATCCGAGGTGGTAGATAGAGCATCAAACTTCCCACCTTGCATATAATGAACTTGTTGGGTAACGTTGTTACTCATTCTTTCCTTTGATCCCTTGCTTAGACTCTGAGGATTCCGAAGACGTGCCAATGTATGCAGCTGAATGCCAAGAAGACGTGTTCTACGAGGAACCTGACCTATCCGGAGGAGTTGAAGGCGTGGACTACGAGATTCGCTATGGTGTCGATGAGAACGAGTCCACTTAAGTGTCTAGTTAGCAGTCACTAACGGAGCCGAGCAGCATGAACTCTATAGAATAAGCTGTTGAGCCCCACTCCTAGTCGGAGTTGCTACTTTTAAATTTCCGCTAAACACTTTATATTTTGGTTTGTAAGTTGGATTTTTTGGAAGTCTTTAACTTTCGGTATTGTAATAATAATAATGTGTGTACTTTTGTAATGTGGACCCGCAATGTTTCTGTTGTACCACTCTGAGGGATGTGACATTTACGGAATGGTGTTCTGTGGATGTCATGTCAACGACTATAGTGTACTACACATGCAGTGGTATGCTGGGTCACCGCAGTTGGTATCAGAGAAAATTGTTTTGACCTTAGGTTGGAAAACCTAGTTAAGGGTATTACCTGTAGGAGATTTGGCAATAATAAAGAATTCTCTAAAAGTAATATAATGGGTGTTCAAATGAGAATATTCTGTTATATATTTTAGTGCGATAATTCTTTGTTATGATGCAATATATATTATTGGATACTAATTAAAATTATTTTTCCGATATACTGAGTTATGGCACCAAAGTTTCCCAAATAGACTTTGGTAAGGAAAGAGGAGACTCTTGATGATTATCAAGGATCATTTACAGACCAACTTCGTCAACTTTAAAGCTTTTTAATTGCCCAACTAGAATTCTAGTGAATACTATCACTTATCTTGATGGCCGGATGTTATCCAAGTATCGTGTGAGTATCCAACTTCCAGAGAAGCTTGGACTATATCACGATCTACCCATAGGAGAAGGTAGGAGTCATTTAGCGGCCTATCATGTTGCTGTTGTGGAGGCAATAGCTAATATTCGGGAGCAGAAAACCAAGGAGCTAGAAGGTAGCACATTTTCTGTGATACCTCATGACTCTATAGACTCGGAGCCTATACCGGATCATCTTAATTTGGTTAAGAAGCATCCCAAGTTAGCTTCCAAGTTTATGGATAGATACCGGACACTCGTTGCGTCTTTTTATAAGACTCATCAAGTGATTGTCGAAGACAAAAATGACATGTTAGAGGATCTAACTGACCCGGAAAGGAGGAAGCGGTTAGCATCCCAGTTAGAGAAAGAAGCAAGTAGTAGTGCAACACCTATCTTTAAGGATATTCCTATATATCCAGAATCTTTTATACCATATCCTTACTCACAAAGACCTGAATCTACATATGATCCTACTGTATACATGCGGTATGCAGTACCACAGGGCTTAGAGGATGGTTCTGACTCAGAACTTCCTACTGAGAACTCCGATGGATGGAGAATGGGATCATACAATGGATCTCATGAACACCAGATGTCCACAGATGGTTCTGACAGAAATGTTGGACAATCTAGTTGGATGGGTGCAAGGATGAATCCTAATAGCAGAAGTAGAAATACCATGTCAATAGATGATCAGGATGAAGAAGAAGATCCTGAGGAAAGAGTGTTCGAAACATCAACATCTTCCCAAAGCCCAGGGAATATACATTATCCAGTATTCGATTATCTTGTCCACGAGAGCACCTAGGGAGCAGCAGAATCTGCGTATCCTGGTGATAACTCTAGAGATGAAGCTCAGGAGATGCAGGCTGGAGATAATGTTGAATATGTTTCTGAAGACTTTTCAGCTGAGCTGGAGGGAGTCAATGCGCTCAGGTTGAGTAATGACTCAAGTCCTTACACTTCAGATACAGAATATGTTCCTTCTAGAAGGCCATATGTTCCACAAACTGTGCGGCGAACAACACGTCATCACGGTTGGACATCAGGCATGTACGATGAGCGTAATTACTACTAGAAGACAATTAGTTAGTAATATCAAGTACCGTGTTTGTACCCCAAGTAATAAGGTAGTTGAGTGATTATACCTATATGGTATATGTGTAATGACTTTGTATCATTATGATATTATGTAAAATATATGAAATGCATATTTGGATTTTCTTTGGATCTTCGTTGTGTGACTAGTTCTGTGCGTAAAGTCGAGCTCAGAACACATGTGCATGATGTAATTATGAGTATTTGCTTTATGTTGCAGGACTAGGGGGTCATGGATACGGGTGTAGAAATGGAAACTGAGCAGCAGCGGATGGAGCGTGAGGCCAAGGAAAAGGCTGATGAGGATACATCAAACCAAGGAGCATTACCACCTCCACCAATGAGACCGTTAATGGAGCAGAACTTTATGCAATACATGCAAATGATGCAAGAGAACCAGAACAAGTTTATGGAGGAGTTGCTGGGGCGAGCAAATCAGAGGGCACCTGAAGGAGGAGGAGTGAGTTTATCTGATTTCCAAAATGCAAGGTCGTTACCTTTTGCATCAGCTCCTGAACCAATGGATGCAGAAGACTGGCTAGCAGATACAGAGCGGAAGCTGAAAACTGTAGGTTGCAATGATGAGGAAAAATTGAGGTATGCAACTCATCCGCTGACCGGGCCTGCAGCATCATGGTGGGAAAATCAGTTAGCCATGCAACAACCAGGAAGGGAATTTACCTGGGAGGAGTTCAAACAGAGATTCCGTGAATATCATGTTCCGGAAAGTGTCATGGAGTTGAAGAGGAGAGAATTTGAGGAGCTTCAGCAAGGATATACTAGTGTAATGAAGTACATCCGGGAGTTTAGCCAACTGTCTCGTTATGCTGAGGAGGATGTTAACACCGAAGAGAAGAGAAAGAAACATTTCTTACGTGGATTGAATCCGTTTATGAATATGCAGCTAAGGTTAGCCAATAAGCAAACTTATCAGCAGTTGTTGGATGTAGCCATTACTTTTGAAGATGATTACAAGAATGTCCAAGAGGACAGGAGGAAGAGAGCCAAGAAGGAAACCAAGAGAATTCAGGCAAGCAAACCTAAACCTAACCTAGAGTTTAAACCTCGGAATAGGAATTATGGAAACAACAACAATAACAAGGGCAGCAGTGGAAATCAAGCTAATCCGAGAAGGAATGTTATATGTAACAACTGTGGAATTCCAGGACATTTCCAGAGGGAGTGCAAAAAGCTTGTAGTGATCCGTTATGGTTGTGGTCAGAAGGGGCATATCAAGCCGGATTGTCCGAGCAAACCAATGGGAGGATGGCCTGCCAAGGGAGGAGGACAAGCCAGTGGAGGAAATGGACAGCCCAATAAAGGAGGAAACAATGGCAAGAACAATAATGGCAAGAGAAACCGACCTACTGGAAAACTGAACTATGCAACCCTCGAGGCGGTGGATAATTCGGAGCATGCAGTAATAGGTACGCTCAATATCCTTACCAATCCCGGCAAAGTTCTATTTGATACTGGTGCAACTACTTCATTCATTTCTGAAGAATTCTGTGATAAGTTCGGGATTAGAAGGGCAACGTTAGAACGTCCTATGACCGTAGTTACGGCAGGAGGGAATGTGATTGTGCGCCACATAAAACAAGATCAGGTTATCTCGATCTATGGTTGTATATATTTCGCAGACTTTTATGTGATTCCTTTGAAGGGAATTGCAGTAGTGCTTGGAATGGATTTGATGATGGAACACAGAGCTCATATTAATTGTGAGGAGAAAACTATCTCAATCAAAACTCCAAGTGGATCATGGATAGTTTACCAGGCAGATAAACACAGTCATATCATGGTGGATCTTCAGTTGAATTCAATGAAGGAAGTTAAATTAGAAGGAATTCCTGTAGTTAAAGAATTCCAAGATGTTTTCCCAATGGAATTACCAGGAATGCCACCAGACCGGGAGATAGAGTTCACCATTGACCTAATACCTGGTACAACACCAATAGCTCAGGCACCATACAAAATGGGACCCAAGGAGTTGAAAGAACTCAAGGAGCAAATTGATGAGTTAGTAAGAAAAGGATTTATTCAGGAAAGTGTATCTCCATGGGGAACACCAGTAATTTTTGTGGATAAGAGAGATGGTGGAAGACGGATGTGTGGTGATTATAGAAATCTGAACAATGTGACGATCAAGAACAAGTATACTTTACCAAGAATTCAAGATTTGTTTGATCAAGTGAAAGGAGTTGGAGTATTTTCAAAGATCGATTTAAGATCTGGATACCATCAAATAAAAATCAAGCCGGAAGGTGTTCCAAAAACAGCATTTGTCTCAAGATATGGACACCATGAATATCTGGTGGTACCATTTGGTTTGACCAATGCACCGACAATATTCATGAATCTAATGAACAAGATCTTCATGCCATACTTGTATAAGTTTATCATCGTATTTATTGATGATATTCTGATATATTCCAAGGATAAGGAAGAGCATGCTGACCATTTGAGAATAGCATTGCAGACATTAAGAGAACATAAGCTTTATGCTAAGTTCAATAAGTGTGAGTTCTGGTTAGATGAGGTAAAATTCCTCGATCATGTGATCAGTAAAGATGGGATTGTTGTGAATCCATCTAAAGTTCAGTCGGTACTAGAGTGGACTGCACCCACCAATGTGAAACATTCGAGGTTTCCTAGGAATGGATGGTTATTATCGGAGATTCATTGAAGGTTTCTCCAAAATAGCCGGACCAATGACTAAATTATTAAGGAAGAATACACCATTTAAGTGCGATGAGAAGTGTGAAGCAAGTTTCCAGGAGTTGAAAACGAGATTAACCACAGCTCCAATCTTAGCAGTTCCTGAAACAGGGAAGGATTTCACCGTATACTGTGATGCATCTAAGGAAGGTTTGGGGTGTGTATTAATGCAAGACCGGAAAGTAATTGCTTATGGTTCAAGACAATTGAAACCACATGAAGTCAATTATCCAACCCATGATTTAGAGTTAGCAGCAGTAGTTTTTGCATTGAAAGGATGGAGGCATTTTCTTTATGGAGCCAGATGTGAGTTATACACTGACCATAAAAGTCTCAAATATTTCTTCACTCAAAAGGAATTGAACATGAGACAGAAGCGTTGGTTGGAATTAATCAAGGATTATGATCTAACAATCAATTACACCCTAGGAAAAGCAAATGTTGTAGCAGATGCTTTAAGCAGAAAGAGTACAAATATTCAGCCTAACAACAGAGAGTTACCAAAAGAGTTACAAATGGATTTGGAAATATTAGAACTCCAATTCATTAGAACAGAGGTTCTTGGAGGATTTGCGACTATGCAGGTAGTTGCAGAACATGACAGTGATCTTAAGCAAGACATTTTCAAACGTCAAGAAGAAGACCCTTTTATTGCTGAAGAAATTCGACGGATATCTCAAGGGCAAAAATTAGTTTTTCGCCTTGGAGATTATGGATCTTTATGGTTCCAAGATTGTTTATGTGTTCTAGATGTGACTGAGATCAGAAATGACATACTCAAAGAAGCACATACTACCCCATATTCTATACATCCAGGGAGTACTAAGATGTGTATGGATTTGAAGGAACTATTTTGGTGGAATAACATGAAAAGAGATATTGCTAAATATGTATCTGAATGTCATACTTGCCAAAGGGTGAAAGCTGAACATCAAAATCCAGCAGGGCCATTACAACCCTTAGAAATTCCTGAATGGAAATGGGAGGAAATAGGCATGGATTTCATCACAGGATTACCTATGACACCAAAAAAGAAGGACATGATTTGGGTAATAGTGTTCAGACTCACTAAGAGTGCACATTTTATTCCAGTGAATCAAAAAAATAATGCCGAGAAGTTAGTTGAAGTATATGTCAAAGGGATAGTAAGCATGGAGTACCCAAGAAGATCGTAACTGATAGGGGATCAATGTTTACTTCAGCATTTTGGAAGCAATTGCATAAGGCACTTGGTTCAAAGTTAGATTTCAGCACGGCATATCATCCTGAGACATGAGGTCAAACTAAAAGAACAAATCAAATACTAGAAGACATGTTGAGAGATTGTGCACTGGATTTTGGAGGAACATGGGAGGATCACCTACCATTGGCAGAATTTTCTTATAACAATAGCTATCAGAGTAGTCTGAAGGCAGCTCCATATGAGGTTCTGTATGGAAGGAATTGTAGATCACCAATATGTTGGTACGAACCTGGAAGCAGCAAAGAATTTGCGAACGATTATATCAAGGAGAGACAATACATCATTGATAAGATCAGGGATAGGCTGAAAATAGCCCAGAGCAGACAGAAAAGTTATGAGGATCAAAGCCGAAGATCATGGCATACAGAAGTAGGAGATATGGTTTATTTGAAAGTAAGTCCGATGAAAGGAGTAAAAAGGTTCGGAGTTAAAGGGAAATTAAGCCCAAGATATATCGGACCATTCAAGATACTAAGCCAAAACAGAACTATAGCTTATGCTTTAGAGTTACCATCAAGACTGGCTCAAGTGCATAATGTTTTTCATGTATCACAACTTCGCAAATGTTTGAAAGTTCCAGAGGATGCAATAACACATCAAGAGATAGAACTACAAGCAGATCTGACTTATATTGAAAAACCCTGCAAGATTCTAGAAGAAAATTGGAAAAGATTAAGGAATAGGGCAATCAAGTATTGCAAGGTACAATGGGAACATCACCCTGAAAGGGAAGCCACATGGGAGAAAGAAGAGGATTTAAGAAAAACTTATCCAGAACTATTCAGGTACATCTCCAACAAACTTCGGGACGAAGTTTAATTTAAGGGGGGAAGTCTGTAACATCCCAGCATTTAGGAACCTAACGAAGGGTAGATTTAGGATTATGTATTGTTGCATGCATCTATTTGTGAAAAAGTGGGTAAAATTTTCGCCAAATAAAATCTTAAGTGATCAATGCTTCTTTCTTACTTTAAGATTAGGTTTAGACTTAAAGTAGGATTGTCATAAGCTTTGATGTGATCTTAAAAGAATTAGGTGTGTTTTGAAAGGGGTTTGAATTTAAAAAAACTTAAGTGTTTGATTAATAATTTAAATGATTTAGATATAAGATTTGAATCTTAAATTAATTAAGTTATAGGTAGTATAACTTAAATCTCAAACAATAGAAATTATGAAATTCATTTTCATATTATAAAGACATAAACAAGATACAATAGGATAAAGAATAAGAATCTTATTTATTAATAATAACATAATCTTTATTACAATAGAATAAAATAAAGATTACATAAACTATAGAAAAAATTACAAAGGATTAAGAAAATTACATCTACTAACTATCCTATATCTAAAACCTAAACTAAATCTTCAACTTTATCTTTGAACCTGCAAAACAAGGATTAAATAGAAATAAAACAAGATTAGTGTAGTATGTATTTCTCTCAGATATGTCAGTGAGGTGCACTTGACAATCTCATCATTGAGAAATGTTAAAGAGGGGCAAGTTTCACCAATATGAAAGATTTCATCTTTCATAAATTCACAGCCAGAATGCAAAGGACAGCCAAAAGGGATCAGTTCACCAGCCAAGGTAAAAGTGGATTGGTAATAGTAAGATCAAATTTTCTGAACCTATCCATATGTGCATAGCAGGCACACAAGTTGCACACACACAAGCATGCAAGGGTGTGCTGTCGACTGCACAAGCACAACCAGATCAAACAAAACCAGAGCACGGTCGTGGGGAAGAACCCCAGTGCAACACTACACCACACCACACCACACCACACCACACCACACCACACCACAGCCTGGGAGAACAGCAAGTAAACCAAGAACAACAGCCAAACCAACCACTAGATTAACCCCAAACATCACCAGAATGGTGACATAAGGAGAAGGAAGAATCAGGTGGACACCAAGGCCAAGCTAGGAGCTAGGAGGAGCAGGCTAGCTCCAGATCAAGCATAGAAGTCCAGCAAAACCAGATCAAGATCATCACCAACTTACTCCACAAATATCAGTTTTTGTGGTGAGTTTCATAAAACCTTCACATGATCTAATCATCTTATTTAGAGATAGGCATGTGTTGTTTTACAAAACAAACCCTCAGAAGACACCCAAGTGGGGTGAATCCATCATAGGGATTTCTGAAAATCTAAAGGAAAACAGCAAAGCACCAGAGTCCAAACAGAGCTCAGAGCAACATACTTGCTCTGGTTGTCAAACCATATTCTACAAGTCAATCATACATATACCTATGATCTATTTCTAGGCACATCTCTAAAGGAAGAGTAGCACCTTAGAAACAAATCTTTGGGATCCATAGATTGATCAAGCTCACTACTATTTTTCCAAGCCATGATTCAATAAAGAATAGCTAGTACCACTACCAGGACTATCTAGATGAAACAACTAGATAAGATTTGAATCCCTAAGGCTCAGACCAACATCATTGGTCATAGGGAATTCAATTATGAGCATCTCTAGTTTTCAAAGCCAAGATTGTCTCAAGCATCAACTAACCAAATCCAAGATTTAGAATTAAACTTGTGTGCCATACATGATGGTGTCACAAGAACAACTCAATATGAATCAGGAAAAGTAGTAAATCATCCTGGATTCAGAAAATCAACTAACTAATCATTTTCCTGTTACAAACAGGAATCATAACTAAAATATTCTTATAATACACTTCACTGTTTGAGATCATGATGATCTCAACCCACATATTAATTTCCAAGTTAACAGCACTAGGACAGTAGCTGTATCTTAATCAGGATCATGAATCAAATAAACAATGGAAAGCTATCAGGTCATTAGCTTTACAAGCATGTTTCCCATACAACCACATCATCCGAATCAGATGCAATCCAAGCATCAAATTACCAAGTAAGCCACCAGAAACACAATACATCAGATCAACCAACAAGCCTCAGGCCAATAAGTATTCAGTATGGGTACAGACCATCTAAACATGAATCAATTCCTCCAGTACATGAACAAGCACATCACAGAAACCCCAAAGGGATAATCATCCTAATCTAAATCAGACAGTAGTCAGGGAAGACACTGCCAACATCTAGCATCGAATCAACAAGCACAAAGAGCATCTGGAGAGGGAATCAAACTCACCATAGGTCCTCGCTGAAGGATAGAAGAGGAAGCAGAGGGGCCGACGGCCATGGCGGCACGGGGAGCGCCCCAGAGGGGGCGCTGCAACCCGCACGTTGCCACGGCAACGACCCATATCACGCCTGGAGGTGCAGAGCATCACCACAATGCACGACAACCATAGCTGCACTTGAATCCATGCAAATTCCCAAACACTAGGGTTCGGGACGGCCTCGATCTATCGCAGGAGAGCCCTAGGCTCGAATCCAATTGGATAGGACGAACAGGCGTCGTCGATAACCCCCTACTACACCACGGCAGCGACCAAAATGGCCGACGGCGGCAGGAATCGCCGGTGGCGGCATCGCCGGCCACGGAGTCGGTCAGAGGAGGAGAAGATGAACTCGCGCGAGAGAGAGAGAGAGGCAGTGAGGAATGGGCCGAGCTGGGCCAGACCTTTCGGGGTGGCTCTTTTGTCTAATACTAGTGGGCCAATAGGGACCAATAAAAATAACCAGCCCAGAAACAATTTCAGGCCTGTTTTAATAAAAATAAAAATACCAAAATACCCTTGGACTTAATAAAATCCTAGAAAATAAAATAATAATCCAAAAATAAATAAATAAAATATTTTTGGATTCACAATAATCCATTCTATATAAATAAAATAAGATATCAAATTTTGGATATTCAAATTTTTATAAGAATTTTGTAAATTCAATATTCCTTATGGAATTAGACAAGATTATGGAAAAGTGATAAAAATAAATAAAAATCACCTTCATTATTTATTAATATTATAGTATTTTTGAAAAATACTAAATAAATATTTTGTAATACAATTAAGATATATCAATAAAAAATCAAATAAAGGGAAATAAAATAGAATAATGCAATATATGTTATTAAATATTAAAAAAATAATATTTATAAGCCTTTACTACTCAAAAAGAAACTTTTTGGGATAAATGCATACAAATTCAAATAATGCATTACATTATTTGCATAAGCATTTTGCTTCTTTAAATATTGTCCTTACCGGGCAATAATGATGTTTTTGTAGAACTAGAAGCTCAAGGTCTAGTGCAAGCATCAGACTTCACTACCTTGCCATCACAAGACAAGTTCATCACTTGCTCATATCCTTTCAAGATTCTTTATCAAAGTATTTTGCAAATTGTGTGTTATCATATATGCTATAAAAGAAGGAAAATATTATTTTCCCAAATAAAGAAATTATAGATATCATCCTAAGTGGTGATATGATGAAGCAATAGAACTTAGAGTTCTAATTGCAACAATGATGATCAAGTAGGAACTTAATAACCCCTGACATTAGTGATTCTAGCACCGTATATCACGCGTTAACCATGAGATTTGGAATGGGACGGAGAAGTCAGCTGTATCTTCTTCCTCTCGCATGAAGTCGGATGTGCAGGTCGTGGCTATTATCCTCGTAGCGTGCATATTAATTGGTAATTCGTAGAGGATATGCAGCATATGGGTGGGAACCCTCAACGTCCCACGATAGTTCTGGCATCTAACGGTTTGTACAACCCATTGTTGTAATTCATTATGTGGGCATGGTGTACACCAAGGAGGCATGCGGGGTCGCGAAGGGGGCAGTGATTGGCTTGGACCAAGTACTGGGCCCCACATCATGGAATTGTGGACGGGAAAGTACGCCCGGTTGTGCAACAAGGAGTTGATCTCTCATGGGTAAAGTAAGCACACCTCTGCAGAGTGTAAGAACTGTAACTTGTTACTCCCTGTTCTGGGAAGGAGCTACGAACGCAGCAGGAAAGGAACTCCATGAAAGTTCTAGTCAACCTGTGAAGGCTGATTGTCATAGTTTTTTTTTTTAGAATAAAATCAATCTTTGAAGAAAGATTTACAAAAAAACTGCATAGTGCCAAGGATTTATAATCCGAGGTGGTAGATAGAGCATCAAACTTCCCACCTTGCATATAATGAACTTGTTGGGTAACGATGTTACTCATTCTTTCCTTTGATCCCTTGCTTAGACTCTGAGGATTCCGAAGACGTGACAATGTATGCAGCTGAATGCCAAGAAGACGTGTTCTACGAGGAACCTGACCTATCCGGAGGAGTTAAAGGCGTGGACTACGAGATTCGCTATGGTGTCGATGAGAACGAGTCCACTTAAGTGTCTAGTTAACAGTCACTAACGGAGCCGAGCAGCATGTGTTGGAATTATGCCCTAGAGGCAATAATAAAGATGTTATTATTATAATTCTTGTTCATGATAAAGTTTATATTCCATGCTAGAATTGTATTAAGCGGAAACTTTAATACTTGTGTGGTTTGTGAACAACACCGTGTCCCTAGTATGCCTCAATGGACTAGCTCATTGATTAATGATGGTTAAGGTTTCCTAACCATATACATGAGTTGTCAATTAATAACGAGATCATATCATTGGGAGAATGATATGATGGACATACCCAAACTAAGCGGAGCAATTAGATCGTGTCATCGTGTTCATCTTTGCGAAGCTTTTCTTATGTCAAATATTGTATTCCTTAGACCATGAGATAATACAACTCCCTGGTATCGGAAGAAAGCTTTGAGGTCATCAACCGTCATCCTATGAGAGGTTGATCATAAAGGTGTATCTCAGGTGATCGGAAAGTACATGTTGGGTTGTATGTATCGAGATGGGATTTGTCCCTCCCAAGTCGGAGAGATATACTTCGGGCCCACTCGGTAATCGATATCAACACCGCTTGGAAGCATGTGGTTAAGGAGTTAATCACAAAGTGATATCGGATTACGGAACGAGTAAAGTACTTGCTGTGAACGAGATTGAACTAGGTATGACGGTACCGACGATCAAATCTCGGGCAAGTAAAATATCGCGAGACGAAGGGAATATATATATGGGATTGATTGAATCCTGGCATCGTGGTTCATCTGATATGATCATCGAAGAATGTGTGGGAGTCAATATGGGTTTCCAGACCCCGCTGTTGATTATTGATAGAAGATCATGTCTGCATATTCTCGAACCCGAAGGGTCACACACTTAACGTGTCTCGACGCTAGGATAGATTGGATAATTTGTTTATGAGTTTTTGTTCGGAGTCTCGGATGAGATCCAGGATGTCACGAGAGGTTCCGGAATGGTCCGGAGAATAAGATTCGTATAAGGCAATGCAATTTTTGGAGTTCGGAATTGTTTCGGGTTAATCGGTATTGTACCGGAAGCTTCTAGAACCTTCCAGAGTGGGACCAACGTGTCCCCACTTGTCGGGAGGGGGAGTGGGCCTATGAGGTAGTTCCCTGGCCGCATTGGGCACACAAGGCCCCATAGGGCCCAGCCGGCCAAACCCTAGGGGAGCTTCTAGAAGGGGGGGGGGACTTGCCCCCCCCCACTCCTCCCTCCTTTGGCCGCCGGCCTAGGGCTTGGGGGAGGGGCAAGGGCCAGCCGCCCACCCCTCTATATAAAGAGGGTTGGGGCGCACCCTCCCCACATCTCCTCCTCAACCCTAGCTGCCCTGCTGCCCCTCCTCTCTCTCTCCCTCCCGACTGCGCGTAGGCGAAGCCCTACCGCAGAAACTCTCCACCGCTTGCACCACGCCGTCGCGTTGTAGATCCAATCCATCTTTCCACCCCACTTGCTGGACCGAGGAAGGAGGAGACGTCGAGGTGCCGCACATGTGCATCTCTCGGAGACATCGCCACTTGCAGTGTTAGATCGGATCGGATCACGAGAAGGAGAAGCGAGTACGACTACATCACCCACGTTCCGTCGAACGTTCCGTTGTGCGAATCTTCAAGGGTATGAAGATCTAATCTATCCCTACTCGTTGTTTGCATCTCCTAGATTAGATCTTGGATTTCCCGTTCGCATCCCTAGAATTTTTTTGATTTACTATGATGCGAAACCCTTCAGTGGTATAAGAGCTAGATCTATGCGTAGATGTGTTTCACGAGTCGAACGCAACATGCTTGTTGCGGGCGTTGATGTTTTCTGTTGCAAGCCTCTTGTTTGTGTACTTCTTATGACGCGGGATAGTGAGATCGAAGCGGTCCAGGCCAACTTTACGCGACTTCGTTCGCGAGACCGGCTCCGCACTTGACGTGTGGCTTGTTCCACACATGCGGTTGGTGGATGCCAGTTTCTCTCACTATAGTTGTCATGGGATTTACACCGGAGTTTGGCAACCATAATATCACCGTTGTGGCTTTCCGTAGGTAAGAATCGTTCTTAGCTTGTTACTCCCATAAGCCACGTAAAACATGCAACAACAAAGTAGAGGCGTCTAAGTTGTTTTTGCAGGGAGTGTTTTCTGTGATATGGTATGGCCCAAGATGTGATGTGTATGTTATATGCAATGATCATGTTTTGTAATGTTTCACGACTTGCATGTCGATGAGTACACAACCGGCAGGAGCCATATGGTTGTCTTTATAATTATGTATGACCTGTGTGTCAACTTCTTATACGCCATGTAATAGCTTTACTTTATCGCTAAGTAGTTAGCAATAGTTGTAGTTGCTATTTGTGGTGGAGGCAATCATGGTGGAGTGATGGAGATCATGCCGGCACGCACAAGATGGAGATCATTGCGCGAAGATTGGCTATACCATGTCACATAAAGTTATATGCATGTGATGTTTATCCTTTTATGTATCTTATTATGCTTAGATCGCAACGATAGCATTATAAGATGATTCCTCACTTAAAGATCAAGATAAAACTGTGTTCTCCCCATGTATGCACCGTTGCTAAAGTTCGTCGTGTTCAAGCATCACGTGATGACCGGGTGCTATAAACTCTACGTTCACATACAACGGGTGCAAGCCAGTTTTACACACACAGAAATACTTGGGTTTGACTTGACGAGCCTAGCATGTACAGACATGGCCTCAGAACACATGAACCGAAAGGTTAAGCATGAGTCATATGAATGATATGATCGACACTTCGTTTTCCACCATTGAAACCACATCTCTTCTCGTGAAGATCGGATTAGGTGTGGTGAATTTGGATCATGTTCACTAAACAACTTGAGGGATGTTGAATTTAGTGGGAGTTCATCTAGTAATTTGATTAAGTTGAACTAGTTATCATGAACATAGTCTAAATTGTACTTGCAAATTTTGTAGATCAAATGGCTAAGTCCAACTTCAACTTCAACATTTTTGCTGAGAAAGAAAAGCTTAAGAACAATGGGTCTAACTTCACCAACTGGTTCCGCAATCTAAGAATCATTCTCGCTGGCGGACAAAAGGACTATGTCCTTGAGAATGCGCTAGGTGACGCCCCTGCTGTAGATGCGCCGGCTGATGAGAAAGTTGTTTATCAGTCGCGCAAAGATGATTATGGTGTGATTAAGAGCACCATGTTGTTTTCTATGGAATCGGACCTTCAAAATCGTTTTGAAGATTACCCCGGGCCCTTTGAGATTCTTGAGGAACTGAAAACTATGTTCCAGACTCAGGCCCGTTCTGAGAGATATGAGATCTCTGAGAAATTCTTTAACTGCAAGATGGAGGAAGGGAGTTCCGTTAGTGAGCACGCCATAAACATGCGGGCTACACTCAACGCCTTGAGCAACTGGACTGCAAGATTCCAGAGGAGCTCAAGATTGACAGGGTTCTGCAATCACTCCCTCCTAGCTACAAAAGTTTTGTAGTGACTCATAATCAGATTGGTTCCACTGATACGATCACCGAGCTCTTCGCTAAGCTGAAAGTTGCGGAGGTGGACATCAAAAAGGATAATCATGTGTTGATGGTCAACAAGCCCCCCAGCTTTAAGAAAGGTAAGGGTGCAAAGAAGCCCTTCAAGAAAGGCAGCGGCAAGCGCGTTGCCCCTGCTGAGAAGAAGCTCAAGTCTGGACCTAAGACGTACACTGAGTGCTTCTATTGCAAGGACAAGGGTCACTGGAAGCGCAACTGTCCGAAGTACTTAGCGGACAAGAAGGCTGGCACCATCAAAGGTATATTTGATATACATGTTATTGATGTTTTCCTTACTAGCCCTCGTTGTAGTGCCTGGGTATTTGATACTGGTTCAGTTGTTAATATTTGTAACTCGAAACAGGAGCTGCGGAATAGATGGCGGCTAGCGAGGGATGAGGTGACGATGCGCGTTGGCAACGGATCAAGAGTTGATGTGATGGCCGTCGGCACGCTCTCCTTAGTTTTACCTTCAGGATTAGTTTTAAACCTCAATAAATGTTATTATGTGCCTGCGTTGAGCATGAACATCATATCTGGATCGTTTTTATTGCAAGATAGTTATTCATTTAAATCTTAGAATAATGGTTGTTCTATTTATATGAGTAACATCTTTTATGGTCATGCACCTGCTGTGAATGGTTTATTTCTTTTGAATCTTTAAAGGGATGAAACACACATCCATAACATTGAGGCTAAGAGATGCAAAGTAGATAGTGATAATACTACTTATTTGTGGCACTGCCGTCTAGGTCATATTGGTGTAAAACGCATGAAGAAACTCCATTCTGATGGACTTTTTGAGTCTCTTGATTTTGAATCATTTGACACATGCGAACCATGCCTCATGGGCAAGATGATCAAAACCCCGTTCTCCGGAATGATGGAGCGAGCAACGGACTTGTTGGAAATCATACATACCGATGTATGCGGACTGATGAGTGTTTCGACGCGTGGTGGATATCGCTACTTTCTCACTTTTACCGATGACTTAAGTAGATATGGGTATATCTATTTAATGAAACATAAACCTGAAACATTTGAAAAGTTTAAAGAATTTCAGAATGAAGTGGAAAACCATCGTAACATAAAGATTAAGTTTCTACGATCCAATCGTGGAGGTGAATATTTGAGCAAGCGGAATCATTTCGCAACTCACGCCACCCGAAACACCACAGAGCAATGGTGTGTCTGAACGCCGGAATTGAACTCTATTAGATATGGTCCGATCAATGATGTCTCTTACTGATTTGCCGTTATTATTTTTGGGGTTATGCATTAGAAACCGCTGCATTCACTTTAAATAGGGCACCATCTAAATCCATTGAGACGACACCGTATGAACTGTGGTTTGGTGCCAAAACCTAAGTTGTCGTTTCTTAAAGTTTGGGGATGCGAAGCTTACGTCAAGAAGTTGATGCCAGACAAGCTCGAACCCAAAGCGGAGAAATGCGTCTTCATAGGATACCTTAAGGAAACTATTGGGTATACCTTCTATCACAGAATTGAAGGCAAAGTGTTTGTCGCAAAGAACATATCCTTTCTTGAGAAGGAGTTTCTCTCGAAAGAAGTGAGTGGGAGGAAAGTAGAGCTAGACGAGGTTGTTGAACCTTCTCTTGAGTTGGAGAGTAGCGCAGCACCTGAAATTGTTCCAGTGCCGCCTGCACCAACAATAGAGGAAGCTAATGACAAGGATCATGAAGTTTTGGACGATGCTACTACTGAACGTCGCAGGTCGACAAGGTCGCGTGCCCCTCCTGAGTGGTACGGCAACCCTGTCTTAACTGTCTTGTTAGTAGATGATAGTGAACCTGTGAACTATGAGGAAGCGATGATGAGCCCAAACTCTGAGAAATGGCTAGAGGCCATGAAATCCGAATTGGGATCCATGAGCGAAAACCAAGTATGGACTTTGGTGGACCCTCCTAGCGACCGAAAGGCCGTTGAGTGCAAATGGATCGTCAAGAAGAAAACGAACGCGGATGGTAATATTACCGTCTATAAAGCACGACTTGTCGCGAAAGGTTTTCGACAAGTTCAAGGTGTTGACTACGATGAGACTTTCTCTCCCGTAGCGATGTTTAAGTCCATTCGGATTTTATTAGCAATTGCTGCGTTTCATGATTATGAAATATGGCAGATGGATGTCAAGACTGCGTTCCTCAATGGCAACATTGATGAAGAGTTGTATATGATGCAACCCGAAGGTTTTATCGATCCTAAGGATGCTGATAAAGTGTGCAAACTTCAGCGTTCCATTTATGGACTGAAGCAAGCATCTTGGAGTTGGAACCTTCGTTTTGATCAAGTGATCAAGAGCTTTGGATTGGTTTCAAATTGCTATGAAGCTTGTATCTACAAGAAAGTGAGTGGGAGCTCAGTGAGATTTCAGGTACTATATGTGGATGACATATTGATTATTGGAAATGACATTGACATGCTTAACGATGTGAAGAGTTATTTGAACAAATGTTTTTCAATGAAAGACCTAGGGGAAGCTGCTTATATATTGGCATCAAAATCTATAGAGATAGACAAAGACGCCTGATAGCTTTAAGCCAGAGTACATACCTAGACAAAGTTCTGAAAAGGTTCAGAATGGATAAGGCAAAGAAAGGTTCAGTGCCTATGTTGTCAGGTAAGATATTGAGCAAGGCTCAGTGTCCAGCTACGGTAAATGATAGAGAAGCCATGAGCAAAGTGCCTTATGCCTTGGCCATAGGTTCTATCATGTATTCCATGATGTGTACTAGACCGTACGTGTCCAATGCTCTTAGTTTGACGAGCAGGTACCAAAGTGATCCAGGAGTGAAACACTGGACAGCCGTGAAGAACATCCTAAAGTACTTGAATAGGACTAAAGAAATGTTCTTAGTCTATGGAGGTGATGAACAACTTGTCGTAAAGGGTTACGTCGACGCTAGTTTCGACACCGACAAGGATGATTCTAAATCTCAGACACGATACGTTTATATTTTGAATGGAGGAGCTGTGAGCTGGAGAAGCTGCAAGCAAAGCGTGATCGCGGGATCTACAGTAGAAGCGGAATACATGGTTGCTGCAGAAGCTTCAAGTGAAGGAGTTTGGATCAGGAACTTCATCACTGAGCTTGGCGTGGTTCCAAGTGCCTTGGACCCACTAGAGATATTGTGTGACAACACTGGCGCTATAACACTAGCTAAGGAACCAAGATATCATCCAAAGACCAAACATATCAACCGCAAGTTTCATATAATCCGAGATTATATAGCAGATGGAGATCTGAAGATTAGCAAAGTACATACAAATCTGAATGTCGCAGATCCATTGACTAAACCTCTTCCACGTGCAAACCATGATCAGCACCTTAGTGCCATGGGTGTGAGATTGTTGCCAGATGTAAACTAGATTATTGACTCTAGTGCAAGTGGGAGACTGTTGGAATTATTCCCTAGAGGCAATAATAAAGATGTTATTATTATAATTCTTGTTCATGATAAATTTTATATTCCATGCTAGAATTGTATTAAGCGGAAACTTTAATACTTGTGTGGTTTGTGAACAACACCGTGTCCCTAGTATGCCTCAATGGACTAGCTCATTGATTAATGATGGTTAAGGTTTCCTAACCATAGACATGAGTTGTCGATTAATAACGAGATCATATCATTGGGAGAATGATATGATGGACATACCCAAACTAAGCGGAGCAATTAGATCGTGTCATCGTGTTCATCTTTGCGAAGCTTTTCTTATGTCAAATATTGTATTCCTTAGACCATGAGATAATACAACTCCCTGGTATCGGAAGAAAGCTTTGAGGTCATCAAACGTCATCCTATGAGAGGGTGATCATAAAGGTGTATCTCAGGTGATCGGAAAGTACCTGTTGGGTTGTATGTATCGAGATGGGATTTGTCCCTCCCAAGTCGGAGAGATATACTTCGGTCCCACTCGGTAATCGATATCAACACCGCTTGGAAGCATGTGGTTAAGGAGTTAATCACAAAGTGATATCGGATTACGGAACGAGTAAAGTACTTGCTGTGAACGAGATTGAACTAGGTATGACGGTACCGACGATCAAATCTCGGGCAAGTAAAATATCGCGAGACGAAGGGAATATATATATGGGATTGATTGAATCCTGGCATCGTGGTTCATCTGATATGATCATCGAAGAATGTGTGGGAGTCAATATGGGTTTCCAGACCCCGCTGTTGATTATTGATAGAAGATCATGTCTGCATATTCTCGAACCCGAAGGGTCACACACTTAACGTGTCTCGACGCTAGGATAGATTGGATAATTGGTTTATGAGTTTTTGTTCGGAGTCTTGGATGAGATCCAGGACGTCACAAGAGGTTCCAGAATGGTCCGGAGAATAAGATTCATATAAGGCAATGCAGTTTTTGGAGTTCGGAATTGTTTCGGGTTAATCGGTATTGTACCGGAAGCTTCTAGAACCTTCCAAAGTGGGACCAACGTGACCCCACTTGTCGGGAGGGGCGTGGGCCTATGAGGTAGTGACCTGGCCGCATTGGGCCAGGGGCACAAGGCCCGATAGGGCCCAGCCGGCCAAACCCTAGGGAAACCCTAGGGAAGCTTCTAGAAGGAGGGGGGGGGGGAAACTTGCCCCCCCACTCCTCCCTCCTTTGGCCGCCGACGCCCACCCCTCTATATAAAGAGGGCTGGGGGCGCACCCTCCCCACACCTCCTCCTCAACCCTAGCCGCCCTGCTGCCCCTCCTCTCTCTCTCCCTCCCGACTGCGCGTAGGCGAAGCCCTGCCGCAGAAACTCTCCACCACTTGCACCGCGCCGTCGCGTTGTAGATCCAATCCATCTCTCCACCCCACTTGCTGGACCAAGGAAGGAGGAGATGTCGAGGTGCCGCACGTGTGCATCTCTCGGAGGCATCGCCACTTGCGGTGTTAGATCGGATCGGATCGCGAGGAGGAGAAGCGAGTACGACTACATCACCCACGTTCCGTCGAGCGTTCCGCTGTGCGAATCTTCAAGGGTATGAAGATCTCATCTACCCCCCCTCGTTGTTTGCATCTCCTATATTAGATCTTGGCTTTCCCGTTCGCATCCGTAGAATTTTTTTGATCTACTATGCTGCGAAACCCTTCAACATGAATTCTATAGAATAAGCTGTTGAGCCCCACTCCTAGTCGGAGTTGCTACTTTTAAATTTTCGCTGAACACTTTATATTTTGGTTTGTAAGTTGGATCTTTTGGAAGTCTTTAACTTCTGGTATTGTAATAATAATAATGTGTGTACTTTTGTAATATGGACCCGCAATGTTTCTGTTGTACCACTCTGAGGGATGTGACATTTACGAAACGGTGTTCTGTAGATGTCATGTCAACGACTATAATGTACTACACATGCAGTGGTATGCTGGGTCACCGCATTTTAGCATCTTCTCTGACGATATTCGGCTAGTGAGATGTCGTGTGCTGGCAAAGGGATGGAAATCTTGACATCAACCTATAGTTGGACTTGTCATCATCGACGCGCATACACTCTCCCTTATTGAAAGCTTTGCTTAAGAGTTGTGTACCCTTTATGTGTTTCGATCACTTTGTCATAGATTTTGTGATAGGTTTGTGGAGATATCGTTGTAAGGCAGACGATTTCGACCTTTTCCTTCTAGTCTTCTTATCCGATATTAGTGTCTGGCTTTGCTGATGCAAAAGCCGAGAGTTCTACCTTCCTTTCAAAATATGATATGTCTCTCTTCTAGTGTTAATGGAGCCAAGCGCCTAGTGTTGACTCGATGGCAAATGATTATCCACGCTAAGACCGTGGTTGTGGATGGAGTGCGGCGTTTTGCTTTTTATTTAGGAAAATGATACTGTTTCTCCGGGGGATCGAACCAAAACGATCCCCTGGGTAGCTATCGTGCGTGAGTGGAGGCCGCGTCTTCTTCACAAATCACAACTGCCTGCAACGAAAAAAAAGAGAAGCTACCTGTGATACTGCTCCGACCCTGAGGCAAGCACCTGCCGTCTCCATCGCATCGCCGCCGGACTATAGCATGCCGCCGCCCTGCCCCACGTCCGCGCCCCATCCTCGGACTTCGAGTTGCCGCCGCCGGACCTTGCTACCCTTCTCTCGCCGGGACGCAGTCTTGCCGCGTCGCCGCCTACATGCCCCACTCTCGTCATGGGTACTCAACCTCGTGCCCTGGGAGCACCGCAGAAGAGCAGTAGCCAAGAGAGGGCGAGGTGGCGCACCGCTCGCCACTGCCTTGCGCTGTGGGCCGCCGTTGCCCTTGCTGCTTGGCGCCCTTTCTGCTCTGTCCTCTCCCAGGGCGTCGCCCATGGACGACGGCATGCTACTACTGTGGTGCTACCTATTGGGTCTTTGTTGTGATTTTTTGCTACATGTGTTTTGTGATTTTGCTATCCTATATATCCGATGATGCTATCATAGGCATACGCTGAAGCTATCGGTTTTATTGATGGTGCTACAGAGCTAATCTACAACAATGCTACCATGCCCTCGAGCTTGGGTTTTTGCTATCCTAGGCATGAGGGGATGCTACCATAAGCATACGATGGTGCTACCAGCTTCAGCTGGCGGACTCCGACAAGATCTCCGGTGAAGTTGAATTTGCTACAATGGGACATATTTTTTGCTACAACCGTTTTATGGTTTTGCTACAATAGCACAAAGTTTTTGCTACAAGGTCTCCGGCGAGATCTCCGGCGAAATTCTCCGGTGAGGTCTCCGACGAGTCTCCGGTGAGGTCGGGTTTGCTATATTACATAACATTTTGCTACACGGTCGCCGACGAGATTTCCGGGAGGTCCAGTCTAATTTTCTATTTTTTAAGCCGAACCGTTTCTGCTACATTATAGCAAAAGTGGGACTAGTTATAGCAAAAACTTTTTATAGCAAAAACAAGATTTTGATCCAAAAAGAGGACACGTAGTTGGCTGGGGACCCAGGGATAAAAAGCACAAATCCCCCGGAAAACGCGTAGGGCTGCCCTTATATTTATATTCGCAATTTCGAGACGCTAAGAGCTAAGCGAGATACTGACTTTAGTCATCGATTAAATGAGGCAAAAAAAAGCGGATCAGACCTCTATTTTTTGTTGAATAAAGTTTTTGATGGTTGTTATTCGATGATCAATGGAGCTAGTAATCATATACATTCCTAAAAATTAGTATTACCAAATTCTAATCTTTCTTTGACCTAGTTATTTGAATTCCATTCCCTTTGCCCATCTTCCATCATCTTCACCAAAATACTGCATCGAAATCTCTGACTAAACATTTTTTTGGAGCTCAAATTTAAAACGTTCTACACGTCAATTTACTTTTTAGAAAAACCCGTCACGATTCACGAGTCGAGCCTCGCCATTGACTATTTGACCAGTTAGCAGGGAGAATATCCTAACACCGACAGTCGAACCCCAGCGCGACACATGAGCCGCTCGATTAGAATCTCACGGCTCAACAACCCTCACGAGCGCAGCAGACCCCACCAAGCACCAATATCCCGTAATTACCCATTGAGATCCCCGCTAACAATGGCATGAGCGCTTCATCAGCTCCGAGGGTACGTAGGTAATTTCGCACAGGGCAACGCGACAGCTAGAGGATAGGGACTCGCGGCACTAGTACAGAAAAGAGTGCGGCTAGGGTTTCTTCGTATTCTCACACACATTCCTCTCCCCCAACCCGCTCGGTCTCCCTCCTCTCGCCGCCGCCGCCAGCCGCCGCAGCCGCAACCGTACACCTCCACCTCGGGTTGAGCCATGGGGATGCAGCAGACCGGCAGGAGAGATTCGTAAGTAGGGTCAGTTCCCCAGTCTCCCACACCACACCGCGAGCGAGCGCAGCGTGACCTGACTTCCGCCGTCATCCATGGCGACCCTCAACCCTTTTGACCTCCTCGTCGACGACGAAGGCGAAGACCCCGCGCAGCTCCTGGCCAAAGCAGCTGCGGCGGCGCTGAAGACCGAGGCGAAGAAGTCGGCGCCGGCCGCCGCCGCTGGGAAGCCGGTCGCCAAGCTACCCACCAAGCCGGCCCCACCTGCACAGGCTGGTAAGTCCAGGGTTTCTGGTTTAGTTGCGGGTCGCGAGGATACCGGATCTGGGGTTTAGGGTGTAATGGAGGAATGGTTTGGTTTCCCGGAAATAGATACCTTCCTCCAATTGCTATATGATACT
Organism: Avena atlantica; assembly: GCA_910589765.1. Lineage (NCBI taxonomy): Eukaryota > Viridiplantae > Streptophyta > Magnoliopsida > Poales > Poaceae > Avena > Avena atlantica. The sequence continues at coordinate 469,786,687 of OU342733.1, forward strand.
TTAGTGACTAGGATCTCAAACCAAAAAGAGGCATGGCAAGAAAGCATGTTAGTGAAATTGGGGGTTTTGATTCAACTTTAGGCATTTCTGCCACCAATACTGTTTTTTTAGGGTTTTGACTTCTGTTACTATGATTATTTCAGTCCAGGAGTCTCGAGGTGGTTCACGTGGAGGATTCAGACAAGGTGAACGTGGCTCTGGCAGAGGTGGCCGAGGAGGGTATGGTCAGAACCGCGAATTCGGCAGTGAGGACACCAATGGCTACAGGGGAGGATATGGTGCCAGAACTGGAGGTGAGGAAGGTGGAGATAGGGGCCCTCGGCCACCATACCAGGGAGGCCGCCGAGGTGGTTATAGGGAAGGTGAGTTTGGTGATGATTCTGAGAGGCCACCCCGAAGGAACTATGAGCGCCACAGCGGCACAGGCCGTGGGTATGAGATGAAGCGCGAGGGTGCTGGCCGTGGGAACTGGGGAACTACCTCTGATGAATTTCTCGCCCAGTAAGTTATCTGCTCTACTGCTCTATCCTGTAGGTTATTTGTATGTACAGTGGTGAAATGAGATCTAACCTGTGGTTTTGTTTTGGTGACCAGGGAAACTGAGGCCCTCAAGCTGGATGAGAAGGCCCCTGTTCCTGAGAAGCAGGGTGCACCTGAGGATGCACCACAGGCAGAGGAGAACAAGGTCAGCAAAGATGCCACTGCAAATGTGGAGGAAGATAAGGAAGAAGAAGATAAGGTATACTTCCTACTACTGTGCACAATTAATGATGTTTTTTAAGAAACTTGTGTGGTTATAGTTTTATTTCTAAGGCAAAATAGCATGCAGATGTGATTCCCTTATCTAGTTGACAGAAAATGTTGGTTCATCATTTCTGTGTTTTACTTAGCTTGCCCCATCTCCTTTTAAATTTTGCTTCATGGTTTCGCTTTCATCTTCGATGTTATACATTTTGGTTGTTACATCCTTATTATGGGGTGACGAGCTTCAGTTCATAGTTTCATACACGTTATTATGTCTTGCATGCTTTGGTAGATGGGGATGCTTATTTTTCTAAACTGGAATGTTGAATATAAGGATAACTTCAGTCTTGTTGTCTTCTGGGAAACAGTTGGATCTGGCAATATTTCTTTGAATATTCGATTAGTGGTACAGGTACCAAAAGTGCGTGCTTGTCCAATTAAACTGTTCCGGCTCACAACAGCCCCAAAGTTACCATTTACTTTATGTCTTGCATTTGGTCTGTACTTATAGCTGTGACAGAATAGTGGGAATAACAGTTTTTGGCAGGCATTTGCTCTAATTCATTGAGTTCTGTAGCTTTCTTTTGACATTCTTAGGGACCAAGAGGTGATTAGTCTTTGTTACAATAGCTGGTCAATCTGGTCATGATATGCAGTACCATCCTCCTAATCCATCAGAGCTTCTTTTCTTTTGTTTCTGCTGGGTGATTATGACAAACTCTTAGGCAACACACATAAAGTAGATGTCAGCTGCTTGCTGACACACTATCTGTGCAATCACAGTGTATTTAAACATTTCTTTGTTGTATTATTGCATCATATCTGTTGCATCTTGCTGTATGCATGCGCTTGTTTAGAAAAAAGGAAAAGTATATCTATTTGTTGCAGTCATTTACATCAAATCAAATGTCTGATGACGTTAGGAGATGACTCTTGATGAATTTGAGAAAGTATTGGAGGAGAAGCGGAAAGCACTTCTTGCTCTGAAGTCTGAAGAGAGGAAGGTTGAAATGGATAAGGATCTGCAGGCTATGCAGCTGCTTTCCACTAAGAAAGGAAATGACGAGGTTTTCATCAAACTGGTATGTTAGCCCGTTATGCCTTGTGCTCCATGTTCCCTAACTCACTGGGTTTGTGTGATTGATCTTTCTCTTTTCTGTAGGGTGCTGATAAGGATGCTTTGAAGAAGAAAGAAAATGCTGAACGCGATGAGCGTGCTAAGAAGGTCAGACATTTCATCTCGTGCAATATGTAAAAATGTTACTCTCTGTGTCAAGTTGCTGAAATGCTGACCATTCTGTTGTGATTCTGATGTACTTATTAACAACTTAGATATCTTGCTGCTCGTATTGGGTTTTTCTGTATGTGATACTACTAAAAAATAGTGTCAACAACCACTTTGTTACCTGTTTTAGGATGTTTGATTTATGCTTTTGTGGATAGCATAGTTGCACTTGTTTGCCTGCCTTAGTTTTAGTTGGCATTCCTCTGTCCACCCTTTTGTTACTTGTTTTAGAATGTTTGATTTATGCTTTTGTGGACAGCATAGTTGCACTTGTTTGCCTGCCTTAGTTTTAGTTGGCATTCCTTGGTCCTGTTGTTAAAAACACCAAATGCAAGTCAGTGCTTGTTTTATATCAGCACTTGGATATTTCTACTACATAGCAACTACTAATCTGGGATTGTTTCCTGTCGTTTTTAGTCTGTTAGCATCAACGAGTTCCTGAAGCCTGCTGAAGGAGAAAGGTACTATGGCGGCCGAGGACGCGGCGGCAGGGGACGCGGTGACCGCGGAGGCTTCAGAGGTGGATTCGGTGGGGGCTATCATAGCCCACCTGCTGCTCCGGCGATTCAAGACCAGAACCAGTTCCCAACTCTCGGTGGGAAGTGATAATCTTAACGTGTCGTCGACCTTAAATTTTGTTGTTACCATATATTTCCGCGTGACTTCCATTCGAACAAATAATCGTGTGCTGCTGTATGTGGATCATTGGGTCTTGTGTTGGTCAGACTTTGTAAATCCAGAATTGTTTGTCACTTGTCAGAGTTCTGTATGCTGTTGTGCCCCTCGCCGGTTAATACATGTTTCAGCCTCGTTATCGATGTGGTATGATGCAGCAGATATGCCGGTAATTCAGAAGAAGCTTCATTTCTTGTCATATTTGACGAAGCTGTTGATGGCGCACAGGCATAGTTATTTGCCTGATCTAGTTTTTGTTGGCACTCCGTTCGTGCTTGGTTGGACTGTTTCTACTACTTAACGATTACTAATCAGGGATTGTTTTTAATCTGTGAGCATCAACAAGTTCCTGAAACATGTTGAATGAGGAAGGTACTACGGTGGCGGAGGTAATGGCAGGGTATGTGGGAAGTGAAATGGAGTGCTGTCTTTGTGTATCTTACCATATGTTTCTGTGTGACTGCCATTATGTTTGCGTGGATTATTCGCTATCATGTTTGTAAGTCTGATATGCTAGTCCCTTGTCAGTAATATTTTCTCATGCCCATTCTTTACCAAATTAGCATTTTTATTTATTTTTACGTGCTGAATCCTTTGTTTTTCGTTGTGGTAGATTATGTGGATTTGGATGCTGCTAATTCATAGGTTTCCTATGTTGTCATCATGACTTGCCGAAAACACAAGAGGACAAGGAACCCAAGGATGAGAAGGTGCTCACTCCATCACAGCTTTACTTCCACATTTCACCAACCACGAAAGCTCTTTGAATTGTGCTTTTCGTATTTCGTATTTGACTAATAAAAGGTGACCATTTAGTTAGAAAAAGTCTGGGGAAAGATCAACTAGATTTCATTCCAAGTCTTTGTTGAGAGGAAGAGTATGCAAGCGAGATTACAAACACATCATCTACTATGGAATCGGCTGAATGACAATTTACAATATACAAGATCCGTCGGTCAATTAGAACCAAAAAAAAAAAACGCTCTATGGCTTCTATGCCGTCGTGTTCTTGTGCTCCACAAACTCACAAGCAAACACGTAGCTTAAGTATGGCGGTATGAGGGATCTCCAGCACAATACCTCAAATTTTCCCTGCGGCATAGCGCTCCATGTCCCAGATACAAGATCCATTCCGGATAGCAGATCCATCCTCGGTACCTCGCCGTTGGCAGCAGGCCCTTTTTGGTAACTATGATGTATCCGAAATAACTTGCTATCCTCAGTACCTGGCCGTGTTTCAGCAATGCAGCAAACATACCGAGATTTATTGTCAGGACATTCACCGAACAGCAGGGTATTCTTCTTCATGTGCTCTCTGGCGTGTCTGAGAACCCTGCCCCAGAACCGAGCGCTTGGATTTGCTCTTAGTAAGGCGGCAGCGACATGCGCGAATATGAAAGACCCGCGCATCTCGAGGGCTAGCTCCATGGCTATGGATGTTAACTTCGGGGGGTGATCCTCCGGGTCGGTGCTTCCAAACATGAGCATCTTGAAGAAATACCAGTAGGCTTCTTTAGACAGATAATTTAGCTTGATGGCTTCCATTGTTCCGAACCTGATCACCTTCTCCGATCGGCTAGTGATTATGATTTTGCTCCCATGGGTCTTGAATCTTTTGAAAGTGTGAACCAACCTATTCCATGCCCCTTCGTCCACATCTCCTAAGAGCTCAATGACGACCAACGACCTTTCTTCACCAGAGGCGATATTTTGATGCTTGATCACACAATTATCTATAAAAGTTGTAGCTGATTCATCTTTAAGGTCTTCTTTTCTATAGAACAAGATCAAGGAGAAGTAGTTGCGCACACGCTCATCATCACAAACATGTTCCACAAAAGTGCTCTTCCCAATGAGTCCAGGACCAGTGATTGGAAGGACACCCAAATCTCCATTAGGCTCAGCTTGTAGCAAGAAGCTGATGGCTTGTTCCCTTTCCATTTGGCGACCGAACATACACTTGTCCACAAATAGATACGAGCCATATGGTTGCCGGTACATGCGAGGGCAGCTCATCAGAAATATAGCAATCTCCTTCATATCAGCAACCATGTTCTTTAGGACAAGAATAACCCTCTTCAACTCCTTACTGTTGTCTCTACCAATTACCATGCTCTCAATATAAGTGTTGCTAGATAGGCAGCGAAAGCGCTTAGCCGGATTAAATTCAGATTGAGCAAACGAGGAGCGACTCACCTCATCATCATAGTTCTTCTTCTCTGTGCACTTGGAGGAGTCTAGAAGGTAGTACCCTCTGATCATCTGCTCTCTCATCATGCTAACCTGACGGATCATCCCTCGGTTTGAAACACATCGCCCCTCAGCCTCCTCAACAACTGCAGATATCCTTAGCAGCAGTTGGTGAAGTCTCTGCAAATCCTCCTGGTCGGTTCTCTGCTCTCGGTACTTGTCGACAAGCACGGATATGGCTCTGCCAATAATATCAGCAAGAAATGCAGAAATGAGGGCCTCCATTGTAAAGCTTGCTGGAACAGGAACCCCTTCAGGCTTCTCACTAGCAAGATGGCGCTCTGTGCTTGAAGGAGTTAGGAAGTTGCTTACTTGGTGACATTGAACTGTCAGCTGAAAGCTTAAGAAAACAATTGCGCGTGTTTGAAAATGGGGGTTCTCCTAGTCTTTGTTGACCCATCCAACGAAGGCAAGATATTGTTGTGCCAGAGGAATAGTGTCTGTTTCTAATTTTTAGTCAACATTGTGGAAATTTGCGGCTAAACAACCATATTCCATTTTCCTTCCGTCCTTTTAGACATCAGCCCTGTCCTAAAAGTCAAAATAGTCCGCAGAAATATCAACCAGAGTGCATACGAAGGCTTTGTTTATTGAGATGAAGAGTATACTTACAAACACAAGCAGCAACATGATTTTGCTACTGTGTACCAAATACAATACACTCCAGTATAATATCAACCGGTCAAGAACCTACCAATCTGTCGAACCACGATCACAACTATAGACAAGAAGAGATCCACACAAGTGCCAGTCAGTGCTTCTCTTCTTCCTCTATGCTGTGGTACCCCTCGATCTCGTGCTGAAGAAACTCGCAATCAGCTGTGTAGATGTAGTACGGTGGTATGAGAGACCTGAAGCACAAGACCTCAAATTTTCCTCTTGGTATAGCGCTCTTCCCTGATAGAAGATCCACCACTCTTATCCTCGGAACCTCGCCGTGAGAAGCAGGTCCTTTTTGGCGGTCACCACAGAGCAGAAATAAATTAATATCCCCAGAACCTCTGTGTGTGTTGACCATGCTCCAAGAATACCGAGGCCGATCTCCCTCAAGAGAATATCCACCTAGCAACTTGATATTCTTCTGCCTCTGCTCCCTAAGGTGTCTGAGAACCCTGCACCAGAACCGAGCACTGAGATTTTCTCTCAGTAAGGCAGCAACATCATATGCGAGAATAAATGATCCTTCCATCTCACGTGCCACCTCCATGGCTATGAACGTTAACTTCGGGTGCTCCTCTGGATCTGTGCTACCGAACACGAGCATCCTGAAGAAATACCAGTAGGCTTCTTTTGATAGATAATTTAGCCTGAGGGCTCCTGTTGTTCCAAGGCTGGCCGTCTTTTCTGATCGGCTAGTGATTATGATTTTGCTCCCGGGTGTCATGCACCTTTCATAAGAGTGCAGAAGCCTCTTCCATGCTCCTTCATCCATATCGCCTACGAGCTCAATGACAACCAACGACCTTTCTTCACCCGAGGCAATATTTTGATGCTTGATCACACAATGATCTCTAAAAGTCATCGCCATTTCACCTTTAGGGCTGTTTCCGCTGTAAAATAATATCAAGGAGAAGTGATTGTGCACACGCTCATCATTGCAGATATGTTCCACAAAAGTGCTCTTCCCAATACGTCCAGGACCAACGATTGGAAGGACACCCAAATTTCCATTAGGCCCAACTTGTAGCAAGAAGCTGACGACTTGTTCCCTCTCCATTTGGCGACCGAACATATACTTGTCCAAATATAAATATGCGCCATATGGTTGACGGGACATGTGAGGGTAGCTCATCAGAAATATAGAGAACTCCTTCATATCAGCAACCATGCTTTCTAGGACAAGAACAACCTGTTTCAGCTCTTTGGTGCTGTCTCCACCAACTACCATGCCCTCAATTCGAGTGTCACTAGAAAGGCGACGGAGCCGCTTAGCTGGATTAAACTTGGATTGTACAAACGAGCAGAGACTCGCCTCCTCCTCACCGCTCTTCATCTCTCTGCACTTGACGGTGTCGAGAAGGTAGTACCCTCTGAACATTTGCTTTATCATCATGCTAAGCTGACATATCATCCCTCGGTTCATGCCGTGCCGCCCCTCGGCTTCTTCGACGACGGCACGTAACCTCAGAAGTAGCTGCTGCAGCCTCTGCAGGTCTTGTTCCGCGGTTCTCTGTTCACGGCACTTCTCAACCACTAAGGATATGGCTCTGCTGGCAAGATTGCCAATAACTGCAGAAATGAGCGCCTCCATTGTGAAGCGCGAACTAACAGGAACTGGTCCAAAGCCTCTCACAGGGTAGATGGTACTTCGAGCTCAGATGAGTTATACAGTTGCTGACTGGGTGATCTTAAACGGTCAGCAAGCAACAGTGCATAAATTAAAGAGAATACGTGTTTGACCCATCAGAGAAAGGCAATTGAATCATATATGTTGCCATCGGAGCATCTCCAGCAGCTTGTCCAATGCGGGTGTCTACAGATCTCCAGCAGCTTGTCTGTATGCAAGGCGTATATATTATTCTCTCCTATATTTCAACAAATCCAGATGACTCCTTCTGCAAATAATCAACACAAACACCAAGATTCAGTTAGCATCATCTACAAAATAAATGCAAACTAACAGCCATCAGCAACACCAGAATTCAGTTCTACTACCACTGTATATAGCACTAAAAATTCAGCAGAAAAAACATAGGAGCAGCAGCAACAAAGCATAGCAGTAGCATTTAGCAGCCCAGCCCAGCCCCACACGCCACCACAGCGCAGTAGCAGCAGCAGCAGAATACAGCAAAACATCTCTATGTTCTTCACTATCTATCTCAAAATTCAGTACCAATCACCACCACACGCTGCCGCCCCCCACCGGCGCCTCTCCTCCTCCCAGCAGCCAGGCGCGCTGCCACGGCCCTCTCCACTGACTGATCCGGCAAAGAGAGCGGAAGCGGCACCGCGTGCCGTTTCTCGATCTGGCGGCGGCCGGACTCGTCTACCGCGTGCCTGCATCGATTTCGCCCCCACCATCTCTCTCCCTCACCATCTGTTTGTAAATCGAGGAGAAACGGCAAAGTACCGTTAGCTCGCGGGAGTGGCGCGGGGGCGTCCTCGTGGTCGGCTCCGGACGGGAGCGGGAGAGAGCACGCGGGCGAGCGGTTGCGGTGGTACAAAAATTGAACAATGTCAGGGGAATTTGATGGACAGCTCAATTTGCACGCATGTTTAGAGCGTCTCCAATGACTCCCCAAACGTCGGTCAAAGTGTCCAGCGGACCTCCCAAAATAAAATAGTGTATCGCTCTTAAAAAAAAAAGTCAAGGTCACCCATAAGCATTGGGTTCCGGTCGATAGCCCCATCTATGTATGAACTGGAGACATCAGTCAAAGTGTCCAGCAAACCTTCTAAAACAAAATAGTGTGTCGCCCCTCTTGAAAGAAGGAGGCGCCGCGCGGGATGGGAGTTGTGCGGCGGTGACGTCAGGTAAAAGCAGGAGAAGTTGATTTTTCTAACGCGACGCGCCGTTCCTTCTCTCCCTGGTCGTGGCCTACGTGGCACAGAACGTCGCTCGCTCTCTCCCTGATCGTGGCCTACGTGGCACAGAACGTGGGACCAACCGAACGTGAGACCAACCTGTCTGTGACAGTGTGTTTGAATTTGGGAGGGGGGGGGGGGTTGGGGGGGGTGCCGTCCGGAAAATTAATTCAGGTCATCTTTTGTCCGCACAGTCGCTCGACAGCGGTTTGCATCGAGGCGAATCCGTCGGCGATGCCTTTGCCGCTCGTCGTCGCTCGCTCGCTGCTCGCCGCCGGCGACCGATAGATCCGCGAAGCCCTTGCGGTGGTGAGTTCATCTCGCATCTCTTTTTACCGTCGCTGTCCCGATGTGCTCTGCTCCCACCGCCGCCGATGCACTCTGCTCCTGTCGCCGTCGATGCTCGGAGTTGGTGGCGATTTTGTGACTTGCGGGGAAGGGGGTAGCTCGTCGTTGTGTTTCCGCCGCTCCCCCTCACCAATCCCCTCCCCCTCTCCCCTTCCCTCCCCTTTCTCGGTGTGTGGTGCTCGGTTGTATATGGTTGGGGTGACGGTTTTTGCTTGTTTGCTAGTTGGGGGCGACTGTATAATCTGGAATATTGCATTGTAGATGGTCGATTTGCTTGTAGTTGGTCTATTTTGCGTTGCCTCACTCAACTCCCGTCCGTGCATGATAGTTTTTTGTTATCTGATTGGTCATTTTGGTGGGCGGTTTTTTATTTTTGGTTCTGATTAGATTTTTGAGTCCTAGGTTTTTTTGGTTCTGGTTGTGGTAGTTTTTGATTTTGTTTGGGTGGGTGCAAGTAGTATGCAAGAGATATAGTTTTGATCGCGGAAAACAACATCATTTAGTTCTTGTGTTTTGAATGGATCAAAAGTGTAAAGTGTAAGTGTAAATGGGTAAGCCAAGTGATAGAGGGGGGATTCAGTTCATATGCAAGAGCCATAAGGAGTTTTTTGGGGGTTGAAATGAGTGTGTAGGTAACAAGTGGTTGAGGAATTTGTGTGGTTATTTTTTATCAAGTAGGAATTAATCTGTTTTTCGTCAAGTATGAATAATCTGGTAGTCATTTTTAAAATAAACTGGTAGTTATGTTGTATATAATCTGGTAGTTTTATAAGGAAAGCTATGTTGAATAAGCTGCTAGTTGTTCATATATAATCTGATAGTTATTTAAAAATAAACGAGTAGTTGTTGTGTAAGTAAATATTTTTTAAAGGAATAAAGTGCTAGTTATTTATATATAATCTGGTAGTCATTCAACAATAAATTGGTAGTTGTATATACATATTCTGGTAGTTGTTTTATAAGTAAACCTTTTATTTGAAGGAGTAAGATGCTAGTTGTTTTATATATAATCTGGTAGTTACTTAAAAATAATCTGGTAGTTGTGTCTATTTAATCTGGTAGTTCTTTTTGTATATAATCTGGTAATTATGTTTTCTGTAAGTAACCTGATTTTGGAGGCCATTCTTTTTAGTTAGTAGAGATTTGTATTTAATATGGTAGTTCAACTATGATAAATCTGTTAGGCTCTCCTGCATAATCTGGTAGTCATACAATCTGGAAGTTTTTTGTATATAATCTGGTAGCTTGTTTTTTCTAGATAACCTGGATGGTATGGCTCGGAGAAAGGAAAAACAAAGGGATGCTATGATTGCTCGGCATGGAAAAGTTGCAAGAAAGAAGCGTATTGTAAGTTGGATGTGTTGTAATATTAATTTTTTTTCTAAAGCTACTTTTTATTATGTTGGTATCTGCATTTAGTTTAGAAAAAAATTACAAAGATACACTGCATGTAATACTATGTCATTTTTATCTTGAAAACCTGGTAGCTATGGCAAATTAACATGATAGTTGTGTGCTAAATTAGCCTGGTAGTTGCATTTAAAAATCTGGTAGTTGATCTTAAATTAGCTATGTCAAAGTAATCTGATAGCTGAATTTAAAGAACATTTTTCTTGTTTTCATCCTTTTCTTATTCTCATGTTTTGTTGATAGGTTTTCGCTGGAGAAAGGAACAGGGCCTCGCCGGCACCTATCTTAAAGTTATACAAGAGTTTAACTGACAATCAACGCAATGCCATAGTATCCATGGGGCATGGCAGTGTTCTTGATATCAAGTGTGAGCAGTTGCACAATCCTGTCATTTACTGGTTTGCACAATGTTACGATCCGGCTAGGCGATCTTTTGTAATCCCTCGTCGTGGAGTGATCCCTTTGACAGAGGAGTCCGTCCATGATATGATTGGGCTGCCATGTGGACAGCTGGCTGTCAAATATTATGTAGATTATGATTTGGAAGCCGAGATTGCAGCAAAGCTTTTTCCTGGTGAAAGTAGTAGGCCAAAAGTTTCTGAAATTGGCAAGAAGATAGCTGAGTACAAGGAGGCGGATGAAACATTTAGAGAGCTTTGGATGTTGTTCATTACATCGATAGTTGTTGCTCCTCCTACTGATACTAGAATGAGTAACAAATGTTATCCAATGCTGGTACGTCACTATTTTTTACATTTTATAGCTCCATTTAAATTCCTTTTGAGTTTTATAGATCTCTATATACATGTTCCTATTTTTTTAATCTTGTGATCTAATGTTTTTATTTAGGGAGATGTAGGGCAAGCTCAAGAAATGAATATGTGCAAGTTTATTGATGATGAACTACACAAGCACCTATCCAACAAAAAATACACAAAAGGGTATTTGTTGTATTGCATGGTGAGAGTTTCTGTTTATATACAACAACCTTTTTTACTTTTTACCTGGCTTCCTATAGTAATTTTTATGGCAGTCATGTGTTTTTTTCCTAGCAGCCAAGGCAATTTTATCTGGTAGCCACATAGCTTTTTACTTATTTACCTGACATCCTACTATAATTTTGTGGCAGGCATATGTTTTTTGTGGTAGTCAAAACAATTTTATCTGGTAGCCAAATAGCTGTATCACTTTTTTATTTGGCATCATAGTGTACTTTTTTGTGGCAGGCATGTTTTTATTTGTGGAAGGCAAGCCAATTTTTATCTGGCAGCCACATAACGTTATAATTTTTTTTGTCAAATTTGCAGTTGCGATACTTTTCTGCTCTCGATACCGATGATATGGATCTTGGGTTTGAGCATTCACAGTTTGCTATTAATTGCTGGACTAAAGATGCAATCGATGTCCTTGGTGAAATGGATGCGCGGGAGTTTGATTCAACCGTTTTTGGATGCATGAAGGTTAGGAATTCTTGTGTTTTGCGTTTTCTTCGTTCATTTTCTGTGCTTCTTTTACATGTACTTGTTTTTTCATTTGTTTATTTAACATCACCGCCTCCACATTTTTTTGCAGCTAAGGGACGAATTCAAAGATGATTTTGCTAGGGAAATAGGTCTTTTGGGGGGGCCAGATGGTTTTGATGCTTGGATGAATCTTAATATTCATGCTACATACAAGGAGAAGGTGCTGATATTTTTATATTACGTACTAGCTAATTAAATTCATGGTATGAAACTTTTTTTGTTGTCTAACTTAGTACCTTTTTTGCAGCAAAAGATCAAAGCATTCAATCTCATGCATACTTTTGCATCTGGGCTTAATAGTCTTTTGAGCAACCTTATTCAAGGTTTGACCGAGTCAGATGAAACAGAAGAAAATGAGGGAGCTGCACATGGTTATGCTCAAGAGCCAAATGTAGATGAATAAAATGGTTCTTCTTCATCAGATTCAGATGAGGAAAATGAGAGAATTGAAGATGATGCAGAACCTAGTAACCATGCAAGTACTAGAATCATTTCTCAAGCATATGGAACACCAAACAAATTCAAATCAGTGGCTAGTACAAGTGCATCTCCTCCTGCTATGCACTCTCAAATCAAGGTTCCATCATTTAGTGACACTGATGCTTCCGAAGGGAGTGAAGGACATGCTTATTTTGCTGCCGATTCCTCGATGGATTGCACCCAACAAGCTGAACAAGAAATAAAGGGAGATGCAGCATGTCTTGTAGCAAGGCTAAGTGCCATGAAAGAGCAGCCACTTAAACCAAGAGCATAACAAGATCAAGTGTTTAGTTGCAGAAGAGCTCGGGATCCCTATCAACAAGTGTTCTGAAGCAGGAGATCTCATTGGCACAGACAATTCAACAACTGAAATTGAAGAGAATGTTTTGAAGAATCCAAAATGGAGGTAAGATAGTCCAGCTATTTATGCTGGCAACCTAGTGTAAATTGCATGGCAGTTATATCTAAGTAATCTGGCAATTGTGTCTTCTTATATCTAAGTATGTCTTCTTAATGTTTGTTGAAATCTGCTACTCAAATACTACTTACATGATAATTGTTCAGAATGAATATGGCAGTTAAACCTTCTGTTACTTTTCTGGCAGCAACCTGATAAGACAATATATTTTTTATGGCAGTAGCAAGTATTTAATATGGCAATTAAATATTTTTTCCTTTTTGCTACAAGTCCATGTTTATAAAAACCTGGTAGTCAAGTTTTTTTACATGATAGTTGTTCATAATTAATCTGGCAATTAAACCTTGTTTTTACTTTTTTTATACTACAACGCTGATTCAAAGAAGGTTCACGAGCAGTCCGGGGGTAGCAATAAAACACAAAATGCTCCTGTATCTGAGAGTGTGAATACCTATCAAAGGTGTGATTTTTTGACTCTTATGGGATTTTTTGCAATCAACTTTTTTTCCTTATAGTATGTAAGATATATAGTTTTTTTGTCTAACATCCCTTTTCGCTTTTTTGCTTTTTTTGCCTGTAGGAAACGACGTAGTTTGTCAAGCAACACACCTTCAAGGAAATCTCCTAGGCTTGCTCAGATTCAAAATACGAAGAACCCAGTACTGATCATGTTATGGATGCCAAGTGCAAGTCTACTAGCTTATCTCCAACCATCGAGGATGGGAAGAGTTCAAATTCAGCTTTTGTGGTGTCCCCTACAGTTATCAACAATCAAAAAGATACCACTGCTGTGAGGATCCGTGATGGGAAGTCAATGATCACTGCTATCCCAATTTCCCCTGCTGCCACAAAGATGCCATCAGCTAGCAATCCTACAACACTTTCTGTTGGCAGCCAAAAAATCAATACAGGTGATGGAAAAAACAAGGCCAATGCAATCCAGATATTACCAAATTTTGACAACTTGAAATCAAAAACAGCTGTAGCAAGTGAGAACATGTGCAGAACCATGGTGGTTTCACCGGTAGCACAAGGTACATTCCCTAGGGGTTGGAGCAGCTATTACAGGCCATGGAAGTTGTCCCCTTTAGTTGGTGCTCAATTGGGAATTCCTGATTTTCTTAGTGGGCAACCAGTTGCAGTACCACAAAAAATTCAAGAACTTGTTAGAGGTTTGTCTGAATCAGTAACAAAGCAAGGAGTGTGGCCTAGGGATGATGAAACACATGCAAGCACAGCAGAAGGTACTTCTAGGAAAAGGAAATATATGGATGCAGGAGGTCCATCTACTATTTCAAACAAAGATAACCGTGTAGGAATGTTTACACCTCCACCTTTCAACTTGGGGTTTAGTTCACAAGAAGATTCCGATAATGATTCTCCAATGAATTGCACAATCTCTACCAAGGAACATTCGATGTCCGTATTTGCGCAAGATGATGCTCCAATAGCTTGGGCAAACCCACAAGGTAACCCCTGTCGGTAGTATGATAATAAACATGCATGGTCTTGTATAAAGCAAATCTCTACTATATAATTTTTGTAACGGTGGTTTTCGTCACACCAGGTTTTGGTCCGTCGTCCTGCCGAAGAGTTACACTCACACGTAGAAAACATGACTGGCGTTAGTACGTATCAAGTCCGGTTTCCAGAATCACAAGCACACTTCTAAACGATCATAATTTGCGAGGTGGTTAGGAAGATAGCTGAGGTGCGTACATGGCTGCGACGGACCGCACGCCCGCGCCGCCGCCATGATCTCCCTTCTCCGTCCACCCCTGTCATCTCGGAGACCAGAACCTGAATCCTCTCCGCTCCCTCCCTCCGTCCATCTCGACGCCCTGCGCCGCCGTCGCCGAAGTCGCGGTGGCCGTGCTCTCCGTTAGTTGCAAGGTTTGGGCGGCTGCTCCGGTAGAGATGGATGCCGACCTGTTGCAGCAACCTGCGGCTGGCAGCTCCGTGGCGGCAGCCTCTTCGGCTCCTCCTCCCGCCGCTCGCATCCTCGCCGACCAGTTTGTGGTGGCTGTTCTCGCCCATCGCAGGGCTGACCCGTCCAATCGAGGCCAATTGGCTCAAGCTCGCGCCCGCCCTCGCTCTGGGCTGGCAGCGGCCACATTGTCCATGGCTCCTAGCTCCGGCTCCACTATAGGCTCAGCGCATCTTCCCCGACCTCCGCCATCAGCCCCTGGAAGTCAGGCTCAGACGCCACGGCAGTGCCATTGCCCCTCTGCTCTCTCGTTAGTGGAGCTCGTCCCTGTGTCGCTCCCGGTTACTCGACAAGGCCAACAAGGCCATGGACCTGCTCACCGGATCACAACGAGGTTGGATGGAAGGTGTTACTCGGCGCGTGCCGGGCGGATGTACCTACGTGGAGCTCTATTTGCAGCCGAGATGGTGTGGAGTGGAGGCTCGAACCGACGGACACTGCGTAGTACCACTACAGGATTGGGAAGCTACGCCGACGGCCAAACATCGGGGCCGTCGGCGTAGCCATCGTTCAGGCCAGCCCCGCCAAGCAGCTGTCGGCGTAAAATTGCCCTCGGCATATTCTATGCTACGCCGACGGCTGCCCTCGGCGTAGCTATTTTTTATTTTATCTCATTAAACTTTCAAAAATCATAACTAAATCATTATAATTCGGAAAAATACAAATAATATATCAAAATTTGCAGAAAAATAAGACCTATCTATCTACACTTAAATATTACACATTTATAAATAAAAATTAAGTAAAATATAAAACATTATATATAGTTTAAAACGGGCATAAAAAATTCAAAAACGATCGAAACAATGCGAAACCTTCTCGTGGTGTTATATTATGTGACATAGTTAGAAGGAAAAATATTAAACTTGGTATATTAATTATGTCTCAAAGAAACCTTCACAAAATGAACTATCTCATTCGAGGTTTTTTGGCTTTCGGGTCAAATAACCAATGTTATGGCTAGAATCAAGACATAGTTTGTGATAATGTGCCCATATTGTGCATACACATGCATCATGGGATGGCGAACAATGTTGCAGGAGGAAGTTTTCCTTTTCGTCGCACCAAAAAGGCATTTCCCATTTTCCGAGCATAAAAAACGGACGGTTTTGTGAAGCAACCACCAAATGGCTAATTCAAAATACTACCACCACATTTTACAAAAATACTATACCACCTTATATTGACAATGTCCCAACAGCGGGATCCGAAACCTTTCCGTCCACCTTTGGTGAAAAAGACAAATTTCTGCCGAATCGACAGGAAGTGGGTCAGATATGAACTACAGGTACATGATCCGATGCTCATGTTTTTTTACAAAAATCATTTTTAGGTTCACAATATGCTATTGATCAAAGATCTAATGAAAGTTTAGCGAGGCTCGGCCCCGAGCTAAGAATCTTTATGTCCGCCGTTCGATAAAGTTTAACGATAGTTTAAAACGGGCATAAAAAATTGAAAAATGATCGAAACAATGCGAAACCTTCGCGTGGTGTCATATTATGTGACATATTTATAAGGAAAAATAGCAAACTTGATATATTGATTATGTCTCGAAAAAACCTTCACAAAATGACCTATCTCATTCGAGGTTTCTTGGCTTTCGGGTCAAATGACCAATGTTATGGTTAGAATCAAGGCATAGTTTGTGATAATGTGCCCATATTGTGCATACACATGCATCATGGGATGGCGAACAATGTTGCAGGAGGAAGTTTTCCTTTTCGTCGCACCAAAAAGCCATTTCTCATTTTCCGAGCATAAAAAACGGACGGGTTTGTGAAGCAACCACCAAATGGCTAATTCAAAATACTACCACCACATTTTACAAAAATACTATACCACCTTATATGGACAATGTCCCAACAGGGGGATCCGAAACCTTTCCGTCCATATTTGGTGAAAAAGACAAATTCCTGCCGAATCGGCAGGAAGTGGGTCAGATATGAACTATAGGTACATGATCCGATGCTCATGTTTTTTTACAAAAATCAATTTTAGGTTCACAATATGTTATTTTATCAAAGATCTAATGAAAGTTTAGCGAGGCTCGGCTCCGAGCTAAGAATCTTTATGTCCGCCGTTCGACAAAGTTTAACGATAGTTTAAAACGGGCATAAAAAATTGAAAAATGATCGAAACAATGCGAAACCTTCGCGTGGTGTCATATTATGTGACATATTTATAAGGAAAAATATCAAACTTGATATATTGATTATGTCTCAAAAAACCCTTCACAAAATGACCTATCTCATTCGAGGTTTCTTGGCTTTCGGGTCAAATGACCAATGTTATGGCTAGAATCAAGGTATAGTTTGTGATAATGTGCCCATATTATGCATACACATGCATCATGGGATGACGAACAATGTTGCAGGAGGAAGTTTTCCTTTTCGTCGCACCAAAAGGCCATTTTCTATTTTCCGAGTATAAAAAACGGACGGTTTTGTGAAGCAACCACCAAATGGCTAATTCAAAATACTATCACCACATTTTACAAAAATACTATACCACCTTATATGGACACTGTCCCAACAGGGGGATCCGAAACCTTTCCGTCCACCTTTGGTGAAAAAGACAAATTCCTGCCGAATCGGTAGGAAGTGGGTCAGATATGAACTACAGGTACATGATCCGATGCTCATGTTTTTTTACAAAAATCATTTTAGGTTCACAATATGCTATTTTATCAAAGATCCAATGAAAGTTTTCCTTTTCATCGCACCAAAAAGGCATTTTTCATTATCCGAGCGCAAAAAGGGATTTTTCTAAAGCAACCACCAAATAGCTAATTCAAAAACGGAGGGTTTGTGATTAGTTGGTATGGATATCATATTTGGATTCCTCTCATTTTTCTGATCAATTTAAACATATTATTTGTTGAATTTCGATTTACAGATTTAAAGATATTAATTATTCTATATTAAATAGAAAAATACAAAAAAATAAAATTATTATATTTTTATTTGAATTCAATAATATTTTTACTTATTCATTAATATTTACTTAAATAATTGTTTGTAATTTCAAAAAATACAAACATGTGACATGATGATATTAGAGTTAATAGGATTGATATCATAGTATTGACACCAATGTATGAATTACTTTGCGGAAACAGATTCTGAAGGAACGAGGATGTTAAGCGTGCTGAAGCTGGAGTAGTATTAGGATGGGTGACCTGCTGGGAAGTTTGACTAAGACTGAAATTTAATCAAATAGTAAGTATAATTAGTGTTAAAAATGTTCAAAGTAGGAGATTAACAAGTAAAACAATTCAAAGAATAAAAAAATTGAGAAAAAAAATAAAAAATATTATTTTTCAAGAAAAAATAATAAAAAAATATTTTTACAACCAGTCGACAGGCTATGCCGACGGCCGCTACGCCGACGGCAAAGCCCTCGGCGTAGCATACGCCGACGGCATTTTGATACGCTGACGGCTTGAGTGTGCTCTGCCGAGGGAGATCTTTGCCGAGGAGGCTACGCCGAGGGCAGCCCTCGGCGTACCATACGCCGAGGGCATTTTGGCCTACGCCGACAGCCGTTTGCCCTCGGCGTAGCGCGCGTGTCCCGTAGTGTACGTCATGTTATCGATCCTGTATTTGCAGCAACTGCCGGCGATGAAGATGATTCCCTAGGCGTAATTAAGATAGATCATACAGGGGGACGCCAACAGCTTCCGTCACATAAGGATGATAATCCGTGCATGTGTGTATGGGAGCACATAGGTACCTTCTCCTTTGAGTGCTTTGAGGATATTACAGGTTACAAAGGAGCATCTGTTTATCTAGCATGAAATTTATTTTTGAATCTTTGTAGTTGATAATACTATTCTGTTTTTATAATTTAGTTTTTGGCAGAGCATAGAAAAAATTGTAAAGCAATTTAGTTACTAGGCATTTGTTCTTCGACTCTTCCATGTTAATGACCATGAGCCTAAACCATGCACATTTGTTCTAAATTATTTTTAATTGGAGTGCAGTTTTTAATTAATTTTTCCAAAATACCAGATTTATGATGAATACACAAAAATAGTTTTAATTGGAATATAGTTTTTAATTATAAATGCACATTTAATTAATTTTAATTGGAGTACATTTTTTAATTACGTAAGCATGCACATTTATAATTATTTGTTCTAAAATAATTGGAGTACAGCTTTTAAACTGTACTCATGTCCGATGTGAATTAGTACAAGGAATTATATTTCCAGTTTATTTAGTGATTATTGATTGCTGTTATATCAATTATTATGAAAAAATAATATTGGGATTGTTCACCATTTTTTTAAAAATATTCTTGATATTTTATGTTTATACCTAGACAAGTGCAATGATAATAAAATAAAAAAAATACTAAAAACTGTAGCAACGCACGAGCATTCAGCTAGTATTATGATAATATCGATTAATATAAACCTTTGTAATTTTGTTTTTTCTCTCAAAATTTTGCATCTGATAACTATGTGTTCAAAACATGGTAGTTATCACCTTTCGGTAAAACATAGGAATAAAGTTTAATCATCTGGTAACCTAGTTTAAATAATCTGGAAGCCAATATTATTTAATTAGGTACCCGCATTTTTTGCCATAATTTGTGTGCTATGATCAAGTTGTTTTTACATGCAAGCCAAGTGTATATAGGATAACTGTTTTTGATAATTTGTTTGTTGCTGTACACAGAAGTAGCAAGCAATCCTGTTGAAAAAACATGCACTGAATCTGGTTTTGAAGAATTCAAGCTGTCAAAGGAGCTAGAAGATTACATACTCAATAAAACTGATTTCCTTAGTGGGGAAGCTGCGACCGAGCTTAATAAGTATGAGGATTATTGTAAAGCATTCTCAAAAAGGAGGAGAGAGTTGATAAAAGCTGCAGCCCCCGCAAGCACCATGGATGGTACCGCAGTTCAAAGCATAACACCGAAGGTGCAAGCTCACAAAGTGAGGGTAAAAAATACGTCCCGTTTCCTGGTGTCTCCTTTTGATAACTTGATCAAAGTCAATTCAGACTAGGAGAATGTATACCAGAAGATAATGTTGAGCAGCAAACATACAAGGCCAAGCCAATCCAACTTGAAAAGGTAAACATAATATTTGTTTTCTAGTAGTTGTTTTTTATATATTCTGGTAGTTGTTCTTATATAATCTGGTAGTTCAAATATATATGGCAGTTATTTTTTGTCATAGTTGTTCAAATATATATGATAATTGTTAAAATATAATTTGGTAGTTGTTCACATTTATCTGGTAGCTATTCCACTAAAGGTAAAATCTAACGGTAGCTGCCACACGTTGTACGGACCCGAGCCGTCCTTCTGCACGCACTCTAGAAAATTATGTGGTGCCCCAAGTTAGCACTTCAATCCACTAAACACATTTTTAAGCTGGTATCTGTTCAAACTTAATCTGGTAGTTGTTGCTCTTTTATTGTGGTAACTTTTCATTTTTAATCTGGTAGCTGTTTTTTAATCTTTTTAACATGGTGGTTGTTCATGTTTTCATTCCTTCTTTTTTAAACCAGGTACCAGATTATAAAATACACGGACAGCTGGGTTGTAACATGTGACTTGGCTGATTCTATACACGTTAGGGGTGAATTATCAAATCACTGCATGGAAGTTGGTATTGAGTACCTGCGTGTTACAATCAAAGTGGAGGGCAAGATGATAATGCCATATCATCTCTCCACTTTTTTTATTACCGGACAGTTTGAGAAGAAGGTTGTTGTTTCTTATTTCAAAAGAAGATCAGATTACTCCCTTAGTGTAATGAAACAGGTTAGCAACTACTCTAAAATTAGTAGGAAGCTTTTAATTACCATATTAGCAGTGCTAAATTGCCTGTTTTCATCAGGTTAATTACCATATTACCAATGTTAAGTTGCCTGTTTTAATTCAGAGAACTTGCTTATTTAATTCAGATTAGTTACCTGTTTTTCTCTTGTCTGTTTTTGGTCCAGATTTCTTTCCCAGTCCTTGAAGAGGTTAGCAGAGGAACTAAGGAAGGCAATCACTGGTATTGCTTGTCTATGAACTTTCAAGCTGAAAGGTTTGAAGCACTTGACTCCATGCATGGCGAAGGGAGTGAATGTCTCACTAAACATGCAAACGCTCTAATCAGTAAGATCAAGGCTTTATGGCAAATTTATTATGCCACCTCAAAGGTCGAAATACAGGATTGGGAACTTACAATTATCAATGTGCCAGTGCAGGAAAATATGTATGTCAACTTTTCCTCTGTCTTTTTTATTTCCAGATTAGGATTTCTGAATTTTTTATGTTGCAGTTTCTGTTTCTAGATAATATTGATATGTTTTTTTGTTTTTCGCCTTTGTAGTTTCATTTGTGGTTTTCATGTGCTGTACAACATCGAGTATTGGGATGGGCAGAACATCCCACAAATTGGCAAAGGTGATGCTTATAAATTGAGGAGGATCATACCATACAAGTGGATCACTGCTGATTTCAATGAGGAAAAGGACAACTGGAGGAATAATTTGAACAACAATGTGATATGGTAAAACTACAATTCTTCATACATATATGAATATAGATGGAAGTAAATAGATCATACATTCACACTGTCTTTTACAACTTGAAACAACAAAATGTAGAAAATTAGTAATTGTTTATGTGGTAATCTAGAGGGCTTTTTTTATTTCTGATTTGGTAGCTGCGATCTTTCTGGGCATGTTCTTAAATCATGTTTCGTCGAGCCACATTGTTTGCATACACGGAGTTCCTTCCTGCCAATGTTCAGTGCATTCTCGAATGCATACTTTCTCTTTCTTCCTTTTGTGTTTGATTTGCGGGGATCACGTATGTCAGCATGGTATGTTTTCGAAGATGCTGAAGTGGTTGGAGGTATTATTGGGTCTGAACTTGTAAAGTAGGACTATTAGTTGCCCTAGGACCAAATGTGTGTGTTGATGACTTTGGAGCAGCCTTCTTGCGTTTGGTTGGACGTGTTTCTGGCCCAGATCTTTGATGTTGTTCATCCATACTTGTTGTAGTTGCATCTTGCTGATTTCTCTGGGTTGTATGTTGTGAAGAATTTGTTGGGAGAGTAGAATTAGCATAGCTTTTTTTGCTCTTTTCTCCGTCTCTCTCTCTTTAGTGTAGCCAAATCCTTCTTCATATTTTTTAGATGCATCCTTATTATATTCTTTCCATCATCTGTTTGATTTCCATATAGTGCCATGCTTTTGAACTCATTGCACATTGTTGCCAGTGACATCTTCTCCCTAGACTCCTCCGGCAGCTCCGCTGGTTTGCCTGGTGTTTCTTCCACTAAATTCTCCTCTGCGCTCCAAGTCCACCTTTTAAGAATGTATGTCGGTGGCATCACTGTCAATCCTATATAGAACATGGTCTTCATGTGGAAAAGCAAAAATAGTAGGGTAGCATAGTTAGTATGTTTCTCAAAAACATAATATGTGAAAACTAAATAAATTTTTAACTATGTTCATTTTTAATCTGGCAGTTTTTTCATATGATTTGCAAGCTACTATATTTTTTAAAACCTGGAAATCATTTATTTTTCTAACAGGTAACTAGCAATAGTTATTCTGGGAACTGACAACAAGTTTTTAAATTACCTTTAGAATGTGACAGCAGACTATGCCATCCCTCTCAAATTTGCAGCATTGACTTTTGTACACACTATTTTCATGGTTTGCATAAACTTGGTAGTTTCTGTTGTGGTATGTGGGCACAAACTTTGTGATGCATTCAAGCGTGTAAATACAGTCAGCAGTCTGTACTATGTTGTAGGACATTGTGTATAGCATTTCTTTCTGAAAACAGTTGTATATGCCACGCGTGTACACTATTGACAAGTGATGTTCAATTGGGTGCCAGCACCATGTCTTAGCTGTAGTTAGGGATGAGTCTGCTTCTTCTTTGTTTTGTGCTTTCATTATCTTTTCTTGGATAGCAGCATATTGCTGAACAAACTCGATGACTGAGTTTGAAGGACTAATGTATTGTTTCAGCATTGCATTAAAGCCTTCACTCCGTTGGGTTGTCTGCATGAATGGGTAGAAGGAGTGCATAAAGTATGCAGGGACCTAGTAACTTCTTTTCTCATATAGTGCCAGAAACTTAGTATGTCCTTGCAACTATATGCCAATGACAGTTCCTATGCCTAGTGTTTGGAAAATTGTTATCTATTCATGACCTCGTTCCAAAATCCTGATCTGTAATTATATTTTTTGGAGCTAGACCATCCATGGCAATTAGAAAAGTTTCAAATAGCCAGTCAAAACTAGAACTGAGCTCATTCCTTAAGAACCCACATCCAAGCTGGATAGACTGCCCATGATTGTTTATGCCTATAAATGGAGCAAAAGGCATCTTATACTGGTTTGTACAGTATGTTGTATCAAAATATATGCAATCATTGAAGTGTTTGTATGCTCTTTTAGCAGCTCCATCTACCCAAAATAAGTTCTCAACCCTGTTTTCATCATCAAGCGAGAATCTGTAATAAAAAATCATTATCTCGCTGCTTCATTTCATCAAAGTAAGTAAATGTATCTTGCATATCTGTATACTTGTTCTCAGCTCGAATTGAAGCTCTGAAGTTTGCCATGTCTTTTGGTGTATGCGGAACTCCTTCAAGCGACTCATAGAGTGTAGCCATAACTTGCTTCATCCTACTTGTTTCCATATTCACCGAATGAAGAACTTTGATGAAATCTTGGTCCTCCTACGGGATTTCTCTATGTGACCGTAGGAATCCTGTTAGTGACCATTTGTTAATCAGCGGGTGATTGTGCTGATCACAAAACTCCGTCACAACCCAGCTGCCATCCCTAAACTTGATCATCATTCGAGCTTGGCAGTTACTTCTTGTGTTTGTACTCCTATTCCTCTCCGGCACAGCAGGCTTAGGATTTTGAGTGTATTCATGTTCTTTTTTCTGGTGACCTGCTTTATGACAAACAAGTGCTGACCTTATGTACCCTCCAGTTACTTCTGACTTCTTCCTGTAGTTGTACCTAATGCCAAATCCCTTCCTGCGCGCATACATCTTGTAGTGCCTTTCAACTTCCTCCAATGTATCAAACCTCATGTGTGTAGTTGGCGGCTACGGTGTAGAAATGACTTCTGGGATGCCATCATTACCACTGTTTTGTTCTGCCGGAGGTGTGTGAGCAGTACTTGACTGTTCTAGACTCATGTCAGGGCCAGTAATTCCAAGCGAACCACCCCTAGGAAGTGTTTCTTCATTGTTTGCACCAAAAAGTATCATATCTGCATATTTTTTTCACATTAGTATGAAGCACAATAGAATTCTAATGTAGAAAGCTAATTTTGGTAAAACAATCTGGTAGTTCTGCATGCATAACCTGGTAATCAGTGCATAAACAATCTGGTAATTCTGGTAGTTCTACATGTACAAAGCTAATTTTGGTAGTTATGCATGTATAACCTGGTAATCAGTGCATAAACAATCTGGCATTTCTGTTTTTTTCTAGATTTTTGTGTGAATAACCTGCTAATCATTTCATAAGTAATCTGGCAGTTTTTGATTTTCCATCTCTGTTTTTAATAACATGGTAATCATTTCATAAATAATCTGGAAGTTCTGCATGTATAACCTGGCAATCATTTTGATAAATATTCTGGCAGTTTTTGAATTTCTATCTCTGTTTTTAATAACCTGGTAATCATTTCATAAATAATCTGACAGTTCTGCATGTATAACCTGGCAATCATTTGATAAATAATCTGTCAGTTTTCATTTTGTTTATGAGTTTTTACTATTCTATGTCAACCACATATATACCTTCATTATTCAGTGCTCCAGTCGATGACACATCACCATTAGACCCATCCATCGCTAACATTTGATCTATATCCATGGTTTTTCTTCTATGTAACCTGCAAAGTCAATTGTTTTTGAATTTGGTCAAATTCATCATGCTTACTCTTTTTCCAATGTAGGAAAGACAAATGAAATTTCAACATGCATGCAACATTTAAGTAGATACAAGGTTGAAGTTGATCATTCACATGGAAGCATATGCAATTTTCTATGTGCAAGGATCAAGTTACCAGATTCAAAATGTTGGTTACCGCACAAGCATGGGAATATTTCTTTCATGATATCCCTAGGATCTATTTGGATACATGTTATCCTTATTTATTTTGTAGTTTGTTAAACTACTATTAGTACCCTCTTTATTGGACATGTATCTTGTTTGTTTGCTCATATATTACCTATTCTATGTGCTTATATGAAAACTTTTGTGAGAGAATCCATCTTCATATTTTTCTACCTGTTCTTGTTCTATGTGTGTTTTTTGCAATAGAGGTGAAATTTATGGAATTAAGGAATAGAGGGGATGGGGGAGAAGGGACGGGGGGAGAGGGGATGAAACCTATTCTTTTAATCCATTAGTTTTTCTGGAGGCAGAGGAATTTTTTTGCTCCTCCATGGCTTCAGATCTGGTTCTATTTTCTTAAGGGAGAAGAAGGTGGGAGGTGGCCGATGGGAGTGGTTGCAAAGGACAATGCAAAGGACAAGAGATGTGGGAGAGGGGATGGGTTTTCGTGGTTGGCAGTGTGGGTTGGCAGTACAACTGTCCTAGGCTGTCCTAGGCCCAGGCGTCAGCTGTCCTAGGGAGGCCCAGATGCTGTGCATGTCGGGAGGCGTCAGCTGGGGAGGATTTTTTCGCACGCCTGTTTTTCTCGTGATCTGACAACCGCTGCTCGGGATGGGAGTTGTGCGGCGCCGCGCGTTAGCACTGTCCTTGAAAGAAAGAAGTCCAGATCATCCCACAAGTATTAGGTTCCGGTCGATAGCCCCCTCTATGTATGAACTGGGGACGTCGGTCAAAGTGTCCAACGGACCTTTTAAAACAAAATAGTGTATTGCCCCTTTTGAAAGAAAGAAGTCCAGATCACCCCACAAGTATTAGGTACCGGTTGATAGCTCCCTCTATGTATGGACTGGGGCATTTAACCCCCAAGATTCCAATACCAGACAAATTACCCCTATAGAGGTGATTATCAGTTTTCTGAGTAGTTTAGGCCATGTTGGACTCCAGGTGGCGACACACTGGTTGGTCGAGACGCACCAGGTTGAACACGACCATCTCCATAGAAGCTTCCTACTGCTTGTGCCCAGCATCATCCTACTTCTCCCCATCGGCTTCATCATCTCTAGCTGCATCCCGCTGCACCTGACTAGCTTCATCTTGCACGCTGCATCTGCAACAACAAAGTAGGCGAGGCCTTGCTCACCGCCCGCTGTTGTGAGAGGCCCTGGGCATCGTCAGCACCAGGCGAGGGAGGCGCGTCGATCCTGCCCTGCCCAGGGGAGCAGGCATGGGAGCCCGTGAGAGCCTAGCTGGCATGCGCGAGGGCTTGGTCGCCACGACCACGATGGTGAATCGGGCCGCCGACCCGTCTTATCCCCTCATAGCGCGATGAGCTCGTAGCGCTGGGTACGGCTCTACCCGGCCGCCTTGACCATCATAGTCACGGTCGTCGTATCCGTCCTTGTTGTGACCAGCGTCGTGAGCGCCGTGCGTCTCAAACCATCAGCCGTGTCCCGGCTCCTCGCTCACGTCAAGCTCCTGCTGACATGGATATACCGTACAGGTGAATAATGTTGGTATACCCGGTCCAGCCCAAGGAAGGCACATGTGAAGACCTTTAGCCTAGGAATATTTCGGGTCGTCCAAGCCCATGGCGAGTTTGACTCCTTGGAGGACACGTCTAGCTATAAATAGAATTTCAAAGGGTTCAACCCTAATCTGTACCGATCGGCCTATCCGTGGGACCTGGCCTATCTATATAAAGGCCAGGAGGGCACGACGAGAAGGACGAACTCACCTCATACACACACCTCACGCCAGATCGCATCTGCGCACCCCTGTAACCTTCGGTTTCGCCGTAATCAAGAACATACAAGCATGAGTAGGGTTTTCCCTCCGGGGTCCTAAACCTGGGTAAATATCGTGTCCCCGTGTTGCTTGCCTGTTAACCGTTTCGCGACTTCCAACATCCCCATCTTCTCCAAAACCCAAGTCCATAACAATTGGTATTGACGGGTCGAACCCTCGTCACCTGCTACACCGTTGCACAGCCGCGATGGCGGCGCTCGATGCTGGTATCCCAGTAGAGGTCGTTCGCCATTTCTCCAAGATACTCGAGGCACACTGAGGCGTCCTTCCACACACATTCGCGGCCGCATGCCTCATTGGCCAAGCCTCTGCATTCTAGGATGGCGTCATCATCGTAAGATGATTGCCCGCATCTATGGACTTCGCGGCCGCGTCGCTATTGGCGAGGCGTGCATTGCAGCATCGATTACTATGCACTACTGGGTGTGCATCACGGGTGCACACGCTCTGAGCTGGAACGCGCACACTTGCTCCTATCGCTGAAACTCAAGCCTGACCGTGCCATGGTGTTCGGCAACCGGATAGAGCTGGTAGACGTGAACCATGACCTAGAGGCTGTGCGCGACCAACCCCATATGTCCAATCTGGTATTGTATAGGATGCTGCAGAAGGGGTACTCTTTCATCATGTCCACATGAGGAAGCTTCCGATAGACATAGGGCGAGGTAAGAAGCGGCGTTGTCCAAGCAGCAAAACGCAGCACCTATGCTGCCAGATAATCCTCCTACTGAGATGGACAGAGCTTCTTATGGATGGGTTCCAGCCATGCTAGAGACAGTGACGTGGGCAGGTGCCAATGTGTCCTAAACCACTGTCTAGGGTGGATAAAACCGGTCTCAATACTGCCATTAGCGCCTAGGGAGTTAATTTGTCTGGTATTGCAAACTTAGGAGGGTTAAGTGGCCCATTTCATAGTTAGGGGGGAGGGGGGGGTTATCGACCGAAACCCAATACAACCACACCGAGCAATCCCCACCCACACAACGACACCCGAAAACCCCCTCCTGCACTCCTCCATCAATTCGCCACCACAGCTGATGACCCACAAGTATAGGGGGTGTATCACAGTACATTGATAAATAGGAGTGCCGATCCCAACGATGAGTAGAAGGTGTTGACAAGTGGTATGGAGCGGGAAATCTCTGTGAATACTTAGCAAACGGTTTTTTAGTGGTTTTCTGATAAAGCAACAAAACAAAGTGCAAGTAATAAAGATAATGAACAACTGCAGCTGATGCGTCGGAAACATATCTATAATTTTTGATGTTCCATGCTTGTTTAGTATCAACTTTGCTTTGCTTTTTCTACACTTTGAGGTGTTTTTATATATTTTCTGGAACTAATCTATTAACAAGTTTCCACAGTGCCAGTTGCCTGTTTTCTTATGTTTTTGGTTCCAAAAAGGCAGAAAATCTATATTCTCGGAATTGGACGGGACAAAAGCCAAAGTCAATATTTTACCGTGGGCGACATGAATCTAAAGACGAGACGGAGAGGCGAACCAGGGCGGCCAGACCCCCCTAGGCGCGGCCAGGGAGGGCCCGCGCCTAGGCAGGATGTGGGGCCCCTGGTCGCCTCCCAGCCTCGCCTCTTCGCCTATAAGAAGCCCCCAATGCAGAAACCCTAGGAACCCGATCAAACTCCACGAAAACGTCTGTAGCCGCCTACACCATCGTCCCTAGATCAGGGGGGGTCTAAAGTTCTTCCCGGCACCCTGCCGGGGGGGGGGGGGAGATCATCCCGGAGGCCTTCTTCTCCGGTATGATGCGTGATAAGTTCCACCTTGGAATATGGGTCCATGTAGTAGCTAGATGGTTGTATCTCCTCCTTGTGCTTTCATGTATAGATCTTGTGAGCTCCGTTCATGATCAAGATCTAATCTATTTGTAATCATGAATGTTGTGTTTGCGGGGATCCGATGGATATTGAGATTACTATGTCAGATTGATTAATGGTTTTGTCTTTGTGATTCTATCATGTCTGTTTTGTTTGTGATGTTGCATGCTCTCTGTTGTTAGTAGCTATCTTGGCCAAGTAGTTGCTAGTGACTCTAAGAAGAGGTATTTATGCTCGATAGTGGGTTCATGCCTCTACTTTTCAAGGGAAGTGACAGAAATCTCTTCGATGGTATATGTGCTGTTGCTACTAGGGACAAAACAACGGTCTCTTGTTCATGGAACAAGTGGATTGTTTAGCTTACACACTTTGCTTAAAGCAGTTGTCTGTTGCTTGCAACTTAATACTGGAGGGGGTTCGGATGATAACCTGAAGGTGGACTTCTAGTCATAGATGCACTTGGATGGCGGTCTATGTATATTGTTGTATTTCCCAATCGAATCTCATAGGATCTTTTTGTCTGGTATCGCATTGTTATGCCTTACTCAGTTCTTGTCAATTACCCTGCTGTAATTTGTTTACCCATCATGCCATGTTGCTTATCTAAGGAGAGAACCTCTAGTGAACTATGGACCCCGGTCCAATCTTTACCATTGATACATCTTCCACTGTTATTTGTTTACTTGCTGCAAACCATTACCTTCCACACCATACGTTTAATCTTTTGTTACAGCAAACCAGTGAGCTTGACAACCTCACTGATTCGTTGGGGCAAAGTCTTGAGTTTGTCATGTGCAGGTTTCCACATTGCTTGCAACACCTTTGAGACGTTTCCTTCCTCCTACTGGTTCGATAACCTCGGTTTCTTACCAAGGGAACACTTGCTGTTGTGCTCATCACACCTTCCTCTTGGGGTTTCCAACGAAGCGTCCACGACAGTGCTGGGTGTCATCAGCAGCAAGTGGACCAATCCTTTCTTAGCAAAGGACAAGCCGGTGGAAAAACTTATAAGGACCAAACGTTCTCGAGGACACATGGGAATTCTGTCAAGTGATTTTGCTTCAAATAGTTGAGTACTCTTCTTTGGTGTTGTAAGTGTTGTGTGGGTGAACCTGTGCTAACATACCGACCTTACTTGGACTAATACATACTTGTGATTAAACCCCCTGCAAGCATCCGAAACTACAGGAAAGTAATTAAGATATAAATATAACCACAGCCTTAAACTCTGAGATTGTACACTCCCTTGTGCAAAGGTGTCCTAACGGGGTTTCAGGTTTCCGTCACTCCGACAACCCCACAATTAGTAGCCAAATATACAATGCATTCCCCTAGGCCCATAAATGGTGAAGTATCATGTAGTTGACGTTCCCCATGACACCACTAGAAGAATAGCACCACAACTTAAATACTAAACCATTGAATAATAACTCAACACAAATCCACTACTAACAACAAGACTTCTCCCATGTCCTCAAGAACTAAACAAACTAATCACGAGACATCATATGGATCAAGATCAAAGATGATATGGTAATGGATAACAATCTGAACATAAACAATAATCCAATGGTTCCACTCACAAGCATCAACTACAATAGTAATTAATAGCGGGAAAGTTTCCCCTAGAACTATGCGAGTATTCAACACGATTGTTATAGAGGGATGGAGTAATGATGATGGTGCTGGTGGAGATGATGGTGTGGATGATGATGATGATCCCGATGAAGTCTAGCTTGACGATGGTGTTGATGGCGACGATCTTCCCTTTTCAGGAAGGAATTTCCCCGCAGAAATCTATCTGCCGGAGAGATCTTTCTCTCTCTCGGTGTTTTCCGCCCCGTAGAGGCGACGGAAATCTTTCTATGGTTGCTCTTTGGTATTAGGGTTCCGAGAGGAAGTTATAGGCGAGAGGGCGGAGTCGGAGGCCGGCCAGGTGGGCCACACCTGCCCTAGGCGCGACCTAGGGGGACTCGCGCCTAGGGGTGTGTGGGCCCCCTGTGGCCCAGCTACGCCTCCCCTTCTGACTTCCTTCATCTTTTGGGAAAATATAATTTTCCAATATTTTTCTGGTATTTTTCTGATCTTCGCGAAATTACATCAAAACACCTCTTTTTCCATCAGAATCCTGACTCCGGCAGTTCATCCTCCAAGAATCATCCAACATGCAGAAACGGAGGAAAAGACATAAGTAACACCTCATAATAAGACATATATCAATGAATAGAGGCAAATTATGATATAGAATGGTGATGCAAATTGGACGTATCAACTCCCCCCAAACTTAGACCTTCGCTTGTCCCCAAGCGAAAACTGAGCTCAGTAAACATGTCCACATCTTTATGGAGTGAAGTGTCGATAAAATAATACGGACAAGAAGCATCACACTTACCATTACACAACTCATAGAAGAAAGCAACTCACCATTATATAACTTAGCTTGCAACAAGTACATGAGCCACAATAGAGATGCATAAAGATAAGTCATAATTGTAATTGACAAACTTTGTTCTTGGTCAGAGAACACCTGACAAACAGTTTCACAAAAAGCTTTTTGTAGAAGTCTTCAAAAGAGGAGCACTCTTCGCTCAAAAAGTTTTTTCACAATGAAGGCGTTCAAAGTAATAGATAAGAGTTTTGTGCAAACAAGGAAGATAAAGAACATGATTGAATAAATCACCATATGAATCCTTGAAACACAATAACTCAAATGCTTGCTGGAGATAGAGAGGAAGTAGGTTTACTGACTCAACTTGGAAATAGGGGAAAGGTCCCTTCATAGAGGGAAGCAGGGATTACAAGTCATAAAGAGCTTCCAAAAGATTATGGTACTTACTAGCTTTGAGCCCTCATTGCCCCTATCATAGGCATCTTGAGATGATTAAAGTTAAAGTGAACAAGGATGGAGTATATGCTTGACGAAATATAAGTTGGCAATCTCATGTACCTTGAATATGAGGGCCACACCTCATGCTACTCAACTTTAGTTACCGGTAAGTTCTTGTCATTGTAAGTACATGCGTATCATAGAGAACCGCCAACGAGGTACCCCTTGCACATGGTACAGGAGCTATCCCATAACCAAAATGATAAGGCAAGTAGATAGTGAGCATCTCAGCGATCTTTTTATTTACTACGTGCATAGCTTTTTATTGAGGATGCTTCATAGATAGCTCACTATAGTGATGCTGCAAGTTTCCACCATGATTAGGCATGGCTTAGGCTAGCGGCCCAGGCGTTTATCTAACACAAAATACATAACTCCATGGACTCACAAGCTCCCTTTTTATTTTACACCGGTGACATCCACAGATAAAAGAGCACGATATCAACTGTGTACAAAGTACAAGTGCAATGTTGAAAACGTTCCCCATGGCAGCATGGTTATGCTAATTCCAACGTATAGGTGCAAGCATATACAACTTCGAGGAGACAATGATTCAAGTCTATTAGGGGCAAGAAAATAAGGTGTTCCATCAAGTTCGTGAGAGCTTTACTAACTAGTTTTCACATAACAAAATACTTTTTAATTCGAAAGATAGATGAAGCTTGAGAAATTGCTTGGAATAGCAATAATACTAATAGGTAGATATGGTGGATACAAATGGCATAGGTTTGGTTCAAAGGGATTGGAAACATGAGAAGCATGCCTTCTCAAAACAGGTTTTTGGCTAGCAAGGCTGGGTAGCAAGCAAGAGAGTTGAAGGAAACAAACAAACATACAAGAATAAATCCAAACATGCAATCTTCCTTGAAGACACAAAAGATCTTAAAAAAAGAATACTAAGCTTATGAGCCAATCAAGAAAGAAAACAGATGATACAAAATACCTGTAAGCTTTTTCTCTTTTCCTTTCAAACCTCAAAAAGTGTTGTTACTGACTAGAGATCGGTTTGCCAAAACCAATTTAGATTTACTTGATGCTCCCAAAGTGATGCCAATACTGATCAACAAGATCCATCATATAATAGAGATTGTAAACTAAAATAAGAAGTGCAAAAAGTAAAAGATGAGACTTCTCATTAATATTCAATAAAGGCACTCACACCAGGGGTGTAGCACCCCGGGTAAAACCACTACTAGAAAACCGCTGTTGTTTTTATTTTTGCATCATCATGATACCATCATGCATCTTTTAACCTAAAAACTAGTTCTCAAAAAAAAAACCTATATGTTTTCTATTTACCTCCCTCTTTATTTCAACTGCAAAATCCGGTCTGTCCGAATATTTTTTTTGTCTAAATAATCACAAAAATATTTTACAACTAAATATATAATAAAACTATTTTTGTGGGAAGGCAGCCCAGTCGGCCAGGCCCAAAGGCCCAGTCAACAGGCCACCTATAACCCACTAAACTAAACCCTAGACTCTTTCAAACCCTAACCCTGATCCTCCCTATCTCATCCCACCCCGCCGCCACCACCTACTGCTACCCACCATGGAGCCAAACACACACACGCACTCAGACTTGTTCGCAACCGCACACGGTGGTGCACCAACACAACATGCGCCCACCACTCAGGACCCAAACCCACACACACCCAATGCACCCTGCCCCACCGACCAGGCCCGCCCCGCTCCTCCCCCCCCTCACTTCCGCCTGGCCCCACCCGGAACCAAACCCCCGACCCCACCACTCTCTCTCGTGACCCCTTCTCCCCTTGCTCGTCTCTCCCCGTCGCCAATCCCCGCCGCCACCAGCAATCCTGCGAGCGGCCGCGCTAGCCGCGTCGCCCTCCTCCTGACCGTCCCCGTCTTCCTCCCCGCAAGCGGCCGCCGCCGTGTGCCTATCCCCTACCGCAAACTCCCCGGTTCCTTGCGCTGCCGTGCCCGTTGTCGTCTTCCTCCACGGGCCTATCGCCTTCGGCCACGACCACGTCCGCCATCGTCGGCCTTCCCTCGTCGTGTGTCCGTCCCCGAGCCCGAGCTCCTCGCCGACCACATCCTCCGGCCGTCCCGCAGGCCTCCTCTAACCACCGCGCTGCCGGTCGCCTCCTCGAGAACCCACCTCCCCGTGCTCGCCTCTGTGCCTGCTGCCTCTACAGCACCGTGCCCAGCACCACCGCCTTCCCGCGGGCCCCGACGCCTCCACCCGGTCCTACTCCTCGCCGCGGGACGTGGAGCCGTTCCCCTGCTTCCCCCCGTCCTCAGCCTCCTCCGCTCCTTCCCGCCAGCGAGCTGCTGCCGGCGCCCCTCGTCTCGCAGTTCCTATGGCCGCCGTCCTCATCCTGCTGTGCCGCCTCCCTCCGGCACCGCGGCGACCTCGCCCTCTGCCACCACTCGCCTTGTCCTCGACGCGAGGCCAACCCTCCTCCAGTCTGCGAGCGGCACCGTCGTTGGTCTGTGTCGTCGGGCTTCCTACCTCGTCGAGCCATGCCTCTGGTTAAGCCACGCGGGATACCCCTGTTTCTCTGTAGCACGCAATGGTTCTCTGCCTTGTTTTGTTCTGGTCAGTAGAAGCTGATTGTAGATGGAATATGGTAGTTGGAGACTACATAATCAAGTTCTACACCGACATTAAAGCCAAGACAAGGTCTCTGTTACCTATCCGACGACGATGCACTGAGATGTACCGCAACCCCCACAAGGATATCGTGCCGCCGCCAAGGCCTTCTTCCTGGAATCGTCATGACCGTCAACATGGAACCATCTACCAAGATCTCCGAAGACCGATCCCCCGAACCCTCGGAACTCCAAGATCGTCATTCGATGTGTGACCCCTATCCGAGACCCCTCATATTTTTATAATATATGATGTTGATCTTGTTGCATATTAAATGAACATGTTTACATACATATTGTGGGTGTTTGGGGGTATCTAGATGATTCACCTAAATTAAATATAGAGACCATATGCGGGCGAATCTAGTCCAATATTGGTCCCATTTAAATTTGTGTAGCGAACCGGTGAAATATTTTTCCTTGATAAGATAACATTTAAATTGCGGGTATCTAAACAACATGAACCATCTAACTAATTGTCTGGACCCCGGTTCCGCTTAATATTGTCTAGTTGCATCACATCCTTGCCATGTCACGCCTCATACATGCATCATGCCGATTTTCTGTCGTAGTATTAAATATTGCATCCGGTGTTTCTGCTAGTGCTTTGCTTCTTCACGGATTAGGCCGTTGAGTTGATGCGAGTGTCGACACGATCTTCTGATGAACCCTTCAGCAATGTTTTTCAGGCGAGCATTCTCCCCTTTTTACCTATTTTACATTTCTAGTCTTTATTTCGTCCTGTTGATCTATTGCTATCTGTGTTGCGATGCTCTAGTTTTCGTACCCGTGATATCCCTTGCAGCCTTATATTGCCTTGGACACATCCTATTACCTATTGTTTGGTAGATAGTTGGACTTGCGTGTCGTAGTCGCTTGCTAAAGTGTTGTTGTGTGCCGTCAAGTACCACAGTTGTTGGAAGACTGCCATATGCTTTATGTTGGAGATGTTCATGAATTTAATTACTATTTAATAACTAAAATTGAAGTAGGTAAATAATGCAGAGGCACAGGTGGGCAATAGATGTTATTTGGTTTTTAACTATCCACTTGTGTCCCGTAGGACCCCGAGTACTTGGTACCTGTTCTTTGAATATTCACACTATCCGCATGTGGGACCATGAATCCCCCTAGCCAGCGCTTGAGTCATATATTATTTCTTGGGGCCACAAAGTAGTTTGGGGCTTTATTACTATCATGTACTTATGCCATGTTTTACTGCTTTATTTACGATTGCGCGTGGAGCGCCTATACTGTTTTGGATCGCGGCACGATTACGCGGTATCGACAAGCCTAGTCACACTTTTGGGTTCCCAGTTGTTTACCGCCGTTCTCGCAAACCTCTGGGTCCGTCTCGGAGCCGGCCAACTTCGTAGCGGGTAGCTTGGTGGGGTGGCCCCCTGAAATTTATATGAATCTTGCAATTGCTCTGTCGTGATGCCTCGTTGGGTTTTCATTTGGTTTTCCCGAGGTTGATCGTGCGTGTGTTGCTATTTGTGCCCCCCTGCAGGGTAAAACTTTCTGAAAGCCGTGTCCGCAGTTATGGACGACTTGGAGCACAGTATCTCGATCATAGACAACTATAACTAAAGTAGTGCTATAAATTTGACTTTATAATGACTAGTAATCAGCTTTACTATAATGGAATGGCTAAATAAAAGTGCCAACAACTGCTGGTTTTGGATTGTCACCTGTTACCATTGTATCTGACTAGAAAGTATTGCAACTACAATGGAATGGCTAAATAAAAGTACCAACAACTGCTGGGTTTTGGGATGCCTCATGCTATATGTATCTGACTAGTAAGTACCACAACTACAACGGAATGGTTAACTAAAACTGCCCACTTCTTATTATACTAGGATGACTCTTGCTATCTATACCTGACTAGTAATTGCTGTAACGATAACTGAATAAATAAAACTGACAACTGTGTGAGTTCCTCGGTTTGACTTCCTCGTTTGGTCTCGAGGGGGAAATACCAGGATGGGTATGCTTGGTGATAGTTTCAGGTTGGTACCGAGTAGGTCTTTCTTACCCCTATCTGATAGCCGCCAGTTGTATTGAGTCTCTATAGGTTGCTTAGTGCATGCTGCGCTGCCGCTTCAGTCCACCATACCTATGTAGGCGAGGACCGCTGAATTCTAGTCTTGCCGTGTACTGGCCTTAGTACTGACCGCTCTCTTTCTTTCCTTTGCCCTTTGTCGGCACCCCTCCTGTTTAAGCAGGTTTTGAGATCGACGTCGTTAGCAGGGTTACCCTTCCGGCTTGGCCTCGGCAGGGTTATGGACGCCATTGGTTATTCTTCAGGGCTCTTAGCCCCATTTGCATCTTGTCCGTAGTTGGATGTTGTATCGTTTTCAAGGTGATTTGGATCTTTGTATTGTAAATCTGTATTCTTGACTCATGGAGTCGTGGTTGTATATATGTTCTGTGGGTTCCATCGTGGACTATTGTGTAATGATATTACTTCGTTTTGCACCCGCACGCAAGTGCCTGGTGGGCACCTTTGAATCGTTTCTATGCGGGTTTGGCAGGAATCGCTAAAACTTGCATAGGGTCAATTCTGAGGGTGTTATAGAGTGGTATCAGAGCTCAGCAGTTATGATACGCCACTGGTCTAGCCCGTAGGATAACCTAGCTAACGGACGTTGTAGAGTGTCAAAACTAGTTTGGAAAATCGGTTGGATAGATCTGATTAGGTCTGCTTTTACTCCTTACCCCCTGCTATTCTCTTCTTACCTCTGCGTGTTTTGAATCTGTTTTCTTACCTTTTCTTCGAGTCCAGGAATTCTCGTGGTTGGGTTTCTATCGTACCTTCAGGGTTTTTCTTCCGTCCTCTTGTAACGGTGCCTCGACAACTGGACTTCATGCTATATGATGAATCTATCATCTATTGTACCTTCCAGTGGACCGAAAAGTCATTAAATTTTTTCTTTGTATCTTCCGATGTTCCCAACACGACGACGTCATCATCTACATTAGATCTGATGAATAGTCCGCATCAATCCTTTGTTTCCAAACGCTGTCTGGCAATATCTTCAGTCTAAATTCGGAGGGTTGGTTGCATAATCCGTCTGTTCATGTACAGAGTAATGCTTTGAGTGCGCGATGGTGTCGCGACCATACCACTACTCTTATCATTCGCTTTTGTATAGGGAATAGCGGATGGATGCAATTTTACTCTTTCCATGGAAGTGAGAGGTGGCCTTATCTTTGGATACCTCTACCTTCGTCTTTGTTTCTCTGGAGTGTTCTCTCGACGAACGAGAACAACGAGCCCTTGTTGGTGGTGTCGCCGATTTCAAGATTAAGAAGGAACCCTTGTTAGTGGTGTCGCGAGGATCTACACAAAGCGAGAAGATTCATATCATCGGCCTTCTTCCCCGTATCATGAGGCGGATCTCGAGGGCGAGATCCATCGTTAGTGGTGTCGAATTGTAGCTCCCCGGGTAAAACCACTACTAGAAAATCGCTGTTGTTTTTATTTTTGCATCATCATGATACCATCATGCATCTTTTAACCTAAAAACCAGTTCTCCAAAAAAAATCCTATATGTTTTCTATTTACCTCCCTCTTTATTTCAACTGCAAAATCCGGTCTGTCCGAATATTTTGTTTTGTCTAAATAATCACAAAAATATTTTACAACTAAATATATAATAAAAACTATTTTTGTGGGAAGGCAGCCCAGTCGGCCAGGCCCAAAGGCCCAGCCAACA
The DNA here is from genome assembly GCA_910589765.1 of Avena atlantica. Taxonomy (NCBI): domain Eukaryota; kingdom Viridiplantae; phylum Streptophyta; class Magnoliopsida; order Poales; family Poaceae; genus Avena; species Avena atlantica. The sequence continues at coordinate 469,824,314 of OU342733.1, forward strand.
GGCCACCTATAACCCACTAAACTAAACCCTAGACTCTTTCAAACCCTAACCCTGATCGTCCCTATCTCATCCCACCCCGCCGCCACCACCTACTGCTACCCACCATGGAGCCAAACACACACACGCACTCAGACTTGTTCGCAACCGCACACGGTGGTGCACCAACACAACATGCGCCCACCACCCACGACCCAAACCCACACACACCCAACGCACCCTGCCCCACCGACCAGGCCTGCCCCGCTCCTCCCTCCCCTCGCTTCTGCCTGGCCCCACCCGGAACCAAACCCCGACCCCACCACTCTCTCTCTCGTGACCCCTTCTCCCCTTGCTCGTCTCTCCCCGCCGCCACCAGTAATCCTGCGAGCGGCCGCGCTAGCCACGTCGCCCTCCTCCTGACCGTCCCCGTCTTCCTCCCCGCAAGCGGCCGCCGCCGTGTGCCTATCCCCCACCGCAAACTCCCCGGTTCCCTGCGCTTCCGTGCCCGTCGTCGTCTTCCTCCACGGGCCTGTCGCCTTCGGCCACGACCACGTCCGCCATCGTCGGCCTTCCCTCGTCGTGTGTCTGTCCCCGAGCCCGAGCTCCTCGCCGACCACATCCTCCGGCCGTCCCGCAGGCCTCCTCTAACCACCGCGCCGCCGGTCGCCTCCTCGAGAACCCACCTCCCCGTGCTTGCCTCTGTGCCTGATGCCTCTGCAGCACCGTGCCCAGCACCACCGCCTTCCCGCGGGCCCCGACGCCTCCACCCGGTCCTCCTCCTCGCCGCGGGACGTGGAGCCGTTCCCCTGCTTTCCCCTGCTTTCCCCCCGTCCTCGGCCTCCTCCGCTCCTTCCCGCCAGCGAGCTGCTGCCGGCGCCCCTCGCCTCGCAGTTCCTACGGCCGCCGTCCTCGTCCTGCTGTGCCGCCTCCCTCCGGAGCCGCGGCGACCTCGTCCTCTGCCACCACTTGCCTCGTCCTCGACGCGAGGCCAGCCCTCCTCCAGTCCGCGAGCGCAACCGTCGTTGGTCTGTGTCGTCGGGCTTCCTACCTCGTCGAGCCATGCCTCTGGTTAAGCCACGCGGGATACCCCCTGTTTCTCTATAGCACGCAATGGTTCTCTGCCTTGTTTTGTTCTGGTCAGCAGAAGCTGATTGTAGATGGAATATGGTAGTTGGAGACTACATAATCAATTTCTACACCGACATTAAAGCCAAGACAAGGTCTCTGTTACCTATCCGACGACGATGCACTGAGATGTACCGCAACCCCCACAAGGATATCGTGCGGCCGCCAAGGCCTTCTTCCTGGAATCGTCATGACCGTCGACATGGAACCATCTACCAAGATCTCCGAAGACCGATCCCCCGAACCCTCGGAACCCCAAGATCGTCATTCGATGTGTGACCCCTATCCGAGACCCCTCATATTTTTATAATATATGATGTTGATCTTGTTGCATATTGAATGAACATGTTTGCATACATATTGTGGGTGTTTGGGGGTATCTAGATGATTCACCTAAATTAAATATAGAGACCATACGCGGGCGAATCTAGTCCAATATTGGTCCCATTTAAATTTGTGTAGCGAACCGGTGAAATATTTTTCCTTGATAAGATAACATTTAAATTGCGGGTATCTAAACAACATGAACCATTTAACTAATTGTCGGGACCCCGGTTCCGCTTAATATTGTTTAGTTGCATCACATCCTTGCCATGTCACGCCTCATACATGCATCATGCCGATTTTCTATCGTAGTATTAAATATTGCATCCGGTGTTTCTGCTAGTGCTTTGCTTCTTCACGGATTAGGCCATTGAGTTGATGCGAGTGTCGACCCGATCTTCGGATGAACCATTCAACAATGTTTTTCAGGCGAGCATTCTCCCCCTTTCTACCTATTTTACATTTCTAGTCTTTATTTCTTCCTGTTGATCTATTGCTATCTGTGTTGCGATGCTCTAGTTTTCGTACCCGTGATATCCCTTGCAGCCTTATATTGCCTTGGACACATCCTATTACCTATTGTTTGGTAGATAGTTGGACTTGCGTATCGTAGTCCTTGCTCAAGTGCTGTTGTGTGCCGTTAAGTACCATAGTTGTTGGAAGACTGCCATATGCTTTATGTTGGAGATGTTCATGAATTTAATTACTATTTAATAACTAAAATTGAAGTAGGTAAATAATGCAGAGGCACAGGTGGGCAATAGATGTTATTTGGTTTTTAACCGTCCACTTGTGTCCCGTAGGACCCCGAGTACTTGATACCCGTTCTTTGAATATTCGCACTATCCGCATGTGGGACCATGAATCCCCCTAGTCAGCACTTGAGTCATATATTATTTCTTGGGGCCACAAAGTAGTTTGGGGCTTTATTACTATCCTGTACTTATGCCATGTTTTACTGATTTATTTAAGATTGCGCGTGGAGCGCCTGTCCTGTTTTGGATCGCGACACGATTACGCGGTATCGACAAGCCTAGTCACACTTTTGGGTTCCCAGTTGTTTACCGCCGTTCTCGCAAACCTCTGGGTCCGTCTCGGAGCCGGCCAACTTCGTAGCGGGTAGCTTGGTGGGGTGGCCCCCTGAAATTTATATGAATCTTGCAATTGCTCTGTCGTGATGCCTCGTTGGGTTTTCATTTGGTTTTTCCCGAGGTTGATCGTGCGTGTGTTGCTATTTGTGCCCCCCTGCAGGGTAAAACTTTTTGAAAGCCGTGTCCGCGGTTATGGACGACTTGGAGCACAGTATCTCGATCATAGACAACTATAACTAAAGTAGTGCTATAAATTTGACTTTATAATGACTAGTAATCAGCTTTACTATAATGGAATGGCTAAATAAAAGTGCCAACAACTGCTGGTTTTGGATTGTCACCTGTTACCATTGTATCTGACTAGTAAGTATTGCAACCACAATGGAATGGCTAAATAAAAGTACCAACAACTACTGGGTTTTGGGATGCCTCATGCTATATGTATCTGACTAGTAAGTACCACAACTACAACGGAATGGTTAACTAAAACTGCCCACTTCTTATTATACTAGGATGACTCTTGCTATCTATACCTGACTAGTAATTGCTGTAACGATAACTGAATAAATAAAACTGCCAACTGTGTGAGTTCCTCGGTTTGACTTCCTCGTTTGGTCTCGAGGGGGAAATACCAGGATAGGTATGCTTGGTGATAGTTTCAGGTTGGTACCGAGTAGGTCTTTCTTACCCCTATCTGATAGCCGCCAGTTGTATTGAGTCTCTATAGGTTGCTTAGTGCATGCTGCGTTGCCGCTTCAGTCCACCATACCTATGTAGGCGAGGACCGCCGAATTCTAGTCTCGCCGTGTACTGGCCTCAGTACTGACCGCTCTCTTTCTTTCCTTTGCCCTTTGTCGGCACCCCTTTTGTTTAAGCAGGTTTTGAGATCGACGTCGTTAGTAGGGTTACCCTTCCGGCTTGGACTGGGCAGGGTTATGGACGCCATTGGTTATTCTTAAGGGCTCTTAGCCCCATTTGCATCTTGTCCGTAGTCGGACGTTGTATCGTTTTCAAGGTGATTTGGATCTTTGTATTGTAAATCTGTATTCTTGACTCATGGAGTCGTGGTTGTATATATGTTCTGTGGGTTCCATCGTGGACTATTGTGTAATGATATTACTTCGTTTTCCACCCGCACACAAGTGCCTGGTGGGCACCTTTGAATCGTTTCTATGCGGGTTTGGCAGGAATCGCTAAAAATTGCATAGGGTCGATTCTGAGGGTGTTATAGAGTGGTATCAGAGCTCAGCTGTTACGATACCCCACTGGTCCAGCCCGTAGGATAACCTAGCTAACGGACGTTGTAGAGTGTCAAAACTATTTGGGAAAATCGGTTGGATAGATCTGATTAGGTCTGCTTTTACTCCTTAGCCCCTGCTATTCTCTTCTTACCTCTGCGTGTTTTGAATCTGTTTTCTTACCTTTTCTTCGAGTCCAAGAATTCTCGTGGCGCACCTAGGAAAAGGGCTGTTCGTGGCGCACCTGATACCGCGGCACTCCCCCAAGCTTGGAACAAGCCAATGGGATGCCAAACCTAATGACGAATTACTCCTTCGGTGGTGGTGGTGTTCTCTTGATAAGCTCTTCAATAAGTTTCTTCAAATCCTCAAACTCGGAAATCAGAGTACGAATCAACTCCGAGTTTTGCTCAATGTGGTTCATGATCATGTTGGACCGAGAATCCCAGTCCTTGTTATTGTTTCCCCACTCTTCCTTCTTAGCATGTTCCTTCCCTGCATGGTTAGAATGAGGCATATCCCAAACCGAGGGCAAGTTCCCTTGGGGCACCTATTGGTATTGTTGCTCATGTATAAGAGTATGGAAAAGTCTCTTGGTACGTGGAGGAGATGACCGTGGAACGAAGATAAGACGCGGAGTTCTCCCTCCTGTAGACATCCATGCTGTCCTCCTAAGCTTGGTAGGGTTTGCCACCACTCCAATGCTTGCGATGGTAGCGCGGGTATCCGGATGCTCGTCCTCCTCCATGTATTCTTCAATCCCAACCAAGATCTCCTCCTCCTTGAGGTTTTGAGGACAAACTTCCTCGGGCTTCTTGCCTTTGTCGTTGGCGGAGACCATGGTGCTCTAAATTTGAGAAGATTTCCTAACACAAACAGATCGAAACGAAAACATGACGAGAAGATACACGAACCTCGGGGGATCCATGGGGTTATATATTACGAAGTTTCAATGCATAAGGAAAGTACTGGTACGAATACAAGGCGGAGACGAAGCACGGGGGGCTCAAACCCCCTCCAGGCGCGACCAGCTGGGGCCCGCGCCTGGGGTGGGTTTGGCCACCCCGGCCTCCATTTCCTCCTCTGTTCCGTCTCGTAACCTTCCATATGTATTAAAAACATCAAAAAATATAAAAAGATTGGATTTTCACGAACCTTCTGTTTTCACCACTTTTACCTATTCAAATACGAACTCTGCAGATTCCTTTCCTCCTTCTCCTAAAAATTTCCTTCATACAATAACTTACACAAACCGCAATGGCAACATTAGTGTAAGCAAAAACAATAAACCTTTAGGTTCACACTTCAACTGAAAACCCATCAAACTATAGCAACTCCTTTCCAAAAACCCAAAAAAATCTGGAAGGGAATCAATATAAGAGGCAAATGCAAATAATGGCAAAAATCTGTCACAACAGACCAACAGGTAAAGATTGATTTTTCCGAAAACCTTCTATTGCTCAAATCAAAAAGTGCAAAACTAATGAAAGTTGGGTAACAACTTGGAGAAAAAACTCAGAAAAATACAGCTCCATACTACGTACTAAGGTCCCTCACAAATTTTTACAATTCAGCACAAAAATCTGTCCCATGACAGCCACTTTTCACAACTCCTCTACTTCACAAAAGTAGTTGAACTTGACACAAAAACCAAAACAAAAAAGGATAAGGAGCGGTTATTACTGAGGTAATAACTTCCAAGACTAGAGAAAACTCTTGGGTTATCTCCCAACAAGTACTTTTCTTTAATGCCTTTAAGTTAGGCTTGAAAATTTCAAAGATGCTCACATAAGAGATAAATATTTGAAGTGAAATAGAGCATCAAGAAGCAAATAACCAACACATTTGAGTCTAACCCACTTACTATGCATGGGAGTATCATGAGAAAACAAATTGTTGAAACAAAAAGCCACTAGCATAGGAAGACAAAACAGATGCAACTTCAAAGCTTTCAACATAAAACGGGGAAACTTAACATTATTGAGATGCATAAAACCATGTTTCCCTCTCTCATAATCACTTTTAGTAGCACTTTGAATAAAGTTGACAATATAAATGTCACTGGCAACAACTTTATCATCGGAATGAGCATACTTACAGTCATCAAAAAGAGGTTCAAGGTCATGAACTGGATCAATAGAAGCAAGTTGTTCCATCCTGAAATCTTCATTAGGCAAGCTATTTTCACAAGGAGCTTTAGCAAATTTGGAAAAGTTAAACTTATAAGAATCTCCATCAAACTTAGTTAAAACTTTTTCCTTCTTACAATCTATAATAGCTCCACAAGTGCTCAAGAAAGGTCTACCAAAAATGATAGGACAAGTTTTGCTGGCTGCTGAATTAAGCACTAGAAAATCAGCAGCATATTTAATCTTACCACAAAGAACCTCCACATCTGTTACGATGCCAATGGGACAGACTGTCTCTCTATTAGCAAGGTGAATAACCACATCAATGTCCTCAAGCTCACAACGACCAATTTCATGCATAATTTCCCTGTAAAGCTCATAAGGAATAGCACTAGAACTAGCACCAATATCACACAAAGCATAATAGATATGATCACCAATTCTAACAGAAAGCACAGGGACACCAGCTTTTCTAGATTTTTTAGGATGAGAGACAATATTAGAAGCGTCTTCACAGAAGACAATGTGCTCATCTTCTATATTTTTAGTGACAAGATCTTTCACAATAGCTACCACAGGTTCAATATTTATTTGCTCATCGGGCTCCACAGTTTTCTTAGTACCTTTGTTATTCGCACTAATCATCATAGAGTACTCCTTTACCTTAGCTGGGAAATGTATTTTCTCAACATAAGGTTCAGGAACAATATGATCAATAATACAAACTTCAGTGCTTCTAACAGGAACATGACTAACAACATCTTTATAAGGTGCATGGTACTTATTACACTTCTTTTTAGGAATTTATATGTAGGAGGCAAAGTCCTTAAAACAGTTGGCAATACTTTTGGAATCAAGACCAAACTCATTACTAATATCACGGAAGTCATCAGTTCCTATAAAAGATTTAATGCATTCATAATCATAATTTATACCTGACTTCCTTCCTTTGTCATTCTCCCAAGATTCAGTGTTCTCTTGAATACGGTCTAGGATATCCCATTTAGATTCTTCCTTCATACGTGTGAATGATCCAGCACAGGAAGCATCTAGTAAATCTTTATCATGAAGAGAAAGTCTAGCATAAAAGTTATTGATAATAATATTGTTAGGGAGTTCATGAACAGGACATTTAAGCATTAGTAACTTCAATCTCCCCCAAGCTTGAGATTTACTCTCTCCATCACGACCAAAAGTTATATTACATATTTCTATCCTTATGAATTTCACTGGGAGGATAAAATTTAGAATAAAAGAGAGATGCAATTTCCTCCCATTCCATGGATTGTCCATTCTTCAGCAACTTATACCATTCTTTGGCTCTCCCTTTCAAGGATATGGAGAGTAACTTCTTATTCACCTGTTCAGTTGTGATACATGCACACTTAAACACCGCATAATTCATGGATAAAAAGCAAATGATCACCAGGGTGGACAGTTCCATCCCCTAAATAATAATTATCCATAACACGATCAACAATACTTGTAGGTATCTTAAAAGGATCTATCTCAACAGGCGGTGGTTCATCTACTACCCTAACAGTGGTAGTAGTTTTCCCGAATAGAAAACCAAGTGGGTTATCCATATTGGAAACAAAGCAACAAACAGAAACAAAAGCAATACTCACAGTAGAAGTTTCCTTTACTAGTTCCACTCTTCAATAGCGCTTCACTCCCCGGCAATGGCGCCAGAAAATAGTCTTGATGACCCACAAGTATAGGGGGTGTATCGCAGTACTTTCGATAAATAGGAGTGTCGATCCCAACGAGGAGAAGAAGGTGTTGACTAGTGGTATGGAGCAGGAAATCTCTGTGAATACTTAGCAAACGGTTTTAGTGGTTTTCTGATAAAGCAACAAAACAAAGTGCAAGTAATAAAGATAACGAACAACTGTAGCAAGTGGCCCAATCCTTTCTTAGCAAAGGACAAGCCGGTGGAAATACTTATATGGACCAAACGTTCTCGAGGACACATGGGAATTCTGTCAAGTGCTTTCGCTTCAAATAGCTGAGTACTCTTCTTTGGTGTTGTAAGTGTTGTGTGGGTGAACCTGTGCTAACATACCGACCTTACTTGGACTAATAAATACTTGTGATTAACCCCCCTGCAAGCATCCACAACTACATGAAAGTAATTAAGATATAAATCTAACCACAACCATAAACTCTGAGATCCTACACTCCCTTGTGCAAAGGTGTCCTAACGGGGGTTCAGGTTTCTGTCACTCCGGCAAACCCACAATTAGTAGTCAAATACACGATGATTTCCCCTAGGCACATAAATGGTGAAGTATCATGTAGTCGATGTTCCCCATGACACCACTAGAAGAATAGAACCACAACTTAAATACTAAACCATTGAATAATGACTCAACACAAATCCACTACTAACAATAGGACTTCTCCCATGTCCTCAAGAACTAAACGAACTACTCACGAGACATCATATGGATCAAGATCAAAGATGATATGGTAATGGATAACAATCTGAACATAAACAATAATCCAATGGTTCCACTCACAAGCATCAACTACAATAGTAATTAACACCGGGAAAGTTTCCCCTAGAACTATGCAAGTATTCAACACGATTGTTATAGCGGGATGGAGTAATGATGATGGTGCTGGTAGAGATGATGATGATTCCGATAAAGTCTAGCTTGACGATGGTATTGATGGCGACGATCTCTCCTCTCCGGGAAGGAATTTCCCCGGCAGAAATCTATCTGCAGGAGAGATCTTTCTTTCTCGATGATTTCTGCCCCGCAGAGGCGGCAGAAATCTTTCTGTGGTCGCTCTTTGGTATTAGGGTTCAGAGAGGAAGTTATAGGCGAGAGGGCATAGTCGGAGGCCGGCCAGGTGGGCCACACCTACCCTAGGCACGACCCAGGGAGGACCCGTGCCTAGGGGGGTGTGGGCCCCCTGTGGCCCAGCTACGCCTCCCCTTCTGGCTTCCTTCATCTTCTAGGAAACTATAATTTTCCAATATTTTTCTGGTATTTTTCTGATCTTCGCGAAATTGTATCAAAACACCTCTTTTGCCATGAGAATCCTGACTCCGGCAGTTCATCCTCCAAGAATCACCCAACATGCAGAAACAGAGGAAAAGACATAAGTAACACCTCATAATAAGACATATATCAATGAATATAGGCAAATTATGATATAGAATGGTGATGGAAATTGGATGTATCAACAACTTCCTGGCCGTTCTCCTTGCTCTGGCGCCAAAAAAGAAGTGGCTGAGGCCCGCCATCCTACCCCCATTTTTCTAGATGCGAAGGACCACTTCTCGACGCTAAATCCACCGGAGTAGCGCCGACAGTAGGTGTTGTTGATCCGACTGTTGCGAGCTCCACGACGATAGCATTGACCTCCGTGAGCTCCACCAAGTTGACATTGACCTATGCTAGCTCCACACCTTCCCTACGTCATTTCATTCCACCAGCCCCTCAAGCTCGACCGGTCGAAGTTGTGCCCATAAGGTGTTCGGTGATTTGCGCGGCTGACATTGTGAGGCAATTTTTTTCGCAAACAACATTTGCACTTTGTAGATAATTTTGCAAACAACGTTTTTCTGATTGTAGTTACTCTCGGAATTTGTAGAGAATGGCGGATGACGATGTGACAATGTTTTTGCTCACGAAGTTCATTGATACGTTGTCGTACGACTCATCCGATAATGACATGGAAGTTTTGCTCATAGTTGTCGTTGTGCTCCACGACTACGAGCAACGTGCCATTCCAAGGTTCACGGGTTCGATCCTTGGCCATGAGATATGTTGGACCATGACTACTTCAAGCCGGAGAGCACCCTATGCACTACTTCTTAGCTTCGTCGTCGCTTTCGTATGCGTTGGCACATGTTCAATCGTATAGTGAATGAGTTGTAAGCCTATAATGACTACTTCAAGGTGAAAAAAATGCCCGTCGCAATCTTGGATTTTCTTCCATTCATAAATACACTGTCACGGTTCATATGCTTGTCTATGGAGTTGCAGGTGATCTAATTGATGATGTTGGAAATATGCCTTAGAGACAAATAATAATATGGATTATTATCATATTTCACAAAATTTATAATTAGGTTTTATATCATTCTATAACTGTATTAAAAGAAAATGTCAATACACGTGTGATATATAAAAAACCAGTAGTTTCCAGTGAATCTCTAGTCACTGGTTCATTGATCAACAGATGATCAAGGTTTCATGATCATGTGGAGTTTATGCCAGTTGAAAATGGAGTCACCTCATCGGAAGAATGAGATGGTGAACATGCCCAATCTAAGCAACATAACACGATCATGTCACAAAGTTCAATTTACGATAATTAGGAAACATAGTGACTTGTTCCTCAGACCATGAGACCATATTTAATCACTATCACCAGAGAATGTCTTGATCACATCAAACATCACTCGTTAAAACGGTGATCATAAAGGTGTGTTCAGGTACATCAAAGGGGCAGGTTGAGACGTATGTGTCAAGAGCGGAATTTTTCCATTCACGTGACGGAAGGTACTTTTGGCCCACTTGGAGAAGTTATATCCATAAGTTGTGCAGCGTGTGACTAGGTCACAAGGATATCACTTATCAGAACGAGTAAAATAGCAATTGTCAGTAACAAGGTTGAACCCGACATGGTGATGTTGTTGATCAAATCTCGGACAATACAAGTATCGAAGATACAAAAGGAATAGGACACATAGTTGATGGTTCAGCGACAAAGTTTCGTGGAATGCACATGGGTCATTATGGGCGTCCAGGTCCCACTGATGATCATTGGTCCGAGAGGGGTCTCGACCATATCGGGAGTGTTACCGAAAACTAGGGTAACACGCTTAAGGGTTTGATGAATCTCAGAGATCATTTTGGTATCATCGGAATCACCAAAGAAAAGGGAGGGGGAAATCAGAAGGGTTCCAGGAAGGTCCGGAGTGGAATGGAAGGAGTTTCATAGTCATGGGAATTAAATAATATATAAATAGATATTAAATATTGATTTAGTTATTTATTTAATAAAATAAAAGGAATTAAAATGGTTAAATTCCCTATTGGAACAATTCCATAAGGGAAAGGGCCCATGAGGGAAAAACCAAAAGGGAGAAAAGGAAGGAGGTGGCCGGCTGGGCCCTAGGGCACCCGCGTTGGGCCCATGGGAGCCTTGGCCATCTGGCCAAGCCTCTCCCCTGCTCTCCTTTGTTTAGTCCCACATGGCTAAGACAAGGGGTTTCCCCTTCCCCCTATATATTCAAAGGCATATGGAGGCAATTAAATCATCAGAAAATAAATAAAAGCTTCCTAGCTTTGGAAAAAGTTTCCAGCCACCTCTCTCCATCCCCTCTCTCTCTCTCTCTCTCTCTCTCTCGACCATGGTCCCACATTTGGACTATGCTAACGAGGTACTTATTCACCGCGGAGCGTCGTTGCACTACGGGGTTCGGATCCAAAAGATCTACTTCCGCGTTCTCTGCTGGATCGGAGGAGCGAGAGTCATAGTCATGCACCGGACGAGTGCGACTCCCTCGGGGGTGCTATACTTATGGTGCTTGGAGTTGTCAAAGCCGCCGGAGCCGTCAGAGTTCAGAACGACTGAAAGTATACAAATGTCTCCTAGAGGGGGGGGGGTGAATAGGCGATTAAAACTTTTCCGAGAGTGTCTCGACAAAGGCGGAATTAAACTAGCATTTACTTTGTCAAACACAACCTAGAACAACTAGGGTTCACCTATGTGCACCAACAACTTATGCTAAGCAATACAAGCAACAATGTGATAGCAAGATATATATTACTTCAAGAACGAAGGCTATCACAATGTAAAGTGTATAACTAAAGAGCTCGGGTATAGAGATAATCGAGGCACGCGGGGACGACGATATTTTACCGAGTTCCTCCCAACATGGAGTACATCTAGTTTGGAGAGGGGTGGTATCTAACCACTTACGCCACAAAAGGCCTCCCTTATTCTCCGGTGAATCTCACCCCAACAGGATCGATCCACACTTCCACTATCGGTGCACTTGTCGGTGGAAAACTGGAACCTCTCACAAGGTTGGGGCACTTATCCACAACTTAATTGGAGGATCCCAACAAACGCCACCAAGGCCACAAAACCGTCTAGGGTTCCAAGAACCCAAGAGGGATAAGCTCCAATGAGTAACTCAAACCAAATCCTCCGAGGAGAACTCAAACCGATGCACCTAATGCAAATGGCAAGAACACCAGAAAGATGCTCAAATCCCTCACTCTCAAGTTCCAACAAAGCTACTAAATCTATTGGTGGAACAAGAAAGGAAGAACACAAAGGGAACACGAAATCCCCCAAAATCTAGATCCCCAAAGATACACTCACAAAGAGATGTTTTGGTTTGGTCAAAACGTGGATCTAGATCTCCTCTCTCTTCCACTCAAATATGGGCAAGAATTATTGGAGGGGAAGAGATTAATCAAGCTTTTAGAGTAAGAGAAAATGGGGGCAAAGCTTAGACTAAAAGAGGAGGAATAAGCAACCTGTCAAAATAGAGAAAGGGGCTATTTATTAGGGCCAACGAAATCTTCCCGTTGGGGTGTTTTATAGAACGGACCGGTAGTATCGGATCAGACCGGTACTACTGGACCGAAAAACCACACAGCGAGCGAGTGCGGAAATTGGGGCAAGTGGAACTGCGCGCAGCCAGCAAGCGACACGGCAGCAGCGGGCGACACGAGGCCACGCGAGTGGGGCCAGCCTGGCGCGCGGGCGGCTGAATGCATGCGGAATCGAGGCGAGACGCGTGGTTCAACGCGCACAACAGCAGTGCGCGAGTATGTGCGGGATTTAGCTGGCGCAGTGGCTGGGCCTAGCGCTAGCGCGCGCGAGGCGAGCAGGCATGTACTTGCGGAGCTGGGCGCGGGAGTGGCGGTGGATGCTCTCGCTAGTCAACGCAAGCGGGGACACGGGGCTAGGCAAGCAGTGCGTGGGTGTGGTGGCAGCTGCGCGCGCAAGGCCAGACCAAGCGAGGGCATGCGCGCAGAGGGCTGGCGCGGGCGCTGAGTGGCCTGGAGCTGGGCCGGTAGTACCGGCCCACCCGGGCGGTACTACCGGGCCAGGCCAATACTACCGGACCTGACTACCTAGGGAGGCAGAGAGTAGTGGGAGGTGCTCAGGGGCGGGCGGTAGTACCGACCCGCCCGGGTGGTACTATCGCATGGCCCAGAAAACAGATACCTTTACTTTTTCAATTAAATTGGCAGATATTCAAATAACCATAACTTTTGATAGGTGATGCGTGCACCCAATGTTGTCGTGGGCCACTTCGTTGGAACCCCAAGAGCAAGGTGTGATGAGCACAACAACAAGTTTTCCCTCAGTAGAGACTGAGGTTATCAAACCAGAAGGAGGAAGGAAATGTCACACAGGTGTTGCAAACAACGTGGAGACCTGCACAACACAAACTCAAGACTTTGTACCAACGAATCAGTGAGGTTGTCAAGCTCACCGGTTCGTGATGCGCTGGTGCCTGACGGGGAGGAAGAGGTTAGAGTTGTTCTGTAGGACCCCGGCAACGGCGCCAGAAAACTTGTTGATGGCGCCTAAGTTGATGTAGGAGCGCTTCGTTGGAAACCCCAAGAGCAAGGTGTGAAGCAGCACAGCAGCAAGACTTCCCTCAGTAGAGACCGAGGTTATCGAACCAGAAGGAGGAAGGAAACGTCACACATGTGTTGGAAGCAATGTGGAGACCTGCACAACACAAACTCAAGACTTTGTCCCAACGAATCAGTGAGGTTGTCAAGCTCACCGGTTTTCTGTAACAAATGATTGAACGTATGGTGTGGAAGGTAATGGTTTGCATAAGTAAACAAGTAACAGTGGAGGATGTATTGATGGTAAAGATTGGACCGGGGTCCATAGTTCACTAGAGGTGCTCTCCTTAGATAAACAACATGGCATGAAGGGTAAACAAATTACAGCAGGGCAATTGACAGGAACTGAGCAAGGCATATAAATGCAATTACTAGTCAGAAAGATCCTATGAGATTCGATTGGGCAATACAACAAGATACATAGACCGCCATCCAACTGCATCTATGACTAGAAGTCCACCTTCAGGTTATCATCCGAACCCCCTCCAGTATTAAGTTGCAAGCAACATACAACCGCTTTAAGCAAAGTGTGTAAGGTAAATAGTCCACATGTTCCATGAACAAGAGACCGTTGTTTTCTCCCTAGTAGCAAAAGCACATCTACAACCGAAGATATTTCTGTCACTTCCCTTGGAAACAAGAGGCATGAACCCACTATTGAGCATAAATACTCCCTCTTGGAGTCACTAGCAACTACTTGGCCAAGATAACCACTAGCAACGGAGAGAATGCAAGATCACAAACAACACATACATGATAGAATCATAAAGACAAATCAATTAATCAAACCAACATAATAATCTCAATATCCATCGGATCCCCGCAAACACAACATGCATGATTACAAATAGATTAGATCTTGATCATGAATGGAGCTCACAGGATCTATACATGAAAGCACAAAGGAGGAGATACAACCATCTAGCTACTACATGGACCCATAGTCCAAGGTTGAACTACTCACGAATCATACCGGAGAGAAGGCCTCCGGGATGATCTCCCCTCCGGTAGGGTGCCGGGAAGAGCTTTAGATCCCCCCGATCTAGGGACGATGGTGGCAACGGCTACAGACGGTTTCGTGGATTTTTTATCGGTTCCTCAGGGTTTTTGCATCGGGGGATTCTTATAGGCGAAGGGGGAGGCCGAGGAGGCGGCCAAGGCAGGCAAACCCTAGTCAGGCGCGGGCTAGGGCCCACCCACACCTGGGGTGGGTCTGCCCCCCTGGCTGGCCTCCCGGGCCCCCTCTGGACTTCTTGTTCCCCACGGAAAGTAATTGACTTTGTTGTTTGTCCCGTCCAATTCCGAGAATATTTCTTTACTAACTTTTCTGAAAGCAAAAATAGCAGAAAACAGGCATCTAGCACTGTTGCAACTTGTTAGTAGGTTAGTACTAGAAAACATATAAAAAGCACCTCAAATTGTAGACAAGTAAAGCAAAGTAGATACTAAACAAGCATGGAGCATCAAAAATTATAGATAGGTTTCCGACGTATCAACATCCCCAAGCTTAACTCCTGCTTGTCCTCGAGTAGGTAAGTGATAAACAAAATAATTTTTGAGATGAACATGCACCCTCACAATAAAGATCCAACCAGTTGCAAGCCTTCAAAGCTGGGATCAAAGAACTCTAAACATGTGCATAAAAGAATGGAGTTCTAACAGTAGGACATAGTAACTATGCATGCAACATGGCAAGCTACAAACAATGATCATGAATAACAAACATTGAAAAACGTTTGTTTTTTCACATAAAAAAAACATAGCATAATGGCAATCAGCTTGTCCCGCATAGAGTAGCAATATAGATGCATAGGACACCTTCAAAGTTCACAAGGGTGACTAGAAACAAGTAGCACAAGAACAAGTAATATCATAATATGCATCAATTAATAAGCTTTGGAACACTGCACACAGAATGATAACTATGCTCTCTTAATGGTGCCTAAAGTTAGAAGGTGGAGACTCAAATAATGGTGGAAGAAAGGCCTTTTTATAAAGGAAGTAGGGATTACAAGTTTCAAAAAGAGCTTCCAAAAATTATGTTACTTGTTAGCTTTCAGCCCTCATTGCCCCTATCATAAGCATCTTGAAGTGGTTAAGGTTAAAGTAGTAAAGCTGGAGTATATGCTTGACGAAGTATAAGTTGGCATTCTCAAGTCCCTTGAATATGAGGGCCACACCTCATGGATACTCAACTTAGGGCCCAGGCAAGTTCTTGTCACTATAAGTATTTGCATATCATTGAGAAACGCCAATAGGGTACCCCTTGCACATGGTACATGAGCTTTCCCATAACCAAAATGACAAGGCAAACAGACAATGAGCATCTCATCAATCTTTTTATTTACCATATGCATAGCTTTTTATTGAGGATGCTTCATAGATAGCTCACTATGGTGATGCTGCAAGTTTCCACCATGATTAGGAATGGCTTAGGCTAGCGGCCCAGGCATTTCTCTAACACAGAATACAAACTCCATGGACTTACAAGTTCCCACTTCATTTCACACCGATAACGTCCATAGACAAAAGAGCATGATATCAACGGAGTACAAAAGTACAAGTGCAATGTTGAAAACGTTCCCCGTGACAGCACGGTTCTGCTAATCCCAACTTATAAGTGCAAGCATATACAACAAAGTTCTCTCGATGGTTCAAGTTTATTAGGGGCAAAGAATAAAATGTGCCATTAAGTTCGTGAGGGCTTTAATCACTAAGTTTTCACATAACAAAATAATTTTTAATTGGAAGATAGTTGAAAACAAGAATATACTTGGAATGGTGTAACACACCATGCATAGGAGTTTATAGTGGACACTTTGGAATAACTTGGTTTCTTGGGAGTTGGAAACATGAGTAGAACTTACTCATACAAGTGGAGGCTAGCAAAAGACTGGGAGCAACCAACTAAGAGAGCATAATGGCCATAATCATGCAATGCAACAAAGCATACTAATCAAAGCAAAGAGTAGTACTACAAGTCAAGGACTAAATGATCATAGAGGCTAATGGTGACTTGTCATAGTCATAACATGGTGTAAGCATGTGTCAAGTCAACCCAAGCAAAGCATCAAAGGAGAGTACCATAATACTATGCTTTTGCATGCTAAAACAACGCATAATTTCTTCAAGGCACACTAAGCAATCCCAATTGTTTGTAACAAGACATGCTACATCAATAATCACTAAGAATAATGCTAAAACAACACCTAGGATGTCATGCTAAAGTCTAAGTCATAGTCAATGCAAGCTCCTCTTGCACTTCAAGCAAGAACTTACTGCTCCTTTCCAACACCAAGAAATCTTATTTTTAAAATAACACAGCGAGAACGGGGGTCCAAATTACTTTATTCAAGCAAACTAAACAATCTAAGCAAAGCAAACGGAAACTAAGACGCTCCAAGAACAACACAACTGTGCATGAAACAATAAAAGTGAAGTGTCTAGACAGACCTGAGCTTTTTATTGATGAAGAAGGGGATGCCTTGGGCATCCCCAAGCTTTGACGCTTGTACGTCTTGGATATTTCTTGGGGTGACACCATGTGTCATCCCCAAGCTTGAGCTTTTGTGCATTCTTCATCTCGTTACATAATTCTCTCTCTACACCTGAAATTTTTCCTTCATACAAAACTTCACACAATCTTCATTAGCAACATTAGTTTATTCAAAAGATATTAGACCACTAGGAAAAGCTTTGGAACAGCAAGACTTTTCACTAAAAACACAAGCTACTATAGAAACTCCTTCAAAAAGCTCAATTTACCTGAAGAGAACTCAAAAAGGAATCAATAAGAAGCAAATGCAAATAATGGCAGAAATCTGTGAAAACAGACCAACAGGTATAAACCTATTTTTTGGAACATCTTCTGTTGATCAAATTAAAAAGTGTTGAACTAACTAAAGTTAGCTAACATACTGGGGGATGTATTCGTAAATTTTGAGGTCAATCAGAGTTACAGAGACTCCTCACGATTTTTTTGGTGGAGGACATAAATCTGTTTCGGGACAGCAACTCCCCAAATCTTACTTCCCTCTCATTAGAGGTTATTCTTGGCACAAAAAGCAAACAAAAAGGATAAGGAGAGGTCATTACTGAAGTAATAACTTCCAAGACTCAATGAAACTCTTGGGTTATCTCCCAACAAGTACTTTTATTTAACACCTTTAAGTTAGGCACAAGAAGCAAGAAAAATCAAGTATTTTCAAATGAAGAAGCATTAACATCAAATCTTTCTTTCAAAGGAGGAGCAAAAAGCAACTTATCTCTCCTAATAGGGAAGTGTTCAATACCTTTCTTTAATGGAAATTGACATTTGATGGTGCCTTCTCTCATATCAATGATGGCACCAACTGTTCTAAGAAAAGGTCTTGCCAAAGTGATAGGACAAGAAGCATAGTATTCAACATCCAAAACATAGAAATCAATAGGGACATAAGCATTATTAACCATAATGAGGACATCATTAATACTTCCCATGAGTTTCTTTTTAGCATTATCATTGAGTGGGACATCCAAATAACAATCTTCTAATGGTGGCAAATCAAGCATTTCATAAATCTTCCTAGGCATAATAGAGATACTAGAACCAAGATCACATGAAGCTTTGAGATCAAAGTCATTCACTTGCATATTAATAATGGGTTCCAAACTATATTCTACTTTCCTAGGAATAGAAGCTTTGTGTTTTAGCTTCTCTTCCTTAATCTTAACAAGAGCATCTGTAATGTGTTTGGTAAAGGCAACATGCATATCACTAGCATCATGACTTCTAGCAAGCTTTTTTAGGAACATAATCACTTCAGAAATATTGCAACCATCAATATCAAAGTCAATCTTAGCATCACTAGTAGTAGGCTCAATAGGCTTAGGCATAGTAGGAGGAGGAACAGGGACTACTTATGGTTTAGTGGTGATGGTGAACACACTATTGTTTCTATCAATTTTATCTTCCCTTTCCCAATTAGCATGAAGTTGAGCTAACAGCCTAACATTTTCATCAATAGTAACTTGTATGGCATGAGCAGTAGCAAAGGTGTTTTCCATAGTTTCAGGTTTAGCATCCATTTTATTAATCAAGGAAGACTGAGCTTCAGACAAAAAGGATATATTTTTCTCCATAGTTAAAAGCTTTTCCTCTATAGTCTTATTGAAAGTGGTTTGTTTACTAATAAAGTCCTTGAGCATGACTTCAAGTTCAGAGGGAGCACTTCTAGCATTATTGTAAGAGCTTCCATAGGAATTTCCATTATTAGGAGGATAAGGCCTATAATTGTTGTTGCTACCAAAATTATTCCTATAGGCATTTTTGTTGAAATTGTTGTTTCTAATGAAGTTCACATCAACTTGCTCTTCTTGAGCAACCAAAGAGGCTAAGGGAACACTATTAGGATCTAGAGGAGCTTTCCCATTAACAAGCATAGCCATAATAACATCAATCTTTTCACTCAAAGAGGAAGTTTCCTCAATAGAATTTACCTTCTTACCATGTGGAGCTCTCTCAACATGCCATTCAGAGTAGTTAAGCATCATATTGTCAAGTAGTCTTGTTGCAGCACCCAAGGTGAGGCCCATGAAAGTACCTCCAGCAGCTGAATCCAGCAGGTTCCTTGAAGAGTAGTTCAAACCTGCAGTGAGTCCATGAGTGGGACAATTCTTAACCAAAGTTTTCATTCTTTCCCAAGCTTGAGCAACATGTTCATTATCAAGTTGTTTAAATTTCATAATGTCACTTCTCATAGCAATAATCTTAGCAGGAGGATAGTATTTTCCAATAAAATCATCTTTGCACTTAGTCCAAGAATCAATACTATTTTTAGGCAAAGAAATCAACCATTCTTTAGCTTTTCCTCTCAAGGAGAAAGGAAAAAAGCTTGAGCTTAATAATATCTCCATCTACATCCTTATACTTCTGCATTTCACAGAGTTCAACAAAGCTATTGAGATGGGCAGCAGGATCATCAGAACTAGCACCAGAAAATTGCTCTCTCATTACAAGATTCAACAAAGCAGGCTTAATTTCATAAAAGGTAGCATCAGGAGCAGGTGGAGCAATAGGTGTGCTAAGGAAATCATTGTTGTTGGTGCTAGTGAAGTCACACAACTTAGTCTTCTCAGCATAGTTCATTTTGGCAAAGGTGGGCAAGCCAAAAATAGCACCAGCAGCTAGAGCAGGAACTAATTTTTTGTGTTTTTGAATAAACAAAGCAAACCAACCTAGACTAATTTTTTTTGGATTTTTTTGAAAGAGGCAAACAAAACCAAGCAAAATAAACAAAGCAAACTAAAAACAAAGTAAAGAGAAATGAAGTGAAGGCCTCCCCTAGTGAATACGTCCTTAGCCTCCCCGGCAACGACACCAGAAAACTTGTTGATGCGCTGGTGCCTGACGGGGAGGAAGAGGTTGAAGTTGTTCTGTAGGTCCCCGACAACGACACTAGAAAACTTATTGATGGCGCCTAAGTTGATGTAGGAGCGTTTCGTCGGAAACCCCAAGAGTAAGGTGTGAAGCAGCACGACAAAAAGTCTTCCCTCAGTAGAGACCGAGTATATCGAACCAGAAGGAGGAAGGAAACGTCACACAGTTGTTGGAAGCAACATGGAAACCTGCACACCACAAACTCAAGACTTTGTCCCAACGAATCAGTGAGGTTGTCAAGCTCACCGGTTTGCTGTAACAAAGAATTAAACGTATGGTGTGAAAGTTAATGGTTTTCAGCAAGTAAACAAGTAATAGTGGAGGATGTATTGATGGTAAAGATTGGACCGGGGTCCATAGTTCACTAGAGGTGCTCTCCTTAGATAAACAACATGGCATGAAGGGTAAACAATTATAACAGGGCAATTGACAGGAACCGAGCAAGGAATAACAATGCAATTACTAGTCAGAAAGATCCTATGAGATTCGATTGGGCAATACAACAATATACATAGACTGTCATCCAACTGCATCTATGACTAGAAGTCCACCTTCAGGTTATCATCCGAGCCCCCTCCAGTATTAAGTTGCAAGCAACAGACAACTGCTTTAAGCAAAGTGTGTAAGGTAAACAGTCCACATGTTCCGTGAACAAGAGACCGTTGTTTTCTCCCTAGTAGCAACAACACATCTACAACCGAAGAGATTTCTGTCACTTCCCTTGGAAACTAGAGGCATGAACCCACTATCGAGCATAAATACTCCCTCTTGGAGTCACTAGCAACTACTTGGACAAGATAACCACTAGCAACGGAGAGCATGCAAGATCACAAACAACACAAACATGATAGAATCATAAATACAAAACCATTAATACAACCAACATAATAATCTCAATATCCATCGGATCCCCGCAAACACAACATGCATGATTACAAATAGATTAGATCTTGATCATGAACGGAGCTCACAAGATCTATACATGAAAGCACAAAGAAGGAGATACAACCATCTAGCTACTACATGGACCCATAGTCCAAGGTGGAACTACCCACGAATCATACCGGAGAGAAGGCCTCCGGGATGATCTCCCCTCCGGCAGGGTGCCGAGAATAGCTTCAGATCCCCCCGATCTAGGGACGATGGTGGCGGCGGCTACAGACGGTATCGTGGATTTTTGATCGGGTCCTCAGGGTTTCTGCATCGGGGGCTTCTTATAGGCGAAGGGGGAGGCCGAGGAGGCGGCCATGGCAGGCAAACCCTAGCCAGGCGCGGGCTAGGGCCCACCGCGCCTGGGGTGGTTCTGGCCCCCCTGGCTGGCCTCCCGGGCTCCCCTATGGACTTCTTGTTCCCCACGGAAAGTAATTGACTTTGTCGTTTGTCCCGTCCAATTCCGAGAATATTTCTTTACTAACTTTTCTGAAAGCAAAAACAGCAGAAAACAGGCATCTAGCACTGTTGCAACTTGTTAGTAGGTTAGTACCAGAAAACATATAAAAAGCACCTCAAAGTGTAGACAAGTAAAGCAAAGTAGATACTAAACAAGCATGGAGCATAAAAAATTATAGATACATTTCCGACATATCAGTTTGCTGTAACAAAGGATTAACTGTATGGTGTGCAAGGTAATGGTTTGCAGCATGCAAATAAGTAATAGTGAAAGATGTATCAATGGTAAAGATTGGACCGGGGTCCATAGTTCACTAGAGGTGCTCTCCTTAGATAAACAACATGGCATGAAGGGTAAACAAATTACATCAGGGCAATTGACAGGAACTGAGCAAGGCATAACAATGCAATACTAGTTAGAAAGATCCTATGAGATTCTATTGGGAAATACAACAAGATACATAGACCGCCATCCAACTGCATCTATGACTAGAAGTCCACCTTCAGGTTATCATCCGAAACCCCTCTAATATTAAGTTGCAAGCAACAGACAACTGCTTTAAGCAAAGTGTGTAAGGTAAACAATCCACTTGTTCCATGAACAAGAGGTCATTGTTTTCTCCCTAGTGGCAACATCACATCTACAACCGAAGATATTTCTGTCACTTCCCTTGGAAACTAGAGGCATGAATGCACTATCGAGCATAAATACCCCCTCTTGGAGTCACTAGCAACTACTCGGCCAAGATAGCTACTAACAACGGATAGCATGCAAGATCACAAACAACACAGACATGATAGAATCATAAAGACAAAACCATTAACCAAACTGACATAATAATCTCAATATCCATCGGATCCTCACAAACACAACATGCATGATTACAAATAGATTAGATCTTGATCATGAACGGAGCTCACAAGATCTATACATGAAAACACAAGGAGGAGATACAACCATCTAGCTACTACATGGACCCTTAGTCCAAGGTGGAACTACTCACGCATCATACCGGAGAAGAAGGCCTCTGGGATGATCTCCCCTCCGACAAGGTGCCGGGAAGAACTTCAGATCCCCCTCGATCTAGGGACGATGGTGGCGGCGGCTATAGATGGTTTTGTGGAGTTTTTATCGGGTGCCTAGGGTTTCTGCATCGGTGGCTCCTTATAGGCAAAGAGGCAAGGCTGGGAGGCGACCAAGGGGGCCACACCCTGCCTAGGCGCGGGCCCACCACTGGCCACACCTAGGGGGTTTGGCCGCCCTGGTTCGCTTCTCCGTCTCGTCTTCTGTCTTCGTGTTCCCCATGGAAAGATATTGACTTTGGCTTTTGTCCCGTCCGATTCCGAGAATATTGATTTTCTGCCTTTCTGGAACCAAAAACAGAAGAAAATAGGCAACTGGCACTATGGCAACTTGTTAATAGGTTAGTTCCAGAAAATATATAAAAACACCTCAAAGTGTAGACAAAGCAAAGCAAAGTAGATACTAAACAAGCATGGAACATCAAAAATTATAGATACGTTTCCGACGTATCAAGCATCCCCAAGCTTAACTCCTGCTCGTCCTCAAGTTGGTAAGTGATAAAAAGAATAATTTTTGAGGTGACATGCACCATCAAAACCAAGATCAAACCATTTGCAAGCATTGAAAGATAGGATCAAAGAACTCTAAACATGCACATGAAAGATTGAGTTCTAACAATACGGAAAAGTAACTATGAATGCAACATGAAAGGCTAGAAACAAAGATCATGAATAACATGCATTGAAAAACGTTTGTTTGTTTCACATACAGAAAACATGGCATAGTGGCAATCAGCTTGTCCCTCATAGAGAAGCAAAAAGATGCATAGGACACCTTCAAAGTTCACAAGGGTGACTAGAAACAAATACCAAAAGAAAAAGTAATATCACAATATGCATCAATCAATAAGTTTTGGGACACTGCACATAGAACTAAGAATGGCAACTATGCTCTCTTAATGGTGCCTAAAGGTAGAAGGTGGAGACTCAATAGTAGTGGAAGAAAGGCCTTTTATAAAGGAAGCAGGGATTTCAAGTTTCAAAAAGAGCTTCCAAAAATTATGGTACTTGTTAGCTTTCAGCCCTCATTGCCCCTATCATAAGCATCTTGAAGTGATTAAGGTTAAAGTAAACAAACTATGGAGTATATGCTTGACAAAGTATAAGTTGGCAATCTCAAGTCCCTTGAATACGAGGGTCATACCTCATGCTACTCAACTTCAGTCACGTGTAAGTTCTTGTCATTGTAAGTATTTGCATATCATAGAGAACCGCTAACGGGGTAGCCCTTGCACATGGTACATGAGCTATCTCATAACCAAAATGACAAGGCAAGCAGACAATGAGCATCTCAGCGATCTTTTTATTTACTATATGCATAGCTTTTTATTGAGGATGCTTCATAGATAGCTCACTATGGTGATGCTGCAAGTTTCCACCATGATTAGGCATGGCTTAGGCTAGCGGCCCAGGCGTTTCTCTAACACAAAATACAAACTCCATGGACTTACAAGTTCCCTCAATATTACACACCGGTGACATCCATAGACAAAAGAGCATGATATCAACTGAGTACAAAGTACAAGTGCAATGTTGAAAACGTTCCCCGTGACAGCACGGTTTTGCTAATTCCAACGTATAAGTGCAAGCATATACAACATAGACGACACAATGGTTCAAGTTTATTAGGGGCAAAGAATATAAAGTGTGCCATCAAGTTTGTGAGGGCTTTAATCACTAAGTTTTCACATAACAAAATAGTTTTTAATTGGAAGATGGCTGAAAACAAGAATATACTTGGAATGGTGTAACACACCATGCATGGGAGTTTATAGTGGACACTTTGGAAAAACTTGATTTCTTGGGAGTTGGAAGCATGAGTAGAGCTTACTCATACAAGTGGAGGCTAGCAAAAGACTGTGAGCAACCAACTAAGAGAGCAATAGCGGCCATAAACATGCAGAGCGACAAAACATTACTAATCAAAGTATAGAGTGGTACTATAAGTCAAGGACTAAATGATCATAGAGGCTATGGTTACTTGTCATAGTCATAACATGGTGTGAGCATGTGCCAAGTCAACCCAAACAAAGCATCAAAGGAGAATACCACAATACTATGCTTTTGCATGCTTAAACAACACATAATTTATTCAAGGCACACTAAGCAATCCCAATTGTTTGGAACAAGACATGCTACAGAAATAATCAGTAAGCATAAGGTCAAAACAACACCTAGCATGTCATGCTAAAGTCTAAGTCACAGTCAATGCAAGCTCCTCTTGTACTTTTAAGAAGGAACTTCCTACTCCTGTCCAACACCAAGCAACTTATTTGCAACAACACAGCGAGAATGGGGTCCAAACTACTTTATTCAAGCGAACTAAACAACCTAAATAAAGCAAACGAAAACTAAGATGCTCTAAGAACAACACAACTGTGCATGAAACAATAAAACAAAGTGTCTAAAAAGACATGAGCTTTTTATTGATGAAGAAGGGGATGCCTTGGGCATCCCCAAGCTTTGATGCTTGTACCTATTGGATATTTCTTGGGGTTACACCATGGTGGCATCCACAAGCTTGAGCATTTGTCCATTCTTCATATTATTACAACATTCTTTCTCTACACCTAAAATTTTTCCTTCATACAAAACTTCACACAATCTTCATTAGCAACATCAGTTTATTCAAAAGATATTAGACCTTAGAAAAAGCTTTGGAACAGCAAAACTTTTCTCTAAAAACACAAGCTACTGTATTAACTACTTCAAAAAGCTCAATTCCCTAAAAGAGAACTCAAAAAGTAATCAATAAAAAGTAAATGCAAATAATGGCAGAAATCTGTCAAAACAGACCAGCAGGTAGAAACCGATTTTTTCGGAAATCTTCTGTTGCTCAAATCAAAAAGTGTTGAACTAACGAAAGTTATCTAACATACTGGGGGATTTATTAGTAAATTATCATCTCAATCAGAGTTACAGAGACTCCTCACGAATTTTTATGGTGGAGGACAGAAATCTGTTTCGGGACAGCAACTCCCCAAATCTTACTTCCCTCTCATTAGAGGTCATTCTTGGCAAAAAAAGCAAACAAAAAAGGATAAGGAGAGTTCATTACTGAAGTAATAACTTCCAAGAATCAAAAATACTCTTGGGTTATGTCACATCCCAAGATTTTCCAAATCTTGTAATGTGAAAAATAAATGAATAAAATAAAACTTTGTTGATTTTCAGGGTGAGAAGAAACTTTTTGAATTCAAAAGGGAACCTTCAAACCTATTTTGATCAAATAAATCCAAAGGGATTTAAAAAAAATAAACATTTAATAAAGGAAAATAAAAATATTTGGAAATTACTATTTTTGAATCTTTTAATAAAAAGATTTGGTTTTCAAAAGAAAAGGATAGAATGATAAATAAGGAATATTTTATAGGCCAAATTAAAACTTGGCCAAGCCTTTGAAATAAAATATTTCTATAAAAATAGTAAAGGTTTATTTAAATAAAATAAAAAGGATTTAATATCCAAGTTTATTAAAAATAAAGGTTTTGCTATTTTAAGTAAACATCAAAACTTATTTATTTATTTAAAACAAGTTTTCCAAGTATTCTTTATTTTTAAATAAAACCTACTGAATGGTTTTGGCACCATTTTAGATTTCAAATGGAATTTTAAATAAATCAAATTCTATTTTGTTTTAATAAACAAGGTCTATTTATTTAACAAAATAATGGACCCTAAAATAAAAATATTATTTTATTTTGGGAATTGGTTTATGTTGTTAAAAAGAACCAAATTCAATTGCAAAATTTGGTAAAAGTTTGTTTTCATTTGAATGTTTGATTGTTGATTGAAATTCAAAACAGAAAATAGAATTAGAAAAGAATAATTCAGAAAGAAAAAAATGAAAACGGACCTGACCCAGCCGGCCAGCCCAACAAGCCCAGTAGAAGCCCAGCTTCTTTCCCACGCACGAAGCGTTTTTCACCTGAACCCGCACCCGCAGAGTGACTGACGAGTGGACCCTCCTTCCCTCTCACTTCCTCGCTGACAGCAAGGCCCCACTCTCCTATTCATCGTCTTCAACCAGCGCCGATTACTCCCTGCCGTTGCAGCCATTACTCCGGCGAGCAGTACGCGTTGATTCCGTGACCGTTACTCGCCGTGACTGCACCCTATTAACCGCCCTGGCCTCCTCTCCATTTCCCCTCACGCGCCTCCCTCTCTCTGCCCCCAAGCCGACGGAATTTTGAGCCGCACTCCCACTGCTCCAACGATCTCCCTCCTCGATTCCGGCTGAACCTCGCCACCCCTTGCCTTCCTGAGCAGGCCGTCGAGATCCCCACTCCCAGGCGCACCTGTCTATGCCCTCCGTTCAACCGCGGGCGCCCCAAAACCTCGACTCCAACAACCACTGAGCGCCGCCGCGTCTGCTTTCTTCTCCGGCGAACTTCCCTGGTAAGAACATACCACCCCGCGCCTTCTCGATCATGCACGCAGCTTCGCCTTGATCTTGCGCATCTAACCGTGCCCTCGTTTTACTTCGGGGTGAACCACAACGTCGCCTCCGACCACGACCAGAGCCGCCCGACGCCGTTCCCCACTCCGGCGAGCGATTACTTCCACGCCAGTGCGCCCCTCGACCAACCGACCACGCCTCGAGTATCTTCATGTCCTTGCGATCACGGTGAGCATTCTCGTTTACTCTATTGCTTCCTATAGCTGCCGTAGCGCCACCGCCTGACCGTCGCCGCCGTCTGCCGCCACGCAGCGCCGCCAGTTCCTGGTCGAGTTGCTGTGGACCGTAGGATTTAGATAGAAGCGTTGCGATAGATTGACTAATCGAAGGGGTATCGTAGGATCAGAGCCGCACAGATCTCTTTTAATCCAACGGACTGTACCTGTTGATCCACGCGAACCGTTATTGTCCAATCAGAAACAACCACGTGGACTGGATTCGATTTAAAACAGATTTTGGATCTGATTAGAATGCAAATTTGTAATTGGTATAACTTTTGATCCACACGTCCAAAAATTTCAAACTTTATATCAATGGAATCAGTGGAACAAGCCCTAGCCAACCATGCAATGTGTTTAGTAAAAAGTATCTCTTAGATTGTTTGTTTTTGCAGAAACATCTATATGCTTGTTTAGATTAGAAAAATTATTCCAAAATGTTTTTAGGTTTGAAATCTTTGCAAATTGGTTTGTTGTGAACCTACTGACCTTAGGAACCAACTTGTGGATTTAAAATGCATTTTGAAAATATTAGGATGGATTATTTGATTTAGCCCATTTCTTGTCAATTAAAAGTATGGATTTTGTTATGAAAATGCTTTGGAGTAAAAACTTTGGGAAAATGATTTGGATCAAACCTACTGACTCTAAAACACCAAGTTTTGAGAAACAACAACTTTTTGGTGAACAACATAAAGTTGTTACTTTGATAAAAACATTTTCCATCACATAAAATAATGAATGGATTTAAAATTGGTTTATAGACAAAACCCCTTTTTCAAATGACTTTGCCACTTTGTAAAATGACCACTTTGAACCTTACAAAGTTTAGAAGACTAGTGGAGACCACCTTTGCAAATAAAACTATGTTTGCATGCTTGCATGCATGACTTAGTTTCTCTTATGTTATGTGTGATGATTTGTTTGATTGATTATTGGATGTAATGCTAGTTGATATTGTGTTTGCTTGATTGATTTGTAGTGAAGTTAGAAAAGTGTGAAACTATCAAGATCAAGAAGTGAACCAACATTCCCTACCAAAAAGGCAAGTGACACTATCATCTAAAATTCCTACTATTTTCATTATACTTAGTGGATTTTGAAACATGCATGAAAAAGAATTTCTATACTTATGCTATGCTAAATCCCAATAGGATACCCTATACATTCCTTAGTGAAAACAATGTAGTTGTTACATGCTTAGCCATGCTATATTTTGAAAAGAGATACATGTTGAGATTTTATGAAGTTGAGAAAAGGACTTGTGTTTTTATATAACAAAACAAGGACTCAATGAACCACCTGGGTGGACAAGGATACTTTGAGTTTTGGAGAAGGTGGCAACAAAAGGAACCATGTCTATGTCAATCTCTTTGTGTTGTACTCCAAAAGAAAACCACCCAAGAAACTTAGAGATTGAACATGTTTCTCCAATTGTGGCTTTCGTGTACAACCACATGCTACTTATGGATCTGGCTTAGTCAACTACATTGGGAAGACCCATGCATTGTCTTCAGGTTACTGAAAATGAGGAACTTGGAATCCTACATGGGTACTGAAGACAAGCTAGCAATGGTGTATGGGAGGATCCTCTGGAAAGACTTCGTCACATTCTCAATCTGCCAGTACTCCATCTTGGTGAGTACCAATCCAGCGGCCACTGGTGGCAACAAGATGAGGGTGTGACATGTGGGTAAAGTGTACAACTTCTGCAGAAGATAATAAAAATCTAAGTACTTAGCCGTGTCCCCGGTTATGGACAATACTGAGCAACTAAAGCTTGAAGCTATGGGAAATCTTGACATTCCAATTTCTAAAAGAAAAACTTTTAAGTGACAACAAAAGACTTGATGAACTTGGGAGTACCAAGGAGCTCAAGAGATTTGGATAAAAACTTGGTGCACTTGGGGATTTACCAAGGAGCTCAAGAGGTTTTGATAAAAACTTGAAGTACTTCGGGGTACGAAGGATCTCAAGAGATTTTGACAAAGACACTTGGTGGATCCCAAGGAGTTCAGAAAAGATTTGACAAAAGATCAAAACCATTTTGAAAGATAGGATAAACTATTGCTTTATGCAAATGAGCCTAAAACTCTACTTAGCCAAATGTGCATGTATTGATAGGATCCACTTATGTTCAACATAGTAGTGAAACTTGCCAATACAATTCAAATGTATTGACCCTTGTGGCTGTAACTTGTAATGTTGCAGGTTTGATTGATATTAGTGAAGTTGATTGATTAGGATTACAAAGTCTACAACCAACATGTTTTCCTGTGGCACTTTGAAGATGAAGGACCCCATGATTATAATTATTCCGCTGCAATGTAATGTAATAGCCAAATGAGCTATGTAAGATGTAATAAAATTATGTTATTCCTGGAGTTATATTATGACCTTTGTTTCTTGATATTACATCTTAACTGTGGATGCTATCTATTGATCCAGGGACTAGCATTGCAATCACAGGGATCCTTTTCCTTTACAAAGGAGGGATCTTACAGGTTATCTCCCAACAAGTACTTTTACTTAACGCCTTTAAGTTAGGCTTGATAGTTTTAGAAGATGCTCACATAAGAAATATGAATTGAAGTAAAAGAGAGCATTAAGAAGCAAATTCAAAACACATTTAAGTCTAACCCACTTCCTATGCATAGGAATCTTGTTAATAAACAAGTCATGAAAGCACAAATCAACAAGCATAGGAAATTAAATCAAGTGCAGCTTCAAAATTTTCAACATAAAGAGGGGAAACTTAATATTATTGAGATGCATAAAATCATGTTTCCCTCTCTCATAATAACTTTTAGTAGCATCATGAATAAACTCAACAATATAAATATCACATAAAGCAAGCTTTTCATGATCTACAAACACATAATTTTTATCAAGATAAAAAATAGTGGGATTAAAACCTTCAACCCACTTTTAACAATTCTATAACAAGGTGACTGATAATTCAATATAGGACCATCATCTAGAGCTTTATCATAAGCATTTTCTAAGAAAAACTCTTTAGTACCATGCATTTCAAAGTTAGGCACAAATATAGGATTATCATAGATAACAAGAGCATAACTATTATCACAAGTTTACCCATAGGAGATATTTCAAAAGAATCCATAGGAACATAACATTCATCCTCCTTTGGTAAGCATGGGGACAATAAAATAATGTAAGAGGTAAAGATTTACTCTCATTAGAAGGTAGACATGGGTAGATCCATTATTCCTTCTCTTGACCATCACTCTCCTCCTATTTTTCATCTAATGAGCTTTCAGTTTCAACAATATCTTCTTCCATAGGCTCCTGCAAGGCATTAGTCTCTTCCATTTGTGGAAAGCACCTAATAAAATATTCAAGAATATAGCCATTTTCTTCCTTGTAATTATCAAAGCAAAATTTAAGTATCTCATAAACCTCATATTCATAAGGTGCATTATCAGTATTTTCAAGCAAACTAGCAAGTTCAAATGCACCCTTGAAAGCAATAAATTCTTCAATTTGTTCCACATCATAAAAGTCATAATTTCCTTTAACATAAGAAGATATGGTAACATTATCATTATACTCACATTGAAAAGGCAGGTGTTTATACCTCCTACAGCAACAAGATTTATCAAAGCAATAAGTAACATTATAAGTAGAGCACACCTCTCTAGCAATAATATTCAATTTATCAATTTGTTCCCATAAGTGTTTCCCTTTTTGTGACAAACGGTGCTCCTTATAATAATACTTTTATTCTTCCGTGAATCCGCCTTGCCAATAAGAACTAGTTTCAAAGAAACCATCCATTGATAGGAAGCATGACAAGGCAAGGCAATAACAGACTAGCAACTAGAGCAGGAACTAATGTTTTTTGGAGTTTTTGAAAAGAGGCAAACGAAACCAAGCAAAATAAACAAAGCAAACTAAAAACAAAGTAAAGAGAAAGGAAGTGAAAGACTCCGCTTGTGAAGACGTCCTTAGCCTCCCTAGCAACGGCGCCAGAAAGTCTTGATGGTGCACCCAATGTTGTCGCGGGACACTTTGTTGGAACCCCAAGAGCAAGGTGTGATGAGCACAGCAGCAAGTTTTCCCTCAGTAGAGACCGAGATTATCGAACCAGAAGGAGGAAGGAAATGTCACACAGGTGTTGCAAACAACGTGGAGACCTGCACAACACAAACTCAAGACTTTGTCCCAAAGAATCAGTGAGGTTGTCAAGCTCGCCGGTTTGCTGTAACAAAGGATTAACTGTATGGTGTGGAAGGTAATGGTTTGCAGCAAGTAAATAA
Organism: Avena atlantica; assembly: GCA_910589765.1. NCBI lineage: Eukaryota > Viridiplantae > Streptophyta > Magnoliopsida > Poales > Poaceae > Avena > Avena atlantica. The sequence continues at coordinate 469,855,672 of OU342733.1, forward strand.
GTAACAGTGGAATATGTATCAGTGGTAAAGATTGGACCGAGGTCCATAGTTCACTAGAGGTGCTCTTCTTAGATAAACAACATGGCATGAAGGGTAAACAAATTACAGCAGGGCAATTGACAGGAACTGAGCAAGGCATAACAATGCAATACTAGTCAGAAAGATCCTATGAGATTCGATTGGGCAATACAACAAGATACATAGACCGCCAGCCAACTGCATCTGTGACTAGAAGTCCACCTCCAGGTTATCATCCGAACCCCCTCCAGTATTAAGTTGCAAGCAACATACAACTGCTTTAAGCAAAGTGTATAAGGTAAACAATCCACTTGTTCCATGAACAAGAGACCGTAGTTTTCTCCCTAGTGTAAACAACACATCTACAACCGAAGAGATTTCTGTCACTTCCCTTGGAAACTAGAGGCATGAACCCACTATCGAGCATAAATACTGTAACACCCTCAGAATCGACCCTATGCAAGTTTCAGCGCTTCCCGCCAAACCCGCATAGAAACGATTCAAAGGTGCCCACCAGGCACTTTCGTGCGGGTGGAAAACGAAGTAATAACATTACACAACAGTCCTCGATGGGACCCACAGAACAGGTATATATACAACACGACTCCATGAGTCAAGAATACAGATATATTGTACAAAGATCCAAATCACCTTGAAAACGATAGAGCGTCCGGCTACGGACAAGATGCAAATGGGGCTAAGAGCCCTGAAGAATAACCAATGGCGTCCATAACCCTGCCCAGGCCAAGCCGGAAGGGTAACCCTGCTAACGACGTCGATCTCAAAACCTGCTTAAACAAAAGGGGTGCCGACAAAGGGCAAAGGAAAAAGAGGAGCGTCAGTACTGAGGCCAGTACACGGCGAGGCTAGAATTCGACGGTCCTCGCCTACATAGGTATGGTGGGCTGAAGCGGCAGCGGCAGCATACACTAAACAACCTATAGAGACTCGATTACACTGGCGGCTATCAGAGAGGGATAAGAAAGACCTATTCGGAACCAACTGATGCTACCATCAAACAAACCCATCCTGGTGTTTCCCCCTCGAGACCAAACGAGGAAGTCAACCGAGGAACTCACACAGTTGGCAGTTTTATTTATTCAGTTATCGTTGCAGCAATTACTAGTCAGGTGTAGATAATCGTCCTGATAAAATAAGCAGTGGGCCCTTTTAGTTAACCATTCCGTTGTAGTTGCAACACTTACTATTCAGATACAAATAGCATGAGATAACCCAAAACCCAGTAGTTGTTGGTACTTTTATTTAGCCATTCCGTTGTAGTTGCAATACTTACTAGTCAGGTACAATGGTCGCAAGCGACAACCCAAACAAGCAATTGTGGGCAGTTTTATTTAGCCATTCCATTATAGTGAAGCTGATTACTAGTCATTATAAAGTCAAATTTATAGCACTACTTTAGTTATAGTTGTCTATGATCGAGATACTGTGCTCCAAGTCGTCCATAACCGCGGACACGGCTTTCAGAAAGTTTTACCCACCTGTGACTCTGCTTACTTACTTCAATTTTAGTTGTTAAACAGTAAATAAAGTGATCGATAAGTAAAGCCACGATCATCTCCAACATCAACATGCGGCAATACACCAACAACTGTGGCACTTGACGACACGCAACATCACTTGATCAAGCGACTACGACACGCAGGTCCATCTATCTACCAATCAACAGGTAATAGGATGTGTCCAAGGCAATATAAGGCTGCAAGGAATATCACGGGTACCAAAACTAGAGCATCGCAACACAGATAGCAATAGATCAACAGGAGGGAATAAATACTATAAAAGTAAGATAGGTAGAAAGGGGAAGATGCTCGCCTGAAAGCATTGTCGAAGGTTCAACCGAAGATCGGGTCGACACTCACATCAACTCAACGACCTTATCCGCGAAGAAGCAAAACACTAGAATAAACACCGGGTGCAATATTTAATACTACGGCAAAAGATCGGACATGATGCATGAATGATGTATGACATGGCAAAGGTGCGATGCAATTAGGTCATATTAAGCGGAACCGGGGTCCTGACAATTAATTAAATGGTTCAAGTTATTTAGAACCCCCGCAATTTAAAGGTTGTCTTAACATGGCAAAAGATAGCACCGGGTTCGCTACACAAATTTAAATGAGGCCAATAGGAGACTAGATTTTCCCGCATATGGGCCCCATATTTAATTATGAGGTGAATCGGCATAAGGCCCCCAAACCACATGAAAATATGCATGCATGAACAATTAATATGCGACAAGTTGTATTATATTATAAAATAGGGTTTTCGGGAAGGGGTTCACACATTAGGGGGGTCTCGACGAACTTGGGGTTCCGAGGGGTCCGGGGTTCGACAGGGTTCAGGGTTCGACGGGATCGGGAAATCGGCGGAACATTCTCGGACAACGGAGTAGGTCTTGGCGTTCGGGATGAAGTACTTGTCGCATCGGGGTCTCGGTGTCCTCGGATCCGAGTGAAGATCTCGGCGTGCGACAACTTCGAAGTAGACCTTGGAGTTCCGCGAGGACCTTGTCGATTCCCTGTCGACGGCCTTGGCGCTTCGGATCGGTCTTCGTTTCGGGGACCCAGGGTCTTGGGGTTCGCGTCCGTGTGGCGATCTTGTCGTTCCGTGAAGGAGGCCTTGACGTCCCATGTCGAAGTACTTGTTCGTCCGTATTTTGTTAGTGGCGAGGTTCTTGTGCACTTGTTGATTCCATACGCCGGGAGGCATGACCACCACTTCGCCCCCAAACATCACCAAAACAACACACTCACCCTTTAGCGTGGACGCTCTAGTTAGCACAATCGGCGGACGCGGACGCGCAGGCGGAACACTGGTCACGGCGGGGCCAACTGGACAGAGACGAGCTTGGGTCGAGGACGGCCGGAGGTGCAGGGTCACGCGGGGTGGGGCGCAGGGCTTGCAGGGCGGTGGCGGCGAGGAGAACAGACGGCGGCGGGGCAGACCTTGCGGCGCGCTCGACGTGGGGCTTGTGGAGGGCGGAGCGGCCGCGCCGGCGGTTGGAGAGGAGGGTGGCGGGGCGGCGACGGTCCGGTGGCGGGGAGCGAGGAAGGGCGCGGGAGGAGGGACGTGGCCGACGCGGTCGGGGGCCGGCGCCGGGGCCAGGACGGCCGCGTGCGGAGGGGGACACGCGCTGGGCGGGAGGAGGAGGAGAGGCTGTGGCTGGGCGGTGGTGGAGGCCGACGGTGGGGCGCCGGCAAGGTGAGGTGGAGGGTGCGGCGCCGGCGAGCGGAGAGGGAGGCCGGCGACCGGAGCTGTGGAGGAAGGGGCGGTGGCGAGGAGGCGACTGGGGGGAGCTGGCCCGGCCGGAGGCGGGCGCACGCGGAGGGGAGCTTGGCCGGCGAGCGGCGGTGGAAGAAGGGGAAGGAGGTGGCCGGATGGGGGAGAGGGAGGTTGTCGGGGCGTGAGCGGGGCGGGTGGTGTGCGTGCGTGCGTGCGTGCAGGGTGTGTGCTGGGGGTGGGACCCAGGGAGAGAGAGGGGTGGGGAGTGGGGCTGGCATGTGGGCCAGGCGGGTGGGGTGGGTCCCGCGGGTCAGAGGGAGAGGGGTAGGGAAGTTGTGGGTGAGAGAGGGAGTTGGGAGGGGAGGTGGCAGCGGGTTGGGGTGATGTGGCGGTTGAGGATTGGTTAGAGGGGAGGTTGAGGGTGAGGTGGCAGCCAGGGATTGGTCCGGGTGAGGTGGAGGAGGGGTGGGTAGAATAGGACTGGTTAGACTAGGGATTCTGGTGGACCGATTTTGTACTGGGGGGTGGTCGACTGGGTCGAGTCGGCCCGTTCGACTGCCCCCACTAAAATAATTAAATAATTTATTTATTTCAAACAGACTTCTGCAAACCGATATCAAACAAAACCAAATAATCCGGTGTCCCGGGTTTTTGCGTTTGAACAAAGATGGGGCGTTTTATAAAACAAAAATAGGTTTTTCCGGAATTAGTTTTATGCAAGCAAATGCAAGATGATGACGATGCTCAAATGCAATGTGGCATGATGACATGAGCATGCGGTCATGATGGTGCAATGCACAAAAACAACGCGATTTTCTAGTAGTGGTTTTAGCGGGATGCCACAATTCGACACCACTAACAATGGATCTCGCCCTCGAGATCCGCCTCATGGTACCGGAAGAATGGCGGCGATTTGAATCTTCTCGCTTCGTGTGGATCCTCGCGACACCACTAACAAGAGTTCATCCTCCATCTTGAAATCGGCGACACCACCAACAAAGGGTCGTTGTTCCTGACCGTCGAGAGAACACTCCGGAGAAACAAAGGACGAAGGTAGAGGTATCAAACGATAAGGCCACCTCTAACTTCCATTAGAAGAGGAAAAGTTACATTGATCCACCAGTTCGATGTACAAAGCGAACAGTAAGAGTCGGGTAGGGTGATCAATCCATCCCGTACCCAAACTATCAACTCTATACATGGATAGGAAAATCAGGCAACTCAACTCTCGAGATTTTAGAATGAATATCTTCACAAGCGGTATTCGGAACAAAGGGATGATGCCAGCTCTGCGTTAGATCTGATGTAGATGAGGTCATCACATCGGAAAACACCGGAAGATACAACAGAACTCGTATGAAAGACACAATGATTAGGTTCCGCGATGGTTCCATTGGCATGAACAACACATGCTCAAGGTATACTCCAACTTCACCAATGCTCGTCCTTCTCATATGTTTTTCAACGACACGGATATCCAGCAAGGAACACATATAGATAAAGAGCTCAAGAACAAAAGATTGGATGAAGGGTACAACAGAAAAGTTGCAGATTTGATGATCGTGGCACCTCCGTTACAAAAGGAAGAAAGCGAAACCCTGAAGGTACGACGGAAACCCAACCACGAGAAATCCTGGACTCGAAGAAAAAGACGAGAGCGGATTCAAAACACGCAGAGGTGAGAGGAGAGAAGCAGAGGGGTAAGGAGTAAAATCAGACCTAAGCAGAACTATCCAACCGATTTTGCAAAAATAGTTTTGACACTCTACTTCGGCCGTTAGCTAGGTTATCCTACAGGCTGGACTTGTGGGGTATCGCAACTGCTGAGCTCTGATACCACTCTGTAACACCCTCAGAATCGACCCTATGCAAGTTTCAGCGCTTCCCGCCAAACCCGCATATAAACGATTCAAAGGTGCCCACCAGGCACTTTCGTGCGGGTGGAAAACGAAGTAATAACATTACACAACAGTCCTCGATGGGACCCACAAAACAGGTATATATAAAACACGACTCCATGAGTCAAGAATACAGATATATTGTACAAAGATCCAAATCACCTTGAAAACGATAGAGCGTCCGGCTACGGACAAGATGCAAATGGGGCTAAGAGCCCTGAAGAATAACCAATGGCGTCCATAACCCTGCCCAGGCCAAGCCGGAAGGGTAACCCTGCTAACGACGTCGATCTCAAAACCTGCTTAAACAAAAGGGGTGCCGACAAAGGGCAAAGGAAAAAGAGGAGCGTCAGTACTGAGGCCAGTACACGGCGAGGCTAGAATTCGGCGGTCCTCGCCTACATAGGTATGGTGGGCTGAAGCGGCAGCGGCAGCATACACTAAACAACCTATAGAGACTCGATTACACTGGCGGCTATCAGAGAGGGATAAGAAAGACCTATTCGGAACCAACTGATGCTACCATCAAACAAACCCATCCTGGTGTTTCCCCCTCGAGACCAAACGAGGAAGTCAACCGAGGAACTCACACAGTTGGCAGTTTTATTTATTCAGTTATCGTTGCAGCAATTACTAGTCAGGTGTAGATAATCGTCCTGATAAAATAAGCAGTGGGCCCTTTTAGTTAACCATTCCGTTGTAGTTGCAACACTTACTATTCAGATACAAATAGCATGAGATAACCCAAAACCCAGCAGTTGTTGGTACTTTTATTTAGCCATTCCGTTGTAGTTGCAATACTTACTAGTCAGGTACAATGGTCGCGAGCGACGACCCAAACAAGAAATTGTTGGCAGTTTTATTTAGCCATTCCATTATAGTGAAGCTGATTACTAGTCATTATAAAGTCAAATTTATAGCACTACTTTAGTTATAGTTGTCTATGATCGAGATACTGTGCTCCAAGTCGTCCATAACCGCGGACACGGCTTTCAGAAAGTTTTACCCGGCCGGGGTGCACCAATAGCAACACACACTCGATCAACCTCGGAAAAACCAAATCAAAACCCAACGAGGCCTTCACGACAAAGCAATCACAGGATTCAGAAATATTTCAGGGGGCCACCCCTTAAAGTAGACCCGCAACGAAGCCGGCCGGCTCCGAGACGGACTCAAGGTTGTGGGGACGGCTGTGAACGACTGGGAACCCAAAACTGGGCTTGTCGACACCGCGAAATCGTGCCACTATCCTAAACAGTACAGTGTGCTCCTCGCACAATCGTAAATAAAGCAGTAAAGCATGGCATAAGTACAGGATAGTAAATAAAACCTCAAACTAGTTTGTGGCCCCAAGAAATAAGACGGAATCAAGCTCTGGCTCAGGGGGGTCCCATAATCCTCCCGGATGTGGATAGCGTGAAAAATCAAGGAACATGTATCAAGTACTCGGGGTCCTACGGGACACAAGTGGACGGTTAACAACCAAATAACATCTATTGCCCACCTGTGCCTCTGCTTACTTACTTCAATTTTAGTTGTTAAACTGTAAATAAAGTGATCGATAAGTAAAGCCACGATCATCTCCAACATCAACATGCGGCAATACACCAACAACTGTGGCACTTGACGACACGCAACAGCACTTGAGCAAGCGACTACGACACGCAGGTCCATCTATCTACCAATCAACATGTAATAGGATGTGTCCAAGGCAATATAAGGCTGCAAGGAATATCACGGGTACCAAAACTAGAGCATCGCAACACAGATAGCAATAGATCAACAGGAGGGAATAAATACTATAAAAGTAAGATAGGTAGAAAGGGGAAGATGCTCGCCTGAAAGCATTGTCGAAGGTTCAATCGAAGATCGGGTAGGCACTCGCATCAACTCAACGACCTTATCCGCGAAGAAGCAAAACACTAGAATAAACACCGGGTGCAATATTTAATACTACGACAAAAGATCGGGCATGATGCATGAATGATGTATGACATGGCAAAGGTGCGATGCAATTAGGTCATATTAAGCGGAACCGGGGTCCCGACAATTAATTAAATGGTTCAAGTTATTTAGAACCCCCGCAATTTAAAGGTTTTCTTAACATGGCAAAAGATAGCACCGGGTTCGCTACACAAATTTAAATGAGGCCAATAGGAGACTAGATTTGCCCGCATATGGGCCCCATATTTAATTATGAGGTGAATCGGCATAAGGCCCCCAAACCACATGAAAATATGCATGCATGAACAATTAATATGCGACAAGTTGTATTATATTATAAAATAGGGTTTTCGGGAAGGGGTTCACACATTAGGGGGGTCTCGACGAACTTGGGGTTCCGAGGGGTCCGGGGTTCGACAGGGTTCAGGGTTCGACAGGATCGGGAAATCGGCGGAACATTCTCGGACAACGGAGTAGGTCTTGGCGTTCGGGATGAAGTACTTGTCGCATCGGGGTCTCGGTGTCCTCGGATCCGAGTGAAGATCTCGGCGTGCGACAACTTCGAAGTAGACCTTGGAGTTCCGCAAGGACCTTGTCGATTCCCTGTCGACGGCCTTGGCGCTTCGGATCGGTCTTCGTTTCGGGGACCCAGGGTCTTGGGGTTCGCGTCCGTGTGGCGATCTTGTCGTTCCGTGAAGGAGGCCTTGACGTCCCATGTCGAAGTACTTGTTCGTCCGTATTTTGTTAGTGGCGAGGTTCTTGTGCACTTGTTGATTCCATACGCCGGGAGGCATGACCACCACTTCGCCCCCAAACATCACCAAAACAACACACTCAACCTTTAGCGTGGACGCTCTAGTTAGCACAACCGGCGGACGCGGACGCGCAGGCGGAACACTGGTCACGGCGGGGCCAACTGGACAGAGACGAGCTTGGGTCGAGGACGGCCAGAGGTGCAGGGTCACGCGGGGTGGGGCGTAGGGCTTGCAGGGCGGTGGCGGCGAGGAGAACAGACGGCGGCGGGGCAGACCTTGTGGCGCGCTCGACGTGGGGCTTGTGGAGGGCGGAGCGGCCGCGCCGGCGGTTGGAGAGGAGGGTGGCAGGGCGGCGACGGTCCGGTGGCGGGGAGCGAGGAAGGGCGCGGGAGGAGGGACGTGGCCGACGCGGTCGGGGGCCGGCGCCGGGGCCAGGACGGCCGCGTGCGGAGGGGGACGCGCGCTGGGCGGGAGGAGGAGGAGAGGCTGCGGCTGGGCGGTGGTGGAGGCCGACGGTGGGGCGCCGGCAAGGTGAGGTGGAGGGTGCGGCGCCGGTGAGCGGAGAGGGAGGCCGGCGACCGGAGCTGTGGAGGAAGGGGCGGTGGCGAGGAGGCGACTGGGGGGAGCTGGCCCGGCCGGAGGCGGGCGCGCGCGGAGGGGAGCTTGGCCGGCGAGCGGCGGTGGAAGAAGGGGAAGGAGGTGGCCGGACGGGGGATAGGGAGGTTGTCGGGGCGTGAGCGGGGCGGGTGGTGTGCGTGCGTGCAGGGTGTGTGCTGGGGGTGGGACCCAGGGAGAGAGAGGGGGGAGAGAGAGAGGGGTGGGAAGTGGGGCTGGCATGTGGGCCAGGCGGGTGGGGTGGGTCCCACGGGTCAGAGGGAGAGGGGTAGGGAAGTTGTGGGTGAGATAGGGAGTTGGGAGGGGAGGTGGCAGCGGGTTGGGGTGATGTGGCGGTTGAGGATTGGTTAGAGGGGAGGGAGAGGGTGAGGTGGCAGCCAGGGATTGGTCCGGGTGAGGTGGAGGAGGGGTGGGTAGAATAGGACTGGTTAGACTAGGGATTCTGGTGGACCAATTTTGTACTGGGGGTGGTCGACTGGGTCGAGTCGGCCCGTTCGACTGCCCCCACTAAAATAATTAAATAATTTATTTATTTCAAACAGACTTTTGCAAACCGATAGCAAACAAAACCAAATAATCCGGTGTCCCGGGTTTTTGCGTTTGAACAAAGACGGGGCGTTTTATAAAACAAAAATAGGTTTTTCCGGAATTAGTTTTATGCAAGCAAATGCAAGATGATGACGATGCTCAAATGCAATGTGGCATGATGACATGAGCATGCGGTCATGATGATGCAATGCACAAAAACAACGCGATTTTCTAGTAGTGGTTTTAGCGGGATGCCACAAATACCCCCTCTTAAAGTCACTAGCAACTACTCGGCCAAGATAGCTACTAACAACGGAGAGCATGCAAGATCACAAACAACATAGACATGATAAAATCATAAAGACAAAACCATTAACCAAACTGACATAATAATCTCAATATCCATCGGATCCCCGTAAACACAACATGCATGATTACAAATAGATTAGATCTTGATCATGAACGGAGCTCACAAGATCTATACATCAAAGCACAAGGAAGAGATACAACCATCTAGCTACTACATGGACCCGTAGTCCAAGGTGGAACTACTCACGCATCATACCGGAGAAGAAGGCCTCCGGGATGATCTCCCCTCCGGCAGGGTGCTGGGAAGAACTTCAGACCCCCCGATCTAGGGACAATGGTGGCGGTGGCTACCGACGGTTTCATGGAGTTTTTATCGGGTGCCTAGGGTTTCTATATCGGGGGCTTCTTATAGGCGAAGAGGCGAGGCTGGGAGGCGACCAGGGGGGCACACCCTTCCTAGGCGCGGGCCCACCCCTGGCCACGCCTAGGGGGGTTTGGCCGCCCTGGTTCGCTTTTCCGTCTCGTGTTCTGTCTTCGTGTTCCCCACGGAAAGATATTGACTTTGGCTTTTGTCCCGTCCAATTCTGAGAATATTGATTTTCTGCCTTTGTGGAATCAAAAACAGAAGAAAACATGCAACTGACACTGTGACAACTTGTTAATAGGTTAGTTCCAGAAAAGATATAAAAACACATCAAAGTGTAGACAAAGCAAAGCAAAGTAGATACTAAACAAGCAGGGAACATCAAAAATTATAGATACCTTTCCGACGTATCAATAGGTAACTCCGATTGACCCGATTCCAATTGCGTTGGAAAGAGGACGACATGAGCTACCCTATAAAAAGTGAAAATATTGGTTATCACCAAGTGAGAAAGCTTCATGTATTTTGTAGTGATATACCTCACTTGGTGATAATCCGGAAAACCTCCAATAACAAACTCGCAACACGATACAAACAGAAGATCTGATTTTGATGAACAAGAGCTTGTTATGGAGATTACCACAAGCTCTATATCCTCACATGGATAAGACCAAATAACAACCAAATAGATGATGCAAGTATACAAAGGTTTGAGCTCTCTCCAAACGATGTGGTCGAGTTACTCATTCGAGAGCCCCTCTTGATAGTACGGCTATCTATCCTAAACCCGGTCTCCCACTAATAACATGAGACCGACAAAAGGGAAAAACCTATCAAGATTACACCTTTTCCTTGAGCATTCCACTTGAGCTCGATGTATACGAACTTGACCTTATCAATATGGAACGCCTTCCTTGATTCCTCATCATCGATCCATGATCACCGAGGATGGCAAGCATCAAACATGAGATCTACTATAGATGGCGCATTTTGAGCTTCCATAACACATCTTCTTCTTATTTCATCGACCTTGAAGCCAACAGATGCTCCAAGCGATGCCAATGGACAAATACTACGAGTACAACTTAATACACACATTAGTTCATAAAGATTGTCATTAATTACCAAAATCACACATGGGGTCCCACATGTTCTTTCAACGACCCTGAGGTCAGCATCAATACAACTACATCAAGCACATTCTCCTGAATATTGACAAACCTTTTTGGTCTTAAATTTGGTAAGTTCGCTAAAAGCCCCCTCCCGTTACTGCATTACTAATAGATAGATCCTGGCATTAGGGTTGTTTGCATAGAAAAATTTATTGTTTTCAAGCGCGTAACCCCAACATATGAGCATCTCCGCAAATTGGGGGTGGGATTTTCAGGGGGGGGGGGGCTTAATAGAGCCATTGCATGTGATAGAGAAACACACGAACAACTTCGAGCCGATTTGGTTGAGCACATATGGATGCACAAAGAAAACCAATATACCTCATTTCATGTGTTATGTGGACTTTGTGTATCCTGAATTTCGAATTTTAATAATTGTAGTTTCAAAATTATTGTGGACTATATGTTTTGAGTAATTATTGAACTTTGAATGCTTATTTAAATAATTTATGTGTGCATCATTTGTTTCAAATGGCAGAACTAGAGAAAATGGGTCAAACCCGGGGGATGAAAAGATTTGTGGGCGTGTCATTGGGTGCAGGGGCGGACTGAGGGCGGTCACACGTCCTCCTTCCCCCAATTCAAAAAAAAGAGAACATTATTAGGGGATGCCATTGGAGATGCTCTTACATAAGCTGCTGGGACGTCTAAATCTTGTTTGGGCACCCATTTAGACAAGGAAAACGATTCGATCCCCCTGTTGTATCGATCGACTCCCATCGTCCTCCGATGACATGTGGTCGTCTCGTGTTGAGAGGAAAACGGTCCGCGTTGCCCCATGGGTCCCACCCACATACCTCATTTTTATCTTTTCCCTTTTCTACTAATCCTCCCAACCACTCAAGAATCGCACTACCTTCTATTCCGATGCCTCCATGCATGAGCTCGCCGCACTCCTTCCTTGACTCGCATCGCAGGATCTTGCCGCCTCCCTCCTTACCCTAGGAGCTCTGTATCCCTATTCATGTCTAAGCGCCTTGCCCGCCTCCGTCCACTCCCTCCTGCCTCCAGCACAGCCGCCGTCCGCCTCCGCATCTGCTAGTGCACAACCCTAGCTCAGCTGTCATGCCCACCTCCTGCCCATTCCTCCATCCATGCCGCTGCCAGCCCCCACGCTGCCGTCTCCAAGGCACCTCTTCGTCATCCAGGCACCGCGCCGCTGTTGCCCAACTCATCTTCCCTCATCTTGCTCCTCCACCGATGCGCGTTGCCCCGATGCTCCATCTAGCCCGCATGCCGGCGTTGAGGATGACGGGCTCGGCACCGTCCGAGGCCTCATCGGACACTGCCCCTATAGCTCCCCTCTCTCCCAACTCCGGTGGGACCGGCGATTCGAGGTGGCGCATCATGTGCATGCTACCTATGAAGGATGGATTTTCTACCAATGGTCGACACCTTTGCTACCCACGGTCGGGCGACGTTGCTACCGATGGCGGGTGGCTTTTTCTACCCCGTGTATACACCGTTGCTACCGACGGCAGACTGCTTTGCTACCTTGGGTCTACGACGTTGCTACCAAGGGGAGGTGCTTTTACTACCACGAGTGCATGGTGTTGCTACCTTGGACGAAGCGGGGTTGATTTTGCTACGTACTCATTTATATTTTGCTATGTATCCATTTCGTTTTTGCTACATTGATGTTCTCCAAATGCTACACTATATTTTTGCACAAATATTTGGCATGAATTCCGGTGAGATCCCGGCGATGTCTCCGACGAGATTGGTTTTATGCTACACTAATACAAATTTTTTACTACAGTTATTCCTTGGTTTTGCTATGTTAGCATAAAAATTGCTACATAGTCTCTAGCGAGGTCTTCGGTGAGATCTATCTTTTTTTTTGTCATGGATGAACTTTGCAAAAGGGAATATTTTAGCAAAAACAGGTAGTTTTTAGAAAAAACGAGATTAGGAGGTGTTTTTAGGATACATGTCAGCTCGGGATGGGGAAATTATCTCCAGGTAACACCCGTCCTTGCCTTGCTTGGATCGTTGTATTTTAGTTCGGTAGTTTTTATTTTGTGAAGAGGTTAAGCAGTAATCCGATAGTTTTAGTTAAAAAACAATATTCCAAACGGGCCTTAGACAAACCTCTAAGCCTCTTGCATATGCTTGTTTTATGTGTTACGGTTACAATTATTTTAAAAAAATGTCTGCTAAACACAAAATACGAAGTGTTTCTTTTGTGAATTATTATTTTTGGCCGATTTAGCCTTTCACCAAATCACATACAACTACTGCAAAATTGTCACATACCGGTTCGTTTGTTTTTTCCTCCTATCCCGAATGAACGCACATGAGGGTCTTCTACCTACCGCCGCCCACAGAGGCCTCTCGATTTCACACCCGGCTTCGGCTACCCGCTCCACCCTGCCTAACCTCCTCGGCGCCGAGGCCGCTCAGGAGTTGATCGATGGGAAGTCTTGGCCGACCATCCAACGCGCATGCCTGAGTCTTTCGCGACCCATCACCATCTTCTATTATATACTAAAAGTAATATAAGGGTATTATTCGAGGCACCACGTTGATCCACATATACTAAAATTACTTGATCCATTCATCTTAATTTTAACGGTTAGGATTTAAAGCCATAAAATGTTACGTAATATATAGTTATGTACAACCTGTCACGTGCAACACGCTAGGTAATTCAGAAATCTTACCTCTCAGCTATTTTGAGGTTTTTTCATCACAAACAGTTACTATGAGTTTCCTCTCTCTACACGTATGATATTAGCTTGAAGTACCCGTATATGTTTTTAGATAAAGTCAGATGGAATCGACCAGTTTTAGAGTTTTTTTTTTCAGCGCGATCAGCTTTGGAGTCGGTTTCTTGTACGTATCGATCAGCTTTGACGTTCAGTTCTGTTAATTATGCGTTTCACTACTCGATCCACTTACCGATCGATTTGCTATTTCCTTATCGGAATCACACCGATAAAAGAGTTGTGACACACTGAACTTTTAATAGCTAGATCGTCCAGCATACCGGTATAGATATTGACGGTAGATGATCAAGCAAATACTCCCTCCTTTCCAAAATATAAGATGTTTTAGGTTTGTGAAAAAAATGAATCTAGACTTCTTTTAGTGTGTAGATTCATCCCAAAGTTGAGTGAACCTACGGACTAAAATAAGTCTAGATTCATTTTCTTCACAAACCTAAAACATCTTATATTTTGAAACGGAGGGAGTACCCAGCAAGAAGGTATGACAACAGTTTGAAATTTCGTTGAAGGGTAAGTTTTCGAAGCTACACGTTATTCGCAGAGTATAATAGAATATGTTTCAAAATTACTAATTTTGAAGCCTAGGTTGTTAACCATTTATAACACTTGGAGTTTAAGCTCACGGCCTAACAGAAAAGTGCAAACGTGTGATGTTCAGTTTCCTAGAGTTTCACGAAACCCCGACGATTTTGGACTCTAGGGTACCAAAACTCCTCTGAGATCTGGATTGTTGTCAGTCTAGGGTTCATAAAGAAATTCTCCATTGCTCTCATCTACCGTCCCTCTCATTGCTAGGGTTCGGCGTGATCCAGGGGTACTCTTGTAGAATTTCCCAACCTTGGTCCAGTTATGCGAGGTCGGTATAGATGGCGGCGATTACGGGTCAATTGGAGGAGGGAATCAAGGAGGTAAACGTGGAGTCTGGCGAGGGGCAGGTCTGCAGCAGTGTCTGTATGGATCCACGACACTTTGGGAAGGGCGAGGCAATGGACAAGGCAGTGAACGATGGGTGTCTCCTCTTTGGGTGCGAGTGACCATGTGGAGCAGATGATGGTGCGGCTGCGCCTAACCATGGGGGAAGTGGTTATCGACGACGTTGATGACCTGGACCTGGTTGATCTAGATCGTAATTTTGTGGACACAAGCGTCATGCTATCAAAACGATCAAGGCAGCCATGTGGCTTGCATGGGGCAATCCTAAGAGGTTGATCTTCAGTCCTGCGGGATACATTTCTCTCAAAAAATAAAATCGCTGACCAATACAAACTATTTAAAAATGGCAAACATGCAAAACTCGAAAACATAACTTTTGTATGTTAAATTAAGTCATGGGAGGAACGACGCTGCTAGAGACACTTCTCGCCATACGTCATTCGAAATAAAAATCATGTAGAAAAAATGGTAACCGACTATGATAACAAAAATATATAGTCAAAGACATTGCCACCATGTTACATCAAACACAAGTGTGAGAGAGCGCATAATAATTGGACTTAAGTGTAAGGTTAACATTGACACCATTAAAAAAATTAAACATATTACTGCATCCATAAGAAATAAATAGCAAGATAATATTGTCGTTGATATGTCATGTATATTGCTAAAACATGATAGTGGAAAGTAAGATAAATAAATTTGTGATTAAAGGTATTACCTGATTTAACTAATCACATAGATAATGATTAAAGTTGTACATTCTAGACTATCCAGGTAGAACACGTTATTTATTTCACAACATCAGATTAGCATGTAGTTTTACAACAAACAAAGGAAAAAGAGTTAAATACAGATAAATTCTTACTATTTTCTCAACCTATATATTAACAAGGATATATTCTTTTTTCTTATCTTATATTTATAAAGAAAACTTATTTTCCACCGGAATGGTAGAAACATTGTATGATCATTTCTCAAGGAAACTCTAATTACTTAACAATACAAAGGTTAGCCTCGTGTATTTATTTAACATCAAATAAAAACTACCAGCTAACTTATGGTATAATTTTAATTTCTATATGCCATTTCAATATTTTGCACAAACTCTATATACACCGTCCGTCCTAAAAACAATATCTAAGTTTTGTCTAGATAGACATGTATCTTTACTCATTTTGATGTATAGATACATATGAATCTATACAAAGTTAAGACATACTTTTTAGGATGGAGGTAGTATGTTAATTAATTTAATGTTTCTGAAATACCACCCATATATGAATTAAAGATTATCAGACGTGTTTTATACACGTGTATTAGCATATAAAGATTCTGGCAATGTAACTTGTATTTTTTATAGATTATACGAAATATATATAAATATTTCCCACCGACCAATTTTGATAAAATAAAGAGATCATCTATAAATGACGCCCTCGCATTTGCGAGGGCCCAACTGCTAGTTATGACAGAACAGCACGAACAGCTTCAGTAGGCAACTGTGTTACATACACATTGCAGGATCAGTCATGTTAACCCATCCAACGAAGGCGACATATACTATTATGACAGAAGAAAAGTCGTATTAGTACTCCATGTTCCAGACTTTGAGGCCAGAGTGTTAGAAACAATGCTGTACCAGCTTTATTCAGAACAGGGAGCAAGCAACAGCCTGCAGAAATATGCACCACCATTATGTATACAAGGCTTTGTTCTTTGATGAGGTGAGGAGTATACACGCGCGATTACAGACACAACCAGTAATCAGGATCTCTAAGTACTCCCTCCGATCCATATTAATTATCACTAGATTTAATGTATTTAGCACTAAAACATATCAAGATATCCATTTCTGCGACAAGTAATATGGATCGGAGGAAGTACATGATTTGTCACTGCATGTTGTGCACCAATTATCGTAAATATTCCAGTATAAGATGATCGATTAGCCCAGAAGCACATCAGGCACCAACATTGACTAGCCAGAACAGGGGCACAGGATCTCGGACCTGCCTAGAGCAAGCTAGCAGAGACAACTTATGACTTGTTCCGTAGACTGAATTTTTGGAACAAGGGCACACAGACAACTTATGCCTTGTGTGTGTTTATAACACAGTAATAATAACTTAATAGTGCATGGCTCTCCAAATGCGTGGACCAGATATTAGGAACCGGAGTGGTTAAGCCCTGAACTTAATTAATTCTTCCCTTGTTTGGGCAACAGTGTTTTCACGAGTTTTGTTGAGTATTATTCCGGCCAGACCCAAATACACCAGGAAACACAAGTGGATTGTTTGGCATGCCTGTGTTGCGTGGGTTCAGCACCAGAAATTCCACACAAAACTTGTCGGTTTGAAGTGGAAATGCGACATTCCAACCACCGGAGCTTTCAGAACCCTCCCCTTTCCTCCTCCCCCGCGGCCGCCTTCTCTCTCCTGCCGTCGCCGTAGATTCGAGCCCGTCCGAGCCTCTGGCCCGTCGGGATATTGTTGTGCCATAAGAAAAGCATATCTTTTGGATTTACAGGTCAAAACTGCGGAAAATTGCCGCTAAATATTTCCCCTGCTGGGATGGATGAAAGTAATTACGAACACAAGCAGTAATTAAGAAGCCATACATGATCTTGCTACCGTGTACCAAATACAATATAATCTATTTAGACAAGCCATGACCAGCAGACAAGAAGAGAACCACCAGAGTGCCAAAAGAGCGCTTCTGTTCTTCCTCTATGCCGTGGTACTGCTCTCAGGCTGAACAAACTCACAATGAGCTGTGTACATGTAGTACGGTGGTATGAGAGACCTGCAGCAGAAGACCTCAAATTTTCCCCTTGGCGTAGCACTCCAGGTCCCTGACAGAAGATCCAATACTCTTATCCTCGGAACCTCGCCGTAAGCAGCCGGCCCTTTTTGGCAGTCATCACAGAGCAGAAAGAAACTGATATCCCCAGGACCTCGCCTTGTGTTGGGCATGCTCCAAACATACCGAGGCCGACCTCCCTCGAGACAATACTCACCTAGCAACATGATATTCCTCTGCCTCTGCTCCCTAAGGTGTCTGAGAACCCTGCCCCAGAACAGAGCACTGAGGTTTTCTCTCAGTAAGGCGGCAACATCATGCGCGAGGATGAAAGATCCGCACAACTCGCGCGCCATCTCCATGGCTATGGACGTCAACCTCGGATGCTCCTCTGGATCCGTGCTACCAAACAGGAGCATCCTGAAGAAGTACCAGTAGGCTTCTTTGGACAGATAGTTTAGCCGGAGGGCTCCCGTTGTTCCAAGGCTGGCCGCCGTCTTCTCTGACCGGCTAGTGATTATGATCTTGCTCCCGGGTGCCATGGACCTTTCGCAAGAGCGCAGAAGCCTCTTCCATGCTCCTTCATCCACATTATCGCCTACGAGCTCAATGACAGCCAAACATCTTTCTTCACCCGAGGCAATATTTTGATGCTTGATCACACAGTGATCTCTGAAAGTCGTCGCTGTTTCATCTTTAAGGCTGTTTCCGCTGTAAAGAAATATCAAGGAGAAGTGATTGCGCACACGCTCATCATCGCAGATATGTTCCACAAAAGTGCTCTTCCCAATACGTCCCGGACCAACGATTGGAAGGACACCCAAATTTCCATTAGGCTCAGCCTGCAGCAAGAAGCTGACTGCCTGTTCCCTCTCCATCTGCCGTCCGAACATATACTTGTCCAGATACAAATATGCTCCATAAGGTTGCCGACGCAGCCTAGGGTAGGTCGGCAGAAATATAGCAAACTCATTCATATCGGAAACCATGTTCTCTAGGACAAGAACAGCCTGCCTCAACTCCTTATTATTGTTGTCTCTACCAATTACCATGCTCTCGATACGATTGTTGCTAGATAGGCGGCGAAAGCGCTTGGCCGGATTAAATTTGGATTGAGCAAAGGAGGGCCGACTCACCTCATCATCATCATCATCATCGGTCTTCTTCTGTGTGCACTTGAAGGAGTCGAGAAGGTAGTGCCCTCTGATCATCTGCTCTCTCATCATGCTGACCTGACGGATCATCCCCCGGTTTGTGATGCACCGCCCCTCAGCCTCCTCGACGACCGTAGATATCCTCAGAAGCAGTTGGTGAAGCCTCTGCAGATCGTCTTCCTCGGTGGTTGTCTGCTCCTTGGCGGTTGCCTGCTCGCCGCACTTCTTCACCACGGCGGATATGGCTCTGCTGATGAGATCCCCAAGAACGGCGGAAACGAGGGTTTCCATTGTGCTTGATTGGAACAAGAACCCCTTTCAGACTTCTCCCTAGCTACATAGTGCTCTGGGATTTCAATGAAGGAGATGGGTAGGTGCCGACTCGGTGACATCGAGCGGTCAGCTGAAAGCTTACAATTGTTCTATGCGTATTAGAAAATGGGGGTCAGTCTTTGTGCGAGAAGAAAAGTAGTGTTTGTTTTTTGGTTTATTGGTGAACATGGTGGAAACTTGACGCTGAATGTTCCCCGTTGGCTGTTTGCTGACTCGACGACCTGGTCCGTGGAAAGCTTCACAAAGCAACTGTGCATAAATCTATCTATTATATACTAAAAGCAATATAAGAACGTGTTTCGAGACACTACGTTAATCCACATCATCTAAATTATCTTAGTGGTTAGATCTAAAGTTTACGGTTAAGATTTAACATAAAAACATTAGTCACGTAACCAGTCTGACCCGATATATATGTTGAAGGTTACGTGAAACGTTGAGTATAGAATTAATACGACAGTCAAGTCTGAGATATACTGATGTTTCAAAAAAAAAAAGTCTGAGATATACTGACCTTGAAGTCCGGGACTAATAGGAGCGGAAACAGATCCATTGCCACCGTGTTCCCTTAGTAAAAAATTAAATGATATGTCCATCTCACGACCCGAAAACAGATCCATCGCTAAGATCGGGAGACTATATTTGAACTTACCAGCTGATGGTTTGATCCATTTGCAAACATACGTGTACAGGAAACTGCACTAAGACGTGCGACATGTTTCGCACAAAAAAATAGACGTGCCAAGAGCAAAAAAATGTTTCGGAAAGCTATTTGTGAAATATTCACCTAAACTTGCGTGCACTTCTAATTCACAAATATAATTGTTCTAAAAATGATCTCTGCTTTAATACATTTCAGCACAAAAATCAGACAATAAACTTTGGTTACATTGTCATTTTTTCTAAAAAATCCACGTTCACATTACCACAAAGAAAAATGATTTTTTATTTGGTATGAAAAATATTTCACTACTATTATTGTTTAATAGGTTTTGGAAATATGTTGGTAAAGTATTCTGCTCGGCTACTTTTTATCTACGGCTCCTATACAGCTAATATAATGCCTTTTTTTTTCAATATGCGCCATCCCTAAAACCCGATAATCGGAATTCGGTTACATCGGCTTTTAAATTATTTAATGGTATTCCATTGCAAAATAAAAATAATATATACAACTGTCTTGCTATAAACTATTCATATAGTATATTTTATTATTACTCCCTTCGTACAAAAATAATGACTTTGATTTGTCTAGATTCGCATGCATCTAGACATATTTTTATGTATATATACATGCGAATTTAGATACATCTAAGTCACTTATTTCTGGACAGAGGGAGTATTATTTATGTTTTCATATAGATACTAAGAGCCATGATCAATATGTGTATTGGAGAACATACCAAAACGACGTGTATTTATATACAGAGTGAGCGCAAAAATTGACAACTAACAAGAATAACAATAATGAAGGCCTCTCACTAAAATAAAAACCTCTCGGTCCAAAAAATATAAAACCCACATATACATGATAACAATAAATGCCAAAACCAGCAAGAGCTGAACTAACCTCCTTAATTTAAAAAAAGTAATACGAACTCAAGACATTATATATCTAAATAGTGAGAGGTCTGATCCTAATTCTTTCAAGATGAGGGGAGCAAGGGTTCGAAAATCCAACAAAGATAATTTCAAGATATATATATATATATTTGATTATCTATTTTTTTAGATTAAGCCTCTAGCAATAGGTTACACACTTTCCACATTAATTTTTCCTATTCTTAGATTTTTTTAATATTATCTATGTGAATCTATCAAGCATAGTCTATAAATATTTGATAAATTCTTTAATAAAATCATAAAATGGTAAAAGGGGGATAAGCACAGAATGCTTAAAAAGGTAAAATATATGACTACTAATTTAGTGTACCTATTTCTATTGTAGTTTTTAAAATAGTAGACCGTCAAGTGTGCCTAAATAATTTTTAAAAGAAAACATTTCCGATGGCTACATTATTTCCTTTAGCATGATACGATTATCCATACAAGTATTAATAATGATGCCCTCGCATTTGCGAGGTCCATCACGCTAGTTTCAACAAAGGCGGCACTGTTACGAAAGAAGAAAATTATTTGCTTTTGATTCAAAATATTCATATTTTCGTTTAAAATTATTCTAAAACAAAATATCTAAGTTCATATAGATTTCTAGTGTATATACATTTTTATACAATTATTATTTAACATGCGACTTACACAGAAGTGACAAATGTAAAGGCCAAAATAAAAAAAATAAAATTGGTGCCTACTTGCCTCAACAAAAAAATTGACGTTCATAGAAATCATATGTATGTATGTGTACATTTTTTTTAAATTTATAAATACTATATTTCATTTTTTGAAAATACCAGGCTCGTCCGCATTTCATATCGCCGAGCAACTTGGCTTGACATAGAAATATATGGAAGTAAAAAATTTCAGTTCCCGCTAAGTAACAAAAAAGCTCGAGGCTCATGAGACACTCAAAAATCGAGCCTGCCTAACATCTACCGATATGTACCGGTGGCCATCATTGGTTGGTTAAAAAAGAGCCAAGTTAGGGCTTGTTTGATTCGTAGGATTCACAAAACATAGGAATAGGAAAAATATAGGATTGGAGTGGCATGCCCACTTGAATCCTATAGGATTATATACCTATAGAATTTTGGATCAAGTAGTGTTTGATTACACAGGAAAATCAAAGGAATTGTACAAAGAGGTTGGAGTGGATGGAAATTTTTCTTTAAAATAGAGTGCAAAGAAATCCTTTGAAGGATTTCCTAAGGATTATAATGCTTTGAATCAAACAGTAGTTATAGAAAAAATTCCTAAGGATCCAAATCCTACACAATTCCTTTAAATCAAACAAGTCCTTAGACAAGGCTAGCACGTGTGATTTGACTCGATATAACTCGAATTACTGTAGCTAGATAGACGCAGAATAGAATTAGAGAACTACGCACCAGAAATGAAGAATGACAAATTCACTAGGCTACAGAGCTGCAAAGCTTTCTTGCCCTCTGTCCTCTGCCTTGCGTTGCCCCCGCCCATGTGTCAAAACGATGCATGATCCATCTCTGCACTTGGGTTCGCTTCACATCGACCGTGGAAGGCGTGGTTGCGACGAACATGTGAGGTATGTTGATAGATCCGACAATGGCTAGCTAGTGGTAGACACATGACAACGACTAGGAGGGAGGGTAAGAAAGCGGTGAGGCAGCCGCGGTGGAAAACAACGGGCGCTAAGGGAAAGCCTAAAGGTGCATGTCAGTGGCGATGAAACAGTAGTGATAGCAAAACTTTTTTTTAGCGAGTGAGGGTGTGACGCACCCAAACAACTTTTATTTCATCTCAGAAGCATTGTACATATGTTACTACAAATCCTGCATTTTGAAGCTGAAGAACAACATAAAAAGGACAAGTGGAAGTACTATGAGCCGAGTTCTGGCAAGAACAGATGAGCTCGGATCTCGTAGATCTTTTTGCCTGGTGTGCACGACAATGGGCCACTCCAATGATTTCTCTACTAATGTGATAGATTGAAGGATTGAGATGTTTCACTTGATTCTGGAATTGAATGGCCTGCCTTCTGATATCCCAGAGCACCGTTGGATCCCTAACACCAGGGGTAGAGGCAGCACCCGTTAGGTTCCTGCAGTCTGAAAAGAAGACAGGGTTTTGAATGTGCATTTCATTTGCTATGTGTCCATCTAGAAGAAGAGCATGTGCTTCGGCTTGCAGTAGAGAAGCGATTCCCTTCTAGATTTCCAAGATGAAAACATATAAAATATGGTCTTGTTCCTGCATACGAAGATAAACTCCAAGGCCAGCTATATGACAATCCGAGTTCCCTCTTTTCTTCCAGGTAGCATGAACATAGAGTTTTGGGCCCATGAAGGAAAAGTCAGAGCTGACTGATTGTCCTTGAGGAGTTATCGCCGGGCCTCTGTTGTTTTGATTATCATCATTATTTCCAGTAGAGGTGTTTATGACCTACAAGTTAGCTAGAATTTTCTGGACTAAATGTCCACCTCATACAGCTTGATGTGGTTACCATTGAACAATTGTTCATTCCTGCATTTCCACGAACACCAAAGGAAAGTACATATATTTTGCAAGTTTACATAGGGATGTCCATTTGCTAACAAGGAGTTATGATTGTTGTTATAAAAGAGTTATTGTTAGCAAGGAAATCAGATTTGATGAACCAAGGTTTTTGAAACCAAGCTACTCTAGGAAAGGCACGAGATAAAACGATATGCATGTTGTCTTCAGGTAGGTCACATATACAACAAAGCTTACTAATGTGTTTATAATTTGTTGAAGCTCTTTCTTCTAAAGGAATTGATCTCCTGAGTAGCCTCCATATAAATTTTCTTATTCTTGGCATCATGGACTTTGCTTTCCAAACCTTAACAAGTAGCTTTCTAGTTTCTTCCTAGAAAGGTTTAGGAGTTGGCATACATGCATCAAAAAGGGACTGCAAACAAGCTTTCTATGTGTACTTTGAATAGCATTTTCCATTAGGAGTTAGTTTCCAGCAAAAATTTCACTTTCAGCATCTCATGGCATAATGGGAGTATTCTTTATTAGTTGAGCAGTTGGAAGTAGGAAGAGAGGGTATACGAGAGGCACAACCCGCTCTATTCCGAAATGTAAACATTTTTAGTGGTTCAATTGGAACTGCTAGAAAGACTTACATTTTGGAATAGAGGTAGTATTTTCTATCTAGGAGCCAAAGATTTACTAGAGCAGGATAAGCATATCCACGCCCCTGAATAATCAGGTGGTCATAAAAATTTGTCCAAGAAGGACACCAATGTGTGCACCACAAAGATATGTTGCCATCCACCGGTTGATAGAAATATTTTGTCTATAATATAGAAGTACTTTTAAGATAGAGGTCCACAAAGCCGATTTGGGAGTGTTGGGCCTAGGCTTCCAAATGGACTCATGAGGGAATTACTTTGATTTTAGGTTCTTGTGAAGATGGATATTGGGATTCTTTGCAACTCTACATGACGTAGAAAGAATAATCCCATGCTTAATGGCCTAGAGATTTCAAAATCTGAGACCCCTTATTTTTTTGGAGCATATATGTTTCCAGGCTGCAAGGCAAACATGCTTGGAGGCAAGATTAGCGTTTATCCTACTCCACCAAAATTTCCTGATAATGGCGGTAATTTTGTGAAGGAAATATGCCCTAGAGACAAATAATAATATTGATTATTATCATATTTTGTTAAGTTTATGAATTAGGTTTTATATCATGTTATAACTGTATTGATTGAAAATGTCAGTACACGTGTGATATACAAACATTCAGGGGTTCCCAGTGAAATATCGAATCACTGGTTCATTGTTCAACGGATTATCGAGATTTCCTGACCATGTTGATGATTCAGTGTTAATTGTCAATGGAGTCATCTCATTGGATAATGAGATGGTGAATATACCCTATCTAAGCATCATAACACGATCATGTCATGAATTTTAAGTTGCGATGATTAGGAAATGTAGTGACTTGTTCCTTAGACCGTGATAACATATCTAATCACTACCTCCCGAGAATACTTTGATGGCATCTAACGTCACTCGGTGGAACGATGATCATAAGGGTGTCATTGGGTATTCAGAGGAGCAGATAGAGGCGTATGCATCAAGAGCAGGATTTTTCCATCAACGTGATGGAAGATACTCTAGGCCCACTCATATGAGTTATATCCATAAGCTGCGTAGCGTGTGACTAGGTCACGGGGATATCACTTATCGGATCGAGTAAAAGAGCACTTGTCGGTAACAAGGTTAAACCCGACTGATACGTCCAATTTGCATCACCGTTCTATATCATAATTGGCCTCTATTCATTGTTATATTTCTTATTAAGAGGTGTTACTTATGCCTTTTCATATTTTTTGCGTGTTGGATGATTCTTGGAGGATAAACTGCCGGAGTCGGGATTCTGATGGAAAAAGAGGTGTTTTGATGCAATTTCGCGAAGATAAGAAAAATACCAGAAAAACTACGAAAAATCCTATTTTCCCAGAAAACCAAGAATGCCAGAAGGAGAGGCGGAGCTGGGCCACAGGGCCCCCACACCCCTAGGCGCGGGCCACACTAGGCTGCGCCTACAGGGGGTGTGGCCCACCTGGCTCACCTCTGGCTCCGCCCTCTCGCCTATATCTTCTCCTCGAAACCCTAATACACATGGAGCGACCACAGAAAGATTCCGCCACCTCTGCGGGGCGAAAAACATTGAGAGAGAAAGAGCTCTTCGGCAGACAGATTTCTGCCGGGGAAATTCCTTTCCGGAGAGGGGAGATCGTCGCCATCAACACCATCATCAAGCTAGAATTCATCGGGATCATCATCATCATCATCCACACCATCATCTCCACCAGCACCATCATCACCACTCCATCCCGCTATAATAATCGGGTTGAATACTTGCATAGTTCTTAGGGGAAACTTTTCCGGTGTTGATTAGTATTGTAGTTAATGCTTGCGAGTGGAACCATTAGATTATTGTTTATGTTCAGATTGCTATTCATCACCATATCATCTTTGATCTTGATCCATATGATGTCTTGTGAGTAGTTCGTTTAGTTCTTGAGGACATAGGAGAAGTCATGTTGTTAGTTTTGGATTTGTGTTGAGATATTATTCAATGGTTTAGTATTTAAGTTGTGGTGTTATTCTCCTAGTGGTGTCATGTGAATGTCGACTACATGATACTTCACCATTTATGGGTCTAGGGGAATGCATTGTGTATTTGTCTACTAATTATGGGGTTGCCGGAGTGACAGAAATCTGAACCCACGTTAGGAAACCATTGCACAAGGAAGTGTAGGATCTCAGAGTTTAAGGCTGCGGTTAGGTTTATATCTTAATTGCTTTCTTGTAGTTGCAGATGCATGCAAGGGGTTTAACCACAAGTATGTATTAGTACAAGTAAGGTCGGTACATTAGCACAGGTTCACCCACACAACACTTACAAAACCAAATAAGACTACTTAGCTATATGAAGCGAAAGCACTTGAAAGTATTCCCATGTGTCCTCGAGAAAGTTTGGTCCTCATAAGTATTTCCACTCGCTTGTCCTTTGCTAAGAAAGGATTGGGCCACTTGCTGCAATTGATCGTTGTCTTTATTACTCGCACTTTATTTCCTTGCTTTATCAGAAAACCCCTAAAAATATGTTTGCTACGTATTTACAGAGATTTCCTGCTCCATACCACTTGTCAACACCTTCGGCTCCTCGTTGGGATCAACAC
Organism: Avena atlantica; assembly: GCA_910589765.1. Lineage (NCBI taxonomy): Eukaryota > Viridiplantae > Streptophyta > Magnoliopsida > Poales > Poaceae > Avena > Avena atlantica. Next base: position 469,881,788 of record OU342733.1, read on the forward strand.
TCCTATTTATCGAAACTACTACGATACACCCCCTATACTTGTGGGTCATCAAGACTATTTTATGGCGCCGTTTCCGGGGAGTGAAGCGCTATTGAAGAGTGGAACTGGTAAATGAAACTTCTACTGTGATTATTGCTTTTTATTTCTATTTGTTAATTTGTTTCCAATATGAATAACCCACTTTGTTTTCTGTTTGGGAAAACTACTACCACTGTTAGGGTAGTAGATGAACCACCGCCTGTTGAGATAGATCCTTTTAAGATACGTACAAGTATTGTTGATCGTGTTATGGATAATTATTATTTAGGGGATGGAACTGTCCATCCAGGTGATCACTTGCTTTTTATCCATGAATTATGTGGGTTGTTTAAGTGTGCAGGTATCACAACTGAATAGGTGAAGAATAAGTTATTCTCTATATGATTGAAAGGAAGAGCTGAAGAATGGTATAAGCTGCTGAAGAATGGACAATCCATGGAATGGGAGGAAATAGTACCTCTCTTTTATTCTAAATTCTATCCTTCCAGTGAGATTCATAAGGATAGGAATCTAATATATTACTTTTATCCTCCTGATGGAGAGAGTACAGCTCAAGCTTGGCAGAGATTGAAGTTACCAATGCTTAAATGTCCTATTCATGAACTCCCTAACAATATTATTATCAATAACTTTAATGCAAGGCTTTCTCTTTATGATAAAGATTTACTAGACGATTCTTGTGCTGGATCATTCACACATATGAAGGAAGAAGCTAAATGGGATTTCCTAGACCGTATTCAAGAGAACACTGAAGCATGGGAGAATGAAAAAGGAAGAAAGTCAGGTATAAACTATGATTATGAATGCATTAAATCCTTTATGGAAACTGATGACTTCCATGATATTAGTACTGAGTATGGTCTTGATTCTCAAAGTATTACCAATTGTTTTAATGCCTTTGCCTCTTACATATAAATTCCTAAAAATAAGTGGAATAAGTACCATGCACCTTATAAAGATGTTAATCATGTTCCTGCTAGAAATACTAAAGTTTGTACCATTAATCAGTCTTTGCCTGAACCTTATGTTGAGAAAACACCTTTACCAGCTAAGATAAAGGAGTATTCTATGATAATTAGTGCGATTAACAAAGGTACAAAGAAAGTTGTGGAAACTGATGAGCAAATAAACAATGAACCTATGGTAGCTATTGTGAAAGATCTTGTCACTAGAAATATAGAGGATGAGCATATTGTCTTCGGTGAAGACGCTTCTAATATTATTTCTCATCCTAGTAAAGCTAGAAAAGCTAGTGTCCCTGTGCTTTCTGTTAAAATTGGCGATCACAGGGAAATTATGCATGAAATTGGTGCTAGTTCTAGTGTTATTCCTTATGAGCTTTACAGGGAAATTATGCATGAAATTGGTCCTTGTGAGCTTGAGGACATTGATGTGGTTATCCACCTTGCTAATAAGGAAACCATTTGCCCTGTTGGTATTGTAAGATATGTGTAAGTCCTTTGCGGTAAGATTAAGTATCCTGCTGATTTTCTAGTGCTTAGTTCAGCAGCTAGTAAAACTTGCCCTATCATTTTTGGTAGACCTTTCTTGAACACTTGTGGAGCTATTATAGATTGTAAAAAGGAGAAGGTTTTAACTAAGTTTGATGGAGATTCTTATGAGTTTAACTTTTCCAAATTTGCTAAAGCTCCTTGGGAAAATAGCTTTCCTAATGAAGATTTCAGGGTGGCACAACTTGCTTCTATTGATCCAGTTTATGACCTTGGACCTCTTTTTGATGATTGTAAGTATGCTCATTCCGTTAATAAAGTTGTTTCTTGTGACAGTTATATTGTCAACTTTATTCAAAGTGCTACTGAAAGTTATTATGAGAGAGAGAAACATGGTTTTATGCATCTCAATAATATTAAGTTTCCCTGTTTTATGTTGAAAGCTTTGAAGTTGCATTTGTTTTGTCTTCCTATGATAGTGTCCTTTTGTTTCAATAATTTGTTTTCTCATGAGACCCCCTTGCATAGGAAGTGGGTTAGACTGAAATGTGTTGGATATTTGCTTCTTGATGCTCTCTTTCACTTCAAATCTATATCTCCTATGTGAGCATCTTTGAAATTATCAAGCCTAACTTAAATGCATTAAAGAAAAGTACTTCTTGGGAGATAACCCAATAGTTTTGTTGAGTCTTGAAAGTTATTACCTCAGTAATAACTGCTCCTTATCCTTTTTGTTTTGTTTTTGTGTCAAGATCAACTACTTTTGAGAAGTAGAGGAGTTGTGAAAAGTGGCTGTCCTGGAACAGATTTTTGTGCCACATTGTAAAAATTCGTGAATGAGCTCAGGACATCGGATGGAGCTATATTTTTCTGTGCTTGTTCTCCAAGTCGTTATCCAACTTTCATTAGTTTTGCACTTTTTGATTTGAGCAACAAAAGTTCTTTGAAAAAATTAATCTTTACCTGCTGGTCTGTTTTGAAAGGTTCCTGCCATCATTTGTATTTGCCTCTTATATTGATTCCCTTTCAGATTCTTTTTGGGCTTTGGAAAGGAGTTGCTATAGTATCTTTGGTTTTGATGAATTTCAGTTGAAGTTTGAACCTAAAGTTTTATGGTTTTTGCATACACTAATGTTGCCAATGAGGCTTGTGTAAGGCCTTGTATGAAAGGAATATTCAGGAGATGGAGAAAAGGAATCTGCATAGTTCATCTTTGAGTAGGTAAAAGTGGTAAAAACAGAAGGTTCGTGAAAACCTTATCTTTCTATATTTTTGATATTTTTATTACATACGGAAGGTTACTGGACAAAATAGAGGAGGAAACGGAGGCCAGGGTGGCCACACCCACCCTAGGCGCGGTCCCTAGATGGCCTTTCCTGGAGGGGGTGTGAGCCCCCTGAACTCCGTCTCCGCCTCATTTTCGCACAATACCTTCCTTATGCATTGAAACTTCATAATATATAAGCCCCCGGATCCCCCGAGGTCCGTATATCGTGTTCTCGTCGTGTTTTAGTTTTGATCTATTTCTGCCAGGAAATCTTCTCAAGTTTAGAGCACCATGGTCTCCGCCAACGATAAAGGCAAGAAGCCCGAGGAAGATGATCCTCAAAACCCCAAGGAGGAGGATATCTTGGTTGGGGATGAATAAGACATGGAGGAGGACGAGCATCCGGATAGCCGCGCTACCATTTCAAGCATTGGAGTGGTGGCAAACCCTATCAAGCTTAGGAGGACAGCACGGATGTAGCATCCCAGTTGTCTAACACCTGTAATGCTACTTGTTCTAGTAATAAAAAGGGTCACTTCCTACATATAATTGTTGCATCATCATCATATCATGCCCATGTCATCATGCCACCTTGCATTTGAGCACCATATAAAACCCCTTCTTGTTTGGTTCTTATCTCATGTGCATTATTAATTGTAGTTGCCTCTTGATATTGTATTTGGATCTTGATATATTGCTAAATGCCCAAGTTGATTTGGGGGCATATCTCTTATTAACTCCACCACCTTTTCTTTTCACCACCTTATAATTCCACCATCCAACTAAATATGAGCTTGGCATTTATGGGTTTACTTCTAGCTCATGTGGGTTGGGTGGATTCCACTCATAATCTTATGCTTGGCCTTTTCCCCCTTTTGGAATGCATGGAATAATGCCACATAATTTTATGTTGTTTTCACAATATGAATACTTGGCGGTCATTAATTGCATGGGCCATGCAAGCACCACCTCATCTCTCTCCCTCGGTTGTTTTCTACAAGCCTTGGATCCAGGTGAAGGTTCCCTAATTTTACAAATGTTTTCTTCTAATTGCAAAACCCCATATCTTCTTAATCTTGTAAGGTGCCCCACTTGGCTCATTCATAAGCCATGTATGTGACATCTCCTTATCCTCCATCTCTTTTGGCCTGCCTCCCCTCTTAGTCAGGCCCCCTTTTCCAAACCTCCTGGTGACAAAGTTCAAAAGAATTTGAAATCAGTAGCTGGTTTGAATTTGTAATAGAATTAAAACAAGCAAAACAAATAAAAATAAAAGAGGAAGGAAATAAAGGAGAGAACAAACCTGGCAGCCCAACCAGCCGCAGCAGCCCAAGAGGAGATCGCAGCCCAGCAGAGCAAAACCCTCCTCCGGCCCAACTCGCCGCCCCTGGCCCAGTACCGCTTCAGCCGTCGCTCGCCCTGTTCCTCTTCTCCCTCCGTCTGTCGCCGTCTCGCCCTCCACTCTCCTCTGCTCTGACGGAAAGGAGCAGGTGGCCGTCTCCGCCGTCAGCCGCGTCACCCTCCCTTCCTCCTTCTTATCCTCAAGCCGCGGGGGCCCCCTGCAACCCTAGCCTCCCTCTTCCCTCCTCTCCGCCGCCATCCCCTATCCCTTCTCCCATCTGTCTTCCCCTGCCCGAGCGCAGCGTCGAGGAGAGCGTCGCCGCGTCGCCCGCGCACTCGCCGGTGAGCGCAGGAGGCCGGTCCACGTCTTCCTCCGCGTCAAGCTGCAGGGACAGGAGGAGCTGGGCGCATCTGTACGCGGGCCTCCCGTCTTCGTCCTCGGGTGAACCTGCGGGCGCGGCCAGCTTCGGCTTCACCTTGCCGCCATTCCCGACCACCCCCGAGCCCTCCGAGACCACCGACGGCCTCGTGGTATTCCCCACTCTCCATTCCCCTCCTCCTCCTTTGCAGTCGGACACCGTAGCCTCGCCCCGGTCGTTTACAAGCTCGCTGCGCACTCGCCGTCAGTCGCCCGTCAGATAAATGATTGACTTTTCGGCTCTGTTCATCGCCGTTGCCCCACCGCTGCAGCCAAGATCCGGCGACGACCCCTTGAAGAAACTTGTAGCCTGTAGCTGGACCTATAATTATCCTCTTGCCGGCGTCGTCCGTTTCGGCTTCCAGCTCTCGCCATCGTCGCCTGAAGTCAACCATCGCGCGAACGGTTTTCGGCGGAACAAGCAGCAGCCGCAGCGGCACATCGACGTCAAGTTGTCGTCCTGATCCTCCCTTTTTCCTGACGCGTATAGTCTTCCTTTGGAGATACTTGCTTTTACTTAGTTTGAGCCCTTCGGTAGATCTGCAACTTTTATTTTTGAAGCTTACCCAAAATCGCATCTGTTTGCTCGCCATCTTCGATGCAAAATCGAGCTCAGCTAGTAGTTTTTGCAAAACGAATTCAGTTTCGTCAGCGACAGCTCTGAGGCGTTTTGCAGATAAACCCCTGACCTTTATTTTTACCTAACCCGCGGTCCCTCCTTCTCACCCTTTTTGCAAAAAAGCGACCCACGTTTTCCCATTCTCAAACCGCGGCCCTCAACCACCTGTCCTATGCCCAGTCAGCGCCTGACCCCACTTGTCATGGGAGTGGCTAGTTTTGCTTGAGTGCAAAAAGTATTAGTCTGTATCTGTTTTGAATTCTTTCTTTTAAATTAACTCAAATTCAAATTCAAAATACAAATCTGTTTAAAACTAAATAAATTCATAACTTATTCCTGGTTTGGAATTTGAATTCAAACCTTATATGAAAAATGTTTTGTTTTTGAATGTTAATTCAAATCTTTATTCAAATAATTTCAAAACTAATTTAGAATAGTCAAACTTTGACTTTGACCTAATTTGACTAATTTTGACCTAAAAATAAAATTAAATTCATAATTCCAAATAATACAAATAATATATGTTTTGGAATCAGAAAAATGTGAGGATTTCAAATATGCTATTCAAATTGCCTTTTGCACATTTAAAATTCCAAGTTGAGTTAAATTACAACAAATGCCACTGGAACTTAAATAATTAATAACTTTTGATTTATAATTCCAAATTTAACAAATGATATGTCTAAAATGATCAGCTCGACGAGACCTTTCTGTTTATGCTATCCTTGACTTCAATTGCAGCATGCATCATGTAAATATATAAGATGCAGCAACTATTATGACAATAAAATATGGCCAAACCTTAATAAAATGACTTATTCTTGTATACCACACCTCACCCATGCCATGCTACTTATTGCCATGCAACTTGTGCATCATTCATCATGGCATGATTGTTTGCTTGTCGCATTTTGTTCCAATGCTTGTGCACTTTATTTATGTTGGCCCTTGCTTGTTTGGTTCTTTTTTCGAATAGACGCTGAGCAGGGGATATATCAAGAGAACCAGGAGCACTACCCAGATCCGTCTCTCGCTTCAACTGAGTTGCCAGGCAAGCACTACCACATGCTCGCATACATACAGTACCTATTGCCTCTATCTTATTCTTGCATCATTGAGTCGCGATTGCATTAAATTGAATCCCAATTATTGCATAGCCTTTACTTTAAACCCCACCGAGCTTGTTCCTCCATCCCATGAGCCATTACTACAGGAGTTGTTTGAGCCATGCGAGTCGTAGAACAGCAGGTGTAGGGTATGTGAGAGTCTGATGGATAACGAGGTACCTAAACAACTTAACCTGAGTAGTAATGGGATAACTAATGAAAGTGGCATCGGTGAGCAATATCTGCTATTTGGTTTTTCCTGCTCACTTGTGTCCCGTGAGACCCCGAGTACTTGATTACTGTTCCAAGATTTATCGCGCTATCCACATCCGGGAGGTATATGGGACCCCCCTGAGCCAGAGCATGATTCCGTCTTATTTCTTGGGGCCACAAACTAGTTTGAGGTTTTATTTATTATCCTGTACTTATGCCATGCTTTACTGCTTTATTAAATTGTGCGACAGATAGCACCTGTACTGTTTTGGATCGGGACACGATTCCGCGGTGTCGACAGTCCCCGTTTGGGGATTTGCTGTCGTTCACAGCCGTATACCCAAACCTTGAGTCCGTTTCGGAGTCAGCTAACTTCGTGGCGGGTAGCTTAATGGGGTGGCCCCCTGAAATAATTCTGAATCATGTGATTGCTTTGTCGTGAAGGCCTCGTTGGGTTTTGATTTGGTTTTTCCGAGGTTGATCGAGTGTGTGTTGCTATTTGTGCACCCCGGCCGGGTAAAACTTTCTGAAAGCCGTGTCCGCGGTTATGGACGACTTGGAGCACAGTTTCTCGATCATAGACAAGCATAACTAAAGTACCGCTTTAATCTGACTAAGTAATTTGACTAGTAAATAGTGCAACGCTCATGGAATGGTTAATAAAATTGCCAACGGATGGGGGTTGTTCGTCTGCTTCCTCGTTGGTAAGCGAGGAGGAGGATGGATCTGATGGAATTACTGTCATAACTATTGTCTTTATTTTCACGGACATCCGTCTATCTTTGATTAGGCGGATGGTTAGCGTTTATCTGTAGAACTGCTAGGGTTTATCTTTCGCTGCAATTGCGTCACCCCAGGTTGTGTCCCCTTTAGAGGCATTAAGACTTGCTGAGTACCCTTAGGGTCTCACACGATAAATTATTGGTTTAGATGAACAGGTACCCTCGCAGGACGGATACTGGGTTGAAGAGGCTGATGATGTGGGCAACGATCGTTCGGTGTAGAGATTCCGGGAACGGGGATCCGTGAGATCTGTGGTTGGGATGTGCTTATTTCTATGGCATCTTATGCCGATTTGCTTCTTATCCGTACTCGGACTTTGTTTGCCGCTTCCGCATGATACTCTGATGTGTGCTGTATGAGGAAGTACCCTAAAATATTAGATCTATCTAGGTCATTTGAATCTTGCCGTATGGCGTTGCTATATTTCCTTTCTTTCTAGATGGTGTGGCTCTGATGTACTCTTGTATGGTGGCTTGCATACATACCCACTTGTGTATGTAGTTGATCCCTTCGCCTGCCGATTACGCCGCCCGTACAGGTCCCGATGAGATGGAAGTGGTTGGGACGGCCGAAAGGTCTACCCGTGAGTGGCTTTTGGGGCCCCACCATACTATTTCAACCACTACCGCTCATCCAGGCTTGTATCTAGGAGCGTAATTCACCGAGGTAGTTACAATTGGTATCAGAGCCATCCCGACCTTCAGGGTTTCAGCCAAACGGTCGTTGTCAGTCTAGCAAATATTTTGGTAGTTATGTATACTAGGGAAAAACAAAACGCGAGAGTAGGACTGCTTCCACTTTTCTTCTTACCCACCCACCCTTTTCTGGTAAGGAAGTGCAACGTTTTCAATCCTCTTCTTAAAAATTCAAACTAGGATTCACGTGTTCTGGGTTTCCGTAGTACCATAGGGTGTGTGTGTGTGTGTGTGTGTGTGTAATCCTTGTCTATCTGTTGCATCCAAGTTGTGATCTAATCAGCTTTTGGTTATCAACTTTTGGTACATTCCATACCGACAGGCTTTTGAAAAACGACGCAATCTGTCTTACTCTTTGTTTCCGACGCTATCTTGTTTGGGGTGTTCGTTTCCGTAGTTACCAATCTTTAGGTTTCGTCGTGAGAAGAAGGGGTTAGGATATGTGTTCCACTTGTTCATGTGCGGAGTAATGATTTCAGTGAGGGATGGAGTCGCGACCATACCACTACTCTTATCATTCGCTTTTGTATATTGAATCGGTAGAGTCACTAATCTTGATTCGTTAAGTAATTTTGCGCATCTATTGGTATTTTAATGCCGAAATTTGTGGAAAATTTTTCTTTGATATAATTGTGTACCACACTCCTTTTCAGTCGTGTGCGATATGCTTAATATCTTCTAGGTGCTTTGAACTTTGTTGATATTTTAATATCATCTCAGTAAATTGTATCCTTTAATCTTGGTTAATTCCATCTTGGTACTATTTTGGATTATTATTATTCTCCATTATAGTACTGACTTGTGTTTTATATCAATCTCAGGATGGCTCCACCACGCCGTTCAGATGAGGACATACCACCAGAACTTGGGGCCGCGTTGTCAAACATAGCCAATGCCTTGGCAGCAATGCAGCAGAACCAGCAGCGCTTGGAAGAAAGCGTCAGGAGAAATGAGTTTGCTCCACTTCCTCCACCTCCCAAGCGAGGAGACATCAAGAGCTTCCTGAAATTCAACCCTCGTCAGTTTGATGTTTCCGATCGCCCACTGGACGCGGATGATTGGCTGCGTGAGATGTCAAGGTTGCTCGAGACTGCTGATGTTCCGGAGCAGGAGTGGGTCAAGTGTGCTACTCACCTTCTGAAGGGAGATGCAACTCTTTGGTGGGAAAATTACTTGAAGGCAAGCTGCACTGGTTTCCAGCCAACTTGGGAAAGGTTCACTGGAGCGTTCAAGGAGCAGTTTCTGTCAGAGATTGTAATGGAAAGGATGAAGGAGGATTTTCTCAACCTGAAGCAAGGAAATGATAACGTCAACACCTACATCAGGAACTTCATGAATCTATCTCGTTATGGTGGTGATGAGGTATCTGATGACAAGAAGAAGCAGAAGAGGTTCAGGCAAGGGCTCAATGCATCGATCAAGTATGCAATCACACATGCAAGGCCGGCATCTTTCCTGGAACTCCAACACACAGCTCTGCAAGAGGAAGCAAGTCGGCAAGTGTTTGAGGAGTCCAAGAAGCACCACAGGGATGCATCAAGCTCTACAGTTATGGCAGCTCCTTCTAAGCGGCGTGTCTGGGTTTCTAACACCCCACCGTCGCTCCCGGCTTCACCAAGACCTTCAAGCTACACGTCAAGGCCACTAAACTCCATCACTGCGGCTCCCAGGGGCTACAACAACCACTACCCTGGAGCGCCTGCCGGAGTCCCTGGCTATGTTGCTCCACGTCCACCTGGTGCTTGCTTCACGTGTGGAGACCCTGGACATCTCAACTGGAACTGTCCGATGAAGAACAAAGCTCTCCCTCAACCCCCGCCAAGATCTGCAGCAAGCTCTCCTATGGTTCGTGCACCACCACCTCGGGCTCTCAACATCAACACCAAGCCCGGGTCTATGGTTGCTCGTGCCAATTGTGTCAACGCCGCTCAAGCTGAGCATGCACCTGGAGTCGTGATGGGTATGCTTTCCGTTAACTCAGTCCCTGCACGAGTTCTGTTCGATTCTGGTGCATCACATTCATTTGTTTCTCACAAGTTTGCAAATGAAAATGAGTTAGCAATGGATCCTATTCTTAAGCGGTTAATGGTTCTTTCTCCTGGAGCAAATATGATAGCATCTAAGATCAGCCATGGCAATCAAATTGAGATTGGTGGCTCTTCGTTCTCGGCATCCTTAATTGTTCTGGGCAATTCTGACATTGATGTCATCTTGGGCATGGATTGGTTGACAGCAAATGCAGCTGTGATTGATTGTGCTGAACGCTCAGTTTCTCTGAAGATTCCTGAAGGCCATATAGTCTTTTCTCCCAGTCTGACTCCTGCTGTTCAGCTCTTCTCTTTGGCGGCTCTGAATGATGATGCTATGGAAGCTATTCAGAGTGTACTGGTGGTCTGTGAGTTCCCAGATGTCTTTCCTGAAGAGTTGCCGGGTATGCCTCCGGATCGTGAGGTTGAGTTTGTAATTGAACTTGAACCTGGAACGACTCCTATCTCCAAGCGGCCTTATAAAATGGGTCCTTCTGAGTTGGCTGAACTCAAACGTCAGATTGATGAACAAGAGAAGTTGAGTTTCATTCAACACAGTACTTCTTCTTGGGGTAGCCCAACAATCTTTGTGAAGAAGCATGACAGAACTGATAGACTTTGTGTTGACTATCGGGCTCTCAATGCTAAAACAATCAAGAACAAATATCCCCTTCCGCGGATTAATGATCTCTTCGATCAGCTAGCTGGAGCTGTGGTATTCTCTAAGCTGGATTTGAGGAGTGGCTATCACCAAATCAAAATTCGCAAGGAAGATGTGCCTAAAACAGCTTTCACCACCCGCTATGGCCTGTATGAGTACACGGTCATGTCTTTCGGTCTCACCAACGCACCTGCTACCTTCTCGAGGCTTATGAACTCGGTTTTCATGGAGTACCTTGATAAGTTCGTTGTGGTCTATCTGGATGATATCCTGGTCTATTCTAAGTCCAAGGAAGAGCATGAAGAACACCTTCGTTGTGTCCTAAACAAGCTTCGTGAGAACCGCTTGTATGCAAAGTTCTCAAAGTGTGAGTTTTGGCTGCCTGAAGTAACCTATCTTGGTCACGTTATCTCTGCCAAGGGCATTGCAGTCAACCCGGAAACTGTGAAGACAATTGTTGAATGGCTTCCTCCTGTTAATGTCAAAGAAGTGCGGAGTTTCCTCGGTTTGGCTAGTTATTGCCGTCGCTTCGTTCAGAACTTCTCGAAGATAGCGAAGCCTCTTACCGATCTCCTCAAGAAAGGCAAGAAATATCTTTGGACTCCTGCATGTCAAGCAAGCTTTGAGACACTCAAAGAGAAGCTCACTTCCACACCAGTCTTGGTTCCTCCGGATACATCTAAGACTTTCCAGATATTCTGCGATGCCTCTTTGCAAGGATTGGGTGCGGTCCTTATGCAAGAGAAACAAGTTGTTGCTTATGCCTCTCGGCAGTTGAAGACGCATGAGATCAACTATCCCACACATGACCTCGAGCTAGCAGCAGTTGTCTTTGCTTTGAAGCTATGGAGGCACTACTTGCTTGGCAACCGTTGTGAGATCTTTTCTGACCACAAAAGTTTGAAGTATATCTTCACTCAGCCTGATCTCAACCTTCGGCAGAGGAGATGGATCGAAGCAATCAATGACTTTGATGTGACCATCAACTACACACCGGGCAAAGCTAATGTCATGGCCGATGCTCTCAGACGCAAAGCTTATGTCAACAACCTCATGATGAAGAGCAGCAACCTCTCTTGTGCGAGGAATTCCGTCAGCTCAACCTTGAAATTGTGGAACAAGGGCATCTCCTGAACCTTCTGGCTACTCCTCTCTTGGAAGAAAAGTTTCGCTCTCGTCAGCTGGGTGATCCGCACACCAAAAAGCTCATCTCGAAACTTGGGCTTCCGAAGTATGAGTCCTTCCACATTGATGATCAAGGCACGCTTTTCTTTGAACACCGGATGTTTGTTCCGAACTACCCGGGTTTGAGAGAGCAAGTTCTCAAGGAGGCGCATGATTCTGTTCTATCTATCCACCCTGGCAGCACAAAAATGTACATGGACTTGAAAACACAATATTGGTGGCCTGGTTTGAAACGGTATTGTGCCAAGTATGTCTCAGAATGTGATGTCTGCCGCAGAGTGAAAGCTGTCCATCAGAAACCTTTCGGTCTTCTACAACCATTGAAACCTCCGGAATGGAAATGGGAGAAAGTAGAGATGGACTTCATCACTGGGTTTCCTAGGTCGCAGAAGGGCAACAATGCAATCTTTGTTGTCATCGACAGGCTTTCTAAAGCGGCTCATTTCCTCCCCGTCAAGGAAACAATTTCTGGAATCCAGTTGGTTGAGCTCTATATCAACAGAATTGTCTCTCTGTATGGGGTTCCGCTTGAGATCAGTTCGGACCGTGGAAGCATCTTCACTTCAAAGTTCTGGGAGAGTTTCCAAAATGCTTTGGGAACAAAGTTGAACTTCAGCACTGCTTACCACCCTCAGTCGCAAGGACAAGTGGAAAGGATCAATCAGATTCTGGAGGATATGCTTCGGGCTTGCGTCATCTCTTTTGGCATGAAGTGGGAGGAATGCCTTCCATATGCTGAATTCTCTTACAACAACAGCTTCCAGAAGAGTCTGAAGATGGCACCATTTGAGGCTCTCTATGGTCGCAAGTGCAGAACTCCGATTGGTTGGTCAGGTGCAGGAGAAAGAATCTGGTTTGGCCCTGACATTGTAACCCAAGCGGAGGAGAAGGTGCATATCATTCTTGAGAACCTGAAGATTGCTCAAAGTCGTCAGAAGAGCAACTATGACAGGAAGCACACGGACATGGTGTATGCCCCTGGTGATCTCGTGTACCTTCGTGTCACTCCCATGAGAGGCACACACCGCTTTGGTATCAAAGGAAAGTTGGCTCCTAGATACATCGGTCCTTTCAAGATTCGTGGTAGAAGAGGAGAAGTTGCTTATGCCCTGGAACTCCCGGAAAAACTCAAAGTCCATGATGTTTTCCACATCTCTCAGCTCAAGAAGTGCTTCAAAGATCCCGGCAGGACCGTGGATCATGAGCTAATCGATCTCCAAGAAGATCTGTCTTATCAAGAACACCCCACCAAAATCCTTGAGACCACAGAAAGAAGGACTCGCAACAAGTCCATCAAGTTCTGCAAGGTGCAGTGGTCACACCATTCTGTTGATGAAGCCACTTGGGAGCGTGAAGATGAACTCCGTGCCAACCATCCTACCCTCTTTGTGTCCTCTTCTTCCTAGAATCTCGGGGCGAGATTCCTGTTTAGTGGGGGAGAGTTGTAGCATCCCAGTTGTCTAACACCTGTAATGCTACTTGTTCTAGTAATAAAAAGGGTCACTTCCTACATATAATTGTTGCATCATCATCATATCATGCTCATGTCATCATGCCACCTTGCATTTGAGCACCATATAAAACCCCTTCTTGTTTGGTTCTTATCTCATGTGCATTATTAATTGTAGTTGCCTCTTGATTGTATTTGGATCTTGATATATTGCTAAATGCCCAAGTTGATTTGGGGGCATATCTCTTATTAACTCCACCACCTTTTCTTTTCACCACCTTATAATTCCACCATCCAACTAAATATGAGCTTGGCATTTATGGGTTTACTTCTAGCTCATGTGGGTTGGGTGGATTCCACTCATAATCTTATGCTTGGCCTTTTCCCCCTTTTGGAATGCATGGAATAATGCCACATAATTTTATGTTGTTTTCACAATATGAATACTTGGCGGTCATTAATTGCATGGGCCATGCAAGCACCACCTCATCTCTCTCCCTCGGTTGTTTTCTACAAGCCTTGGATCCAGGTGAAGGTTCCCTAATTTTACAAATGTTTTCTTCTAATTGCAAAACCCCATATCTTCTTAATCTTGTAAGGTGCCCCACTTGGCTCATTCATAAGCCATGTATGTGACATCTCCTTATCCTCCATCTCTTTTGGCCTGCCTCCCCTCTTAGTCAGGCCCCCTTTTCCAAACCTCCTGGTGACAAAGTTCAAAAGAATTTGAAATCAGTAGCTGGTTTGAATTTGTAATAGAATTAAAACAAGCAAAACAAATAAAAATAAAAGAGGAAGGAAATAAAGGAGAGAACAAACCTGGCAGCCCAACCAGCCGCAGCAGCCCAAGAGGAGATCGCAGCCCAGCAGAGCAAAACCCTCCTCCGGCCCAACTCGCCGCCCCTGGCCCAGTACCGCTTCAGCCGTTGCTCGCCCTGTTCCTCTTCTCCCTCCGTCTGTCGCCGTCTCGCCCTCCACTCTCCTCTGCTCTGACGGAAAGGAGCAGGTGGCCGTCTCCGCCGTCAGCCGCGTCACCCTCCCTTCCTCCTTCTTATCCTCAAGCCGCGGGGGCCCCCTGCAACCCTAGCCTCCCTCTTCCCTCCTCTCCGCCGCCATCCCCTATCCCTTCTCCCATCTGTCTTCCCCTGCCCGAGCGCAGCGTCGAGGAGAGCGTCGCCGCGTCGCCCGCGCACTCGCCGGTGAGCGCAGGAGGCCGGTCCACGTCTTCCTCCGCGTCAAGCTGCAGGGACAGGAGGAGCTGGGCGCATCTGTACGCGGGCCTCCCGTCTTCGTCCTCGGGTGAACCTGCGGGCGCGGCCAGCTTCGGCTTCACCTTGCCGCCATTCCCGACCACCCCCGAGCCCTCCGAGACCACCGACGGCCTCGTGGTATTCCCCCCTCTCCATTCCCCTCCTCCTCCTTTGCTGTCGGACAGCGTAGCCTCGCCCCGGTCGTTTACAAGCTCGCCGCACACTCGCCGTCAGTCGCCCGTCAGATAAATGATCGACTTTCCGGCTCTGTTCATCGCCGTTGCCCCACCGCTGCAGCCAAGATCCGGCGACGACCCCTTGACGAAACTTGTAGCCTGTAGCTGGACCTATAATTATCCTCTTGCCGGCGTCGTCCGTTTCGGCTTCCAGCTCTCGCCATCGTCGCCTGAAGTCAGCCATCGCGCGAGCGGTTTTCGGCGGAACAAGCAGCAGCCGCAGCGGCACATCGACGTCAAGTTGCCGTTCTGATCCTCCCTTTTTCCTGACGCGTATAGTCTTCCTTTGGAGATACTTGCTTTTACTTAGTTTGAGCCCTTCGGTAGATCTGCAATTTTTATTTTTGAAGCTTACCCAAAATCGCATCTGTTTGCTCGCCATCTTCGATGCAAAATCGAGCTCAGCTAGCAGTTTTTGCAAAACGAATTCAGTTTCGTCAGTGACAGCTCCGAGGCGTTTTGCAGATAAACCCCTGACCTTTATTTTTACCTAACCCGCGGTCCCTCCTTCTCACCCTTTTTGCAAAAAGCGACCCACGTTTTCCCATTCTCAAACCGCGGCCCTCAACCACCTGTCCTATGCCCAGTCAGCGCCTGACCCCACTTGTCATGGGAGTGGCTAGTTTTGCTTGAGTGCAAAAAGTATTAGTCTGTATCTGTTTTGAATTCTTTCTTTTAAATTAACTCAAATTCAAATTCAAAATACAAATCTGTT
Source organism: Avena atlantica (assembly GCA_910589765.1). Taxonomy (NCBI): domain Eukaryota; kingdom Viridiplantae; phylum Streptophyta; class Magnoliopsida; order Poales; family Poaceae; genus Avena; species Avena atlantica. Next base: position 469,897,244 of record OU342733.1, read on the forward strand.
TAAAACTAAATAAATTCATAACTTATTCCTGGTTTGGAATTTGAATTCAAACCTTATATGAAAAATGTTTTGTTTTTGAATGTTAATTCAAATCTTTATTCAAATAATTTCAAAACTAATTTAGAATAGTCAAACTTTGACTTTGACCTAATTTGACTAATTTTGACCTAAAAATAAAATTAAATTCATAATTCCAAATAATACAAATAATATATGTTTTGGAATCAGAAAAATGTGAGGATTTCAAATATGCTATTCAAATTGCCTTTTGCACATTTAAAATTCCAAGTTGAGTTAAATTACAACAAATGCCACTGGAACTTAAATAATTAATAACTTTTGATTTATAATTCCAAATTTAACAAATGATATGTCTAAAATGATCAGCTCGACGAGACCTTTCTGTTTATGCTATCCTTGACTTCAATTGCAGCATGCATCATGTAAATATATAAGATGCAGCAACTATTATGACAATAAAATATGGCCAAACCTTAATAAAATGACTTATTCTTGTATACCACACCTCACCCATGCCATGCTACTTATTGCCATGCAACTTGTGCATCATTCATCATGGCATGATTGTTTGCTTGTCGCATTTTGTTCCAATGCTTGTGCACTTTATTTATGTTGGCCCTTGCTTGTTTGGTTCTTTTTTCGAATAGACGCTGAGCAGGGGATATATCAAGAGAACCAGGAGCACTACCCAGATCCGTCTCTCGCTTCAACTGAGTTGCCAGGCAAGCACTACCACATGCTCGCATACATACAGTACCTATTGCCTCTATCTTATTCTTGCATCATTGAGTCGCGATTGCATTAAATTGAATCCCAAGTATTGCATAGCCTTTACTTTAAACCCCACCGAGCTTGTTCCTCCATCCCATGAGCCATTACTACAGGAGTTGTTTGAGCCATGCGAGTCGTAGAACAGCAGGTGTAGGGTATGTGAGAGTCTGATGGATAACGAGGTACCTAAACAACTTAACCTGAGTAGTAATGGGATAACTAATGAAAGTGGCATCGGTGAGCAATATCTGCTATTTGGTTTTTCCTGCTCACTTGTGTCCCGTGAGACCCCGAGTACTTGATTCCTGTTCCAAGATTTATCACGCTATCCACATCCGGGAGGTATATGGGACCCCCCTGAGCCAGAGCTTGATTCCGTCTTATTTCTTGGGGCCACAAACTAGTTTGAGGTTTTATTTATTATCCTGTACTTATGCCATGCTTTACTGCTTTATTAAATTGTGCGACAGATAGCACCTGTACTGTTTTGGATCGGGACACGATTCCGCGGTGTCGACAGTCCCCGTTTGGGGATTTGCTGTCGTTCACAGCCGTATACCCAAACCTTGAGTCCGTTTCGGAGTCAGCTAACTTCGTGGCGGGTAGCTTAATGGGGTGGCCGCCTGAAATAATTCTGAATCCTGTGATTGCTTTGTCGTGAAGGCCTCGTTGGGTTTTGATTTGGTTTTTCCGAGGTTGATCGAGTGTGTGTTGCTATTTGTGCACCCCGGCCGGGTAAAACTTTCTGAAAGCCGTGTCCGCAGTTATGGACGACTTGGAGCACAGTTTCTCGATCATAGACAAGCATAACTAAAGTACCGCTTTAATCTGACTAAGTAATTTGACTAGTAAATAGTGCAACGCTCATGGAATGGTTAATAAAATTGCCAACGGATGGGGGTTGTTCGTCTGCTTCCTCGTTGGTAAGCGAGGAGGAGGATGGATCTGATGGAATTACTGTCATAACTGTTGTCTTTATTTTCACGGACATCCGTCTATCTTTGATTAGGCGGATGGTTAGCGTTTATCTGTAGAACTGCTAGGGTTTATCTTTCGCTGCAATTGCGTCACCCCAGGTTGTGTCCCCTTTAGAGGCATTAAGACTTGCTGAGTACCCTTAGGGTCTCACACGATAAATTATTGGTTTAGATGAACAGGTACCCTCGCAGGACGGATACTGGGTTGAAGAGGCTGATGATGTGGGCAACGATCGTTCGGTGTAGAGATTCCGGGAACGGGGATCCGTGAGATCTGTGGTTGGGATGTGCTTATTTCTATGGCATCTTATGCCGATTTGCTTCTTATCCGTACTCGGACTTTGTTTGCCGCTTCCGCATGATACTCTGATGTGTGCTGTATGAGGAAGTACCCTAAAATATTAGATCTATCTAGGTCATTTGAATCTTGCCGTATGGCGTTGCTATATTTCCTTTCTTTCTAGATGGTGTGGCTCTGATGTACTCTTGTATGGTGGCTTGCATACATACCCACTTGTGTATGTAGTTGATCCCTTCGCCTGCCGATTACGCCGCCCGTACAGGTCCCGATGAGATGGAAGTGGTTGGGACGGCCGAAAGGTCTACCCGTGAGTGGATTTTGGGGCCCCACCGTACTATTTCAACCACTACCGTTCATCCAGGCTTGTATCTAGGAGCGTAATTCACCGAGGTAGTTACAACGGATGTCTACAGGAGGGAAAACCCCACGTCATATCCTCGCTCCACAGTCACTACCTTCATGCACCAAGAACCCCTTTTATACTCTCTTAATTGAGAGACAATACCAACAGGTCCCAAAAGGGAACTTGCCCTCTGTTTGGGATCTGCCTCTTTCTAACCATGCAGGGAAGGAACACTCTAAGAAGTAAGAGTGGGGAAAGAATAACAAGGACTGGGATTCTCGGTCCAACATGATCATGAACCGCATTGATCATAATTCGGAGTTGATTCGTACTCTAACCTTAGAGATTGAGGAATTGAGGGAACTGATTGAAGAGCTTATCAAGAGAACATCACCACCACCGAAGGAGTAATTCGTCATCAGGTTTGGCATCCCCTTGGCTTGTTCCAAGCTTGGGGGAGTGCTGCGGTATCACATCATTATCTTTTATCTTTTACCTTTTTTAGTAGATTCATATCTTTTGTAGAGAAGTTATCTTATAGGTTGGTATGCATTGTGGAAGTATCTCTCCTTTAGTTGGTTATCTATGTATCCCTTGGTGCGAGTGCCTTTATGGAATATTAATGAGAAGTTTCATCTTTTACTTTTTGCACTTCTTATTTTATTTTGCAATCTCTATTATATGATTGATCTTGTTGATCAGTATTGGTATCACCTTGGGAGCATCAAATAGATCTAAATTGGTTTTGATAAACCGAGCTCTGGTCAGTAGAAATACTTTTTGAGGTTTGAAAGGAAAAGAGAAAAAAAATCTTACATGTATTTTGTATCATTTATTTTCTTTCTTGATTGGCTCATAAGCTTAGTATTCTTTATTTAAGATCTTTTGTGTCTTCAAGGAAGATTGCATGTTTGTATTTATCACTTGTAGGTTTGCTTGTTTCCTTCAACTCTTTTGCTTGCTACCCAACCTTGCTAGCCAAAAACCTGTTTTGAGAAGGCATACTTCTCATGCATTCCAATCCTTTAAACCAAAACATGTGTCATTTGTGTCCACCATATCTACCTATTAGCATTATTGCTATTCCAAGTAAATTCTCAAGCTTCATCTATCTTTCGAATTAAAAATTATTTTGTTATATGAAAATTAGTTAGTAAATCTCTCACGAACTTGATGGCACACCTTATTTTCTTTCCCCTAATAAACTTGAACCATTGTGTCATCGAAGTTGTATATGCTTGCACTATACGTTGTAATTAGAAGAACCGTGCTTCCACGGGGAACGCTTTCAACATTGCACCTGTACATTGTACACAATTGATATCCTGCTCTTTTGTTTGCGGATGTCGTGTGTGTGAAATAAAAGGGGAACTTGTAAGTCCATGGAGTTATGTATGTGTGTTAGAGAAATGTCTGGGCCGCTAGCCTAAGCCATGCCTAATCATGGTGGAAACTTGCAGCATAACCATAGTGAGCAATATGTGAAGCATCCTCAATAAAAACCTATGCAAATAGCAAATAAAAATATTGTTGAGATGCTCACTATCTACTTGCCTTGTCATTTTGATTATGGGATAGCTCCTGTATCATGTGCAAGGGGTACCCCGTTGGTAGTTCTTTATGATACACATGTACTTACTATGACAAGAACTTACCGGTAACTAAAGTTGAGTAGCATGAGGAGCGCCCTTCGCACTCAAGGAACATGAGATTGCCAACTTATATTTCGCCAACCATATACTCCATCTTTGTTCACTTTAACCTTAACCACCTCAAGATTCTTATGATAGGGGCAATGAGAGCTCAAAGCTAGTAAGTACCATAAGATTTTGGAAGCTCTTTATGAACTTGAAATCCCTGCTTCCCTCTATGAAGGGCCCTTTCTTCTACTATTAAGTTGAGTCAGTAAACCTATTCCTCTCTATCTCCAGCAAGCATTTGAGTTGTTGCATTTCAAGTATTCATATGGTGATTTATCCAATCGTGTTCTTTATCTTCTTTGTTTGCGCAAGACTCTTATTTAATGAGTATTACTTTGAAAGCTATCATTGTGAAAAACCTTTTATGTTTGAGCAAAGAGTACTTTTGTTGTCAAACTTTTACAAAAGCTTTATTTGAAAATTGTTTGCCAACTGTTCTCTAACCAAGAACAAAGTTTGCCAATGCCAATTATGATTTATCTTTATGCATCTATATTGTGTCTCATCTACTTGTTGCAAGCTAAGTCATATAATGGGAGTTGCTTTCTTCTGAGTTGTGCATTGTCCGTATTCTTTTATTGACACTTCACTCCATAAACTTGTGGACATGTTTACCGAGCTCAGTTTTCGCTTGGGGACAAGCGAAGGTCTAAGCTTGGGGGGACTTGATACGTCCAATTTGCATCACTGTTCATATCATAATTTGCCTCTATTCATTGATATATTTCTTATTAAGAGGTGTTACTTATGCCTTTTCATCTGTTTTTGCATGTTGGATGATTTTTGGAGGATGAACTGCCGGAGTCAGGATTCTGATGGAAAAATAGGTGTTTTGATGCAATTTCGTGAAGATCAGAAAAACTACGGAAAATCATGTTTTCGCAGAATACGAAGAATGCCAGAAGGGGAGGCGGAGATGGGCCACAGGGGGCCCACACCCCCAGGCGCGGGCCACCCCTAGGCCACGCCTACAGGGGGTGTGGCCCACCTGGCCCACCTCTGGCTCTGCCCTCTCGCCTATATCTTCTCCTCGAAACCCTAATACACGGGGAGCAACCATAGAAAGATTTCGCCGCCTCTACGGGGCGGAAAACACCGAGAGAGAATGAGCTCTCCGGCAGACAGATTTCTGCCAGGGAAATTCCTCCCCGAAGAGGGGAGATAGTCGCCATCAACACCATCATCAAGCTAGACTTCATCGGTATCATCATCATCATCCATACCATCATCTCCACCAGCACCATCATCACCACTCCACCCCGCTATAAGAATCGTGTTGAATACTTGCATAGTTCTTAGGGGAATCTTTCCCGGTGTTGATTACTATTGTAGTTGATGATTGTGAGTGGAACCATTGGATTGTTGTTTATGTCCAGATTGTTATTCATCACCATATCATCTTTGATCTTGATCCATATGATGTCTTGTGAGTAGTTCGTTTATTTCTTGAGGACATGGGAGAATTCATGTTGTTAGTAGTGGATTTGTGTTGAGATATTATTCAATGGTTTAGTATTTAAGTTGTGGTGTTATTCTTCTAGTGGTGTCATGTGAACGTCGACTACATGATACTTCACCATTTATGAGCCTAGGGGAATGTCTTGTGAGTACCATTTATGATACTACATGATACTCTACCATACCCTGACCCTAATGGGTAAAAACCCACAGGGTAAATGGGTAGCAGGTACCCATTGCCATCCATAGGAGTGACAGAAACCTGAACCCCCGTTAGGAAACCATTGCACAAGGGAGTGTAGGATCTCAGAGTTTAAGGCTGTGGTTAGGTTTATATCTTAATTTCTTTCTTGTAGTTGCGGATGCTTGCAAGGGGTTTAATCACAAGTATGTATTAGTCCAAGTAAGGTCGGTACATTAGCACAGGTTCACCCACACAACACTTCCAAAACCAAAGAAGACTACTTAGCTATATGAAGCGAAAGCACTTGACAGTATTCCCATGTGTCCTCAAGAACGTTTAGTCCTCATTAGTATTTCCACCGGCTTGTCCTTTGCTAAGAAAGGATTGGGCCACTTGCTACAATTGATCGTTGTCTTTATTACTTTCACTTTATTTCCTTGCTTTATCAGAAAATCCCTAAAATTCCGTTTGATAAGTATTTACAGAGGTTTCCTACTCCATACCACTTGTCAACACCTTCTGCTCCTCGTTGGGATCGACACTCCTATTTATCAAAAGTACTACGATACACCCCCTATACTTGTGGGTCATCACCGACATGGTGCTATTGTTGATCAAGCCTCGGACAATACAAGTATCACAAAGACAAAAGGAATAAGACACGGCGTTGATGGTTCAACGTCACGGTTCGTGGAATGTACATGTGGTCATCATGGGCATCTAGGTCTCGCTGATGATCATTGGTCCGGGAGGGGTCTCGACCATCGTTGGAGTGTTCCTGAATCGTTGGGTAGCACACTTAAGGGATTGACGAAGCTCGGAGATCGTTATTGGTATATTTGGAATCACTGAAGAAAATAAAGAGAGAAGCCGGAAGGGTTCCGGGAAAGTCCGAAGAGTATCCGAAGTGGAGTGGAAGGTGTTCGACGGCCACCAGAATTAAATGATATGTAATTAATTGTTAAATAGTGATTTAATCATTTATTTATTAAAAGAAAAAGGATTAAAATCCCTATTGGGAGAACTTCTATGGGAAAAAGGGCCCATGAGGGAAAGAGGCAAAGGGGGGAAAGGAAGGAGGAACCGCATGGGCCCCATGCACCCGTTGGCAGGCCCTAGGAAGGCCCTGGCCGGCGGCACCCCCTCTTTCCTCCTTTTTCTCTCTTGTTTAGTCCAACATGGCTAAGATAAGTAGCCTAGGGGTCTCCCCTTCCCCTATATAAAGAGAGGCATAAAAGGCAATTAAATCTCAGAAAAACAAATAAAGGCCTCCAGTTTCCTCCTCTCTCTCTCTCTCTCTCTCTCTCTCTCTCTCTCTCTCTCTCTCTCTCTCTCTCTCTCGTGGCCCCCTTGTTTGGGCTATCCGAACGAGGAGTTCTTCACCGCGGAGCACCGTGATACGTCGTAAACGTATCTATAATTTTTGATGCTACATGCTGGTTTTATATCATCTTTCTTATGTTTTGTCTACACTTTGAGTTATTTTAATAAATTTTCCGGAACTAACCTATTGACAAGATGTCGCAGTGTCAGTTGCCTATTTCCTGCTGTTTTTGGTTTCAGAAAATCTAGTAAGGAAATATTCTCAGAATTGGACGGGACAAAAGCCAAAGTCAATATTTTACCAGAAGGAAAACGGAGTCCGGAGGGAAGCCAAAGTGGGACCTCGAGGTGGCCACACCCTAGAATGGAGCGGCCAGGGGGCGTGCCAGCCCTAGGTGTGGGTACCTCAAGCGTCCATCGACCTTGCCCCTTCGCCTATAAAAGCACCCCGATGCAGAAACCCTAAGTACCCGATTTAAATCTCCACGAAACAGTCTATAGCCGCCATCTCTATCCCTAGATCGGGGGGATCTGAAGCTCTTCCTGGCACCCTGCCAGAGGGGAGAAATCATCCTGGAGGCCTTCTTCATCACCATTCCAACCTCCGGAGTGATGCGTGAGTAGTTCACCCTTGGACTATGGGTCCATACAGTAGCTAGATGGTTGTTTCTCCTCCTTTGTGCTATCATGTTTAGATCTTGTGAGCTCTGTTCGTGATCAAGATCATCTATTTGTAATCATACATGTTGTGTTTGCGGGGATCCGATGGATATTGAGATACTATGTTAGATTGATTATTGATTCTATCATGTCTATGTTATTTGTGATCTTGCATGCTCTCCGTTGTTAGTAGCTATCTTGGCCAAGTAGATGCTTGCAACTCTAAGAGGGAGTATCTATGCTCGATAGTAGGTTCATGCCTCTAGTAATCTGGGGAAGTGACAAAATCTCTAAGGTTGTAGATGTGCTGTTGCTAATAGGGAGAAAACAACAATCCTTTGTTTAAGAGAAATTGTATTGTTTACTTTACACACATTGCTTAATGCAATTATCTGTTGCTTGCAACTTAATACTGGAAGGGGTTCGGATGATAACCTGAAGGTGGATTATTATTCATAGATGCAGTTGGATTACGGTCTATGTATTATGTTGTAATGCCCAAACAAATCTCGTAGGAGTCAAGATGTCTAGTATATGCATTTTTATGCTTTCTCAATCCATCAATTGCCCCGCTGTAATTTGTTCACCCAACATGCTATCTATCTTAAGTAGAACACCTCTAGTGAATTATGGACCCCGATCCATTCCTTTATCATTGATATACCATCTACTATTTACCGTTACTTTCTAAAAGCAATTACTATCTTCCACACTATATGTTTAATCCTTTGTTTTTAGCAAACTGGTGAGATTGACAACCTCACTGTAAGTTGGGGCAAAGTATTAAGTTTGTGTTGTGCAGGTTCCAAGTTGTTAGCAACACCTTGGAGTTGTTTCCTTACTCCTACTTGTTCGATAACCTTTGTTTCATAACTGAGGGAAATTTGCTGTTGTGATCATTATACCTTCCTCTTGGGGTTCACAACGAGCTCTACATATCTAAGCAACATAATGTCACATCCCAAAATTCTCCTAAGTTTGGAATGTGAAATAAATAAATAAGCTTGATTGATTGTTTGACTATGTTGAAAATTCTCAAAGATAAGAAACTTTTTGAATAGAAAATCCTCTCAACCTTGAATTCAAAATCTTATATTCTTTTGTTATGACCTAAGTAGCCATATAGGCAAAAGGGCATGAATTGATTATGGATTGTAGAATTGGTGTGCAAGATTTCAAAATCAAAATCATGAAACATTCATAAGCATTTCATTACATCCATGCAAAGTTCTCACAAACTGAATCCAAATCCCGGAATCTAAATCCTATAGTTGATTTGCCCAAATGTTCCTAAAGGAAATTAAATTGAATTTATAAAACCCACTTGTTGCTAAGGCATATAATATTGATAATTATAGCCTAAAGAGATCCAATTAATATTACAAAATTTTAGAAACAAAATTGAGCTCATTTGGAGCTATTATGAAAAAGTTATGGAATAAATACAAACTAATAAAGATATAAATAAAATGAAATATAAAAGGATTTATGAATCCATTTTTTGCAAACTAGTAAACAGATTACAAATATGATCCTACAATGATCTATTCGATTTTAGAAAAATTTAGAAACAAGAATCATATCATTTGAAGTTCGTATGCAAAAGATATGAGGGAAACAAGTAAATAGAAAAAGAAAAAGAAAAAAAACTAACGGGCCGGCGGCCCAGCTAGCCAGCGATGGGAGCACACGCACGCGCGCACCTACTTAGATCGGTTGCTTTAAAAACCGTGCGAATCGGTTTTTCTCAAACCTATCTCTATTCAAACTCTCATAACTTTTTATCTATAACTCTGAATCGACTTCCGTTTGTTTCTACTTGTTCCCTACTCCAATACCTATCTCTACACCATCCTAAATCTCCATATAAACTCGTGGAGCCACAGCTATACGAGTTTCTCTTCTCGAAATCTCGAATCTACATATGCCCGAATCTTATTTCGCTTTTTAACCCATCTAGACTTCGTCGTTTGCCTTCGGTCAAAAAACGAAAGTTGTAGAACTCGTCAAAATCTTTCAATCCCAACAAACCGCACCTCTTTTCATCCACCACAACCGGAGAATTTCGCATCGCAATATTTCAGATCAGACGGTGTAAATTCAAGATGTACTCGCGCTCGTTTCTTCAAATCCAAATTCCTTTGGTGAGAAGGTAGGACTAATGATTCCCCACAACTTTCATGTTCTAAGTTTTTAAATTTGACCTACGGATTTGTCTCTTTAACAAAGATCTATTTCTTGTCTATTCTGAGCCAAAATCGGGTCGGTCTCTTTTTCTAGCCACCGGATCCTATCCAGACGGTCGAGATCCAATCAAACCGGTGCGTACCATGTCGTTATTCCGGTCAGCTTTCTCATCAATGCCACGTCATCGTCAGGTCAGCATCTAGTCCCAGTCAGCATGCAAAGTCAATCTGTCCAGTCAGCGGAATATTCTCTAGAATATTCCATTCGAATTTAAAATTGCACATTATAGATCTAACTTGTAAAATTCATTAGAAATTCATACAACGTCCAAAAATTGCGTATAACATATCAAATTGAAGATAATTTTACGTAGAATCATCTTATCAGAATAGATCCAACTTTTAATTTATGTGGTTACTGCAGTAATTTAATTAGTTTTAATGGTCTTTTAGGTTAATAAATTCATCGAAAATTATCTGTAACTCCGAAAAATATGAACAATATATCAAATTGAATCTACTGTAATGTAGATTAATAATATCTGGTTAGATCCAGGCTTTGCAGATTATTTATCCCGTAGCAATTTAATTATTTTTACTGGATTTATAAATTATTAAATTCATAGAAAATTATTTGCATATCACAAAAATATAAATAATATACCGATGGAAATCTGGTTACATGTAGATCATCAATATGCAAATGGTTCAGGCAAATACTGTAAGGTTTTGCCATGAAGTTTTAAATGGTTTAATGGCCTATTTAGAGTAATAAATTCATAAGAAAATAAATACTGCTCAGAAAATTACAAATAATATGTCCCTGGAATCACAATTCCGTGGATATTACAGATATAATTTTAGTTTGATTTTTAGGCAACAGAAACAGTATGAATCATTTAAAACCCATTAAACACTATTTAAATCATATAAAAAGATCTGTAACTCCGATTAGGGTGAATCCAACGCCTACTGGTTCGTATTAACGTCCTCTATCTAGTAAACCCAAGAAACAAATTTAATTCGACAGTTAGAACAGACGTTACAATAAAACTATTAAAAACCCTATATTGGCAAGTAATTATTAATAACAAGTACTCCATTGCATTAATTGGCCTCTTGTATGCATCATATACTTCAATACTGTTTAGATAACTAAAGTAACAACCATTGTGACTTATTAAATTGTCATGCATGCATTTGTTGCATTTGTTTGATCTCTATGTGCTATTGTTTATGAGTGTATGCAATTGTTTGCTCGGTAGATTGCGAGGAGTGCAACGTGTGTGATTGCAACTACTATATTGCAAGTATTATGGTTATGACAAGTGAAACCGTTATATCTATGAGGATTGTGAGGATTATCTAATCGACTACATCTACATCAAAGGCAAGTGGTGCTATCTTGGTCATAAATGTCCTACTGTTTTCCTATGCATTGTAGAATTGCATATGTAGGAATTGATGTGTATATGCTATGCTATGTCCCATATTATTCCCTAGCATTCCTTGTTTATGAGCCACCGTTGGTAGATGTCCTTAGCCATGCTATGATGAACGAGGGCTGGGTTACATCACTTATGTTGATTCTAAATGTGTTGGTTTGCGAAAACTAAAACAACTTAATCAATGAATTTCCTGGGTATGATGGGATTGATAATTTTTGGTGGTATCATTGAGGAAAGGCACCTAGGACACTAAGAAAGGATTGGCTTCTTTGTTTGGTAGCTTTCATGTGCAGCCATGTGCCAATAATGAAATGGGCGGTTGGTTGGACTCAGTAGGTTGTGGTAACTCGAACCCACGTATCCAGAGATGTAGAATAGTGTAGGTTGGACCAGTGCGTGTCGGGTTTGGGGAGCTACTTCCCGAACGGTTCCTTCTTGTACTTCTCCCTATCATCACCCAATATGAGAGTGGTGGTACGAGCTGGGCTGGCCAAGTCACATGGGTAAAGTGTACTAACCCCTGCAGGGTGTATAAAATAATCGATTAGCCGTGTCCCCGGTTATGGACAATTTGAGCGGCCTGATACTGATGCTATGATATTCTCACTCATCCTTATTTCTTAATTACTTAAAACTGGTTGGGTGAACATAATTGGGTAGGAGCACCTGGGAGTGAACCAGAGTGTCCTATTTATCGTATTGGAAAACTACTTTGATACAAATGTTAGGATAAAACTATTGCTTTATGCAAATGAGCCTAAACTCCACTTGGCCAAATAAGCATGTAGTTGATAGATCTATTGTTAACCACTTTAGCCTACCCGCCATACATTCAATATATTGACAATTCGTGGCTGCAACGTTTCATGTTGTAGGTTATATCGTATCTGAGTGATCGTTCATAGGTCACGAGACTCCACTCAACAATTGTTCGCCTGTGGCACATTGGGAGGATGGAGATCTACCTTGTATTCACTTTCCGCGGTGTACTTGAATAAATAATGTAAATTCTGGATCATATTCGTTGTATTTATGATGCACAGTTATATTTGGTATCATTTTGTACTGTGTGTGCCAGTGAACCGATCCAGGGATTGACACTATACACATGAACTCAGCCTTATCAGGCGAGGGTGTTACAAGAGGGTATCAGAGCTGTGTGTTGACTGTAGGATCATGACCTTAGAAATGGATTAGCAATAGGAGACCTCTATTAGGTGAACAGTAATATTTTCTACTTATTAGAGTTCTTATATTTCTTATCTATCTTTTCTAGAACCTCTTCCTATTCAAACATTTATAGTTGTCCATTCTTATGATACCTATATGAGAGTTAGCTAAGTAAAATAACAAATAGTATGACATAAATAAACATCTCATCAAGTTTGATTAGGTCTAGGCCACCATATTTTATCTCTTTAGGAGATCATCGCTATCGTGTTAGCATATTGTTCTTACCAACTTATGTGGTATGACAATATAGGTTGCTTGCTTGTTTGTACTGTACCATATTGTGTGATGCCTTGTTTAGGATCTGTTGTTTTGAAACTCTAAAGTTGCTGGAGTTGTCGTGTGGTTTTAAAATCATTTTAATGGTGTGAATTGATTGAAATTCGTGGGATTACTGCTGCAGTTTTCTGCGTGACCTATTGTACCGCGCGATTTTTCACATTTTATTAGTAACTCAGAAAAATCTAAAAAATAGTATATGGAGCGTAATTACCTGTAGTACATTCACAAAAATTAGCTAAAATTCCTGACGAGTTTAGGTCGGTCATAAAAATATGTGAAGTCTGCTGTACCGTTTTGACAGATTTTGTTTATTGCTTATATGTTGCTCTATTTTACTCTAGTATTGTTTCCAATGCTTTCAAACTATTTTGCGGTTATATACTACTAAGTTTATACACCTGTAATGTTATTATACAAGTGTTTGCTTGTGTGTTGATTTCTTATGATTGTTTGCTTGTTTGTGACATTGATTGCTTCATATAGTTATGGGTAGGATTATTTTCTTAGTCGTTTCTTTCCTATAGAATCTATTCTTCCCTATCTTGAACCCTTGGAGATATAATGATGTGTTAAGTGGAAGGTTTGACAACACAATGCATTTAGAAAGGAGAATGCTTTGTCTAATGAAAAAAAAGAGATGTGGGAGTATGAAGTGTTGAAATGATGTTATGTAGTAGATTACCCAACCTGAAAGTTGAAGTATCGATAGTTTAGTTTTAGTAATAGCTTTGTTTCTTGAATACATGGGAGTCTACATCGAGCATTACTTCATGCCCATGGAAACCTTCTTCAAGGCAAGTGAGAATACCCGAGTGATAGAAAAACGTGATTCACCTATCCTCATACAGGGTAATGATTTGGGTGCAGGATTGATTGATCACCATTCCTACTACTCTTATTATTCGCTCTTGTATTATTGTCTTTGCGAATCTTGAGTGCCCTTTTCAACCTTAGCAGAGAGTCTACGTTGAGCCTAAACCCTAGAATGGTATATTGTTACACCCTTCTAAAGGCATCCATTGCTAAGCATAGGCATGTACGGTAAGGATGAATCCCAACCGTGAATTATGGGCAGAATTAAATGTTCCCTATTTGCCCACCATGAGAGTTTTGCTAGTTTAAAAGTGCTTTCTCGGAAACTATCAATCATGATGTTTAGAATGTGCTAGAGACATTGTGCCAATAAAAGTATAAAGGAGAACCAATCTGAGCTAAGTGAATCCTCGAGAAATGACCTAGTCAATTTTATTTTAAGGGCGGTAGCATCCTAATGGATCCCGAACATTTCTTTCTTTCTAGCCTTCCCAAATCTCGGGACGAGATTTCTTTTAAGGGTGGTAGTCTATCACATCCCAAAATTCTCCTAATTTTGGAATGTGAAATAAATAAATAAATAAGCTTGATTGATTGTTTGACTATGTTGAAAATTCTCAAAGAGAAGAAACTTTTTAAATAGAAAATCCTCTCAACCTTGAATTCAAAATCTTGTATTCTTTTGTTATGACCTAAGTAGCCATATAGGCAAAAGGGCATGAATTGATTATGGATTGTAGAATTGGTGTGCAAGATTTCAAAATGAAAATCATGAAGCATTCATAAGCATTTCATTACATCCATGCAAAGTTCTCACAAACCGAATCCAAATCCTGGTCTAAATCCTATAGTTGATTTGCCCAAATGTTCCTAAAGGAAATTAAATTGACTTTATAAAACCCACTTGTTGCTAAGGCATATATTATTGATAATTATAGCCTAAAGAGATCCAATTAATATTACAAAATTTTAGAAACAAAATTGAGCTCATTTGGAGCTATTATGAAAAGGTTATGGAATAAATACAAACAAATAAAGATATAAATAAAATGAAATATACAAGGATTTATGAATCCACTTTTTGCAAACTAGTAAAAAGATTACAAATATGATCCTACAATGATCTATTCGATTTTAGAAAATTTTAGAAACAAGAATCATATCATTTGAAGTTCGTATGCAAAAGATATGAGGGAAACAAGTAAATAGAAAAAGAAAAAGAAAAAAAAACTAACGGGCCGGCGGCCCAGTTAGCCAGCGACGGGTGCACATGCACGCGCGCATGTAGTTAGATCGGTTGGTTTAAAAACTGTGCGAATCAGTTGTTCTCAAACCTATATCTATTCAAACTCTCATAATTTTTTATCTACAACTCTAAATCGACTTCCGTTTGTTTCTACTTGTTTCCTACTCCAATACCTATCTTTACACCATCCTAAATCTCCATATAAACTCATGGAGCCACAGCTGTACGAGTTTCTCTTCTCGAAATCCCGAATCTACATATGCCCGAATCTTATTTCGCTTTTTAACCCATCTAGACTTTGTCGTTTGCCTTCGGTCAAAAAACGGAAGTTGTAGAACTCGTCGAAATCTTTCAATCCCGACAAACCTCACCTCTTTTCATCCACCACAGCCAGAGAATTTCGCATCGCAATATTTCAGATCTGACGGTGTAAATCCAAGATGTACTCGCGCTCGTTTCTTCAAATCCAAATTCCTTTGGTGAGAAGGTAGGACTAATGATTCCCCACAACTTTCATGTTCTAAGTTTTTCAATTTGACCTACGGATTTGTCTCTCTAACACAGATCTATTTCTTGTCTATTCTGAGCCAAAATCGGGTCGGTCTCTTTTTCTAGCCACCGGATCCTATCCAGATGGTCGAGATCCAATCAAACCGGTGCGTACCATGTCGTTATTCCGGTCAGCTTCCTTATCAACGCCACGTCATCGTCAGGCCAGCATTTAGTCCCAGTCAGCATGCAAAGTCAACCTGTCCAGTCAACGGAATATTCTCTCAAATATTCCATTCGAATTTAAAATTGCACATTATAGATCTAACTTGTAAAATTCATTAGAAATTCATACAAAGTCCAAAAATTGCGTATAATATATAAAATTGAAGATAATTTTACGTAGAATTATCTTATCAGATAGATCCAACTTTTACTGTATGTGGTTACTACTGTAATTTAATTAGTTTTAATGGTCTTTTAGGTTAATAAATTCATAGAAAATTATCCGTAACTCCGAAAAATATGAACAGTATATCAAATTGAATCTACTGTAATGTAGATTAATAATATCTGGTTAGATCCAGGCTTTGCAGATTATTTACCCCGTAGCAATTTAATTAGTTTTAGTGGATTAATAAATCATTAAATTCATAGAAAATTATTTGCATATAACAAAAATATAAATAATATACCGATGGAAAGCTGGTTACATATAGATCATCAATATGCAAATGGTTCAGGCAAATACTATAAGGTTTTGCCGTGAAGATTTAAATGGTTTAATGGCCTATTTAGAGTAATAAATTCATAAGAAAATAAATACTGCTCAGAAAATTACAAATAATATGTTCCTGGAATCACAATTCCGTGGAGATTAAAGATATAATTTTAGTTTGATTTTTAGGCAACAGAAACTGTATGAATCATTTAAAACCCATTAAACACTATTTAAATCATATAAAAAGATCTATAACTCCTATTAGGATGAATCCAACGCCTACGGGTTCGTATTAACGTCCTCTATCTAGTAAACCCAAGAAACAAATTTATTTCGACAGTTAGAACAGGCGTTACAATAAAACTATTAAAAACCCTATATTGGCAAGTAATTATTAATAACAAGTACTCCATTGCATTAATTGGCCTCTTGTATGCATCATATACTTCAATACTGTTTAGATAACTAAAGTAACAACCATTGTGACTTATTAAATTGTCATGCATGCATTTGTTGCATTTGTTTGATCTCTATGTGCTATTGTTTATGATTGTATGCAATTGTTTGCTCGGTAGATTGCGAGGAGTGCAACGTGTGTGATTGCAACTACTATGATTGCAAGTATTGTGGTTATGACAAGTGCAACCATTATATCTGTGAGGATTGTGAGGATTATCTAATCGACTACATCTACATCAAAGGCAAGTGGTGCTATCTTGGTCATAAATGTCCTACTGTTTTCCTATGCATTGTAGATGTTTTTGTAGAATTGCATATGTAGGAATTGATGTGTATATGCTATGTTATGTCCCATATTATTCCCTAGCATTCCTTGTTTATGAGCCACCGTTGGTAGATGTCCTTAGCCATGCTATGATGAACGAGGGCTGGGTTACATCACTTATGTTGATTCTAAATGTGTTGGTTTGCGAAAACTAAAACAACTTAATCAATGAATTTCCTGGGTATGATGGGATTGATAATTTTTGGTGGTATCATTGAGGAAAGGCACCTAGGACACTAAGAAAGGATTGGCTTCTTTGTTTGGTAGCTTTCATGTGCAGCCATGTGCCAATAATGAAATGGGCGGTTGGTTGGACTCAGTAGGTTGTGGTAACTCGAACCCACGTATCCAGAGATGTAGAATAGTGTAGGTTGGACTGGTGCGTGTCGGGTTTGGGGAGCTACTTCCCGAACGGTTCCTTCTTGTACTTCTCCCTATCATCACCCAATATGAGAGTGGTGGTACGAGCTGGGCTGGCCAAGTCACATGGGTAAAGTGTACTAACCTCTACAGGGTGTATAAACTAATCGATTAGCCGTGTCCCCGGTTATGGACAATTTGAGCGGCCTGATACTGATGCTATGATATTTCTCACTCATCCTTATTTCTTAATTACTTAAAACTGGTTGGGTGAACATAATTGGGTAGGAGCACCTGGGAGTGAACCAGAGTGTCCTATTTATCGTATTGGAAAACTGCTTTGACACAAATGTTAGGATAAAACTATTGCTTTATGCAAATGAGCCTGAACTCCACTTGGCCAAATAAGCATGTAGTTGATAGATCTGTTGTTAACCACTTTAGCCTACTTGCCATACATTCAATGTATTGACCATTCGTGGCTTTAACGTTTCATGTTGCATGTTATATCGTATCTGAGTGATCGCTCATAGGTCGCGAGACTCCACTCAACAATTGTTCGCCTGTGGCACATTTGGAGGATGGAGGTCTACCTTGTATTCGTTTTCCGCTGTGTACTTGAATAAATAATGTAAATTCTGGATCATATTCGTTGTATTTATGATGCACAGTTATATTTGGTATCATTTTGTACTGTGTGTGCCAATGAACCGATCCAGGGATTGGCACTATACACATGAACTCAGCCTTATCAGGCGAGGGTATTACACATAAGGTCTTCAAAAAATCGGTTTTTACCTGCTGGTCTGTTTTGACAGATTTCTGCCATTATTTGCATTTGCCTCTTATTACGGATGGCACTCGCGGCTGTTGGGTGCGGGTGGAGCTTAACCAAACCCGCACCCGCAATCTTAGATATTTCCCGCAACCCGCACCCACACCCGCACATGGGTATAGATTTTGTCCCATACCCACACCCGACGAGGGTAAAAAAATCCGTGGGTAATACCCACCTATTAGTGGAGGAGAATGAGATTATGACAATAACAAGAATACTAGAATAACGGGATGGGGAATTAAGTGGTGGGCAATGAAATTAATGTGATCTCAGAAATTACGAGGTTTTCTGAGCAGACGAGGGCGGTTTGTTAGTTTTTATAATTTATTTTGGAAAAATGGTATGATATTAATTCCCCATATATCATGTACTCATATATGGCGGGTATGTGGGTATGTGGGTGCGGATTTTGCCTTACCATACCCGCACCCGCAATACCCAATGGGTAAAGAAGTTTTCCCATTTATTTACCCATGGGTAAATATTTTCTACCATACCCTTACCCTAATGGGTAAAAACCCGCAGGGTAAACGGATAGCGGGTACCCATTGCCATCCGTACCTCTTATCGGTTTCTTTTTGAGTTCTCTTTGATCCTTGAGCTCTTAAAAGGAAGTTGCAACAGTAGCTTGTGTTTTAATGGAAGTTTTACTTGTTTTGAAACTAAACCCAAAGGCTTATTATCTTGAATACTCTAATGTTGCTAATGAAGATTGTGTGAAGTTTTGTATGAAGGAAATTTTTAAGTGTAGGGAAAGAATGATGTGATGAGATGAATGGACAAAATCTCAAGCTTGGGGATTCCAACCATGTCACCCAAGAAATATTCAAGAGGTACAAGCGTAAAATCTTGGGGATGCCCAAGGCATCCCCTTCTTCATTAATAAAAATCTCATGTCTCTTTCTATACACTTCATTTTTATTGTTTCATGCACTTTTGTGTTATTCTTGGAGCGTCTTTGTTTTTTTTAGTTTTTTTGTTTGGTTTGCTAGAATAAATTAGTTGGACCCCGCATTTATATTTTTTTTCAAATAAGTTGATTGGTGTTGGAAAAGAGTAGGAAGTTTCATGCTTAAGTGGTACAAAAGGAGCATTGTTTTGACCGTGGCCTAGAATTTATCATGTCATGCTAGATGTTGCTTTGACCTTATGCTTAGTGATTATTGCTATAGCATGACTTGTTCCAAACAATTGAGATTGCTTAATGTGCCTTGAAAGAATCATGCGTTGTTTTAGCATACAAAAGCATAATATTGTGGTATTCTCCTTTGATGCATTGTTTGGGTTGACTCGGCACATGCTTACACCATGTTAAGACTATGAAACAGTCACCTTAGCCTCTATGATCATTTAGTTTTTGACTTGTGATACCACTTTATGCTTTAATTAATAATTTTTTGTCATGTTGCATGATTATGGCTATTATTGCTCTCTTAGTTGGTCGCTCGCAGTCTTTTGCTAGCCTCCACTTGTATTGAGTATGAGATCTACTCGTGCATCCAACTCCCAAGAAACCATGTTATTCCAAAGAGTCCACTATAAATTCCTATGCATGGTGTGTTACACCATTCCAAGTATATTCATGTTTTTATCTATCTTCCAAATTAAACTTGTTATGTGAAAATTAGTGATTAAAGCTCTCACAAACTTGATGGCACACTTTACTTTCTTGCACCTAATAAACTTGAACCATTATGTCATCTATGTTGTTTATATGCTTGCACTTATAAGTTGGAAATTAGTAGAACCATGCTGTCATGGAGAACGCTTTCAACACTTGTAAATATTATCCAGTTGATATCATGATCTTTTGTTTATGGATGTCGGCGGTGTGAAATAAAATGGGAGCTTGTAAGTTCATGGAGTATTATATATGTGTTAGAGAAAAGCCTCCGCGGCTAGAACAAGCCATGCCTAATCATGGTGGAAACTTGCAGCATCACCATAGTAAGCAATCTATGAAGCGTCTTCAGAAAAAATATATAGAGAAAAAACACCATACTCATGGTAAATAAAAAGATCGCTGAGATGCTCACTGTGTGTTGCCTTGTCATTTTGATATGGGATAGCTGCTGTGTCATGGGGCAAGGGTACCCCGTTGGCGGTTCTCTATGATACACATATACTTACAATGACAAGAACTTGCTTGTGACTAAAGTTGAGTAGCATGAGGAACGACCCTCGTAATCAAGGGACATGAGATTGCCAACTTATGATCTGTCAAGCATATACTTCATATTTATTTCATTTTAACCTTAATCAATTCAAGATGCTTATGATAGGGGCAATGAGAGATGAAAGCTAATAAGTACCATAATTTTTGGAAGCTCTTTATGAAACTTGAAATCCCTGCTTCCCTCTGTGAAGGCCCTTTCTTTTACTTTTATGTTGAGTCTCCATCTTCTATCTTTATGCGCTAATTAAGAGAGCATAGTTGTCATTCTTAGTTCAATATGCATTGTCCCAAAACTTATTGATTGATTCATAATGTTGATATTGCATGTTCTTAAATTATTTGTATCTAGTCACCCGTATAAACTTTGAAGGTGTCCTATGCATTTATGTTTTTCTATACCATGAATAATAAGCTGAATACCACTCTTGCTATGTTTTATGTATATATGAAACAAAGAAACGTCTTTCAATGCATTATTATCATGATCTTTGTTTGTACTCTTTCATGTTACAACATAGTTGCTATGTCTTATTGTTAGAACTACATCTTTCATGCTCATGTTTAGAGTGCTTTGATCCCAGCTATCAATATTTTACAATATTTTGATCAAAATTGTGATAGAATGTTACCTCAAAAATTATTCTTTTTATCACTTACCTACTCGAGGACGAGCAAGAGTTAAGCTTGGGGATGCTTGATACGTCATAAACGTATCTATAATTTTTGATGCTCCATGCTTGTTTTATGTCAACTTTCTTATGTTTTGTCTACACTTTGAGGTATTTTTATACATTTTTCGGAACTAACCTATTGACAAGATGTCGCAGTGCTAGTTGCCTGTTTTCTGCTGTTTTTGGTTTCAGAAAAGCTAGTAAGAAAATATTCTCGGAATTGGACGGGACAAAAGCTAAAGTCAATATTTTACCAGAAGGAACACGGAGTCCGGGGGGCAGCCAAAGTGGGGCCTCGAGGCGACCACACCCTAGGGCGGCGCAGCCAGGGGACACGCCAGCCCTAGGTGTGGGCCCCTCGGGCGCCCACCGACCTTGCCCTATCGCCTATAAAAGCACCTCGATGCAGAAACCCTGAGTACCCAATCAAATCTCCATGAAACAGTCCATAGCCGCCGCCACCATCGTCCCTAGATCGGGGGGATCTGAAGCTCTTCCTGGCACCCTGTCGGAGGGGAGAGATCATCCCGGAGGCCTTCTTCATCACCATGTCAGCCTCCGGAGTGATGTGTGAGTAGTTCACCCTTGGACTATGGGTCCATACAGTAGCTAGATGGTTGTTTCTCCTCGTTTATGCTATCATGTTTAGATCTTGTGAGCTCCGTTCATGATCAAGATCATCTATTTGTAATCATACATGTTGTGTTTACGGGGATTCGATGGATATTGGGATACTATGTCAGATTGATTATTGATTCTATCATGTCTATGTTATTTATGATCTTTCATGCTCTCCGTTGTTCGTAGATGCTTTGGCCAAGTAGATGCTTGCAACTCCAAGATGGAGTATTTATGCTCGATAGTAGGTTCATACCTCTAGTAATCTGGGAAAGTGACAGAAATCTCTAAGGTTGTAGATGTGCTGTTGCTACTAGGGAGAAAACAACAATCCTTTGTCTAAGGGAAATTGTATTGTTTACTTTACACACATTGCTTAATGCAATTATTTGTTGCTTGCAACTTAATACTGAAAGGGATTTGGATGATAACCTGAAGGTGGATTATTAGTCATAGATGCAGTTGAATTACGGTCTATGATGTTGTAATGCCCAAACAAATCTCGTAGGAGTCAAGATGTCTAGTATATGCATTGTTATGATTTCTCAATCTGTCAATTGCCCCGCTGTAATTTGTTCACACAACATGCTATCTATCTTAAGTAGAACACCTCTAGTGAACTGTGGACCCCGCTCCATTCCTTTATCATTGATATACCATCTACTGTTTACCGTTACTTTCTACAAGAAATTACCATCTTCCACATTATACGTTTAATCCTTTGTTTTCAGCAAACCGGTGAGATTGACAACCTCACTATAAGTTGATGCAAAGTATTGAGTTTGTGTTGTGCAGGTTCCAAGTTGTTAGCAACACCTTGGATTTGTTTCCTTACTCCTACTAGTTCGATAACCTTGGTTTTATAATAGAGGGAAACTTGCTGTTGTGCTCATCATACCTTCCCCTTGGGGTTCCCAATGAGCTCTACATATCTGAGCCATCACGCCGCTGCGGGATTCGTAGCTGGGAGATCTACTTCCGCAATCTCGGCTGGATCAGAAAAAAGCAGGAGTCATCATCAAACACCGTACATGTGTGACTCCCTCGGGCGGTGCCGTGCTTTCGGCGCTAGGAGGTTTTGGAGCCGTTGGACTTCGAACGACCTTGATGTCGGCGTCGGTACGACTTCATCAACCATATTCCCCATGATACGATAACTGCGTTCGGTCTTCAAATGTACGGATACCGTATTCTCTCCCGTTACTATATTACTAATAGATAGATCCTGGCATTAGGGTTTCTATCGTAGGAAAAAATTGTTTTCTACCCTCGAACCCCAACATTTTGTATAATAACTTTTTGGAGAAAATGATATTAGACATGTAGTAAACCGGCATGGATGCAAACACTTAGTTGATTAACTCCATTCCAGCTGCATGAGAAAGAGAGCTTGATTTTTATGTGAAAAGTTTGTTTTTGAATTTGTTAAGAATGAAATTATAAGCTTCCAATCTATTTTTGGCAGGAAGAATTAAAGGGTGTCCTAGATGAATAAAGGAGTCGTCCATGATGGGGACATGGTAGATGTTTTGAATCACTTGTTTTTGGGGCATTGTCAACCCATTTAATAAAGATAATACTGATTTTGACCAGTTTGGCATTTTGACCCGATGCATTACAAAAGGCATGAATCATTTGTTTCATTAGTTGCGCTTCCATAATATTATCTATTCTGCAAATGAGTGAATGGGATGGAAGTTTGGTCCAAGAGAAACGCTAGAGAGATCGAGTTGGCTAAAGCATCTTAGAGTGGCAGAGACAACTCGTTTATGGCAATGACAAAAAGACATGGGGACAAGGGGCATCCTTGTCAAATCCCTCTGGAACTAGCAAAGTTAGCATAAGCTTGGCCATTAATAATGACAGAGAACCTTGGGAAGGACACACATGCATGGATGCGTTTTATGAAATGCCCATATATCCCTTTATGTTAGAGAGTTGCAACAATGAAGTTCCACTCTAAACTATCAAAAGCTTTGGCTAATTCAATTTTTAGCATGAAAGCTTTTTTTGTTTCCAAGAAGATAATTGGAAAGAGTGAGTGATTTCCTAGGCCACAATGATATTGTCACCGATCCTTCTACCCTTAATAAAATATTGTTGGGTCCAAGTGGTGATGTTTTAGTCTATTAGCTATTCACTTCAATATAATTTTGTAAATATCATTTCAAAGGCTAATAGGGTGGTAGTTAGCCGAAACTAAAGGGACTAGTTTTTATTGGAATAACAGTTATGTGAGTTTCACTAACATGATTAGGAAGATGAGCTATGAGGAAGAAATTTCTACCAGTGCATGTATGTCATCCTCAGTCCAATTCCACATTGCAAAGTAGAATTCAGTGTTGAATCCATCCGAGCCAAGGGAAGAATTCTCTTCATATCTTTGAGTGTCACCTAGATATCGAATTTATATGGTACGGAATATATCATGTCGTTTGAGGCAGGGGGATCTGTGTACCCTGAAAATCCACATTGCTAATGCAGGTAGAGGTGAAGATAGTTCTAAAATAAGTAACAAAGGTGTTGGCAATTAGGTCAGGCATGAACTGCATAACATTTTTCTCATCTTTTATGGACACTATTGTATTTCTTATTCTCCTTTTTGCAATAGCTCTATGGAAAAAGTAGTGTTCCTATCCCCATCTTGGATCCAATTCTTCTTATCTCTCTGCATGTGGAGGTCATTCAGTTTTGAGATATTTTTGCTCATATATGTTGACCAGCGGTATTTCTTTATTGTGGTTTTGAAGATGCAAAGGCTGGCATTGTAGTTTGGAAATATCCGCCACCAACTCTTTTAGTTCGTCCTAGAAAGGCTTCTTTTTCCTACACCAGATTTTAAGTTTTCTCGCAAGATGGTTAGTGTGCTGAGTAAAAGATTTGGATGAGATTGATAACAACATTTTTTTAGGATAATCATTGAATTCATCCTCCTTTAGCAACCAATTTTCAAATTTTAATGATTTTTTTTGGGTTTGTTAACATTGCCGGTGGTGGAAAGAAGAATAGGAGTGTGGTCGCTGTTACAGCGAATGAAAGGCATGTTATAGACATTCGAAATAGAGAAATTCACACACGATTCATGGTTGAACAAACACCTATCAAGACATTGGAAAAGAGTATTAGAGGAGAAGCGACGGTTTATCCAACTGTACACCAGCCCACTAAATGAAGGGGTTTGCGGAAGAAAAAATTAATTTTTCTTACTAGCGTACACCAAACTGCCAAGATCATCTATGAGTTAATGTTGTAATGGGAATAAGGTTTTAGTAACATGCCCTTAAAGACCGAAAATGTTAACATTTACGATAAACATGGATGATGTAGTCAAACAACATAGCCGGCCTCAAGGTCGAGTTGCGAGATTGCGAAAGTATATCTTTTGGATCGGGGATCCAGTAGCACGACGACATGTTGGTGTTGAAGTCACATATGCGTAGTTCTTCTTGAAACCGCAAGCGTGGAAGCCAACAAGTGAGAGAGGAGAGCCAACATAGGAGAGAACCTATAAGCTCAGGGAATTGTGTGCCTGATACATCGTAAACGTATTTATAATTTTTTATGCTCCATGCTTGTCTTATATCAACTTTCTTATGTTTTGTCTATACTTTGAGGTATTTTTATACATTTTCTGGAACTAACCTATTGACAAGATGCCGCAGTGCCAGTTGCCTGTTTTCTGTTGTTTTTGGTTTCAGAAAAGCTAGTAAGGAAATATTCTCGGAATTGGACGAGACAAAATCCAAAATCAATATTTTACCAGAAGGAACACGGAGTCCGGACGGCAGCCAAAGTGGGGCCTCGAGGCGGCCACACCCTAGGACGGCATGGCCAGGGGGCATGCCAGCCCTAGGTATGGGCCCCTCGGGCGCCCACCGACCTTTGCCCCTTCGCCTATAAAAGCACCCCGATGCAGAAACCCTAAGTACCCGATCAAATCTCCACAAAACAGTCTGTAGCTGCTGCCATCTCCGTCCCTAGACCAGGGGGATCTGAAGCTCTTCTCGGCACCATGTCGGAGGGGAGAAATCATCCCGGAGGCCTTCTTCATCACCATGCCAGCCTCCGGAGTGGATGCGTGAGTAGTTCACCCTTGGACTATGGGTCCATACAGTAGCTAGATGGTTGTTTCTCCTTCTTTGTGCTATCATGTTTAGATATTGTGAGCTCCGTTCATGATCAAGATCATCTATTTCTAATCATACATGCAGTGGCGGCTAGAAGGGGGCCCCACCCCGCGTGCCTAAACTCTAGGCCAATGGCGGCCCCTCCCTTGCCTCATGGGGCGGCTAGCCCCACATGGTCCTCTCCCTGTCTACCCCTAAATTAAATATAAATGAGATTTTTATTATTAGTTCCAATAATTAGTATTAAAACATATTCATTTAATTCTCTATGACCCAAAACACCTTTCGGATCACCTGAACATCCTTCGGACTCTCACGCAACACTTCCAGCTTTCTCTTATCTTTCTTCCGGTGATCCTGATGAATCCAAAACTATCTCTAAGCATCATCGAACCCTTAAGTGTGTTACCCTACGATTAGGGAACAAATTAGACATGATCTAGATGCTTCTCTGATTAATGATCATCAACAGGATTCGGATACCCAGAATGACCCCTGTGCATTCCATGATTCAAATGTCATTTGAACCATCAACGTCGAGTCCAATTTCGTTTGTTACTTTGATACATGACTTGTCCGGGATCTGATCATCGGTATCACCATACCTAGTTTGACATCGTTGCCGAAAAGCGTCGATTTACTCGTTCCCGTGATACTCTATCCCCATGACCTAGTCATACCCTACATAGCTTATGGATGTAATCTCACCTAGTGAGCCCGGCGTACCTTCCCGTCATGCAGGAGAACAAATCCCAATCTTAATTTATACGCCTGAATCTATCCCTTCAGAATACCT
Source organism: Avena atlantica (assembly GCA_910589765.1). Taxonomy (NCBI): domain Eukaryota; kingdom Viridiplantae; phylum Streptophyta; class Magnoliopsida; order Poales; family Poaceae; genus Avena; species Avena atlantica. The sequence continues at coordinate 469,923,767 of OU342733.1, forward strand.
GAGATACACCTTTATGGTCACCCTATTATGGTGTGATGGTTGATGCACAATCAAAACAACCTCAGGTGATAGTGATCTCATAGTCTAAGAAGTAGGATACTTCGTTTCCTAATTATCGCAACGATAAACTTTATGATTTGATCGGGTTGCAATACTTATGTTCGGTATAATATCCATCACATCAGTCATCTAATGACATGACCTCATTGTCAATTCACATGAATGTCCATGACCAGTAAACCTTGATTATTAGTTGACCAATAAACTAGTTGAAATAGAAGCTAGTAGAGACTTGGTTTGTTTACATAATGTTTTTGATTGATACAGTTATAACATGGTATAAAACCTACTATGACCTAATGGGATATGATAATAAACACCCTTTATTATTTGCCTCTAGGGCATATCTCGAACACTAAAATCAAGATCAAAGAGATTACAATTTTTTACAATACCATGAAAAGCACTCAGACTCGAACAATTAATATTAAAGGATCTCTTATCAAAGTCATACATAGTATGATTCATATCGTCCATACAAAGGATTGGCAAGTTGTGACTATCGTACACAAAATTGGCAACTTGCGCCTAGATAGCGTCGGTTTGGCGGAGGTAGGATCTCCATATATACAAATTAGTCCAAACTTGCAGCATGTTGACTTATCCGTAGTTATTGCTAGGATAATATGAAACGTAGGCGCATGTACAAAGAGTTGGAGGTCATCAGGCCACATCAACCACAGCCCCCCGGTCGCTCCACTGAAGGCACTACAACTACAACACTGTCATGCATATTAAAATGAGTTCAAATGCCGGAGCTACTAAATTTGGTAGTTTTTGTTTCAGAAAGGAAGGTTACCTGGAAAATGAGAACTCAAATCCTTTAACCTAGGATGTGTGTCGTTTTGTGTTGAAGTGGTGGAGCCACCTATAAGGATAACACTCATACCGATAAATCACGGTGGGATCCACGTGTAAAAAACAGTCAAACAGACACAAGTTAGCCATATACCAAACGATAGCATGAATCAAGTGCATCCAGTGGTGAAAATACAACAACATCGCTAGAGTTAGTGGTGGTTTTTGCATTCAGAGAAAAGTAGTGGCATGCATCGATCAAATTTTTGCGTGTAGTTTCGGAGTTGTAAAAGACCCAATTACTAGCAAAATAATATCAGTTTTTTTTTCAAAAAGTTGAAATATGGATGCATAACTATGAACCAGATTGTTTCGTCTATATATTGAAATGAAGAGTATACAAACGAGTTTATACACAATCAGCAAGGATCCGTACATGATGAGATACTGGGTACACATTACAGTATAACACATATATGATTGGTCAGTCATGAACCAGATCAACTTAAATAAAACAGAACATTTAGACCACAGAGCCATGGTCAGAAGGCAAGAAACTCGAAAAAGAAAAGTAGACAAGGGAACCACGGTGCCTAAGAAAGCACTCTCTTCCCCTATCCTGTGGTACTGCTCTCACACCGGACAAACTCGCAATCAGATGTGTAGGTGTAGTACGGTGGTATGAGGGACCTCCAGATCAACACCTCAAATTTTCCCCGCGGCATAGCACTCCAGGTCCCAGACAGAAGATCAACCACAGATATCCTTGGAACCTCGCTTCGGGAAGCAGGCCCTTTTTGGTAGCCTCCATGGAGCAGCAAGAACTTAAGATCCTCATAACCTTTCCTTCTTCTGGTCATGCTCCAAATATACCGAGGCTGATCTTCGTCCACTGGAGATTGACCTAACAACATGAGATTCTTCTGGGTGTACTGCCTTAAGTGTGTAAGAACCCTACTCCAGAACTGAGCACTGCGATTTGCTCTTAGTATGGCAGCAACAATATAAGCAGATATGAAAGACCCGGGCATATCAAGGGCTAGCTCCATCGCTATGAATGTTAATTTTGGGCACTCCTCCGCCGTATCCGTGCTACCGAACACGAGCATCTTGAAGAAATACCAGTGAGCTTCTTTTGACAAACAACTTAGCTTGATGGCTTCTGTTGTCCCTACACTGGCTATCTTCTCTGAACGGCTAGTGATTATGATTTTGCTACCATGTTCCATGTATCTTCCAGAAGTGTGCAGCAGCCTCTTCCATGCCCCTTCGTCCACGTCCCCTAAGAGCTCAATGATAACCAGCGACCTTCCTTCACCTGAGGCAATATTTTGATGCTTGATCACACAATGATCTCTAAAAGTCATCGCTGTTTCATCCTTAAGGTCGTTTCCTCTGTAGAGCAAGATCAAGGAGAAGTGATTTCGCACACGCTCGTCATCACAAACATGTCCCACAAGAGTGCTCTTCCCGACAAGTGCAGGACCAACAATTGGTAGGACGCCCAAATTTCCACCCCCTGCTGGAGGCTCAGCTCGTAGCAAGAAGCTAATGACTTGTTCCCTCTCCATTTGGCGACCAAACATATACTTGTCCAAATATAAATACGCGCCATATGGCTGACGGCACATGCGCGGGTAGCTCATCAGAAATATAGCAAACTCCTTCATATCATCAACCATGCTTTCTAGGGTAAGAAGAACCTGTTTCAACTCCTTACACTTTTCTTTACCAATTACTGTGCCCTCCATCCGAGTGTCGCAAACTAGGCGGCGAAAGCGCTTAGCCGGATTAAATTTTGATTGAGCAAACGAGAAGCTACTAACCTCCTCATGATCGGTCTTCTTCTCTCTGCAACTGAAGGCGTCGAGGAGGTAGTACCCTCTGAACATTTGCTCTCTCATGGTACTAACATGACGGACCATCACTCGGTTTTCGACATGCCGTCCCTCAGCCTCCTCGACGACGGTAGATATCCTCAAAAGCAGCCTGCGCAGCCTTTGCAGATCCTCGTCTGTGATTGTCTCCTCACGGAACTTCTCAGCTATGAAGGATATGGCTCTACTGGCAAGTTCACCAAGAATTGCAGAAATGACTACCTCCATCGTGAACGAACATGAACCCCTCCAGCCCGTCATACTGATAGATGGTGCTCTGAGGTTGAAGGACTGAAAGAGGTTCTGACTGACTCGGTGTCTTTGAAACATCAGCAGAAATGAGTTAAAAAGTCCTAGTCTATTGAGTATTGAGCCATCCAACAAAGTCGGAAAATGAGGGTCATCCGTATCTTTATGGATCCATCCAATGATTTAGATATAAATGTGTTTGATCTAGAGGTCAACATAGTGGAAACTTGAGGCCACATGTTTCCATATTTTTCCATTCTTTCAACCGCTGTTCTTTCAACTGTCGTCAGTGAAAACAGAGTCTGCAAAAATATCAGCTACTTATATTAAAGGGCTTGTTTAATCAGATGGAGAGTATACAAGTGATTCAGGGAACCTACACGATGAGCTACGAAGTACAAATAACAATGTATTCCAATTAAGATCAAGTAGCGTACCAGATAAACGATAAATAAAACACCAAAATTTAGACCAGCAAGCAATGGATCTCATCCACTAATCTGGTGAGGCATGGTTGGTACAAAAGAAGAGAAACCACCAGTAACTCAAAGCAATATCACCACAGTGTCAAAGAGCAGTTCTCATCTTACTCTATGCTGCGGAACTGCTCTTGTGCCTGACAAAATCGGAATGAGTTGTGTTTCAAAAAAAAAAAAAAAACTCGCAATGAGTTGTGTAGATGCAGTAGGATGGTATGAGCGACCTCCATGTCCCAAATAGAAGATCCACCACTTGGTGACACTGACATTCAACGGTCACAAAGCAACTGTGCTATAAAATTCAGAATCCTAGTCATTACTGAGCCATCCTATGGTGACAGAAGAGAAAGAGCTGTATCTGTTTTCTACTCAGAGGTCAGCATGGTGGAAACTTGGCGCTGCAAGACACTCTTATAACCAGCATAATCGGAAACATGCTTCCCAAGTCATTGGAAAACAATGATATATAATCATCCACTGGATTTTGGTCAAAGCTCTTTGTGTTTGAGATTAAAAGTATACACATGATTACAAACACAATCAGTTCTTAGAGATCACTACATGATGAGCTACTGGGTACCAATTACAGTATACTCCAATATAAGATCGATCGATCAAGAACAACAGCAACTGAGATCAAGCACCAACATTTACACAAGTACGCAAGAAAGTCTAATACATGCAAATCTGGTGAGCCAAAATATAATTAATCAAGCAGATGAGAAGAGAACTACAGGGTGATTTTCTTGTGCCGTACAAACTCACAAGAATATATGTAGCTATAGTACGGTGGGATGAGGGATCTCCAGGACAAGATCTCAAACTTGCCACGCGGCTTAGTGCTCGAAGTCCCGGCTAGAATATCCACTACTGTTATCCTCGGAACTTCGCCGTGAGCAGCAGGCCCTTTTTGGTGACTATGATGTATCAGAAATAACTCACTATCATTGGAACCTTGAACTGTCTCAGCAATGCTCCAAACGTACCGAGACATATGATCCTTGGGAAATTCACCGAACACCAAGGTATTCTTCCGCGTGTACGCCCTAACCTGTCTGAGAACCTTGGACCAGAACTGAGCACTGAGATTTGTTCTCAGTAGAGCAGCAACAACATATGCGGATATGAAAGACCCACGCATCTCGATGGCTAGCTCCATGGCTATTAATGTTAATTTTGGGCGCTCCTCTGAATCAGTGCTACCAAACACGAGCATCTTGAAGAAATACCAGTAAGCTTCTTTTGACAAACATTTCAACTTGATGGTTTCTGTTGTTCCAGCACTGACCATATTTTCTGAACGGCTAGTAATTATGATTTTGCTACCATGTGCCATGCATTTTTCAGAAGTGTGCAGCAACCTCTTCCATGCCCCTTCATCCACATCCCCTGACAGTTCAATTATAACCAATGACCTTCCTTCACCCGAGGCAATATTCTGATGCTTGATCACACAATGATCTCTAAAAGTCGTCACTGTTTCATCCTTAAGGTCGTTTCCGCTGTAGAGTGAGATCAAGGAGAAGTGATTGCGCACACGCTCATCTTCACAAACATGTTCCACAAGAGTGCTCTTCCCAACAAGTCCAGGACCAACAATTGGTAGGACACCCAAATTTCCACCCCCTAGAGGCTCAGCTCGTAGCAAGAAGCTAATGACTTGTTCCCTCTCCATTTGGCGACCAAACATATACTTGTCCAAATACAAATATGCGCCATATGGTTGACGGCACATGCGTGGGTAGCTCATCAGAAATATAGCAAACTCCTTCATATCAGCAACCATGTTTTCTAGAACAAGAACAACCTGTTTCAGCTCCTTAGTGCTGTCTCTACCGGCTACTATGCTCTCAATTTGAGTGTCACTAGAAAGGCAGCGAAAGCGCTTAGCTGGATTAAACTTGGATTGGACAAACGAACAGAGACTCACCTCCTCCTCATCGGTCTCTTTCTCTCTACACTTGATGCTGTCGAGAAGGTAGTACCCTCTGAACATTTGCTTTATCATCATGCTAACTTGACAGATCATCCCTCGGTTTGTGACGTGCCGGCCCTCGGCTTCCTCAACAATGGTTCGTAACCTCAGAAGTAGCTTCTGCAGCCTCTGCAGGTCTTGTTCCGCGGTTCTCGGTTCTCGGCTTTTCTCAACCACAAAGGATATGGCCCTGCTGGCAAGATCACCAAGAACTGCAGAAATGAGTGCATCCATTGTGAAGCGTGAACCAACAAAAGCTGGTCCAAAAGCCTCTCACTGGGTAGATGGTACTTTGAGGTCAAATGAGTTGCTGACTCGATGATCTTCAACGGTCAGTGTGAAGCTTCAGCAAGCAACAGTGCATAAATAAGAGAACAGGTGTTTGACCCATCAAATAAAGGCAAATTGTATCATATATGTTGGCATCAGAACATCTCCAGCGCTTGACCAAATGAGGGTGTCTATATGCCCATATAGACGACAGTTTCTCTTTTAGACACTCCCAGATTTCCAGCAGCCTGTATATATTCTCTCTCCAATATATCTTATAACTGCCAATTCAACCACTTTTTTTGCAACAAGTCCAGATAACTTTGGCCTCCTTCCATCTGCAAATAATCGATAGAAACACCAAAATTCAGTTAGCATCATCTAAAAAGTCAGTGCAAGTTAACAGCTAACAGCAACACCAAAATTCAATTCTACTATATAGTAGCACAAAAAATTCAGCAGCAAAACATAGCAGCAGCAGTAGCACCGAGCAGCCCAGCCCAGCCCAGCCTCACACGCCACCACAGCACAGTAGCAGCAGCAAAATATCTCTATGTTCTTCACTATCTATCCCAAAATTCAGTGCCAATCACCAGCAAACGCGAGCAGCCCAGCCCCAATCCCCCTTCTCCACAGGTCAGCACCACAGCGAGCAGCCCAGCCCCGGAGCTGCAGGAGACGTACGAGTGCAAGCCGAGCGCGGGTAGGAGACGTACGCATCCGACGCGGCGCCGTCCGCCTCCGCCCCTTCCTCTCCCCAGGCGCCCCTCCTCCTCCCAGCAGCCAGGTGTGATACCCCCGCCCTCTCCCCTAACTGATCCGGTGCCGAGGGCCACGGCGGCTGCCGGACTCGTCTACTGCACCGATTTCGCCCCCGCCACCTCTCTCCCTCACAATCACTCTGCAAATCGAGGAGAAACGGTTACGTACATCGCGACGGCAGGCAGACGCGTGGCAGCGAGCTCTCGGGAGTGGCGCGGACGTGCTCCTGGTCGCGGCTCCGGACTGGGGCGGGAGAGAGCACGCGCGGGCGAGGGGTCGTGGTTTGGACGCTGTAGCTCGGTCGTCCAGATTTGGACAATGTGAGGGGGAATTTGACGGACGTCTCGATGTTTAGAAAAAGCTGATGGGACGTCTAAATCTCGTTTGGGCACCCCATAAAGGCAAGTCAAGCCTCTTGACTATGATTGTTTAGTATACTATGTGTTGCCATTGTTTAAACCAAATGGCTGCTGATCTTAGATGTCTGACTCTTGAGGAATTTAAATAATGGAGGGGAAGTTTGAAAAGACGAAGGTGGAAACCGATAAGGATATGCAGCAGACTATGCAACTGCTCTTCACTAAAAAAAGTTGAAGAATGCTAGTCGTTAAATGTTATGTTGACGCTAGCTTCGACACCGATTCAGATGACTCTAAGTTTCAATCCGGATACATATTTCTCATAAATGGAAGAGCAGTTAGTTGGAAGAGTTTCAAATAACCGTGGTGGCGGGATCAACAACGGAGACCAAATGTGTTGCTGCTTCGGAAGCAGCTCAAGAAGCAGTTTGAACGAAGGAGTTCATAACCGAACTAGGTGTTGCTCCTAGTGCGTTGGACCCAATGGTGATCTATTGTGACAACAACGGAGCCATAGCCAATGCCAAGGAACCAAGGTCTTACAAGAATTCTAAGCGTATTAAGCGCCGGTTTCACTCCATCCGCGAACATGTCAAGGATGGAGATATAAAGATTTGTAAAGTACACACGAATCTTAATGTAGCAGATTCGTTGACTAAAATTCTCTCTAGGAAAAACATGATCAACACCAGAACTTTATGGGTGTTAGATTTATCACTATATAACTAGATTATTGTCTTTAGTGCAAGTGAGAGACTGAAGGGAATATGCCCCAAGAGGCAATAATAAAGTTATTATTATGTATATTCTAAGTATATAATAGATGTTTATTTTGCGTGCTATAATTGTATTAATACGGAAACGTTAATACATGTGTGTTTAATAAACAAACAAAAAAATCCTAGTTATGCCTCTTTTATAAACTAGCTTGTTGATTAACAAGATGATCAAGGTTTTCTGATCATGGACATTGGATATTGTTAATAACAAGGTCACATCATTATTGGAATGATGTGATGAACATTCATCCAAAGTATAACATACTATCAAAGTTGTTGTGTTGATATTGCTATAACATCATACAAAGTAATCATAGTCCTTATACCATGAGATCATGTCAATCACTAACACTGGAAGAGTATCGTGATAACATCAAATGTCACACCGTAACAGGGTGACTATAAAGGTGGGTTCAGTGCTATGAAGGTGTTATGTAGGGGCTCATGGATCAAGAGTGGAATTGTCTATCCCGATGACAGATAGATATACTTTGGGCACTCTCAGTGATATCACATTAATTAGCTTGCAAGCAAGTGATGTGATCACTAGAATATTATATCACGGAAACGAGAAAATAGTATATGTCGGTAACGAGATCAAATAATGTATGGAGATACCGATGATCGAATCTCGGACATGTAATATATCGCGAGACAAAGGGATTAAGTTACTAGCGTAAAAGGTTCTCACAATCACAAGAATTCATCGTTGAATGTGTGGGAGTCAGTATGGATCTTCAGGTCCCGCTTCTGATTATTGATCCGAGAGGGGTCTCGATCATATCCGTATTATTCGCAAATCATAGGGTGACACACTTAAGATACACTGATACCATTTGAAACAAATATGTTATAGAAGACAGAATTACAAAGCGTAGGAATTATTTCACTAGACACCGGAATTGTTCTGGATGAAATTGCTGAAATTGTTTCTGCATGTGAAATTAAATACTAGCAAGGGATTTTATGTGAATGTTTGTTAATTAATGTAATTGACAAAGTTCTAAATAAATAAATAAAAGGAGTTTTATTTAAAAAGAGATTACATTAAATTTGGTGGAAATTTAATGGGAATTTGAGTGGGTTTTTGAGTGGAGAATATGGAGGGACTTTTGGTGAGTGGGAGCTCCACTCACATGAATGGAGGAAGGGGTGGGGGCAGCCACCATGGCCGTCGGCCACACCCCTTGGGGTGCCCCCTCCTCCTATAAAAGCCCCCCTACTCCCTCTTTCACACTCACACCTCCTCGTGAAGGATCTCTCTCCCCCTCTATTTTATCCCCCATGGTCTTGAACTAGCGAGATACATGTTTCCGGTGGATTTTCGTTTGGAAAGAGTTGTTGCTTCGCTGCATCGTTGGAGCGAGGAGGTGGAGGTTGTTCGCTGGCTTGAACGTGTGTGTGCAAACATGGATGCACTGCTGATTTGCGGCGCTGGACTTCTTCTCGATCTTGAGATCGACAAGCGTTTGTCTACATCATCCACGAGTACAACCTCGTTAAACTTTGTCGGTCTACAATGGTATATTCTCTATGGATGTATATCCACCCGTTGCTTGTATCTAGTAGATAGATCTTGGTACTTAGTTGTTTCCATCGTAGGATTTTTTGTTTTCTATGTTGCGAATCCTACATGAATGAGGGAAGAGGGGCAGCCCTCCTCCCCCTATAAAAGGCCCTCCTCTCCATTTGCACCACCTCCTTGTGAAGGATCTCTTCACCCTCTAAAAATTCCACATTGCTTTGGATTAGTGAAGTAAATGTTATGTTGGTTTCTCGAAGTAAGATCTATCTACTCCTTCTGCTACTCTACTGGGGTGGAGGCGGGAAGGTTGTCGGGAGCCGGACATATACCCAAGTACGGATGCGCTGCTGGTTTGCGCCGCTCTACAACTCGAAATTGAGATCGGCAAGTGATAGACTACATCAATAACGAAATCATATTTAGTAAAATCTTGCGGTCTTCGAGGGTGAGTTTTTCTAGATCACCCCTTACTCGTTACTAGCATTTAGTAGATTAGATCTTGGCGCAATTGGTGTTCTTATGGTAGGAATTTTTTTGTTTTCTATGCTACGAACCCTTTAGGTCGATCACCTGCCCAGGCCACGCTATCGGCGGCGCCATGCGGAGGTGGAGGTGCGCTAGCTCCATCCCCTCCTCCGACGTGATTGGTGGTGCCCACCCCGATAGCGGCGGCACTGGAGGCAGCTGCGTGTTTTCCTGTGCCACCAGGTCAGTGAGCTAGATGACCTCTTGGTAGCCGCCCCACAAGGCATCCTCGACCTGCGCGCTGGCCACAATGGTTTGCTTGGTGAAAGTGTCCTCGTCGTAGCCCCGCGCTAGGAGCTCTTGGTACTCCAGGGGAAGGTACGTATCGACGGATGCAACAACGCCCACCTCCTCCTCCTTGATGATGATGTCGTCTTCGCCGTTGCTGTCGAGCCGTCGTCGGAGTGTTTGATGGAGCCGTCATCATCGGGGTTGAAGGCAGGGACGTCGTAGACCTACCACAGTTGGAACTCACCGCAGTAGTTGCTCGCGCTCCACGTCGTGTGCTCCTAGGCCTGTTGGAGATATGTCCTATAGGCAATAATAGAAGTGGTTATTATTATATCTTTGTGTTTATGATAAAATGTTTACATTCATGCTATAATAGTATTAACCGTAAACATTAATACTTGTGTGATTTTTAAACTAAATTAGAGTCCCTGGTAAGCCTATTTATAATACTAGCTTGTTGGTTAATAGATGATCGTGGTTTCTCGATCATGAACATTGAGATATTATTAACAATAAGATCATATCATTAGGAGAATGGTATGATGGATATACTCCTATAGATAAGCGTAGCATTAAGATCAAGTCATTTCAATAGTTTGTTTGCTATAAGCTTTTTGATACATAGTAACCTAATTCCTTCGACCATGAGATCATGCTAATCACCATTACCGGAAGGCTGTCGAGAACAAATGGATTTTCAAAAAGAAAACAGATGCTGATGGTAATGTTACTATCTATAAAGCTCGACTTGTCGCAAAAGAGTTTCGACAAATTCAAGGAGTTGACTACGACGATACTTTCTCACCAGTAGCGAAGCTAAAGTCCGTGAGGATTTTGTTAGCAATCGCTGCATATTATGATTATGAGATATGGCATATGGATGTCAAAACGGCGTTCCTCAATGGAGACATTGATGAAGAGTTGTATATGGTACAACCCAAAGGCTTTGTCGATCCTAAATATGCTAGCAAGGTATGCAAACTTCAACGGTCCATTTATGGATTGAAGCAAGCATCCCGAAGTTGGAATCAACGTTTTGATAAGGTAATTAAAAGCTTTGGTTTTATACAAACTTATGGAGAAGCTTGTATTTACAAGAAAGTGAGTGGGAGCTCTGTAGCATTCTTAATACTATAGGTAGATGACATATTGTTGATTGGGAATGATGTAGAATTCTTAATAGTGTCAAGGATTATTTGAATAATAGTTTTTCAATGAAAGATCTTGGCGAAGCAGCTTACATATTAGGCATAAAGATTTATAGAGATAGATCGAGACGCCTAATATCATTGTCACAGAGTACATATTTGGACAAAGTTTTAAAGAGGTTTGTAATGGAAAATAGCAAGAAAGGGTTCTTGCCCATGTTGCCCAATACGACCTTGAGTAAAACTTAAAGTCCTGCAACGGCAGAAGATAGAGAAAGGATGAGTAAGACTTCCTATGCCTCAGCCATAAGATCTCTTATGTATGCCATGCTATGTACTAGACCCGACATTGCATATGCTATTAGTTTGACTAGCATATATCAAAGTGATCCAGGAGTGGATCATTGGACAACGGTCAAAAACATCCTTAAGTACTTGAGAAGAACTAAGGATATGGTTCTTTCTTATGGGGGTGATGAACATCTCGTTGTTAATGGTTACACCGATGCTAGTTGGAACACCAATCCGGATGATTTTAAATCACAATCTGGATACATATTTACTTTGAATGGTGCAACAGTTAGCTGGAGGAGTGCAAAGCAAAGTGTTGTGGCGAGATCTTCAACTGAATTGGAATACATAGCTGCTTCGGAGGCTTCACAAGAGGCAATATGGATGAAGGAGTTCATTACAGAGCTCGGTGTGATTACAAGTGCGTTGGACCCAATGTCTATCTACTGTGATAACATGGGCGCCATAGCCAATGCGCAAGAACCAAGGTCACACAAGAAGCTGAAGCACATCAAGCTACGTTTTCACGCTATTCGAGAGCATGTTCAAGATGGTGACATAAATATTTTCAAAGTACACACAGATCTGAATGTGGCGGATCTGTTGACTAAACCTCTCTCGAGGGCAAAACATGACCAGCACCAAACCGCCATGGGTGTTCGTTATATTACCATGTAATCTAGATTAGTTGACTCTAGTGCAAGTGGGAGACCGTTGGAGACATGCCCTAGAGGCAATAATAAAAGTGGTTATTATTATATCTTTGTGTTTATGATAAAATGTTTACATTCATGCTATAATAGTATTAACCGGAAACATTAATACTTGTGTGATTTGTAAACTAAATTAGAGTCCCTGGTAAAGCCTCTTTATAATACTAGTTTGTTGGTTAATAGATGATCGTGGTTTATCGATAATGAATATTGAGATGTTATTAACAACAAGATCATATCATTAGGAGAATGGTATGATGGACATACTCATGTAGATAAGCGTAGCATTAAGATCAAGTCATTTCAATAGTTTGTTTGCTATAAGCTTTATAATACATAGTAACCTAATTCCTTCGACCACGAGATCATGTTAATCACCATTACCGGAAGGATGCTTTGATGACATCAAACACCACACCGTAACTGGGTGGCTATAAAAATGGCATTGAGTGTTCGGAAAGTATGTGTTGAGGCACATGGATCAAGAGTGGGATTTGTCCATCCATATGACGGATAGATATACTCTGGGACCTCTCGGTGGAATGTCATCCAATTAGCTTGCAAGCATGTGACTGGCTCACAAGGGATCACATATCACGGGAACGAGAAAAGAGTACTTATCAGTAATGAGGTGGAACTAGGTATGCAGAGATACCGATATAAAACCTCGGATAAATAAATTATCGCGAGACAAAGCGAAATTAGTATCGTATGTAAGTGGTTCATTCGATCACAAAGTAATCGTTGAAATATGTGGGAGCCATATGAATTTCCAGATTCCCCTATTGGTTATTGATCGGAGAAGTGTCTCGGTCATGTCCGCATAATTCACGAACCGTAGGGAGACACACTTAAGGATTCAATGTTGTTTACTAGATATGGAATGTAAGTAGGGATACCGAATGTTGTTCGGAGTCTTGGATGGGATCCGAGATATCACGAGGAGATCCAGAATGGTCTAGAGAATATGATTCATATAAGGAAAGTCCGATTCCGGTGTTCGGGAATGATTTCGATGTTTTCATCGGAGAGTTTCTAGAAGGGTCTAGAAGGTTCACCGGACCGGAAGGGGGAATGGTCCATGAATGTGTCATAGGTAAGTGGAATGATTGGATCATGTCCTAGGTCACTTGGTTGGGCATTTGCAAGAGAGAATTAAAGCTCTAAATTGAAAGTCAAAAGGGAGGTTTGAAAAGTCAAACTGAAACAATGGTTTCCTAGTGGAAGAAGGAAAGAGTCATTCCTTCTATCCAACTTAGGTTTGGGTATGGATTCAAACTCCCCTCTCCCAAGGCTGCCTCCCCTCTCATAAATAGAGGGGAGGGCTGCCCCAAGAGACCAAGCCCTCCCCACCGTGCGTCGCTGCCGCCCAGCGCCGTCGCGCCGCCGCCGCCCTAGCCACCGCCGACATCTCCTCCTCCTCTCCGGCTTTCTAAATCTAGATCGCCGGAAACCCTAGATCCACCATAACTCGCACAGGCTTAGGCGAAGCCCTGCGGGATCTTTCCTCTACTTCTGACACCACGCCGTCGTGCTGCCGGAATCGCGAGAGGACAACTACAACCTCCGCTGCCTGCTGGAACAACATAGAGGAAGGTCTTCATCGAGTATCGAACGTGTGACCGACTGCGGAAGCGCTGCCGGAACGCAGTGCCAGAAGGATCGTCTACGAGATCTTGAGATCGGCAAGTGTACGACTACATCACCCACAAGAATTTGCTCTCGTTACCCGCTTTGGAATCTTTGAGGGTGAGTAACTCGTTGCTACAATCTAGTAGATAGATCTTGGCTTGTTTGTGTGCATGCGGTAGATTTTTTTTGTTTTCCATGTTACGAACCCCTACAAGGCCATGAATTCTTTCCATAAGTCCTGGCTCCGGTAGCCGCGCTCCCACTAGAGGGCAGGCAGAAGGTTGTGGATGCGACGGCTGATCTCCCCCTCTAGCCCTTTGCCCTCCTTGGGTACGGGCTGCACTGAGACCCACTCCCGGTTGAGGTGCCATCCCGTGGGAAGGGAGACATCGTGGTGGTCGATGCATGCTCCCTACCTCCATCACCCCTTGCACTCCGCCAGGCGATAGTAGCGGCGGTCGCGCTGGGGCTCCTCCACTGGACGCATGGAGGGGCAGTAGGCGATGTCCTGGGGCCGTGGTGGCGGCAGCAGGCGCCGTGAAGGAAGTCCGGCAGGCCACTGCGCCGGCGGCTCGAGCGGGACCCGGTCGCCTCGTGGTCATTCTTGGCCTTCTTGAACCATCCCGACGTCTTCATCGTTGGCGGTGGCGGCAGCGGTGCTGCTAGAGTTGTATCTGGCAATGGCGAGAGGGTGGGAAGTGCGGCACCGACGGGCACAGGGTTAAGTAGCCCCTGCACCACGAATGCGCGCAGGTTCCCGCTCCTTCGCCATCAATATCGGCGCGGGAACTCAGGTGGCGTCCCATCGATATTGATGGCGTAGGCTGCCACGGTCAGGCTGCCGCCCGCGCTTCTGAATCGTTGCCGCGCTAAGCGGTCGCTGACGGGCGGGTCAGTGGCACCCGCGGGAGGACACACCCTTAGTCCGCCCGTGTTCGCCCCGACGCAACCTTTGCTCAAATTTGATATACGAATGGATCAAGCCGAACACGTCGGACCAGATGGATCGTGCCACTTGAGAGGCTGCGCACATCCCACACATCCGCGCGGACGTTCGAATGCGCTCGACGGGTTGCCAGCGGAGATGCCCTGATCCCACGGTTGAAATATAAGCAGCCTGGATCTTTGGGGACCCATCCTTGCTAAAAAAACACCTAGGAACACCGATGCTAATTTTGGGTTTTTCTTAACATGATGCTACTAATAATACAGCTCTTTTTAGGGAATACTAATAATAAAGTTATGAATGTGATTAGGGGTATGATGGTCATTGACGAATTGTCCCACTTATCATGAATGGTTAATTAAGTCATATATAGCCTACAGAAACCGGTACTATGGTCCAATTAACTATATGTACTAATGTACGCGTACACATCGTACAGAATTAGTGGTTGGCCTGTCCCCATCGCTCTCTCTCCGTTTATCAGCGATGTTGACGGGCACGAGCGACGACAGTGGTCATCGCTGTCCAACGAGACGGCGAGCACGCTAGCGGCGTCCTCCGTTGTGTTCCGCTCGCTCCGGCCGCCGGCGTACTCGCTCGCCAGCTCCACAATGTCGTGGAGGTACGGTGTTCTGACTTAGCCGGCCGCCATCACAACTCGTACAAGACTCCCTCGGGGCCAATGTCTTTTCGCACTACCACTGATACTCCGGGGCTACCACAGTACTAGCTCCTATGGGCAGCATCGTGGCTGCGCAGCTTGAACAACAGTGTCGACGTACGGAAAGTCTTAACTTTACATGAAATAAAGTCTCGTCTAAAAAAAATAATCTCGTCAACCCTTTTTTTAAAGATTGGTGCTTTTGTCTAGGTTTTTTTAGCCCGTATATGGATGACGTCATGCTGACGTCACTTATTAAAACAGACTGAAAAATTATTGAAATATTTTATTAAACAAGTCTATGAACAATTTAAAAATACTTTATTATTTTAATAATATTTTATAAGTTTCAAAAGTTTTATAAATGTTTCGGTTTTTCTAGGTGGCACGTGGCGTCAAGCTGATGTCACGCACGTGGTGCGTGCATGCCTAATTAAAACATTGTGAGCTGAGATGACAAGAGGGTCAACGAGCACCAAAGGTTGTTCTCCTCGAGGGTTTAAGGGACCAGAGAAATAAAGACAGAGACAAAGGTTGGATATGTCAGCGATTCCAGCGGGTCTTGCCGTGGCTGCTACCGGTACAAAGGTTGGAAATACTATAGTCACTAGTCAGAATGCCAGTTGCTTGTACATGCATGATTCTCGGCTCAAGTATTTGTATTTGTATTTGTACATGCACGTCTCGGTCGGGTCTTTCTCGTCGCGATTGCCGGAAAGTCCATGGTCGACGGTACCGACGGAGACGATGAGATCACAATAATCGGGAGGGGTATAAGGATACATGACCACGTTTTTTTTAGCAAAACAACATGACTCTTGTGAGGTTTATTAATACCAAATAATAGTTACATAATCCATGAGAGAGCTTGCAAAATAAAGCTAAAGGTTCATCGACACATTTACATGAATTTTTGAAGTAAAAGCGATCTCTAGCTATTACATGAGCTACTTTGTTCAACTTTCTCGGGCAATGAGTAAACTCGTCCTTCCCAATCAAGCCAGAATTCGCTATAATGTTCGCACACGTATTTTTTGCCAAATTTGACCTTTTGCGAAACTAATTCCACGTCTGGCCCTTTCCCGAAACTAATTCGGAATCTGACCCCTGGGGTCGGCGCCATTTAAAATGGTGCCGAAGCTGTGCATGTCGGCGCCAAGTTGTACCAGCTGGGAGAAAGGCCAGAGAGGTAGGCGCCATTTGATACGGTGCCGAACTCACCTCGTGGCACGGCCCACAGTGGCGTACCGGGCCGTCACGTGTGCCCCGCCTAGCGGCCCGAGCCCGGCCCCGGCTCTACATGGGCCGGCCCGCGGCACGTTGGGCCCGCGGGGCCTCCCCTGGCTGTTTTGTCTGTTTTTTTCGATTTGAGTCCTAAAAAATGCTAAAAAATATCAAAAAAATGCAAAAAATAGTAAAATGACACAAATTTCATATGGGATAAAAACTAAGCTTTATTGATGTTGCCTCATTAAAAAACCTTACATCCCTAGCAAGGAAAAAGAGTACAATCCGCTCGAAAAGAAAAAATACATCAACTAATTAGTTCACTCCCTCTTGTCTCAGATGAAACAAGACATGCCTATGCAAGTGACCAGTTCCACCTCCACGGCGCAAGATGAAGATACAGCCGCATCTTCTGCACCTAGCTTGGTTCACTTCGACACCATCTACCTCAACAACTTCTTTATCGAAGTCGTGCTCGCAAATGTGGCTTCTTCTTCTTGGTCGATTGGGGGGTATCTGTTGGTTGGGATTTGGTTTAGCAACCATGAGAGTGGTGGTGTGGAGGATGAGAGTGGTGGTGTGGAGAATAAGAGGGTGGGTTGCTCTATTTAAAGGGAAATATGGAGAAAAAAAGTAAGGGAGGGGCAATATGGGGATATAAGATTTACAAATTCTTGCCCTTGCCCTTGGCCTGCTCCTTCTCCCAGGCAACTCTCGCCTTTTTACCGAAAGGCGGCATTAAGTCATCATCGTCATCCTCCACTGATGCCTCACCCTTACCCTTCGACGATGCCTCGTCCTTGCCCTTTGATGATGCCTTTTTATTGGCCTTCTTGGCCTGCTCCTTCTCCCAGGCAGCTCTCGCCTTCTTATCGAAAGGCGGCATGAAGATATCATCTTCGTCATCGCTCTCTTCTATCCACAACGAAGGTTGATCAATAAACCTCTCTCTCGAAGCTTTAGTCTTAAATTTCAGCTTGGTCCTGAAGGGAATATGCCCTGAGAGGCAATAATAAAATGTTTATTATGTGTATTCCAAGTATATGATAGATGTCGCAAAGGGGTTTCGACAAATTCAAGGAGTTGACTACGATGAGACATTCTCTCCCGTAGCGATGCTAAAATCAGTTAGGATTATGTTAGCAATTGCTGCATATTTCGATTATAAGATATGGCAGATGGATGTCAAAACCGCGTTTCTCAATGGTAATATTGAAGAAGAGTTGTATATGATACAACCAAAGGGTTTTGTCGATCCTAAGGATGCTAACAAGGTGTGCAAGCTTCAGGGATCCATCTATGGATTGAAGCAAGCATCACGAAGTTGGAATCTCCGCTTTGATGAGGTGATCAAAGAGTTTGGATTTGTCCAAACTTATGGAGAAGCTTGTATTTACAAGAAAGTGAGTGGGAGCAATGTGGCATTTCTGATATTATATGTGGATGACATATTATTGATCGGAAATGATATAGATCTTTTAAATGGTGTTAAAAGTTATCTAAACAGCAAATTTTCAATGAAGGACCTAGGTGAAGCGTCATGCATATTAGGCATAAAGATCTATAGAGATAGATCTACGCGCCTAATAGGGCTATCGCAAAGTACATACCTTGATAAGATTTTAAAGAAGTTTAAAATGGAAAATAGTAAGAAGGGGTTCTTACCTATGACACAAGGCACGACATTGAGTAAGACTCAAAGTCCGGCTTCGGCAGAAGAAAGAGAGATAATGGACAAGGTCCCCTATGCTTCAGCCATAGGCTCTATAATATACGCCATGCTATGTACAAGACCGGATGTGGCACATCCTATTAGTTTGACTAGTAGGTACCAATCGGATCCAGGTTCAGAAAACTGGAAAGCGGTCAAGAATATCCTTAACTACTTGCGAAGAACTAAGGATATGTTTCTTGTATATGGAGGTGAAGAAGAGCTCGTCGCTAAGTGTTATGTCGACGCTAGCTTTGACACCGATCCGGATGACTCTAAGTCTCAATCCGGATACGTTTTTCTCATGAATGGCGGAGCGGTTAGTTGGAGGAGCTCCAAACAACCTGTGGTGGCGGGATCAACAACGGAGGCCGAATATGTTGCTGCTTCAGAAGCGGCTCAGGAAGCAGTTTGGATGAAGGAGTTCATATCCGAACTAGGTGTGGTTGCAAACGCGTTGGACCCAATGGTGATCTATTGTGACAACAATGGTGCCATTGCCAATGCCAAAGAGCCAAGGTCTCACAAGCATTCCAAGCATATTAAGCGCCGGTTTCACTCCATCCGCGAGCATGTTAAGGATGGAGATATAAAGATTTGTAAAGTACATACGGATCTCAATGTAGCAGATCCGTTGACTAAAACTCTCCCTAGAGCAAAACATGATCTACACCAGAACTCCATGGGTATTAGATACATCACAATGTAACTAGATTATTGTCTCTAGTGCAAGTGGGAGACTGAAGGGAATATGCCCTGAGAGGCAATAATAAAATGTTTATTATGTGTATTCCAAGTATATGATAGATGTTTATTTTGCATGCTATAATTGTATTAATACGGAAACATTAATACATTTGTGTTTAATAAACAAACAGAAAGTTCCTAGTTATGCCTCTCTCATAAACTAGTTCGTTGATTAACAAGATGATCACGGTTTCCTGATCATAGACATTGGATGTTGTTAATAACGAGATCACAACATTAGTGTAATGGTGTGATGAACATTCACCCGAAGTATAGCATTACGATCAAAGTCATTGAGTTTATATTGCTATAAACAAACTACGAAGTAGTCCTAATCCTTAGACCATGAGATCATGCCAATCACTAACACCGGAAGAGTTTCTTGTTGAGATCAAACATCACTCCGTAACTGGGTGATTATAAAGATGGCTTCAAAGCTACTAAAGTGTTATGTTGAGAATCATGGATCAAGAGTGGATTTTTTCATCCCGATGACGTATAGATATGCTCTGGGCCCTCTCGATGATATCACATCGGTTAGCTTGCAAGCAAGTGATTTGATCACTAGAATGTTATATCACGGGAACGAGAAAAGAGCGCATGTCAGTAACGAGATAAAACTAGGTATGGAGATACCGATGATCAAATCTCGGACATGTAATATATCGTGAAACAAAGGGATTAAGATACAAGCGTAAAAGGTTCCGACGATCACAGGAAAAGTCATCGTTGAATATGTGGGAGTCAGTATGGATCTCCAGGTCCCGCTACTGATTATTGATCGGAGAAGGGTCTCGATCATGTCCGCATTATTCGCGAACCGTAGGGTGACACACTTAAGGGACACTGGCATCCAGTTGGAGCAAATGTTTCATGCCGAAAGAATAAACAAGCGCAGGAATTTATTTCACTAGATACCGAAACAGGCTTTCGGGTGAAATTGCATAAAGTGGTTGTGCATGTGAAATGGAATTCTAGCAAGGGGTTATTTGTGAATGTTTTTCATTAAAGTAATTGACAAAATTCTGAATAAAATAAAAGATTTTTATTTAATGAGAGTTTGCATTAAATTTGGTGGAAATTTAATGGGAATTTGAGTGGACTTTTGAGTGGAGGGAATTTAAAGGAATTTTGTGAGTGGAGTGTCCACCCACATGAAGAGGGGAGGGCAATGGGGCAGCCCCATGCGCCGGCCACCCCCTTGGGGTTCCCCCCTCCTACTATAAAAGGAGCCCCCCTCCTCACTTGTCTCTCACACCTCCTCATGAAGGATCTCTCTCCCCTTCTAGAATTTATCCCCCATGGTCTCAGACTAGCGAGATACATGTTCCCGGTGGCTATTCGGCAAGAAACGGTTATGCTTCCACTGCATCACTGGAGCGAGGAGGCAAAGGTTTCCCGGTGTCTTGTACGTGTGTGCGAGCACGGATGCGCTGCTGCTTTGCAGCGCTAGGACTTCCTCTCGATCTTGAGATCGGCAAGAGATCGTCTGCATCAACCACGAGTTGAACTCGTTAAGCTTTGTCGGTCTTCAAGGGTATGTTCTGTACGGATATACATCCGCCCGTTGTTTATATCTAGTAGATAGATCTTGGCACATAGTTCCCATCGTAGGAAAAAAATTGTTTTCTATGCTGCGAACCCTACAGTGGTATCAGAGCCAAATCTATGCGTAGATACTTTACACGGGTAGTACACATATGAGTATGTGGGCGATTATGATCATGTTGTTGCTCCTTTGTTGTAATTTTGGATATTGGTGGCATAGTGGGATGAAGCGGCCCAGACAAACTTTACATGTCCTCGCACATGAGACCTGTTCCACGCTTGACATGCAACTAGTTTGCATAAGTGGCTAGCGGGTGTATGTATCTCCTACTATAGTCAATATCTATTTTGCAACGAATTGTCAATAATTTGGTTATCCTCGTTGTGGTTCATGTTCGTAGGTAAGAACGGTTCTATCTCGAAAGCCCTAAGCCACGTAAAACTTGCAATGGATAAATTAGAGGCATCTAGTTTAGATTGTTGCTGGGCTAGTGTTATGATATGGTGATGTTGTAAGTAGAAGTATGAGATGATACTCTTACAACATACATAACGTGTAATCTCCATAGACCTTGGACTTACACATATAGGTATGATAGTGATCATACCACGGTGCACATGATAGAGATCATATGCGGGAACCATATCATTTCACTAATAAACATGTGATGTTTGATAGCATCTTATATTGCTTGTTTAGCGCTTTGTTAGCATAATAAGATGATCCCTCATTTAAATATCAAGATAAGAATGTGTTCTTCCTTTAGTATGCACCGATTATGTTTTTCGTCGCTCCAAGACATCACGTGATGATCGGGTGTTCTTGGATCCACGACCATATTTCGGGTGTAAAACAGTTACACACGCGAATACTAAGGTTCTAACTTGGCGAGCCTAGCATGTACAGACATGGCCTCGGAACACGGACCGAAAGGTTAAGCATGAGTCATATAGTTGATATGATGCCCATTTGATGCTCGCCTTTGAAGCTACACCGACTCACGTGATGATCGGACTTGGTGTAGTGGATTTGGTTCATGTAATCACCAAAAAGGCACGAGGGATGTCGTTTTTGAGTGGGAGTTCATTCGTAATATGGATTAGTTGAACTCAATCTATCATACACTTAGTCTAAACTTTACAAATTATGTTGTAGATGGCACCACCTGCTTTTAATTTCAATGTGTTCATGGAGAAAGAGAAACTTGCAACGAACGGTAGTAACTTTACCGAATGGACCATGAATTTGAGGATTCTCCTATTTGCTGCACAAAAGCAATATGTGCTAGAAGCGCCGTTAGGCCCCCCACCTTTTGATGATGCCCCTGACGAGGAGAAAAATGTCTATCAGACTCGTCTGGAGGACCACAACTTAATTCATTGTGGCATATTGTATGGGCTAGAGCCGGAACTTCGAAAGCGTTTAAAAAATGGCAATGCTTTTGATACAATGGGTGAGTTGAAAATGATTTGCGACACACATGCTGCTGTAGAGAGCTACAACGCTTCAGAAAAGTTCTTTAGCTGCATGATGGAAGATCACAGCTCCGTTAGTGAGCATGTAATCAAGATGTCGGGTTACGCCGATAAGCTTGTGTCCTTGGGAATACCGATTCCCATTGACTTAGGCATCCATCGTGTTCTGCAGTCTCTGCCACCTAGCTATAAGAGCTTCGTGATGAACTATAATATGCAAGGCATGAAGAAGTCTCTCCCCGAGCTTCTGTCAATGCTTAAAACAGCAGAAGTGGAGATCAAAAAGGAACATCAAGTGTTGATGATCAATAGGAACACTGGTTTAAAGAAAGACAAGAAGGGAAAACAGAAGGGAAGTAAGGGCGGCAAGCCTGTTGCCGTGCCTAAAAAGAAACCCCGAGTTGGACCTAAGTCTGATAGCGAGTGCTACTATTGTAAGGGGACTGGCCACTGGAAGCGCAACTGCCCCAAGTATTTGGCAGACAAGAAAGTCGGCAAGGCAAACAAATGTATATATGATATACATGTTATTGATGTGTACTTGACTAGTGCTCGCAGTAGCACCTGGGTATTTGATACCGGTTCAGTTGCTACTATTTGTAACTCGAATCAGGGGCTGCGGAACAAGCGACCGCTAGCAAGGGGTGAGGTCAAGATGCGTGTCAGCAATGGATCAAGCGTTGATGTGATCGCCGTCGGAATGCTGCCTCTCCACTTGCCGTCGGGATTAGTTATAAACTTGAATAATTGTTATCTGGTGCCTGCACTAAGCATGAACATTGTATCTGGATCGTGTTTGATGCGAAGTGGTTATTCATTTAAATCCGAGAACTATGGTTGTTCCATTTATATGAATGAAATCTTTTATGGTCATGCACCGATGATGAATGGTTTATTTCTTTTGGATCTCGATAATAATGTTACACACATTAATAATGGTGATGCTAAAAGGATTAAACTAAATGATGATATATCCGCATATATGTGGCACTGCCGTCTAGGTCATATTGGCGTTAAACGCATGAAGAAGCTCCATTCAGATGGACTTTGGGAATCACTAGATTATGAATCATTTGATACATGTGAGCCATGTCTTATGGGCAAGATGACTAGAACGCCGTTTTCCGGTTCAATGGAACGGGCGACAGATTTATTGGAAATCATACATTCTGATGTATGCGGTCCAATGAGTGTGTCGTCGCGAGGTGGATATCGTTATTTTGTTACTGTCACGGATGATTTGAGTAGATACTGTTATATCTACTTGATGAAACACAAGTCTGAAACCTTTGAAAAGTTCAAGGAATTTCAGAATGAAGTGGAAAATCATCGTAATAGAAAGATCAAATTTCTATGGTCCGACCGTGGAGGTGAGTATCTAAGTTACGATTTTAGCACTCACATGAAAGAGTGTGGAATTGTTTCACAACTCACACCTGCCGGAACACCACAGCGAAATGGTGTGTCGGAACATCGTAATCATACTTTATTAGATATGGTTCGATCTATGATGTCTCTGACGGACTTGCCGTTGTCATTTTGGGGTTATGCACTAGATACTGCTGCATTCACTTTAAATCGGGCACCATCTAAATCCGTTGAAAAGACACCGTATGAATTGTGGTTTGGAAACAAACCTAAGCTGTCATTTCTTAAAGTTTGGGGATGCGATGTTTATGTGAAGAAACTTCAACCGGATAAACTCGAACCTAAAGCGGAAAAATGCGTCTTCATAGGATACCCTAAGGAAACTATTGGGTATTCCTTCTATCACAGATCCGAGGGCAAGGTTTTTGTTGCCAAGAATGGATCCTTTCTAGAGAAAGAGTTTCTCGCAAAAGGTGTGAGTAGTCAGAAGGTAGAACTCGAAGAGGTTATTGATGTTGGAATTATGCCCTAGAGGCAATAATAAAGATGTTATTATTATAATTCTTGTTCATGATAATGTTTATATTCCATGCTAGAATTGTATTAAGCGGAAACTTTAATACTTGTGTGGTTTGTGAACAACACCGTGTCCCTAGTATGCCTCTATGGACTAGCTCATTGATTAATGATGGTTATGGTTTCCTAGCCATGGACATGAGTTGTCGATTAATAATGAGATCATATCATTGGGAGAATGATATGGTGGACATACCCAAACTAAGCGAAGCAATTAGATCGTGTCATCGTGTTCGTCTTTGCGAAGCTTTTCTTATGTCAAATATTGTATTCCTTAGACCATGAGATAATACAACTCCCTGGTATCGGAAGAAAGCTTTGAGGTCATCAAACGTCATCCTATGAGAGGGTGATCATAAAGGTGTCTCTCAGGTGATCGGAAAGTATCTGTTGGGTTGTATGTATCGAGATGGGATTTGTCCCTCCCAAGTCGGAGAGATATACTTCGGGCCCACTCGGTAATCGATATCAACACCACTTGCAAGCATGTGGTTAAAGAGTTAATCACAAAGTGATATCGGATTACGGAACGAGTAAAGTACTTGCTGTGAACGAGATTGAACTAGGTATGACGGTACCGACGATCGAATCTCGGGCAAGTAAAATATCGCGAGACGAAGGGAATATATATATGGGATTGATTGAATCCTGGCATCGTGGTTCATCCGATATGATCATCGATGAATGTGTGGGAGTCAATATGGGTTTCCAGACCCCGCTGTTGATTATTGATAGAAGATCATGTCTGCATATTCTCGAACCCGCAGGGTCACACACTTAACGTGTCTCGACGCTAGGATAGATTGGATAATTGGTTTATGAGTTTTTGTTCAGAGTCTCGGATGGGATCCGGGACATCACGAGAGGTTCCGGAGTGGTCCGGAGAATAAGATTCATATAAGGCAGTGCAGTTTTTGGAGTTCGGAATTGTTCCGGGTTAATCGGTATTGTACCGGAAGCTTCTAGAACCTTCTGGAAGGGGACCAACGTGGCAACACCTTCCGGGAGGGGGCATGGGCCTATGAGGGAGTGCCCTGGCCGCATTGGGCCAGGGGCACAAGGCCCCATAGGGCCCAGCCGGCCAAGAGGGTTTAAACCCTAGATAGAGCTTCTAGAAGGGGGGGGGGTTCCTTGCCCCCCACTCCTCCTCCTTGGCCGCCGGCCTTGGCTTGGGGGAGGGGGCTAGGGTTGCCGCCCCACCCCTCTATATAAAGAGGGCTGGGGGCGCACCACCCCCCACACCGTACCCTCCAACCCTAGCCGCCCTGCTGCCCTCCTCTCTCCCTCCCGACTGTTTGTAGGCGAAGCCCTGCTGCAGAAATTCTCCACCATATACACCACGCCGTCGTGTTGTAGATCCAATCCGTCTCTCCACCATACTTGCTGGTCCGAGGAAGGATGAGACGTCGAGGTGTTGCACGTGTGCATCTCACGGAGGCACCGCCACTTGTGGTGCTAGATCGGATCGGATCGCGAGGAGGAGAAGCGAGTACGACTACATCACCCACGTTTCGACGAACGTTCCGCTGTGCGAATCTTCAAGGGTATGAAGATCTAATCCAATCTCTCTCGTTGTTTGCATCTCCTAGATTAGATCTTGGCTTTCCCTCTGTTCGCATCCGTAGAAAATTTTGATTTACTATGCCGCGAAACCCTTCAGTGGTATCAGAGCTAGATCTATGCGTAGATGTGTTTCACGAGTAGAACGCAACATGGTTGTTGCGGGCGTTGATGTTTTGTGTTGCAAGCCTCTTGTTCGTGTTCTTCTTATGACGCGGGATAGTGAGATTGAAGCGGTCCAGGCCAACCTTACGCGACGTCGTTCGCGGGACCGGCTCCGCACTTGACGTGTGGATTGTTCCACACATGCGGCTGGTGGATGCCAGTTTCTCTCACTATAGTTGTCATGGGATTAACACCAGAGTTTGGCAACCATAATATCACCATTGTGGCTTTCCGTAGGTAAGAATCGTTCTTAGCATCTACTCTCATAAGCCACGTAAAACATGCAACAACAAAGTAGAGGCGTCTAACTTGTTTTTGCAGGGAGTGTTTTCTGTGATATGGTATGGCCCAAGATGTGATGTGTATAATGTATGCGATGATCATGTTTTGTAATGTTTCACGACTTGCATGTCGATGAGTACACAACCGGAAGGAGCCATATGGTTGTCTTTATAATTGTGTATGACCTGTGTGTCAACTTCTTATGCGCCATGTAATAGTTTCACTTTATCGCTAAGTAGTTAGCAATAGTTGTAGTTGCTATTTGTGGTGGAGGCAATAATGGTGGAGTGATGGAGATCATGCAGGAACGCACAAGATGGAGATCATTGAGCGAAGATTGGCTATACCATGTCACATAAAGTTATATGCATGTGATGTTTATCCTTTTATGTATCTTATTATGCTTAGAACGCGACGGTAGCATTATAAGATGATTCCTCACTTAAAGATCAAGATAAATACTGTGTTCTCCCCAAGTATGCACCGTTGCGAAAGTTCGTCGTGTCCAAGCATCACGTGATGATCGGCTGCTATAGACTCTACGCTCACATACAACGGGTGCAAGCCAGTTTTGCACACGCGGAAATACTTGGGTCTAACTTGACGAGCCTAGCATGTACAGACATGGCCTCAAAACACATGAACCAAAAGGTTAAGCATGAGTCATATGAATGATATGATCGACACTTCGTTGTCCACCATTGAAACCACATCTCTTCTCGTGAAGATCGGATTAGGTGTGGTGAATTTGGATCGTGTTCACTAAACAACTTGAGGGATGTTGAATTTAGTGGGAGTTCATCTAGTAATTTGATTAAAAGTTGAACTAGTTATCATGAACATAGTCTAATTTGTACTTGCAAATATTGTAGATCAAATGGCTAAGTCCAACTTCAACTTCAACGTTTTTGCTGAGAAGGAAAAGCTTAAAAACAATGGGTCTAACTTCACCAATTGGTTCCGCAATCTAAGAATCATTCTCTCTGGCGGTCAAAAGGACTATGTCTTTGGGAAAGCGTTAGGTGACCCCCCTGCTGCAACTGCGCCGGCTCATGAGAAAGCTGTCTATCAGTCGCGCAAAGATGATTATGGTGTGATTAAGAGCACCATGTTGTTTGCTATGGAACCGGAACTTCAAATCGTTTTGAAGACTATCCCGGGCCCTTTGAGATTCTCGAAGAGCTGAAAACCATGTTTCAGACTCAGGCCCGTTCTGAGAGATATGAGATCTCTGAGAAGTTCTTTAACTGCAAGATGGAGGAAGGGAGTTCCGTTAGTGAGCACGCCATTAAGATGACGGGCTACACTCAACGCCTTGAGAAACTGGAATGCACGATTCCAGAGGAGCTCAAGATTGACAGGGTTCTGCAATCACTCCCTCCCAGCTACAAAAGTTTTGTAGTGACTCATAATCAGATTGGTTCCACTGATACGATCACCGAGCTCTTCGCAAATCTGAAGGCCGCGGAAGTAGACATCAAAAAGGATAATCATGTGTTGATGGTCAACAAGCCCACCTTTAAGAAAGGTAAGGGAGCAAAGAAGCCCTTCAAGAAGGGCGGCGGCAAGCGCACTGCCCCTGCTGAGAAGAAACTCAAGTCTGGTCCTAAGCCGGACACTGAGTGCTTCTATTGCAAGGACAAGGGTCACTGGAAGCGCAACTGTCCGAAGTACTTAGCGGACAAGAAGGCTGGCACCATCAAAGGTATATTTGATATACATGTTATTGATGTTTTCCTTACTAGCCCTCGTTGTAGTGCCTGGGTATTTGATACTGGTTCAGTTGCTAATATTTGTAACTCGAAACAGGAGCTACGGAATAGACGGCGGCTTGCGAGGGATGAGGTGACGATGCGCGTTGGCAACGGATCAAGAGTTGATGTGATGGCCGTCGGCACGCTCTCCTTAGTTTTACCTTCGGGATTAGTTTTAAACCTCAATAAATGTTATTATGTGCCTGCGTTGAGCATGAACATTATTTCTGGATCTTGTTTATTGCAAGACGGTTATTCATTTAAATCGGAGAATAATGGTTGTTCTATTTATATGAGTAACATCTTTTATGGTCATGCACCTATTGTGAATGGTTTATTTCTTCTAAATCTCAAAAGGGATGAAACACACATCCATAACATTGAGGCTAAGAGATGCAAAGTAGATAGTGATAATAGTACTTATTTGTGGCACTGTCCTCTAGGTCATATTGGTGTAAAGCGCATGAAGAAACTCCATTCTGATGGACTTTTGGAGTCTCTTGATTTTGAATCATTTGACACATGCGAACCATGCCTCATGGGCAAGATGATCAAAACCCCGTTCTCCGGTATGATGGAGCGAGCAACGGACTTGTTGGAAATCACACATACCAATGTATGCGGACCGATGAGTGTTTCGACGCGCGGTGGATATCGCTATTTTCTCACTTTTACCGATGACTTAAGTAGATATGGGTATATCTATTTAATGAAACATAAATCTGAAACATTTGAAAAGTTCAAGGAATTTCAGAATGAAGTGTAGAACCATCGTAACAGAAAGATTAAGTTTCTACGATTCGATCGTTGGGGCGAATATTTGAGTTATGATTTTCTCACGCATCTTAAAGCAAGCGGAATTGTTTCGCAACTCACACCACCCGGAACACCACAGCGCAATGGTGTGTCTGAACGCCGGAATCGAACCCTATTAGATATGGTCTGATCAATGATGTCTCTTACTGATTTTCCGTTATCATTTTGGGGTTATGCATTAGAAACCGCTGCATTCACTTTAAATAGGGCTCCATCTAAATCCGTTGAGACGACACCGTATGAACTGTGGTTTGGTGCTAAACCTAAGTTGTCGTTTCTTAAAGTTTGGGGATGCGAAGCTTACGTCAAGAAGTTGATGCCGGACAAGCTCGAACCCAAAGCGGAGAAATGCGTCTTCATAGGATACCCTAAGGAAACTATTGGGTATACCTTCTATCACAGAACCGAAGGCAAAGTGTTTGTCGCAAAGAACGGTTCCTTTCTTGAGAAGGAGTTTCTCTCGAAAGAAGTGAGTGGGAGGAAAATAGAGCTAGACGAGGTTATTGAACCTTCTCTTAAATTAGAGAGTAGCGCAGCACCTGAAATTGTTCCAGTGCCGCCTGCACCAACAATAGAGGAAGCTAATGACAAGGATCATGAAGCTTCAGACGATGCTGCTACTGAACGTCGCAGGTCGACAAGGTCGCGTGCCCCTCCTGAGTGGTATAGCAACCCTATCTTCACTGTCTTGTTAGTAGAAGACAGTGAACCTACGAACTATGAGGAAGCGATGATGAGCCCAGACT
This sequence comes from Avena atlantica, assembly GCA_910589765.1. Lineage (NCBI taxonomy): Eukaryota > Viridiplantae > Streptophyta > Magnoliopsida > Poales > Poaceae > Avena > Avena atlantica. The sequence goes on from OU342733.1 coordinate 469,953,023, forward strand.
CTGAGAAATGGCTAGAAGCCATGAAATCCGAATTGGGATCCATGAGCGAAAACCAAGTATGGACTTTGGTGGACCCTCCTAGCGACCGAAAGGCCGTTGAGTGCAAGTGGATCTTCAAGAAGAAAACGGACGCGGATGGTAATGTTACCGTCTATAAATCACGGCTTGTCGCGAAAGGTTTTCGACAAGTTCAAGGTGTTGACTACGATGAGACTTTCTCTCCCGTAGCGATGTTTAAGTCCATTCGGATTTTATTAGCAATTGCTGCGTTTCATGATTATGAAATATGGCAGATGGATGTCAAGACTGCTTTTCTTAATGGAAACATTGATGAAGAGTTGTATATGATGCAACCCGAAGGTTTTGTCGATCCTAAGGATGCTGATAAAGTATGCAAACTTCAGCGTTCCATTTATGGACTGAAGCAAGCATCTCGGAGTTGGAACCTTCATTTTGATCAAGTGATCAAGAGCTTTGGGTTTGTTCCAAATTGCTACGAAGCTTGCATCTACAAGAAAGTGAGTGGGAGCTCGGTGATGTTTCTGGTACTATATGTGGATGACATATTGATTATCGGAAATGACATCAACATGCTTAACAATGTGAAGAGTTATTTGAACAAGTGTTTTTCAATGAAAGACCTAGGTGAAGATGCTTATATATTGGGCATCAAAATCTATAGAGATAGACAAAGACGCCTGATATCTTTAAGCCAGAGTACATACCTAGACAAAGTTCTGAAAAGGTTCAGAATGGATAAGGCAAAGAAAGGTTCGGTGCCTATGTTGTCAGGTAAGATATTGAGCAAGGCTCAGTGTCCAGCTACGGTAAATGATAGGGAAGCTATGAGCAAAGTGCCTTATGCCTCGGCCATAGGTTCTATCATGTATGCCATGCTGTGTACTAGACCGGATGTGTCCAATGCTCTTAGTTTGATGAGCAGATATCAAAGTGATCCAGGAGTGGAACACTGGACAGCCGTGAAGAACATCCTAAAGTACCTAAATAGGACTAAAGAAATGTTCTTAGTCTATGGGGGTGATGAACAGATCGTCGTAAAAGGTTACGTCGACGCTAGTTTTGACACCGACAAGGATGATTCTAAATCTCAGACAGGATAGGTGTATATTTTGAATGGAGGAGCTGTGAGCTGGAGAAGCTGCAAGCAAAGCGTGATCGCGGGATCTACAGTAGAAGCCGAATACATGGCTGCTGCAGAAGCGTCAAGTGAAGGAGTTTGGATCAGGAACTTCATCACTGAGCTTGGCGTGGTTCCAAGTACATTGGACTCACTGGAGATATTGTGTGACAACACTGGCGCCATAGCACTCGCTAAGGAACCAAGATATCATCCAAAGACCAAGCATATCAACCGCAAGTTTCATATAATCCGAGATTATATAGCAGATGGAGATCTGAAGATTAGCAAAGTACATACAGATCTGAATGTCGCAGATCCATTGACTAAACCTCTTCCACGTGTAAAACATGATCAGCACCTCAGTGCCATGGGTGTGAGATTGTTGCCAGATGTAAAATAGATTATTGACTCTAGTGCAAGTGGGAGACTGTTGGAATTCTGCCCTAGAGGCAATAATAAAGATGTTATTATTATAATTCTTGTTCATGATAATGTTTATATTCCATGCTAGAATTGTATTAAGCGGAAACTTTAATACTTGTGTGGTTTGTGAACAACACCGTGTCCCTAGTATGCCTCTATGGACTAGCTCATTGATTAATGATGGTTAAGGTTTCCTAGCCATGGACATGAGTTGTCGATTATTAATGAGATCATATCATTGGGAGAATGATATGGTGGACAGACCCAAACTAAGCGAAGCAATTAGATCGTGTCATCGTGTTCGTCTTTGCGAAGCTTTTATTATGTCAAATATTGTATTCCTTAGACCATGAGATAATACAACTCCCTGGTATCGGAAGAAAGCTTTGAGGTCATCAAACGTCATCCTATGAGAGGGTGATCATAAAGGTGTCTCTCAGGTGATCGAAAAGTATCTGTTGGGTTGTATGTATCGAGATGGGATTTGTCCCTCCCAAGTCGGAGAGATATACTTCGGGCCCACTCGGTAATCGATATCAACACCGCTTGCAAGCATGTGGTTAAAGAGTTAATCACAAAGTGATATCGGATTACGGAACGAGTAAAGTACTTGCTGTGAACGAGATTGAACTAGGTATGACGGTACCGACGATCGAATCTCGGGCAAGTAAAATATCGCGAGGCGAAGGGAATATATATATGGGAATGATTGAATCCTGGCATCGTGGTTCATCCGATATGATCATCTATGAATGTGTGGGAGTCAATATGGGTTTCCAGACCCCGCTGTTGATTATTGATAGAAGATCATGTCTGCATATTCTCGAACCCGCAGGGTCACACACTTAACGTGTCTCGACGCTAGGATAGATTGGATAATTGGTTTATGAGTTTTTGTTCGGAGTCTCGGATGGGATCCGGGACATCACGAGAGGTTCCGGAGTGGTCCGGAGAATAAGATTCATATAAGGCAGTGCAGTTTTTGGAGTTTGGAATTGTTCCGGGTTAACCGGAAGCTTCTAGAACCTTCCGGAAGGGGACCAACGTGGCAACACCTTCCGGGAGGGGGCATGGGCCTATGAGGGAGTGCCCTGGCTGCATTGGGACAGGGGCACAAGGCCCCATAGGGCCCAGCCGGCCAAGAGGGTTTAAACCCTAGATAGAGCTTCTAGAAGGGGGGTTTCCTTGCCCCCCACTCCTCCTCCTTGGCCGCCGGCCTTGGCTTGGGGGAGGGGGCTAGGGTTGCCGCCACACCCCTCTATATAAAGAGGTCTGGGGGCGCACCACCCCCCACACCTTCCCCTCCAACCCTAGCCGCCCTGCTGCCCTCCTCTCTCCCTCCCGACTGTTTGTAGGCGAAGCCCTGCTGCAGAAATTCTCCACCATATATACCACGCCGTCGTGTTGTAGATCCAATCCGTCTCTCCACCATACTTGCTAGTCCGAGGAAGGAGGAGACGTCGAGGTGCTGCACGTGTGCATCTCACGGAGGCACCGCCACTTGTGGTGCTAGATCGGATCGGATCGCGAGGAGGAGAAGCGAGTACGACTACATCACCCACGTTCCGACGAACGTTCCGTTGTGCGAATCTTCAAGGGTATGAAGATCTAATCCAATCTCTCTCGTTGTTTGCATCTCCTAGATTAGATCTTGGCTTTCCCTCTGTTCGCATCCGCAGAAAATTTTGATTTACTATGCCGCGAAACCCTTCAATTGAACCATCTCTTCAAAGTATGGCGAGTAGCGCAGCGCCGGAAGTTGTTCCGGAGTTGGCTCCACCTGTTGAAGAGGGAACTAATGATAATGATCATGAAACTCCGAAAGAGAGTACTACCGAACCTCGCAGGTCAAGCAGGACGCGTGCAGCTCCCGAGCTGTACGGAAATCCCGTCATGAATTTCATGGTTGATGAAAATGATGACCCTGCGACGTATGAAGAAGCGATGATGAGCCCGGATTCCAACAAATGGTTAGAAGCCATGAAATCCGAGATGGAATCCATGTATGAAAATCAAGTTTGGAACTTGGTGGACTTACCTCACGACCGAAAGGTCGTGGAGAACAAATGGATTTTCAAAAGGAAAACTGATGCTGATGGTAATGTAACCGTCTATAAAGCTCGACTTGTCGCAAAGGGGTTTCGAAAAATTCAAGGAGTTGACTACGATGAGACATTCTCTCCCGTAGCGATGCTAAAGTCAGTTAGGATTATGTTAGCAATTGCTGCATATTTCGATTATGAGATATGGCAGATGGATGTCAAAACCGCATTTCTCAATGGTAATATTGAAGAAGAGTTGTATATGATACAACCAAAGGGTTTTGTCGATCCTAAGGATGCTAACAAGGTGTGCAAGCTTCAACGATCCATCTATGGATTGAAGCAAGCATCACGAAGTTGGAATCTCCGCTTTGATGAGGTGATCAAAGAGTTTGGATTTGTCCAAACTTATGGAGAAGCTTGTATTTACAAGAAAGTGAGTGGGAGCAATGTGGCATTTCTGATATTATATGTGGATGACATATTATTGATCGAAAATGATATAGATCTTTTAAATGGTGTTAAAAGTTATCTAAACAGCAAATTTTCAATGAAGGACCTAGGTGAAGCGTCATGCATATTAGGCATAAAGATCTATAGAGATAGATCTACGCGCCTAATAGGGCTATCGCAAAGTACATACCTTGATAAGATTTTAAAGAAGTTTAAAATGGAAAATAGTAAGAAGGGGTTCTTACCTATGACACAAGGCACGACATTGAGTAAGACTCAAAGTCCGGCTTCGGCAGAAGAAAGAGAGATAATGGACAAGGTCCCCTATGCTTCAGCCATAGGCTCTATAATATACGCCATGCTATGTACAAGACCGGATGTGGCACATCCTATTAGTTTGACTAGTAGGTACCAATCGGATCCAGGTTCAGAAAACTGGAAAGCGGTCAAGAATATCCTTAACTACTTGCGAAGAACTAAGGATATGTTTCCTGTATACGGAGGTGAAGAAGAGCTCGTCGCTAAGTGTTATGTCGACGCTAGCTTTGACACCGATCCGGATGACTCTAAGTCTCAATCCGGATACGTTTTTCTCATGAATGGCGGAGCGGTTAGTTGGAGGAGCTCCAAACAACCTGTAGTTGGAAAAGTCATCGTTGAATGTGTGGGAGTCAATATGGATCTCCAGGTCCCGCTACTGATTATTGATCGGATAAGGGTCTCGATCATGTCCGCATTATTCGCGAACCGTAGGGTGACACACTTAAGGGACACTGGCATCCAGTTGGAGCAAATGTTTCATGCCGAAAGAATAAACAAGCGCAGGAATTTATTTTACTAGATACCGAAACAGGCTTTCGGGTGAAATTGCATAAAGTGGTTGTGTATGTGAAATGGAATTCTAGCAAGGGGTTATTTGTGAATGTTTGTCATTAAAGTAATTGACAAAATTCTGAATAAAATAAAAGATTTCTATTTAATGAGAGTTTGCATTAAATTTGGTGGAAATTTAATGGGAATTTGAGTGGACTTTTGAGTGGAGGGAATTTAAAGGAATTTTGTGAGTGGAGTGTCCACCCACATGAAGAGGGGAGGGCAAGGGGGCAGCCCCCATGCGTCGGCCACCCCCTTGGGGTTCCCCCCTCCTCCTATAAAAGGAGCCCCCCTCCTCACTTGTCTCTCACACCTCCTCGTGAAGGATCTCTCTCCCCTTCTAGAATTTATCCCCCATGGTCTCGGACTAGCGAGATACATGTCCCCGGTGGCTATTCAGCAAGAAAGGGTTGTGCTTCCGCTGCATCGCTGAAGCGAGGAGGCGGAGGTTGTCCGGTGTCTTGTACGTGTGTGCGAGCACGGATGCGCTGCTGCTTTGCGGCGCTAGGACTTCATCTCGATCTTGAGATCGGCAAGAGATCGTCTACATCAACCACGAGTTGAACTCGTTAAGCTTTGTCGGTCTTCAAGGGTATGTTCTCTACGGATATACATCGGCCCGTTGTTTGTATCTAGTATATAGATCTTGGTACATAGTTCCCATCGTAGAAATTTTTTTGTTTTCTATGCTGCGAACCCTACAGGTCCACCTTGCATTGATCCTGAGAAGTTCTTGTCGTATTTACTCAGATTTCCTCGATGGCCATCCTTTTGTACGTAATGGCTCACCCAGATCATTGAGGAAAACATCACTACCGATGAGTTCCTCAAATGGAACTTGGATCTTGTCTATTCTAAAATTTCTAGCAAAACGCAAAAGGTGTTCAGACATTAGGGGTAAAAAACTACGATCGGATGGAAAACCTGACATGTTGGCATGCTTACTCACCTTACTGGGGAGGGGGGTTTTATAGACTCGGAAGGAAAAGGCGGGAAGGAAAGGGCGGGAAGGAAAGGGAGACAAGTTTGTATACGGATAAAAATTGGCCTTTATTATTAGCTGCCTCATCAAAACCTTCCATCCCTGGGAAGGGAAAAGAGTACAGCTGGCTCTAAAAAGAAGAGAAAATTACACAAAAGAATAAAAATTACAAAGAGATTAAAAAATCCTATAACTAAGTTTCATCTTGGTCTTCAGTACACCACATAGCTTCGAACGTGGCTATCAGTTCTGGGTTTTCGGTGGTGTGATGGGCTCTTCTTCTGGCTAGTTCTCCATCTTTGACACACATTAGTGTTTTCACCATATCTGGAGTAAGACTAGTTCTTCTATCATCAATTATTCTTCCAGCAAGACCGAAAGCATACCCCGATGAGATAGTTGAGACAGGCACCGATAGCACATCCCGTGCTAATATAGAAAGCACCAGATATGTTGACCTTTTATCCTGCCACCACTGAAGTATGTCGAAGTCATCGTCGTCATCATCATTAATAGCAACTACTGTACTGTTCAGATACTTTGCTAACTCCCCTCCACCTTGAAGCATGGGAGTTTGTGTAGATGAGCTCGGCGTGGCCGTGGAAGTACCAAATATTTTGCCCCACACTTTTTTTACCCCTACCGGATGTTGGTACCGCCGGAGGTCTGTGTGTCATAGCTGGGCCATACTTAAGCTCATACTTAGAATAAACATCCTGCAGCTTGTCCTTTACATCAAATGAATATTGATCATAGCTAACATTTACGGTATAACTTAAGAGTGAAAGAACCCCACTAAACCCTTCCATTTTAGCCCTAGGATCCAAAATAAATGCGATAGCATAGAGCAAAGGGATAGTTTGCCAATATTTGAGATATTTTTGTTTAATGTTATGGACGGCTACTAGTAAGGTGGTATCATTTTCATACTCTTTCAGTTGTTGGGAAATTTCTAAAATATAATGCACAATCAAATGAGATGTGGGATAATAAACCCCAGATAAAGTGACAATTGATTCATAAAATGTTGCTAGAAACTTAAAGATTGATTCGGCAACGTGCCAAATAGCTTCACTAAGTAGAGGTTCCCGTCATTTTGCAGAAAATGTGCATTAACAAATGCGGAAAATTGAACCTTGTCACGTATAACTAACTGAAGCATCAGATATGTAGAGTTCCATCTAACCAAAATGTCTAGATGAAGACCAAGGCATGGCACATTAATAACAACACAATAATTTCTATAGTCTCCAAGTCTAGTATTAGAAGCATTCAATCATGATATTGCCAAACGCAATCTCTCAATGTGTGGTTCTACATTATCTAAAGCACTTTTAGCAATAAGATCAATTATATGACAAGCACAACGTTGATGAAGTAGGAAATTTGATGCATATACTTCAAATGTAGGAATGTGAGTATTCATTGCACTAGTATTTGCAGAAGCATTATCCAAAGTTACTGCAAATATTTTGTCGGTAAGGTCAAATTCAGTAACAACTTTAAGTATAGCATTAGCAATATTAACACCATTGTGTGATACATCGATTAACTCAAATCCTATTATCCTTTTATTTAATTCCCATGATAAGCTAACATAATGAGCAACAACAGTAATATAATCTTGCTTAGCACGACCAATCCAAATACTAGAAGTTATGGAGACTGAAAAAGTTGACGATACTAATTGTTCTTTCATGGCGGCGCGACTTGCTTTGGCTAGCTTTTTCATATCCCTAGTTGTAGTTTGTCTAAAGACTGGTGTAAAACTAGGGGTGTGAGCAGTTCTAATATATTCGACAAAACCAGGAGACTCGCCAAATCCTAATGGTAAATCATTAATGACAATCAATGTTGTGAGAGCCTCTCTTTGACGATATGAATCATAGACAAATATACCTTGGGGGGTGCCGTCGGGGTTGAAGTTGATACTGCTCTAGATCGCCGTGGCCGCTCCATCTGCCTTGGCGTGGGTCGCCGCGTGCCTCGTCATGTGGTCGTTCCCTCCTCCCACCTACAGAGAAAACTTGCTCGAGCAACTCGGATGCAAGCACCGAGCTCTCATCTTCGTCACACCATCGACGTCAACATATTCTTCTTCCGCAAAGTGCTGCCAGATCTTCGAGGTTTTTTTCCGCCGCTTGTTACCAGTAGCGGTGGAATTTTGGCTAGCAGAAGTGGTGGATGTATCGGGAGAACTTGTGTTTGATGGTGTTGGTTGCTCGAATTGGGTATATGGATATTGCATGGTGTCGATGTTGTCGTTGCCGTGGAAGGGAGAAGTATTGAAGTTGGGAGGAATATCGACCCACAAATCTTTGGCATCGAAAAGAAACTGGTTGGGATTAGCCATGTGTTGGTGTAGGATTTGAGAGAGGGGTTGGATGGTATGAAGATTGAGAGGGGTGTGCTGCCATTTTTATAGCAAAAATTTGATCAAATTCAGACTAAAAAACCCTTCCCAATGACCTAAAACCCTAAAAATACCAAAAAAGGGACCAAAATGCACCCCAAACCCTCCCAACGTCAGAAAAAATGCCCCCTCCCCCTAGGCCCACCAAAATTTGAAATCCTGCCCCCTTCCTCCCGCTCCCCCTGGGCCCGCACATTTTCAAAATCCCACCCCCTCCCGTTCCCCCTGGGGCCCGAAAAATTTGAAATCCCGCCCCCCGCTCCCCCCGTGGCGGGCCGTCGACGTGTCTGGCGGGCCGACCCGCGTGCCCCGCTAAACGGGCCGTGCCGGGCCTAGCCCGCGTGCCTGGGGAGGCGTCACGGGCACGACACCCGCGTGCCACGGACCGACATGGGCCTGCCAAGCCACGTGCCGTACCGGGCTTGTGCCTGGCCAATTTGGCGTGCCGCGGGCCGGCCCGCCCCAGGCACAACCCGTTGGCCAGATTTGAGCGTGTCCTCTCTTTGCACCACCCGATCCCTCCAATCAGCCACACATTCTCCCTCTTCCCCAATTCTTTCAAGCCTTCCTCCCAAACCCTGTGCCGCCGGCCATCAAGAAAGGCTGCCGCCGCCGCCCTCCAGGTCTCTCGTTGGTGAGGCTCAGCTCTGTTTAACGTGGCCGGAATACCCAACCAGCTGCAGCCATCGCCGCCCGCGACCTTTCTTGCCCGGTTGCTGCCATGTCCTAGGAGTAGGACGTTGCTCTTGGGCCCAAAACTGGAAGATCTTACCGTCCGGGACCTCGAACTCGGCCTTGTTCTAGACAGCAGCTCACTTGTTCAACCATTTGCCAGGCCGGAACTTGAAGACCATGGCCACAGCTCAGACGGTTATTTCTGCAAGACCTTCATTGAGCCGTCGTCGGACGAGTCAGACGATGTCATCCAGAGGACCACTGTGTTTTTTAGGCTTGCAACAACAGATGGTATCCTAGTCGACTCTCCCCAGTGGCCGAGGCGAGGCGGCGCCGGCAGCTTACCACCTAGCCTCGACAGCAGTTCTACAAGTATGCACTTCGGTCTTGAGGTCTCCCTGCTACGATCGTCCTGAATCTAGTCTACAGTTCGGCAATTGGTAAGTCGATATGAATCAAATCAGTCAATCTGTTCATCAATCGATCAACGCCTTGTCTTTTCTTAATTACTACTGTAGCATGTCAAGGTGCTGTGGTAGTGCATAATTGTGATATCCTGGTGGTGATGTCGATCCAAGATTAGCAAGATATTTGGAAGATTATGCTGTCCTGATGCTGTCAATTCAGTATTCACCTAAGGACTAAGGTAATGCTGTTGGATATTAGGTACACAATTCTTCTATTTTCTTTCTTAACTTATAATTCGTTATTCATGTGGAGTTAGAACTCATTGAGATTTATTTTTGTTTGGATAATAGGACAGGAAAAATAATGAACTCTAGAAAAATAGGTAGTTAAAATTCAAAATAGAAAAACATTAAAGTTCAGAATTAAGTGCGACAGAGAGAGGTTTTTTGTGCCGCTTAACGTTGTAGCGTTTTCTGTTTGATTCCTGCTATATACCTGGTACAGGCCAAGCAGCTAACAACCTCCCGATCAGCCGGTTGAGATCCGATCGATCTCTATATCGTAATGAAAGGGAAAGACGAGAACATGCTGCATGCACTTCTCCCTCAACTACAAGCATGGAACACACATGCATGATGCCACGCTCACGTTATTTTAACAGAAAACTAACTCAACTAACCTGCGGTCTTAGCTAGGCTAAGGGCACGTATAATAAGGTGACGTCAGCCTTCTCTTATGCTCGTTACGTTGGATTTTTGCTTAGTTGGAGGAGAAAGAAACAAGAGAGAGGGGGTTGTCTTCCCTTAGCTAAGGGATGATCTCTTAGCATTAAGAGAAGACTATTTTTCTCCATTGTACCATATGTCTTCTCTTAGTCAATCAATTTTTTACTAAAAATAGTTAATTCTATTAAATGCTAGAGATAGCAATAAGAGATAATGCATTGTCAAAATTATATATTGTGTCTTCTCTAAATGATGTGGAAAGCTAAGAGAAGACATGCCTTCTCTAGCATTGTACATGCCCTAACATTATTTCCCCACTATTCGCGCTCGCATGGCTTCGCTTACGCCTCAACTCGTCGCCTTGCTCCACCTTCTTCACTTCCTCTCACACCTCGCCGCACCGTCAGCAGCGACCGCCGCCCTCGGAGTCCTCGGCGATGACCTCCTGGGCGCGGCGCGCGGAGCTTCGTTTGCGTCGTGGCTGCGCGGCCTGAGGCGGCGCATCCACCAGCACCCGGAGCTGGCCTTCCAGGAGCACCGCACGAGCGAGCTCGTGCGCGCCGAGCTCGACGCGCTCGGCGTCCCCTACGTATGGCCCGTCGCCCGTACCGGCGTGGTGGCCACGATCGCCGAGAAGAACCAACTCCAGCTAGGAATGGTACGTGTCATGCATTTTTTTTATTTTGTAATTCTGGATTGACACAACATATGATTTCAGCTAGCGACGGTACGTGTCAGACCAGAGGACGCGCCGCTGGTGGTAAGGTGTCAACTCGGTCTGGCCCTGGGCGTCCGAGCCCCCGGCCGCAGCGTCGTCGTCGATTTCGGCCATGGTCCGCAGCCAGGTCTAGTGACCCGATATTTTACTTATAGGTGTAGTCCCGTTAGTCATATGTCACTGGAAACGAAAACATTGGCGGGGCTAGTCATAGGACGAACGTGAGAAAGCGAATGAATACTATCTGTAGAAAACGAACGGTGAAATTCCCCGAGAAGAACCAACTCCTACTCCCTCCGTTTCAAAATATAAGATGTTTTATGTTTGTGAAGAAAATGTATCTAGACTTGTTTTATTGTCTAGATTCACTTCAAATCTTAGTGAACCTATATACTAAAAAATAGTCTAGATACATTAGTGTTTTTTATTACTTACCGGTGGCATTGGTGGGTAATTTATTTTCTGGTCAAAGGTGTTTTTTTTTTCACTTACCGATTGCATTGATGGGTAATTTATTTTCTAGTCAAAAGGTAAAGCCGTCCAAAAAAGTATATGTATTACAAAAAACACTCATTCTTTTATTATTAGAGGTATAGATTTTGTTAGTCAAATTAACAACCTATATATACGCGTTAGGACTTATAATGCTAAACAGAGAGAGTACCTCGTACTGGAGGCCAAAGGAGCTAACAACCTCCCGATCGGGCCGTTGAGATCCGATCTATCGTAATCAAAGGGAAAGAGGAGAACATGCGACATGCACTTCTCCCTCAACTACGTCTACGCATAGGTCACACATGATGCCACGGCCACGCACACGTTATTTTACTTAACTAGCACATGATCCGCTAACTAGGCTAGCATTATTTCGCCACCGTTCGCATTCGCATGGCTTCGCTTAAGCCTCGACTCGTCGCCTTGCTCCACCTTCTTCTCTTCCTCTCACACCTGGCGACACCGTCAGCGTCAGCGACGACCACCGCCCTCGGAGTCCTCGGAGATGACCTCCTGGGCGTGGCACGCGGAGCTTCGTTCGCGTCGTGGCTGCGCGGCCTGAGGCGGCGCATCCACCAGCACCCGGAGCTGGCCTTCCAGGAGCACCGCACGAGCGAGCTCGTGCGCGCCGAGCTCGACGCGCTCGGCGTCCCCTACGCATGGCCCGTCGCCCGGACCGGCGTGGTGGCCACCATCGCCGGCGGCGCAGGCGTGGGGCCTGTCGTCGCGCTTCGGGCTGACATGGACGCGCTCCCCTTGCAGGTCCGCAGTGTGACACCCTGTGTTTCCTTTTTTTTTTATCGTTTGCCACTGTGAAGATCATTTGCTTCATCCTCCTTAGTATGATCCGGTAAATCAATCAAATACAGAAATTGGTTTCTTCAGAAAAATACGTGCAGACGCTGATGAAATAAATATAATATTGTGGAAAGGGAAAATAAACAGGAGGAAGATATCAGGACAAGATGCGAGTCTTGATCGTTGTTTATAAAATAAGAGATAACCTAGTGGCTCCTTGTTAATTTGGCATGCGATCTGCTGCTATCCTTGTGATGGTGAAAGGCACACCACTCGGAGTATCTTAAATTCTCATGTTTCAGCTTCTAAGTCTACATGAAGCAATGCACTCTTGCATTGTTACTTCAAAAGAAATCGATCAAGCATTCAAATGTGTCATAATCAAGTGACTGCTGCATCCGCAAATTGAACAACAAATGTTGCCATCACCAATTATTTGTTTGATCTGTTGCATCATAAAACCCAACCGTATAGGCATGAAAAACAAAATGTCGCTTTAGTGACACAAGATGCATAGGTCGGCAAGAAAACTAATTTTCAGCTAACAATAGTATTTGACCTGTAATGTGGACATACAAACCGACAGGAAAAAGCAAATTTGGATCTTAGTAATGTAACTTGCACGACATCAAGCATTGATCCAATCAATTATTGTACACATCTTTCATGTGTTCTTCATGCATCTTGAAAAAAATAGAATTCAGTGTACAAGAGCCTTTGTATCTCACACTCCGTTAGATACTACCTCCATTCCGGTTTATAAGGCAAAAGTATCTAACAGTATTTGTCTTATAAACCGGAATAGAGGTAGTAGTTAATCTTTGCAATAGGATGACTTTGATTGTTACTGGTGGTTTTAATTGACACTGATAAGATTATCCTCGGGCAGGAATTGGTAGATTGGGAGTACAAGAGCTTGGAAAATGGGAAGATGCATGCTTGTGGACATGATGCTCATGTGACCATGCTTCTAGGAGCCGCTAAACTACTTCAATATAGGAAAGAAGATTTGAAGGTACTTAACAACAATATAATTGTGCAATTTTGCTGTATCATAATGTTGATTCTTCCGTGGTGACAAAAGGAACATATGGTAAGAAGCTTTTTATACTAGTACTATAAATTTTGGTAGTCTTCGGTAGCATAAGATATATACTATAAATCAGAACGAGCAATGATCTTTGTATCGGTCCTATCAATACATCAAAATATATAATGGAAATATCAGCCGATATGTTGGCGTATCTACCAAAATTTCGCCGCTTTGCAAGGTACCGGTGATAGAGTAATCCAATATGTCCTTGTTTTATGTCCAGGGTACTGTGAAGCTTGTGTTCCAGCCAGCTGAAGAGAGCTACGCCGGGGCCTATTACATTTTAGAAGAAGGTGTTCTCGACGATGTCTCGGCCATTTTTGGGTTGCATGTTTCCCCACATCTTCCTGTAGGCGTGGTTGCATCCAGGCCAGGACCGTTCCTTGCTGCTTCTGCTCGGTTCACCGCGATGGTTGCCGGGAAAGGTGGGCACGCGGCTGGCCCTCACGACGCCGTCGACCCTATCGTTGCTGCTTCCTCTGCCGTCCTTAGTCTTCAGCAGATCGTCGCCCGCGAAACTGATCCTCTTGAGGCCGCCGTACGTATTATTGTCAGCGCTGCGGGCCTGCGGTTCTAGGGTTTATGCTGTTTGTTTACTGCTTTACGATTCGTGCTGCCAAGTTTCATATGTTTCTGAAATCTATGTTAAACTTATACACAATAAAACTAATCAAATCAGTGCACTTGATATAGCATGCCTGCTAGAATCGCATTTCTCATATTATTATTGAATAATGTGTTGAGAACTGACTATATATCGCTATTAATTAATTTGCTGGTTTAAGCCTTTCAGGTGGTGTCTGTCACAATGCTGAGAGGAGGCGACGCCTACAATGTCATTCCTGAATCTGTGACATTCGGCGGCACCTTTAGGAGCATGACAGATGAAGGCTTGTCATATCTCAAGAAGAGGATCAAAGAGGTACAACGCGTAGTACAAAACTGAGTTTTTTTCATCAGTTTCTTACATAAATCACTGACTGACAAACCTGATGCCTTCCTGAAAGATCATAGAAGGCCAGGCCGCCGTGCACCGCTGCACCGCCTCCGTCGATTTCATGGAGGAGGAGCTCAGGCCGTACCCAGCCACCGTCAATGATGAAGGGATGTACGCGCACGCTAAGCGAGTCGCCGAGGCCATGCTTGGGGAAGCTAACGTGGAGACGTCTCCCCGGATGATGGGAGCCGAGGACTTCGCCTTCTACGCTCAGAGAGTGGCGGGCGCCTTCTTCTTCATTGGCGTCGGCAACGCGTCCGCCATGGACAGTGTAATTCCGGTGCACTCGCCACATTTCTTCATGGATGAGGATGTTCTCCCGATCGGAGCTGCTTTCCATGCTGCTGTTGCAATCGAGTATCTGAACCGCTACCGAAAGTTGAAACCATGTATCAGGCGGTTTGAGTATTGAAGTGTTAGAACTTAAAAACAAATGTAAATAAATGGTTGTATAAGTTATTGACAAAAGAAGGGATCTGACAAGAGTGCTACACAATAAATACCTGGTCAATAAAACTCTAGCACATGTCGAAGCTAAACCTACTGATTCACCTTTTTAAAAAGGACAAATGGGAGTGAAAGATGAGTTCTGCCCGTGGTGTTTTCAAATGTGGTGATGGGAGAGACATCCGATTCTAGAAGGATATATGGGTAGGAGAGGTGTCTCTCGCCCAACAATATCCATCTCTATACAACATAGTACATAGAAAACATGTTCTCATTCACGACGTCTTGTCTCACAACCCTTTAAATATCGGTTTTAGGCTAAGTTTAAATGGTGATAAATAGTATGCATGGTTGCACCTATGTGAGAGGTTGATGGAAATAACCTTGACAAATGAGCGGGACAAGTTTTCATGTAATTTAACTGAGAAAACCCCATTCTCATGAAGACCTCGTGAATGAACATCCACGTTTTCCTACGAGTACTGATGGAAGATAAAAATACCACTAAAAAAATAAAATATTCATGTGGTTTATTAGTAATAAAGTATTGCTAACAAAAGACAACTTAAGAAAAACTGGAATGGGTGTAAGAAATATTGTTTTTGTGACCAAGTCGAAACAATTAAACATTTATTCCTCTCATGTGCTTTCGTAAAAATAATTTGGTGTATGATTTTTTGCACTTATAATCTATATCCTCCAACCAATATCACTAATATGTTTAAAAATTGGTTAAATGGAATGGACAAGGTGAATAAGGGTAGAACTTGGATAGGCATTTCGGTCATTTGTTGGTCCATTTTGAAATGTAAAAATAACTTTATTTTCAATAAGGCCAGAGTTTCTTCCTTTTTGCAGGTTATTCATATGGCGGCGCATTGGATTCATCTCTGGACTTTCCTGCTCCCCGAGCATCAGCGACAATCCATTGTTTCTGGGTGCACCCGTCTCGTGGCGGTTACTTCTGAATTGTTTAGCCAGACTTCCTGGCGTAATTCTAGTAAAATGACAGATGTCTAATTGTTGCAGTTGCTCTGTTTTGAGATTTTTAGCTTTGTTCAGATTGTTGGTGCATGTATCAACCCTATCTGATCTTTAAATTGTAATGCTATGATGATACTTTTTGGATCTTAATAAAGGCTATGTGCATCCTGAGATGTAGAAGCCGGGCCTTGCTCCCCTTTTTGAAAAAAAGGTACAAACTAGCACGAGAAGGGGGGTTCTTTGATTATGAAGTGGACGAAGAAGAGCAAAAAATTCTCGGTATTGCCAGATCATCAAGTGTCCATACATCATTGCATATTTGTAATCATCGTCGTGATTTGCTTGATTGGCAACTATTTATTTCGGACCTATGCTTCGGTCCTCCCCTCCTAAACTTAAGTTGCATGGGCAGTTTTATTTGTTTGACCCGTCGAAACCCATATCGAGACCACGTATATCTCCGTATATGTGTACTCGGTCAAATTAAGTATAATCCACGTTTTAGCTGATCCCACCTCCCATTATTATGATCTACGTCTTTGCATGTCATATTTCAAAAAAAATATTGTTGTTATATAACTTTTGATTTTCACTTTCTGCAGACACATGAGACACATGAGTGTACATATATGGTGAGTATATGTGTAAGAGGACCATACGGACTTCGGGTGGGTTCGTACGGTCATTTAAATAATCGGTATTGAGTTTTTGTTTGTTAAAGTTTGAAGTGAGTGTGTGTGTGTGTGTGTGTGGGGGGGGGGGGGGGGGGGGGGGGCGAAGCAAAAGTGTTTATTTGGAGTCATCGTCATGTATAATTTGCCCGATCACTATGTTGTCAAGTTCGAGACAGTAGCGGTGGAATAATGTGTGCTGCTGTACTCCGCAGGTGAACCCCCAAGAGAGAAATGCAGGGAGGGCACCGGCTAGACGAGGTCCTGTCCGAGAGACTACAATACAAGGCAACCACGGCCTACCTCCATCGGCGACGCCACCAGTCTGTCCCGCCTTCGGTGGCCTTAGGGCCTTGGAGGCGTGGCGGACCACGGCCTCTCGTCGGCGGAAGGTATCTGTGTTTTGCTTAGACTATTTTTAGTGTCTTTCTCAGGATGTTGAGGCGGTGGCTACGTCCTGAAGTCAGAATAAGGTACTTTCCGTTCTATCCTCGCTCCCGTGGGACATCTAGTATCGACGGAGGACGCGTGAAGTCGTGTGTCCGGCGGATCCCATGGGATCTGGTCGTTTTTCGTTGGTGTGTTTTGAGGTCAGTCTCTTCCAATCTACGTTGGTCATCTTCAGCGATGGTTGCTGCTGTGGTGCGCTGGTCCTTTTGGTCTTTAGCACGATGACTTTCCGTCTGTCTAATACAACAAGCTCTACTTCGACAAGCTTTGCCCAGCTTCGGTGATGGAGGGGCGAGGACGGCGGCGCGCCCTCGGCTCGTGCCAGTGTTTGTAGTTGTTACTAGGTGGTCCATTGACCTATTTGTAATTTTTATTATTTTTATTACTGTTGTTGATGATTATCAATAGATCAGTGGAATTTCGCAAAAAAAAGGGGATAATATTCAGCAGAACAGGTGAAAACGGGCTTATAGCTCCTATGCGACGTCTTTACATGGAATTGGAAGGAACACGACATCGTTAAAAAGAATAGCTCGCACGCGACAGTTCTGAAGCGGCAAATAGCTCCCGTGCGACACTTCCACTTAACCCCACGAGACCGTCAACGAGTTCGAATCAGCTGAGCACAGTAGGACCCACAGCCTCTCCACGTCACGGCGGAACTCACCTGATGTCCACCTCATATCGTGGGACCCACCCTGTGGTTGAAGAGAGCCGTTGGCCCCGATCCGTCCCCGCACCCGAGCACTCCCGCCACCGTTCCAGCATCTCATCCCCTTCTGTTTTCTTCTCCGGCGAGCAAGTGCGGCAACGCCGGCGAGGGATGTCGAGCTCTGCTTCCTCCCACCGCTCATGGCCTCGGTATGGTGCGGTGCCGATGAGGAGGTGCCCCGATTGCCCCCGTACCGCGCCCCTGAAGCGGCTTGTCACATCCACCGACAAGAACGGCAATATTGGTCGGGAATTTGTGAAGTGTGAGAGCAAGCCCGAGCCGGGAAAGGTGAGATCTGAGTGTTCCGAGCGCCAATTTCTCGCTTTTCTTTCGAAATTTCATGTATTTCATCGAATTTGGGATTTAGGGTTCATCTCTGCGATTTCAGGAACTGCCAAAATGTGGGCATTTTGAGTGGCTTGATGAGTACATCGAGCGAATTGGGGTGGAGGTAGCATCCCGGGAGCTCGAAAACTCGTCCGTGGTGGAGCAATTGGGATGTGGCAACCCCATTTCCGCTGGTACTATGGTGGATGCGGAAGTGAAGGCCGAGCTAAAGAAGATGAACAAGCAGCTAAGGCAAATCATCGAATTGAAGAAGCAGGACAATCTGATGGCCGGTTTTTTTATTTTTGTGTAATTTCTCTCGGATTAGTCTATCTCCTCATCGTTAGTCATTAGACAGCGCAGTCAGTGTTCGAGTGATGCTTTGTAATGGATGTAATGGTCTATGTCTTTGGCTTGAATAAAATGCAACAAAAATTCGGGCTAATTTTGAGCTGCTCTGTTTTCGAAAGCAGTGTTTCTTCAGTTTCGTCAGTTTCGTCAGTGTTCTTTTTATCAGTGTGCAGGGGGCGCCCGTGTGCAGGGGAGGGGGAGGGGTTGAAAAGTAAAAAAACAATTGACGAGGATTGAAAAAGGTCAGGCCCAAATATAACCTAGCCATGCCAAAATGGACGTATCCAGGCCCAATAGTAACTATATGTTGATTGGGCAAAAAAAAATGGTACTCACGACAATCTAAATAGGAACGTGTGAATCTGCAGATACTCGTGCTCAGGTTGCAATCTTTTTTTTTGCAAAAGTACATATATAAATGAAGTCCAAGGATATCCATTTAACTAACATAACTTGGGCGCTCCTTTAACTTATGTAAATATGTAAATGTCTTATTTGAAAATGAACCATGTGTTGTATGAACTTGTTTTTGTGTCTTTTGTTTTATACACTTATAAATATATAAATATTGCACGAGTATTATATGAACTTGTTTTTGTGTCTTGTTTTATACACTTGTAAATATATAAATATTGCACCCCGAGTATTATATGAACTTGTTTTTGTGTCTTTTGTTTTATACACTTGTTGTTTTGGGTGTTTTGACGAATGACAATACAATAAAAATAAAACACAGATTGCAATGAAACAAGGGATAGATAATATTGGGGGCCGATAATATTGGGATAACATTACTTATATTAGATAGGGAGATCGATAACATTACAATAAAAATAAAAAAGTACAATAATATAGGGGAAGGGGCGGAATAGGCGCCCCGCCTAAACCCTGGGCTAGCCCCTAAACCCTAACCCCCTACTCCATCGGCGGTGGAGGCGGTGCCTGTGCAGCCGCATTCCGGGCCGCTTTCCACGCCGCCAGCCTCTCCCGCTGGTCCCGCTTCCGTTGCTCCTCCCAGAAGGCGCGGTCATTGGCCTCCCGTTGCTCCTCCTCCCACTGTCTGCGCCTTTTCTTCAAGGCGCGCTGGGCCGCCTTCTCCTCCCACTTGGCCATGCGAGCCTCCTCCCTTGCCTCCTCCTTCGCCGCCTTAGCCCAGTAGGCTTCGGAGGGGAGGTCGCCGCCGCCGGGGAGGTTGGGGACGGGGTTGTGGACGATGGGGCCCTGGTCTCCCCAGGGGCAGGGCAGGGACTTCTCCTTCTTGCCACGCTTGGGGCGGGGGCGGCGCGTGGGCTGCTCCCACCACTGCTTGTGGTCCGGGTGGTTGTCCTCGTCGCTGAGTTCTTCGTCGGAAGGGAGGCGGAAGGGGGAGGTCGCCATGGTCGGAGTGTTTGGGGGGCGGCTGGGAGGAGGCAAAGGGACGGGCTCGAGGTTGAAGAGATGGGAAGATGAGATGAGGAGGCAAAGGCGTTTTGCCTATTTATTGAGGGCGGAGCGTGAAGGGCGGCGTGGGAATCCAGCGTCGCGTTGGCGCAGACGCCGAGACGAGACGCGTGCGCCCGCGTTGCCCCTGCATGCATGATCAATGCGAAAGAGACGGGAAGCGGGGCAGCGGGCGTGATCAATGCGAAAGAGAGAAAAAAATAGCTAGGATGCGACGCCCCCGCCCCTGCATGCATGTATGTGCATTAATGCGAAAGAGAGAAAAAAACGTCCAAGGTAGTTGTTCATTGGCAGTGAAAAATAAAATATTGACTTTTTGTATGGCGCATGAACCAGATGGAAGTAAATTTGACTGAAGAAAGTTGTTCGACGTACACTTATTTAATGGGGCAGCGCTGTTGCACGCAAAATAGCTAGACTGCGACGCTAGGGGCAGTTGCTGCATGCATGGTGCAGCCCGCCCAGACGCCGAGACGAGACGCGTGCGCTGCGTTGCGTGTGGGAAGCGGGCGTGATCAATGCGAAAGAGAGAAAAAAAATAGCTAGGATGCGACGTACTGTAACCCCTGCACCGCCGCCCCCGACCCTGCATGCTGCATGCATGGTGCAGCCCGCCCCGCCCAGCGCCCTCGCATGCCACGTTCGGTCCAACGGTCTCGAGTGTGCCAACGATGTACGTTATATTTATTACATATTTTAGATTTTGATATTTTTTCTGCTCCCTCTGTCCTCAAATAAGTGTACGTTTGGCTTCAAAAATTTTCCACAAAAAATGTACTTCTACCTTTCCAATGCACTTGGGCATCCACTATGTAGTCCGGACGCCCATGTAGTCCATAAGGCTATCCACAAGCCAAAAAGTAGTCCATAAGACTGCCCTAAGACTAGTCATAATGGGAGTAACTTAGGGCATCACCTATGTATAAGGTAAACTTTAGCCATAAGGTGGGACCCATCTTCCTTGTAAAATCTTCCACTATGTATAAGGTGAACTTTAGCTATAAGCTGGGACCCACATGTCTCATCCTACATACTCATGCATGAGAGGGAAGAGAGAGTAAATTATTTTCTATTGCTTGTGGACAACCCATAAGCTTAAGGTCACCTACAAGCTTATGGACAACTCTTATTTCTTCCACTATGTATAAAGTAGACTACAAGCATTGCCACATAGGACTTAAGGTGTGGTTTTTTGCACATAGTGGATGCCCTTAGGTAGTAACATGCATGTACATGCAATGCCAATTAGGCAAATTGGTGACATGGCATGACAATTAATGAAGAAAGAGAGAGAGGTAGTAACTTAGCTAGTTACCATAACATCACACATAACCAAGATCATATGAGTCTACAACCTAATTAATTAGCTCTTGCATGACACCATACATATGTTATCACCCACTATGAAGGTAGTAACATCAACTAGTAACATGTGCAAGTTACTAGTCTTAGTTACTTAGCACTATGACTAGCCTAAGGCTATCCACAAGCCAAAATAACATAGATGTGGTATCATGCAAAGTCTCATTTATTACAATGAACCTGAGGGGAGTAAGTTTGATTGGAGAAAGTTGTTACACGTAAACTTATTTAATGCGACGGAGGGAGTAAATACGCTGCAGCGCTGTTGGACGTAAAATAGCTAGACTGCGACGCTAGGGGCAGCTGCATGCCCGCATGGTGCAGCCCGCCCCGCCCAGCGCCCTCGCATGCCACGCTCGCATGCCACGCTGTTGCACGTAAAAACGATGAAGCCAATCAGATTCCAGAATCATCCATCCCACGGATCGCCAAGAGCTAGCCACGAAATCCTTCTAAGAGACGCCAACCAATCAGGTTGCAGAACAAGCCCTTCCACGGATCGCCCAGAGCCACCCGCGGAATCCTTCTAGAAGACGCGATCGGACGGCCACAGTGTCGCGCTAGGGTTAGATCTACGGTCCTCATTCGGCCTTAGGGTTAGCGGGGTTTAGGATGCAGTCAACGGGGTTTCACAAGTTTGACCAAACATTCAAATGTGCATAACTAATTCAAAAAAAATCAAAAAAATACAAAACCTTCGCATGGTGTCATGTTATGTCACATAGTTGTGAGGAAAAATATAAAACTTGGTCTATTGATCATATTTCAAAAAACCCTTCACAAAATGACCTATCTCCTCCGAGGTTTTCTGGCTTTCGGGTCAAATGACCAATGATATGGCTAGAATCAAGGCATAGTTTGTAATAATGTGCCCATATTTGGCATGCATGTCTATAATGGGATGACTAACAATGTTGTAGCACAAAGTTTTCCTTTTCGACGCACAGAAAAATCATTTTCTATTTTCTGAGTGCCGAAAGAGGGGGGGATTTGTGAAGCAACCACCAAATTGAAGTTTCAAAATGGTAACATCCTATTTTTAAAAAATACTAGACCACCTAGAATGTACAATTTCCCAACCTGAGTATCTCAAACCTTTTATTCCATCCCTGGTGAAAAAGACAAATCCTGCCGAATCGGCTGGAAGTGGGTAAGATATGAACTACATGTACATGATTCCATGCTGATGATTTTTTGTAAAAATAATTTTTAGGTTCACAGCATGCTATTTCATCAGAGATCCAATGGTAGTTTTGCGAGCCTCAGCCCCTAGCTAAGAATATTTATGAAAACCCTTCAAGTTTTACCAGACATTCAAATGTGCATAACTAATTCAAAAAAAATCAAAAAAATACAAAACCTTCGCATGGTGTCATGTTATGTGACATAGTTCTGAGGAAAAATATCTAACTTGGTTTTAGAAATGGTCGAAAAAAAACTTGCTTAGAAATGGGGTGGTTTTTCTACCCCATTTCTACCCATTTCTACCCCATTTTGGTTAGAAAATGTTATGTGCAGCCCATTTCTACCCCATTTTGGGTGAGGGTGAGTTGTACTTCACAAAATGTTATGTGCAGCCCATTTCTACCCCATTTTGGGTGAGGGTGAGTTGTACTTCACAAAAGGGGTCAGGGTGAGGATGAGTTGTATTGTACATATGAGAAAAACGTTGGAAGCTCATACAAACATAGAAAAGTGACATAGCTACATATGTTGAAATTCAAATTTACCATCATATTACAATAATAACAAATGTTTACAACAATAACAAATGTTTACAATAACAAATGTCTATTTCTTTTGGCTCTTCTTACCCCTCGTTTTCTTCTCCTTCACAAGTTTCACACCACACAATAGGTTTATGCTCTTCCTTTTCTTACCATTACCATCTGGCCTCCCCACAGCACGTCCAAGAGTCTCCTTCACCTCCTGCACCTCCTCAACAACCTCATGATCATGATGCAGAGCCTCAACAACTTGGTCAGTTTGCACCAGAGCCTCAACAACAGGCTCATTTTGCACCAGAGCCTCAACAACAGGCTCATTTTGCACCAGAGCCTCAACAACAGGCTCATTTTGCACTAGAGCCTCAACAACAGGCTCATTTTGCCCCTCATTTTGCACCAGAGCTTCCAAATCAGAAACGGTGTGCCCTAAAGCCTCAACAGTTTGCACATCATCCTCCAAAACAAGTTCAGATTGCACCTCAGCAGCACCAAACATGATCTGGTTAGTTCTCTCCTTTCTTTGGCCATTGATTCTTGCCCTTTTCACTGGCCAGCATTCGTCAACAACAAGAGGTGGGCCTTTTTCTCCACGCTTCCTCCTGAAAACAAGCAAGTTAGCTGGGGGAGAAAAATCATCAACAAGAAATGGGATAGATTTTGGATGAACATACTTTGGCTTTTCAGCAGTGTATCTGCACTTGGTAGAGCCAGCTCGGTGTCCAAGTTCTTCACAGAGTTTGCATCTATTCTTGTTACCTTTTTGGGCCCTTTTTGGCTTGGCATCTTTCTTTTCATCTTTCTTTCCCTTCTTGCTGCTCCCACCTTTCTCAAACCAAGCCTTGAATCTACTCTGCTTGGGCCTGCCAGCCTTTCTTTTCATCAAAGGAGGACACAAGGAGAACTGAATGTCCACTTCAGGCCATTGAGACTGATCTGTAAGTGCTGGAATTGGTGTTCCATATGCAGCCTTGAATTTTGCTACAGAATAATACTCATGCAAATATGGGTGCATATTTAGCTTGTGTTTGGAGGCCAAGAAAAGTATGGCATGCTCACAAGGCTTCCCAGTGTGTTGCCACTCAAGGCATGTGCATTCATGCAATTGAGTGTCAACAACATGCCTCCTTCCAGTCTTTGTATCTCTGACTTCAGCACCCCACAATGAGGATTTCTCAACACGCAAATGTGCAAGATTTCTGCTCCTGTTGACCACCTGCTGCACAACATCAGGAAGCTTATCTCCTTGAAGAACACCACCAAGCCTTCTTCTCAATTCCCACAACCTCATGATCATGATCCTGATCTGGTCAACCATGTCATGGACAGGCAAGTCTTTTAACTCCTTCACTTTATTGTTGAAACTTTCTGCCAAATTATTGTTGATATGATCACATTTGATGGCAGTGTTAAAACCAGACCTGTACCATAAAAGAGAATGGTAGGTTTCCAACCATGTACAAAACTTGACCCTATCCTCCTCAGAGCATGCCGCCTTAATCTTCTCAAGGTGATATGAATGTGTCTGCCTGGTGTAAGATCTTGCTGCTGGCCACATGCGTCCAAAATCATCTCCTCTGAATTTTTTGATCAAATTCATCCACATATGGCCGAAGCACTCCCTCTGCTCAGCATGAGGGAAAACAATCTTCACTGCATTTTCTAAACCTTTACATGCATCTGTGTGCACTGCCAATGGAGAGACTGGCCCTATGCATCTTTTCAACTGCATCATGAACCATGTCCATGATGCCTCTGTCTCAGACTGAAACATGCCAATAGCTACAGGGAACATCCAATTGTGTCCATCTAAAGCATTGCATGCTGCTAGTTGACCATTCCACTTTCCGGTCAAGAAAGATGAGTCTATACTCAAATATGGACGGCAACCTGCTTTGAAGCCATCGATGCAAGGCTTTAAAGCCATGAAGAATTTAGAGAAGAAGACTTTCCCATCAGCTGTTACCTCAGTATCTATCTCCACAACACTGCCAGGTGACCTCTTATCTACTTCTGCTTTAAAGTTATAAAGCATTCGAAAGGTATTTGCCCAATCACCATATAGCTCTTTCATTGCCCTTTGCTTTGCCTTCCACACTGTAGTATAATTCAGCTTAATGGGGTACTGCTTTTCCAAGTCTATTTTCAGTCTCTTTGCAGTGCTGTTTGGTGTTGTGGCTAAAATGGGCTTAATCTTTTCTGCAACCCATAATTGTGATGTCATCTTTGTAACTGTTTGAGAACTTGTAATGCAAGTATGAGGTTTTGGAATTTGATTCACTCTTATTGTCCTTCCATCAGGTTGGCGTCTAGCAGATATATACCACTTGCAAGGCTTGGCACCACCATCATAACCTATGCATTTTGCATAGAACTTCTTTTTATCAGTCCACATAGTCTTGGTAGCAAACTCACGTTTGACTGCATATGTCCTGAAACACATCCTGAATTCATCCATGCTTGGAAACAATCTCCCAACTTCAATAACTGTGTCCTCTTTGTCATAAACTGTTACTAGCTCATCATCATGTGCATCATCTACATGAACTGCAGCATTTTCCAACAACTCTAGATCTATATCTGCCTCTTCATCTCTTAAATGGTTGTCACCATCATTTGCAGCTTCATCCCTCTTCTTCTCCTTGTCTCTGTCATCTATAGGAATGCCAAAAAGCTTTGCCATTTCAATGTCATCTATTGGTGCAATGACCAAATCAGTGCGGTCATGTATCTCAACTGAATTCCAATCAACAGTTACAATCCTTTGTGCATTACCATCTGCAGCCTCCCCTTGTGCATTAGCATCATCATCCTCCACTGTTAACACTTCCAACTCAGTAAGTATAGGCATTACTTGCCTTTGTGCAGCCCAATCATCCTTGACCATCTGAGCAGCCAGCTTCGAGGCCACATATCCAACCCTCGAATCAGGTTTTAGATCAATGAGCTCTGCTAAAAACAGAACATTTTTGCTTGTCCAACCGTTTCTCTCATCGATTTCATCAACTATATGGTCCCCTGTCTCAACCCTAACATAGTCACATTTGCAATCATCAAATCGTAACAAAGAAACTTCTTGCTCTGGCCCCCAAACCACACTATCCCCAATTTTTCCACCATTTTCCTTACTGCCTCCTCTCCCATGTTTATTAGCTCTTGGGGATCAACATGTTCTAATTCCACCTCCCATTTAACAACCTTGTCTCTCTCAATGATCTGCGTGCTGCCATTAACTAAAACATCCCTAGAGGGAAAGAAATTGATGCGAAATTCGAAGGTTTGGCGCGCAACATCGTCTCCCCTGTTTTTGGCGGGCACTGTGAGCTAGCGGAAGCGAACAGAGAGCTCAATCTTAGAGAAATTAAGTGCAGAGATACGGGATATACCGATTAGAAGTCCCCTCTCCATGCTCCATATCGTTCCCCCTCGCCCCGTTCAGCACACCCTCGCCTCCACAATCTAGCATCAATGGGCACGCTCAGATCTCGAATTGAGAAGAATGGGAGAGGAATTAGCTTTCAAATGGCACTCACCACCTTCGTCGTCGAACGAAAGCGCCGCCGCCTAAATTAATTGCCGTGCCGCCGCCGCCGGCGCCGAGAACGATGGGTGAGGTCCGCCGCCACCGTCGGGGAAGCTACAGTCAGTGTTACGCGCGCTCTCGGTCGGAAGCGGTTGGTTTGACTGGCTGTCCCAACCAACCGGTTTGGCTTAACCCTAATATTGGAACAAAGTTAAATGTGTCCTTACGACCGATTTAAGGCCCGTGTGGCCCTGGGATATTAGTTGCCTCACATCCGTCGCATGCGAGCTATTCTTTTCAACGATGTCGCTTTCCTTCCAATTCCACGTAAAGACGTCGCATAGGAGCTATAAGCCCGGTGAAAACGGGTACTGCCAGACAATGCCTTAAGGTCCTCACTCAGAGGCTGGGCGAGCTCCGTGTGCTCCTTGGCCTAGGTATCAATCAGTAGTGAATGGGAGTTGCTGACTTGGTGACATTCAATAGTAAGCTGAAAGCTTAACAAGGCAATTGTGCTATAAACTTCGTAATCCTTGTCATTACTGACCCATCCAACGAAGGGAGACATTACTGGTGGTGACGTGAGAAAACAAGTGGTAGCTGTTACTTATTCAGAGGTCAGCATGGTGGAAACTTGGCGCAGCAAGACGATGTTAGCCAGCATCATGAACAGGATTCTCAAGTCGTCGGAAAACGATGTTACATCAGCTAATTCATTTAAAAACTGAGTAACAGAGTCTGCACAATATTCATCAGATTTTTCTACAAGTCTTTGCTTAATTGATGCGAAGATTATGCAAGTGATTACAAGCACAAGGAAGAAACCAGTAATTAGGAAGCCCCTCCCCCATGATGATCTACTGCCTACTCGGTACCAAGTAAAATACACGCTTGATATAAGATCGATCAAGCAAGAACCATAACAGCTCAGATCAAGCACCAACATTCAGTTCAGTAAACACGAAGAGAACTATGGCATTGTGTTCTTGTGCTGCACAAACTCACAAGCATATATGTAGCTATAGTAAGGTGGTAAGAGGGACCTCCATGACAAGACCTCAAATTTTCCCCGCGGCATATTGCCCCAGGTCCCAGATAAAAGATCCATGACTGTTATCCTCGGAACTTCGCCATCAGCACCAGGCTCTTTTTGGTGACTATAATGTATCAGAAATAACTTACGATCCTTGGAACCTCGTAGTATTTCACCAATGCTCCAAGCGTACCGAGACATATGATCCTCAGGATATTCAAGGAGCACCAAGGAATTCTTCTTAGTGTATTCCTTAGCCTGTCTGAGAACACTGTACCAGAACCGAGCACTGAAATTTGTTCTAAGTAAAGCGGCAACAATATATGCAGATATGAAAGATCCGCGCAACTCGAGGGCTAGATCCATGGCTATGGCTGTTAACTTTGGGTGCTCCTCTGGATCCGTGCTACCAAACACGAGCATCTTGAAGAAATACCAGTAAGCTTCTTTAGACAGAGAATGTAGCTTGATGGCTTCTGTTGTACCAAAACTGACCATCTTTTCTGATCGGCTAGTGACTATTATTTTGCTCCCATGTGTCATATATCTTTCCGAAGAATATAGGAGCCTCTTCCATGCCTCTTGATCCACGTCCCCTAAGAGCTCAATGACAACCAGCGATCTTTCTTCACCCGATGTAATACTTTGATGCTTGATCACACAATGATCTTTAAAAGTTGTAGCCGTTTCATCCTTAAGGTCGTTTCCATTGTAGCGCAAGATCAAGGAGAAGTGATCTCGCACACGCTCATCGTTGCAGACATGTTCCACAAGAGTGCTCTTCCCTATAAGCCCTGGACCAACAATTGGTAGGACACCAAAATTTTCACCCCCTAGAGGCTCAGTTTGTAGCAAGAAACTGATGGTTTGTTCTCTCTCCATTTGGCGGCCGAACATACACTTGTCCAAAAATAAGTACGAGGCATAAGGTTGGCGGTACATGCGAGGGTAGCTCATTAGAAATATAGAAAACTCTTTCATGTCAGCCACAATTCTTTCTAGGACAAGAATAACCTGTTTCAATTCCTTACTGCTATCTCTGTCAATTACCGTACTCTTAATTTGATTGATGCTAGATAGGTGGCGAAAGCGCTTAGCGGGATTGAATTTGGATTGAGCAAACAAGGAGTGACTCACCTCCTCCTCCTCCTCATCATCAGTCTTCTTGTTTCTGCCCTTGAAGTTGTCAAGAAGGTAGTACCCTCTAAACATTTGCTTTATCATCATGCTAACCTGGCGGATCATCCCTTGGTTTGTGACACACCGCCCCTCAGCCTCCTCGAGCACTGAAGATATCCTCAGAAGCAGTTGGTGGAGTCTCTGCACATCCTCCTCAGCGGTTGTCTGCTCGCGGTACTTGTCGACCATGATGGATATGGCTCTGCCTACAAGATCCCCAAGGACTGCAGAAATGAGTGCCTCCATGGTGAAGAGCAAACAAACAGGAACCGCTCTGAGCTTCAAGGTGTTAGGCAGTTGGTGTTTGGCGACACTGAAATCATAAGAGGACAACTGTGCCAGTTGAAAATAATACGGGGGTTCTCCTGAGTCATTTTTTGTGTGTGAAAGGGGTTATTTTCTTGACCATCCAACGAAAGGCAATATGTTGAAAATGATATTGGGGTTCTCCTGAGTCAATATTTGTGTGTGAAAGGGGTTATCCTTGTCTTTCTTGACCATCCAACAAAGGCGACATATTGCCGTGTCAGTTGCAAAGTAGTGTGTTTCTTGATTTAGATGTGAACATGGTGAAACTTTACGCTATTAGTGATACCCTTTTGGAGCTACTCGCTTCGTTCTGAAATATAAGACGTTTTAGCTTTATAAATATTGAGATACATTCGTTTTACAAAGCCAAAACATCTTATATTTTTGCATCGGAGGAAGTAAATTTTTCTTCCGTTATTATTGCCAATACCTGCATAATCTGGCAATGGTTGTGTTTGCTCAAAAATTTGTGTTTCTTTCAACTTGTTCTGCTGATCGTTCGTGAATTTTCTGCTACAAGAAACTGTTGACCGACAGGAACTCCTGACTACCTAGATGGTCCTTGCCCCTTGGAATGCTTCGGAAAGCAAACTGTGCATAAATTTCAACAGAGGCGTCACTATTACAACAAAAGAAAATTATTTGCTTTTGATTTGAAGGTTGGCGTGGAAACTTGACCGCTGGATGCTTCCCCTATTGGGGTCAACATCAGTTCAACATACGTGGCGCCAAAGCGGATTATGGCATACGCCAGCTTAATTACGTGTAAATCATCTGAGCCAGATTCCATCACCAGCTGAGATCGATGTGATCATCGTAGACAGTTCCAAGCAATCATGATCAGTCACAAGGCTTTAGAAATTCCGATGTTTGCCTCATTCCTTGTATGATATCTGACGAAGGACACTTGCGATTTACGGCTAACATAGCCCCTGCAGATCCACATAGCAAAATAGAGTATAATCCTTAGTTTATAGCACTATGAAAATAAGCTGCAATATATGTAAGGACCGTACACTAGCTCACACACGAGAAAGAGTATAATATTTTCGATGCTGAGTCCGAGGTCTCAACCTCCTTTTCAAAAACAATATATGTAAGGACCGTACAATGTCACTCACACACGAGAGGGATAATATACACGCACAGTAGAATTATTTTCTTGAATTCCAGCCTTCACAGAAATATATGGAAGTAAAAATTATCTACAGCTCGAGACAGCACACATTTCATTCCCTAGGTGCTTGACTTAGGCCTTTCTGGACTACATACTTGCACTTAATTGTATGTTTTGATTTTAGTTGGCATTCCAATGTTCTTTTTTTTTAAAAAAATCCCAGCCTCTGCATCGTTAAACGAACATAACCATGTAGTATATATTATTCAACAAGCCAGACAGCGATACTGAACTAGTTGATCAAGAAAGAAAAACCCTACACCATCTTCCTTGTGACATTAAGTCCACTAACTTATAAAAAACACTATGACAAGTGACCAAAACAAACAAAAAGTATACAACTTCTAGACAAATCCTTCAAGAAAGGACCATGGTACATACACCAATGATGACAAGTCTAACCAAGGTTTTTGACATGACTAACAAATATATTGTTGGTCTAGTCGCAAGGCACCTAGTTCATCTCTGCTAATAGTCTTGAGTTTGAATCCTAGGCATCTATATACTATGTAGGTTATATTTTTTTCATGTAACAATATTTCTATACCGAGAGGCTGACATTGCCGACTCACCCGCATGCAATGCCCCTCATCCTTAACAAGGTCAAGTTTAACGGACGGGTTCGAAAATAAAAATTAAGTAACAAGCAATGAGGCATAACAAATTATCAAACATACTTGTACAAAAAGACTGGCATCAAGGACCTAGCAGCCATACCATAACGAACGCTTGGCCTGCTCACGCCAATACTCCATCGCGGATCACGCCTCCGCGAACTCATCCGTCACCGGCGGCACGGCTTCGAACGAGGCGCTCTCTGCCATGCACTAGCACAGGTACTCCTCCGAGTCCTTGTAGATCTTGAGCTGGAGGGCGCCCTCTTTGTACTCTTGATGGAGGGGTTAACCTCTTGGGTGCCCGATCTTCACGGATCTCGTGGTCAAATCGATGGGAAAGCGAGGGAAAAGGGAGAAGGTAGCGGAAGCGAACACACACCTCGCGAAGAACACGATGAACACACGCAAAAATCACACGATACAAGGCCGATTGCTCCCGAACGGCGGCCACCGGTCCGATAGAATCCTCGCAAGGAAAGATCGGTCAACGTGCTCCCTCAAATCCACATCGGAGAGGGAAGAACACCTTGAGGAGGGTCTTGACGACTTGGGGGCGAGAAACCGAGAACCCAAGGCCTTGTTCAACGATGGATGCGTGATGCAAAGTCCAATCGAGGTTGGTGACGATAGTCGGTCCCCTTGGTAAAGGGATGAGGCAAAACTAGAGATTCCATAATGGGGGTTTTCTTTAGTCTATCATCTATGCCTGAGGGATACATGAGGGGTGGGGGCTCTATTTATAGGCCAACCACTTAACAAGGGTAGTTTGGAGATAAACTAGGCGAATAGGTAAGTAAAGGGGGGATACATGGGCTGTGGCCCAACTAGTGCGCGCAGGCACTGACATGACCGGTAGTACCGGACTTGGGACCGGTAGTACCGCTTTGGGGACCGGTAGTACCGCTTGCGGGCGGTATTACCGCTTGCGGGCGGTAGTACCGCTTGCGGGCGGTAGTACCGCAAGCCAGTACCGGGGCATCCAGTGGCGATGGCGCAGGCTTCAGTACCGGGCGGTAGCAGGGGGCGGTAGTACCGCTGACCGGTAGTACCGGTTCCGCCGACCGGTAGTACCGCTTGAACCTGGCAGCTGCTGATCTGTCTTCTTCCTCCTCCTCTTCCAAGCTTCCGTCTTGTCGGGCTTGATGCTCCGGGCTTCCTCCCTTGCCTCCGTACTGGTCGGTGTGAACCTATCATGAATATATGACGGAGTATGAAGTAGCATACCATTCAATAGGGTAGGAAGTGAGCTTTCATAGAGGAACGGATTCACCTTTGGAGTCCATGGCGACTTGGCGTAAGTTGGAGACCTTGATGTAGTAACGACCGTAGGTCGGGCTGCATCATCTCCCTCCCTTCAAAAAGAGTCGTCCTCGACTCTACATGCTCATCACAAAGTAGAAGCGGTCGAGAGACCTTCTTGATCCTGGGGTTCACCTTATAGTCGTCCTCGGGAAGATTGACTTGACAACACTTCAATGTTCCTTCACCTTCCTTGAAGCCTACAAAGCTCACAACAAAAGCAAAGCAACACTCAAAGCGTAGCCAATTCATGAAGATTGCATGAGTCCTCAAGTAGAAGGAAGTCACCTTAGCTTGTAGATATAGCTCAAAGAAGTGTAGCCATAGGTAACTCTCTTCGGTTCTTCTTGTCAACATATAGTCCATAGAGGTTGACGTGTATGCATTTGTACCTTCATACAACAAAGACCAAGCAACATATGTTTGTGTGTGATAGAGGAGCATGTCATTTGTTGCATGTCCATTCTTGTTCACAACACGATTAGCACAACTCGAGTATAGCAAACGGGATGCATATGCAAGGTCAATGTGCATGGAAATCGTTTGAACATCATGCAAGTGTGGAAACTCAAAAACTCCATATAACATAGAAGTGGGGCATTCAAAGCATTGGATCCAAATTTCAAACAACATCTTTGATGCAAGAATAGGAGAATTTGGCAAAAACACACAAGGAAGCATATCCAAAACAAAATTATTATGTTTGCAAACAAACCAAATGAAAGAGAAAGTGGTCCTTATGTTTGTTGCAACAACAAGACGAGATTCTTGGAAGCTCTCACGACAATACATGTTCTTAAAGGAATTGTGGTTGCACACAAAACATCGGAAAGGTAAATTGTTCAACATTTGTGTTGCAACACACAAAACATCATTATCTAGATGCGAAGAAACATGAATGTCACAAGGGGAGATAATACCATTAACATGCTTGCAATAAAACCATATGAGAGAGCCATTTGCCAACATGAAAGATGCAAAGCATGCAAAAGGTATCAGAGCTGGGTTCGATCTTGAACTCACTTGTGGAATGCTCTCTAGAGCTCTTTTTGTCAACTCGTGCTCAACCGAGGTTGACATTCTCGTGCGGGTACCTACACACATCATATGTAAAAGGAAGAACGTGTGTGCATGGTAGATATACACATCATCCATCATGACGTATCTCTTTTTGTGCACATCACCATTATTTTCAATCAAGTATGAAATAGATGCATGGTGAGTATGCAAGTGGGGAACATGCTTATCATGGCCATCATCAAAATCTCCAAAAATTGAGAAAGCTATGGGGGCCATCTCATTAGAACGCATATGATCAATATTGTTGCAAGCAAAACAAGTGAAATAGCAAGCATTCATCTTATCGCAAGCAACGGGAGAAATTGAATGACTAGCATGAGAAGGCAAGTCCAAAGCAATTGGAGGATACACACAAGATGCATAGCATGACATGTTTATGGCAATGAGTTCGCAATCAAACAATTCCACATGATCAATATTATGCAAAGGCATATCATCACATGGGAATATGAGTGAAGCATATGTAATGTCACAAGTATCATCCATAGCATGCATATCCTCACAATTCATCATGTCCACTAGTGGGATCATGGCATCATCAACACCCTTATTGTTACCTTGTTCATACCTCTCATATGAAGTGGGTGTTGTGGAAGTAGTGGCCTCCTTGTGGACGACTTCGTTTTCTTGATGTAGCCATGGCGTGGCATCATCTTCGTGCACCATGTACATCTTCTCCAATTGAGGCATCATTGCTTCATGGCTTGGCGCTTCTTCATCCATGGAACCTAGCATAACACAAGAGAACACACTAGAGGTAGAGGGTAAGTTGTTAGAAATCGAAATGGTCTCACTTGACCTATCAACTACCACTCTCAACTCACTAGGAGTATCACTCATGCCCTCCAAGTGGAAGCACTCAATCTCACATAAGGTGGAGTCACTCATCTCACTCTTGTTCTCACTCAAGTGGGCTAAGTGGCTCTCATGCTCACATGGGATTGGTACCACATCATCACTCAAGCATATGGGGGTAGGCTCGGTTTCCTCAACTCCATGCGCCTCCTTTGGTGAAGGGAAAATCCCATGCTCACCATTCTTGACCTTGTCGCCTCCAAGGTTGGATGCCATAAGATGGGCATCATTTCTCTCCTCCATGGTCGAAGGGAAAATCCCATGCTCGACCGTCTTGTGGCCATCTCGTAGTAGTGGTGGAGGTAGGCTCATGCTATCCAACTTGGCGAAGTAGAGGTCTTCATTTTCCTCGTTCATGAGGTCTTCAAATGCAAGCGGAGTCGTTGAAGCTTGATGGCGAGGACGAAAGCTTGCTCTTGGTGCCATTTTGGTGGTGGCACAAGAAGTTGAAGGTGCCTTGTGATGGTGTCGACGGAGGTCATTGGCGTGCCTTGCCGATGGTTGATGTAGGTGGCGCACTTGGCCATCCATATGACGCTCACGACGATGGCCCTTGATCTTGGCACTCTTCTTGTAAGTTTTTGTGGCATCCCGCAAAACCACTACTAGAAAATCGCGCTGAATTTGTGCATTGCATCGTCATCATCATATGTTGTTTGTCAAAACTATTTCCGCAAAGCCCGATTTGTTTTCCAAACGCCCCATCTTTATTCAAACACCAAAACCGGGTCCCCGGAATATTTTATTTTGGCCGCTATCGGTTTGCACACGGCCCGTTTAAATCAAATAAAATATTTATTTATTTTAGCGGGGGCAGTCGAACGGGCCGTGTCGACCCGAACGGCCACCCCCAGGATTTTAAATCGGTCCACCAGACAATCCTAAAGCTACCAGTTAATATACCCAGCCCTCCTCTCCACATCATCCCACCCAATCAGTGTGTGCCACCTCACCCTCTTCCCTCACCCCCTCCAATCAGACGCTGACACATCACCCCCACTCCTCTCTCCCTCACCTCACTCCTCACACCCCTGGCCACACAACACACACACCACTCACGCACCCGATCCCCAGCCAACCCACTCCACCGACCGCCCCCTGGCCCACCACCTGGGCACGCGCCCCAACCCTGGGCCCCACCCCTGTCCCCCTGCCCCCGCTCCTCCCTCTCCTTCTCTTTCTTCCCCACGCGTTCCCTTCTCCACCGCGCGGCGCCCCTCCCTCCCCAGCGCGCCCATGCGGCCCCGCTCCGGCCTGCCTCGCCGCCTGCCGCCGCCTCTCTCCCGAGCTCAGCCGGCCGTCAACCGCCGCCCTCCGTCGCTGCAGCCCGCCCCGCATCCCCGCGCCTCCCCGAGCCCGCGCCGCCGGCCGACCTTCTCCTCCTCGAGCTCGGCTGCGCCCGACGCCGCCCCCGGCCACCAACCAGCGTCCTCCGCCGCACGGTGCTGCGCCGGCCGGCCGCGCCCCCGGCCGCCTCCGTCGGCCCGCGTCCCCGACCGCGCCGTCGCCCCAGCGAGCTCCCTCCGGCGCGCTGCCTCCCCTGCCCCTCCGCCTCCGGCCTCCACCGCAATGCCTGCTCCGGCCGTGGCCGCGCCGCCGCCGGGCCTCGGCATCTTCCGCGCCGCCGGCTCGCCCCGCTCCCTCCGCGGCCGCGCGACCCCGCCGTCTCCTCCGCCCCGCCTCCCGCGCCAGAGCCGCCCAGGCGAGCTCGCCCGGTGCCCTCCTCCGCCGCCGCGCCTAGCCGGCCGTCCTCCCCCGGACCACCCTCCGTCGAGCCCGCCTCTCCGGTCGCCCTGCTCACCTCCACCCGGCCCTCCGGCGCCCATCGCCCCTCTCCGGCCGCCTCGCCTCCGGCCAGGGCCGCCGACCGCCCCGCCCTGGGCTCCCTCCGGCGAGCTCCTGCTGCCGCGACCCCTCCCTCCCCGCGTCCGCGCGCAGACCCTCGCCCCGACGCCGCCATCGCCCTCCTGCCCCATCCCGCATCGGGCCCTCTGGCTCGGAAAGCGCTTCCCGGTCGCTGGCGCCTCTGCCAAGAGCAGGTCCGTCCCGTGACGCCCTTGAGCCGTGGTGCCGTGTCAAACAAAGGTGCAGCCAGTCCCTTGTCGCGAGTCGCTGTCGGCCCGGCGCTGCCTCTTCCTGCGACCCGAAGACGCCAATACCTCCATCTTGGATCGCCATGACCCCTTCGCGAACCCCGGCATCGTCTCCATGTACTCCTTCACGGATGTCAAGACCCGTTCCCGAAGATCGTCGCCACGGGAATCCAAGACCTTCGGCACGAACCCGATGAACCAAGATCTTCCTCACGGAAACCGAAGACCGATCCCGGCGCGCCCGAACCCCGTCGGACACCAAGACCCTCGGAAACGCCAAGATCTACAATCGGTACCCTGAGGCACCGCGACCCCGGTACCGGACAAGTTCGCCATCGACCTCGAGTACGCCTACACGGACCAACAAGATCTACCGCCGGAACGACAAGTACTCCCTCGAGAACGCCGAGTGCTCCACCCCGGACACCACGACCCCGACGCGACGAGTGCTTCATCCCGAACGCCATGACCGACAACATGACCCGAAGGCCCCGGATGCGCCAAGACCTACCCCGTTATCCGAGACCTAACCCGTCGAACCCTGAACCCCGAGACCGACCCCGAACCCCGGAACCCCAAGACCGTCGAGACCCCTCAATGTGTGAACCCCTTCCCGAAAACCCTATTTTATAACATAATACAACTTGTCGCATAATAATTGTCTTGCATACATACATTCATGTGGTTTGGGGGCCTTATGCCGAATTCACCTCATAACTAAATATGGGGCCCATATGCGGGCAAATCTAGTCTCATATCGGCCTCATTTAAACTTGTGTAGTGAACCGGTAACTTATCGTGCCATGTTAATTCAACATTTAAATGGCGGGGTAGTCAAACAACTAGAACCATATAATTAATTGTCGGGACCCCGGTTCCGCTTAATCTTGCCTAATTGCATTGCACCTTTGCCATGTCATGCATCATACATGCATCATGCCGATCTTCTGTCGTTGTATTGAATATTGCATCCGGTGTTTATTCTAGTGTTTTGCTTCTTCGCGGATAAGGCCGTTGAGTTGATGTGAGCTTCGCCCCGATCTTCGGTTGAATCTTCGGCAATGTTTTCAGGCGAGCATCTCCCCCTTTCTACCTATCTTACTTTTATAGTCTTTATTCCCTCCTGTTGATCTATTGCTATCTGTGTTGCGATGCTTTAGTTTCCGTACCTGTGATATCCCTTGCAGCCCTATATTGCCTCGGACACATCCTACTACCTATTGTTTGGTAGATAGTTGGACTTGCGCGCCGTAGTCGCTTGCTCAAGTGCTGTTGCGTGTCGTCAAGTGCCACAGTTGTTGATGTATTGCCGCATGTTGATGTTGGAGACGATCATAGTTTTACTTATTGTTCACTTTAATTCCTGTTTAACAACTAAAATTGAAGTAAGCAGAGGCATCGGTGGGTGATAGATAACATTTGGTTGCCGAACGCCCACTTGTGTCCCGTAGGACCCCGAGTACTTGATACCAGTTCCTTGATTTATCGC
Source organism: Avena atlantica (assembly GCA_910589765.1). Classification (NCBI taxonomy): domain Eukaryota; kingdom Viridiplantae; phylum Streptophyta; class Magnoliopsida; order Poales; family Poaceae; genus Avena; species Avena atlantica. The sequence continues at coordinate 469,990,381 of OU342733.1, forward strand.
GCTATCCACATATGGGGAGTATGGGCCCCCCTTAGCCAGAGCTTGATTCCGTCTTATTTCTTGGGGCCACAAACTAGTTTGAGGTTTTATTTACGATCCTGTACTTATGCCATGCTTTACTGCTTTATTTAAATTGTGCGACAGATAGCACACTGTACTGTTTAGGTAAGCGGAGTGATTACGCGGTATCGACACCCCCGAGTTTTCGGGTTCCCAGTCGCTTACAGCCATTGACGCAAACCTTGAGTCCGTCTCGGAGCTAGCTTACTTCGTTGCGGATCTACTTAATGGGGTGGCCCCCTGAAATATTTCTGAATCTTGTGATTGCTCTGTCGTGAAGACCTCGTTGGGTTTTGATTTGGTTTTTCCGAGGTTGATCGTGTGTGTGTTGCTATTTGTGCACCCCGGCCGGGTTAAAACTTTCTGAAAGCCGTGTCCGCGGTTATGGACGACTTGGAGCACAATATCTCGACCATAGACAAGCATAACTAAAGTTTACTGTTATAAATTTGACTTTATAATGACTAGTAATCAGCTTCACTATAATGGAATGGCTAATTAATACTGCCCACCATTGCCTGTTTGGAGTGTCGCTTGCGACCATTGTACCTGACTAGTAAATATTGCAACTACAACGGAATGGCTGAATAAAAGTACCAACAACTGCTGGGTTTTGGGTTTATCTCATACTATCTGTACCTGATTAGTAATTGTTGCAACTATAACGGAATGGTTAACTAAAACGGCCCACTGCTTATTTTATCAGGACGATTATCTATACCTGACTAGTAATTGCTGCAACGATAACCGAATAAGTAAAGCTGCCAACTGTGTGAGTTCCTCGGTTGACTTCCTCGTTTGGTCTCGAGGGGGAAACACCAGGATGGGTTTGTTTGGTGATAGCTTCAGGTTGGATCCGGTTAGGTCATTCTTATCCCTCTCTGATATCCGCCAGTTGTATCGAGTCTCTATAGGTTGTTCAGTGCATGCTGCCGTTGCCGCTTCAGTCCACCATACCTATGTAGGCGAGGACCGCCGAATTCTAGCCTCGCCGTGTACTGGCCTCAGTACTGACGCTCCTCTTTTTCCTTTGCCCTTCGTCGGCACCCCTTTTGTTTAAACAGGTTTTGAGATCGACGTCGTTAGCAGGGTTACCCTTCCGGCTTGGCCTGGGCAGGGTTATGGACGCCATTGGTTATTCTTCAGGGCTCTTAGCCCCATTTGCATCTTGTCCGTAGCTGGACGCTCTATCGTTTTCAAGATGATTTGGATCTTTGTATATTATATCTGTATTCTTGACTCTTTGAGTCGCTGTTATATGTATCTGTTCTGTGGGTTCCATCGAGGACTGTTGTGTAATGTTATTACTTTGCTTTCCACCCGCACGAAAGTGCCTGGCGGGCACCTTCGAATCGTTTCTATGCGGGTTTGGCGAGTTTCGCTAAAACTTGCATAGGGCCGATTCTGAGGGTGTTACAGAGTGGTATCAGAGCTCAGCAGTTACGATACCCCACAAGTCCAGCCTGTAGGATAACCTAGCTAACGGCCGAAGTAGAGTGTCAAAACTATTTTTGCAAAAACCGGTTGGATAGTTCTGATTAGGTCTGATTTACTCCTTACCCCTCTGCTATTCTCCTCTTACCTCTGCGTGTTTTGAATCTGCTCTCTTCTCTTGCTTCGAGTCCAGGACTTCTCGTGGTTGGGTTTTCCGTCGTACCTTCAGGGTTTCGCTTCCTTTTTGGTAACGGTGTTGCTACATCTGGTCTTCCTGCTATCCGAGGAATCCTTCGTCTGGTGGACTTCTCTTTGTTCCTTCTCGTGCCTTCCGGTGTTTTCCGACGCGACGACATCATCTACGCCAGATACGATGCAGAGTCTGCATCACTCCTTTGTTTCCGAACCTCGCTTGTCGAGATCTTCAGTCTGTTTCCGAGAATGGTTGCACGCTTTTCCACTGATTGTGCAGAGTAATAGTTTGGGTGCGTGATGGATTGGCCCCCATGCCGACTACCCCTTCTATTCGCTTTTGTACATTGCAGTGGATGAGAATGCATCGGTTCCCTCTTTCCATCGAAGCTAGAGGTGGCTTAATTTGTGGATGCCTCTACCTTTGACCTTTTGATCCCGGAGTGTTATCTCGACGATCACGGACAACGACCTCTTGTTAGTGGTGTCGCGAGGATCTACACGAAGCGAGAAGACGCAGATCGCCGACCTTCGTTCCGGTACCATGAGGCGGATCTCGAGGGCGAGATCCTTTGTTAGTGGTGTCGAATTGTGGCATCCCGCAAAACCACTACTAGAAAATCGCGCTGAATTTGTGCATTGCATCGTCATCATCATATGTTGTTTGTCAAAACTATTTACGCAAAGCCCGATTTGTTTTCCAAACGCCCCATCTTTATTCAAACACCAAAACCGGGTCCCCGGAATATTTTATTTTGGCCGCTATCGGTTTGCACACGGCCCGTTTAAATCAAATAAAATATTTATTTATTTTAGCGGGGGCAGTCGAACGGGCCGTGTCGACCCGAACGGCCACCCCCAGGATTTTAAATCGGTCCACCAGACAATCCTAAAGCTACCAGTTAATATACCCAGCCCTCCTCTCCACATCATCCCACCCAATCAGTGTGTGCCACCTCACCCTCTTCCCTCACCCCCTCCAATCAGACGCTGACACATCACCCCCACTCCTCTCTCCCTCACCTCACTCCTCACACCCCTGGCCACACAACACACACACCACTCACGCACCCGATCCCCAGCCAACCCACTCCACCGACCGCCCCCTGGCCCACCACCTGGGCACGCGCCCCAACCCTGGGCCCCACCCCTGTCCCCCTGCCCCCGCGCCTCCCTCTCCTTCTCTTTCTTCCCCACGCGTTCCCTTCTCCACCGCGCGGCGCCCCTCCCTCCCCAGCGCGCCCCTGCGGCCCCGCTCCGGCCTGCCTCGTCGCCTGCCGCCGCCTCTCTCCCGAGCTCAGCCGGCCGTCAACCGCCGCCCTCCGTCGCTGCAGCCCGCCCCGCATCCCCGCGCCTCCCCGAGCCCGCGCCGCCGGCCGACCTTCTCCTCCTCGAGCTCGGCTGCGCCCGACGCCGCCCCCGGCCACCAACCAGCGTCCTCCGCCGCACGGTGCTGCGCCGGCCGGCCGAGCCCCCGGCCGCCTCCGTCGGCCCGCGTCCCCGACCGCGTCGTCGCCCCAGCGAGCTCCCTCCGGCGCGCTGCCTCCCCTTCCCCTCCGCCTCCGGCCTCCACCGCAATGCCTGCTCCGGCCGTGGCCGCGCCGCCGCCGGGCCTCGGCACCCTCCGCGCCGCCGGCTCGCCCCGCTCCCTCCGCGGCCGCGCGACCCCGCCGTCTCCTCCGCCCCGCCTCCCGCGCCAGAGCCGCCCAGGCGAGCTCGCCCGGTGCCCTCCTCCGCCGCCGCGCCTAGCCGGCCGTCCTCCCCCGGACCACCCTCCGTCGAGCCCGCCTCTCCGGTCGCCCTGCTCACCTCCACCCGGCCCTCCGGCGCCCATCGCCCCTCTCCGGCCGCCTCGCCTCCGGCCAGGGCCGCCGACCGCCCCGCCCTGGGCTCCCTCCGGCGAGCTCCTGCTGCCGCGGCCCCTCCCTCCCCGCGTCCGCGCGTAGACCCTCGCCCCGACGCCGCCATCGCCCTCCTGCCCCATCCCGCATCGGGCCCTCTGGCTCGGAAAGCGCTTCCCGGTCGTTGGCGCCTCTGCCAAGAGCAGGTCCGCCCCGTGACGCCCTTGAGCCGTGGTGCCGTGTCAAACAAAGGTGCAGCCAGTCCCTTGTCGCGAGTCGCTGTCGGCCCGGCGCTGCCTCTTCCTGCGACCCGAAGACGCCAATACCTCCATCTTGGATCGCCATGACCCCTTCGCGAACCCCGGCATCGTCTCCATGTACTCCTTCACGGATGTCAAGACCCGTTCCCGAAGATCGTCGCCACGGGAATCCAAGACCTTCGGCATGGACCCGATGAACCAAGATCTTCCTCACGGAAACCGAAGACCGATCCCGGCGCGCCCGAACCCCGTCGGACACCAAGACCCTCGGAAACGCCAAGATCTACAATCGGTACCCTGAGGCACCGCGACCCCGGTACCGGACAAGTTCGCCATTGACCTCGAGTACGCCTACACGGACCAACAAGATCTACCGCCGGAACGACAAGTACTCCCTCGAGAACGCCGAGTGCTCCACCCCGGACACCGCGACCCCGACGCGACTAGTGCTTCATCCCGAACGCCATGACCGACAACATGACCCGAAGGCCCCGAATGCGCCAAGACCTACCCCGTTATCCGAGACCTAACCCGTCGAACCCTGAACCCCGAGACCGACCCCGAACCCCGGAACCCCAAGACCGTCGAGACCCCTCAATGTGTGAACCCCTTCCCGGAAACCCTATTTTATAACATAATACAACTTGTCGCATAATAATTGTCTTGCATGCATACATTCATGTGGTTTGGGGGCCTTATGCCGAATTCACCTCATAACTAAATATGGGGCCCATATGCGGGCAAATCTAGTCTCATATCGGCCTCATTTAAACTTGTGTAGTGAACCGGTAACTTAACGTGCCATGTTAATTCAACATTTAAATGGCGGGGTAGTCAAACAACTAGAACCATATAATTAATTGTCGGGACCCCGGTTCCGCTTAATCTTGCCTAATTGCATTGCACCTTTGCCATGTCATGCATCATACATGCATCATGCCGATCTTCTGCCGTTGTATTGAATATTGCATCCGGTGTTTATTCTAGTGTTTTGCTTCTTCGCGGATAAGGCCGTTGAGTTGATGTGAGCTTCGCCCCGATCTTCGGTTGAATCTTCGGCAATGTTTTCAGGCGAGCATCTCCCCCTTTCTACCTATCTTACTTTTATAGTCTTTATTCCCTCCTGTTGATCTATTGCTATCTGTGTTGAGATGCTTTAGTTTCCGTACCTGTGATATCCCTTGCAGCCCTATATTGCCTCGGACACATCCTACTACCTATTGTTTGGTAGATAGTTGGACTTGCGCGCCGTAGTCGCTTGCTCAAGTGCTGTTGCGTGTCGTCAAGTGCCACAGTTGTTGATGTATTGCCGCATGTTGATGTTGGAGACGATCATAGTTTTACTTATTGTTCACTTTAATTCCTGTTTAACAACTAAAATTGAAGTAAGCAGAGGCATCGGTGGGTGATAGATAACATTTGGTTGCCGAACGCCCACTTGTGTCCCGTAGGACCCCGAGTACTTGATACCTGTTCCTTGATTTATCGCGCTATCCACATATGGGGAGTATGGGCCCCCCTTAGCCAGAGCTTGATTCCGTCTTATTTCTTGGGGCCACAAACTAGTTTGAGGTTTTATTTACGATCCTGTACTTATGCCATGCTTTACTGCTTTATTTAAATTGTGCGACAGATAGCACACTGTATTGTTTAGGTAAGCGGAGTGATTACGCGGTATCGACACCCCCGAGTTTTTGGGTTCCCAGTCGCTTACAGCCATTGACGCAAACCTTGAGTCCGTCTCGGAGCTAGCTTACTTCGTTGCGGATCTACTCAATGGGGTGGCCCCCTGAAATATTTCTGAATCTTGTGATTGCTCTGTCGTGAAGACCTCGTTGGGTTTTGATTTGGTTTTTCCGAGGTTGATCGTGTGTGTGTTGCTATTTGTGCACCCCGGCCGGGTTAAAACTTTCTGAAAGCCGTGTCCGCGGTTATGGACGACTTGGAGCACAATATCTCGACCATAGACAAGCATAACTAAAGTTTACTGTTATAAATTTGACTTTATAATGACTAGTAATCAGCTTCACTATAATGGAATGGCTAATTAATACTGCCCACCATTGCCTGTTTGGAGTGTCGCTTGCGACCATTGTACCTGACTAGTAAATATTGCAACTACAACGGAATGGCTGAATAAAAGTACCAACAACTGCTGGGTTTTGGGTTTATCTCATACTATCTGTACCTGATTAGTAATTGTTGCAACTATAACGGAATGGTTAACTAAAACGGCCCATTGCTTATTTTATCAGGACGATTATCTATACCTGACTAGTAATTGCTGCAACGATAACCGAATAAGTAAAGCTGCCAACTGTGTGAGTTCCTCGGTTGACTTCCTCATTTTGTCTCGAGGGGGAAACACCAGGATGGGTTTGTTTGGTGATAGCTTCAGGTTGGATCCGGTTAGGTCATTCTTATCCCTCTCTGATATCCGCCAGTTGTATCGAGTCTCTATAGGTTGTTCAGTGCATGCTGCCGCTGCCGCTTCAGTCCACCATACCTATGTAGGCGAGGACCGCCGAATTCTAGCCTCGCCGTGTACTGGCCTCAGTACTGACGCTCCTCTTTTTCCTTTGCCCTTCGTCGGCACCCCTTTTGTTTAAACAGGTTTTGAGATCGACGTCGTTAGCAAGGTTACCCTTCCGGCTTGGCCTGGGCAGGGTTATGGACGCCATTGGTTATTCTTCAGGGCTCTTAGCCCCATTTGCATCTTGTCCGTAGCTGGACGCTCTATCGTTTTCAAGATGATTTGGATCTTTGTATATTATATCTGTATTCTTGACTCTTTGAGTCGCTGTTATATGTATCTGTTCTGTGGGTCCCATCGAGGACTGTTGTGTAATGTTATTACTTTGCTTTCCACCAGCACGAAAGTGCCTGGTGGGCACCTTCGAATCGTTTCTATGCGGGTTTGGCGAGTTTCGCTAAAACTTGCATAAGGCCGATTCTGAGGGTGTTACAGTTTTTCTAATGAGCGCAAAGCATCATTAGTCTTGGCGACCATCCTCATGTTTTTGTCGAAGTCGTTGTCCATGTCCTTCTTGAAGTTGTGGAGGTCGCTTTGGAACTTGTCCATTTGATGATGGACCTTGGCGCACTCGAGTTGGAGGCTCCGTCTTGGTCGGTGCGACGTGAGGAGCTTCGCGTTGTCGTTCTTGAAGTTGTCCATGCTTGGGGAGTCATTGTTGTTGTAGTACTCCATATCACCCAAGCATGTGGAGCCATTGTTGGTGTAGTGCTCCATCATGTTATCCATGCTTGTGGAGACATAGGCATGGTGGCTCATCGTGGATTCTTCATAGAAATAATCCTCGGTTCTGGAGTCCCTAGACATGATTCACAAGACCAAGCGGTGTATATGGAAGTGGTAGAGGGTGTTAGGGATACAACGTCAAACCTTACTTTACCTTGGAAGATCGTATCGTGCAAGTGGCCACACTTGAGAGCAATAAACCAAGCAAAGTGAAGTTCACGCGGAACACCAAAACCAACTACTAACCAAAAAACACACACACACACAAGGCCTATGGTGGATAGGTATGGAAAATGGCATGTCAAGAACCAATCCGAAATCAAGATGTTGTATTGGCAAGTAAAGAACCACAATGATCACAAAGCAAACAAGTTAATCCACAAGATAGGAAATATGTACAAGGAAACACACACGGTGGGATAAATGGTACTTGTGTGACGGAGAAAGTGAGCTAAGAACCAAATGATTACCTAGCGAAGACTATAAGCTCGTGTCACACAAGTACAAGGAGAGACGCTAGTTCGATTGCACAAAATTGGTGGGCTACAAGATATGCACAATAAGTACCACCTATATGATGTTCATCGAGCTTGCGCTTCCTATTCTATAAGGCACATGTATATCTCTTTCTTTTTTCTTTCTTTTTCTTTTTCTATATTTTTTTTGTATCACTCTTTTTCTTTTTCTTTTTCACTTGCCTCTTCCTTGTTCCAACAACTATACAAGATAACTATATGAGATAGCGCTCACAACGTTTGCTCGGAATCTACAAGGTATCAAATGTGCATAGCCCAAGCAATCATAAGAGGAACTAGTCTCAATAGGTGTTTGTTGCTCGCAAAGATAGTGGGGTTCACAAAGGAAAGCAAGTGGGGAGAAGTCGCGGAATGTTTATACCTTTCGTCGACGATCTTCACCCTTTATTGTTGGATTCCGCCTTGCTCACGGAATTTGGATGGAGTAGATAGCATGAACCACGTGGATGATGATGTAGGGCTCCTTCTCCTCTTCGAAACGAGCTAAAGAACACCAAAATCCGAGTTCGTATGCGAAAGTTATGCTCAAAACGGTGAGAGGCTGAAATTTGAAACTTGCTGTTTTGGATCAGTATGGGGCGGTAGTACTGGTTGTCTGGGCCCGGTAGTACCGGTTAAGTGCGGTAGTACCATTTTTGGACCCGGTAGTACTGCTTAGACCTGAAACTCCCAGATTTGACTCGTTTTCGCGATTTTGGGGTGATTTGGGCGGAAAATCTTCAAGAAAAACACCAAATCGAAGGGGGAAATCAAGGGATTAGGCCATGGGAACGCAAAGGAAGGTAGATCAACAAGTTTAGCAAGCAATCCACGGATCAAAACCTACCAAAACGCACTCAAATCATAGATCGATCCAACACACGAATTGGGGCTGTTTTTGGTGGAATTTTCGAATTTATGGGGAAAAGACCAAATCGATGAGAAATCCGTGGCAACCAAAAGCTGCTGATACCAGATGATGGAGGGGTTAACCTCTTGGGTGCCCGATCTTCACGGATCTCGTGGTCAAATCGATGGGAAAGCGAGGGGAAAGAGAGAAGGTAGCGGAAGCGAACACACACCTCGCGAAGAACACGATGAACACACGCAAAACTCACACGATACAAGGCCGATTGCTCCCGAACGGCGGCCACCGGTCCGATAGAATCCTCGCAAGGAAAGATCGGTCAACGTGCTCCCTCAAATCCACATCGGAGAGGGAAGAACACCTTGAGGAGGGTCTTGACGACTTGGGGGCGAGAAACCGAGAACCCAAGGCCTTGTTCAACGATGGATGCGTGATGCAAAGTCCAATCGAGGTTGGTGACGATAGTCGGTCCCCTTGGTAAAGGGATGAGGCAAAACTAGAGATTCCATAATGGGGGTTTTCTTTAGTCTATCATCTATGCCTGAGGGATACATGAGGGGTGGGGGCTCTATTTATAGGCCAACCACTTAACAAGGGTAGTTTGGAGATAAACTAGGCGAATAGGTAAGTAAAGGGGGGATACATGGGCTGTGGCCCAACTAGTGCGCGCAGGCACTGACATGACCGGTAGTACCGGACTTGGGACCGGTAGTACCGCTTTGGGGACCGGTAGTACCGCTTGCGGGCGGTATTACCGCTTGCGGGCGGTAGTACCGCTTGCGGGCGGTAGTACCGCAAGCCAGTACCGGGGCATCCAGTGGCGATGGCGCAGGCTTCAGTACCGGGCGGTAGCAGGGGGCGGTAGTACCGCTGACCGGTAGTACCGGTTCCGCCGACCGGTAGTACCGCTTGAACCTGGCAGCTGCTGATCTGTCTTCTTCCTCCTCCTCTTCCAAGCTTCCGTCTTGTCGGGCTTGATGCTCCGGGCTTCCTCCCTTGCCTCCGTACTGGTCGGTGTGAACCTATCATGAATATATGACGGAGTATGAAGTAGCATACCATTCAATAGGGTAGGAAGTGAGCTTTCATAGAGGAACGGATTCACCTTTGGAGTCCATGGCGACTTGGCGTAAGTTGGAGACCTTGATGTAGTAACGACCGTAGGTCGGGCTGCATCATCTCCCTCCCTTCAAAAAGAGTCGTCCTCGACTCTACATGCTCATCACAAAGTAGAAGCGGTCGAGAGACCTTCTTGATCTTGGGGTTCACCTTATAGTCGTCCTCGGGAAGATTGACTTGACAACACTTCAATGTTCCTTCACCTTCCTTGAAGCCTACAAAGCTCACAACAAAAGCAAAGCAACACTCAAAGCGTAGCCAATTCATGAAGATTGCATGAGTCCTCAAGTAGAAGGAAGTCACCTTAGCTTGTAGATATAGCTCAAAGAAGTGTAGCCATAGGTAACTCTCTTCGGTTCTTCTTGTCAACATATAGTCCATAGAGGTTGACGTGTATGCATTTGTACCTTCATACAACAAAGACCAAGCAACATATGTTTGTGTGTGATAGAGGAGCATGTCATTTGTTGCATGTCCATTCTTGTTCACAACACGATTAGCACAACTCGAGTATAGCAAACGGGATGCATATGCAAGGTCAATGTGCATGGAAATCGTTTGAACATCATGCAAGTGTGGAAACTCAAAAACTCCATATAACATAGAAGTGGGGCATTCAAAGCATTGGATCCAAATTTCAAACAACATCTTTGATGCAAGAATAGGAGAATTTGGCAAAAACACACAAGGAAGCATATCCAAAACAAAATTATTATGTTTGCAAACAAACCAAATGAAAGAGAAAGTGGTCCTTATGTTTGTTGCAACAACAAGACGAGATTCTTGGAAGCTCTCACGACAATACATGTTCTTAAAGGAATTGTGGTTGCACACAAAACATCGGAAAGGTAAATTGTTCAACATTTGTGTTGCAACACACAAAACATCATTATCTAGATGCGAAGAAACATGAATGTCACAAGGGGAGATAATACCATTAACATGCTTGCAATAAAACCATATGAGAGAGCCATTTGCCAACATGAAAGATGCAAAGCATGCAAAAGGTATCAGAGCTGGGTTCGATCTTGAACTCACTTGTGGAATGCTCTCTAGAGCTCTTTTTGTCAAATCGTGCTCAACCGAGGTTGACATTCTCGTGCGGGTACCTACACACATCATATGTAAAAGGAAGAACGTGTGTGCATGGTAGAGATACACATCATCCATCATGATGTATCTCTTTTTGTGCACATCACCATTATTTTCAATCAAGTATGAAATAGATGCATGGTGAGTATGCAAGTGGGGAACATGCTTATCATGGCCATCATCAAAATCTCCAAAAATTGAGAAAGCTATGGGGGCCATCTCATTAGAACGCATATGATCAATATTGTTGCAAGCAAAACAAGTGAAATAGCAAGCATTCATCTTATCGCAAGCAACGGGAGAAATTGAATGACTAGCATGAGAAGGCAAGTCCAAAGCAATTGGAGGATACACACAAGATGCATAGCATGACATGTTTATGGCAATGAGTTCGCAATCAAACAATTCCACATGATCAATATTATGCAAAGGCAAATCATCACATGGGAATATGAGTGAAGCATATGTAATGTCACAAGTATCATCCATAGCATGCATATCCTCACAATTCATCATGTCCACTAGTGGGATCATGGCATCATCAACACCCTTATTGTTACCTTGTTCATACCTCTCATATGAAGTGGGTGTTGTGGAAGTAGTGGCCTCCTTGTGGACGACTTCGTTTTCTTGATGTAGCCATGGCGTGGCATCATCTTCGTGCACCATGTACATCTTCTCCAATTGAGGCATCATTGCTTCATGGCTTGGCGCTTCTTCATCCATGGAACCTAGCATAACACAAGAGAACACACTAGAGGTAGAGGGTAAGTTGTTAGAAATCGAAATGGTCTCACTTGACCTATCAACTACCACTCTCAACTCACTAGGAGTATCACTCATGCCCTCCAAGTGGAAGCACTCAATCTCACATAAGGTGGAGTCACTCATCTCACTCTTGTTCTCACTCAAGTGGGCTAAGTGGCTCTCATGCTCACATGGGATTGGTACCACATCATCACTCAAGCATATGGGGGTAGGCTCGGTTTCCTCAACTCCATGCGCCTCCTTTGGTGAAGGGAAAATCCCATGCTCACCATTCTTGACCTTGTCGCCTCCAAGGTTGGATGCCATAAGATGGGCATCATTTCTCTCCTCCATGGTCGAAGGGAAAATCCCATGCTCGACCGTCTTGTGGCCATCTCGTAGTAGTGGTGGAGGTAGGCTCATGCTATCCAACTTGGCGAAGTAGAGGTCTTCATTTTCCTCGTTCATGAGGTCTTCAAATGCAAGCGGAGTCGTTGAAGCTTGATGGCGAGGACGAAAGCTTGCTCTTGGTGCCATTTTGGTGGTGGCACAAGAAGTTGAAGGTGCCTTGTGATGGTGTCGACGGAGGTCATTGGCGTGCCTTGCCGATGGTTGATGTAGGTGGCGCACTTGGCCATCCATATGACGCTCACGACGATGGCCCTTGATCTTGGCACTCTTCCTTGTAAGTTTTTCTAATGAGCGCAAAGCATCATTAGTCTTGGCGACCATCCTCATGTTTTTGTCGAAGTCGTTGTCCATGTCCTTCTTGAAGTTGTGGAGGTCGCTTTGGAACTTGTCCATTTGATGATGGACCTTGGCGCACTCGAGTTGGAGGCTCCGTCTTGGTCGGTGCGACGTGAGGAGCTTCGCGTTGTCGTTCTTGAAGTCGTCCATGCTGGGGGAGTCATTGTTGTTGTAGTACTCCATATCACCCAAGCATGTGGAGCCATTGTTGGTGTAGTGCTCCATCATGTTATCCATGCTTGTGGAGACATAGGCATGGTGGCTCATCGTGGATTCTTCATAGAGATAATCCTCGGTTCCGGAGTCCCTAGACATGATTCACAAGACCAAGCGGTGTATATGGAAGTGGTAGAGGGTGTTAGGGATACAACGTCAAACCTTACTTTACCTTGGAAGATCGTATCGTGCAAGTGGCCACACTTGAGAGCAATAAACCAAGCAAAGTGAAGTTCACGCGGAACACCAAAACCAACTACTAACCAAAAAACACACACACACAAGGCCTATGGTGGATAGGTATGGAAAATGGCATGTCAAGAACCAATCCGAAATCAAGATGTTGTATTGGCAAGTAAAGAACCACAATGATCACAAAGCAAACAAGTTAATCCACAAGATAGGAAATATGTACAAGGAAACACACACGGTGGGATAAATGGGACTTGTGTGACGGATAAAGTGAGCTAAGAACCAATGATTACCTAGCGAATACTATAAGCTCGTGTCACACAAGTACAAGGAGAGACGCTAGTTCGATTGCACAAAATTGGTGGGCTACAAGATATGCACAATAAGTACCACCTATATGATGTTCATCGAGCTTGCGCTTCCTATTCTATAAGGCACATGTATATCTCTTTCTTTTTTCTTTCTTTTTCTTTTTCTATATTTTTTTTGTATCACTCTTTTTCTTTTTCTTTTTCACTTGCCTCTTCCTTGTTCCAACAACTATACAAGATAACTATATGAGATAGCGCTCACAACGTTTGCTCGGAATCTACAAGGTATCAAATGTGCATAGCCCAAGCAATCATAAGAGGAACTAGTCTCAATAGGTGTTTGTTGCTCGCAAAGATAGTGGGGTTCACAAAGGAAAGCAAGTGGGGAGAAGTCGCGGAATGTTTATACCTTTCGTCGACGATCTTCACCCTTTATTTTTGGATTCCGCCTTGCTCACGGAATTTGGATGGAGTAGATAGCATGAACCACGTGGATGATGATGTAGGGCTCCTTCTCCTCTTCGAAACGAGCTAAAGAACACCAAAATCCGAGTTCGTATGCAAAAGTTATGCTCAAAACGGTGAGAGGCTGAAATTTGAAACTTGCTGTTTTGGATCAGTATGGGGCGGTAGTACCGGTTGTCTGGGCCCGGTAGTACCGGTTAAGTGCGGTAGTACCGGTTTTTGGACCCGGTAGTACTGCTTGGACCTGAAACTCCCAGATTTGACTCGTTTTCGCGATTTTGGGGTGATTTGGGCGGAAAATCTTTAAGAAAAACACCAAATCGAAGGGGGAAATCAAGGGATTAGGCCATGGGAACGCAAAGGAAGGTAGATCAACAAGTTTAGCAAGCAATCCACGGATCAAAACCTACCAAAACACACTCAAATCACAGATCGATCCAACACACGAATTGGGGCTGTTTTTGGTGGAATTTTCGAATTTATGGGGAAAAGACCAAATCGATGAGAAATCCGTGGCAACCAAAAGATGCTGATACCAGATGATGGAGGGTTTAACCTCTTGGGTGCCCGATCTTCACGGATCTCGTGGTCAAATCGATGGGAAAGCGAGGGAAAAGGGAGAAGGTAGCGGAAGCGAACACACACCTCGCGAAGAACACGATGAACACACGCAAAACTCACACGATACAAGGCCGATTGCTCCCGAACGGCGGCCACCGGTCTGATAGAATCCTCGCAAGGAAAGATCGGTCAACGTGCTCCCTCAAATCCACATCGGAGAGGGAAGAACACCTTGAGGAGGGTCTTGACGACTTGGGGGCGAGAAACCGAGAACCCAAGGCCTTGTTCAACGATGGATGCGTGATGCAAAGTCCAATCGAGGTTGGTGACGATAGTCGGTCCCCTTGGTAAAGGGGATGAGGCAAAACTAGAGATTCCACAATGGGGGTTTTCTTTAGTCTATCATCTATGCCTGAGGGATACATGAGGGATGGGGGCTCTATTTATAGGCCAACCACTTAACAAGGGTTGTTTGGGGATAAACTAGGCGAATAGGTAAGTAAAGGGGGGATACATGGGCTGTGGCCCAACTAGTGCGCGCAGGCACTGACATGACCGGTAGTACCGGACTTGGGACCGGTAGTACCGGTCATCACCGGTAGTACCGCTTTGGGGACCGATAGTACCGCTTGCGGGCGGTAGTACCGCAAGCCAGTACCGGGGCATCCAGTGGCGATGGCGCAGGCTTCAGTACCGGGCGGTAGCAGGGGCGGTAGTACCGCTGACCGGTAGTACCGGTTCCGCCGACCGGTAGTACCGCTTGAACCTGGCAGCTGCTGATCTGTCTTCTTCCTTCTCCTCTTCCAAGCTTTCATCTTGTCGGGCTTGATGCTCCGGGCTTCCTCCCTTGCCTCCGTACTGGTCGGTATGAACCTATCATGAATATGTGACGGAGTATGAAGTAGCATACCATTCAATAGGGTAGGAAGTGAGCTTTCATAGAGGAACGCATTCACCTTTGGAGTCCATGGCGACTTGGCGTAAGTTGGAGACCTTGATGTAGTAACGACCGTAGGTCGGGCTGCATCAACTCTGGTGGCGGCGGCCACTCCTTCACCTCCCGCCTGGGCCTTATGAGGCTGAGGCGACTACAGGGAGGCGAGGTCTGGTGCGATGCACGACGCTTACGGATGCCAACGTTGCTGCCGGAGCACCTGCAGGGAGGAGGGCTGTCCTTTGGCTCATCCTTCACGGGCGCTAGCTAGGAGTCGTAGCGAGGGGAGGAGGTCGAGTATGGCGAGTACCTCGCCGAGGATTATGATGACCTTGATGACGAGGATCGTGAGGAAGAACCCGATGTCTGGCGGCGTGGAGCCAAAGCCTGGCGCCCGTAGCGGGGCTGTCGCGGTTGTGGCAGTGGAATCATCAGAGGCGGGTAGTTTCCGGTGGCGATGCTGCCGAGCACTCAAGAGAGTGTGCGCCCTGGGGCGCTCCACCACTACCGCCGGCCATCGTTGTTGTTGTTCTCTAGCGGTGGGTTGTTGCCGTCGTAGGCGGCGATGCGGTCCTTGCGCTACCGTGTGAAGAAGACCGACCACACATGATGGTTGTCGGGATCCAACTGGGGGTCGTTTTTCTCCTCTGGCGTGAGTACGGGCCAGAAGTGCTTGTAGATGGACGTGGATCGGGCCACGTCGACCGGCACCAAAGGCACTGGCAGCCCGCCACTGCCGAGCACCCATTCCTTCAGGCGCCGAAAGTCCGGCGGGACTGGGTACTGGGCATCCCAGAGCGCCCGCGCCTCCGGGACGAGCAGCCACCGCTGCCTAAAGCCATCCACGGTGGCTCCATCTCCTGGAAAACACTCCATCGACAACGGTGATTTGGATGTTGTTTGGACGGGAAGATTGCAGAGGGAGATTTGCTGTAATTTTGGCCAGAGAGGATGGTTGTGTGAATGAATGGCGCAGTCGAGGCCCTTTTATTAGTGGTAGTGGGGATGGGAGGCGAGCGGTGGAGGCGCATTAACCCCGCCGTGTGCCCCATCGATGGGACACGTCAATGGTTTCGACTGCAGTCCTTTCGCTGTAAAGACTTCAGTGGAGCTTAGGCTATTATCATGACCCGACGGGCGAGGAGGAAGATAGACCGGCCGGTCCGCAACCGCTTACAAAGCTGGTCCACGACGACCGAATCGTTCGCGCTTTCGGCCAGGAAACGCATGATAACTAGTTGAGTCACGCCGACATCAAACTCAAATTGAGGGGCCAACACTGCGTCAATTTTTGGGCCGGCATCCCATAGCCCTTTTGGGGGGCCTTTAGGGCAAAAGCCCCCAGTGGAGATGCTCTAATCTCTTACTCTGAGTCGTTCAAAGATGACTCTGAGTCGTTCAAAGATGTCGTCGGCAACGACGTGCACTGTTCTTCTGTCACCAGGACGAAACTGATCGATTCTAACAGGGTCACACACGTGGAGGGAAAACATCAACCAGAAAACTCAAAGTCCACGAGGCCCCCTACTTGATGAGCAACTGGCCAAAATAGTCCATATAAGATGGTCCAGTCAAAGAAAAAACAACTCGAATCAAGCGCCAACATATTTATTTGACCAGGAAGAACAGGACCTGCCGTGACCTAGGGATCAAAAAGAACTTAAGGCCTTCACTCGCTCCGTAGACTTCAGCTGAGCTTGAAGGAGCTAACGGAAGGTGTCAGCTGAAAGCGTCACAAGGCAACTGTGCTATAAACTTCAGAATCTTACTCACCACTGACCCGTCAAATTAAAGCGACATTTCGGGTGACGAAAGAAAAAATATTTATCAACATTTCTGGTGACGAAAGAAAAAATATTCATCTGTTTTTTATTCAGAGATCAGCTTGGTGGGAACTTGGCGCTGCAAGACACTGTTAACCAGCATCATGGAATTACAGGCTTCTCAAGTTGTTGTAAAACAATGCTATATAACCTAATTTATCCGAAGAGTGAGTAACAGAGTCTGAGGAAATATTAACTGGGTTTTGTTCAAAGCTCTTTTTGTTTCAGATGAAAAGTATTCAAGTGATTACCAAGACAATGAGTAACTAAAGATCACTGCATGATGATCGACTGGGTACCAATTACAGTATACTCCGATATAAGATCCATCCATCAAGAACCACAACAAAGCAGATCAAGCCCCCAAAACTGAGACCAGTTTTATTATGAACTTATCATCCAAATTTTTACAGAGTACAAAGTTCAATCAGAGCAATACAAAATCGAAAGCGAACTTCTGCAACTCAAATTCAAACCTCGGCATGCTGTTCTTAGAGATCGCTACATGATGAGCTACTGGGTACCGATTACAGTATACTGCCATATAAGATCGATGGATCAAGAACAACAGTAAATCAGATCAAGCACCAACATTCAGACCAGCACTCAAAAAAGTATAATACATGCCAATCTGGTGAGCCAAATATAATTAATCCAGCAGATGAGAAGAAAACTATGAGATGGTGTTCTTGTGCCACAGAAACTCACAAGCATATATGTAGCTATAGTAAGGTGGTATGAGGGACTTCCAGGACAAGACCTCAAATTTGCCACGCGGCATATTTCTGCAGGTCCCAGATAGAAGATCCACCAATGTTATCCTCGGAACCTCGCCCTGAGAAGCAGGCCCACTTTCGTGACTATGATGTATCAGAAATAACTTACGATCATCGGAACCTCGCAGTCTTTCAGCAATGCTCCAAGAGTACCGAGACATACCATCCTCAGGATATTCACCGAGCACCAAGGAATTCTTCTCAGCGTACTCCCTAGCCGTTGCGAGAACCCTGCGCCAGAACTGAGAACTAAGATTTTCTCTAAGCAATGCGGCAACAATATATGCGGCCATAAAAGATCCGCGCATCTCGAGGGCTAGCTCCATGGCTATGGATGTTAACTTCGGGTGCTCCTCCAGATCCGTGCTACCAAACATAACAATCTTGAAGAAATACCAATAAGCTTCCTTAGACAAACAACTTAGCTTGATGGCTTCCGATGTTCCAACACTGATCATCTTCTCTGAACGGCTAGTGATTATGATTTTGCTCCCATGTGCCATGCATCTTTCAGAAGTATGCACCAACCTATTCCATGCCTCTTCCTCCACGTCCCCTAAGATCTCAATGATAACCAACACTCTTTCTTCACCCGAGGCAATATTTTGATGCTTGATCACACAATGATCTCTAAAAGTTTTTGCTGTTTCATACTTAAGGTTGTATCCATTGTAGCGCAAGATCAACGAGAAGTTATTGCGCACACGCTCATCCTCACACACATGTTCCACAAGAGTGCTCTTCCCAATAAGCCGAGGACCAACAATTGGTAGGACACCCAAATTTCCACCCCCTAGAGGCTCATCTTGTAGCAAGAAGCTAATGACTTGTTCCCTTTCCATTTGTCGACCAAACATACACTTGTTCAAAAATAAATATGAGGCATAAGGTTGGCGGCATATGCGAGGATAGCCCATCAGAAATATAGCAAACTCCTTTATGTCAGCAACCATGCTTTCCAGGACAAGAATAGCCCGTTTCAACTCCCTACCGCTGTCTCTACCAATTACCATACTCTTAATTTGAGTGTCGCTAGATAGGCAGCGATAGCGCTTAGCCGGATTAAATTTGGATTGAGCAAACAAGGATTGACTCACCTCCTCATCATCGGTCTTCTTGTTTCTGCACTTGAAGGAGTCAAGAAGGTAGTACCCTCTGAACATTTGCTCTATCATCATGCTAACCTGACGGACCATCCCCCGATTTGTGACGCACCTCCCCTCAGCCTCCTCGATGACTGCGGATAACCGCAGAAGCAGTTGATGCAGCCTCTGTAGATCCTCCTCGGTGGTCGTCTGATCGCGGTACTTCTTGACCACGACGGATATGGCTCTGCTGACAAGATCCCCGAGAACTGCAGAAATGAGCGCCTCCATTTTGGTGAGCGAACGAACAGGAACGCTCCTGGCCTTCTCACCTGCTAGATGGTGCTCCGAGCTTTAAGGAGTTAGGCAGTTGGTATTCGTTGGCACTGAACGATCAGCTGAACTCATAAGGAGAAGACTTCTCCCAGTCTCTTTATTTTTGCGGGAATAAACCGGAGGTTTGACCCATCAAACGAAGACGACATATTGTTGTGACAGTTGAAGAGTAGTGATGTTTTTAATTTAGATGTGAGCATGGTGAAACTTTATGGTGAAGGTTTCCCCAGTTGGGATCTATATTTTCTTCCATTATTTCCAATACCTGCACAATCTGGCGATGATTGTGTTTACTCAATTTTTGGTTGTTGATTTTGACTTGTTGTGCAGATCGTTGTAGGAGGGCATATAGGTAGCATGAACTCCCTAAAATGTCGTTAGTGATGTTACAAGACACTGTAAGACAGCAGGAACTCCTCCAAAGCCTCCGACTAGCTTCATGGTGCTCTGAGCTCGAAGGGGTTGGTTGTTGCTGAAGCCCTAAAATGTCACACATGTTAGCATTAATCTTGTCCAAATTAGTGTTAGAGGTTTGTTCATGTCCTAGTCTAAATAGGTTTGTTAATTAGGTAAGCTCTAGCGTGTGTCAAAGTGTGCGTGGTTGTTTTGGTTGTCCCTCTTGAAATCGGATTAGAATAGCTGAGTCCTAGTCCGGTTCATAGAAGGTATTTGTTTCAGGCTATGTTTAGCACGTTAGGTTGGCTGCTCGTGTATATATACACACCAGTGCTCCGTGAGATTTGTACCGTGTGAGTTGAGAAGAAAATAAAGAAAAAGAACGGGCACGACACGTGTCCTTGGTTATAAGATTTTTCGAGCGTGTTTATTTGTCTAGTTTGATGTAGTCGATCTGTGGGCAAATTCCAATAATTGGTATCAGAGCGAGGTAGAAGATTTGAAGCTTGTCCCGGGAAGGCGACCCGACTAGCGCCTCGGGGCGGGCGATATTGTCGCTCGGCGGAGCGGCGAGGAGGAAGATGGAGGGTGGTGGTGGTCCGACGGAAGGACACGAGGGAGGCGGCAGGGCGTTGTTGTCGGAAAATGGATGGTCATTGATGGGAGAGGAGGTGCTGAGGTGCGGTGTCGGGAGTCTCGTCAAGATCGTCAACCGGGGAGTTAGAAGACTCAAGGAGTCAAGTGTGTGTGCATGTTTGCATCGTGTGGTCGGCGTTGTGTCTGTGAGTCATCGTTATGTCCAAGTGCTTGTCCCTGTAAGGTTCCGTTGCAGCTGGAGCACGTCACAACCGAGAGGTGTGCACGGTGTTCCGTGAGTTGTGTCCATGTCCTCGTGGAGCGTCCTGGCTGCGGTCAGCATAAGTTTGGTGCGATGCCGACGGCGGGCGATGCTAGAAGAAGTTACCGTAAATCGAGGAGGTGTGCGAGCAGTAGAAGGCCATATAGGTAGCATGAACTCCCCTAAAATGTCGTTAGTGATGTTACAAGACATAGTAAGACAGCAGGAACTCCTCCAAAGCCTTCGACTAGCTTCATGGTGCTCTGAGCTCGAAGGGGTTGGTCGTTGCTGAAGCCCTAAAATGTCACACAATGATCTCTAAAAGTTTTTGCGGTTTAATACTCAAGGCCGTTTCTGTTGTAGAGCAAGATCAGGGAGAAGTGATTGCCCATACGCTCATCCTCGCACACATGTTCCACAAGAGTGCTCTTCTCAATAAGCCCAGGACCAACAATTGGTAGGATGCCCAAATTTCCACCCTTATAGGTTCATCTTGTAGCAAGAAGCTATGAATTGTCCCCTCTCCATTTGGCGACCAAACATACACTTGTTCAAAAATAAATATGAGGCATAATGTTGACGGCATAAGCGAGGATAACCCATCAGAAATATAGCAAACTCCTTCGACTTGGCGGCGGCGTGACGAGCGACGGCGTGGTGCAGTGCACCTAGGATCTAGGCGGCAAGGGCCGCAGGCGGCAGTGGGTTGGTGGCCTCAGCCCATCTTGGCGGCAGGACAACGACAGTGGAAGTGGTGGCAGCGAGGGCGTGCAGCAGGGAGGTCGACGGTGGAGGCCATGGCAGGGCTACTTGGCCTAGATCGGGGCTTAGCGGGCCTCGATCGATGCGTCCGCCCGCTTACCAACCTGCAGGGTGGCAGCGGTAACCTTGATGCTACAACGCGGCAGCGGAGCTAGTCGGCGACCCGCCGAGATGGTGGAGGATGGATCTCCTCCTTTTGGCTACCACTGCCACCCACGTGGACCTGGTTCTGTCGCTAGCTCTCCTCGTCAGACTCCATGGCCTCGTGATGCCTTGTTTCCTTGGATGTGAGGTGATGGGCGTCGGAGTGGCGACTCTGGAAGGTGGACTACACGGGCGACTCTCTAGCGAGCGATGTTGCGGTGGTGGTGGCCTTGTTCTTTGGTCATTCACATGGCGAGGAGCAGGCGGATGGAGTTCCTGGAATTGACGGTGGTTCCGGCTCCTCCCAGATCGTGTGGTGAAGGCCGGACTAGGGGTCCATGAAAGATCGGAGTTTTGATGCTAACGATGGTGATATCTGCGAGTGACGTGACCCTCTTGGGGGCACCGTTGTGGTTACCTTCTCCGCGCTAGGGCAACGAGAGAAAACCTTTACCTTGGGGTTTAGACGATGGTGGCGTGTGTGTCGTTACTCTCTTGAGGGCGTAATCCTGGATCTCCGATCCCCTCGGTCTCATCTTAGTAGCTCCGGTGGCAAGTCTTGTCCTTCTTGTACCTTTTTTTGTTTATTTTGGTCTGCTTTGTAAGAGGTTTGCTTCCTAAGAGGTTCTCCTCATCAGTTGTGTCGGTTCGGCAGTGTGTGACTTTATTTATAAAATGGAACGAAAGCCTGATGCGAGGAAGATGATGTTTTCTCTTACAAGCCTACAAGACAATGTAAACAAGCAGGAACTCCTTCAAAGCCTCTGGCTAGCTTCATGGTGCTCTCAGCTCCAAGGGGTTGGTTGTTGGCTTGTTGCTGATTTCGATGACTTTTTGGTAGTACTCCTTCATATAAGATGTTTTAGCTCTATAAAGATCACTTTTAACCTACACATCAAAATATGTGTAGATATATTACCTTTACAAATCTAAAATATCTTATATTTTAAAACAGAGGAAGTATTTGACTAATTGACTTTGATTAATGGTTCGATCAGCGTGCTTGAAACTTGACAGCTAGTACATGTTACCCTTATTGGGATCAAAAGTCAGATCAGTGGCGCTGAAGCGGATGACGACATCCGGAATGCAGTGCACACACGCATCGACCATGAGTCTTAGAGCATCCCCACTCGTTGGCCGGACGAAACTAGATTTCGGTCTGAGAACGCCGAGTTTCCCACTTGCGTTTCCAGGCTGTATTCCCAAGCGAAGAGAAAACGGCAACAATTCGAATTTTTATCGTTCCCGACGGCGATAGCTCGGCCAAAAGGTGTTCGACAGAATTACGCCCACAAGTCTGGTGACAAATTATTACAGAACCGGGTAAAAAGGCTCGGCCATCAGTCGTCGATGGGGATGGGCTCCTGCGGCGTGGTTGATGCGGCGGGTCGGGCGTATCGGCCAACTAGTTTGAGGAGGTGGAAGCGGAGCTCGGCGTAGCAGTGGCGTTCGGCGCAGGGGCAGGCATGATCTCGGCGTTGTCCTCCTGGAGAATGGCATTGCGGCGCGCCATGTACCAGGCCTTGACCGGCGAACTCATCGTCGACGTGTTCTCGCCGCCCATCTGGAACTGGAGATCCTTGTTCCTCTTCTTGGCAGTGTAGTTGGCCTTGAGGAGGTCCATCTTCTGGCTTTGGTTCTGGAGCATCAACACCCACCTCTCGTCGCTCTTCTCGGCCCTCTTATCGGCGTGTTCCCTCGTGTCGGAGATGCACTTCTCGATTGAAGCCTTGAGACGCTCCACGGGAGGTCCGGCGGCTTTGAGCATCTTCGCCTTCTTCTAGCTGATCTCCGGCCTTCCTTCACCGGCAGCAGGGGAGGGGCCTCCAGGTTGTACACGTCGTCCTTGGTCTTGGCGAGGCTCAGGCGAGTGTCCCGCCATTTTTCGCAGTGCTCGATCTCGTGGAACACATGGTGGAACTTAAACTCCGCCTTCATGTCCTCCGGGTACAAAGCGAGTGCACTAAGAAGCTGCAAAATGGAAGACAAAGTGTGTCAAGATATGCTTGAGCTTGTCATAAGTTCGGCTAGTGTTCACGAATACCTTGTTGTCCATGTTTTCCCCGCTGGCTTGTGTGCGTTCTCCCTCTTCCACGCAGGTGTGTCACTTGCTACACGCATGTTGGATGAGCCCCTAATGGTTGGTCATGGCCTTCTCCCCTCGCTCCATATGAATTTTGCTATACTTTGGATCGCAAAGGCTACGCTCGTCGAAAGCTAGCTTCGCGCGCTTCCAATAGTTGTCGGAGTTTTGGTTGGCACCGGTGATGGGATCCATACTCACCATTTTCCAAGCTTCGGCAAGACAAAGGTCCTCCGGCATACTCCACTTCCGTTAAAGGCACGCATGATATGCTCATTCTTTTCCATTTCACTTTATCTATGCAAGGGTGCACGGATAGACTGATCTTGTTTAATAGATCATCATAGTCCTTTAGTGCCCTATTGTGAAAGCTATTGCGGTCACTAACATGAGTCACCAATCTCTCTGAATTCTTCCAAGAGTTCCATCCTTCTACTACAAATGCATCATGCCCATAATGGTTGTCTTTAACATTGTCCCTGAATAGATAAAAACATAAGTAATAGGCTTTGTCCGTCTTCTCGCTGTACTCTATCCAATTAGCATACTGATCAAACCAATCAAGATTAAATCTCCTCTTGCTCTTATTCTTCTTCCCAAACAGCTTGTATGGAAACTTAAAACCGCGAGGCTGATGAGGTCCCCAAGTTAAATACTTTCTCCTGATCTGGTCGCGCTGATTGGGGTGATAATATGCCATTCTCTTCCTTTTAGCTGGATCTCGAGGAAGCTTGTCGAGATCAATTAGTTCTGGAATAGAAGAATTATGTCTCGGTGTAGCTCTTGGTTCATTTAGTGTTGAACTCACTGTAGTGGTACTGCCGCTAGGGTTGGTATTTGATGATGTTGAACCCCCTGTATCTGTAGTGGTGTTGGTGGGATTAATATCAGCTGGTTTCTTAATCAAATACCTCTCCATTCTTCTTCTTTTTTCCTGCCAAATTGTTGAAAGACTATCAGTATAAGTTTAGTTCATATGCTAAAAGTAAGTAGTAACAGGTAAGCAACTAAGAATATCAGTACATTAGTCAGGCTAGCCAGATTGAATTGCATAGAAATTTTCCCAAATCCTAAAAATTGGGTTACAATAGTATACTAGTACGATCACATCAGTACTACAAAATTAAATAAGAACCCCATATTAGGAAGGATTTGCTCCTTGATTTGGCATGAAAAAGATCGAGAAACTCAGAATAGAAAAGATTACATCAAAAATTAAAAAACCCTAATGTTAATCCATAAGACAAGTGCTTAATTATCTAGGCGTATATTTGGGGACGAGGCTCTGTACTGCAACGCTGTTGACGCTCAATTCCGGGCAAGATATAGGATCAGGCCTGTAGTTGAGAAGCTGGCCTAGCAAAGCTTTTGCTGGTCATTTTTTTACTTACTGGGCTTTGACAAAAAATGAAATAAGGCTGGTACTGGGGTGACCGGGGGCATCGACTTAATCATATCGTACATGTATAGGCAATACTGGAAATTGAGTGAGGGCCAGTGCCCACACTCAGCACAACGTACGTCCGCCCCTGCTCGGATTCTTCTTGCCCTTATTGCCCTTCGCCGAAACCACGACATCAACCTCGGCGTCCTCGGCATGCGTCGGTTCGGCCCGCGTCTCCTCGGCATCAGGGTCGGCGAATCCTGAGACTCGATGCCGTGTTCGGCATCGCCCCGGGACTATTCTTGAGTGAAGAAGGAGGGGTGGACGGCCGAGCTTTGGGCGATCATGTCCTTCATGTATGTCTCGGACGACATGCCGGCCGACATTTCGCCGAATGGGTTGTGGGTGTCGCCCTCGCCGTAGGTTGCTTGCGACGAGCTTCCGCCGAACGGGAGTGGGCCGCAGCACATCGCCGACGAAGAACCTGCGTATGCCGGAGAGGTGGAGTAGGGGATGTTGATGTCGACGTTGAACGCCGAAGGAGGGTGAGGCGTGGGGCAGGGGAATACCACGTTCGGGTTGAACCCGCCGTCGAACTCGGGGGACGAGGAGTACCTCTGTCGAGCATTCGCCTGGCTCTCCTAGAAGCCGGCTGGCGAGATCGACGAGAATCCGGAATGGCGGGCGGGAGCTGGGCGAATTGGCGGGAGTGGGGGGAATGGGGAAGAAAGGCGGGAGGGGGAGCAATAAAAGGGCGGGATTTTGGCCTTCTCTCACCGATAGATCTGGCCCACGCTCGTTTTCGCTTCGTCCGGCGTTCCCAGGGAGTTCCCGGGATCCTAGGAATAGCCTGGGAAGCCCGGACCAAAGTTCGCCCGAATCTGGACGAAAAGAGGTTCCTGGGAAAACAATTGGGCCGAATTTTGGCTTCCGGATTGGCATCCTGGGAATGCCAGTGGAGATGCTCTTAGGATAGATCTAGGCTTACCTTGGTGTCAATTAAAACGAAGGAAAGAATAGGAATTCGAATTTGAGACCGGTCTATCGATGTCAATTCCCAGTGGCTTGGTGTGAACCGTCCGATCCAGAACAAGGGGACACGATCGATCCAGATGAACTCGACGGGCTGACGCGATCCTCTAAGCGATTTCGATAAGATCTCTTCTCCCTTGATGTCATCCTCCACACCATCAAGCGGGACCTGGCTGCATCAGGACACCTCCTCCCCCGACGCCGGAGTTGGCGAGCTCACCTGCCTCCAGCCCTCTCGTGAGGGAGAAGGATTCACGTCGAACACGAAGAACCGCCCCATCCTCTCTCGCGTAGTCCTGACGACGACCGCACCATGGCGTCTCCGTTCGTCGCCTACCGCCTCGTGCCGCCGGAGGACCTTTCCTGGGAAATGCAGGGAGGCACCAATGGCTGCACGGCCTTCCCTTGGTGCGGCGGCGCTCAATCTGGAGGCAACCAAGCTATCCCTCAGAGCCGATGTGGTTGGCCTCGTGTGCCCCAGTGCGGCTGTGCTAATGCAGGATTGGACGGCCTCTCTTCGTTGAAGCTGGTTGTTGAGATTCCGCCGGGTACAAATACTTACAACATGTTTCTCTAAACTCTGTAGTGTTTGAATGTGCTGGGTAATGGCTGGTATAGATTACAGGGAAATGGATTGGTTTTCTCTTTGCAGTGCAACTCCTTCCTGATAAGATTTTGTCAAACACCGATCATGGTTACACTACAGGACGCACGCGCTACGGTGATAGCGCTTGACGAGGTGGAAGAGGTTGAAGTAGATTCCCCAGTAACGGCATCATAAAGCTTGATGGCGCCTAGTGTTTGATGTGGAAGCGCTTCGTTGGAAACTCCAAGAGCAAGGCGTAAAGCAGCAAGCAGTAAGTCTTCCCTCAGTTGAGACCGAGGTTATTGAACCAGAAGGAGGAAGGAAACGTCACACAGGTGTTGCAAACAATGTGAAGACCTGCACAACACAAACTCAAGAATTTGCCCCAATGAATCAATGAGGTTGTCAAGCTCACCGGTTTGCTGTAACAAAAGATTAAACATATGGTGTGGAAGGTAATGGTTTGCAGCAAGTAAACAAGTAACAGTGGAAGATGTATCAATGGTAAAGATTGGAACGGGGTCCATAGTTCACTAGAGGTTCTCTCCTTAGATAAACAACATGGCATGAAGGGTAAACACATTACAGCGGGGCAATTGACAGGAACTGAGCAAGGCATAACAATGCAATTACTAGCCAGAAAGATCCTATGAAGTTGATTGGGCAATACAACAATATACATAGACCTCCATCCAACTGCATCTATGACTAGAAGTCCACCTTCAGGTTATCATCCGAACCCCCTCCAGTATTAAGTTGCAAGCAACAGACAACTGCTTTAAGCAAAGTGTGTAAGGTAAATATTCCACATGTTCTATGAACAAGAGACTGTTGTTTTCTCCCTAGTAGCAACAACACATCTACAACCGAAGAGATTATTGTCACTTCCCTTGGAAACTAGAGGCATGAACCCACTATCGAGCATAAATACTCCCTCTTGGAGTCACTAGCAACTACTTGACCAAGATAACCACTAGCAATGGAGAGCATGCAAGATCACAAACAACACAGACATGATAGAATCATAAAGATAAAACCATTAATCAAACCAACATAATAATCTCAATATCCATCGGATCCCCGCAAACACAACATGCATGATTACAAATAGATTAGATCTTGATCATGAACGGAACTCACAAGATCTATACATGAAAGCATAAAGGATGAGATTACAACCATCTAGCTACTACATGGACCCGTAATCCAAGGTGGAACTACTCATGAATCATACCGGAGAGTAGGTCTCCGGGATGATCTCCCCTCCAGCAGGGTGCCGGGAAGATCTTCAGATCCCCTCGATATAGGGACGATGGTGGCGGCGGCTATAAACGGTTTCGTGGATTTGTGGTCGGGTACTCAGAGTTTCTGCATCGGGGTCTTCTTATAGGCGAAGGGGGAGACCGAGGCGGCCGCCAGGGCGACCAAACGCTAGCCAGGCGTGGGGTAGGGCCCACCTGCGCCTTGGGGGGGGGGGGGTCTGGCCCCTCTGGACGGCCCCTCGGGCTCTCCTTTGGACTTCTTGTTCCCCACGGAAAGTTATTGACTTTGTCCTTCGTCCTGTCCAATTCCAACAATATTTCTTTACTAACTTTTCTGAAACCAAAAACAGCAGAAAATAGGCATCTGGCACTGTTGCAACTTATTAATAGGTTAGTACCAGAAAACATGTAAAAAGCACCCCAAAGTGTAGACAAATAAAGCAAAGTAGATAAAAAACAAGCATGGAGCATAAAAAATTATAGATATGTTTCCAACGTATCAACATCCCCAAGCTTAACTCCTGCTCGTCTTCGAGTAGGTAAGTGATAAAAGAATAAATTTTGAGGTGACATGCACCCTCATAATAAAGATCCAACCATTTGCAAGCATTGAAAGCTGGGATCAAAGAACTCTAAACATGTGCATGAAAGATGGAGTTCTAATAATAGGACATAATAACTATGCATGCAACATGACAAGCTACAAACAAATATCATGAATAACATGCATTGAAAAACGTTTGTTTATTTCACATGTAGAAAACATAGCATAGTGGCAATCAGCTTGTCCCTCATAGAGTAGCAATATAATGCATAGGACACCTACAAAGTTCACAAGGGTGACTAGAAACAGATAGCACATGAACAAGTAATAACACAATATGCATCAATTAATAAGCTTTGGAACACTGCACACAGAATGACAACTTTGCTCTCTTAATGGTGCCTAAAGGTAGAAGGTGGAGACTCAAATAATGTTGGAAGAAAGGCCTTTTTGTAAAGGAAGCAGGGATTACAAGTTTCAAAAAGAGTTTCCAAAAATTATAGTACTTGTTAGCTTTCAACCCTCATTGCCCCTATCATAAGCATCTTGAAGTGGTTAAGGTTAAAGTGGCAAAGCTGGAGTATATGCTTGACAAAGTATAAGTTGGCAATCTCAAGTCCCTTGACTATGAGGGATACACCTCATGGATACTCAACTTAGGGCCCAGGCAAGTTCTTGTCACGGTAAGTATTTGCATATCATTGAGAACCGCCAACGGGGTACCCTTTGCACATGGCACAGGAGCTTTCCCATAACCAAAATGACAAGGCAAGCAGACAATGAGCATCTCAGCAATTCTTCTTATGTACCATGGGAATATGGTGCTTTTTTCTCTCTTTCCTCTTTTCTCAATGTGTCTCTCTTTTTTTATAAGAAGAATGCTTCATAGATGTCACTATGGTGATGCTGCAAGTTTCCACCATGATTAGGCATGGCTTAGGCTAGCGGCCTAGGCGTTTCTCTAACACAGAATACAAACTCCATGGACTTACAAGTTCCCACTTCATTTCGCACTGGTAACATCCATAGACAAAAGAGCATGATATCAACAGAGTACAAAAAGTACAAGTGCAGTGTTGAAAATGTTCCCCGTGACAGCACGGTTCTGCTAATCCCAACTTATAAGTGCAAGCATATACAACAAAGTTGCCTCAATGGTTCATGTTTATTAGGGGCAAAGAATAAAATGTGCCATCAAGTTCGTGAGGGCTTTAATCACTAAGTTTTCATATAACAAAATAGTTTTTAATTGGAAGATAGCTGAAAACAAGAATATACTTGGAATGGTGTAACACACCAGGAGTTTATAGTGGACACTTTGGAATAACTTGGTTTCTTGGGAGTTGGAAGCATGAGTAGAACTTACTCATACAAGTGGAGGCTAGCAAAAGACTGGGAGCAACCAACTAAGACAACAATAATGGCCATAATTATGCAATGCAACAAAGCAAACTAATCAAAGCAAAGAGTGGTAATACAAGTCAAATACTAAATTATCATAGAGGCTAATGGTGACTTTTCATATTCATAACATGGTGTGAGCATGTGCCAAGTCAACCCAATCAAAATATTAAAGGAGAATACCACAATACTATGCTTTTGCATGCTAAAACAACGCATAATTTCTTCAAGGCACACTAAGCAATCCCAATTGTTTGGAACAAGACATGCTAAAGCAATAATCACTAAGCATAATGCTAAAACAACACCTAGCATGTCATGCTAAAGTCTAAGTCACGGTCAATACAAGCTCCTCTTGCACTTCAAGCAAGAACTTACTACTCATTTCCAAACACCAAGCAAACTTATTTGCAAATCAACACATCAAGAACAGGAGTCCAAACTACTAAACAAACTAAGCAAAGCAAACAAAAACTAAGACGCTCCAAGAAAAACACAACTATGCATGAAACAATAAAAGTGAAGTGTCTAGATAGACCTGAGCTTTTTATTGATGAAGAAGGGGATGCCTTGGGCATCCCCAAGCTTTGACGCTTGTACCTCTTGGATATTTCTTGGGGTGACACCATGGTGGCATCTCCAAGCTTGATATTTTTTCCATTCTTCATCTCATTGCATCATTCTTTCTGTACACCTGAAATTTTTCCTTCATACAAAACTTCACACAATCTTTATTAGCAACATTAGCTTATTCAAAAGAAATTAGACCACTGGTAAAGCTTTAGAACAGCAAGGTTTTTCACTAAAAACAAAAGCTACTGTAGTAAACCCTTCAAATAAACTCAATTTACCCAAAGAGAGCTAAAAAAAGGAATCAATAAGAAGAAAATGCAAATAATGGCAGAAATCTGTCAAAACAGACCATCAGGTAGAAACGAATTTTTTCGTACATCTTCTGTTGCTTAAATCAAAAAGTGTTGAACTAACGAAAGTTAGCCAACTTACTGTGGGATTTATTCGTAAATTTTTATCTCAATCCGATTTACAGATCCTCCTCGTGAAATTTTTTGGTGAAGGACAGAAATCTGTTTCGGAACAGCAACTGCCCAAATCTTACTTCCCTCTCATTAGAGGTCATTCTTGGCATAAAAAGCAAACAAAAAGGATAAGGAGAGGTCATTACAGTAGTAATAACTTCCAATACTCAAGTAAACTCTTGGGTTATCTCCCAACAAGTACTTTTATTTAACGCCTTTAAGTTAGGCACAAGAAGCAAGAAGAATCAAGTATTTACAAATGAAGAATTTCCCCTCTTGTTCCATCTTTTCTTACCTTTCTTTTTCTTATTAGGGAAGATATGATTGCTTACCGGAGGAGTAAAGTTCATGATACCTTTTCCAACATCTATCACTGCCCCAAGGTGTTTAAGTAGAGACCTTCCAAGTGTGATCTGTCCCTTGCCTACACATTCAATAACAAGATAATCAGTAGACACCATTTTCCCTGAGATTTTTGTAAACACACCTTCAGCTATTCTAATGGGTAATATAGTGGCATTGTTGGTAAGAGATATTTCTTCTCCTCCTTCAATAAGCCCTCAAAGACTCAAGAAATCAAAAATATCTTTCGACATGAGACAAAATTCAGACATGATATTACAGCGAGCATCAAAGAGTGTAGTGTTTATTGAGACTTTAATTGTGCAAAACCAATTTGAAGTCTCGGAATTTATGGGAACATAATCATGGTAAGCCCTAAGAGTGTGATAGCAACTATTCATGGCAGCAATACTGGTCTCAATATGGTTCAACCTAGCAAAAATACTTGTGAAAGCGGAATCAGACTTGCCAGGTGTATCATAGATCATGATTAATTTTCTTATAGCATCATAAGCTTCATCCTCAGTACAAAGCAAAAAATCCTTTTCAGCCACAACATCCCAAGCATATCTATAACGAAGAGCAATACCATGGTAGAAACTATCAATAACCAAGCTAAGACTCATCTTAGACTCAGTTTCCCTTTGTAAAGCAGAGATTCTAGACCAAGCTTCTTTGAAACTCTCTTCAATTTTTTGTTTAAAAGTAAAGATATTTTCCATAGGTGTCACATAGATTGGATCAAAACCAGACATGGTGGTAACTAAGGTAGGAACTAATTTTTTTGTGTTTTTGAATAAAGCAAGCAAACCAAGCTAGAGTAATTTTTGGGGTTTTTTGAAAAGAGGCAAACAAAACCAAGAAAAAGAAACAAAGCAAACTAAAAACAAAGTAAAGAGAAAGCAAGTGAAGGACTCCCCTAGTGAAGACGTCCTTAGACTCCCCGGCAACGGCGCCAGAAAACTTGTTGATAGCGCTTGACGAGGTGGAAGAGGTTGAAGTAGATTCCCCAGTAACGGCACCAAAAAGCTTGATGGCGCCTAGTGTTTGATGTGGAAGCGCTTCGTTCGAAACCCCAAGATCAAGGTGTGAAGCAGCAAGCAGCAAGTCTTCCCTCAGTTGAGACCGAGGTTATCGAACCAGAAGGTGGAAGGAAACGTCACACAGGTGTTGCAAACAACGTGGAAACCTGCACAACACAAACTTAAGACTTTGCCCCAATGAATCGGTGAGGTTGTCAAGCTCACCGGTTTCCTGTAACAAAGGATTAAACGTATGGTGTGGAAGGTAATGGTTTGCAGCAAGTAAACAAGTAATAGTGGAAGATGTATCAATGATAAAGATTGGACCGGGGTCCATAGTTCACTAGAGGTGCTCTCCTTAGATAAACAACATGGCATGAAGGGTAAACAAATTACAGCGGGGCAAATGACAGGAACTGAGCAAGGCATAACAATGCAATTACTAGCCAGAAATATCCTATGAAGTTGATTGGGCAATACAAAAATATACATAGACCGCCATCCAACTAGATCTATGACTAGAAGTCCACCTTCAGGTTATCATCCGAACCCCCTCTAGTATTAAGTTGCAAGCAACAGACAACTGCTTTAAGCAAAGTGTGTAAGGTAAACATTCCACATGTTCCATGAACAAGAGACCGTTGTTTTCTCCCTAATAGCAACAGCACATCTACAACCGAAGATATTATTGTCATTTCCCTTGGAAACTAGAGGCATGAACCCACTATCGAGCATAAATACTCCCTCTTGGAGTCACTAGCAACTACTTGGCCAAGATAACCACTAGCAACGGAGAGCATGCAAGATCACAAACAACACAGACATGATAGAATCATAAAGATAAAACCATTAATCAAACCAACATAATAATCTCAATATCCATCGGATCCCCGCAAACACAGCATGCATGATTACAAATAGATTAGATCTTGATCATGAATGGAGCTCACAAGATCTATACATGAAAGTAGAAAGGAGGAGATTACAACCATCTAGCTACTACATGGACCCATAGTCCAAGGTGGAACTACTCATGAATCATACCAGAGAGAAGGCCTCCGGGATGATCTCCCCTCGGGCAGGCTGGCGGGAAGATCTTCATATCCCCTCGATATAGGGACGATGGTGGCGGCGGCTATAGACGGTTTCATGGATTTGTGGTCGGGTACTTAGAGTTTCTGCATTAGTGTCTTCTTATAGGTGAAGGGGGAGACCGAGGCGGCCGCCAGGGAGGCCAAACCCTAGCCAGGCACGGGGTAGGGCCCAACCGCGGCTAGGGGTTCTGGCCCCTCTGGCCGGCCCCTCTGGCTCTCCTCTGGACTTCTTGTTTCACACGGAAAGTTATTGACTTTGTCCTTCGTCCCGTCCAATTCCAAGAATATTTCTTTACTAACTTTTCTGAAACCAAAAACAACAGAAAACAAACATCTGGCACTGTTGCAATTTGTTAATAGGTTAGTACCAGAAAATATGTAAAAAACACCTCAAAGTGTAGACAAGTAAAGCAAAGTAGATACAAAACAAGCATGAAGCATAAAAAATTATAGATACATTTCCAACGTATCATACGCCGAGGGAAAAAAGCCGTGGGCGTAGGCTAAAATTCCCTCGGCGTATGGTACAACGACGGCTGCCCTCGGTGTAGCCTCCTCGGCAAAGGTCTCCCTCGATGGAGCACACACAAGCCGTCGGCGTATCAAAATGCCGTTGGCGTACGCTACACCGACGGCTTTGTCCTCGGTGTAGCAGCCGTCGGCATAGCCTATAGGCCGGTTGAAAAAACATTTTAAAAAAAATATATTTTTTTAAATTTTTTTCTTAATTTTTCTAATCTTTGAATTGTTTGACTCGTTAATCTCTCACTTTGAACATTTTTAATAGTAATTACATTTAATATTTGATTAAATTGCAGTTTTGGTCAAACTTCACGGCCGGTCACCCATCCTAATACTACTCCAGCTCCAGCACGCTTAAGTTCCTCGTTCCTTCAGAATCTGTTTCCGCAAAGTAATTCATACATTATTGTTAATATTATGATATCAATCCTATTAACTCTTATATCATCATGTCACATATTTGTATTTTTTGAAATTATAAAAAATTATTAAGTAAACATTAATGAATAAGTAAAAATATTATTGAATTCAAATAAAAATATAATAATTTTACTTTTTTGTAATTTTCTATTTAATATGGAATAATTAATATCTTTAAATCCATAAATCAGAATTCGACAAATAATATGTCTAAATTGATCATAAAAATGAGAGGAATCCAAATATGATATTCATATCAACTAATCACAAACCCTCCGTTTTTGAATTAGCAATTTGGTGGTTACTTCAGAAAATCCCCTTTTTGCGCTCGAAAAATAAAAAATGGCTTTTTGGTGCGATGTAAAGGAAAACTTTCATTGGATCTCTGATAAAATAGCATATTTTGAATCTAAAAATGATTTTTATAAAAAAACATGAGCATCGGATCATGTACCTGTAATTCATATCTGACCCACTTCCTACCGATTTGGTAGGAATGTTTTTTACCAGAGGTGGATGGGAAGGTTTCAGATCTCCCTATTGGGGCATTGACCATATAAGGTGGTATAGTATTTTTGTAAAATATGGTGATAGCATTTTGAATTAGCCATATGGTGGTTGCTTCATAAAACCGTCCGTTTTTTATGCTCGGAAAATGAAAATGGCCTTTTGATACGACGAAAATGAAAACTTCCTCCTGCAACATTGTTCGCCATTCCATAATACACATGTATGCGCAATATGGGCACATTATCACAAACTATGCATTGATTCTAGTCATAACATTGGTCATTTGATCCGAAAACCAAGAAACCGCGAATGAGATAGGTCATTTTGTGAAGGTTTTTTTCAAACATAATTAATATACCAAGTTTGATATTTTTTTCCTTATAACTATGTCACATAATATGACACCACGCAAAGATTTCGCATTGTTTTGATCGTTTTTGAATTTTTTATGCCCGTTTCAAAATATCGTCAAACTTTGTCGAACGACGGGCATGAATATTATTACCTCGGGGCCGAGCCTCGCTAAACTTGCATTGGATCTTTGATAAAATAGCATATTGTGAACCTAAAAATGATTTTTGTAAAAAAACATGAGCATCAGATGATGTACCTGTAGTTCATATCTAACCCACTTCCTGCCGATTCGGCAGGAATTTATCTTTTTCACCAAAGGTGGACCAAAAGGTTTCGGATCCCCCTGTTGGGGCATAGTCCATATAATTTGGCCTAGTATTTTTGTAAAATATGGTGGTAGAATTTTGAATTATCCATTTGGTGATTGCTGCACAAAACCGTCCGTTTTTTGTGCTTGGAAACTGATCGCGATCATTTCCGGTCGTATTCCGTGTGAGTCGCTAGGGCCAGCTGATCGACCGCGCCGCCGTTTTCGATCATATTCCGCGTGAGTCGTGACCAGCAGGGCGAGCTGATTGTTTGTTCTGGTGATTGCCGCATCACCACTACTAGGAAAAACATTATCAGTGGCGCACCAAAAATGAATTCTGTGGCGCATCTAGTGGTCGCCACTAAATTGTTGCCACTAAAATTAGAATTCTGTGGCGCATATGCATATGCGCAACATAAGTTTTCAAAATTCTGTGACGCATATGCCCATATGCGTCACAGAATCTGGGACAGAATTCTGTTGCGCATATGCTCAAATTCTATGGCGCATATACCCCTATGCTCCACATAATCTTTTTTTGATTTTTTTTTAGAATTTTGATTTTTTCAAAATCTGATACAAATACAGGTAAATTACAGAAAATACACAAAAATTGACAGAAATACAAAGAAAAGCCGCGGATTAGATATAATACATCAACAAGTACGAATGTTCACAAGTGTTCATCAATCACTACAAACACCTCAGATCACCACAACAACACTACAAACGCCTCAGATCACCACAACAACATTACAAACGCCTCAGATCACCGACACCGGATCGGGAAACAACCAAGGACTGATGATGCCGAGGCTAGCGACACTAGCAGAAGGGTCGCTTGTTTCCCTCAACTAGCAGGGGCACACATAGGGACAACACAGGTGTCCCGCACAGACTGCAGGACATGACGCGGGCGCATGGCACACGGGCGGCATCAGCCGGTAGCAGAACTTGGCGAAACTTGCGGCGGGGAGAGGGTCCCCTACCGGCGGCGGCGAGGTCGGAGGATGAAGTGGGGGCAGTCGGAGATGGGGCGCCGGTGGGGAGCGAGGACGTTCAGCTCGGGTTCAGAGCAGGGGAGGCGGCGGCGGGTAGTGCTGTGGTCAGGGAAGCTCGTGTGGGAGGCGGCCGACGCGCTTCGGCGAAGAAGGGGAGGCGACGAAGGGTCACGCGGCGGCGTCCGGCTCACGGCAGTCGGTGGCGGTGGACAGCGACGCGGCCGGGAAGAGGAGCGGGGGAGGGTCTCTCTGTCGGAGGGGAAGGGAGTCGAAGCCGGGGTAGGAGCCGGAGGAGGTGAGCGGCGGCTCGGCGGCAGGAATCACGCGGGCCAGAGGAGGCGTCACGGGGATGGAGGGTTAGTAGGGAGCGGCGAGTTTGTGAGAGAGACGGTTTGCGAGGTTGGTGGACAGGAAGCGTGCGTGCGTGTTGTGTGTGTTGTGTTTGCAACTAGCGGCGGCTGTTTGGGATTAGGTGCTAGTTGGGGTGTGGGTGTGGGACTAGGGTTAGGCTTTCTAGATTGTTGTGGTTGGTGGCTGCGGGCTGGGCTTTTGGGCCTAGCCTACGGCTGCCTTCCCCGATAAAACATGTTTTAATTATTTTTATTTTATTTTATTTTAAATGCCTTTTGTAAATATGGTTTAGACGAAACAAAATATCCGGGCGTATAAGGGTTTTGATTTGAAACAAAAAAATAAGGATATAATATAAAAAACAAAAATAGGGCTTTTAGCAAAATAGTTTTAGGCAATCAGATGCATGTTGATGTCATAATGATGCACATAACAAAAATACAGCGATTTTTTAGTAGTGGTTTTATCCGGGGTGCTACAAGATGCCACCTTTTCTTAGATCTGTTTCACACATTCTGTGGCGCATATAGTAAATTCTCCACATAGTGAGAATTTTGTGGCGCATATGCTATATGCGTCAGGAAAAAGTGAGAATTCTGAGGCGTATATGCTATATGCGCCATAAAAAATGAGAATTCTGTGGTGCATATATTCATATACGCCACAGAATTCTGGCCTGCCCATGTGCTGGGTCAGTCCCACATGGGGTCCACAGGAATTCTATGACGCATATGGCTATATGCACCACAGAATTGCAAGAATTCTGTGGAGCATTTGCTATATGTGCCACAGAATTAATTTTAGTGGAACATTTTTTCTATATACGCCACAGAATTAAAATCTAACTATAATCGTTTTCCTAGTAGTGCACTCTCGATCGTTTTCTGTGCAATCAGCTCTACAACCATGTATCAATTGATCAATTTTCTGCCCTGAAACTATTGACTACGTACAGAAGCTAGACTACAGTCTCGCTAGTGGACACGAAGAGGACGGATTGGTCTAAACTTTTTTGTTCTTTTCGCCTGATCAAGGATTCAAGGTACAGTACAATACTACTGTTTATTGTTGTCGTCATACAGATTACACTAGCAATTGGATTATTTGGATTCAATTAAATTATTTTCTTGGTTTATGAAACAGGAGGAATCATGAATTCTACTAGAAAAACGAAGTGTCAATGTGCTACAAAACACAAGAATAAATAAATAAAATAAGAAGTAGCGCGGTCACAAAAGGATGCTATGGATAAATTTGTTGTGAAAGAGACCTAAACTAATCTCGAAAATCAATCTTTGACTGTTAATGTTGATGATGGTCATGGTGATGATGCGGTAGAGATTAATGCTCAGACTACAGAATTTGATGAAGGGGATAATATTGGTATTGGCAATGAAGACAATGGTGATAATGTTGGTGATGAATGTAATGATGTTACTATCAGCGATAAAGGTAATAATGCTACTAGTGGCAATGACACCAATAGTTTTGTTCATCTTGATATATTTGATCCAATAAATTGGAATGATCTTGATAATAAAATGTTTGAAATTCTGGTGGCAAAGGGTTGTGGAGGGAGTTGATTTATATCCAGGATTTACTTAAGAAATTTATGGATCCTCTAGATATTCTGAAGTTTTTGGAGAAGCGCCCTTTTTATCCTTTTGCTAATATTATATACAGAATTTTGTTAATCATTCCTGTTACAGTTGCATCTGCTGAAAGGAGCTTTTCTAAACTCAAGTTGCTGAAATCCTATATGTGTTCTACAATGACACAAGAAAGACTAAGTGGATTAGCGACAATAGCACCCGAGAGCGATATCTTGGATAAAACTAATTACAAAGACATGATTGAAGATTTTATTTCAAAGAACTCCAGACGGATGATGCCTTTTGGTAGTACATGAGGTTTGTTTATTACTTTTGTAGTATATTTACTCTTTTAGAATGAATACTTGATATATTTTTTGAACATTGTAAGGAATATCATATCATGAAGTTAGGCAAACATATGATTTTGTTTTATTAGTTATTGATAGTTAATAAAAATTAGGGCCTCATTTTTGAGTCGCACCGGGGGGCCCAAATCCTAGAGACGGGCCTGATGGCTATACACTTCTGCTCTTTTTTTTCATCATGCAAGTAGAAAGTACAGTAGCATCCAATATTTGTTTAAGTGTTTGCTGTGCCTCTGAGATATTTGTCAAGCACATTTCCAACCTAGATCAATATTTGATGAAGTGTTTATCAGAGAAGTATATTGTAAGATTAATATTCTATTTTCTATTAGTCTTTTCGGAAGTGGTGCTATCCTGAAATCCCACTTGCTCATATGTAATTATTCACTTGATGTAATTATCTACCTGTTACCATCGATGCAGTTATTCACCTATTGATTTTGAAGTTACCACGGCTATATAGATATAGTTATCCACCTGTTAATTCTAAAGTTACCCCAGTTATACTAATGTCGTTATCCACCAATTATTTACGCAATTCATAAATATGGTGAATAATTTAGGTATTACACGGTGGATAACCTATATACTATATCCTGAATAACATATGTGTTACAGGTGTGTAACTTTTGAGTTAAAAGAATTCGTCAAAACATATAAACATGCAGATCTAGTATCAAAGATTCATTTGACTAGTCCAACAGTAAAAGATGGTTCTAAATTCGATAAACGGGTTTCCTACATAACATTTTGAGTTTTTGGATATCACATTCATATGTAATGATATCAAGAATTTTAGTGTAATTTTTTTATACTATCAAATTTTTAGTATACTTGTCTAGTGACACACAACATTTTTGGATATATGTCTAGTGATGATTTTTGTGTAACTTCTACATATTAACATGGATAACTATAGTGCTAGGTGGATAACTTGTACTCATATTCCTAGATAACTACGATGTTAGCTGCTGGATAACTTGTACCCATATGTCTAAATAATTGTTATCTAAACTGGTAGATCTTTATTTTTATATCCTTATGTGTGATTTCTATCTATGATTGTGCTTTTCTACTTTCTTCCTACTGTCAAGTATTTAATATAGTTTGTTAGTCATACACAACATTTGTTGTATATATGTTTAGTGATGATTTGTGGGGTAAATTATACTTAATTAAAGCATGGATAAATATAGCATTAGATGGTGGATAACTTGTACTCATATTCCTGGATTACTGATGTGTTAGCTACTGGATAACTAGTACTTATATGTCTAGATAATTGCTGTATAAACTGATGGATAACTCGATGATTATACCCTTCATGTGTGATTTTCTATCTTTGATTATGTATAAACATCGTACCTTCATTTATAACTTAGACAAAAGCATACGTGTGCGAAACATCAACATGTATTGAGTAGGTTTAATTGGAACACGTAGCCTAGTTCTTAGGGTATTGAGATTTTATTGCCATCAATGTGTTAGCGTCGACGAGTGATGAAGTCTCGATACTCTAAAACCCTTCTAGGCTTTGTCACCCCTCGGTAGCGACGACGGACGATGAAGTCGAGCCGCTAGATAATGGTTGAGCGTTACGTTGTTCACTATGGCTTACTGTGGTGGATGGTTGGGGCATAAGACCCCATTTATTTATATTTAATACAAAAAGACTTAAATTTAGTTTCTTTAATGAAATTATGTTTGATGTTTCTCGCGATGACCTTTCGAGATTGAGTAGTCCGTACGCTACGAGAGCGGCGACGAGCAACGAGGTCGAGCCGTTAGAATAACATTTTATATTCTGTTCGTAGGTAATTTTATAGTGATGGATAAGTTACATGTTATTGCATGGATAACTTACACACTGAAGTCTGGATAACTCACGTGTTACTGATGGGTAACTTATGGGTAAATAAGAAAGTTATCCATCCATAACACGTGATTGTGGGTAAATTTTGCAGTAGTGGATAACTTACATGTTATTGGATGGATAAATTACATGTTAAAGTCCGGATAACTCTCGTGTGGATAACTTTTGGTCCAAAAAAAGTTATCAGAACAAATCAACATGGGATCTAGTTTTAAAGATCTCATCACGATTAGGCTGGCGGTGAAAATGAATCTTAATTCGAACAAAATGTTTGGCCTAGAAAATATTTTGAATTTTTGTTTTGAATTTAGCTGGTTAATCGTTTTTTTTTCTGTATAGTGCTGGTTTACTAATTAATGTCGGAAGCGTTTTATAGATTTGACGTTACTAGCATTTTCGTCTGTTTATGTTTATAAGATGGTAAACAACTCCTAATTACTCTTAGGGTAGCACGTGCATGCAACGGGACACACTCGCTTTAGCATTGTCGGGACTCTGCTATTGCATGGCTTATCAGTAAGATTGCTATCGGAACCCACCGGGATTGATAATTGGTAGAACGCCCGTAAGGTAGTCAAGTCCGAAAGAACGCCCTTTTTTTAGCCAATTGGAAGCCAATACATAGAGAGGGAAGGAAATCTGAGAAGGAAACAAAATTTCCAAATTTGAGAACGTATCGGAAGCGATCTCCGATTTGATTCACGGTACGGTGCCTGCACAAATATATACTAGTTCAATCCCTAAGCAACCCTAGCACGCAATAGCAAACCCACACAAACCTTGTTTCCTGATTGCGATCTGAGATATAGCAACCGGCGATCGAAACGATACGATGGAGTTCCGAGCAGCCGTGCCGACGAGGGATA
Organism: Avena atlantica; assembly: GCA_910589765.1. NCBI lineage: Eukaryota > Viridiplantae > Streptophyta > Magnoliopsida > Poales > Poaceae > Avena > Avena atlantica. The sequence goes on from OU342733.1 coordinate 470,031,311, forward strand.
AGCGGCAGCCTGCGGTCGGCCGCTCCAGCGCCGAGGGCCTGGCGGCGTTCTCAGCCGGCCTCGCGCGTGTCCTCGCCGACAAGAACGCAAACAAGAACCTGGTCTTCTCCCCTCTGTCCATCTACACCGCACTGGCGCTCGTGGCCGCCGGCGCCCGCGGCGGCACTCTGGAGGAGATCCTCGGCGTCCTCGGCGCGCGATCCCGCGCGGAGCTCGACGAGTTCGTGTCGCGCGCGGCGGGCGACGCGCTCCGCGACCGGTCCGGCTCCGGCGGCCCGCGCGTGGCGTTCGCGTGCGGCGTCTGGAGCGACCTGTCGTGCCCTCTCAAGGCCGGCTTCCGCCAGGCCGTGGTCGACGGCGCGTACAGGGCCGAAGCGTCCACCGTCGACTTCCGCGGCGACCGGGAAGGAGCGTGCCGGCTGATCAACTCGTGGGCAGCGCGCGTCACGAACGGCCTGATCCAGAACGTCCTCAGCCCGCAGTTGGTGGACCCGCTCACCCGCGTCGTGCTCGGCAACGCCGTGTACTTCAAGGGAAAGTGGGACCAACCCTTCGACAAGAGCGACACGAAGAACGCGCCGTTCCGCCGGCTGGGCGGCACCGGCGCCGTCGACGTGCCCTTCATGCGGAGCGGGGAGGAGCAGTTCATAGCCGTGCACGACGGATTCAAGGTGCTCAAGCTTCGGTACAAGATGGTCGACGCCTTCTTAACGCGTGATCCGAAGAAGCCTGTCCCATTCTTCCCCCGCCGTGCCCCGCTTGTCAATCCCCATGGATACACTTCTTATGGTGCTCCACCTCCCCGCCACAATCCCGGCAATTCTCCACCGGCGGCGTCCTTAAATAACAACACTCAGAGCTTCACCTCCAACTCCACGCAGTTCTCCATGTGCATCTTCCTCCCGGACGCCGACGACGGCCTGCGCGGCATGGTCGACGCCATCGCCTCACGCCCGGGCTTCCTGCACGACCACCTGCCTCGACTAAAGGTCGACGTCGGTGACTTCCGTGTGCCCAGGTTCAAGCAGTCCTTCCATCGAAACGTTGTCGATGTCCTAAAGAATCTAGGCCTCCAACTTCCGTTCAGCCCGGCGGCCGACCTCTCCGACATGGCGGAGGACGACGACAACTCCGGCGGCTTCCCGCTGCGCCTGAACAGTGTCCTACACAAGGCGGTCATCGAGGTGAACGAGGAAGGTACCGAAGCCGCCGCGGTCACCCTCGCTATTTTGCAGCCTACGTGTTGTGCGAGACCGATACCGCCGCCGACGGTAGATTTTGTCGCCGATCATCCGTTCGCCTACTTCATTGTGGAGGAGGACACCGGCGCAATCGTCTTTGCCGGGCATGTCCTAGACCCCTCGAGAGAGTAGCTCTAGAATCATACGATATTGAAATTTCACTTACAGACAATCGGTTTATATGTATATTTATTCGGTTTTGCTATTTCTCGGGCGTCATCTTGTTCACCGTTGGATTTTGGTTCCAAGATTCGATTGAGCCATCTGGTTGCATTTTTTTGTTATAAACCATGCATGTTTTCATTCGATTGAACCAGCCACGTCAGCCGACTGAGAAATAGTTATTTCCCAGTCGCCTGAGACGTAGGCGTTTCCATATTTTTTCAAGACATCTCTAGAAATCCCATAGGATGAGAATGTATTAAGCTTAGACGGAGTTGTTACTCCTCGAAACATGCTTTCGCCCAGCTATATAAATATAGCAACTGTTTGAGACCGCTGTTGGACCAGACAGCACAACGCCCAAAAGAAAAACAAAAAAACGAAGAAAAAAAAAAGAGAAAACAAAGCCGACAACAGTGGCTCGATGAACAAGGATGACCCGCCACCATTGCGCCCTCCGGAGAATTCCACCACGCTCCTAGCGCTCTGAAGCGTCACGTACCAAGCAGCACCCCCAAGAGGGAAGGCGACGACAACGACGCTGCTGCCCGGACTAGTCCTAGGGTTTCCCCTGGTACGCTACGAGAGGTGGGGAAGAGATACATCCGACGTCCTTCAAGAAGGACGATGACACCCACAGGCGCCAGCGCGTCGGTGTCAAGACGACAAGGATTTCTCTCGACCTCTCAAAAAACCACACTCTCGGACGCTTCGAATTGCTCCACCAAGCTCGCCGCCCACCAGCACACGCCACCATGGTCTTGCAGTCACGACCGTCGTCTCACCGTGGCCCACAATGTGAGGCTGGTCCGACCGAAAAGAAGAAACTTCAGCGGGGTCAGCGGAACTGTAACACGCGGGAGGGAACGACCTCCACCACCGGAAAGCGATAGCCGACCGGATATAGCAGCAGAGACAGACCAGGCCCTCTCTAGCCCGGCCGAGTCCAAATGGACTCGTTAAGCCCCGCGCCACACTGCATCAGGGGTGTCACCGTCGCCACCAACCCAAGCCCAAGTCCCGACTCAACCATCCACCAGTGGATCTGCCGCCACCGCAGATCCCCGCCGCCAAGTAGCCGCGCCAACGCCACCGTGGTCACCCGGGTCAACCAGACTGCTGCCGGTCTAAGGAGCACCGGACTCGAACCATCAGCCGAGAGCCAAGACTACAGCTAACCCATTGTTACGGGCAAGGGGTATTGGTGAACAAGCCGACGACAACAAGCAGACCGGACACGGCAACCTCCGCGCCGACCGCAGGCCAGACCTAGCAACGGTGGCAACCAAACAAGAGCCATCTGGCCCATATCTAGCCATGCCACCAACGTGGCTGGGCAGAGCCCGTAGCGCCCAGACCGGGCCCAGATCTGTGCCCGCCTGGCCCAGATTGAGCCCACGGCTACCCACATCCAAGCCACGCCGCCAGATGACCTCGCTGCCCCCTGCCTGCACCTCACCGTCGCCACCTCCGCCGCCAATCAGCCGAGCCTCGCCACCGGGAGAAGGGCCTAGCCCGCGCCGTCCAGAGCCGCAGACCGCCGCCGCCCACAGGAAGCCGCCGCCGCCACCGAGGAACAGCCGGCCATGCCAGGCCGTGCCACACCGCCGGAGGCCGACCGTGCCGACGCGCCCCTGGCCCAGTGCGCCGCCCTCCATGGCTGCCACGGCCTGCGGCGCCATCTCCATGCGAGGGGGAAGGGGAGCCCCGCCGCCGCCAGCGCCCGGGCTTTGCTCGGCGACACCGACCGGCGACGGCGAGACGGAGGGAGGCGGGAGGAGGGGTCTCTAGGTGGCGGCGGTTAGGGTTCCCTCCCCGTCGCCCACGGGAGCGACGCGGGAGGGTCGGGCTTTTTTCACTTTGGCACCAGAGAAGGCTCAATGCAAAGAAATGGTGCGCGTAGTCAGACTGAGTTATTCTATATGCGAAAAACATAATTTACATGCATGGCTAATGGAAATCTAGCCGTTGAATTCTATGTTATGTGTGTCTGTGTGTGGATGTTGGAGTTGTTGATGTATGAAATCATCATATATTGTTGGAGAAATCTATGCGGAGGAGCCGCACAAAGCTTCTTCTCGTGTGGCCGGCAGTTTGTATGGGCGTTTCCTCAGCTCTATCCTCTATACGAGGGAGTACATACATGTCAGGCTAGTGCACTTGAGTTGATGCAAAAGTGGAAGAACCCTTTTCTGTTCCCAACATCGGGGCCGTCATGGCAATATATTGATGTTTGATTGATTACAGACTTGTGTCCGAAAAGATGTTCCAGATTCAGAGTTTTTCCATTCATATTTTGTTGCTCCGGATTCAGAGCTTTGCTTTTGCCGTGGACTACGGCAAGGAGACCCACTCTCCCCGCAGCTTTTTATCTTGATCATGGAGGTTTTCCATCTGATGGTCGTGAAGGCAGAAGAACAGGGGATACTCACTTGACTTGCAGCCACAGGCCTCCAGCACCGTACATCGATCTACGCAGATGATGTGGTCACTTTCCTGAGGCCATCAGTGGTGGATTTCCAAGTGATCTCCGGGATCATCGAGGACTTTGGGGAGGCGTCTGGCCTCCGTACCAACTTTGATAAATGCTCGGCAAACCTGATTAGGTGCTCGGCCAAGGACAGAGACCTGGTGGAACGGGAGCTGCACTGCCCCATCACGCAGTTCCCCCTTCGTTACCTAGGGTTGTCGCTCTCCCTACGAAAACCGTCAGTGGCGCAACTCCAGACACTGGTAGATCTGGTGGCCGCCAAGCTGCCATCGTGGAAAGCCTCCATGCTCAGCAGAGGAGGGCGGCTCGAACTTGTCAAGACAACTTTATCCTCCATGCCTATTTTCACCATGATGTCCCTCGACATTCCCATTGAAATCATCACCTCCATCGAGAAAATTATTCGCGGCTTTCTTTGGAAGGGGAGGAAGGACGTGCATGGCGGGCACTGCCGGGTGACATGGGACAGGGTGTGCATGCCCAAGGAGTTGGGGGGTCTTGGCATCCCCAACCTGCGCCGCATGAACGTTGCGCTGAGGGCCAGATGGCTGTGGCTGAAGCGTGTGCAGGTGGACAAGCCATGGCACGACCTCAACATCTGTGTCCCTGAGCTCTCAAGGCGGCTCTTCGATGCGACGACTACCTCGGTGCTAGGGGACGGAGCAACTACCTTTTCTGGACAGACAAGTGGCTACCATGTGGGCGGCTCTGCGACGTCGCTCCAAACCTCTTAGCATCTATCCCACCAAATGTAACCTCCATGCGCGGTGTGCGCGAAGGTCTAGGAGGGGGCTGGCTGCATGATGTCCCCCAGACCTCAACGCAGCAGCCATCAGGGAGCTCCTCGAGGTGGCAGATCGAGTCGAAGAAATCACCCTGACAGAGGGGACGTAGGACGTTTTCAAGTGGAACTGGGACCCGAGCAACTGCTACACAGCCCAATCCTGCTACCAGGCTCTTTTTGTTGGGCGGACTTCGATGGCCGGAGGTCTTCAGATCTGGCGATCCCGAGTCCCTGCCAGCTGTAAAGTAACCCTTTGGTTAGCCGTGAGAAACAGATGCTGGACAGCCGACAGGCTGAGCCGGCATGGCCTTCAGCATCCGGCGGCCTGCCTCTTCTGTGACCAATGTGGAGAAACCATCGACCATCTTTATATGGGTTGCGTCCTAGCCCGCGAGGTTTTGGTAGCCTGCCTAGGCTGGTGGAATAAGAGGCATTGGATGCCGGAGCATGACTCCAAGTTCGTTATGTGGCTCCAAGATAGGCGAGGTGGCAAAGGCCACGATCGCGACCTCTGGACAGGGATCTCCTTGGTTTGCTGGACGCTATGGCGTCATCGAAACGATGTAGTCTTCGAAGGGGCCGCTCCTTCTTCCGGTGAGGTCATCCAGAAGATTGCCGAGGAGGCAGACCTCTGGAGGGCTGCAGGGCTTTTCCACGACTATCTAGGGCAGGTAGATAAGTGGAGATGCCGCGAGTAGTTGCTTAGGTTGTGTTTGCTATCCCTGAGGCGGCGTGGAGTTGCATCTTAGCGCATGTGCCACGGTGCGTTGTAAAACTTGGCATCTTGGCATTTCTTCTATAAAAACGATACGTCTGCCAAGACGTATCCTTAAAAAAAAGAAATTAGTAACATTTTTTTGAGGAAAAAATAACTTAGTAAGATGTTACACTGAGTCGCTGAAATATGTCGTCGGCAGCCTCGGCATACGACATCGCTAGATGAATACTTTTTTTTTTTATTAAGCATAATCGACAAAGGCTTTGCTGAGTGTAACACCCGCCAAAGTAAGCTCAGCTTAAGCCATGCCGAAAAGAACTTTGCAAAGTCGGTCGCCTAGAAGAACCGGTACGTGAGGATAGAGAGACCACCTTAGACTAAAACCCAAATAGGGTTACGTCCTCTCACTACCGGAAAATACGGCTTTGCCGTGCACTTACTGCTTTGCCGTGTGTTCTCTTGTCTAGCACGTGACGAATGCGTCAATGCCATGCACATTTCAAAATAAAAAGACGACAAAACAAAAAGACATGGCATCCTAAAAGATAAACACACGGCACCTAAATACTCATGACAAATTTGTTTAAATAACTCACGGTAAAGAAAAAAACACGACAAATATGCAATAAAACACACGGCAAAGTCTTTGGCAGACAGTTACGATGACAAGCTTTTGTTGTGTGCCGCAACAAGACACATGGAAAAATGTAGGGCCACCTCGACAGCCCTGCCAATTTTTTTTTCAACGCGCGTATTTTTCCCACGCAGGACTTCCCCACCGAAATAAGCCTTTGTTATGTGCTCTTCCACAAAGCGCATGACAAAAGATCTTTTCTGTTTGCTTATCCACCGAACACATGGCAAACCATTTTCTAAATTTTCCCAAGTCTTTTGCCACTATTTCTTTTCCACCAAGTAGGACCGGGTATATTTTCCATTTCTGATACACATAATCACAACCCCAGCTAAGCTAGCCGTGCCCTATTATATATGTGTGGTTCTCGTTCGGTTTTCCTCAGCCCTGCATATGTCTCCCTCTCCTATGTCTCCCTCTCCAGGACTTCGCTAAGTGTAATCACATGCATATGAAGAAGATCACATCTGGGAGCTACATATTGGATTTATGGGTCTTCCACCACACTTGTATACATATGCTAAGACCACATATAAGTTTTTATGGGATTTCGGCGTTTAGACAGTCTTTTTCCGATGAAAACCCTAGTCGGTGTGCCGCGCAGGTCTACCCCTGTCGCTTTATCCATACGAGAGTTGATCATAGGAACATGAAAAACCAAGGTTGGACCCATTGTTTTCTACCAGTATGAGTACCGCCACTAAATAGAGGTGAGGCGATCGTGAGGACAGAAGAAAACCCATCTTGGGTTCCGCATCCCTCACCGACGACGTTACCGATCTATGTCGCCTCTGGTAGCCCTAGGGCCATGGAGGTGTGACAAACCACAGTGCCGACATGAGGTTTTACATTCTTTGTTTAGCCTGTTTTAGTATCTTTTTTGGGATGTTGAGACAACGACTACGTTCTGAAGATATAATAAGGTCCTTCCCACTCTATCCTCGCTCTGATGGTGTATCTGGCATCGATGGGGGGCATGTAGTCGTTTGTCCGGCGGATCTCCTAGGATTCTGTCCGTTTTCGTGTTCGTTGGTTTGTTTTCAGGTGAGTCTCTTCTGATCTATGGTTGTTATCATCGGTGATGGTTGATGCTCTAGTGTGGACCTTTGTGGCCTTAGCCTGACAACTTTCTGTCAGTGTACTGAAACAAACTCTACTAAGACAAGCATTTCCTGGCTCCGGTCATGGAGGGGCAAGGACGACGGCGCGCCTTCAACTCTCGCTAGTGTTTGTATTCGTCGTTAGATGGTCCAACGATCTATTTGTAATTTTTATTACTTTTAGACCTCTTATATTGTTGTTGATGATTATTAATATATTGGTGGAATTTTGCAAAAAAGATTTTTAGCGCCGCAACAGCCTTACTAGCGGAAAAACAAAAGTCCGCCGATTATAACATGTATCCCCGACGAGCGAACAAGACGGTAACCTATCAACCGCGAACTGATCCTCGGAGGGCTTACCACTAACTAGCACAAGAAAAAGTCCATCCTTGCAACGTGTTTCGTAACCCAGGGACCGAAAAAAACTATGACATTGGACCTTTTCACGGCATTATAGCCTAGCAGAGAACATAGAGAAAGTTTGACGCTGGATCCTTCCAAAAACTAATGACGTACTCCCTCCGTTTTAAAATATAAGATGTTTTAGGTTTGTGAAGTAAATGAATCTAGACCTTTTTTAGCGTGTAGATTCATCCTAAAGTTGAGTGAATCTACATACTAAAACAAGTCTAGATATATTTTCTTCATAAACCTAAAACATCTTAAAACAGAGAGAGTACGTCGTTTGTCACTGATTTGATTATGGCATAATACTGAGGATCGGCTACATAGATTCGTCAGTTGGTTCTCAAGATTAGATTATCAACGACGGTTGAATTATCGGCTTGTTCTGCCGGGCAGAACACGTATCATTGAAGCTCCAGAAAAGTGTCTCCGGAAAATATTTCTATGCGACATCGTCCACGGATTTAGAGGCGTGGACCAATTTTAGCAAATGACACGTGTTTAAAAGAGAGAAAAAAAATCAGGATTTGAAACCGTTTTCTAAATCTAAATTGCCACGTGTCAATTATGTAAATTGGTCCACTTATAGACCATGTCCCGTAAAAATATTTTCACCTGCAGGTCGTCCACCGTACATCTGATAGCAGGTGCGAATGCGCTTTTCCCATAAAAAAACTGCCGCTCTGTAGAAGTAGAATCCTTTTAAATCGGGAGATGGTCGTTTTCACATGCAGTATTATTTTTTGAAGAACTGACGGCGTCAATAAAATCAATATGGAGGGAGTAAAAATCGAACCTAACTCTTGGTAATTTTCTAATTGTTAGCAAAAATAAACTAGATGTGCTTAGTTTCAGTTTTTAGAGTTCACTGACGACATTCAGTTTCGTCAGACATGCAGTTTATTCAGACTTGGCCGTTTTGGTTGGCTCGGTCTGAGTAGTGGACAGAGCGGCACTTGTTCACTCTGATCCGTAGGTTTAGGATCACCCTGGGCGTGTTCAAAGACGTGGGATGGCACGTTTAAGTAAGGGACTTCGCGATCTCCACGGCATGCATTATAATCGCTGAATAAAAGGAAGGAGAAACAGAAAATGCAGTCAATTGTACACCGCACCAAAAATCTCGTGTGTTCATTGCTTTCTCTGCTCTGGGTTCTTCCTCTCTGTCGTGTGCGTGAGTGAGATCGAGCGATAGGTTGTAGATAACACTAATTTCACAGTGAGCCCAATAAATAGTATGGAGGGAGTACAATTATTTAAGCAAACACTGTAATAGGTAGCAGATATGAAACTACATGATATATACAACTACCAGTTCATCATCCAAATGCCCGTAGGAACACTACTGTACTGTAGGAAAAGTGAGGCCAGCGTGCAGGTAATCAACGTGATCTTCACATGTTTTAATTCCAGCAGCAGGAGCAGCAGCAGATAGTTCATCGCTAGCACGCTTTGCCGTCGGTCTGCGTGATGGGTTAGGATCCACGCACTGAACTGCAACACTAAGCACGCTGTATATATTTGAAGCAGTTTCAGCATCCGGAAGCACGAGCCTGGAGTCCAGTAGATCCTTCAGGCACACTTCATTCCTGTTGGTTTTCAGGTACATGGATGAGAGCAGATCGCCTGGATGGGATCCCAAAAACAGCTCTAGAACAAGAACTCCGAAGCTGTATACATCACATTTCTCCGTCACGTAGTCTGCATATGCTAGCTCTGCAATTAACAAAAGTTAATTAGCATATGTATTATGCAGATAAACGTTTCAGTAATGATCAGAATACATGTCTGCATACATGTACGTGCATATGTAGTACTGCCAATACTGAAAAACTAGTCGAAAAGGTTTGATTTATTTATTACCTGGTGCAATATACCCTTTTGTCCCGGCAAGCCTCGTGATATTCGGGCCATTACTATTGAGAATTTTAGCCATACCAAAATCGGAGATGCAAGCTCTAAATTCCACATCTAGCAAAATGTTGCTGCTTGTTATATCACGATGAACAATTGGTGACCAACACTCATGATGCATGTATGCCAAAGCTCGAACCACGTCCAGCGTGATACTGATCCGCCTTTTCCAGTTCAATTCAATTGCCCTTTCAATAGCTCTAAGTGTTTCTGCCAAATTTCCTTTATCCATGTACTCATAGATAAGAAATTTTCCTTTGTTAGAGGAACAATACCCAAATAGTTTTACAATATTTCGGTGCCGAATTTGCAACAATGCCTCGATTTCACGATTAAACACTGAATCATTGGAGAAACAATCATCTTCTGTCACGTGTATCTTCTTCACTGCAAATACTTCACATGTCGCAAGTGTAGCTTTGTAGACAGATCCATATCCCCCGGTTCCTATGCAATGTATCTCACTGAAATCGTTGGTTGCTTGAACGATCTGCTTGAACACATTTGCCCCATCGAAGCTCCAAACTGAGAAGACACTTTCTGTTAGTTCTCCATCGGTGTTAATTTCCTTGGATTTCTTCCTCTCACGCCATAACATCAATGTCAAGGTGACAAGAACAAGAGATGTCACAAACGGAACTGCAACTAGTAGAAGTGTTGTGTATCCTTTCCTGTTCACTCTGACATGAGTTGGGAAACTACAAGGGGGCAATCCTTTCACTACACCACATAACATTTTATTATGAATGAACCACCCGAGTGGAGCTCCTTTGAAGAGATTGCTCTCTGGAACTGGTCCTTCCAATCCATTGTAAGATACATCAATGGAGGTCAAGCTTTGCATGTTCTGAAATATTGATGGGATCGACCCATTTAATTCATTATGTGAAAGATTCAAATTTTCTAGAACGACAAGACCACTTAGTTGGCTAGGTATCACCCCAAAAAATGAATTACCACTTAAATCCAAGAGCTCTTGTAAGTTGAACAACCCCCCTAGCTCTGTAGGGATGTTTCCTTTGAAGTGATTATGACTCAAATTTAGTGACCTAAGCTTCAAGCAATGCTCGATTGAACCTTGTATTGAACCACTTAGGTTATTTGATGACAAATCCAGCAACTCCAGATTGAGAAGTTCTCCAATTTCCTGTGGAATGCTTCCATAGAGCAAATTTTCCCCAAGGCTCAATTTGAATAGTTTTTTTAGCTTACCCAGTGCACTTGGAAGCTCCCCTTCAAGCTTATTTGATGAAAGACCAAGTTCCTCTAGCTGAGATAGTTTCCCAATACTTACAGGTATTTTCCCCATGAGATTATTGTTTGAAATGCGTAGCATAGTTAAATTACCACAATCCATCCACTGATCAGATAATTGGCCAAATAGTTTATTTGAGCTCATATCCATATACACCAGATTTGGATAAACTCCTAACCTAGAGATATCTCCTTCTATTTGATTCCTTTCAAGGCGAACTCTAACGAGGCTTCTACAGTTTACCAAACTTGGTGGTAGAGGTCCATTCAAATTGTTGTCATGTGTATGTAACTGCTTAAGAAGACCTCCAATACACAAATTAGGTGGAAGCGGACCGGAGAGATTGTTATTATTCAACTGTAGTTCCTCAAGATCAACTAAGGTGCCAATTTCTTGAGGAATATGTCCAGAGAGCTGATTACCATCAAGGAACAAGATAGTGAGCTTTTTCATATTTCCAAATTTATTGGGAATGGGACCCATGAGTTTGTTTTGACTAAGATCCAACTCTTGTAGATTCACCAGGTACCCAATCTCTCGAGGAAGATATCCAGATAATTGGTTACCCCATAAATACAAGCCAGTGAGGTTATTCAAACCCCAAAAAGTATTGGGGATGGAACCCATGAATTTGTTATCACCAAGAGCCAACTCTTCTAGATTCAGCAGGTACCCCAGTTCCGGGGGAAGATTTCCGGATAATTGGTTACTCATTAGGTGCAAGAGAGTGAGCTTTGTCAAATTTCCAAAGCTATTGGGGATGGAACCCGTGAGTTTGTTATAACCAAAATCCAGCACTTCTAGATTATCCAGGTACCCTAGTTCTCGAGGAAGACTTCCAGATAATTGGTTGCCCCATAGGTACAAGCTAGTGAGGTTTTTCAAACTCCCAAGATTATGAGGGACGGAACCCCTGAATTTATTACCATCAAGACCCAACTCTTTTAGATTCAGCAAGTCTCCTAGTTCTTGAGGAAGATATCCCGTTAACTGGTTACTTCCTAGGTGCAAGACATTCAGATTTGTCAAATTCCAAAAAGTATTGGGGATGGGACCCATGAATTTGTTAGTACTAAGATCCAACTCTTGTAGATTCACCAGGTACCCAATCTCTCGAGGAAGATATCCAGATAATTGGTTACCCCATAAATAAAAGCTGGTGAGTTTATTCAAACTCCAAAAAGTATTGGGGATGGAACCCATGAATTTGTTATCACCAAGACCCAACCCTTTCAGATTCAACAGGTACCCTAGCTCTCGAGGAAGATATCCAGATAATTGGTTACTCCGTAGGTACAAGACAGTGAGATTATTCAAACTCCAAAACGTATCAGGGATGGAACCCATAAGTTTGTTATGACTGAGGTCCAACTCTTTTAGATTCACCAGGTACCCTAGTTCTCGAGGAAGATATCCAGATAATTGGTTATCATGAAGGTACAAGACAGTGAGTTTAGTGGCATTCCCTATTTTTTCTGGAATTTGACCCGTGAGGTTGTTGTTGGATAAATCCAATCTAAGTAGCTTCTTTAGGTAGCCTAGTTCACATGGGATATGACCATACAAGCGGTTGTTGGACAAGACCAGACTTACGAGGCCCTCCAAGTGTTTTATTTGCCAGGGTATTTTTCCAGAAAGTTGATTCTCTTGGAGCATGAGATGTCGCAGATTAGACAAGGACAATGGTAAAGCAGGTGGTAGGGAACCCCTTATCTGATTGTGCGCGAGCTGGAAGCTTGTCAGGGTTGCCAGCGGCGTGAAGTTGAGGGCGTCGAGCTGCCCTCTCAGGCCCAGCCCCCGCAGAGAGATCCCGGTGATCACCGGGAACCCGGCATGCTTATGACTTGGTTGATATGTGGTGCACCTGATCCCATGCCAGCTGCACGGCCATGTATTGTGTTCCCAGGATTGCAGCTGGGCTGGTTGGCTTTGGAGTGTGGCTTTCCAGGCAAGGAGCGCGCCTGCTTGTTCTTGCAAGGACGATGGTGCTGCCATGGCCGGGGAGAACAAGCAGGCTAGTAGGAGAGCAAGCATTGTTGGGAGACGCCAACTATCCATGATGAATAGTCGCTATATGGTTGGAGTTGGTTTGTGGTGTCCGTGCTCTGAAACTTTGATGGTTTCACCTATATATATATTCGTTCAGTACGGAATTGACGATCTAGACGAATGTAAGTCAGTTAATCCGGACAAAGCATAGCCACTTGAGGAACAACACCGAGTACCAGTCGCTAGTCGCTGGAAGAAGATGCCACACGAACGCTACCATCAATCACCAGATTCTTTAATTTGATCCGTGACCGACAGGGAATCGTTAATGTCCATACATTTATTCTCTATATATATGACCCATGAAACAAACTGTGACCATGTAAAATTCCGCCTAATACTCAGTTTCTTTGGGACCGCTCCAGTTTGTCAGCATCGACCGGACAGGAGACTACCAATGTAAATTCAGAGCAAAATATCACTTTTAGGTTCCTATTGAAAACTACACTGTCCTCGTATCACTAGTAGAAATCGGACCTTTGGTTCGGGCCATTAATCCCGACAAAACCCTCCCAAACCATTTATCCCGGACCGTAGATCTCATTTGTTCCGGTTTAAGATACAAACCGGGACTAATAGGTCTGCAGCCTGCTGCGTAATAGCTTTCTTTGGGACCGTGAAACAAAATGTGACCATGTCAAATTCCGCATAATAGCTTTCTTTGGGGCCGCTCCAGTTTGTCACCATCGACCGGGCACGAGACTACCAATGGAAATTCAGAGCAAAATATCACTTTCTGGTCCTATTGAAAACTACACTACCCTCGTATCATGCGAATGAATACCCAGTTTGCACGCAACTTTACGTGTTACCAAGATGCCATTACCCAGCAAGAAAAGTACACCCTCCAAATTTTATTTAATTCATGTTTTAGGTTTAATCAAAGTCAAGTTTTATTCAGTTTGACAAAAATATAGAAAAAATATCGACAGCCATAATACCATATGAATATAATATGGAAATATAATTTATGGCAATTTCAATGCTATATTTTTCATTGTAAATATTGATATTTCATTAACATTTGTTTAAATCTTACATAGTTTGACTTTGACTAAACCACAAACGCAAACTAATCGTGAGCCAAGGGGGGTAACAACTCAGATGTAATAAAACACTCAAGTTCACCCTTCTTAACTTTTCGATCAGAGAGAGTTGCATTGTTAATTCCAACAAGGATGCCACATGAATGGCCATGTGGGGGTAGGCAACTACCATAAGTATTCTAAACCCCTAGATAGACGTTTTCAAAATGTGCATCAAAATTGTACCATCATCTCTCCAATAAGACAATAAATCCAACTTATGTTCTCTAATTGCCTCATGTATAATGCAATATTTTGACCAATCACCCATACCATCCATATTCCAAAACAAGGCCCTCGTTATGCCCCCTTGTTTAATTTTCTAATTTTAGCAGTACAACAAACATTTAGACGCTCCATTGTCTTTCTCTCACGATAGTGTGTGACTTTCACTCCTCTGGTTACAAGATCTGTATGATCCTCCAAGTTACATGGCTTGGTTTAATCATGTATGCTAGACCTAGTTATGATGTGATTGTAATAATCTTCAAATTAAATAGAGTGCAAAAACCTATTGTATGCCCAACATTAGTGCCCTCGTGGCAACATTATGATGCTTGGTCATAGAATTGTTGCTGAAGAGATATTGTCATCTCATCTGCATTGTCATTCATATTTAGTCCACCAAATTCAAGGTTCTTCTTTTTGGCGCACTCTTTCTAAAGGAATTTAGTAAGAATATCTACACCGGCAACTTCTGAATCTAGATTAACAAAATGAATATTATTTGTAGACCGAAAGATCTGGGTATTGAGATGCTTGAACACAAAATAAGTCTTTATTGGGTAATGGCTCTATAAATTACTTAATGTGGAAGGAGGTGTTACACAACAAGTACATCTCTCAAAAGTCACTGAAGTCCATGAGAAACCAACCGATTCTCCCTTTTGAAAAAGGACTTATTCTCTCAAAGGTCTTACTAACAAAAGATAACTTAGCAAAAAAAATAGGATGGAGCGTACAAAGTGTTTCTTTTGTGGGGCACTAGAAGATATTGAAGATATTTTTATTTCATGTCCTTTTGTTGTGGCGTATAGTAAACTTTATATATGTTCTACCAGCCCATACAACATCACAAATATGTGTAGAAGTTGGTTGAATGGGGTTGAAAACTACTTTTAGGCTAAGATTCACATTAGTGTTTCAACTTTATGTTGTTATATGTGGAGATGCAGGAATGGTATTTTTTTAATGGAAACAAAAGTTAATGTTTTGCACATTATTCATATGGTGGCACATTATGTGTGGCTATGTGTGTTCCTTCTCCCGCAGGACCAACGGGATACTATGGCTACTGAATATATCATCAGCTGGGGTGGTTGGCCGCATACTAGCCGAATAGATGATGTTTAGGCCGACTATGCTTTTTATTTTTTGTTGGTTGATTCATGTGGCAACTTTAAGCCCTTGAGTTTGTAATAAATTGGATTGATCCTGAACTACTAATAAAAGGATGTGTGCATCCAGAGACAATGGTCTCATTGCCTTTTTTAGAAAAAAACACCGGCAACTCCAATAGCCCCCAATCGGACCAATGAGTGCTCTAACACAAAAAATGCCCCACCAGACCCCCTATGGGTCCGGACGCCAAAAAACTGCGTCACCCCCCCCCCTCTTGTCTTCCAACCTTCGGGGTCAGCTAGTGGGTGTCGGGCACGCCTAGACACCACCACCACGTAGGATTCTGCTAGGTGGGCCCAGCCTGTCATAGACATAGAGGCTAGTCACTATTGTTTAACGGCGCCCAGCCACCTCGCCGATTCCCTAGGTGGGTGTTGCCACTTCTCCACCGCTCCTAGCCCCTAATTTATCTACCCTTTCTCGGCGGGGAGCATCAGCCATTCTCGACCGGTGCCTCTCCACACCTCTCAATCCATGCCGAACACCTCCATCTTCGACGCTATGGCACACAACAACGAGGTCGGCTCCAGCCGCTAGAAGCACAACCTCACCATTGCCGGTGTGAGGGACTTGGCCGGTCTCAACATCATCGTGCTACAAAACACCATGATAATAGGATGATCTGGAAGATGAAGATAATAGGATGATCTGGAAGATGAAGATACCTCTTAAAAACAAAAATTTTGTTTGCTATCTTCGTCGTGGGATTATCCTTACAAAGGACAACCTTATCAAGCGAAATTGGCATGAAAATCCTGGGTGCGTGTTCTGTCACCATGATGAGACAATCAAACACCTAATTTTCCAATGTAGTTTTGCCCGGTCTATATGGTCAATCACCCAAGCAGCTTCAGGCTTGTATCCACCACGTAGTATTGCCAACATTTTTGGGAATTGTTACATGGTATTGATAACAAGTACAAAAATCTTCTTAGGGTCGGAGCGATAGCCATTATATGGTCGCTATGGCTATGTAGAAATAATAAGGTTTTTAATGATATAAACTGCTCTCTTCTGCAGGTTCTCTACAGGTGTACTCATACCCTTCGGGTCTGGTCGACTTTGCATCGTGCGGAATATCGCGATCTTTTTATGGAGGTGTGCACGCGGCTGGAGGATACGGCACGGGACTTTTTTACCAGACATGGATGGCAGCATAATCTTCGGATCGACCTGCCCTCTGCACCCTAGGCGTTTTATAATTTCTCAATTTGATATGTAATTCGTCTATATTTTCCTTTTTATGTTTGGACCATGTGGATTGGTGTCGGCTGTGTGCATTTATATGCAGAGGCCGGATGTAAGTTACTGACTAAGTAATAAAAGCGCTCTTTATTGAAAAAAAAACACCATGATGTCAATGTCAAAAGGCATGCATCGGAACTTCGGCCGCTTTCCTGTGGCGGCATGCCTCACCGGCATCGCTCGCAACGAAGAGGGTGACTACCGGCACCGACAGTTGTTGTCGGTTGAGGCAAGGGCTCACCATCGCCATGCCTCGAATGCGAGTAGTGGGATGACACCTTCAAGGGCGAGCACGTCCCCTATCGCTAAGTGCAAGGGCCCATATCCGCCGTGGCGGCACAACGCCGATGAGCGAAAGAAGTTTTGGGCAATGCCGACTGCACGTAGGCCATCCTTGCCACCGCAGGGCTCCTCGACACCACCATGATTGGCGTCACATTCCTCGTCATCCGCAAGCGGGAGATGAAGGCTCATGCAGGAAGTGTCGACGTTGCTGGTAGGCTACGACACTCCCTCACCTCTAAGTTTAGTTTAGTTTAAATTTTGTTCAATTACCTTGTAAAAATTTCCTAAAATTTGATAAAATTCAAGTAGTTTGTTCAAATTCACGAGTTTAATTTTTTTTTGTAAAATTTTCGGGTACATCGCTCGTATCCACGTGGATGTGTCCGAACTCAAAAAATGATCCGTGGATGTTAATCTTCAGTTTGTCTCTTGGTGGTGTGCATGACATCTGGGCAAGTGGGTATAGTATCCTTATAAATATAAGATGTTTTACATTTGTAAAGCTAATGTATCTATATATTAAAAGGTGCCTAGATTTAAACGAAACTACACACTAAAAGTTGTCTAGATACATTTACTTTTTTTTTGGGGGGCAACCGGCAGGAGCACTGCCTTTTCATTAAGATAGAGGGAAAGCCCCAACAAGGTGTACAGGGCGGTGGTTCATGCAAAGGTTCATGTCAGAAGGCAAGAACCAAAGCAACAGACGATGAAAGGAAAAGAAAGAGTTACTAGTCTAGTCTGGTTCCGTAGGAATTGCCTCTTCACCTGTAGCGAACGCCCTAGCACGTTGCCTGATATCTTTTTCTGCAAGCTCCGCGACCTCAATGTATGTTAGTCGTTTGCCCGTGAAAATTCTCCGATTCTTTCCTTCCAAGCGTTCCATAGAACGTAGAGAAGACGCCCACTGATTCTTCGTTTCTCCTTTGCAGGGTGGTCCGCAATGAGGCTATCCCACCAGTCCGAGACTGAGGGCATATCCAGGCCCAGTGCAGCACCACCATTGTTGTCCCTGAGCTGGACCAGGCTCCAGACAGCAGCGGTGAATTGGCAGTCTTTTAGCAGGTGGTCGATCGTCTCGTTGGCACTTAGGCATAGGCATAGAGCGCAGATTGGCAGTATTTACTTTATAAAACTAAAACATTTTATATTTATAAACAGAGGGAGTATATGAGTGTTTTTCTGGCAATATATCTTGAATTCTCCTGCCCAATATCTGAACTGTTTCAGCAGACTCTCCTTTGATCCAGCATGTTCCTTCGCATTGCATTTGTTCTGTCGTGTCCACCACTGCCACAGCAAGCATGCAATCAAAGTGCTCTTTTCTTCTGTCATTGCTAGCAGATCCTTCACTACATACTGCTCTTGCATCAGGGCATTGTCTCAAAAGGATTCTCTCATTCTCCGACCTCAGCTCCTTCCACACATATTTAACTTCTTTGCATTTGAAAACGAGGTGAGCCCCATCCTCATCTAAACTGTCGCAGCACACACAGTGCGTGTCACTACTGGTCTCTGCACCCTTTTTTTTTTTTTTTTGAGACAACTGGTCTCTGTACCTAATTAGATGTTTGAGCATATTTAAGGTACAGCGGGAGTAAGTCGTCGCTGAAAGACGTCGTCGGCAACTCGGTAACGATGTGGACTGTTCTTTTTTCGGCAGGACACGGTTGGTCAAGCACGTGGAGGGAAAACTTGGACCCGAAAATCCTCACTCGACGAAGTTAAGGGCCCTACTTGGCTGGGTACCAACGACAAAATTTACTTGACCAACAAGAACAGGGACCTGCCGTGAGCTAAGGGCATCAATAACCGATGTAAAAAAAACCGGTTAGAGGACCAAAAGATTTTCTTTTACTCCATTCATCCACCAACGTGACACGCCAATGGTTTGATTCCCGATGTGCTGGAGTAATGATATGCCGCTGGTTTCGCCTGCCTTCCTCGGCTCCCGTAAAAAAAGGAGTGCTCCTCTCTCATCGGCGCAACAAACTCGCCTCACCTCGCCTTCCTCCTTAGTCACTCCCTCCTAGCCGGTCACCATGGGCCGCCACGACCACGAGACGGGCAGCAGCGGTAACGCCGGCCGAAGGCATGCGCCCCATCTGGGCAGCCTCAACATCGACGAGGCAACACTAGTGGAAACCGTCCCATGTGTCCTGGTTGGTAAGGGCATTTAGTCCTGGTTATCCAACCGGGACGGGGTAGTCAGGACTAAAGCCTCAACCTTTAGTCCCGGTTGTTCCATCAACCGGGACAAAAGGGCGTACACATGACCGCTGCTGAGTGCGAGGGGAAGGAGCACCAGGACAAATAACCCTCTGCCGCGATAGAGATTTGACACATTTCTCTGTTGCGGTAGACAATTCATTTTGGCAAGTCCCCGTCTGCCGCGACAGAGATTTGACACATTGCTCTGCCGTGGCAGAGAATTCATTTTGACAATTTTTTTTTTGCCGCGGCAGCATTTTGGTCTCTTTTTGTGCCGCGGCAGAGAATTCATTTATGTTGTTTTATTTTTTATTTAGTGTTTTGCATTCATCAATAAAGGAACCATTATATTACACAAGATCATCATGACAATATAGATCCAAGTGTCGAACATATTATATTCGATACACGGAGTTCATGCACTATATACAAAATAAGCTCTTTGTACATTCCCTATTGTATATACACACCCGAATAGTATTCTCCTTTTGGGTTTAGGACTTCTGTATCCAAGAATGCCGCCAATTCCTCCTGCATTGCTCGTAGTACGCGATCCTTTGGCAGAAGACCGTCCCGTAGACGTTCGATTTGATTTAAAAAAGGAGTCAAACTATATGAATGAAACTAAACACAATTTGATGGTAATTAAAAACTATAGGAATTGTTTACGTACGTGGAGTTGCTCTAAATTTCTTCCCTTCTCACAGCACGTCTGACAGATGAACTCGCAAACATAATATCTACATAAATTGTTCCCTGGTCCCTGCGTCAGGCACTTTACGAGAACAGAGTTCAATCAAAAAAATAATCAAGCATGATAATAACGGTATCAAAACTAGAATCAAAGAGATGCGCGGATATAGCTAGTGGTGCTTACATCTAGTGGTTGAAATATAAGCTCCTCTTTCCAAACACCCCTAGCCTTGTTTGTGAACCGTTTCCAAGTGTTGCCCGGCGAAGAAAACGAATAAAAGAAGTTATTAATTACTTGATATCATAAAATTCACGAACGTTGCCGATATAGTGTCGTAATGATTAGAATTACCGCTGAAGAAGCATCTCCATGTCCTTTCACGACTCAAGGGGTTTATGTTTTGAGTCCATGACTAGTACACGCACTTTGTTAGGTTAAATGATTAACAGAATATAGTAAAAGTTGCGTATGCATAACTAATCAATTATATACTTAACGTCTAGTAAGCGAAATAGAAAATGTATACAAGAAAATAACACTCACTCGAAGTTGTAAGGAAATAGTATTTCCCTTCTGGTTTCTTGAAAACTTAACGTGTGTACGATATTATCCTCCGTATCCTGGGGGTTTGTTTCGAGATTAGCTTGATGAACCCAATATGGGTCAATGAACCCAATGTCATAGATTTTTCCTCTGCTGCATTCGAGAATCTTCATTCTGCATATTATAGTATGATTATATACATGCAATAAACAAGGTGAGATAGCTAGAGACTAAATTAATTACAGAATTAGTACTTACAGACAATGGCACTGATGATCGATTTGTCCAAGGCGTCTTGATTGAATAATTGAAATAGTTCATCAAATTCAATGGATATCATGTCATCTATTTCTTTTCCATAATGCTTTTTTGTAACCCTCAGCATTATCCAGTTAGCCCCGGCCTTTGTGGCATGCAGGTACCAGTTATGCAATCTTCGTATTTTTGTTGGAAGATTATTTACCTCCTCAGGTTTGATGAGAGGTTTGCCGTACTGGTATTTGTATGCTACTTCACACACGGAGAAGTACTGTAACTGGGATAAGTAATGGATAATACTCATACCTTGAGCACCGGCAGCTTCTCTGTATTGTGCAACTACATCTGGATCATACTGCTCTTCGGCCGCATATTTGCTCGACCCCACATTGGTATGGGAAATCACCTTGAGAGGGGCGCAAGACTGTTTTGCTTGTTCTCCGAGCTGGGCAATAGATTTCCCGCTTGCATCGGTACTGCTCTTCGAGGCTTGTTGTGCCGCATGTGACTTGAGAATAGAACGCTCATAGTCTGATGACAGCTTTGGCTCGGGTTGATGAAGAGTCTTTAGCATTTTGAACAATCGGGATTTTTCTTCTTTGGTGCTGGGGAACTCTGGCTCTTACGTCCACCTCAGCTTAGCGAAAACGCTGTCGTTTCCGTATTAACGATAGCCGTAGTCTCATCTTCAGTACAGGCATAAGCTCTCTTGGGAGGAACCTTTGGTACTTTTGGAAGAGGCTCTTGTTTACGTTTCGACAATCGCTTACCACTATGCAGAGTAGCGGTGGTACGCTTACGCTTTTTATCCTGAGGCGTCGGCGATGGCTGCGCCGGAGATTGGTGAGGCGACGGAGACGGGTGAGGCGACAAAGACGGCTGCCGTGGCGGCGACGACCTCGCTGGAGATGGGTGAGGAAGCGGCGAAGATGGCCTTGGCGTGTGATTTGGAAGCACGATACATTCCTTTGTCCATAGAATGGTGACGTTTGTTGCTTCTCCCAGTTCAGTCACATCCCCCTTCACCTGCAGGGTAGTCAAGCTTCAAACCTTGAAAGGTGGGCATGATTTCATCCACCCCGAAAACAGCGTAGCCCTGTGGAACCGGACGACAGTGGTAAGTTGGTGTGGGTCCAATTGGTAAGTCATAGCCGACAGCCACCTCCATTGATATGTTCACAACTTTGACATGTAGCTCGCAGTGTGTCATCTGTGTGATATCATCCACTGGGTAGCCAACAGGAGTCATCGTCGGTGCACCATCGTCATCGTCATTGTCATCACCCGGGACCTCGGTGGAAGCCACACTGCTTTTTCGATTATTTGATAGGCCGGTAGCATCGAATGCAGGTTCTACCACCATGTGCTGCTGAGATGGGCCGGTAGTACCTTGCTGGCTAAGTGCGTTAATTTGATCTTGTTGTTGCTTTATTCGTTCTTCAATTATACACATTCGCTCTTTCTGAATATCTGCTTCAACTTTCGCCTTGTCCTTTCTCCTCTTACGGCTTCTATCAAGATATTTCTTCCTCTCTTCGGGATACCCAGTGCTCCATGGTTTGGAGCCTATTGTGCCTCGTGTTCGTCCATCATGTTCCTTATTTCCAAGGGCGGGTGTGAGCTCATCATTCTCTCTATTGGGAATGAACTCCCCATCTTTAACAACCTTTACTGCTTTTCTCATCTTCTCGATTGGCAAGGGGTCTTCTTTATGTCGTATGTTATATATACACTTCCCTTCCGAGTCCAACGTGCCCCCATGACCGTAAAACCAATTCTTTGCACGTTCGATCCAATCGTCTGTCTCTGGGATGATCTTTTTAGCACGCATTTCATCCCCAAGTTTCGTCCACTTAGGAATGTCAGCCCTGTAGCCACCTTGCCCCATAGTATGGTGATACTTCTTGTTAGCATCATTCAGCTTATTCGCAGACATTTTCTTAGCTTTTTTTGATGTCTTGTAATTCACAAACTCAGCCCAAAATGGTTTTATCTTCTGAAACTGAATCTTCTCAAAATCCAGAGTCTTCTCTTTCACGACATAGTCAAAGTGCAATCTTTTCTTCCAGTTGGTGAAACACTGGGCCATCTTCTTCATAGCCCACTCCCTGACCTTCATCTCCATGGCTCGCGCATGTTCTAAGGCGTCCTCAACTGGATCCTCCGCATTTGGATCTAGCTCTATCTTCGATAGTTTGAAATGAACCATGAGCCTCTTCCACAGTAAATCTTTGGCCACGGTAGGGAGAAATAAAGACATTCCCTCTTCTTCCGCATCAGCATGCCTATTCCAATTTCGAATGGTGATCGGGATGAAGTCCCTAACGATTACTCTACATTGTGCCACAAATTTGTTTGCGATAACTTCGGGAGCAATCGGTTTGCCGTCTTCATCGATATCTTCGATCCTAAACCTCTCATGGTCTTCCAACTTTTTGGTTGGGCCTCGTCCGCTCTTTTCAGTAGATTTGTTCGATCCGGAGGGCTAAAAGAAGAAAGATCGTCGTTACTATTTCTATATAGATAGCAGATGATTAATTAATGAATTAATTATATTACATGCACCTCGCCGGAGCGGTCGTCTTCTCGATCACATAAGGCATCGCCTTCTCCCTCGCGGAAGGCATCACCTTTAACCTCAAACAAGTCATCTCTTCCGGCAAAAAGAGGATCACCCTCACCGGAGTTGTTCAGAAACGTCGATACATCTAAATTTTCTTCCCCGCGGATCACACCTTGGATCAAGTCTTCCTTTTTTTCGTCTCTGTCGTGTGGGTCCATATTTTTTGCATAGGTGGAAAAACGGATCAGTCAAAGCGGCTAAAGGAGAATGTTAGGTACGGTGTTGAGAGATATAAACCCTAATTCGTAGAAACCCTAATATATACATACACAATAATAAAAATGAATTTAAAATATCAGAAACCCTAATTCGGAGAAACCATCGGGCTCGGATCCTATCGCGAAGAACCAATACCGGAAAGAAAGGCGACAATCAATACATGGCATAATATAATGTGCAATCAATATGTATGACATGTAAGATTTAGAGATCCTACACTAGCCCTAGGTGCAACATCGATTTAAAAGGGTTCGGGATGCCCTAGCAAGGACACACCGGCAAACCCACATGTACATAAGGGGTGTCGATGTTTCTTTAACTAAACTAGGGTTTAAAGTTGCTTGACAATGTATTATAATTGCTTAGACACATAGCTATGCATGGCTAAGCAGGACACATATATAAGCTTTAGCAGTGCACACAAGCCAAACCTAGTTATGCTAGGAGCAGTGGATCAGGTAATATAAGCTCAAAGGGAGTAATGCAACAGATAGGACACTCTATCTATCGATAAAAGACCACAGTAGAATCATATGCATCATGGCAAGAATTGAAATGCTTTCGAAATCATAGGATTATATCATGGTGGGGCTATGCTTGCCTTTGCCTATTGATAGCCGAAAGCAGAGCTTCAGGATCCTTGTACTTGACTTGATTACAGTTGGTCAAGTATTTGTCTTCGAGCTTCGATGGTTGACGAGGTTTAATCTCGTCAATGCCCATTGTTAAGGACTTGGGTTTTGGAGAAGATGGGGATGCTGGAGATCGTGGAACGGTTAACAGACAATCAACTAGGGGACACGAGATTTACCCAGGTTCAGGCCCCCGGAGGGAAAACCCTACTCCTGCTTGTCTGCTCTTGATTACGGCGGAACCGAAGGTTACAGGGTGCGCAGATTCGATCTGGCGTGGAGGTGTGTGCGAAAGTATGAGTCGAGAGATCTAGGACGTGCCCTCCTGGCCTTTATATAGACTTAGGCAGGTCTCGGGCATAGTCCTAGTCGGTTATAGGTTCTAGGGTTTTACCCCTTTGAATTTCCTATCTATGCTAGTCTTGTTCTCCAAGGATCCGAAGTCGTCATGGGCCTTGGCCACCCGAAAATCTTCATGGGCCAGCGTATATCTGTTGTGGGCCTTCCCTGGGCTGAACCAGGTATGCTGAAGTCATGTACCCGTAGGGTATAACCATGTCAGTAGCCCCCGAGTGATCAGTCGAATCGTAGATTCGGTTGAGGACTCTTCCATCTTTCGGGTGTAACTATGTATTAATAGTATATGTGTGTAGGGATTGTTGACGCGTGTGCCTGACTCACCCGACGGATCAGGGTCAGTTAACTGTCTTAGGACGAAACAACACGATCTTCTTCAAGTTCGAGTCCCTCAACTCGGATCTGGAACATATGCTGGCGTAATTCGACTCAGGCCGCGGAGGACTTACAGGAGTGGAATTCCAGTGATTTTAATTAATGTACCCAACGCGTCCGTCGGGATTTTTCATCACGCCTATTGACATGGATTTGTACTAGCAGAGCGTAGTCATGTACGTTGCCAGGCCGTCAGATGATATCTGCAGGTCTTATCTTTGCGTCGCGGACGCAGCATCCGAACATTTGTCACCGCGGAGGTGTTTCGGGTGGACAAGGAGATTGTCGCTCACTCAGCGCTTGTTGGGGCAGAGATGCCAAAAAGTTTTTGCGTGTTGATCCGAAAGATCGCAGTCGAAGAATTCATAGGGTGCGCGACCAGCGCTCCCTATGGGAGTAGCCCCCGAGTGTCTGTTCGAGTCGTATACTCGAGCATAGACTTTAGTTCAATCATTGTTCAGTTGTTAAGTCCGTAAGACTCAAAAAAATTTGGATGCTTAAATCCACCCTCCCTATGGGAGTAGCCCCCGAGTCCGTAGTGGAGTCGTAGACTCGACGTAGGACTCGAAGAAAATACTTTGTCGTTATTCATCTTCCGGGTGCGCGGCCAGCGCTCCTGATAGGAGTAGCCCCCGAGTATTTAGTCGAATTGAAGATTCGAGTGAGTACTCTTAGCTGTGGAGCCGAAGAATTGTAGTTGGTGTTAGTATAGCTTTTGATGACATCAGTGCTGACGATCGATGACCTCAAGCGTCTGCTACGCCAGAGATGACTTGACTGGACGAACGTGGTTCCCACTTGCTGACTTTGAATTGACCGGTCACGCGCGGCGTGGAGATAATTACGGCGTCTCCTCGATTTCCGCGCGTAGTGGACGGCGTGGTAACGACGGTTCGTTGTGATGCTGACACGTGTACGGTCAGATCTGCCGTTGGCGCTAGGTCTTCTGGATGGACGGCTGCTGTTCGTCGTCTTCGCTGTTATAATCATTGGGGGAAACCGTGGTTTGTTTTCACCGCACCAGTTCTTGTGTTCACTGCCTCCTTGTGCTCGAGTGATTCTTGCTTCACGCTGGGATTTCCTTCCACATTTCCGTCGTTCTTTCTGCGTTTTCACCGCCGGCGCCGCTGTAGCGCAATGGGGAAACCAAAGAAATCTTCATCTGCGGTTGGGACCAGCGCCGCCGGAGGAAAGAAGGGCACCGCCGCTACTCGCGTCACCGATGGTGGCTGGCAGCGATCAGAGACGCGGGAGAGCGATCTCCGCAAGCTTCGCGAGCGGGGCCTGATCCCGCAAGATAGGGAGGCCGTCAAACTCCCCGGCAATGAGGTAATCCCCCGTCCCCCATCTGGGTATCGGGTTATGTTTCTCACCTTCATCTTGCGTGGGTTTTCTTTTCCGGTCCATGACTTCCTCCGTGGACTGTTCTTCTTCTATGGGATTCAACTTCATCATCTGTCTCCCAATTATCTTCTCCATATTGCGTGTTTTATCACTTTTTGCGAGTGCTGGCTTGGCATTGAGCCGCACTTTGGCCTCTTCCGGAAGCTCTATTCCATGAAGAGGCAATCTGGTTCGGATGGTGTGTATCCCATTGGGGGTTTCATCATCTCCCTTAGTCCCAATCTGCTCTTCTTTTCCTTTTCCATGTCCGAATCTGTCCAGTACTGGCGGAGGCGATGTTTTTATATCCGCGACTCCGTAGTGCCCGGGCAAGATTTTGGTCTTGTTCCCTTTGACCCCTCCCAAATGATTGAGCGAAAAAGGTCTTGGAAAAACCAAATCTTGGACGGTGAGGTGGCGGAGATAGAGGCCCTTTACCGTCGGGTGGAGGATCTCCAGCTGATCCCGGAGAAGGAGGTGAACGGCGTGGACATCATCCGAACTTTTCTTGAGCGTCGGGTGCAGCCTCTCCAAGCGAGGGCGCACCCGATGTTTCTTTATTCTGGGCGCCATGATCCGACGAGAGTTTCGGCTGAGAAAATGTCTGAGGGGGATCTTGACAGGGCCCTTCGCGCGCTGCTGAAATTCAAAACTGGAGAAGAAATCCCGGGGAAGTCGCTAACTCCTCCATTTTCTTCGACGTTGGCCGTACCGCAGGTGTAGATTTGTGCACGTAGTGCTTTTTATCGGCTCTGTTTTTATTTCCTTTGTTTGCTAACAAAGTTCCTTCTAAATTTGCAGAGCTTCAAAGTGTCGGGCATGGCACCACCATTGCCCGAAAGGTATCCGAATGCCCCGGATAATGAAGTGGTTGATTCTGTGTCCGAGCTACCGTCGGCGCGATCTCCGGCAGAGGATGCCGACGAGTCGAGTGAGGATCATACGCGAAAACGATCACGGAGCTCCAGCGAGTCTTCGGATGCCTCGACTCCTCCGACTCCCAGAAACCCTCTAGGCCTTGAGCGTCATAGTGACGGTCATGGGGGTTCTACTTCTCCCATTCCTGCCATTCCTGTGCGGGCTGTAGCGCCGCACCCGCCAGCGAAGCGGAAGAAGGAAGATGTGGCATCCCGCAAAACCACTACTAGAAAATCGCGTTGTTTTTGTGCATTGCATCATCATGACCGCATGCTCATGTCATCATGCCACATTGCATTTGAGCATCGTCATCATCTTGCATTTTCTTGCATAAAACTATTTGCGGAAAAAACTTGTTCTTGTTTTCTAAGCGCCCCGTCTATGTTCCAAACGCAAAACCCGGGTCTCCGTATTAGTTTGTTTTGTCTGCTGTCGGTTTGCAAAAGCCCTGTTTTAAACAAATAAAATATTTAATTATTTTAGTGGGGGCAGCCAAACCGGGCCGATCCGACCCAGTCGGCCACCCCCAGAATAAAACGGTCCACCTAAACCTATTCCCACCCAATCCTACTCTACCCACCAACCACAGCTCGCCACCTCACCCCGGGACCCAACCCCCACCCACCTTGCCACCTCATTAATCCCAGACTTTTCACCCCTCCCTGGCCCAGCCACACCCTCACAGCACGCACCGTACCCACCCCCACCGACACCTGGGCCCCCACCACCTGGACCCACTTCCCTCTCCCCACCCGCTCACGCTGCCACCCCGGCCCCACCGATCCCTGCCCACAACACACACAAGCACACACGCCACACGCCACACCCCACCTGACCACCCGCCGACCCAGACCCCACCCCGGCCCACCACTCCCGCAGCGGCCCCACCACGACGCCCCACCCCGCTCGTCCTCTCTCCCCTCCCCGCGTCTCCCCTCCCCGCGTCCACCGCCCTTCTCTCCCGCCTCTCCGGCGCAGCCTCGCCCCGCATCCCCCTCACCCCGCCCTGCTCTCCTCTCCGTCCGCCACCGGCCGCCTCCCGCCCCCGGCGCGCTCCGGCCGCTCCTCCCTCTAACCGTGGAGCCGCCGGCTCCTCCTGCCCCGCCGCCACCCGGCCGCGACCGCCGTCGCCGTGCGCCTCCGCCGGGCCTCGCCTCCCGCCACCGCAGCGAGCTCGTCGGCCCGAGCTCCCTTCCCCGCCACCTCGCCCGCCTCTCCGGCGCCCGCCACCGCCTCTGCTCCCCGCCGTCCGCCGCCGTCCGCCGCCCGTGGGCCGCTCGGCCACCGCCGGCCCGAGCAGCGCCGGCCGTCGCCCTCTCTCCTCCCGCCTGCAGCCTCCTCTGCGTCGCCCCGACGCCGATGCGCCCCCCGTCGTCCTCCTCTCCGGCCGCCTCCGGCTCTCCTCCTCCGGCCGCTATGCGTTGGGCACGCCCGTGCTCGTCGCCGGTGCTCTCCCGCCTTCGGACTGCCAGGTCCCGCCTCCTCGCCTCCTCCACTCCAGCGCGTCGTCCTCCCCCGGCCCGAGCTCGGTCCCCCGGAGCCCCGCCGTCAAGCGTCGCCCGCGCGGCCGCGCCTCACCTCCTCTCTGCCTCGCGGGCCCCCCCTCGACCCAAGCCCGCCGCCCTCCTCCGTCGGACCCTCATCCTGCTGCCCCTGCGTTCTAGGCCGCGTCCGAGCCGCTGTGCTGCTCCTCGCCGAGGTTGTCTGCCTGCGCAGTACGGGCCCGCGTGCCCTCCTCTCGGGCGCTCCCTCGCCGCTGGCCTCCAGCCGCTCGAGCTCGCCCGGCCCCGTGCCTGCATGTGCGTCGCTCGCCGCCATGTGCTTCCCCTGGAGACCGCCCGCGAGTCCTGCTTCGGCCAGCGCCCCGCAACCCCCACAAGGATTTCGTGCCGCCGTCAAGGCCTTCGTCCTGGATTCGCCATGACCGCCGACATGGAACCCTGAAGACCGCTGGTACTGAATTCCGAGGACCCCGACCTGGAACATCAAGATCTACCACACGGACACCGAAGACCCCTGTTGCCGAAGATTGACCCCGAAGAAGTGTCGAACCCGAAGAATCGCTGACAAGGACCGTCCCTACACCAAGATCTGCTTTCGAACACTGCGACCGAAGCCGAATCAAGATCTCCCCGGATGCGACAAGTTCTCCTTCCCGGCGCCCGAAGTCGAGGACCCCGACAAGAACCACGACACGGATACACCGAGTTCTCCATCGTGGACGCCAAGTTCTGCATCCCGAACGCCAAGACCGTCCCGATACACGGACCCGACAAGATCTGCGCGACGGCAAGATCTACCGCTTGGACCCAAGTTCTCCGTCACGACAATTTCTCCATCTTGTATCCGATCTCGTCGAGCCGTTTCCCCGCTGAACCCTGAGACCGACCCCAAAACCCCGAACCCCGGAACCAAGATCTGCCGAACCCTAATGTGTGACCCCTTTTTCCCGAGCCCTATTTTATAAATGTAATAACAAATGGATGCACATTAAATTGCCATACTTGCATGCATATTTGACTGTGGTTTAGGGGCCTTATGCCGATTCACCATATAATTAAATATGGGGCCCATATGCGGGCAAATCTAGTCTTATATAGGACTTATTTAAATTTGTGCATCGAACCAATGATATATTTTGCCATGTTAAGACAACATTTAAATTGCGGGGGTTCTAAATAACTTGAACCGTTTAATTAAATGTCGGGACCCCGGTTCCGCTTAATCTGGCCCAATTGCATCGCACCTTGCCATGTCATACATCATACATGCATCATGCCCGATC
Organism: Avena atlantica; assembly: GCA_910589765.1. NCBI lineage: Eukaryota > Viridiplantae > Streptophyta > Magnoliopsida > Poales > Poaceae > Avena > Avena atlantica. The sequence goes on from OU342733.1 coordinate 470,061,081, forward strand.
TTTTGCCGTAGTATTAAATAGTGCATCCGGTGTTTCTTCTAGTGTTTTGGTTCTTCGCGGATAAGGCCGTTGAGTTGATGTGAGCTTCGCCCCGATCTTCGGATGAACCTTCGGCAATGTTTTCAGGCGAGCATCTCCCCTTTCTACCTATCTTATTTTTATAGTATTTATTCCCTCCTGTTGATCTATTGCTATCTGTGTTGCGATGCTCTAGTTTTCGTACCCGTGTTATCCCTTGCAGCCTTATATTGCCTTGGACACATCTTATTACCTGTTGTTTGGTAGATAGTTGGACTTGCGCGCCGTAGTCGCTTGCTCGAGTGCTGTTGCGTGTCGTCAAGTACCACAGCTGTTGGAGTGTGGCCGCATGTTTAATGTTGGAGATGATCATGGCTTTCATTATCGTTTACTTTAATTATTGTTTAACAACTAAAATTGAAGTAAGTAAGCAGAGGCATAGGTGGGCAATAGATGTTATTTGGTTGTTAACCGTCCACTTGTGTCCCGTAGGACCCCGAGTACTTGATACCTGTTCCTTGAATATTCGCACTATCCACATCCGGGAGGATTATGGGACCCCCCTGAGCCAGAGCTTGATTCCGTCTTATTTCTTGGGGCCACAAACTAGTTTGAGGTTTCATTTACGATCCTGTACTTATGCCATGCTTTACTGCTTTATTTACGATTGTGCGAGGAGCACACTGTACTGTTTAGGATTGTGACCCGTTTACGCGGTATCGACAAGCCCAGTTTTGGGTTCCCAGTCGCTTACAGCCGGCCCCACAAACCTTGAGTCCGTCTCGGAGTCAGCTAGCTTCGTTGCGGGTGTACTCAACGGGGTGGCCCCCGGAAATATTTCTGAATCTTGTGATTGCTTTGTCGTGAAAGCCTCGTTGGGTTTTGATTTGGTTTCTCCGAGGTTGATCGAGTGTGTGTTGCTATTTGTGCACCCCTGCAGGGTAAAACTTTCTGAAAGCCATGTCCGCGGTTATGGACGACTTGGAGCACAGTATCTCGATCATAGACAACTATAACTAAAGTAGTGCTATAAATTCGACTTTATAATGACTAGTAATCAGCTCCACTATAATGGAATGGCTAAATAAAACTGCCCACAATTGCTTGTTTGGGTTGTCGCTTGCGACCATTGTATCGGACTAGTAAGTATTGCAACTACAACGGAATGGCTAAATAAAAGTACCAACAACTGCTGGGTTTTGGGTTATCTCATGCTAATTGTACTTGACTAGTAAGTGTCGCAACTACAACGGAATGGTTAAATAAAACTGCCCACTACTTATTATATCAGGATGATTATCTATACTTGACTAGTAATTGCCGCAACGATAACTGAATAAATAAAACTGCCAACTGTGTGAGTTCCTTGGTTGACTTCCTCGTTTGGTCTCGAGGGGGAAACACCAGGATGTGTTTGTTTGATGGTAGCATCAGGTTGGTTCCGAGTAGGTCTTTCTTACCCCTCTCTGATAGCCGACAGTTGTATCGAGTCTCTATAGGTTGTTCAGTGCATGATTCCGCTGTCGCTTCAGTCCACCATACCTATGTAGGCGAGGACCGCCGAATTCTAGCCTCGCCGTGTACTGGCCTCAGTACTGACGCTCCTCTTTTCCCTTTGCCCTTTGTCGGCACCCCTTTTGTTTAAGCAGGTTTTGAGATCGACGTCGTTAGCAGGGTTACCCTTCCGGCTTGGCCTGGGCAGGGTTATGGACGCCATTGGTTATTCTTCAGGGCTCTTAGCCCCATTTGCATCTTGTCCGTAGTCGGACGCTCTATCATTTTCAAGGTGACTTGGGTCTTTGTATAATATATCCGTATTCTTGACTCATGGAGTCGTGTTGTATATATATATCTGTTCTGTGGGTCCCATCGAGGACTGTTGTGTAATGTTATTACTTCGTTTTCCACCCACACGAAAGTGCCTGGTGGGCACCTTTGAATCGTTTCTATGCGGGTTTTGGCGGGAAGCGCTGAAACTTGCATAGGGTCGATTCTGAGGGTGTTACAGAGTGGTATCAGAGCTCAGCAGTTGCGATACCCCACAAGTCCAGCCTGTAGGATAACCTAGCTAACGGCCGAAGTAGAGTGTCAAAACTATTTTTGCAAAATCGGTTGGATAGTTCTGATTAGGTCTGATTTTACTCCTTACCCCTCTGCTGCTCTCCTCTCACCTCTGCGTGTTTTGAATCCGCTCTCTTCTCTCTCTTCGAGTCCAGGATTTCTCGTGGTTGGGTTCCGTCGTACCTTCAGGGTTTCGCTTCCTCCTTTGGTAACGGTGTTGCTACATCTGGTCTTCATGCTATCCGAGGAACCCTTCGTCTGGTTGACTTCTCTTTGTTCCTTCTCGTGCCTTCCGGTGTTTTCCGACGCGACGACATCATCTACGCCAGATCCGATGCAGAGTCTGCATCACTCCTTTGTTTCTGAACCTCGTTGTCGAGATCTTCAGTCTGATTCCGAGAGTTGGTTGCATAATCCGCCTATTCGTGTGCAGAGTAATGGTTTGAGTGCGGGATGGAGTAGCTACCATACCACTACTCTTATCATTCGCTCTTGTATATTGAATTGGTGAATTAATGCGATTTCACTCATTCCACAGAAGCTAGAGGTGGCTTTATTTGTTGATACCTCTACCTTCGACCTTTTGTTTCCGGAGTGTTCTCTCGACGATCACGGACAATGACCTCTTGTTAGTGGTGTCGCGAGGATCTACACGATGCGAGAAGATTCAGATCGCCGTCCTTCTTCCGGTACCATGAGGCGGATCTCGAGGGCGAGATCCATTGTTAGTGGTGTCGAATTGTGGCATCCCGCAAAACCACTACTAGAAAATCGCGTTGTTTTTGTGCATTGCATCATCATGACCACATGCTCATGTCATCATGCCACATTGCATTTGAGCATCGTCATCATCTTGCATTTGCTTGCATAAAACTATTTGCGGAAAAAACCTGTTCTTGTTTTCTAAGCGCCCCGTCTATGTTCCAAACGCAAAACCCGTGTCTCCGGATTAGTTTGTTTTGTCTGCTGTCGGTTTGCAAAAGCCCTGTTTTAAACAAATAAAATATTTAATTATTTTAGTGGGGGCAGCCAAACCGGGCCGATCCGACCCAGTCGGCCACCCCCAGAATAAAACGGTCCACCTAAACCTATTCCCACCCAATCCTACTCTACCCACCAACCACAGCTCGCCACCTCACCCCGGGACCCAACCCCCACCCACCTTGCCACCTCATCAATCCCAGACTTTTCACCCCTCCCTGGCCCAGCCACACCCTCACAGCACGCACCGTACCCACCCCCACCGACACCTGGGCCCCTACCACCTGGACCCACTTCCCTCTCCCCACCCGCTCACGCTGCCACCCCGGCCCCACCGATCCCTGCCCACAACACACACAAGCACACACGCCACACGCCACACCCCACCTGACCACCCGCCGACCCAGACCCCACCCCGGCCCACCACTCCCGCAGCGGCCCCACCACGACGCCCCACCCCGCTCGTCCTCTCTCCCCTCCCCGCGTCTCCCCTCCCCGCGTCCGCCGCCCTTCTCTCCCGCCTCTCCGGCGCAGCCTCGCCCCACATCCCCCTCACCCCGCCCTGCTCTCCTCTCCGTCCGCCACCGGCAGCCTCCCCCCGGCGCGCTCCGGCCGCTCCTCCCTCTAACCGTGGAGCCGCCGGCTCCTCCTGCCCCGCCGCCACCCGGCCGTGACCGCCGTCGCCGTGCGCCTCCGCCGGGCCTCGCCTCCCGCCGCCGCAGCGAGCTCGTCGGCCCGAGCTCCCTTCCCCGCCACCTCGCCCGCCTCTCCGGCACCCGCCACCGCCTCTGCTCCCTGCCGTCCGCCGCCCGCGGGCCGCTCGGCCGCCGCCGGCCCAAGCAGCGCCGGCCGTCGCCCTCTCTCCTCCCGCCTGCAGCCTCCTCTGCGTCGCCCCGACGCCGATGCGCCCCCCCGTCGTCCTCCTCGCCGGCCGCCTCCGGCTCTCCTCCTCCGGCCGCTGTGCGTTGGGCACGCCCGTGCTCGTCGCCGGTGCTCCCCCGCCTCCGGACTGCCGGGTCCCGCCTCCTCGCCTCCTCCGCTCCAGCGCGCCGTCCTCCCCCGGCCCGAGCTCGGTCCCCCGGAGCCCCGCCGTCAAGCGTCGCCCGCGCGGCCGCGCCTCACATCCTCTCTGCCTCGCGGGCCCCCCCTCGACCCAAGCCCGCCGCCCTCCTCCGTCGGACCCTCATCCTGCTGCCCCTGCGTTCCAGGCCGCGTCCGAGCCGCCGTGCTGCTCCTCGCCGAGGTTGTCTGCCTGCGCAGTACGGGCCCGCGTGCCCTCCTCTCGGGCGCTCCCTTGCCGCTGGCCTCCAGCCGCTCGAGCTCGCCAGGCCCCGTGCCTGCGTGTGCGTCGCTCGCCGCCATGTGCTTCCCCTGGAGACCGCCCGCGAGTCCTGCTTCGGCCAGCGCCCCGCAACCCCCACAAGGATTTCGTGCCGCCGTCAAGGCCTTCGTCCTGGAATTGCCATGACCGCCGACATGGAACCCTGAAGACCGCTGGTACTGAATTCCGAGGACCCCGACCTGGAACATCAAGATCTACCACACGGACACCAAAGACCCCTGTTGCCGAAGATTGACCCCGAAGAAGTGTCGAACCCGAAGAATCGCCGACATGGACCGTCCCTACACCAAGATCTGCTTTCGAACACTGCGACCGAAGCCGAATCAAGATCTCCCCGGATGCGACAAGTTCTCCTTCCCGGCGCCCGAAGTCGAGGACCCCGACAAGAACCACGACACGGATACACCGAGTTCTCCATCGTGGACGCCAAGTTCTGCATCCCGAACGCCAAGACCGTCCCGATACACGGACCCGACAAGATCTGCGCGACGGCAAGATCTACCGCTTGGACCCAAGTTCTCCGTCATGGCAATTTCTCCATCTTGTATCCGATCTCGTCGAGCCGTTTCCCCGCCGAACCCTGAGACCGACCCCGAAACCCCGAACCCCGGAACCAAGATCTGCCGAACCCTAATGTGTGACCCCTTTTTCCCGAGCCCTATTTTATAAATGTAATAACAAATGGATGCACATTAAATTGCCATACTTGCATGCATATTTGACTGTGGTTTAGGGGCCTTACGCCGATTCACCATATAATTAAATATGGGACCCATATGCGGGCAAATCTAGTCTTATATAGGCCTTATTTAAATTTGTGCATCGAACCAATGATATATTTTGCCATGTTAAGACAACATTTAAATTGCGGGGGTTCTAAATAACTTGAACCGTTTAATTAAATGTCGGGACCCCGGTTCCTCTTAATCTGGCCCAATTGCATCGCACCTTGCCATGTCATACATCATACATGCATCATGCCCGATCTTTTGCCGTAGTATTAAATAGTGCATCCGGTGTTTCTTCTAGTGTTTTGGTTCTTCACGGATAAGGCCGTTGAGTTGATGTGAGCTTCGCCCCGATCTTCGGATGAACCTTCGGCAATGTTTTCAGGCGAGCATCTCCCCCTTTCTACCTATCTTATTTTTATAGTATTTATTCCCTCCTGTTGATCTATTGCTATCTGTGTTGCGATGCTCTAGTTTTCGTACCCGTGTTATCCCTTGCAGCCATATATTGCCTTGGACACATCTTATTACCTGTTGTTTGGTAGATAGTTGGACTTGCGCGTCGTAGTCGCTTGCTCGAGTGCTGTTGCGTGTCGTCAAGTACCACAACTGTTGGAGTGTGGCCGCATGTTTAATGTTGGAGATGATCATGGCTTTCATTATCGTTTACTTTAATTATTGTTTAACAACTAAAATTGAAGTAAGTAAGCAGAGGCACAGGTGGGCAATAGATGTTATTTGGTTGTTAACCGTCCACTTGTGTCCCGTAGGACCCCGAGTACTTGATACCTGTTCCTTGAATATTCGCGCTATCCACATCCGGGAGGATTATGGGAACCCCCTGAGCCAGAGCTTGATTCCGTCTTATTTCTTGGGGCCACAAACTAGTTTGAGGTTTTATTTACGATCATGTACTTATGCCATGCTTTACTGCTTTATTTACGATTGTGCGAGGAGAACACTGTACTGTTTAGGATTGTGACCCGTTTACGCGGTATCGACAAGCCCAGTTTTGGGTTCCCAGTCGCTTACAGCCGGCCCCACAAACCTTGAGTCCGTCTCGGAGTCAGCAAGCTTCGTTGTGGTTGTACTCAACGGGGTGGCCCCCGGAAATATTTCTGAATCTTGTGATTGCTTTGTCGTGAAAGCCTCGTTGGGTTTTGATTTGGTTTTTCCGAGGTTGATCGAGTGTGTGTTGCTATTTGTGCACCCCTACAGGGTAAAACTTTCTGAAAGCCGTGTCCGCGGTTATGGACGACTTGGAGCACAGTATCTCGATCATAGACAACTATAACTAAAGTAGTGCTATAAATTCGACTTTATAATGACTAGTAATCAGCTCCACTATAATGGAATGGCTAAATAAAACTGCCCAGAATTGCTTGTTTGGGTTGTCGCTTGCGACCATTGTATCTGACTAGTAAGTATTGCAACTACAACGGAATGGCTAAATAAAAGTACCAACAACTGCTAGGTTTTGGGTTATCTCATGCTAATTGTACTTGACTAGTAAGTGTCGCAACTACAACGGAATGGTTAAATAAAACTGCCCACTGCTTATTATATCAAGATGATTATCTATACTTGACTAGTAATTGCCGCAACGATAACTGAATAAATAAAACTGCCAACTGTGTGAGTTCCTCGGTTGACTTCCTCGTTTGGTCTCGAGGGGGAAACACCAGGATGGGTTTGTTTGATGGTAGCATCAGGTTGGTTCCGAGTAGGTCTTTCTTACCCCTCTCTGATAGCCGACAGTTGTATCGAGTCTCTATAGGTTGTTCAGTGCATGCTGCCGCTGTCGCTTCAGTCCACCATACCTATGTAGGCGAGGACCGCCGAATTCTAGCCTCGCCGTGTACTGGCCTCAGTACTAACGCTCCTCTTTTCCCTTTGCCCTTTGTCGGCACCCCTTTTGTTTAAGCAGGTTTTGAGATCGACGTCGTTAGCAGGGTTACCCTTCCGGCTTGGCCTGGGCAGGGTTATGGACGCCATTGGTTATTCTTCAGGGCTCTTAGCCCCATTTGCATCTTGTCCGTAGTCGGATGCTCTATCATTTTCAAGGTGACTTGGATCTTTGTATAATATATCTGTATTCTTGACTCATGGAGTCGTGTTGTATATATATATCTGTTCTGTAGGTCCCATCGAGGACTGTTGTGTAATGTTATTACTTCGTTTTCCACCCGCATGAAAGTGCCTGGTGGGCACCTTTGAATCGTTTCTATGCGGGTTTTGGCGGGAAGCGCTGAAACTTGCATAGGGTAGATTCTAAGGGTGTTACAGAAGAGAAAAAGGAGGAGAAGAAGGAAGAAAAGAAGGAGGAGAAGAGAGCCCAAAGGACTCCTCCTGTCTTCGACCTGAGCTCCTTGGGCTCGTAAGTTTCTTTTTGTAGTATTGTCCTTTTTCCTTCATGGTTGTTGCGCTTATGTTGATTGGTTCGTATGCAGGCATTCCTCCCATGATTCCTCCAGTGGTGGTGCGCGGGAGATGATGGGGGAGTCGAAAATTGCGTCTCCTCCGCCTCAGACGGTGGCGACTTCGGGTGGCGCGGCTCCGGATCCTCCGTTGCAGGAGGTGCAGGTGGTTGCGCCTCAGAATTTCGCCGGCGGTTCTTCGGAGTCGCCATCCGAGCATGTAAGTTTTTCTGCCTCATTTCATGGGGGGAGCCCCCGAGTGTCTTCATGTTGTGAATTTGGTTTTTACCCCAAGTCCTTTTCTTACTGCTATTTCTTTTTCTTCAGACTTTTGTGCAGGAGGCCAAGCGGCTGGTGCAGGAGCGCCTGGCGCTAGAGGCAAACCTTCGGCAGCTTCAAGGTATCCATCTGTCTTTTAATACCTCTCTTATTTATCCTGGTCCTGTTTTTTTACACTTGCTTGTCTTAAATGCAGAGGAGCATAACGATTCCCGTCGTGAGGTCGACGCTCTCAAAAAGAGCCTTGGTCAATCGGAGCAGAAGGCCAAAATCGCCGTTGGCGCGAAAGAACGCCTCAAGCTAGAGCTGACTAAGGCAGCCGAAACGAAGGAGCGTTTGCAGCAGGAGGCCGCAGATCGTGAGGAGCAGCTGGCCACCGTTGCGGCTGCTCGTGAAAGAGAGGTGGCGGCGAAGCTCATGGCTGTTGCCAAGGCTATTTCGGGTGAGTGCTATTTTTGTGCTTGTTTCTTTTTCTTCGGGTCTTCTTCTATGCTACTTTTCTTCATGCTTTTCTTCTTTTTGTCTCAGATGCCGCAGGCATCGAGTTCGACCGCGGTGCTCTGGAGCACGGGAGTGCTCTAGATGATGCCACTGTGGCGGTCGAAGACCGCTGCAGCACCGTCGTCAACTCCCTTGCCAAGGCGAAAGAGGTCCTTGGTCGCTTCTACAAGGAGCTTGTCCCGAAGGGCGCAACCCTTGATGATGTGGATGCTCTGGCGGAGGCTCTGTCAGCCGAAGCGCCTACGGCGTACAAGCGCAAGCAGAAGGGCATCGGCGCGTCCGTCGGGCTGGCGATGGCCCTGGCGGCTGGAGCGGAGCTGGATCTGCCCAAGATCACCTCTCGGATGCCGACGGCTGCGGATGGATCCGAGGTAGCCTTTGCTGCCTATTCTGCTCGCTGCAAGCGATATGGGCCCAACAAGCTCATTGATTTGCTGTCTGAGTATGCACTGCGGCAGCAGGGCGGGGCCAAAGCTAGGCAGTCTGGCTCCGAGGCGACTCAGGGTCCTGCATCTTAGGCGTAGTAGACGTAGGGTAGTTTGTAGTCTACTTTTGTTGTAAATATCTTGAAGAAACACCATCCTTGTGCCACGTAGTGGCCTTATATATTTAATGAATTCCTCTGAGTTGTGCTCTATCCTTAGCTGAATGTCTGTGTTCCTTTCTTTTGCTGCTGCTCTAGGTTCCTTCGGGTGCTGATCCTGTTGACGCCCCATCCGCAATGCTGTTGCGACCATCCTTGGATGATTCCTTGCAGCTCACTTTCCTTCGGGATCGTGTGCGTAGTCTGGAGAGGGAGTTGCTCGGGTTACGCGGTCATGCCAACGTTTGGAAGTCCAAGGCGGATCGTGGTGCAGCTAGAGATAAGTACTTGATGGCGGAGCTGGTTCGGCTGTCCGAGTGGCTGCAATGTAAGTTGTTCTTTGGTTCGAGCTATAGCTCAGTTCTTCGGATGAGCCTGCTGGCCTTACTCTTATTTTGTGCAATTGTTGCAGGTGTGAATCTTGCTCCGAGGGAAGAAAAGGAGCGTGTCGCTGTTCGGGTCAATTGCTTGACTCAACAGGACATGGAGGCCGGCGGATTCTTCTGGATGGATCGTGATCGCGCCATAGCTCTGGCGACGGTGCAGGATCGTGTTCATCAAGTTTCGCGGGTGCTCCGCCAAGTGCAGACATCGCTTGCCTCGGTGCTGCACGTCATGTTCCCTTTGGATGTCGTACTGACAAGCCTTGCGGGTCTTCTGTCGAAGTTTCGGAACGTAAGCAATGTCAAGGAGTTAGTGCGGCAGCAGCTTGTCGCGGGAATGAAGGCTGCATTGTCTCTTGTGAGGCTGCACCGGCCTGACGTGGATTTGGCTGTTGTGGCCACTGGGCCACCTCTTCGCCCTCATGGCGGTGAGTGGGACATGCGTCCGCACTACGCAGCTGTAAGGCAGTATGCCGAACAGGTCGTAGATTTGTTTGAGCAGCGTGCCCAGGTTATTCTTCAACATAGGTAGTACCTGAAAAAAAAGAGAGATGTAAAATTTGTATATTTCGGCTGGGCGTGTTGTGCCCTTTGTTGTAAAGGTTTGTTTGTATGTGAGCACGCAGTGCTTTGATTGAGTGTGTGTCCTTTTCGTTTGCCTGACGTTGTCAGCTACTCAGGTGTACACGTTTGATCCTCAGTCGATGAAATCGTGAGGTGGGGGGATCCCCCGAGTGCGTTTGTAGCATGTAGTAAAGTTGCGAAAGAGCGAACTGAAGTTTTGGGGCGAGACACTTAGCTTTATTTATATCGTAATGGAGGAGGTACATTATTCGGCTGAGTAGCCTTGGCTGAAAGCCTTATTGAAAGTAAAAGGGGGGTAGGTTGCTACGAATAGAATCGTCGCAGGTGCGAGATATTCCATGGGTTGGAGTATGCGACTCCGGACTCCACGTGCTTGAGGCGATAGGTGCCACCTGGGATGACTTCGGTGATGACGTAGGGTCCTTCCCATGGTGACTCGAATTTATTCGATCGCTTTTGCTTGAGTCGCAAGACGAGGTCTCCTTCGACGAAGGACCTTGGGCGCAGCCGGCGGCTGTGGTAGTTGCGGAGATTCTGCTGGTACACCGCTGATCGAGCTGCTGCTATATCCCGTGCTTCGTCGAGTGTGTCGACAACGTCTTCAAGTGCAATCGTGGATTCGGCTTTGCTGTAAGCGACGACCCGCGGGGCCTGGTGGCGTACTTCGGCTGGTAGCACGGCCTCGGCTCCGTGTACCATGAAGAACGGTGTGTAGCCGGTGGAGTTGTTTGGCGTAGTCCGTAAGCTCCATAGGACGGATGGTATCTCTTTCGTCCAGTTTCCAGCTTTTTGTTCGAGTGAGCTCATGAGGCGCTTCTTGATGCCGGCGCCGATTAGGCCGTTGGCCTTTTCCACTTGCCCGTTTGTTTGTGGGTGTGCCACTAAGGCGTACGTGATGTTGATCCCAAGGCCTTCGCAGAAGTCCTGGAATTCTTCGGAGATGAAGTTGATAATGTGTGATACGCCGAACCTGTAGACAATGGACTCGAAGAACTTGACGGAAGTTTTGTCTTTCTGGTTGGTGACCGGCATGGCCTCAATCCACTTGGTGAATTTGTAGACTGCAACCAGGAGGAAGACGTGTCCCCCTTTCGAGGATTTTGGCAGTTTGCCAATCATGTCGAGGCCCCATTGAGCGAAAGGCCAAGCTATAGGTATGGGTCTGAGCTCGGACCCAGGTGCGTGCGGTTTGTCGGCGCACCGTTGGCATCCGTTGCATCTTCGGACGATGTCCTTTGCGTCACTCATGGCCGTTGGCCAGTAGAATCCTGCTCGTAGAGCTTTGGCGACAAGGGAGCGGCTGCCTGCGTGGTGGCCGCAGATGCCTTCATGGATGTCTTGGAATATGGCCTTGCCGTCGTCGATGGTGACGCACCGTTGAAGTACACCCGTGATGTTGCGCTTGTACAGCTCGCCGTTGATGATGGTGAAGGCTTTTGACCGGCGAGATATGCGCCGGGCGTCTGTTGGGATGTCAGGCAATTCTCCGGTTATCAAGAACTAGAGGTATGGTCGCGTCCAAGTTTCTTCGACTGCCATGACCTGCATTTGCTTGACCATGGCTACCTCTGTGTCCAGCTTTTCGGGTCCTTCGTGTCCTTCGGGTAGCGTAGCTCCCGAGTGTTCTGCTTCTTCGGGTGATCCCTTGGGGAACTTTCGCTTGATGGATGGTACACAGATCTGTTCGAGGAACACTCCTGGTGGCACTTTTGCGCAAGTGGAGCCGATGTTGGCGAGTCTATCGGCTTCCTCGTTGCTCTCCCTTCCAACGTGCCGAAGTTCGCAGCCGTCGAATTCGCCTTCGAGTGCGTTGTAGAGCGCGCGGTACGCGATCATGTTTTTGGCGTGTGCGTCGCACTCATTCATCGTCTGCTGGACGACGAGGTTGGAGTCACCATAGATGACCAGGCGCGTTGCGCCGCATATCTTTGCCATCCTCATGCCATGGATGAGGGCTTCGTATTCGGCCTCGTTGTTGGAGGCTCTGAATTTCATCCGAAGAACGTACTTCATCTTGTCGCCTTGCGGGGAGGTCAGTATGACCCCTGCCCCTGCTCCGGCTTCGCGCTTGGAGCCGTCGAAGTGCATTGTCCATGACTGCGACATGTCTGGGGTGTCTGGCAGCTGCAGCTCCATCCAATGTACCAGGAAGGCCGGGAGGACTTGAGATTTGATTGCGTGTCGCTTCTCGTAGACGATGTCCAAGGGTGACAGTTCGATGCCCCACAGGGCCACCCTTCCCGTGGCCTCTGGATTATTCAGGATGCTATTCAGGGGTGCCTCGTTGACGACCATCACTTGGTGCTCCTGGAAGTAATGGCTCAGCTGTCGAGCCGTCATGAACACGCCGTAGGCTAGCTTCTGGTAGTGAGGGTACCTCTGCTTTGTTGGTGTCAGTACCTCGCTGAGGTAGTAAATTGGGCGCTGGACCCCGTGGGTCTTGCCTTCTTCGGGTCGTTCAACCACAAGTACGGTGCTGACCACCTGATGTGTGGCTGCTATGTACAGCAGCAGGGGCTCGCACTCTTTTGGCGTGACCAAAATGGGCGAGGTGGAGAGGAGCCGCTTGAGGCTTTCGAATGCTTCATTGGCTTCTGGTGTCCACTCGAACTTGTCTGCTTGCGCAGCAGCTGGTAGAATGGTAGGGCCTTCTCGCCCATGCGGCTGATGAACCTGCCTAGCGCCGCTACTCGTCCTGGGAGCTGCTGGATGCCCTTGAGGTTTTTCGGCTTCTCCATTGTCATGATGGCTCTGATTTTCTTCGGGTTCGCCTCGATCCCTCGTTGAGAGATGAAGTACCCGAGCAGCTGACCTGATGGGACGCCGAAGGCGCACTTTTCGGGATTGAGCTTGATTCTGTAGCGATCAAGGTTGTCAAACGTCTCGCGGAGATCGTCGATAAGTGTCCTTGCCTCCTTAGTTTTTATTACTATGTCGTCGACATAGACTTGGACATTGCGACCGATCTGGTCCTTGAGGCAGGCCTGCATGCATCGCTGGTACGTGGCACCCGTGTTCTTTAGCCCGAAGGGCATTGTGTTGTAACAGAATACTCCGAACGGTGTGATAAACGCTGTTTTCTCCTGATCTTCGACCTTGAGCCGAATCTGGTTATAGCCTGAGTAGGCGTCGAGGAAGGAGAGTTTCTTGCAACCTGCAGTCGAATCGATGATCTGGTCGATCCGTGGAAGAGGGAAGTGGTCCTTTGGGCAATGCTTGTTTAGTGACGTGAAGTCCACGCACATCCGCAGGATGTCCGTGTCCTTCTTTGAGACCATCACCGTGTTTGCGAGCCACTCGCTTTCTTTGATTTGCCTGATGAAGTCTGCAGCGAGTAGTCTATTGATTTCCTTGCCGATAGCTTCGGCTCGTGGCTCCGACAGTCTTCGGATGGACTGCTTGACTGGCTTGGTGTCTGGAAAGACATTGAGTGCATGATCGGCGAATTCCCTGGGAACTCCTGGCATGTCCGCAGGACACCGGGCGAAGATTTCCCAGCGCTCACGGAGGAATTCGACGAGCGCGCCTTCCTATGTGGTGCTGAGGTCGTTGGCGATCAAGGCCGTCTTGGAGGCATCCGTCGGATGGACCTGTACTTTCTTGGTGTTGATAGTGGAGTCGAAGGACATGTCAGGTGCGTTCTGCCTTGTGACTGGGGGTACCCCATTGTCTGTTACCTCACGGAGCCTTACAAGCTCGTCTTGCATGCCGAAAGACTGGGAGATTTTGTTGAAATCCCTGTCGCATTGGTCCGATCGGGTGAAGCTCCCGTGGACTGTGATGACGCCCCTTGGTCCTGGCATCTTGAGTAGTAGGTATGCGTAGTGTGGGACGGCCAGGAACCTTGCGAATGCTACAAGCCCCAGGATGGCGTGGTATTGCAACGGCCAGTCCACCACTTCGAATTCTAGGCGCTCCTGCCAAAAGTTGTCCGGCTTCCCGAAGATAACGTCGAGCCCTATTTCCTGGGACAATGCCATGGAACGTTGTGTCTGATTGTTCCAGGCTGCATTGCGGGATCCGCATAGCTGCTAGAGTGCTTGCAAACATTAGATTGATGCCGCTGCCGCCGTCCATGAAGACGTGACTCATCTCGAAGCCTCCGATCTGCGCCTCCAGCAGCAGGGCAGCATGGCCTGGGCGAGGGATCTGGCAAGGGTGATCCGCACGAGTGAATGTGATGCAGGACTCCGATCCGCTGAGGTACTCAGGGATTGCAGGCGGAGTTGCCACGGCCAAGTTGATTTGTCGGGTGATTTTCTTCTGCACCCTGTTTGTGGGGCGTCCCTTCTGGATCATATTTAGTACTCCCTTTGGTGGGGGGTACCCGACCCCGGCGTTGTTTTGCTCTGGTGCGACTGGTTGGTTTGGGCCTCCAATAGGTGGCGGTGGAGGAGCTCCGTGTGCTATTTCTCCTGGCGTGGGTGCGTTTCCGAACGCAGGGGTTGGGGCTTGTTGCCTCATCTGCACCATGCTTTCGCTGAGTTTCTGGAACTCGCGGCAGTCCTTGAGCATGTGACTGGCTTTATTTTTGCCATCTTGTTTGTCGATGTAGAAGTGGATGGTGCATGGACCCGAAAGTTTGTCGAATGCTGAGGGTCCGTTGTCGCGGTCGCGGCGTTGCCACGACTGTGCTGGTCGTCCGCTGTCGCGGAAATTTCCTCCGCGGTATCCTCCGCTGTTGCGGCTGTTGTCGTTGCGGCGGTCGGCGTAGCCAGCCATGACCATGTCGGGTCCGTCGCGGTCCTCGTAGACACGCGATCTCCTCTTGCTGTGGCGTTCTCGCCTTCGGCCGTAGTCGTCCTCTTCATCTGATTTCGTTCGCTGAATGCAATCTTCGTCGTCCGCCCAACTGTTGGCAATTTCCATGAGGTGGTCGAGTGTCTTGGGCTTGACGCGCCCAAGTTCCTCCTTGAAATCTTGTCGTTTGACGCCGTCTCTGAAGGCGTCGATGGCCCTCTCCTCGGAGATATGTGCTGTGGAGTTCTTGGTGGTAGACCAGCGTAATATGTACGAGTGAATAGATTCCCCCGTTCTCTGAGTGCAGGCTCGCAACTCTTCGATTGAGGCAGGCCTCTTGCTGGTGCCCTTGAAATTTCGGATGAAGCTGTAAGCTAGCTCCTCCCAACTTCGGATGGATCCTGATGATAGGCTGCTGAGCCAGACCCGCGCCGCGCCTGTCAGCTGCAGCTGGAGGCATTGCATGGCGGTTTATTTGTTACCGCCGTGCAGCTTGACGGATGACAGATGATCGTTGAGCCAAGATTTTGGATCTTGCGTGCCGTTGAACTTCGGAGTATCCGAAGGAAGCTTGAAATTGCGTGGCATCTGTGTTCGCTGAACAGATCTGCTGAAGCATCGAGCTCCACAGAGTTCTCCTTCGTCTTCATCCATCTCGGACTCGGACGAGCATGCGCGTTTGGCTCGTGCTTTGTCGATTTTGCGCTGTGTAAGCGCGTCTCTGGCGTCATAGTCGCATTTATGGCGATGCGAGCTCTTCTTCCTTCGAGGAAGGTCGTGCTCCTCCTCCTCTTCGGATGAAGGGGTGGGGCTCCGGTCGCGCCTGACCGGAGCTTTCTTCTTCGGCTCCGCATGAGCGTCTTCGTGGAGCGCAGCTCCGACGAGTCCGAGTGCGGTGAGTGCGGACTTATGCATGGCTCTTTTCGGGTCCCCTTCCGGAGGTTGGTGGGCCGCGAGATACGCAGTGGCTGCCATGATCGCAGCTTGCAGTGTCTTCGGGATGATGTTGCCGTCGGCATCCATATCCATGAACGATGTGTGGAGAGTTCGGGTCACATCACGACGTTCCTTGGGATCCATGTTCTCCACCCGCGAGCGGTGTTTGTTTCCCTGGTATCCGTTCGTGCTAGAGCCGGGTGCCATGGCGAAGAGCACAGCTCATCGCGCGCTGGACTTGGAGGCTGCTTGCTTGCGTTTGTCGAGCGTCTCCTGCATCTTGACTTGCTTCTTGTGCTCCTCGATGAGGAGGTAGTGGTACGCCATCAGTAGGTCACGTGGGGAGTCCACAGGTAGGACTATGTCGCCTGCAACGGCGCGGCGTGCCTGGACCCATCCTTCTTTGCTAAGTTGGATGACGTGGCCGTTGTTTTCCCCTTCGGGTGGGGGGACTAGCTTCTTCTGTTCCCGCCGTTTCTGTCCTGCGGGTTGGGGTTCGTGTTTGGCGGCGGGTTAGGCGTTTGATGCTCCTGGATGACTGCGGCGCATTGGTAGCGCTCGTAGATCGGTTCGCTGCTGCCGCAGCTTTCAGATCCGGAACCGTAGGTCCCTTCATCCGAAGGCGGATCACACAGATCGGAGTTGCAGCTGCTGCTGTTGTAGAACTCATCTGTCGATGGTGATGTGCGTAGCACGGGATGTGGAGCCCACAAGGCGGGCCTGATTGATGGCACGGGCACCCGCTCAGGAAGGCGGAGGGTGCCAGTTTGTCCCACCTGGAAGCAGAAGCTCCCGAACAAAATTTCGAGTCCGTCGCCTACGGGCTCGAAATCCTTCATGGTGGCCAGCGAGTGGGCGGTGAAGTCGAAAGTGCCGAAGAGGAGGTGATTCTCCGTCGCCGCGGAGTTGTAGATCGATCGGGTCGGGACCGTCACGATCGCACAATCAGCAGCCCCTATTCCCACAGACGGCGCCAATTGACAAGGTTTAATCTCGTCAATGCCTATTGTTATGGACTTGGGTTTTGGAGAAGATGGGGATGCTGGATATCGTGGAACGGTTAACAGACAAGCAACTAGGGGACACGAGATTTACCCAGGTTCAGGCCCCCGGAGGGAAAACCCTACTCCTGCTTGTCTGCTCTTGATTACAGCATAACCGAAGGTTACAGGGTGCGCAGATTCGATCTGGCGTGGAGGTGTGTGCGAAAGTATGAGTCGAGAGATCTAGGACGTGCCCTCCTGGCCTTTATATAGACTTAGGCAGGTCTCGGGCATAGTCCTAGTCGGTTACAGGTTCTAGGGTTTTACCCCTTTGAATTTCCTATCTATGCTAGTCTTGTTCTCCAAGGATCTGAAGGCGTCATGGGCCTTGGCCACCCGAAAATCTTCATGGGCCAGCGTATATCTGCTGTGGGCCTTCCTTGGGCTGAACCAGGTATGCTGAAGTCATGTACCCGTAGGGTATAACCATGTCAACGGTGTTGATCTCTGGCTTCGATCTCGATCTCCTTATCGTATTCTACCGGGAAGAACCAAACACCGGAATGAAAGGGAAACAATCAACACATGGCATCGATGCAATGCTCAAGCAAGTATGATGATATGACAAGTTGAATTTCATTGAAATGTAACCCTAAAGCATGCTCGACAATTAATCGGGGTTCCGAGAGGTGAAAACCCTAACTCGGAGAAACTCCGGAATCACCTATGAGGGGTTACTGTGTTCTTCTAATTAAACTTGTTATGAAAGCTGTTGAACAATGTATGATTATAGCTTAAATAGATAGTTCTCACTTTTTGGAACATTTTGATGTATTATACATATTTTCTGAGTTATAATGAATTACTTATTGAATTTATAAGATTATTACATTTTCTAGAATTGTTTAATCAATTTAAATGGAATTATAGCATCACTGTGACATCAGCACAGGGGTGAGGGTCATTTGCCACCAAGGCAGAGGCTACCCACTATGGCTGACAGGTCGGGCCGAGGCCACGTCGTCAGCCACGCAAGCGAATGGGGCCGGGAAGGGGGGTGGTTTGACCGGGCTGACCCACAGTCTGGCGTCACGGTGATGTCAGCCTGACATCACCCGACGGTGAACCTCTCAGGTGATGCACGGGGACAGCGAAGGAGGGCTCGGAGGACTACGCGGGTAGGCGGGTTGGATAGAGCGCAGCACGGCGACCATATGGTGGTGGCGCCGCCCTGTTTTAGCAGCCGAATATACGCCGACGAGCATGAACTGCGGCGGCGGAAAGCGACGCTCGACGCGGGCTCAAAACAGAGCGAGAGGGAGGACGGGAGAGGGTCCAGGAGGACGGAGAGCTCACCACGATCATGATGGGGTGGTTGGGGAAGCACGGCGTGGCCGGGAGCGGTAGTATTTGGCGGTGACGTCCATCGGAGCAGGAGATCTTCGGGCTCGATTCCGGCAAGAAGGAGGCGCCCTGCTTGTGTGTGTTGGCTAGAAGGACGAGGGTGACAGTGCGCGTACAGGACGGAGGCGGCGAGCTCGGGCAGCCTGCCGGCATCGGGGGTGGTTCCTGTGCGCGCGTTAGTGAGAAGCAGAGAAATGAGATGGGGAAGAAGAAGAAGAATAGGCGAACCAATTATAAACAAAGGGCCTTTAGTCCCGGTTAGTGGCTACAACCGGGACTAAAGGGTCATACGTCCCGGTTGGAGCCACCAACCGGGATGTATACTCCACGTTTTTTTCATCAGCCCAAGGGGCGCGCGCAGGGGTCTTTAGTCCCGGTTGGTGGCTCCAACCGGGACGTATGACCCTGTTTTCAAAAAATTTCAGGAATTTTCTCTCTGTTCCCGCCTTATTTTTTATTTTGGGGTTTAAATTTGTAATGTTTTTTAAATGATAATTACTTTGGAATTTAGAAAAACTTTAAACATAAAAAGTGTTTGAATTTGAATAACTAATTCAAAACCATTTTCTATTTTCAAAAATAATTAATGTAACCATTTAAAGTATGAACCATTTAAAATTAAAAATGAATTACCTTATATTTTTTTAATATTAATTTGTAATTTAGAAAAACTTTAAACATAAAAAGTGTTTGGATTTGAATAAATAATTCAAAACCATGGGAAATGTGCAATGACAATGTGCAATGACAATGGAGGCCAATCCTACATATATGTACTGAGAAATGGTGGGAAGAAAACTGTGGGAAGAAATGGCGGGAAGAGAAATGGCAGGAAAAAAACTGCGGGAAGAAAAATGGCGGGAAGAAATGGCGGGAAGAAACTTGGGTTTAGGGTTTTGTGAAGGTTTTTTTAGCATCGTTAGAACTTTCATTGGATCTTTGAGAAACCACATATTGCGAATCTAAAAATGATTTTTTCAAAAAATCACGGGCGTTAGCTCATGTACCTGTAGTACAAATCGGACCCACTTCCTACCGATTCGGCAGACATTTGTCCTTTTTATCTGGGATGGACGGAAAGATTTGAGATGTACCGGTTGAGAGATAGTCCATGTAAGGTGGTCGGTAGCATTCTGAAACAGCATTTTGGTGGTTACTTCACAAAAGGACCCGTTTTTTGCGCTCGGAAAATGAAAAATGGCTTTTCCGTGCGACGAAAAGGAAAACTTCCTCCTGCAACATTGTTCTCCATACCAATGTCCATATGCATGCATAATATGGGTAGATCATCACAAACTATGCCGTGATTCAGCACATAACATCGGTCTTTTGGACCGAAAGCCATGAAACCTCGAACATGATAAGTCATTTTGTGAAGGTTTTTTCGAGACATGATCAATATACCAATTCTGGTATTTTTACTTGCAACTATGTCACATAATATGATACCACGCGAAGGATTTACATTGTTCGGATTTTTTTTTGAATTTCTAATGCCCGTTTTGAATTTTTTGAATTTCTAACTATGGTCGAACCGGCGTGCATGAAGATAGGGGACGAGCATCGTTAGAACTTGCATTCGATCTCTGAAGAAACCACATATTGCGAGTCTAAAATGATTTTTTCAAAAAATCACGGGCGTTAGATCATGCACCTGTAGTACAAACCGGACCCACTTCCTACCGATTCGGCAGACATTTGTCCTTTTTACCCGGGATGGAAGAAAAGGTTTGAGATGTCTTGGTTGGGAGATAGTCTATGTAAGGTGGTCTAGTATTTTAGAAAAATGGGACGGTAGCATTCTGAAACAGCATTTTGGTGGTTACTTCACAAAACGACCCGTTTTTTGCGCTCGGAAAATGGAAAAAGGCTTTTACGTGCGACGAAAAGGAAAACTTCCTCCTGCAACATTGTTCTCCATACCAATGTCCACATGCATGAATAATATGGGCACAACATCACAAACTATGCCATGATTCAGCACATAACACCGGTCATTTGGACCGAAAGCCATAAAACCTCGAACATGATAGGTCATTTTGTGAAGGTTTTTTGAGACATGATCAATATACCAAGTCTGGTATTTTTCCTTGCAACTATGTCACATAATATTACACCACATGAAGGATTTACATTGTTCGGATTTTTTTGAATTTCTCATGCCTGTTTTGAATTTTTTGAATTTCTAACTATGGTCGAACCGGTGTGCATGAAGATAGGGGATGAGCTTCGTTAGAACTTGCATTGGATCTCTGAAGAAACCACATATTGCGAGTCTAAAAATGATTTTTTCAAAAAATCACGGGCGTTAGATCATGTACCTATAGTACAAACCGGACCCACTTTCTACCGAT
Organism: Avena atlantica; assembly: GCA_910589765.1. NCBI lineage: Eukaryota > Viridiplantae > Streptophyta > Magnoliopsida > Poales > Poaceae > Avena > Avena atlantica. Next base: position 470,081,376 of record OU342733.1, read on the forward strand.
TCGGCAGACATTTGTCCTTTTTACCCGGGATGGACGAAAAGGTTTGAGATGTCCCGGTTGGGAGATAGTCCATGTAAGGTGGTCTAGTATTTTAGAAAATGGGACGGTAGCATTCTGAAATAGCATTTTGGTGGTTACTTCACAAAATGACCCATTTTTGCGCTCGGAAAATGGAAAATGGCTTGATCATTTGGACCGAAAGCCATGAAACCTCGAACATGATAGGTTCATCTTTAGTCCCGATTGGAGGGATTTCGGCAGGCCGGGCCAGACAGCACTAATGATAGGGGTGAGTGTCGACATTATGTCGTGCGGCTTGTACCTTGTCCCGGATGGTGTCACCAACCGGGACTAAAGATGAACCTTTAGTCCCGGTTGGAGACACCAACCGGGACAAAACACGAGTCAGCACTAATAATAGGGGTGAGTGTCGACATTATGTCGTAAGTGTCGACACTATGCTGAGCTGCTTGTACTATAAATAGGCATCCGTGTGAGTCCAGTCCTCCAGCCAGATTGAGGCATCTCCAATATGGTTTTCGAGAGCAGGGACACCACTACGACCAATTTCAGGGAGATGCCACCGGATCCTAGTCCTCCGGCATCTCCAAGAAACTGGTCATAGAGGCACTCCCTAATATGTGAAATTAGTTCTAGTTAGAGAAGTTACAAGCTGCAAGATGGTTTTCGAGAGCAAGGACACCACTACGACCAGTTTCAGGGAGATGCCGCCGGATCCCAGTCCTCCGGCATCTCCAAGAAACTGGTCATAGAGGCACTTCCTAATATGTGAAATTAATTAGCTCCCAGGTGTATTGATCTAGTTAGAGAAGTTACAAGTTGCAAGATGGTGTGCGAGAGCAGGGACACCACTACGACCAGTTTCAGGGAGATGCCGCCGGATCCCAGTCCTCCGGCATCTCCAAGAAACTGGTCATAGAGGCACTCCCTAATATGTAAAATTAGTTAGCTCCCAGGTGTATTGATCTAGTTAGAGAAGTTACAAGCTGCAAGATGGTGTGCGAGAGCAGGGACACCACTACGACCAGTTTTAGGGAGAAGCCGTCGGATCCCAGTCCTCCGGCATCTCCAAGAAACTGGTCATAGAGGCACTCCCTAATATGTGACCACGCGCGTTTGGAGATTAGATCTTAATGGTAAGTACGAATCGGGACAACTTCTTCATAGTTCGGGAAAGTCGTTCTACGAATCGGGACTAAATAAAGGCACCCTTTAGTCCCGGTCCAGCCACAAAAAGGGACTAACACTCAAGAAATTTATTAATATTATAAACCGAGACTACAAAACCGGGACTAAAGGCCCCCTATATATAGTCCTGGCCAAGCCACAAACCGGGACTAACACTCAATACATTTATTAAACTTGGAAAATTGCAAACATCATAAGATATCCTTCACAAAATGAGCTATCATGTCTCATGACATTTAGGTTCACAATATGCATCCGACCGTCCAGACATGAACTAGAGGTACACAATATGAGCATGAACTTCTTGACATATGTCCTTCCTTATGATCGCTTCAGACGTAACCATGGAGCATCTTCTTTACTTAACGGAATGCCACGATGTTTTCACTGTGAAGGGCGGAATTTCATCAAACTTATTATAATCTTCTGACATGTCTGTCTTGTCCTCGATTCCCATGATGTTTCTTTTTCCTGAAAGAACTATGTGACGCTTTGGCTCATCATATGATGTATTCGTTTGCATATTTTTTTATTTTTTCCAGTCTGGAGGACATGTCCTTCACATAGAAAACATGATACACATCATTGGCTAGGACGAATGGTTCATCTCTATAACCAAGATTGTTGAGATCCACTGTTGTCATTCCGTACAACTGTTCTATCTTTATCCCTTCCCCATTCAGGTTGACCCATTTGCAGCGAAACAAAGGGACCTTAAAAGAGACTCCATAGTCCAGTTCCCATATCTCCTCTATGTAACCATAGTATGTGTCCTTTTGCCCATTCTCGTCCGTTGCATCAAAGCGGACAGCACTGTTTTGGTTAGTGCTCTTTTTATCTTGGGCGATCATGTAGAATGTATTCCCATTTATTTTGTACCCTTGGAAATTCAATATAGTAGAAGATGGTGATGCGGCCAAGTATAGCTGATCTCCAACAGTGGTGTCATTCAAGAGATGTGTCCGCATCCAACCACTGGAAGACTTCATGTGTTCATCTGTAATCCATGAGTCAGGCTTCCCCGGGTTTTTGGAGCGTACAATATTCTTGTGTTCCTTGATATACGGAGCAGCCAAGGTGGAATTATGTAGAACTATGTAGTGTGCTTTAGTGAAAGAATCCCCGTCCCTACATATCATTGCTTTCTTTCCCAGCATGCCTTTTCCACTTAGTCTCCACTCGTGCCGCGAGTCAGAAACACCAATTGGCTTAAGGTCAAGAATAAAGTCAACACAAAACTCAATGACCTCCTCTATTCCATATCCCTTAGAGATGCTTCCTTATGGTCTACCATGGTGATGAACATATTTCTTTAAGACTCCCATGAACCTCTCAAAGGGGAACATATTGTGCAGAAATACAGGACGGGGAATGGCAATCTCTTCCACTAGGTGAACCAGGAGATGCGTTGTAACATCCCAGCATTAGAGCTTAGGAATAAGCTGAACCCAGATGTGTGCATTGCATTCATGCATAGAAAATCCGAATAATTTTCGCGCCTTTAAAATAGAACTTGTCAAAGTGATTGGAGCTTCTCTTAACTTGATGGAATTGAAGTAGATCATCAAGTTAACTGCGATAAGTTTCAATACGACCTTTGCTAAAACCTTATTTGGTTAAACATGATTTGGTCTAAGGGTAGACCAGATATAATAAAATTTCACTCATAATACATTGCTTAAATGATTCATATATGATCCTTAAGAGATCATATCATACTATTCATCATACCAACCTATGAATACTAAGTTAAGATTACCACTAGAATAATAAAAATGCAATGATTAATGCTGACCTATCTTATTTTTATCTATTCCTACTATGAGTATCATAGTAATACCTAACCTTAAACTCTTAAATGAGTTGGAGTTGGAAAGAGACTAAGTCAGGATCATCCACCATATATCTTTCTTTCCATATCAATCTTTATGGAACCTATCTTAATATCTGTTGTTCATCAATTTTGAGTAATCAACCATTGATTCAAAAATTCTTTAACAATCAATCTTTGATCTACTATTTCTTGATCTTATCATAACATCTACTTAAATCTTTTAATGAGGGCATAGTCCATTAATAACCTTAATCCAATATGAGATACTAAGAAGATAATTTCAAGATAATGGAAAAGTAGGGTTGATAAAGTCTTGCTTAGCCAACTAAGAACTTAAGCAATAAATGATTAAAGGATTATAATGGTGATGCTTTAGCCACCAATGTTGAATGCTTATATTTAGTATAAGTAATACTGGTGGGTAGAACATGATGGGAACCCTAGAAGAGATAAGTTATCCTAGAGTAGTCATTGCAAGCCACATAAATATAATTTAGGGTTGGAGTAAAGTGAATATAGGATGATATTATTCAACTAAAGCTAGTGTAGCATAGAGTCATAGAAGTGGTGTTATTCATCTTTAAGGATAGTCAACTTTATAGAAAGGTAGTTGGATGCATACAACTAATAGAGATACATTATTAATGAATGATTAAGGAAGATTATGAGTGGAGTTTGAAGGAACTATTTGTTGGATGGAAGGCTATCAACAGTAGAGTAGTAGGTGCAATCAAGCAAGTATATGTGGAAGTTAGGAAATATTTTAGTATCAAACTCATTTGATTCATCCATGAGTTTAGAAGGTTAATCAGTGAATGAGAATAGTACTATGAAGTAAACCTCATCATGTTAATCATGATGATAGATAGAAAAAGGTAGTATATCTGGGAAAGGAATTCTTTAATCAGAAGTCTAGAATTATGAATTATGGAAGATAGTAATTATTAGTAAACAACCAACTTTAAATATTAAGCCAAACATAATATCCATTTCATGTGATTGATCTATCATCTTATATTCATATCACTTTATAGAAATATTTTTCAAGAGCAAATCACATAAGCACATCTCTGTTAATTCCAACCATCATAACTATATGTGCTTAAGTATATCTTTATCAATTCCTTTCTATAAAACATTCAAGATATAACTTTCAAGTACTAAAGGTGATGTCAACAAATATCCCAAACAGAAAACAATATGTTTAGTTATTGAATCTTTAACCACATCCATAAAGGAGTTTAAGTATATTAAGAAAAAACCTAAACCCAAAGGTAAATAATCATAATTTAAAATCCTAAACCTCTTTACTTATCATAATAAAATAGATACATTGTCATTTTCCAAATTAATGGAAGTAGTAAGAACCATATTAATCTCTTTCATATTTCATGCAACAAATAATGATATAGGATCATTATTCATATAAAAATTTATATTCAAACTCTAAGCCAACTAGAGTCAAGTCATATAAACAAATAAGAATACATCATTCAAGAAATCCATAATTAAAAGAAGAGATAGAAATAATAAGAAAAGCTTCTACAAATTATTAAAAGGGATCCATATTGAGCAAATAAAAGAAATACAAAAAGATTATATAATAAAAGTTCACAAATGATACTAAATATACTTTAGTATTATTGCAATTATCCAGAAAATAAATCCTACAAAGAAAAGTTCAAAATATAAATCAAATTCAAATCTGAAAAGGAAAACAGAAAATAGAAAAAAAGTAAAACAAATAAAAACATTACCTGGCCGTGGCCCAACATCTCTGTATTTATCTGACGCCCTTGTGCAGCCCATAACAGCCCAGTAACCAGCTGAAAGTAAAAAGGAAGTCGCCTAGAGGGGAGGGTGAATAGGATTTTAAAAATATTACGATTTAGGCTCAAGTAAATGCGGAATAAAAACTAACGTTTAATTTATTGAGCACAAAACCTAGCCACTAAGTTCACCTAGGTGCACCAACAACCTATGCTAAGCAATACAAGCAACAAGGTGATAGCAAGGTATAAATACTTCAAGCACGATGGCTATCACAATGTAAAGTGCATAAGTAAGGGTTCGGTTGAGATATAACCGATGGGCGCGGAGACGAAGATTTGTTTCCCGAAGTTCACTTCCAAAGAAGCTACGTCTCCGTTGGAGAGGTGCGATGGCGCAATGCTCTCCGAACGCCACAAATGGCTCACCTCGAGGTGTGGTGGCTCGATGCTCACCCAAATCCACACAAGGCCTTACCCCGGATGCGGAAGCACGCAACTCACCGACGCCACAAAAGGCTCACCCTATTCTCCCAAGTGCATACCACAAAAGGCGGGCACTTGCTCCACTATGGGACGCTTTAGGGCGGTCACCGAACCCGTACAAGATTGGGGCTAACTCCACAACTCAATTGGAGCCTCCCAACAACAAAGCCACAAAAGGCCAACAATGCCACAAAAGGCCAACAACGCCACAAAAGGCTACAAGACCACAAAAGGTCAACAAGACCACAAAAGGTCAACAACCCAACCACACAACCGTCTAGGGTTCCAAGGAACCCAAGAGAAACAAGCTCACAAGCTTGAACTCACCAAATCTCCGAGGAGAACTCAAACCTATGCACCAAATGCAAGGGGAGGTCCTTCTCTCCCAAATTCCAACAAAGCTACAAAAGCTATTAGGGGAATAAGGGAGGAAGAACACAAGAGGAGAACACAAAACTCTCCAAGATCTAGATCCCAATGATTCCTTCACAAAGAAGGGATTTGGCTTGGGGGATTGTAGATCTAGATCTCCTATCTCAAATCCCTCAAAAAGATGCAAGAATCATAGGAGGGGAAAGGGAGAGGGAAAGCTTCTTCAAGGTTGACAACAGAGAAGAGAGAGAAAGCCAAGAACCAAGAAGAAAAGCTAGTATCCCACGAAGGGGAAGAGGAGCCCCTTTTAAAGGGCTCCCAGATCTGCCCGTTATGGGCATTCGCGACACCTGGCCGGAACTTCCGGTGGGAGGCCGGAAGTTCCGGTGGCACACAGCCAACGGTCGAAAACTACGGAGCGAGAAAATGGAAAAAACGAATCATGGCCGAAACTTCCGCCGGTTCACCGGAACTTCCGGTGGGAGCAAAACTTCTGGTGAAAGTTCCGACAGAAGTTTCGTCAAATAGACACAACGAAAACAGAAGGTTACTGAACGTGAGCGGAACAAGAGCCGGAAATTCAACCGGAACTTTCTGCCTGAGCGGAACTTCCGGTCACTGGCCAGAAATTCCGGTGAGAGCGAAACTTCCGGTGAAAATTCCAACTGAATTTCCGTAAAATAGCACATACAAAACAAAAGGTTACTGAGCGTGAGCGGAAGAAGACCCGGAACTTCCACCGGAACTTTCGGCGGCAAAAATGCCCTAGCGGAACTTCCGATGGCAAGCCGGAACTTCCGGTCAGGGAAATTCCAGAAACCAGAAAACCAGAAACGCAATAACTTTTGCATCCGAACTCCAAACGGGATGAAACCAATTTTGTTGGAAAGATAACAACGAATATAATCCAAGATACTATGAATATTGGGTATCACCTTGTAAGAAAATACTATGAATATATATGTGAAGTATCCCCCAAGGTGTGGAGTCGGAAAACTCGCAAGATCAAAAACCGCAATAAGATATGCAAGTGAAATCCTTAGATGATGAACTAGAGCTTGTTATGATGATGACCACAAGCTCTAGATCCTCTCATGGACAAGAAACAAATAATAACCAAGAAAGATGATGATATGAATGCAAAGGTTTGAGCTCTCTCCAAACGATGCAAACGAGACACCCGCTTGAGAGCCCCTCTTGATAGTACGGCTATCTATCCTAAACCCAATCTCCCAACTAACAACACGAGACCAGCAAAAGAGAAGCCCTATCAAGAACATACCTTTTCCTTGAGCAACCCACTTGAACTTGATGTAGACCGTCTTGTTCTTATATAGTGGGAACACCTTTCTTGGATGCTCTTGCTTGATGAAGATGAAGACTTCCAAATTGCTCCCCCATACTCCATGGGGAAACCTCTTCTTTGAACTTGTCTTCATCATTCCATGAGCACGAGGATGGCAAGATTCAAGCATGAGATCTTCTAGAGATGGCACATCTTGAGCTCGCCCTTCTTCATCCATACTTGAGGTTGATCCATCTTGATGCAACTCTTTGCACATGCCTGGATCGACCTTCAAGCTCCTTCTTTCTTCATGATTCCAATGGGCACAAAGCCCTTGGACATTTCTTCATCTTCCAACCTTGAGACCAACACATGGCCCAAGTGATGCTAATGGACAAACCTACAAGTGGAACTCAATTTACACATTAGTCCATAGAGATTGTCATTAATTACCAAACCCACACATGGGGGGCCTACATGCCATTTCAATCTCCCCCATTTTGGTAATTGATGGCAATCCCTTAGCGAGGGTTTAAATATGACAATTAACGACTAAAGCGGTTGCCCCAACATCAAATACTACACAAGTATGTGATGTTGTTACAACCACAATATATAGAGCAAACTCCCCCACAATCTATGCATGTGTGATGAACTTGAATTTCATTGCATAGATTGCCAACTGTTACCGTTGGTTGAGTTTCCTCTATATATTCAACATGCAAAGCAAACACAAAGATGCAAGAGCATGAGAGGCAAATGCTTAAGAACACACTCAAAGCAAAGGCCAACTTCCCTTAAACCCTCCCAAACTTCTCCCCCATTGGCATCGATTGCCAAAATGGGTGAAAAGTTCTAGACGGCCAACATAGTGAGAATTCCTCCAAAGGTGTGCATATGCACAAGTCAAATGATGAGAACTAGGGAGGAAGTAAAACTATATTGAGGACCCAAAGAAATCAAAAAGAAAAGAAAGAAAAGGGCTTCAACAAATGAAGCGAGCAATCAAAAGATCCAAAAGAAACAAATGAAACACCATCAAATGATGTCAAAAGGAAACAACAACCAAAAGAGTGATTAAATAAAAATAGAGAAGCTCCCCAAACTTTGTGCAAAGATTAGAATACTTGTATTGAATACAACATGCACAAATATGGAATCCTTGCTCCCCCATAAGCATTTAAACCACAAGAAGCGAGAGAGAAGGAACATGTGCATCATTAAATGAATTATAGAAGCTCCCCAAAGATTGTGCACCAATTATAGTAATTATATTTGGAAACAACATGCACAATCATGGAATCCTCACTCCTTCAAAACCATTTAGCAATGCACACAAAATACAATAACTTGGAAACCACCGAAGAATCAAAATGAAGTAAGAGGTGATCTCCAAGAAATGCAAAAACAACCAAATATTGATCTTCTCTTGTGTGTATAAATTTTTAGGTGGAAAATATCACAAAGACATATAACCACAAAGAAACATGCACACGCAAAATAGATACTCAAGAAAGCACATGAAGACCCAAAAAGAAGTCATAGAATATACCAATAAGATGTTTTGCTTGAAAGCATGCCCAAGGGCTCAAATTTATCTTATTATACATCAATGAGCTTCAAACACCAACATACCCCATACAACACAACTATTCTCAAGGGAAGAAGAGGATAGAAGGAATATATGGAGAAAGACAACAAGTATCACAAGATAGAAATCAACTTGGCAAAAATACTCACTAATGCACATGAGAGATATTGGGGAAACGATATGCAACACAATTGCTATATTAACATATTTGGGATTAGTGAATCATGAGCATGATTTAGTATAGTCCCCATTATATGCACTCATCTCAACATACACACATTTGCAACAGAGAGAACTCTTCAAAGCCAAAGCAAGAAATCCTACATATGGAAGAACACAAATTCATGCCAACAAGCAACCTACACAAGGTTGGGAACAAGATATGTATGCATGAGAGAGAGAGATACTTGTTACCAAGATATAATTGGTAGGATGAAGAAGATATGAATTCGTTGATCATCCTAGCTTGCATCCAACTAACATGTAGACGCCACTTCTTCCTTGTTCAAGATACAAGCACCCAATATATATCTCCAATGTACCTAAAACACAATTAAGTACACTATGGTCCCCAAACAAATTGGGTCCAAAGTAGTTAGTGAAACTACAATACATAGGAGATCCCCCACACAAATATGTGCATATTGATATGAAATTGAATTTCATGCACATCTTAGCCCATTAGGATTTGGTAGAGTTCCCCCTATATATTGGATCAAAGAAAGCAAGCATGCCATAATATATACAAGAAGTAAATATGCATGCATAGGCTTTCAAGAACCAAAAGGAGATACAATTTGAACAAAAACACCAAGTAAACCAATAAGACACACACAAAAGTGTGACTCGACAAAAGGTGTCCAAATTGTATCGAAGATCCAAATCAACACATGAAAGGGCACAAGTTCAACAAATGAACTCGAAAGAGCCAAAGAAAAAGGATAAGAAAAATACCAAGGCTCAAGGATTTATCTCATCCTAAAAGAACAAAACAAGAGAAACGGAATGAGATAAAGCCAACTCCCAACGAGAGCAAGGAAATAATAACCAAAACAAACTCTTCACACTTTTCACGATGGAACACAAAGTACCAACACAAAAAGGATCGAGCTTCCAAGCAAAAACAGATCAAATCAAGAAGCATAAAACAATGTTCTAGATAATATAGGAGAGCTCCCCCATAAGTAGAGCATTATGTATAATTTTTCCTTTGAATGCAAAATGCCCACAAATGAGATCATCACTACTACATACACTAAATAAAACATAAGGGGATACAAATAACATAAGAAGATCCACAAGAGGCAAGGAAAGCTTGGGAGTAAATGGAAAAACATTTTCTTGGCCAAAGATAAAACAAGTAAGAAAAGGCCAAATCGAATATGATCAATGAGTTCTACCATATATCAAGTACTAAATGTCCAAGGACAAGAAGTAATAGGGATAATTTTCCCGAGGTAGTTTGTAAGAATATCCAAGATCATATTCACACAAAGAAGCATATAACAAGATAGGAATTAAGCTTGATGCTTCAAAAGAGATTCTTGATTGCTTCACATAGTTACACAATCACTAGTGATTGGATTAAATATAAGCAAGTGGTTCTCATGAGGATATATAGATCCAAATATGAGGAAACACATACCAAGAATCACTCTCACAAACAAGATCCAAAAGATGAGCAATAAAAACATTAAAGCAAATTGGAACTTGAATGAGCAAATGTCCACATAGGAACTCGATAATTCTCAATATCAAATCTAAGTGGCACTACCTAAAATGTTCACATTTTCTAGGTTTGTAATATGCGCAAAGCATATGACTCCCCCATATTGTGATGAACCAAGAAATATCAACAAGAGGTAAAAAGATCAAACTAGAGGTATTAATGGACATTATGGAAACTTGAGTTTCTCATGAGAGAGACAAACCACATAGAGACAACAAAATGACTACTAAGTGATTTTTCTCATGTACACACATTTTAGGATTGTGGAATGCCCAAGCACGACACTCCCCCAAAACGGAATAGTCCATTAATCCCTCACAAGAGCCAAATAAGATACCTACTAGAAACAATAAAGGCTCAAAATCAAGAAACACAAATACATGGTGTGCCAACCAACATACACAAATATAATTCATAGGTCAATATAAGTAAGTGGGAAGCACAACATGTACAAACACATGCAAGGTACAAAACCAACACATGCACAAGGGAGCAAGTAACTATAAATGTAAAGGAGTTTAGCACAAGTTACCGAAAGGAGGAACATTGGATAAGGAATAGAAGCATGATAACCAATGAATTGACTTTGACAACAAGAATATAATGAAGATCCCTCAACTCTTCATAAGATATCCAAGTCTCCAATGCCCTCCAAAAACACCTATTGATCAAGTTTTAGCTTGTTGGTCCCCAACCAAGTTGGGTCCTAAGAAGTTAGTCACAATAGGCTTGGCCACCCAAATGGTTCTTTTCTTGACACCACTTTGGGCACCAACAAATTTGGCAAACACATTGCCACCCTCATCCTTACGAAGTGAATAATCATCATCAAACAAGATAGGATGGGATGAGGAGTTACCCATGGTGAAAGAGGAAGAAAGGTGCCCCTTCTCACGGCATATGTAGCAAGTTATTCTCTTACCGTATTTCTTCTTGGGAGGAGCTGCACCATGAAGAAGAGCTTGAGGCTTCTTGGGAAGTGGCCCATCTTGAGCTTGTGCAGGAGCTTGAGGCCGCTTCCCCCGTTGCTTCTCACTAAGAGGCTTCTTCTTCAATGGGCAATCCCTCACATGATTCCCTTCTTCCTTGCACTTGAAGCACACAATGTTGGCCGGATTCTTCACTTGTCCTTGGCCCTTCTTCTTGTTGCCCTTTTGCTTCAACGAGTTAGTGGGCTTACTCTTGGTGTTGGAGTTGAATCCAAGCCCACTGTTGTCACTTGGGGGTCGTCGCACACTCAAAATATTCTTGAGCGTGGTCTTCTCTTCATGACACCTTTTCAAGTCATTCTTCAAAGAAGTGACTTGAGCCTTGAGCTCTTTGACTTCCTCTACATGGTTAGTATCAACAAAAATACTAGAGGAAGTAGAAGCTTCATTGTTAGAGCAACAAGGCAAAAGATGCAATTCATCACAAGATTTAGCATGGTTGTGAGAGGATGAATTACAAGGACTAGCACATGGCAATGTAGCATTAGGAGTAGAAGTAGTGCTAATGTCCACATGAGGCCCACTAGATGTTACCTTTGACACAATTCCCTCATGAGCTAACTCTAGCCTACCATGGGAGAGTAGAAGATCCTCATGCGAGCTTGAGAGCTTGGCATGACTTTCTTCTAATCTCCCATAGTTGCTTGTTAGCAAATCAAGTTGAGCCTTTAGCTCAACATTCTCCTTCAAGATAGATGCTTCACAAGAAATAGAGTTAGTAGCACACACATCATCATTTAAGGCAAGAGGTGAGGTCAACTTGGAAAGCTCTTTAGAATAAGAAGCTTCAAGTTGCTCATGTGACTCGGTGAGTTTAATGAGATCACCCTTAATGACCCTAGAGCCATTGTTGAGGTGCTCAAAATCCTCAAGGAGTTTAGCATAAGCAACTTCAAGTTCATCATTTTTAATTTGAAGGGAACGTGCCACCTCAAGATCTCTATCATGAGATTTCTTCACTCTAGATAGCTCTAGAGCAAAGGTCTCCTCAAGAGATTCCTTAGTGGTTTGTTCCACTTCAAGAGCTTCATTTAGGTTTGCAATGTCATTAGCATACTCACGCTTAAGACTACCCATTTTGTCAATAGTATCCTCATGCTCATCAATAAGTTGCCTACTTTCTATAGCATAGGTCAAGATTTCAATGAAAGTAGAGCAAGCATTTTTATTAGGATGAAGAGAACGAAGGACTATCCCCCCCCCTTCTCTTTTAAGGAAGCAACATCATCATCTACTTCTATATGATCAACATTCACATCATCATGAGATATATTGGAGTCCAAAGGAGAGGTTACCTTTGAACCCTTAGCCATGAGGCACAAGTGAACATTGGAAGAGGATGATGATGAGGGAACACATGAAGCTCTAATGACAACCTTGCCTTGGCCCACACAATCTTCACTTTCCTCTACATGGTTAGCAACACAAGAACTAGAGGAAATAGAAGCACATTCATCATGGCAACAAGGCAAAGCAAGCATATCATCATGAGACATATTCAAGGAATTTATACATGATATGCAAGGGCAATCAACACTAGGATGTAAAACACATGTGGTCCTACAAGTGTTCATGCCCAAAGATACAACATTGCAATGAGATAGAGACAAAGGATCATGAATGGAAATCTCACTATCTACATTACAAGTTCTATCACCACTCACCATATCATTACCTTGAGATAACTCATATGTTGGTGAAGTAGAAGAAGATGAGAACTCGTCGCAGCCGGAGGTGGAGGGAACACAACCATCCTCATTAAGCTTGGACACATCATATTTTGCTTGAAGCTTGGTCCATATATCATGAGCGTTCCGAAAGGCATGATTGAGGAAAGAACTACAAAGCTCACAACATTAACAAGCACATTAGACGCTTGAGCTTCGAGATAAGAGTTTGTCTTCTCCTCCAAAGATAGATTTTGGGAATCCTTAGGAGGAGACAAGCCCATATCTAGAATTTGCTCAATGTTTGGGTCAATGGCCCAGAAATGACTAAGCATGTGAGTACGCCAAACATCATAATGTGTGCCATCAAATGTAAATGTGTGAGAGTGCACTAAACCCCTAGGAGACATCTTTACTCTCGAGGCGGTGAAGCCTAAAAGCGAGAGACCTTGCTCTGATACCAATTGAAAGTACAAAGGAAGTCGCCTAGAGGGGGGGTGAATAGGCTTTTAAAAATATTACGATTTAGGCTCAAGTAAATGCGGAATAAAACTAACTTTTAATTTATTGAGCACAAAACCTAGCCACTAAGTTCACCTAGGTGCACCAACAACCTATGCTAAGCAATACAAGCAACAAGGTGATAGCAAGGTATAAATACTTCAAGCACGATGGCTATCACAATGTAAAGTGCATAAGTAAAGGGTTCGGTTGAGATATAACCGATGGGCGCGGAGACGAAGATTTGTTTCCCGAAGTTCACTTCCAAAGAAGCTACGTCTCCGTTGGAGAGGTGCGATGGCACAATGCTCTCCGAACGCCACAAATGGCTCACCTCGAGGTGTGGTGGCTCGATGCTCACCCAACGCCACACAAGGCCTCACCCCGTATGCGGAAGCACGCAACTCACCGACGCCACAAAAGGATCACCCTATTCTCCCAAGTGCGCTCCACAAAAGGCGGACACTTGCTCCACTATGGGATGCTTGAGGGCGGTCACCGAACCCGTACAAGATTGGGTATAACTCCACAACTCAATTGGAGGCTCCCAACAACAAAGCCACAAAAGGCCAACAACGCCAAAAAAGGCCAACAACGCCACAAAAGGCTACAAGACCACAAAAGGTCAATAACCCAACCACACAACCGTCTAGGGTTCCAAGGAACCCAAGAGAAACAAGCTCACAAGCTTGAACTCGCCAAATCTCCGAGGAGAACTCAAACCTATGCACCAAATGCAAGGGCAAGTCCTTCTCTCCCAAATTCCAACAAAGCTACAAAAGCTATTGGGGGAATAAGGGAGGAAGAACACAAGAGGAGAACACAAAACTCTCCAAGATCTAGATCCCAATGATTCCTTCACAAAGAAGGGATTTGGCTTGGGAGGATTGTAGATCTAGATATCCTCTCTCAAATCCCTCAAAAAGATGCAAGAATCATAGGAGGGGAAAGGGAGAGGGAAAGCTTCTTCAAGGTTGACAATGGAGGAGAGAGAGAAAGCCAAGAACCAAGAAGAAAAGCTAGTATCCCACGAAGGGGAAGAGGAGCCCATTTTAAAGGGCTCCCAGATCTGCCCGTTATGGGCATCCGCGACACCTGGCCGGAACTTCCGGTGGCACACAGCCAACGGTCGAAAACTGCGGAGCGAGAAACTGGAAAAACCTAATCATGGCCGGAACTTCCGCCGGTTCACCGGAACTTCCGGTGGGAGCAAAACTTCCGGTGAAAGTTCCGACAGAAGTTCCGTCAAATAGACACAACGAAAACAGAAGGTTACTGAACGTGAGCGGAACAAGAGCCGGAAATTCAACCGGAACTTTCTGCCTGAGCAGAGCTTCCGGTCACTGGCCGGAACTTCCGGTGAGAGCAAAACTTCCGGTGAAAATTCCGACTGAAGTTCCGTCAAATAGCACATCCAAAACAGAAGGTTACTGAGCGTGAGCGGAAGAAGACCCGGAACTTCCACCGGAACTTTCGGCGGCAAAAATGCCCTAGCGGAACTTCCGGTTAGGGAAATTCCAGAAACCAGAAAACCAGAAATGCAATAACTTTTGCATCCGAACTCCAAACGGGATGAAACCAATTTTGTTGGAAAGATAACGACGAATATAATCCAACATACTATGAATATTGGGTATCACCTTGGAAGAAAATACTATGAATATATATGTGAAGTATCCCCCAAGGTGTGGAGCCGGAAAACTCGCAAGATCAAAAACCGCAATAAGATATCCAAGTGAAATCCTTAGATGATGAACTAGAGCTTGTTATGATGATGACCACAAGCTCTAGATCCTCTCATGGACAAGAACCAAATAATAACCAAGAAAGATGATGATATGAATGCAAAGGTTTGAGCTCTCTCCGAACGATGCAAACGAGACATCCGCTTGAGAGCCCCTCTTGATAGTACGGCTATCTATCCTAAACCCAGTCTCCCAACTAACAACACGAGACCGGCAAAACAGAATCCCTATCAAAAACATACCTTTGCCTTGAGCAACCCACTTGAACTTGATGTAGACCGTCTTGTTCTTCTATAGTGGGAACACCTTTCTTGGATGCTCTTGCTTGATGAAGATGAAGACTTTCAAATTTCTCCCCCATACTCCATGGGGAAACCTCTTCTTTGAACTTGTCTTCATCATTCCATGAGCACGAGGATGGCAAGATTCAAGCATGAGATCTTCTAGAGATGGCACATCTTGAGCTCGCCCTTCTTCATCCCTACTTAAGGTTGATCCATCTTGATGCAACTCTTTGCACATGCCTGGATCGACCTTCAAGCACATTCTTTCTTCATGATTCCAATGGGCACAAAGCCCTTGGACATTTCTTCATCTTCCAACCTTGAGACCAACACATGGCCCAAGCGATGCCAATGGACAAACCTACAAGTGAAACTCAATTTACACATTAGTCCATAGAGATTGTCATTAATTACCAAAACCACACATGGGGGGCATACATGCCCTTTCACCAGCCTAGTTCTTTCTCTTCTGTGACTGACAAGTGGGGCCAGAGAAGGACTGCGGGTTGAGAAGAAAGAAACGCCAGGGGGTTATCCACAAAACAACACGTCGTCGTCATCCTCACGCACACAGACAGCTCGCTGGAGGAGCTCGCCACGGCTCAATGCCGTCATCGTCGTCTTTGCGCCAAGATCAACGCCGCCATCGCCAGGAGAGGATAAGGAGGCCACCGCGACACCCCTGCTCATCATCATCCTCAATCTCGCTCTCCAGATTCATTTCTCTTCCTCACCCGAGAACCCAGTTCATCGGAGTTCATCATTGCGGCCAACTCCGACCACCCCTCGCGTCGTGATAGCCACCGTTAGACGCGTCGTCGTGGACTGAACCACCTAAGACCAAGCACGGAGGCCCACTCACCGGGAATCATGTGAAATCGAGCATTCCTTTTCCTCGGCCGCCGTGGCCATTACCGTCGATTAGCCGTCGTCACGCCTCCCCAAGCCTCCTCGACCGCTCTATCGTCATCAGGGTAAGTTTACGCATCTCTTGACCCTAATTTCGCTTACTAAATCTCACCGTAGACCTAGTTTCGTTGAGCACCACCGCTGGCCGCCGCAGAATCTCGTCGCCGGTTGCCCTCTGATGACCATTAGATAGCGGTGCCACCACCAATAGGGTCGCCTCGATCTCCTCTGTCCAACGAACCTAGCCACAGCGCCGTGCATACACAAGATCGATCGATTGATCCTCAACCAGTGAGGATCAACTCGAGTGATGTCATGCTCACCTTAGGATCCAACCACGATCATCTAGTTTGACTGGTCTTTGTCTCGTGTGGCTGGTGACATGGCCCAGGGACCATGTGTCATCGACTGGGAGTAGAGAGAAGGTCAGTAACAAATGCATTTTCTTTAAACAGTGTGTTGCGGTGGTCACTGGCCCACTAGTCATTGACTGAGGCTAGATTGAGCAGCGGTGTAAAAATTATTTCCTGTTTAAAAATAGATAAAACATTATAAACTTAATTATTAATATTCTAGAAATCAAATAAATGTTTAAATCTTGTTTAATTAATAACTTTTGATTTATGATTCAGAAGAATGTGTATAATATATGACAAATTTCATAAAAATAAAATCTACAACTTAAACTTATTATCCAAAATTATTATGATGATTATTTAAATAAATATTATTTAATAAAAGTCTAAAAGTAATAAAACTTGTTAATTCATATTTTAATAATGGAAAATGTTAATAATATAAATAAAATACCAAAAATCTTAGAAAAATAAAAATTATAATTTGAAACCATAATAATGTTATTATTATTTCACTTAATTAAGTATTCGTAATTTATTAAGTAATTATAAAGTAATAAGAATTATAAAAATCATATCTTATTATTTATAAATCACAAAAATAAATATAATATACCAAAATGATCACAAAAATAATATCTACATGTTAAAAATCTAATGATCTCCTTTTGAGTTAAATAAAAATTTAAATATTTTAATAACTCAAATTTAAACTTATTTACTTCATTAATAATTCATATAAGGATAAATAAAATTTATTAAAATTTATAAAATGAGTCAAATAAGTCTAATAAATAGTATTAGTCTTAAATATTAATAATATAAGGCCATAATGGTTTAAAACATTATAAATACCCTTTTATTTAAATTATCCTCAACCTTAAGGGAAGATTATATCCTCAAAGGATTCCAATTCATGATAAAAACTTAAAGAATAACTTGTAAACAAGTCAGATCATTCCTATCTACTTTAACCACCATATTACAAAAACAACCACCACACTATAATAAATTCATAAGTAGTTAAGTTATAAAAACATCTCAAACCCAAACCATTCGAGCAAACATAAATAACAGCTACCCAACTCAACTAACCCCAAAGCTTGTTTAAACCTTAGAAGAGAAACCTTTTCTTCGAAGGTTATTCTATTTGCCACTTCAAATAAGAACTCTTATATAAGCAATTTTGACTAGTATTTCATAAGTATATATTTTATTGCTACATATGTGTTGCTCACAACCACTTATAAGATCTAATAGCAGCACAAATGTGAAACTTATCTAAAAGGACCACACATTCCAAAGTAACCATTTCCGGAATCCAAACCCTAGGACAACATTATCCCCGGGATTTGCGTTTAGAACGTGCATCACATTACTTATGCATAAAAGCATATTGCTTCTTTAAACATTAGTCCTTACCGGACCAATGATGCTGATTTCAGATTTTGGATCTTATACTGGGTCACCGCATGCGTCATAATATTGAAGAAGGATGGTGGGAACACCAACTCAAAACTAACAAGACATTGTACCACATCCTTCTGTAACCTTGGCAGAATATCTGGATTGATTACCTTCTGAGATATTGTATTGAGGAATGCACACAGCTTCACAATGGGTACTTGAACATTTTCCGGTAGAACCCCCCTCAATGCAATCGGAAGTAACCGCGTCATAATCATGTGACAGTCATGAGACTTCAGGTTTTGGAACTTTTTCTCTGCCATATTTACTATCCCCTTTATATTATATGAGAAGCCAGACGGCACCTTGATACTGTAAAGGACTTCAAAAAAGATTTCCTTCTCTGATTTGGTAAGAGCATAGCTGGCACGACTTAAGTGGCGCCCTTTATCCGTATTGTTCTGTGTATGCATGTTCTTTGGGTCTTTCATAATTTGTTGGTCCTCCCGTGCTTCTGGTGTATCTTTTTTCTTTCCATACATGCCTAAGAATCCTAGAAGGTTCATGCAAAGATTCTTCGTCACGTGCATCACGTCGATTGAAGAGCGGACATGTAGGACTTTCCAATATGGCAGCTCCCAAAATATAGATTTCTTCTTCCACATGGGGGCGTGTCCTGTAGCGACGCCATTTGGAACTGATTGACCATCGGGACCCTTTCCAAAGATTACTTCTATGTCCTTGACCATACCAAATACATCATCACCAGTAGGGAGTTCAGGCTTCTTCCGGTGATCTGCCTCACCTTTGAAATGCTTGCCTTTCTTTCTTACGGGATGATTAGTCGGAAAAAATTGTCGATTCGCCAGGTACACAACCTTCTTGCATTTATGCAAATATGTACCTTCAGTCTTATCTAAACAGTGCGTGCATGCCTTATATCCCTTGTTTGTCTGTCCTGAATGGTTACTAAGAGCAGGCCAATCATTGATGGTTACGAAAAGCAACCCTCGTAGGTCAAATGGCTCCTATTTGTTCTCATCCCACGCATGTACACCTGGTTTGTCCCACGGCTGTAAGAGTTCTTCAACTAATGGACTAAGGTACACATCAATGTCGTTTCCCGGTTGCTTCATGCCTTGGATGAGCACTGGCATCATAATGAACTTACGCTTCATGCACAACCAAGGAGGAAGGTTGTAGATAAATAGATTCATGGGCCAGGTGCTGTGACTACAGCTCTGCTCCCCAAAAGGATTCATGCCATCCGTACTTAGACCAAACCATAAGTTCCTTGCGTCACCTGCAAAGTCCGGGAAGTCTCACTCGATTTTTCTTCACTGTGATCCATCAGCAGGGTGTCTCAACTTCCCGTCTTTCTTACGGTCTTCTTTGTGCCATCGCAACAACCTGGCATGCTCTTTGTTTCTGAACATGCGTTTCACCTTTGGTATTATAGGAGCATACCACATAACCTTAGCAGGAACCCTCTTCCAGAGGGGCTCTCCCTCAACATCACCAGGGTCATCTCGTCTGATCTTATACCGCAATGCATTGCATACCTGGCATTTATCTAAATTCTCATACTCCTTACCGTGGTAGAGGATGCAGTCATTAATGCATGCATGTATCTTCTGCACATCTAATCCTAGAGGACAGAGAGTCTTCTTTGCTTCGTATGTACTCTCGGGAAGTTCGTTATGTTTTGTAAACTTCGGCTTCATTATTTCAGCATCTTTTCAAATGAGGAGTCAGTTAGACCACATTCTGCCTTCCATCGCAGCAATTCCAGTGTGGTACCGAGCTTTGTGCTGCCATCTTCACAATTTGGGTACAACAATTTCTTGTGATCTTCTAGCATGCCCTCTAACTTCAACTTCTCATTTTCTGTTCCACAGTCTTGCTTTGCATTAGAAATGACCCTACCAAGTTCATCAACAGGCTCATCTGATGCCTGTTCTTCACCTCCTTCCTCTTCATTGTCTTCCATTGCAGTATCACTGTATTCAGGAAACATATGATGATAGTTGTTATCATCATCTTCTTCTTCACCGTCTTCCATCATAACCCCTCTTTCCCCGTGCTTGGTCCAGCAATTATAGTTGGGCATGAAACCTTTCATAACCAGGTGGCCGCGAATGATTTTCGAGGAAGAGTACTCCTTGTTGTTCCGACATTGAACGCATGGACAACGTATAAAACCATTCTCTTTGTTTGCCATAGCCACATCGATAAATTTATCCACGCCTTTAATATACCCGGGTACACACCGGTCACCGTACATCCATTTCCGACCGTTTATCTGCATCATATAAGTAAGTTTATCAAAAACAGGACATCATAAATAGTGAAATGACCAATTCACATCGACACATGCATTGTATCAATGACAGAGAAAAGATAAGATTGCTAACCTCGATCGAGGGAAATAAAAAGGAGAAAGCTCAAGTGCGTCTTGGACACCTTCTATATTTTTGTTCTATGAGAAATTGAACGGGATCATTCACTCAAACATTTCATCAAACACCTTGAATGCATGCATAGGAAAAAATAAACTAGCACACCTCTCACACCTTCCACCAAGAAAAAACAGAGGGGAGGCAGAGGGCGGGGCGTCGTATTTATAGAGAGCGGGATCATACGTCCCGGTTTGTAACACAAACCAGGACTAAAGGTGTGTGCCACGCCACGTGGCTGACGCCCAACCTTTAGTCCCGGTTTGTGTTACAAACCGGGACGCATGACCCCTTACGAACCGGGACGCATGCCTCCGGCCACCGTGCCCGCTCGAACCGGGACGCGTGCCAGCATTAGTCCCGGTTCGTGGCGCAACCGGGACTAACGTTGTTAGGGGGCGCGAATGGATAGCCTGTTTTCTACTAGTGCAACTGTCCTAGCCGGGAACAACCTTCTCTTGTCGCAAGACTGGTGCCTCCCTAGTGGATGGAACATCAGCAACGACGGGTACGCCATCCCGCCCCTTACACGCGACGAAGATCTGGAGGAGGTGAACCTACGATGCCGTGGAGCCTCACGCTGGAGCAGCAGACGAATCCCGTACTAGGTCCATGACGCCCTCTGGGTGGCACTCCTCCAGCTGAAGCGCGAGGAGGCATTGGCGGTGTCAGCCATCCCATAGGGGGCCATGGAACCGCAACAGGCGCTACCGCTACTAGGACCACCTTGATGTCGACATCATCCTCGCCCGGTGCGGCTTCTGCCCTAGTCTCACTGTTATGATCGACGGTGACCGGTGTACTTTGGGGAGGTCAAGACGGAGGTGTCGTCTGCACCACGCCAGAGGAAACACCGCTACTTCCACATACCGCCATGGGCAGGCGGCATTGTATTCCGTACATTTCCGCCAGTCGCAGACTCGTCGCCACCGCGGGAGGAGGGTGCCTAACGAGGAGACCTTGACAACACGGTGGACTACGAGGGACAGTTCTCCTACTTGGCGGTCGACAAGCGAGAGGAGGAGTTTCCGCTACAGCCACGGACATCGAAACGAAAGAGGCCTACCTTCATGCCATCAAGTTGCCTGAGAAGTTGGCGCGGCTCGAGAAGGAGGCATAATGGACGGGCACGTTCGAGGCACTACACGAGTCTGCGCTAGCCCAAGGGTTACCTCCTCCGCAGACAGGGATGTCTCTCCCTACGCCGCAGGTGCAGGTGGCGATGTAGGCGGATTGGCCATACCCCTGGCCGCAGTCCGCATGGACCGACCTTGGCGATGACGATGGAAAGTAGGGCCGTGGCGGCACAAACCCTAGCCGCCGGTTGTATGTTAGTTTTAGGTTAGTTTAGGCTTAAATCCCGTTCAAACTTTGTATAAAAACCTAAATTTGAATTGAATTTATTTGGAAATGTTTTGGGGGGTGATGTTGGGGGGCGCTGGTATGGGAAGGCGCCCCCATAGTGCCGGCAGTTTGGGTCGGTGCCCAAACGGCTTGCCGGCACAGTTTTCTAGCACCCTTTGGAGGCCACTGGTGGAGATATTCTAAAGTACACAAGTGAATACATACACAATCAGTAACTAAGTATCAGTACCAGCTGAGCTACTAGGTACCAATTACAGTATACTTCAATATAAGGTCGATTGATCAAGAACCACAACAACCCAGATAAAGCACCATCATTTAGACCAGAGCGCAAGAAATTCTAATACATGCCATCGGTTCATCCAAACATAATTAGTCGAGCAAACACGAAGAGAACTATGTGGTGGTGTTATTGTGCCGCACAAACTCACAAACATATATGTAGCTATAATACGGTGGTATGAGGGACCTCCAGGACAAGACCTCAAATTTGCCCCGCGGCATATTGCTGCAGGTCCCGGATAGAAGATCCGTCATTGTTATCCTCGGAACTTCGCTTTGAGCAGCAGACCCTTTCTGGTGACCATAATGTATCAAGAATAACTTAGGATCATCGGAACCTGGCAGTGCTTCAGCAATCCTCCAAGCATACTGAGACATATGATCCTCATGATATTCACTGAAAACCAAGTTATTCTTCTGCGTGTACTCCCTAGCCAGTCTGAGAACCCTGAACCAGAACCGAGCACTGAGATTTGCTCTAAGTAAGCCAGCAGCAACATGTGAATATATGAAAGAACCGCGCATCTCGAGGGCTAGCTCCATGGCTATGGATGTTAAATTCGGGTGCTCCTCTGGATCCGTGCTACCAAACACGAGCATCTTGAAGAAATACCAGTAAGCTTCTTTTGACAGACAATTTAGCTTGATGGCTTCTGTTGTTCCAAAACTGGCCACCTTTTCTGATCGGCTAGTGATAATGATTTTGCTTCCACGTTTCATGTATTTTTCCGAAGAGTGCAGGAGCCTCATCCATGCCTCTTGATCCACCTCCCCTAAGAGCTCAATGACAACCAACAATCTTTCTTCACCTGAGGTAATATTTTGATGTTTGATCACACAATGATCTCTAAAAGTGCTTACTTCTTCATCCTCAAGGTTGTTTCCGTTGTAGCGCAAGATCAAGGAGAAGTGATTGCGCACACGCTCATCGTCGCAAACATGTTCCACGAGAGTGCTCTTCCCAATAAGCGCAGGACCAACAATTGGTAGGACACCCAAATTTCTACCCCCTACATGCTCAACTTGTAGCAAGAAACTGATGGCTTGTTCCCTCTCCATTTGGCGGCCGAACATACACTTGTCCAAAAATAAATATGAGCCATAAGGTTGGCGGTACATGCGAGGATAGCTCATCAGAAATATAGCAAACTCCTTCATGTCAACAACCATGTTTTCCAGGACAAGAACAACCCGTTTCAACTCCTTGATGCTGTCTCTTTCAATTACCATACTCTTAATTTGAGTGTTTCTAGATAGGCAGCGATAGCGCTTAGCCGGATTAAATTTGGATTGAGCAAACGAGCACTGACTCACCTCCTCATCATTGGTCTTGTTCCTGCACTTGAAGGAGTCTAGAAGGTAGCACCCTCTGAACATTTGCTTTATCATCATGCTAAGCTGACGGATCATCCCTAGGTTTGTGACGCACCGCCCCTCAGCCTCCTCGACGACTGCAGATATCCGCAAAAGCAGTTGGTGCAGCCTCTGCAGATCCTCCTCGGCGGTTGTCTTCTCGAGGCACTTCTTGACCACAACGGACATCGCTCGACTCACAAGATCCCCAAGAAATGCAGAAATGAGCGCCTCCATTGTGATGAGCAGACGAACTCCTCCAGGCCTTCTCACCGGCTAGATGGTGCTCTGAGCTTCAAGGTGTTAGGCTTAGGCAATTGGTGTTTGGTGAAGCTGAACGATCAGCTGAAATCATAAGAAGACAATAGTGCCAGTTGAGAAGGAAATGGGGCCATGGGGGTGGGGGGTTCTCCTAGTCTTCTTTGCGGGAAAAAAACAGAGGTTCTTCTAGTCTTTTGTTGACCCATCCAACGAAGGGGACATATTATCGTGGCAGGAGAACAGCGCTGACTGTTTTTTTATTTGACACTGATTCGATGACTATAGGTGCATATCGATACAGTTTCTGACTCGATGACTTTAAATGGTTGCTGATGCAAACTGCACACGAATTTCAACAGAGACATCACAATCCCAATAGAACAAAATTATTTGTTTTTGATATAGAGGTTGACACGGTGGAAACTTTGACAGCTACTTTTTTTTCTTCTAAAACACATGTATCTAGACGTTTTTTTCATTTCGTTTGTAGGTTCAATCATTTTACTCCGAATCTACACGCTGACGTGTTTTAGAAAAAAAGCTAAAATATCTTATATTTTAGAACGGAGGAAGTATATCTTTATCTAGTTGGCATCAACAGTGGAATCAGTCATACATGGCCCCGAAGCGGATAACAGCTCGCGGGATGCATGACATAGCCGCGACAGCTACTTATGTGTATCTGGATTCGTTCACCCAATTGTATTTACCATTTTTCTTACTACTTTTTATTTGCATTAATTAAGATTTTCAATTCTTTTTTTTTGTGAAATTATGATTTTCATTTCGTTGTTCAGTATTATTTTGTTTTATTGTCTTATCCGTGTTTATTACTACTCCAGCATGATAGTGTTCATGGCTTAATTATGATTTTCAATTCGTTGTTCAGTATTATTTCGTTCACCCAATAATGCTGGAGAGTGTTCATGGCTCGCGGGATGCATAACATTTTATTTGCTTTCGACGAATTAATAATGCTGGAGAGGGTTCATGGCTCATTTTTGTGGTTGCTGGTGGTGTGCTTATTTTATAGTCTACAGTAGAAAATTAGTTACAGAAGTAGGCAAAACTATACAAATGAAGAGTGGCTTGTTAGATAAACTGAATTATCACTGAAAAGAGGCTGTCGTCTCATCCTCATTGCCATTTTCATATTTAGTGCGTCAGATTCAGGGTCTTGTTTTTTTTGGTGCACTCTACCTAAAAAAAGAACTCAGTAATCTGTTCCTCTGAGTCGCTGAGAGATGTCCTCAGTAATCTGTTCTTCCGTGAGGTGGACGAAGTGATCGGTTCAACAGTCGGTCAGACACGTGGAGCGAAAACATCAACCAGCAAATTCCAAGTAGACGAACGGGGCCCTACTTGATGTGCCTACTGCCTACTGGCCAACTCATGAACTCAAATCTGCTGACCAACATTTATTTTACGTCAGCTCCAGGTGCTCTGAACTTGAAGGGGTGAACGTGAAGTTGATATAGCTTGGTGACATTCAACGGTCAGCTGAAAGCTTCACAAGCCAACTGTGCCATAAATTTCAGAATCCCATTCAACGAAGGCGACATCGGAAAAGTACTTCCTCTGGTCTATAGTAATGCACTCAATTTTATCTAGATTCGTATATATTAGTTAAGTATTTAGATAAATGTATTAATATCTAGACAAAGTTTGAGGCTATTAATATGGACATGAGGAAATAGTAGTATCTGTTTTTGATTTAGAGGTCAGCATTGTGGGAAGTGGCGCTGCAAAACACTTTTAACCAGCATCACCGAAAACAATTCTATATGAGCTAATTATTTGAAGAGTGAGTAACAAAGTCGCCGTCGTCAGCACAGGTCGCTGCCTGGGCGACGCCAATGGCGGTGGCTTACTTCTCCCCACATCATGGGGTTGGGTCGAGGCCCTTCTTTTCCTCGGAGGTATTGCACCTCAGAATACTCTGGTCCGACAAGGCTGGGTGGGGCTGGGCGGTGGCGTTGCGCGGCGGCGGGGAACAATGGATTTGCTGCATCGCTCCCTTTTGCCCCGGCCAACATCTAGGCATCTCGGGCCCCATATGGGCTTGGGAGGGCCTTAGATGGGCTTGGGCAGGTCGAGGCGTTGCGTCTGCGGAGCTTTCTGTAGGTGGCGGTGGAGACTAGGCCGGACTGCAAACGACGGCGTTGCGGCTCGGATGTTATAGTAGGGCTGCCAGGGATTTATGGGCCTGCCTAGGCCTGGTGTGCCCCTGCTGCTCTGTCCGGTCGACAGACGTGTCTCGGCGATGGAGGTGGGTCCCTCCCGCACGGCTGTGAGGTTGTTGTCCCTCGTCGGGTGCCTCCGTCTTACAGGCCACGTGCTAGTGTCCTCAAATAGACGATGATAGTGACTCCAAAATCGTGGTGGCGCATGAAGTGGAAGGCGAAGCTGGGTGTTGATGCTTCGTTGTGACAGGGTTCTTTGTGGACGAGGGTCGGGAGAAATCCATGTTGGTCGTCCGACCCTAACGTGGTGTCGTTTTTGAGTGCCACCATTCTTTCAAGGAGGGCATCGCAGGAATCCTCTGTCCACTTTACTCTTAGTGTCGGGGGAAACCCTAGGACCTGTCTTATCTGGACAGCAGCGCCGTGTCGATGGAGCTTCCCTTTCTGAAGGTGTTGTTTGGTACTGGACGCTTCTGGTGCTTCGAGCATGGTGAGCTAAAGTCGGAGGGCGCAGTTTCTTTTTTGGGGGGCATGTTTGTGTTGTCGTCCCAGCATTTTCTTTGGTTCAAACTCTTGTATCGATGTGTTGCTGGCGAAAGCCTGTTCTGAGGAGTAACAGAGTCTGTGAAAACATCCACTAGGTTTTTTTCAAATCTCTTTATGTTGAGAAGAAAAGTATATAAGTGATTACAAACACAATGATAGCACTTAGTGATCACTACATGGTGAGTGACTGAGTACCAATTAGGGCATACTCCGATATAAGATCAGTCGATGAAGAACCACAACAAACTTAGATCTATCACCAACAACCCAGACCATTTTTATTGCCAACTTATCATCCACGGTTTTACAGAGTAGAAGCCAAAACCAGAGGAATAGAAAATCGAAACCGCACTCATGCAACACAAATTCAAACCTGGACTGTCGGTCATAAAGGTTGAACATATTACGAAGAGAACTATGGCGTGGTGTTATTGTGCCGCAGAAGCTCACAAGCATATATGTAGCTATAGTATGGTGGTATGAGGGACCTCCAGGACAACACTTCAAATTTTCCCTGCGGCATAGTGCTCAAGGTCCCAGATAGAAGATCCATCAATGTTATCCTTGGAACCTCGTCGTGAGCATCAAGACCTTTTTGTTGACTATGTTGTATCCGAAATAACGTACGATCCTCGGGACCTTGCAGGTTATCATCAATGCTCCAAGCGTACCGAGACATATCATCCTTGGGATATTCATCGAGCACCAATGAATTCTTCTGCGCGTATGCCCTAGCCACTCCGAGAAGTTTACACAAGAACCTATCATTAAGATTTTCTCTCAGCAAGGCGGCAAAGACATGCGCGAATATGAAAGATCCGCGCATCTCGAGGGCTAGCTCCATGGCTAGGGACGTCAACTTCGGAGGGTGGTCCTCTGGATCCGTGCTTCCAAACACAAGCATCTTGAAGAAATACCAGTAAGCTTCTTTAGACAGACAATTTAGCTTGATGGCTTTCGTTGTTCCAAAACTGACCACCTTCTCTGATCGGCAAGTGATTATGATTTTGCTCCCATGTTTCATGCATCTTTCAGAAGTGTGAAGCAGCCTTTTCCATTCCCCTTCATCCACATCTCCTAACAACTCAATGACAACCAACGACCTGTCTTCACCTGAGGCGATATTTTGATGCTTGATAACACAATTATCTATAAAAGTTGTAACTGATTCTTCTTTAAGGTCGTTTTTGCTATAAAACAAGATCAAGGAGAAGTAGTTGCGCACACGCTCATCATCACAAACATGTTCCACAAAAGTGCTCTTCCCGATGAGTCCAGGACCAACGATTGGAAGGACACCCAAATTTCCATTAGGCTCAGCTTGTAGCAGGAAGCTGATGGCTTCTTCCCTCTCCATTTGGCGGCCGAACATACACTTGTCCACGAATAAATATGAGCTATAAGGTTGCCGGTACATGCGAGGGTAGCTCATCAAAAATATAGCAAACTCCTTCATATTAGCAACCATGCTCTCCAGGACAACAATAACCTGTTTCAATTCCTTGCCACTGTCTCTACCAATTACCATGCTCTCAATTTCAGTGTTGCTAGGTAGGCATCGAAAGCGCTTAGCCGGGTTAAACTTGGATTGAGCAAACGAGTGACTCACCTCCTCCTCATCGGTCTTCTTTTTTCTGCAGTTGAAGGAGTCGAGAAGGTAGTACCCTCTGAACATATGTTTTATCATCATGCTAACCTGACGGATCATCGCTCGGTTTGTGATGCACCGCCCCTCAGCCTCCTCAACGACTGCAGATATCCTCAGAAGCAGTTGGTACAGCCTCTGCAGATCCTCCTCGGCAGTTGTCTCCATGGTTGCCTGCTCGCGACACTTCTCGACCATGATGGATATGGCTCTGCTTACAAGATCACCAAGAACTGCAGAAATGAGGGCCTCCATTGTGAAGTGTGAAAGAACAAGAACACCTCCAGGCTTCTCACTTTCTAGATGGTGTGGTCTGAGCTTGAAGGAGTTAGGCAGTTGCTGACTCGGTAACCTGAAAGCTTAAGAAGACAATTGTGCTATGAGTTTCAGAAATCGGGGTTTTACTAGTCTTTGTTGACCCTTCCAAAGAAGGCAGCATATGTTGTGCCAGATGAAAAGTACTCCATGCTTTCTATTTATGTGATTTAGAGGTCAACATGGTGGAAACTTGATGCTGCATGGCGACACTTTTTTCTTCCATCTATTATATACTAAAAGCAATATAAGGGTGTTTTTTGAGGAACCACGTTAACCCACATCATCTAAATTTATTGTGATAGTTGGATCCATAATGTGGGGCTAGGATCTATCAAAGGCTAATAGTCACGTAACTATACATAGTCCGATTTAAACCTATTTGACACGCTCTATGGTTGTACCCCAAATGAAATCGTGAGCTACCGTTAGAGTCCTCCGGAAATACCTCTTTAGCATAGATCAATCTCCGAACTGCCGTATCTAAATTAACTACGGTATCAACAAGGTTATGTACTTTGTGTACGTGTCCACTCCTTTGAAACATGGACTCCGTGAATAACTAAACGCCCACCCAGAAAAAACATACAAAGCCTTTCCTTTTTTTTTTTGACAATACATACAAAGCCTTTCTTCTTTTGCAGGCAATTCATCCCTAGAAATAGCTGGTTGAGACAGTTCAGAAAAAACTATGTTAAGGTTTGCTTTAGTTAAATATGCACTCTTATATTTGTGATATTGCAGCACAGAAATAACTGGACCAGCCTTCTTTTTCCAAAATTATATTATTTGTTGGCTAGCCATGTAAATACTAGAATTCTACAATATTTGGGTAATGGAAACACTTGGGTGCCAAATGGAGCCTTAAACTTATAATAAAGTGAATTATAGTTGGGCGGTGTGTAATAAGTGTACAAATTTATATATGGGTACCGTTGGGTATACGAAAATAGGAAAAATACCACGAGATTAGACAAGGCATTTATGACTTTGTGTGATTGCCATGTGAATTAAATTGATTTGCTTCATCTTTCTTTAGAGAACTTAAAATATGGACATTTTAATTATTAGAAATTGTTTTCATGGATATTGTTTGGTATGATGATTTGACAATCTTAGAATATTTTCCATGCATGTATTTTCTATGATATAGTGAAGTCAAAATAAGAGCACGGAACTTTATTTCATTCACTCAATAAAATCAAAGATGATTAAGAGACTAGAACTATATTACCGAAGATGTGCATTCGTGTTATATGAAACCATAGATACCAGTCGAGTGTGTATAAACAAGAATTAAGGATCAAGATACCAGTCGCCGTACTTCTCTCTTTAACCAACGACGTATAAACATGTTCATGGATCTGCTAGAAATAATTTTTTTACTAATTTTTGTATTTATATTTTTATAGGATTATATTAATATACAAAACTAATGTAACAATTTCAGCATGGATTTTCTTAAAAAATCTATGAGGTTTCACGTTATGAGGCGGAGGTGGGTGCATGCATGGAGGAATTTGCCTTACCACAACAGTGGAGCACACTGTTATATATTATCGAGCAGTAGCCATCATCGAGAGTGAATACAAAGATAGGTTGGTTTTCACCTATCTTCTGAAAGAAATAAACGTCAACTCCATTACATTATAGAGTTTAAGGTTCAGCATATTAGGCATGAGCATAGCTCGGTGAGCCATGCTCTTGCAAGTATAGGCGGTTCAGAAGCCAAAATGTTGTTTGGCTGTGATATGGCCCTTTATATATAATCTCTATAAGTATGATTGTAGTGTTGATGCTTTTTTTAATACAAGTTCCTATTCACAAAAAAAGGTTTTGCGTTTTCAAACAGTATAAGTAGTTGTGAGGAAGAAACTCAGACCGAGGTAAAAATTCTGATTGTTTAATTGGACTGAACTATTAATGATGATGAATTATTTTCTTCAAAGTTCATCAAGAAAATTTATCCATGTTAATCAAGCTCACATACTGATCTAACTCACACATAGTTTTACCATTGAGCTCACACTCCTTACATATATATTTTGACAGATGATGCAGCAATATTCAGACCAGAAATTTAGATTTGTTAAATCTCTTACTCGCATATATCATAATATTTTAACCACAACCTTTTTATAAGCCTAGATCCATATTATTTCTTATCATAAAATATGAGTACCATGAAACCATAAATCTATTTCTCAGATCCTTCAACCCATTAAAGATGATGCCCTCGCATTTGCGAGGGCCACCACGCTAGTTCTTTCTAACAACTACACAATTTGAGAGTGGTTATGTTTGCTCACTGTGTTCTTCCAGATGTTTTTTTTCATCTTGTTAGCTCGAATTATTCGTGTTGATCATTTTCAGTTATGGTACTGACCTTTTTGTGGCAGCGCATGCAGGTCGACTAGGGCATGTACCCTCAGACTCCTCCGCAATGGCAAGATCACTGAGAACCACAGAAATGTGTGCCTCCATTACGAAGCACGAACGAACAAGAATCCCTCGCAGCCTGTCACTGGATATATAGTTGATAATTCAGAAAATAGTCAGACCGGATGACTCTTAGAACAGTCAGACGAGAGCTTCAGAAGGCGATTGCTCCATAAATATCAGAAAATGGGTGCTTTCCTGGTCTCCATTGACCAAGCCAATGAAGGCGACATTGTTTTGACGAAGAAAAGTATTTATTTCTTATTTATAAATAATGGAAACTTGACGCATTACATGTCTTGCTGCTGGGATCAAACGCCATCATCAAGTTTACTGCCCTCTTCCGTTCTTATAAATAATGTCATAACACAGTTCACAGCCCTCTTCCGTTTTTCCCCGCTGCCAGCACATCTGGCAGTGGTTGCGTACTTGCGTTTGTTCAAGGTGTGGTTTTATTCCAAAAGGAGAGTATATCTCTGGCCTTTGCATCACTTGATGCACGCATCCTATTATTACTCAGTTTAAGGATCACAAAGGGTCGATACAAATATTAAGCAACGAAAACTAAACATAAGACTGAGCAATCTGAGCATTTAGGATCATATATGCCGCTAGCCAGCCTGGTAGAACATACCCTGAGCAATCATAGTAATCATACATTCCCACCGGTTCTTCATAAGGATGGCAATGGGCAGGATACGGGCAGGGTAGAGTAATACCATACCCATACCCGTGTAGTCAATGGGTACAAAAGCTTACCCATACCCGTACCCACGGGTATAAAACTTTACCCATACCCATACCCGGTGGGTACCTATACCTATTGGGTACCCGGTGGGTATATCCAATAGTACACAAGTTATTCAAAATTTTACTTTCATCAATAGCATATTTAAAGAAAATACAATAATCTCTACTTACTAATAGTAGACGAGTGCATGAAAGTATCAAATTAAAGTTTAGAAGTCGCAATCCCATACCCGTCCATACGCTTCTCGGCCGCATAGGCCGAAACTCTATAGGTAAGTTTAACATGTCGTTTTAAATGGACAGGGTACGAGTATACCCATGGGTACAAGTCTATACACATGCCCGTATCCATGACATAACAGGCAGGATATGGGTATTACCCATGGGTATAAAAGTATACCCATACCCTATCCATGCGGGTACGGTACCCGCGGGTACCCGTACCCATGGGTAAAATTGTCATCCTTAGTTCTCCAGGAGTAGAAAACGCCGTAGCTTATTGTATATCCATATGAATAACCTGCAAAAAAAATAGTCTAACCAATTCTGTTAAAACAATATTGTTCCTGCATTTTCATATTGACCAACATAAATCCAAAACACATATACGTATTCTAGCTTTATTTTTCTTGCCGATACCATTCAGAAAATTGCCAAACATATTGATGATATTAGTTGGTGGTGGAATATTAAAGGTAGAATAAACAATTTTTCACGCTAGACGAGCAAAAGGACATGAAAGAAATAGATGTTCCACTAACTCCTTTGAGTCACAGAAGCAGCATTTTTCACTCCCGTTCCAATTTCTTTTAACCAAGTTGTCTCTAGAAAGCAAGTCCTTTTTTATTTAGGAACCCCGTAAATATTTTTTATCATTAGTTGGATTTTGGGTTTCCAAAGGTATTTTCGGAGGAATATCGTGTGTCCATTAATAAGATCTGTGTACATAGACATCACAGTGAAGTCTCCCGCGACGCTTGTTACTTTCCACCTAAATATAAGTTTACCATCAGCAAACGCCAGCATAGGTGTAACTAAGAAATCCACTTATTACCAGTTAGTTGCCTTCTGATATTTATAAGTTGGATCAACTCAAATCTAGTGACCAACGTTTATTTGACATCAGCTCTAGGTAAAAGAGCCTGCGGAAACATCCACTGGATGATTTTGTCCCAAACTTTGGCACGTAAATGTCGCTGGCTTTAAACTGAATCGTATCAATAACTGAGATAGCTGATGTATGGGCCTATCAAATAGGCTTCTCAAGTGGCTGGAACAACGCAAGATGAATCACCATTGTCCAAAATAGTGAAAATACAGTCCGAGGAGATGTAAACCACTCCTATTAGATTTGTAAACGGAGGCTTTTGGGAAACTTTATTAAGATGAAGAGTATACTTACAAACACAATCAGCAATTGAGGAGCCTTACATGATGAGCTACTGGATGCTAATTACAATATATACTCCAATATAATATCAACCAGTCAAGAACCACAGCAACTCAAATCAAGCACCAACATGCAGAGAAGTCTCGCCTGGCTACCGATCTGTTGAGCCATGACCAGTAGACAACAAGAAAATCACAGCGATGTCACCAGTGCCAAAGAGTGTTTCTCTTGTACCTCTATGCTGTGGTACTGCTTTGGTGTTGGACAAACTCACAATCAGATGTGTAGATGTAGTAGGGTGGTATGTGAGACCTCCAGGCCAAGACCTCAAATTTGCCCCGCGGCATGGCGCTCCAGGTCCCAGACAGAAGATCAACCACAGATATCCTTGGAACCTCGCTGTGAGAAGCAGGCCCTTTTTGGTAGCCGCCATGGAGCAGCAAGAACTTAAGATCCTCATAACCTTGCCTTCTTTTGGCCATGCTCCAAATATACCGAGGCTGGTCTTCGTCCACTGGAGACTGACCTAACAACAAGATATTCTTGTGGTTGTACTGCCTAAAGTGTGTGAGACTCCTGCGCCAGAACTGAGCACTGAGATTCTCTCTTAGTATGGCGGCAACTTGATATGCGTACATGAAAGATCCGCGCATCTCAAGGGCTAGCTCCATAGCTATGGATGTTAGTTTTGGGTGCTCCTCCGGATCCGCCCTACCAAACACAAGCATCCTAAAGAAATACCAGTAAGCTTCTTTAGACAGAAAATTTAGCTTGATGGCAACCGTTGTTCCAACACTGACCATTTTCTCTGAACGGCTAGTGATTATGATTTTGCTCCCATATGCCATGCATCTTTCAGAAGTGTGCAGCAGCCTCTTCCATACCCCTTCTTCCACATCCCCTATGAGCTCAATGACAACCAACGACCTT
Source organism: Avena atlantica (assembly GCA_910589765.1). Lineage (NCBI taxonomy): Eukaryota > Viridiplantae > Streptophyta > Magnoliopsida > Poales > Poaceae > Avena > Avena atlantica. The sequence goes on from OU342733.1 coordinate 470,115,424, forward strand.
TCTCCACCCGAGGCAACACTTTGATGCTTAATCACACAATGATCTCTAAAAGTCATTGCCGTTTCATCCTGAAGGTCATCTTTTCTGTAGAGCAATATTAAGGAGAAGTGATTACGCACACGCTCATCGTTGCAAACATGTTCCACAAGAGTGCTCTTCCCAACAAGTGCAGGACCAACAATTGGAAGGACACCAAATTTTCCATTCCCTAGAGGCTCGGCACGTAGCAAGAAGCTGATGGCTTGTTCCCTCTCCATTTGGCGGCCAAACATGCATTTGTCCAAAAATAAATATGCCCCATAAGGTTGTCTGTACATGCGAGGGTAGCTCATCAGAAATATAGCGAACTCCTTCATATCAACAACCATGCTCTCTAGAGCAAGAACAACCTGTTTCAACTCTTTGCTGGTGTCTCTACCAATTGAGATGCTCACAGTTTGAGTTTCGCTAGAAAGGAGACGAAAGCGCTTAGCCGGATTAAATTTGGATTGAGCAAGCCTCACCTCTTTGTCCTCGGTTGTCTTCTCTCTGCACCTGAAGGCGTGGAGAAGGAAGTACCCTCTGAACATTTGCTCTTTCATGGCACTAACCTGGTGGATCATCCCTTGGTTTGCGACATGCCGCCCCTCAGCCTCCTCCACAATGGCAGATATCCTCAAAAGCAGCTGACGCAGCCTCTGCAGATCCTCCTCAGGGGTTGTCTGCAAGCGGCGCTTGTCGGCTACGAAGGATATCACTCTGCCGACAAGATCACTAAGAACCGCAGCAATGAGTGCCTCCATTGTGAAGCGCGAACAAACAAGAATCTCTCGCAGCCTGTCACTGGATAGATGGTGATCTGAGCACAAAGGAGTTAGGCAGTTCTTGACTGGATGGCTTGGAACAAAGCTTCAGAAAGCAATTGTTCTAGTACTCCTAGTCTTCATTGACCAAGCCAACGAAAGCGACATTGTTTCGAAAGAAGAAAAGTAGTATTTGTATTTGATCTTGAAATGGTGGAAACTTGACATTGCACGTCTTCTTTGCTGGGATCAACATTCAGATCACAGCGCTCTTCCGTTTTTTTCCAATGCCAACACAATCTGGCAGTGGCTGTGTTTGCTCACGATGTTGTCCTTACTTCTGTCTCTAACAGCTACCATGCTCTCAATTTGAGTGCAACTAGATAGCCTGCGAAAGCGCTTAGCTGGATTAAATTTTGATTGGGCAAACGAGGAGCTACTCACCTCCTCATCATCGGTCTTCTTCTCTATGCACTTGAAGGAGTCGAGAAGGTAGTACCCTCTGAACATTTGTTTTATCATCATACTAACCTGACGGATCATCCCTCGGTTTGTGTCGCACCGCCCGTCAGCCTCCTTGACAACTGAAGATATCCTCAGAAGCAGTTGGCGCAGCCTCCGCAGATCATCCTTGGCAGTTGTCTCCATGGTTGCCTGCTCACGACACTTCTCGACCATGATAGATATGGCTCTGCCGACAATATCACCAAGAACCGCAGAAATGAAGGCTGCTCTCCATTGTCACCAGGAACAAGAACCCCTCCAGGCTTCTCATTTTCTAGATGCTGCTCTCAGCATGAAAGAGTTAGGCAGTTGCTGACTCAGTTACCTGAAATGTTAAGAAGACAAGGCTAAAATGGGGATTCTCCTAGTCTTTGTTGACCCATCTGACGAAGGCAATATATTTTCTTGCAAGAAGAAAAGTATTTGTTTTTTGAGTTAGTGGTCAACATGGTAGAAACTTGATGCAGCAGGTTCCCCCGTTGGAACTTGGGATCAACATCCAGCAAAGTCAAAATTTTCTTCCATTGTTTGTAACAACTACACAATCATGCAGTGGTTGGTCGTGTAGAGGAACAAGCTTCTCAAGTGGTTGGAAGCAATGTAGTCTGCAGAAATACCAACGCGATTTTACACAAAGCTAAAATATAGTCTGCAGAAATACCAACGTGATTTTACACGATGACTTTGTTTATTGAGATGAAGAGTATACTTACAAACACAATCAGTAATTAAGAAGCCATACATGATTTTGCTACTTTGTACCAAATACAATATACTCCAATACCAATCGGTCAAGAACCAGAACAATTCAAATAAGGCACCAACATTCAGATAAAGCAAGCAAGAAAGTATTGCTTGCCTACCGATCTGTCGAGCAATGACTAGTAGACAAGAAGAGAACCACCAGAGTGGCAGAGAGGGCTTCTCTTCTTCCTCTATACTGTCGAACTGCTCTCGTGCTGAACAAACTCGCAATCGGCTGTGTAGATGTAGTATGGTGGTATGAGAGACCTCCAGAACAAGACCTCAAATTTTCCCTGTGGCATAGTGCCCCAGGTCCCTGATAGCAGATCTATCGATGTTATCTTCGGAGCCTCATGGTGAGAAGCAGGCCCTTTTTGGGAATCACCACTAACCAGAAAGAAATTAGTATCCTCAGAACCTCGCTGTGTGTTGTCCATACTCCAAGAATACCGAGGCTGGCCTCCCTCAAGACAATATTCACCTAGCAACTTGATATTCTTCTGCCTCTGCTCCCTAAGGTGTCTGAGAACCATGCACCAGTACCGAGCACTGAAATTTGCTCTCAGTAAGACGGCAACAACATGTGCGAACATAAAATGTCCACGCATCTCGAGGGCTAGCTCCATGGATATAGATGTTAACTTTGGGTGCTCCCGTTGATCCGTGCTACCAAACACAAGCATCTTGAAGAAATACCAGTAAGCTTCCCTAGAAAGATAATTTAGCTTGATGGCTTCTGATGTTCCAAAACTGACCACCTTGTCTGATCGGCTAGTGATTATGATTTTGCTCCCAGGTGTCATGACTCTTTCAGAAGAGTGAAGCAGCCTCTTCCATGCTCCTTCATCCACGTCCCCTGAGAGCTCAATAACAACCAACGACCTTTCCTCGCCCGAGGTGATATTTTGATGCTTTATCAAACAATGATTTCTAAAAGTCGTCGCGGTCTCATCTTTAAGGTCTTTTCCACTGTAGAGCAAGATCAACAAGAAATGGTTGCGCACACGCTCATCGTTGCAAACATGTTCCACAAGAGTACTCTTCCCAGTAAATCCAGGACCAATGATTGGAAGGATAGCCAAATGTCCACCCCCTAGAGGCCCAGCTTGTAGCAAGAAGTTGATGACTTGTTCTCTCTCCATTTGGCGACCGAACATATACTTGTCCACATATAAATATGCGCCATAAGGTTGACGGCGCATGCGAGGGTAGCTCATCAGAAATATAGCAAACTCCTTCATATCAGCAACCATGTTTTCTAGGACAAGAATAACCTGTTTCAACTCCTTACTGCTATCTTTACCAAATACCATGCTCTCAGTTTGAGTGTAGCTAGATAGGCAGCGAAAGCGCTTAGCCGGATTAAATTTGGATTGGGAAAACGAGGAGCCAGTCACCTCCTCATCATCAGTCTTCTTCTCTATGGACTTGAAGAAATCTAGAAGGTAGTACCCTCTGAACATATGCTTAATCATCATGGTTACCTGACGGATCATCCTTTGGCTTGTGACACACCGTCCCTCAGCCTCCTCGACGACTGCAGATATCCTCAGGAGCAGTTGGTGCAGCCTCTGCAGATCCTCCTCGACTGTTGTCTCCGTGGTTATCTGCTCGCGACACTTCTCGACCATAACGGATATGGCTCTGCTGACAATATCTCCAAGAACTGCTGAAATGATGGCCTCCATTGTCACCAGGAACAAGAACCCCTCCAGACTTCTCACTTTCTAGATGGTATCTGAGCTTGAAGTATTTAGGCAGTTGCTGACTCGGTAACCTGGAAGCTGAAGAAAATGGGGGTTCTCCCAGTCTTTGTTGACCCATCCAACAAAGGCAACATGTGGTTGTGCCAGAAGAAAAGTAGTATGTGTTTTTGATTTAGAGGTCAACATCATGGTGGAAACTTGGTGCAGCATGTACTCCCAGTGGGATCAACATCCAGAAGTCACTTTTTCTTCCGTTCTTGCTGACAGCTACAAAATTTGACAGTGGTTGTGTTTGCTCACTGTGTTCTTTCAGCAGTTTTTCATCTCTTGTTAGCTCGAACTACCAACTATTTGTGTTGATTTTCAGTTCTGGTACTGACCTTTTTTGTAGCAGCGCATATAGGTTGACTGAAGTCCCCAGACTGTCATGAGTGTTGTTGACTGCTACAAGCCACTGCTAACCAGTAACCAGCATCATGGCTGATAAGTGTCAAACTGTGCGGCAAGATCAGCAGAGGTTGCACCAGCTATTTCTGAGGATCGGCGCCGATGTTGAGGACACCCAGAGTACTTCTCCAGCTCACTGTCGCTCTAACTGAGCGGTGCCATCGTTTGTGTAAAGGAAAGAGGCTTCTCGAGTGGCTGGAAATAATGCTAGATACTAGCAAGATGTATCAGCATTGTCCAAAAAGTGAAAGCAGAATTATAAACTACTCTCTCCGTTGCTAAATATAAGATGTTTTTGTAGCCACGTTGACTTGCCAAAACCTGTTATATTTAGGAACAGAGGAAGTAGATTTTTAGACAGAAGGCACAACAGTGCCTGGCTTTAAATTAATAAATCCCCATGGCAAACAGTAGCAACAATATTGAGATGGAGAGTATACTTACAAACACAATCAGCAATTAAGGAGCCTTACATGATGAGCTACTGCGTGCTAATTACAATATACTCACTCCAATATGATATCAAGCACCCAAAATATAGGTAAGAAAGCAGGGAAGTCTCGCCTACCTACCAATCTGTTCAAGCCAGGACCAGTAGACAAGAAGAGAACCACCAATAACTCAAAGCAATGTTACCAAACTCACCGCAGTGCCAAAGATCGCTTCTCTTCCTCTATTCTGTGGTGCCGCTCTTACGCCAGACAAACTAACAATCAGCTGCGTAGATGTAGCTGTGAGAAGCAGGCCCTTTTTGGTAACTGCCATGTAGCAGAAAGAACTTGAGATCCTCAGAACCTCGCTCTGTTTCGACCATGCTCCAAATATAGAGGTTGACATACATGCTCCAAATGTACTACCTAAAGTGTGTGGAAACTAGATAAAAAAAAGGTGTGTGGAAACTAGATAAAAAAAAGTGTGTGGAAACTTAATGCTGCAAGACACTATTAACCAGCATCATGGAAAAATGACTTCTCGAGTCAGTTAAAAAACAATGCTATATCAGCTAATTTGTCCTAACAGTGAGTAAAAATCTGCAGAAATATACACTAGATGTTGTACAAGGTGTTTATTGATTTGAAGGGTATACAAGTCATTACAAACACAAGGAAGCAACCAGAAATTAGGGATACTGATGTGAAGAGTAAGAATCACTGTTGTTTTGTCTTGTTAGCCTGAACTCTTTGTGAGTATTTTCACTTGTGATACTGATCTTTGTAGCAGAGCATGCAAGTTGCCTGAACTCCCCACGCTGCCGTGTGTGCTATTTTTCCTACGAGAAACTGTTAACCAGCATAATGGCTGAGAAGTGCCTGCGGGCAGGGAGGATCTGCAAAGCTGCACCTGCTGATCCTGAGGATCCACTCTCAACAGTCAAAAACTGAGGAGGCCCAGGGGCGGAGTATCGCAAACCAAGGGAACCCGTCAAGTTGTCCTCTGCTCACTGGTGATTCCAGTTGCGGGCACCTTGGACACTTGTAACACTTGACATCTATCAAAGCACAGAAAAATGCTAAAGTCGACCAAAACGTGATCCGGCAAATTCGACAAAAGACTTCAAGTGAGTAGCAACCATCTGTTGCACATAGAAATAGCCTGTGGGAGATCAAAGATAGTGAAACCACGCCGACATATATCCTACAACTACAAAGAGAAGAATGGATGGGAAAACATTGGAATAAATGAGCATGAAATCTGATCAGAATCATATTTCTAGATTTATTAAGAAATTATTACTTATATAGATGCTGTCAGAGACCGTCAAGAGACATGGGAAAGTTGAAGAGGTCTAGACAAATAAAAAGTGGTATTTATCAAACCCTTTCGAGAACTTCAGACAGCATGAATTATTAGCTAAGAGGTCTAATACTAGTCAGTTCTAATGTCATGTGAAGTGATGAAACTGGGGCCTGAAAACATGTGCGCCACATAGCTGTGGTTGAAATGGCTCATAAATATAGATACTTGACTTGCAAAAGTAGTGATTGTATTTTCTTAACTTTTTGTACTGGTGAGCGCACAACATAGCAATTCCAAAAATTTAGAAAATATGTGCAAAAGGAAGAACAAAATGGAGAACGAAGAGATGTCTAGAAGATAAATCTAGCTTCACACAATCTGTCCTTGAAGCTTGATTAATCCATGTTCTTTGTTCTAAGAAAAGCATCACACAACCAAATCGACTGTTGATTGCGAAATTATTAATCTGTCAATCATCTGCTATCAGTATCCGAGCATTTGCCACTCAGCTGAAGAAACGATTGATCATACACACTACAGTACAGTTCAAGTTCATGTTCATCCACAAGCGAACAAAAACTAGAACAACTAGTACATGAAGACTACTGATACAGAGGGTGAGTAATAAGAGACCTTGGACAATGGCTCCCTCAGATGGTGTAGTCGGACCACTGCCGTATGAAGGAGGTGTGATCCATGGACTCTCCGGGCATGTCCTCCTCCTTCTCACCGTCACTCTTCCTCCGGCCGAGCAGCCTGGCAGGGTTCCCCACCGCGGTGCTCCTCGCCGGCACATCTATCAGCACCACGGACCCTGCCCCGATCTTGGCCCCGGCTCCAATCATGACGTTGCCGAGGATGGTCGCGCCGGCACCTATGAGCACGCCATCCCCTATCTTGGGGTGCCGGTCGCCGACCGCCTTCCCGGTCCCACCCAAGGTAACGTGGTGGAGGATGGAGACGTTGTCGCCGACGACGGCGGTCTCGCCGATGACGACGCCGGTGGCGTGGTCGAGGAGGATGGCCTTGCCGACGACGGCTGCGGGGTGGATGTCGACGGCGAAGACGTCCGCGACGCGTGACTGGAGCGCGAGCGCGAGCGGGCGGCGGTTCTGCGCCCAGAGGACGTGCGCGACGCGGTGCGCCTGGATGGCGAGGAAGCCCTTGAAGTTGAGGAGGCAGTGGGAGAAGCCGACGCAGGCGGGGTCGCGGGCGCGCGCGGCGAGGAGGTCGGCGACGACGGCGGCGCGGAGGGAAGGGTGCGCGGTGAGGGAGGCGAGGAAGAGGTCGTAGAGGAGCGTGGAGAGGAGCGTGGAGGAGCAGAGCTTGTTGGCGAGGTGGAAGGAGAGGGAGCGTGGCAGGGACGGGTGGGAGAGCACGGTGGCGTAGAGGAAGGAGGCCAGCGCGGGCTCCGCGTCCGCGTCGCGCCGGGCCTCCGCCTTGATCTGGGTCCACACCCAGGACTCGTCGTCCTCCGACTCCGGCGGCGGGTAGGCCGGCACCAGCTCCGCCGGGAGCGCGGCGGGAGGCGGCGAGTAGGCGCGGTGGTTGTTGGAGTGGCTCGTGCCGCCGCCGGCGCCGCCGCCGGGCTCGTGCGGTTGTGGCTGGCCGGCCGGCATCGCCCTCGGAGTCGGAGCGGGGAGGGATAATTTGGTGGGTGGGTGAGGATTGCCGGCCACTTGCGAATCAGATTGCGGAGGCAGAACGCAGACGGCGATGGCAAAAGGGGTGGGGATTAACGATGCGCTGCACGAGACAAGTGGAGTCTGTCTTTGCTTGTTTGGAACTTGATGAAGTAATAACTTTGAACGAACAGAGAGTAAACCGCAGGGGCAGGTCTATACCGTTGGTTCATTGTTTCACGAATCGTGGTGTCAAGTTTAATCAAGTTTTATTATGTTTCTGACATCCATGTTTAATTCATACACGATAAAACTGACTGAAAGCCTCTTCGGATGCGTGGCCACGACCAGAAAGCCTTTTTTTCAAATTTGAAGAGTCCTGGTTGCGTATGGAGGGTTTCAAGAAAACCGTCAATGAGGCTTGGAACAAGGTCATTAAGGATTTAGACCCCATCCGCAGAATCCACATCAAGCTGTCCCACACTGCAAAGGCTCTAAGGAAATGGCAACGCCAATGTACGGGTGTCCTTCGGCAACAGATTGCTTTGGCAAAAGAAATCATATGGAGGTTTGACCTTGCGGAGGAAACTAGGGCACTATCGGATGACTAGCGAGAGCTGCGTAGACGACTAAAAGCTTCTTACATCGGTCTCCTCGCTATCCAGAAAATAAAGCTTCGGCAGAGATCGAGACTTACTTGGATCCGCTTGGGAGACGCAAACACGAAGCTTTTTCATGCAAGGGAAAATGGACTTAGAAGAAAGGTCTATATTCAATCCCTCACCACGTGTGGAGGCACGGCTATCACGACCAAGGACAAAGAGGAGGTGCTTCTCAGTCACTTCAATGACCTGCTTGGGACCAGAGCTTTCCAGCAGGTTTGCCTCAACTAGGACGGCCTCGGCTACACCCCGCATGACCTGGCTGACCTCGATGCCCCTTTCGACGATGCTGGGATCAAGGAGGCGGTGTTCTCCTTGCCATCGGTCAAGGCCACAGGCCCTGACGGCTTCATTGGAGCGTTCTTCAAATCTTGCTGGGATATTATAAAAGACAACGTCATCGGTGCCATCTCCCATATGTCCAAGCTCCGGGCAAATTGTGTCAACCTTGTGAACTCCGCCAACATCATTCTAATTCCGAAGAAGATGGATGCCACGTCCGTGGGTGACTACAAGCCAATCAGGCTTATCCATAGCATATCCAAGATTTTCTCCAAGCTACTCGCCAACAGGCTGGCCCCTATGCTTCCGAACATCGTCTCCAAATGCCAAAGCGCTTTTGTCAAGAAAAGAAGCATCCACGGCAATTTCTTGCACTTGCAGAACCTCATTAGAGAACTTCACTCCTCGAAGACCCCGAGTATTTTCATGAAACTGGACATTTCCAAAGCTTTCGACTCGGTAGGATGGGCGTACCTCATCGAGGCGATGACTGCTTTAGGCTTTGGGCCGAGATGGCGCAACTGGGTCTGCCTCTCCCTAGCCTCCGCATCATCAAGAATTCTCCTCAACGACAATTCTGGCATGCACGTGGCCTCAGGCAAGGTGGCCCTCTATCCCCAATGATGTTCATCCTCGCCATCGACCCACTTCAGCGCATCCTGGCCAAAGCTACCTCAAGCGGGATTCTCAGCCCCATCCGCTCTAGATCGACTACCTGTAGAATCTCCCTTTATGCCGACGATGCCGAAATCTTTGTCAACTCGGTAAAAGAGGAGTTGGACGCCATCTCCGAGATCCTTAAGTGTTTTGGAAGGGCTAGTGGCCTCGTCACCAATATGGCCAAGATCGAGGTCTTCCCGGTGCACTGCGGGCAAATCAACATCGAAGATCTGATGTCCTCTTTTCCTGCCAAGCTTGCCACTTTCCCTGGGAAGTATTTGGGCCTCCCACTTCACATCCGTCGCCTGCGCAAAGTGGACCTCCAGCCCCTCTTCGACAAAATCACCGATAAACTTCTGGGATGGTATGGCAAAAACATCGCGTGGCCGGGGAGAATAACCCTTGCAAAATCTGTCCTCATGGCCACCGCAACATACCACGCCACCGCCATTCCGCTCTCTAAATGGGCGCACAAGAAGATCATAAAGATCGTCCGGAACTTCTTCTGGGCGGGCAACGAAGGGGAGCACGCGACAAAGGGCAAGGCGCTTGTCAACTGGAAGACGGTCTGCAGACCAAAGGACTTGGGAGGACTTGGCATGCCTCACCTCGAGTGTACCGGGAGAGCTCTTAGACTTCGTTGGCCTTGTCTTCAATGGACCGACCCTGAGCGCACATGTGCGGGATCAAAACTTCCCTGCACTCGGGCGATATGGCGCTTTTCAAAGCATCCACGAAGATCACCCTAGAAAACGGCGAAAAGGCCTCTTTTTGGCACGACAACTGGAGCACCAAGGGCCCAATCCGGCTATGGGCCCCAGACCTTTATAAGATTGCCACTAGGAAAAATAGGACAGTTGCAAAAGAATTTAGCAATAGCAATTGGATATGCTCCATTGCTCGCCTAAACACTCCCATCCAGTTGGCCCAGTATCTCCAACTATGGGACCACATTCAAGACACTACGTTGACTACCCTACAACACGATTCCATCAGACGCTCACAGCCGACGGCACGTACAGTGCTACCTCCGTCTATCATGCATAATTTTATGGGTGTTTCTCCAAGTTCAAGGCCGAGAAAATTTGGTTTGCTCACGCGGAGCCGAAATGCAAACTCTTCTCCTGGCTTGCCCTCCATGGCAAGCTCATCACTGCTGACATGCTCGCTGTTAGGGGATGGCCCCACGACCCAACATGTGCACTATGTGGCTCTGCTCCTGAATCTGCCGCCCACCTTTGCAAAGACTGCCCCTTCACGACGGCGGTGGGTCACCACTCAAACTTGGGACGACGAGTTTGTGGGTAATCAGGGCCAATCTTTCGCCTCCATCACCGATTGGTGGGATGACATGATCGAGAGGAAGACCAAAGACGCCCAACGGCGTCTTAGTGGCCGGCTGCTCTACGTTCTCTGGAACGCCTGGAAGAAAAGAAATCGTAGAATCTTTACCGAAAAACGCCTTACCTACATTGAGGTGGCCTCTATTGCTCGGGACGACATCCAACAGAGGGAATGGGCCTTCGGCACCTTCGTGTCGGCTATCCCTGCCGAGCCGGATTAGGTTTTTCTCCTTCTTTTTTTGGGGGGGTGGGGGTGGGGGGTTATGGCTCTTTCTCACCTTAACAAAAAAAATGTCATCACGTACAGTGTTCGTGTTCGTTTCCCTCTTCTAATAGAAAAGACAATGCTGGTGCCGTTTGCTCAAAAAAACTGACTGAAACAGTGCACTTGATACAACATACTCCCTTCGTTATAAATATAAGATGTTTTAGTTTTGTAAAGCAAATATATCTAGACTACTTTTAGTATATAGGTTCACTCATGTTTAGATTTAATCTACACACTAAAACAAGTCTAGATATTTTTTTTCACAAACCTAAAACATCTTATATTTTAAAACGGAGGGAGTACGAGTGCTAGAATAACGTTTCTCATGGACAGTCATATTTGTTTTCCGTGGCTTTACTGTGCCATCACTTAAGAGTGTCTCTAATTCGTATGCTTCAGAGGCTTTCAAGACAGGTTGGCGAGAAAACTGTACCCAATGGCGTGCCCAGAACACTTTTCGTTCCAGTGCGGTCCAATATCGTGTCTGGCGCATCGAGGACATCCCACTTCATAGGGGACGTGTTCGAAGCCCCGGACGCAACCCTCTAACAACAAGAGTGGCGGGCCAACCCTGTCATTGTCACAATGGTTATTCTTCATCATTAACTCTCCACTCGTGGACAGCGTGAGTTAATTAACGCATCAGCCACAGTGATTCGTCTCGTCGTCTTGTTGCGACATGTGTGTTGTTGCGTGGTGTGGCAGGAAGCACCGGTGTTAATGCTCGCGCAACCCGCTCGTGTGTCGCTAGAGATAAAAAGGCGCGCATGCACCATCCATCGTTGAACTCTCCCCTTGTCTCTCTCGCGAAACCCTAGCATGCCATGTCAAGCAGCGGACACACCGGAGACACCGCCGTGAACGCCTTCGTGCCACACGGCCTCATCATCGACCATGCGTGGGCATTGTACCGAGCATGGTACCCATGCCCGCCATACTACTTCCTCACAAGCGGTGGCTAGAGGATGGCACCGAATGGCGTCGGCATCCCGCTGGTGCGCAGGCTTGACAGCAAGGCGTGGTGGGATCCGCGAGCACGGATGGAGGCTGGCGCTGGAGGAGCGTGCGTCCCCCTTGTGGGCGGCCAACAAGGACGACTAGTGGTGGCTCTACATCTTCCAAACACAATGGACAGAGGGCATGACGGACCTTGACGGGTTCATCAGGCCATTGAACTTCAATGTGGAGGGGTGTAACCGGTTCTGAGGTGTGTCATGCCGCACCCTGGATGTTTTCATCGAACACACCAGGATCGGCGACCATCACCTAAAGATGTCGTCGCCACCTTCGTACCCACCATGAGCGGTCCAGTAGCTTCCAAGGGCTTCGGCGGCAACATCTAAATCCTCCTCGCGCTCGAAAACTTCCAGCCAGGCGCAACCCCAAAAGGGAGGTGGAGAAGGAGTTCTCACCGCCGGCCAGACGCAACCCGGCGCGGGGAGTCATCATCGTGAGCCTCGCCGCCCCAAGCCGGGGCCGAATGGGGAAGAGTCTGCATTGGTTGCGTACCTTCGCTAGCAGCGGCTCATGGCAACCACCAATGACCCCGCGGACACGTCGGGCTTCGGTATGGCGTGGATGAGAGTTGTGAATGATCACAATGCTCGGGAAGGGGCGATCAAGCAGGTGACCGAGGCCGGTCGGGAGCTCGTCGACCTGACACGCGACAATGGCGCTGATACCAATGGCGTCTTCAAGGACAAGCCCACCGACCGTGTTTCTAAGTTATTTTTTTTTCAAACCTTGTAAAATATAGAGTTTGGATGAAATTTTAAATTTCAGTTCATTACTGATTTGTTCAACAATCTTTTCTGTGCACATGACTGTTTGCTCCTGAAAAAATGGTTTTGCAACAAAAGATAGTAGAATATAATTATTTTTAATTCATACATGATAAGATTATCCGTCACATAAGATCGTACAACCATACAAAAGTCATTGTGATGCCTGCCATATCAAGCGGGTTAGAGAGGTGAAATATGAATGATAGTTTCAAAGCTTAAGGCTTTTTTGCTTTTTTGAAAAGTCAAGCTGCCAAAATTTTGACCAAATTTTTAGAAAAAACTGTTAAGAATTATGATATTATATAAATACCATGTGAAAATATGTTTTATGATGTATCAAATATATGAATTTCGTATTATAATATTAATATTTTTTCTAAAAACTTGGTAAATTTTACATGGTTTGAATTTTGAAAACAATATAAGCCATAATCTTTGAAACGGAGGTAGTATGGAATTAAAAATCCACTCAGGTGCAAGCCAAAATGAGAGTGTGTATATATTTTGCCGGGCAATGGTGATAGTGTTTGGACTAACCTATCTGAGATGACCAATGAAGAAGGCACAACTCGGATCCTGGCACAAAATAAAGCTGAGATTTTCTCGGATGCTTGAAAGCATTGATTTCATGCAATGCACTAGGATAGAAGAATTGTACATCCACTTGACAAGCATGTACAAAGGACATATCGTCCAATGCATTGTGGTACTTGAAGCTGTGACATATTATGACTTGTGGATTTCAAACCTTTTTCTTTGACATGGCTAGATTTTACAATGATATCAACGTTCCACAACACACTCAGGTGTTTGGTAGACTTGCCAAAGGCCATTCGCCACTGGTAAACTATATAATCAATGACAACCCGTATACCAAAGGGTACTATCATACCAATGACATTATCCAAAATGGGTGACCTTTGTGAAAATAACCCCCAACCCTCATCACTACTAGGAAAATGGTCGTCTGTGGCGCACCTAAAAGGCTCATCCGTGGCGCACTAGTGGTGCGCCACGGGCCTTGCGCTACGGCTATCTCTCAGCCGTGACGCACTGCCTAGTGCGCCACGGTTGTGTAGAGATAGGCGTAGCGCACCTCCTAGTGCGCCACAGAAGTTTGGCATGGTGCGCTACCCCTGGGATCTTCTGTGGCGCACTACCTAGTGCGCCACCAAACTTCCATAGTGCGCTTTAGCTGTAGTGCGCCACAGAAGGTAGACCATGTGCGTCACAGATGTATTTTTTGTTTTTTTTAATTTCCGAGCCAGATTATACGCAATACAGATTATATACAATATTACAGCAGATATACACAGATACAAGATATACAATTATATATATAAATACTCAATATGAAAAACAAGATTGAAACAAATACATATAGATAAGTCTCATACATGAATACATAGTCTAAGTTACATTGTTTCGATCATGTTACAAAGTAGTAGTTGGTACATGCTAATACATGTGTCGATCGAACAAGTTAGAGCTTGGAAGCTCGCCTAGACATCTAAACTAGCTAGCTAGACACAAACGCGGGATAAATAACCAAAGAAGATAAGCATGATCACCGCCGCGACGAAGGTGTAGGTCTTCATCCGGTTCCTTGTCCTAACTCCCGCTAGATAGCGCGTGTATCTAGCTTCCGCCTCCACCATATTGTTGTACCCTTTGTAGCTATTGCCGCTGAAACGGTGCACCTGTCTCCGGCAGTCTTCCCAATCATCGTAGACTCCGGGAACCCGTCCCTTGTACACAACGTACCACGTCATCTATAAGTTGACAATAATAATTAACCGACTATTGAAAAAAACATATATAATTAAAGTCGCATATGAAGATACTGTTAGAAATAATGGGGCTAATCCATTTAGGCCCATGAGTATTTCAGATTTTCCCTAAATCTCAAAGCCCAAATTTGTGGCAGCCCATATGTGTTTGGGCCCATGTTTGTGGCAGCTCACATGGGAGTGGAGTGGGAGCTAAAGTTTAGTCCCACATGGAAAGTTGGAGGAGAGTTGCACCACCTTATAAGGTGGAGTGTTGCACCACTTTGTAAGTGAGTGGAAATAAGAGATATACACACGCGCGCTCCTCCTCCGATGACGCCGCCGCTCGCACGCACGCACGCTCGCCTCGTCACGTCACGACACGACACGCGCGCGCCGCGGGTTGCGGGTTGCGGGAATCTCGCCGAGCCGAGCTTAATTTTGCTGCTCAGGAAAATTGACAAACGTGTCAAACGGTTAGCTTATTCGGGTCGCTCCCGGATCGTGGGCTACTGTAACCGACCCGAACGTGCGTAACGTGGACTCGGCCCACGTTCGCCTCCGTTAGGGTTTCCTGAGCCGCTCTATATAAATTCCTGCGCGGCTACCGCCACAACACCACCGAAAACCAATCTAGGGTTTTGCCTTCCTCTCTACTTGCGCCGTCACCGTAGTCTACTCCATCCCGCTTGCCGGCGTGCACCGACGGACGGGAGAGCAGGTCTCCGGAACCACTCGTCCTTGTGATCCTGTACGGGAGAGGGCGAATAAGGTTTTTGGGAAGCGCTCTGCGCGACTGCTCGAGTTCTCCATCACGGGTCGTCTTCCATCCAAGTCAGGCGGTGCTGCCTACCGCCGTCTTCGTCGCCATCTGCTGCGATCACTCTTCCCCAAAGTTTCTACTACTACAACCGAACGGTACGCGCTACGTGATCCTGTTTGGTTGTTCATCATGTTCTGCGAGTACATGTTAGGCTGCTGTTTGTTTCCGATCATCCTATTGTTTAGTACATCTAGTATGTTCGAGTTACATGAGCTAGTAGCTGGTTTTGTCATGATTTATATTCTGGAATTAATCGTGGAAATTATACCTAATAATCCAACAATCCAAAAACCTTATTGTAGGCAATTTCCTGAATTAACAATGGCTGGTTTTACCGATGCACTGAGGCCGGATAAGTTTACCGGTGTGCACTTTAAGCGGTGGCAGTACAAGGCTGAGCTTTGGCTGACCACGATGAAAGTGTTCCACATCAGTAAAGGCAAACCTGAGGGAACTATATCTGACGATGATCAGAAGAAGTTCGAGGATGCTAATACTGTCTTTGTGGGATGTATTCTGAGCATTCTTGCTGACCGTCTGTGTGATGTGTTTATGCACATAAAAGACGGAAAGGAGCTCTGGGATGCACTGGATGCCAAGTTTGGTGCTGCAGATGCTGGCAGTGAACTGTATATCATGGAGAGCTTTCCTAATTTTAAGATGACTAAGGACCTTCCTGTGGTTCAACAAGCTCATGAGATACAGTGCATTGCCAAGGAGCTCGAACTCCTTAAGTGTACCTTACCCGACAAGTTTGTGGCGGGATGCATTATTGCTAAGTTGCCCCCTTCATGGAGGAACTTTGCCACAACTCTCAAACACAAGAGACAGGAGATATCAGTTAAAAATCTGATAGCGTCCCTTGATGTTGAGGAGAAGGCTCGGGCTAAGGACACTACTGAGAAAGGAGAGGGTCTTGCTACTGCTAACTTTGTGCAGAAAGGCAAATCCGTAGGCAAGAACAAAGGGAACTTCAAACCCTCCTTTAACAAGCCTGTAAAGACTACAACCTTCAAGAAGAAGAAGACGAACAGGGACAAGAGTGAACTGTCTTGTTACACTTGTGGAGAGCCCGGCCATTTTTCCAAGGACTGTCCAGAACGCGCAGACCGCAGAGGGAAAAAGGCCAAGACTGTCAACGTCGTGACCGCTAGCAATACTGATGGGTATGGTAATTTATTTACTGTTCTTTCAGTATTTCAATCACCGTGTTGGTGGCTTGATACGGGTGCTAATGTTCATGTGTGTGCTGACATCTCTATGTTCACTTCTTATCAGGTCGCTCGGGATTCATCCGTCCTAATGGGGAATGGATCACATGCTTCTGTTCGTGGTGTTGGCACGGTGGATCTGAAGTTTACTTCCGGAAAGATCGTGCAGCTGAGGAACGTGCAGCATGTCCCTACTATGAACAAGAATCTCGTTAGTGGCTCCCTTCTTTGCAGAGATGGGTTTAAGGTTGTCTTAGAGTCTAATAAAGTCATTGTTTCGAAACATGGACAATTTATTGGTAAAGGTTATGAGTTCGGAGGCTTGTGCCGGTTTTCACTTTCAAAGTTTTGTAATAAATCCGGGAATCATATTTGTGGTGGTGTTAATGATGATACCAGTGTTTGGCATTCTCGTTTATGTCACATTAATTTTGGTTTGATGTCTCGGATGTCCAGCATGAGTTTAATTCCGAATTTCACTATTGCCAAAGGTTCTAAGTGCCATAGTTGTGTGCAATCAAAGCAACCTCGAAAGCCTCACAAGGCTCCCGAGGAGAGAAACTTGGCACCTCTAGAACTCATACATTCTGATCTATGTGAGATGAATGGTGTGTTGACAAAAGGTGAAAAGAGATATTTCATGACGTTGATAGATGATGCTACTAAATTCTGCTATGTTTACTTGTTGCAAACTAAAGATGAGGCTTTAGACTACTTTAAAATCTATAAGGCCGAAGTTGAAAATCAACTAGAGAGAAAGATCAAACGTCTTAGGTCGGATCGTGGTGGTGAGTATTTTCCCAAAATATTTGATGAATTCTGTCAGGAACACGGAATTATTCATGAGAGGACGCCTCCCTACTCGCCCCAATCAAACGGGGTTGCCGAGAGGAAAAACCGCACGCTGACTGACTTGGTGAATTCCATGTTAGCCACTGCTGGTTTATCAAAGGCATGGTGGGGGGAGGCTTTGTTGACTTCATGTCATGTCCTGAATAGAGTTCCTAACAAGAATAAAGAAAAGACCCCTTATGAGGAGTGGGTTGGGAGAAAACCATCACTTTCGTATCTGCGTACTTGGGGGTGTTTGGCGAAGGTCAACATACCGATTCCCAAGAAACGCAAGCTCGGACCCAAGACAGTGGATTGTATCTTTCTAGGGTATGCTCCACGGAGTGTAGGCTATAGATTTCTAGTGGTTAAATCTGAGGTACCTGATATGCATGTTGATACTATAATGGAATCTCGTGATGCAACATTCTTTGAGAATATTTTTCCTATGAAAGATATGCATAGCATTGGTAGGATTTCTTCTGAAATACTTCCTGAATCTAGTGCATCTATTGATAATTCTGAACAACCACATGAGGAATTTCTTGAGAAGGATGACGATGAACCTCTCACGAGGAGTAAGAGACAGAGGGTTGCAAAATCCTTTGGCAATGATTTCATCGTGTACCTTGTGGATGATACTCCCAGATCCATTACTGAGGCATATGCATCTCCTGATGCAGATGATTGGAAAGAAGCTGTCCAAAATGAGATGGACTCGATTCTTTCTAATGGAACTTGGGAATTATCAGAACGACCCTATGGTTGTAAACCTGTGGGATGTAAGTGGGTGTTCAAGAAGAAGCTAAGGCCTGATGGTACTATTGAGAAGTACAAGGCGCGTCTTGTAGCTAAGGGATACACACAGAAAGAAGGCGAAGATTACTTCGACACCTATTCACCTGTCGCTAGACTGACCACCATTCGAGTACTACTATCCCTGGTTGCCTCTTATGGTCTTCTCGTTCATCAAATGGACGTGAAGACAGCTTTCCTTAATGGAGAGTTGGAAGAGGAGATCTATATGGATCAGCCGGATGGGTTTGTGGTAAAAGGTGAAGAGACAAAGGTGTGTAAGTTATTGAAATATTTATATGGCCTGAAACAAGCACCTAAGCAATGGCATGAGAAGTTTGACAGAACTCTACTTTCTGCTGGCTTTGTCATTAATGAGGCTGATAGGTGTGTTTACTATCGCCATGGTGGGGGCGATAGCGTTATATTATGTTTGTACGTGGATGACATTCTGATCTTTGGTACAAACATGAAAGTGATAAATGAAGTCAAGTCTTTCCTGTCAAAGAGTTTTGATATGAAAGATCTGGGAGAGGCTGATGTCATTCTGAATATCAAGCTTATTAAGAACGAGAATGGGATTACTTTAACGCAATCTCATTATGTTGAGAAGGTCTTGAGCCGATTTGGCTTTAATGATGGCAAGACTTCTCCAACACCTTATGATCCCAGTTTGACATTACGAAAGAATAAGAAGGAACCAACAGATCAGCTGAAATATTCACAAGTTGTTGGTTCTCTCATGTACTTAGCAAGCGCTACAAGACCCGATATCTCTTTTGCTATGAGCAAGTTGAGTAGGTTCATGTCTAACCCGGGTATTGATCATTGGCATGCACTTGAAAGGGTCATGCGCTATCTATGTGGTACAATGAGCTATGGGATTCACTATTCAGGAAATCCTGTTGTGCTTGAAGGATATAGTGATTCGAATTGGATCTCTGACGTTGATGAACTCTACGCCACGAGCGGGTATGTGTTTACCCTTGGAGGTGGTGCAGTGTCATGGAGGTCTCGTAGACAAACCATATTGACGAGGTCAACTATGGAAGCATAACTTACTGCTTTAGACACAGCCACTGTTGAGTCAGAATGGCTGCGTGAGCTCTTGATGGACTTGCCTGTGGTTGAAAAACCTGTGGCGGCAATCCTTTTGAATTGTGACAACCAAACTGTTATTGTCAAAGTGAACAATTCTAAGGATAACGCGAAGTCATCAAGACACGTGAAGAGACGTTTGAAATCTGTCAGGAAATTGAGAAACTCCGGAGTAATAACTGTTACGTATATTCAAACAGACAAAAACCTGGCAGATCCCTTTACAAAGGGACTATCACGAAATGTGATAGAAAGTGCATCGAGGGAGACGGGGTTGAGACCCATGGATGTCACGCCTTAGTGGTAACCCAACCTATGTGATCGGAGATCCCGTGAATTAGGACCTGGGAAGAACAAGCTAGTGGTTTGACTGAGGAGAGTATTTTGAAAACCCTCTCTATGTGAAAATGCATGACTCTCATAATCTGTAAGGCAGGTTGGCAACATGCCTTAATGTGTTTCTGTTGGCTTTAATTAGCAAAGATGCCGTCCTACAGGGCATTCTTGAAAGAACACACCTATATGAGCTCGACTGTAAACGTCGCGGTCTATGAGATCTGGGTGATCTCTAGTAAACTCATGAAGAGACCAGGGAGTATGACGCATATGCTCCAACCCGCGGGGTAGGCTACTGAAAGCCAAGTACTAGTTATGATTTTGAGCGAAATCTATTGGCACCAAACTTGCAATTCAAGGTTCGTCCATTGTTCAAGTTGTTGATAGACGTAGTTCAAGATTCTAGGCGGAAGTTCAACTTAACAGTCTCTGCTGAAACACTGGTATATAAACAAGTAGCAAGGATTGGCAAATCTTCAAATGGGCATTTGAGATCTGGTGGGGGATTGTTAGAAATAATGGGGCTAATCCATTTAGGCCCATGAGTATTTCAGATTTTCCCTAAATCTCAAAGCCCAAATTTGTGGCAGCCCATATGTGTTTGGGCCCATGTTTGTGGCAGCTCACATGGGAGTGGAGTGGGAGCTAAAGTTTAGTCCCACATGGAAAGTTGGAGGAGAGTTGCACCACCTTATAAGGTGGAGTGTTGCACCACTTTGTAAGTGAGTGGAAATAAGAGATATACACACGCGCGCTCCTCCTCCGATGACGCCGCCGCTCGCACGCACGCACGCTCGCCTCGTCACGTCACGACACGACACGCGCGCGCCGCGGGTTGCGGGTTGCGGGAATCTCGCCGAGCCGAGCTTTATTTTGCTGCTCAGGAAAATTGACAGACGTGTCAAACGGTTAGCTTATTCGGGTCGCTCCCGGATCGTGGGCTACTGTAACCGACCCGAACGTGCGTAACGTGGACTCGGCCCACGTTCGCCTCCGTTAGGGTTTCCTGAGCCGCTCTATATAAATTCCTGCGCGGCTACCGCCACAACACCACCGAAAACCAATCTAGGGTTTTGCCTTCCTCTCTACTTGCGCCGTCACCGTAGTCTACTCCATCCCGCTTGCCGGCGTGCACCGATGGACGGGAGAGCAGGTCTCCGGAACCACTCGTCCTTGTGATCCTGTACGGGAGAGGGCGAATAAGGTTTTTGGGAAGCGCTCTGCGCGACTGCTCGAGTTCTCCATCACGGGTCGTCTTCCATCCAAGTCAGGCGGTGCTGCCTACCGCCGTCTTCGTCGCCATCTGCTGCGATCACTCTTCCCCAAAGTTTCTACTACTACAACCGAACGGTACGCGCTACGTGATCCTGTTTGGTTGTTCATCATGTTCTGCGAGTACATGTTAGGCTGCTGTTTGTTTCCGATCATCCTATTGTTTAGTACATCTAGTATGTTCGAGTTACATGAGCTAGTAGCTGGTTTTGTCATGATTTATATTCTGGAATTAATCGTGGAAATTATGCCTAATAATCCAACAGATACACTTATAGAAAGTACTCCTAAATCAAAAAGACCAAACTCAGAAAGCATGCCTCATATATAACTAGGTTGTTCGACACAGGAATATGCTACGATGGAACTGTTCGCCAAGTAGGATGCACAACACCTGGACCTGTGCATAGCACAAGGCGAACAATCCCATCGCAGCACATTCACATATAGTGTGCAACGACATTTCAATCATCGGCATTATTTTCGAAAAAGACCAAAGTAACTCAAAAAGCATGCCTCATATATATACATAGGTCGTTGGACACAGGAATATGCTACGATGGAACTGTACGCCAAGTAGGATGCACAACACCTGGACTTGTGCATAGCACAAGGCATAAAATCCCATCGTAGCACATTCACATATATAGTGTGCCATGACTTTCAATCATCGGCATTATTCTCGAAAAAAGAGTAAAGAAAAAAAGAAGGACCAAATTGAGCAAAGTACCAAAGAGTAAGCAAAAAAAACAAGCATTGATTGATATATAATAATAATAAGCAAAATAAGTTCACTTGTCGTCCACACACACACACAAAGGTCATCTATAGTTTGTAACTACAACTAGGCCAACATCAAGCCTTCTGGCTCGGCTTAGGGAACGGGAGGACGCCTTGTCTCGTCATGAACTTCCTATAGTCACCCTGCATCTCTAGGCGATCTTCTATGTCATGGTTATTCGGGATATTTCCTCCGTAGAAGATCCCCCCCGAAGTCATGACATCACGAAAGATGATTGCCCCAAACTGCTGCTGGATGCGATACATCTCTTGTCTAATATCCGAATCATTGATCTTGGCCTTTGCTTCGGCCCACTGTTTGAGATGATCTGGCAGCGTAGAATTCTGCTGGTCAAGTAGGAACGCCCTCATGTGATGGAGTGCGTAGTAGGCTTCCTTCTTACTGTTTTCCGGCTGCTTCACGCAGGGGAACTCCATTACGTGGTTGAAGACGTGCCTGCCGAACTTGACCTTCTTACGCACGAAGCTGGTGCCTTCCGTCGAGGCAAAGCCAGTGAGAGCATCATCCAGAACTTCCTTGATCTTGTCGTAGTTTTTCTTCTTTTCTAGACTCCCCGAGTCGAAATACGTGGCGTGGGAATGCTTCGGCGATAAGGAGATGAGCGTGCAGTGTTCATCTCTGCGCAAAAAATTCAAATGGAATGTGTTGGAAAAAGAATGATGATGATCTAATAAAGTCAATCGACGGTGGCGAGCGAATAACGACTTACTCGGGAAAGTAAGGCACGAGAATGTATTCCTTTGTCTTGTTCGCCACGAGGATTCTTTTTAGGTACGAGGCCACGATACGTCGTTCGGCGGGGGAACCCAAGAAGCCGTCACGCATGTAGTAGGGGTCCACTATAGCGATGCCCGGTGTGTTCTCTCTAATGATTTGCATGGCCAGGCTGAGAGAAAAGAGACGGACCATGGTATAGTGCAGCGGGTATAGGTGGAACATATTGAAGATGTCCTCGAACCGCAGGAAGAACAGATCCGCGGGGGCAGTGTCGATGAAGCCCAAGCCTAGTGGCACCTTAACCACGAATACCGGGTGCGAGGGATCTTTCTCCGATAGAAGGCGTCTCTCTATCGTCAGCACGCCGTCATGCACACTCTGCAGTTCCGAACTGGCGAGCTTCCGCAAATTCTTAGGTAGCATGGGCTCACCCGCCACATGAATCCTCCACATAATACCCTCGGGTCTTGGTGGCCCGTCCCGAAACCTGATCGGATTCGCAGTTCTTGACGCCACCGGCTGGCTCGAGCTGCTAGATTTTCTTTTCCTGCCCTTTTTTCCTTTTGGAGAGCGGGCAGGCACCGCAATCTGAGCACCGGCCGCCCTATGTAGCGTGTCAGGGCTTAGAATAAAGGGTCGGTTGGTTGTATCAGCTGGCTCTGTAAAGGCGCAAGCTGGAGGCGTCTCCTGAGAACCAAACAGACGCTTGGTGATAGTGGCTTTCTCTGTGGGGCCACCAGCTAGGTCTTCTTCGTTGCCAAACTGAGTGCTGAAGAAGTGATCATTCCAGTCTTCGTCGTCCTCGTCCGGATCCTGCGCCATGTGCATATCATCAACATGATCATCCGACCCACCGCGTGGAGGTGACGGCGAGGGCGGTAAGGGGGCCTTGCCACCGCTTGTCGCTGGCACGACAGGCGGTGCTGTTGTCTGTGGCGTGATGGCCCCCGCCGTCCCCAAACGGATCATGCTCTTTGGCCATAGCAAGAATAAGCCGAAGCAACTTCTGAGGACATACGACTCTTCTTCATCCGCTCCTGGGGGTTGAATGGGAGGTTCCAGGTCGTCGCAGCCCCTTAGCACCCGACTAATTTTAACCCTGTGCACGCTATCTGGCATCGGCTTTGAGTGGAACGTGCGCTGCAAGGGTTGAACGATGGTACCCTTGGCAACATCCCTCAGCTCGTTGTTCACGTAGCATAAGAGAGTGCAAGGAACATCCGTCTACGGAAAACATATACGGCGTCGTCAGAGCGAGATGCCATAAGAGTAATATATAGATGGCATGAAATAAGGCGGTAATTAAAGCAATTTGTTTACCGTGATGGCGTTGAGATCGGCTAATTTCGACGCACCGCATACTGCGACGGGCGTGCAAGAGACGGAAGGGCTGCTTGATGGCGCGGTGCTGGCCGCCGGTGTATTCTCCCTACCAACGGGTGCTTGGAGCTCCGGTGCCGCCGCGACGATGGCAGGGGGCACCAACATGTACTCCGGCGCCGCGATGATGGCAGGGGGAGTCACCAACACTTGCGGCGCCGCGGTGCTAGCGGGCGGAGTCACGAACACGTAGTTCGCCTGATTTGTCGGCGCCGTGTTGTTCGAGTGGCTGCTGACCATGCTTGGAATCGGGCACGGCCCTACTCGACCACCCGCACTCCAGTTCGCTATTGAATCCACCAAGGTAGGCAGGAAGGACGTGAGGGTGATTGCCAGGTTGTCTTGGACGATCTGCGGGATCCGCGCCACTTGTGCCTTAAGTTCTTGAACCTCTCGGTTTTCCTCCTCGCTCCTTCCCGACGGCGCCACATGCGTCCTCGGCGGTGGACCAAAATGATCCACCCAATTCTTACCCCCGAGGCCGGCCAGCCGGCCAGCCGACGACGGCTTCTTCGTAACCGGCTCTATTTTCTTGGCCCAGTTCATCGCCCTGTTAAAAGGGTTATCCCACCGGGTGGCCGCCGTCGACCCCTGGGATGAGGAACCCTGGGATCCATGACTAGCAACAATTTCCTCCTCCTGCAGAAGAAGTAACAGTGAATCATTTAGATCACTGATTAGATTGCAATCGTGTTGATCCGCGGTAATTAGATTATACTTACCACAATTTCCTCGAATTCCTTCACCGCAGGATCCGCGGTGAGTTGTTTGGTTTTTGGGTCCACATGGTAACGGGCCCTGATGAAGTTTCGAACCTGCCCGGGTTCGAATTTGGCAAAGGGGTTTTCTATCCCCTTGGATCTATACTCTTCGTCCTCCTTATTCCATTTGGCCTCCACGGTTCTGTATCCACCAGATCCGAGATGGTGATGACCTATATTCATCGCCTGCGGCACCTTTCCCCGATTACTATTGGCCAGGGCTCTTTCGGATTCACACCTCTCCTTGAACTCCCGGAACTGATCTTCGGTGATCTGCGGGTCAATCTTCTGGATCTCCTCGAGACTTTTGCCTTCTTTATAGATCTTCTTCTTTATCCGGGTTCTCCAGCTGGCCAGGGCGGTGCTCATCTTTGTGAGGGCGGATTTGTTTACTTCGTTCCCATGATAATTTGTGTTCTGATACTTAGCGGGGAACTTGTATCTTGCGTGCAGCTTCTCGAAGAGGAGTGTGCGCAAGTGGCCATTATCTTTATGCCGGAGATTCTCGGTGTTGATCGAGATGGTTGTCCGGGTGATCGCCGCCACTTGCCCACCGTACCCTTTGACGACAAGGGCGGGCTCCAAAGGAACCCCTGATGGGCTCACTTCGGTAATTTCCTCCCTGACCGTGCCGACCGTGTTCGGGCGCCGGTCCTTCGGCTTCTTCTTCTTCTTAGGAGGGTTGCTACCACTCCCTGTGCCCTCGCCGCCATCAGTGGTTTCATCGTCCGCCGTTCCTTCGGCTTCTTCCTCCGCGTCTTCCATCTCATCATCCTCGCTCTCCGAAGGATGGTATTCTTCATCGTCTTCTAGACGCTGGGCCGCCTCCCAGAATGTCAATTGTTTATTCGGAGGTCTGAGTTCTCCTTCAGCGTTGATGCGCTTAGAACATCCAGCCTCGTCGTTGTCACACATCTTTGCACTAATAAAAAACAAATAATTGGTTAAATGCACGAAAAAATCCGGCATGACCTTTGCTAATTTTCTTAAACTAGGAGTGCCCGATTTCTGCCGAAACGGAAGTTAATCAACATTCCGGCAAAAATCGGGACTCGTTTCATACAATAACCTGCATATATATGGCCAGCATATCTAGCACACAATAAATGGCCATCATAGCCAGCACAACCAGCACAACTGCACAACCAGCACACAATAAATCTATTTCAGCAAAAAATACTGGACTTGATGGCAGCAAGTTTTGCAAGGGACACCAACACTAGAACAGCTACCACATCTATGGGCATAATGGAACAAAGAAAATGGAGGAACCAGAACACCAGAACAGCTACCATATTCAGTCAGGGGCACAAACATGATCATATAACCTCTTGCACTACTCTGAACCCTAATGTGTCAACAACCTCGTGCACTACTTTGAACCCTAATGTGTCAATACTATCAACAGAGATAAATCTGAACCTTATGTGTCAACAGAGTTTTTTAAAAAAATTAAGTGTCGACCCAGGAGTGCAAAACCAGATGTTGTACAACCCTGAAGCATCAGCTTTCGCACTCTCTTATTTAAATTAATACCTAGAACTTGGTGTACTGAATAATCCAAGGTCAATCTAAATTAAGCTTGCATCATTAGTGATATATATATATATATATATATATATATATATATATCGATAGCATAATCCAAGGACAATTAAAAATGTTCATCAATAGCATACAATTGTATCTCTGTCAACTACCTATATCTCAGAGGGGAGCATTTAATTGAGAATATATGAATATTTCAGAGGGGAGCTTTTCCATCAGTTATTTACAACAAATGTATATTGGATGCAACACTAAAAGCAGAACCATATTAAGTATGGTAACAAACATTGTAGACAATAAAGGGAGTTGCCTGTCATTATGTGGGATCAGTGTTTGCCTGTCATTTCTAATAATAGCATGCCAACACTACACCAATAGCAGAACCTGGGAGTTGCCTGTCATTTCTAATGGTAATAGAACCTGGGAGTTGTGAACAACGAGCTGTTCTACCATGAACCCTAACTTTGCTGCACTACTCTGAACCAATAGCTGCACTACACCAATAGCTGCACTACTCTGAACCATGAACCCTAACTTTGCTGTATGTTTTTCGATGGGGGCCAGAATTCACTAGCTATTCTACCATTCAGACATGACAATTATTCTACCATTCAGACCTGCTAGCAGCAACCTAGCAACCTAGCAACCTCTGAACCCTAGCAACCTAGCAACCTCTGAACCATGAACCCTAACTCTGACAGGGGAGAGAGGGAGAGACAGGGGAGAGAGGGAGAGACAGGGGAGGGAGAGACAGGGGAGAGAGGGAGAGGGAGAGACAGGGGAGAGAGGGAGAGAGGGAGGGAGGGAGAGACAGGGGAGAGAGGGAGAGACAGGGGAGAGAGGGAGAGACAGGGGAGAGGGAGAGACAGGGGAGGGAGAGAGGGAGAGACAGGGGAGGGGCTACCTCTGACGGGCGGACGACAGGCGGACGACGACGGGCGGCGCGATCCTCCTCCTCCACGAGAGCTTCCTCCTCCTCGAGAGCTTCCTCCTCCTCGAGAGCTTCCTCCTCCTCCACGAGAGCTTCCTCCTCGAGAGAGAGCTTCCTCCTCCTCGAGAGCTTCCTCCTCCTCCACGACGACGGGCGGCGGTGGTGGGCTTCCTCCTCCTCGAGAGCTGTCTGTGAGATGCAGAGCGGCGTGGTGTCGTCTGTGAGAGATGGAACCGGCGCGATTGACTAGCGTCCAACAGACATAGGCGTAGCGCACCCTGGCCAAGTGCGCTACGGATAACCGTAGCGCACTTGGCCAGGGTGCGCTACGCCTATGTCTGTTGGACGACCAGATAAGAGGGCGGCCACCCCTTCTGTTAACACTACTACTGTCATAGCCCACTGATTCTAGCCCCTTAGCTCTATTCCAAACTCTGAGCACCCAGGTTCGAATCCTGGTGCTCCACTTTTTTATTTTTATTTTAAAAATACTTTTAAATGTTCACAAAAATGTCCAAAAGTGGTTATATATGCCATACAAGTTTTGTTTTGTTTTTAAAATACTTTTAAATATTCCAAACATGCCCAAAAGTAGTGATATATGTCATAAAAGTGTTACAAATATGATTCGAAGTATAACTAAATTTCATAATACTTTGTCCATGAATATTACAATCTTTTTCGACCACGCGTTTTACAATATTTTTGAGCTAGCGTTTTACAATCTTTTTTCCCTTCTTTGTCGCGGTTGAATAATTTAGTCCCGGCACTTTAATGTTTCTTCTTTCGAACGGGCTACCTTTTTTGGGTAGGGTTGTCCTTTTTCTTCTTGTGATGTATGTTGCTGCATCGTAGTCGTCGTCATCTTCAATCTTTGGATCGCCGTACTGGTCGAAGTCTTGCTCGTTGGCGACTCCATCCATTCCGATGATGTTTCTTTTTCCTCTCCTCACGACAACACGGCTAGGCTTTGTCGGGTCGGTAATGAAAAAACATTGGTCCACTTTGGTAGCCAGTACCCACGGTTCATTTTTCGCGGCCACGTTTGCACCGGTGGCCTTGGATTTGGCTGCTTCGGGTATAACCATGGTTGTGAAATACCGGTCTTCTCTTTCGACACTCTTTGCCCATCTGACACGGAACATCGGCACCTTTTCTCCACAGTAGTCGAGCTCCCAGATCTCCTCGATTCTTCCGTAGAATCTTTCCTTCACGTTGTCATCGATGTAGAATTCCGACTTTACGCCTGAGTTCTGATAATCACACTTGTTGTCCTTTTCCTCCGTGTAGAATGTGTAGCCGTTGATATCATACGCCTGATAGGTCACCAGGTTTTGCATCGGTCCCTGTGACAAGGTGAATATGATCTTTTCCGTGTCAGAAGAATGCGAGCGCGGGGGATTATCAAGGAGCGTCTGCCTAAACCAACGTGTGAAATCTGAGTTGTGCTCTTTGATTATTTCTCCCTGCGTCCTCTGTATGCCCCGGTCACTGTATTTCTTCTCGATTAACCTTTTGTGCTTCTGTACCCAAGGATCGACCAGTTCTAAATGTTGTAGCGCGACGAGGTTTGCTCGATCAAAGTCTGCGCGTCGAAAATCGAAGTCTGCATGCAGTATGCGACGACCCTCTCGGTGACCAGATCCGTCGAGCTTGCCAAGGTGTCTGTTGACGGGAAGACCGACAGGGTTCTCGATGTCTAGATAATTCGTGTAGAAAGAGATGCACTCTTCGGCCAGAAAGCCCTTGGCTATGCTTCCATCTGGACGGGACCTGTTGCGAACGTATCCTTTGATGTGTCCGTTCATCCTTTCGAACGCCATCATGCTGCGGAGGAACATCGGCTCGAGTTGTACGATGTCCTCCACGACATGGACCAGCAGATGCACCATAATGTCGAAGAATGCGGGTGGGAAGTAGACCTCAAGCTCACATAGTATCACCACGATCTTCTCCTGTAGCCTTCCGAGCTGATTCAAGCCAATCGACTTCCTAGAGATGACGTCGAAAAACTTGCATAGGCCAAATAACGTTTCACGGACGTGCCCGTCCATTATCCCTCTTAGTGCGACCGGAAGTACCTGCGTCATTAGCACGACACAGTCGTGAGACTTCATGCCACTGAACCTCTGCTTCGCCTCGTCTAGGTATCTGCTTATCTTGCCCGCGTAGCCGTAAGGAAATTTGACTCCTAGAAGGCACTTGAAAAACTGTTTGATCTCATCCTGGCTTAGAGTGAAGCAAGAAGGAGGGCAGTAATATTCGTTCTTCTTGAACTTTTTACCCTTCCGACGACCTTGTGTCGTCTCCGACTCATGATCATCGTCATCTTCCTGATCATCAGGAGTAGTGCGTCCTCCGTGAAGCTCCTTCCGGATACCCAAGCATATCAGGTCGTGCCTTGCTTTCGGACCATCTTTCGTCCTATCTGGCATGTTGATTATGGTGGCGACCAGACTCTCGCAAACGTTTTTCGTGATATGCATGATGTTGAGGCTATGAGGTGTAGGGTTCGCAGCATAGAAAACAAAAATTTTCCTACGATGTGAACTATATACCAAGATCTATATATACTAGATACAAACAACGGGCGGATGTATATCCGTAGAGAACATACCCTTGAAGACCGACAAAGCTTAACGAGTTCAACTCGTGGTTGATGTAGACGATCTCTTGCCGATCTCAAGATCGAGAGGAAGTCCTAGCGCCGCAAATCAGCAGCGCATCCGTGCTCGCACACACGTTCGAGGCACCGAGCAACCTCCGCCTCCTCGCTCCAGCGATGCAGCGGAAGCACAACTCTTTCTTGCCGAATAGCCACCGGGAACATGTATCTCGCTAGTCCGAGACCATGGGGGATAAATTCTAGAGGGGGAGAGAGATCCTTCACGAGGAGGTGTGAGAGACAAGTGAGGAGGGGGGCTCCTTTTATAGGAGGAGGGGGGGCACCCAAGGGGGTGGCCGCCGGCCATGGGGGCTGCCCCCTCCCCTCCTTCATTCATGTGGGTGGACACTCCACTCACAAAATGCCCTTTAAATTTCCTCCACTCAAAAGTCCACTCAAATTCCCATTAAATTTCCACCAAATTTAATGCAAACTCTCATTAAATAAAACTCTTTTATTTTATTCAGAATTTTGTCAATTACTTTAATGACAAACATTCACAAATAACCCCTTGCTAGAATTCTATTTCACATGCATAACCACTTTATGCAATTTCACCCGAAAACCTGTTTCGGTATCTAGTGAAATAAATTCCTGCGCTTGTTCATTCTTTCGGCATGAAACTTTTGCTCCAATTGGATGTCGGTGTCTCTTAAGTGTGTCACCCTACGGTTCGTGAATAATGCGGACATGATCGAGACCCCTCTCAGATCAATAATCAGAAGCGGGATCTGGAGACCCATACTGACTCCCACACATTCAACGATGACTTTCTTGTGATCGTCGGAACCTTTTACGCTAGTATCTTAATCCCTTTGTTTCACGATATATTACATGTCCGAGATTCGATCATCGGTATCTCCATACCTAGTTTAATCTCGTTACCGACATGCACTCTTTTCTCGTTCCTGTGATATAACATTCTAGTGATCAAATCACTTGCTTGCAAGCTAATCAATGTGATATCACCGAGAGGGCCCAGAGTATATCTATCCGTCATCGGGATGAACAAATTCCACTTCTTGATCCATGAGCCTCAACATAACACTTTGTTAGTTCTGAATCCATCTTTATAATCACCCTGTTACGGTGTGACGTTTGATGTTATCAAGAAACTCTTCCGGTGTTAGTGATTGACATGATCTCATGGTCTAAGGACTATGATCACTTCGTAAGTTGTTATAGCAATATAAACTCAATGACTTTGATCGTAATGCTATACTTCGGATGAATGTTCATCACATCATTACACTAATGTTGTGATCCCGTTATTAACAACATCCAATGTCCATGATCAGGAAACCTTGATCATCTTGTTAATCAACGAGCTAGTTTATGAGAGAGGCATAACTAGGAACTTTCTGTTTGTTTATTAAACACACATGTATTAACGTTTCCGTATTAATACAATTATAGCATGCAAAATAAACATCTATCATATACTTGGAATACACATAATAACCACTTTATTATTGCCTCTCAGGGCATATTCCCTTCATGAGGCGTGTGGAGAAACTTCCAGTATGGCAACTCCCAGAAAACAGACCTTGTTTTCCATACCTTCATCAGTGGCTTGTCTTGTTGCTGCCTCTTTCGCTTTTTTCCTGGCTTAGGACAATCTTTCCAGTTTTTCAGCAACTCTTCCACTTCTTCGCTGCTCCTACGCTCTGGGATTCCTCGGGTCTCTGATTTGCCATCGAACAGGTCTCCATGTTTTCTCCATGGATCATTCTTGCCGAGTCACCTCCGGTGCGCCATGAACACGATTTTCGATGACCCTGGATCTTTCTCTAGTTGGAGATAGCTTGTGTTATCCATGCACCTAACGCATGCGCAGAATCCTTGGATAACCTGCCCCGAGATATACCCGCAACCTGGATAGTCTTGCACCGTAGTGATCAACGCGACTCTCATAGTGAAATAATCTTGTGCGACGGCGTCGTAAGTATTGGCTCCAGATTCCCATAACATGGCTAGCTCCTCTTTCAACAGCCCGAGATACAGATTGATGTCGGTACCAGGTTGTTTCGGCCCTTGAATTAGCATACTCATTTGTATGTACTTCTTCTTCATGCACAACCATGGAGGGAGGTTGTACATCCATACAAACACGGGCCAAGTGCTGTGCGTGCTGCTCTGGCTACCGAACGGATTGAGTCCATCGGTGCTCACACCAAGCCTGATGTTCCTCGAATCTCCACCGAATTCTGGGAATTCGAGGTCCAATGCTTTCCACTGGATAGCATCTGAAGGGTGCGTCAGCAGCTCATCCTTTTCGGGGTCATCATCATCTCCTGGCTTCTTCCTTTCCGCATGCCATCGCATGAGCTTCGCTTCCTTAGTGTCTGCGAAATAGCGCTGCAGACGAGGAGTGATAGGAAAGTACCATACCACTTTTCGAGGTGCTTTCTTCCCTTTCTTGTATCGACTCACGCCGCACACCGGACATGTGGTTTTCTCCGTGTCCTCGCCCCGATAAATGATGCAATCGTTGATGCATACGTGATATCTAACATGCGGTAGATCGAGAGGACAGACGATTTTCTTGGCATCCTCGATACTAGTTGGACACGTGTTCCCCTCCGGGAGACGATCGTGCCAGAATGCCATCATATCGTCGAAGCTTGCGTCGCTCAATTTGTGCTTTGCCTTCATCTCCATAGCCTTGAGCGTTACATTCAACCGGGTATCATCGGGCCTGCATCCTTCATACAATGGAGTAACCGCGTCTTTCTCAAGTTGCGCAAGCTTGGCTTTCTCTCTAGCGGCAGCCCTGGCGTTACTCGTCTGCTTGAGAAGCAGCTCTTGCACATAAGGGTCCCGCACCCAGCCTGACGTTGTTCCATCGTCGTCTGCTCCTCCGGCATCTAGATCATCATCATCCCGGTCTGCTTCCGCACCTTCACCATCTCCAGGAGAATCTTCATCATCTCGCCCGTTCTCGCCGTGATGATGATCATCGTCATGTTGGCCACCTTCTTCACCGTCTCCATCATCTACGTCATCGCTTATCCAACGAGTGTATCCATCCATGAAACCATGGCGGAGCAGGTGCGCCTGCAGATTCCCGGAATCTGGGTCGATCACCCAGTTGAGTTTGCATCTTCTGCACAGACATCTTATATCTGTCTTGTTATTTCGTATCATGTCGGCCGTCGCACATTTCAAAAATCTAGCCACAATGCCTTCGCTCATTATGCGGACCATTTTTGCCTGCACGATGTACACGGTACAATTTTGAAGTCTATTAGAACCACATAATGAATGCATGCATGCAATGGTCGATAGAAAATTTCGGCATGACCTATCCTAAAATTAGGACCTTTGCGAAATGCCAAAGTCTTGCCAAAATGGAAATGAATCAACATTTTGGCAAAACAAATGGCAACTTGTTCACATACAAACACAAGAGAGAGAGAGAGAGACCGATCCATACACACATGAACATATCATTATCCTCTCCATACACACATGCATGAGCATCATCGATACTCTCCATATGCACACACATATGACCACCGATCCTCTCCATATACACACATCATGAGCATCGATCATCTACATACATATGAGCACATCATCCATATACACATGAACACATCCTTACATGGACAACTTACCGAGATGAGAGACCGATCGCGAGAAAGATGGAAAGGAGAGGTGCGCGCGTCGACCGGAGAAGGATAGATGAGAGACCGGAGACCTCCTCTATTACTTACGTAACATCCAAAGCAAGTTTTACATGCTAAAAATGGTGAATGTGTGGAGAAATTGAGGTGGGAAGGAGAAGATCCCGACTAGATCTAAGGAGGAAGAAGAAGGGGAAAGTGAAGTGTGGGGTGGTGGATGTGGTCACACATGTCCACATAAAGTGCTGCCCTAAAGAAATCGACACATCCGTGGCGCACACGGTCCTAGTGCGCCACAAGGAGTACAAACATCTGTGGCGCACTATGCCACGTGCGCCACAGATGCTCGCCACAGAAGTTTGTGGCCGTTTCAGAGCAGAGGGGGGCATGCGCTTAGGCGTAGCGCACCAGACCCATGTGCGCCACAGATGACCCTAACAACCGTGGCGCACCTGACTATAGTGTGCTACAGATGTTTGACGTGCGGCCAACAGGGCCCTGGCCCACACACATCTGTGGCGCACTATAGTCATGTGCGCCACAGTTGTTCTAGTTATTAGTAGGGCACTGCCCACAGGTGAGCCACGTCTGTTTTAGCCGTGGGGCACTTCAACCAGGTGAGCCACGGATGTGCTGATTACCTATAGCCGTTTTCCTAGTAGTGCATATTGAGAAGAAAGACTGGTTTTCTTCGTGCCGGAAGTGTTGTAAGAAGGATGCCGAGCAAGTATTTAATGTGCTTTAAGTCCGTTTTTCTATCGCTAGGTACCCTGCTTTTATCTCCTTCTCGTACCTGATTAACATCTCAGGTATGAAAAGTGATGAATGCTTGTATGATCATATACACTAAGATCATCGAGAGTGAGCATAGTGTTCTAATGGTTGATGATTAGCCGTATGAGCACTAGACCACTCTTGCCGATGTTGACCATGAGGTGCGGCTGAGTTTTATACTTTCCTTGTCATGCATCAATAAATCCCCAACAAACAGGTTCATCGTTAACTACAAGATGATCTAGGGAGCACTTGTGAACACACAAAGAAAATGACAGTCGATCTATCTGAACTTTAATTTATTTAAATTATTGTGGGAACTATTTTATTTTATGTTTAAATTGGTGCAAAACTATGTTTTAAAACTACGCAATACGGTAGCATTGTGGTCGAAATATGTCGTTCATTTATCAAAGAACGGTTGAAAATCGTCTGGGATGTCCTATTTCTTACGAAATCAAGCTGCACCGTCCGTTCCGCTTTGCTTCTAGTGTGAGTGACCTACCTCACGAGAGTCACGTGCGTGTACCCTCCACGAGCCGTTTCCTCCGACGAATAGCTCAGCGCCAGCACCGCCCGCCGCCGACTGCCGTCGCGGCCCCACGTCCGTGCGACGGGACGGGGACCCAGGCGGCCAGATAGCCCAATTCGTTTGGTCCTCCTCCGCCTTCCCCGCGCGTAGAGCACGAGACACCCGCCCTCCCCCGCCCCCCGGCACCGCCACCGCCACTCTTCCACAGCACTCCACTCTCCGCCACTTTCCTGCCCGCGGTCGCCGCTTCAAGCTCCCACACCAGAGCCGCCTCTCCCTCTTCCTGTTCCTATGGCGTGCTCGACGGCGGCGGGCGTCGAGGCGACCGCCCTCCTGTCCCCCCGTCCCGTCCCGTCTTCAGTCGCCCGCTCCCGCCTCGCCCTGGCCTGCCGGACTCGCCATCGCAGCCTAAGGTAAGTCGCTCAATTCGAGCGCGTCGGGTGGGTGTGCGCGTATCCTGGTCGTGCGTCGGTAGCTAGCCGCCGATTAGGAAATGGGAAGGTGTTTGTTTTGCTTGTCAGGATTCAGATGGACAGTACTGATACGAAGATTTAGTGGGGGTTCTAGTGATCGCTGGAAATCCGTGTTGATCTGTCTCTCTAGTTTGTAGCTATTGGGAAGTACAGCGAGTGGCATCCTGGGTAAGCGTTTTTTTTTGTGTGTGCGTGCTTGCTCTGTGTGTGCGAAATGGTGTGATCCTGTCTGGTCGAATCAAAATACAGAATTGGGAATGTTCAAATGTCCACTAAGTGTATGCTCGGTGGTGACAACGTAGTTCTGGATGTTGGCACCTGCTGGACAAAATGTCTGTCCCGACTCATGATCTTCGGTCATGATCAGACCACCATAAACACTCTGCTGAGATTCCTTGTTTCTGGATTTTACGAATATGTCAAGCGAATCTGACTTTTGTCCGCTGGTTCTAGGGCGGCCGCGCAACGTCCGCAGAAGAGTACAACTGGCGCCGACCCGCTTAATGGGGCTAATGTCCAGAGCGATGAAGCAGCGGTTTCCACTGGCAAGGAACGACAAAGGGTATTGCAGCATTTTTATTACTTTAGCAGTTTATATGTTTCCAAATCCATTTGTCCGACCGTGGAGCAACGCGACAATAGATGGGGATTCTTCTTTTTATGAAAGCAAATTTGGGTCTTGGCTGCCAATGGAAGGCAATACCTTACTCATATGAGTTTCCACCTTATTTTAACTTAAAGGGAATGAATTAAAAGCATTACCTAAATTTACCACAAATTATATTTTGAACCAAATGGCTTTTAAGAGTTTCTAGATTTGTGGTTTCCCCCACAGAACTACGGCGACGGAGATGGCATATCAAACCTTCAACTGGAAGATTTGGTAGGAATGATACAGAACACCGAGAAGAGTAAGGAATTCCTTCCTTTTGGATATCCATACAGTTTCCTAAAATGCATAGAGTTGTAAGTGTGTGCGTAAAAAACACTGAACTGAAAATTGATTTTGTTAGATATACTTCTTTTGAATCAAGCTCGTGTTCAGGCTTTGGAATATGCTGATAAAATTCTTAAAGAAAAGGAAGCCTTGAAGAGGAAGATAAATATTTTAGAGACGAGGTTGTCAGAAACAGATGCACAACATAAGCTTTCAACTGAAGGGAATTTCAGTGACTCTTCACTACTGTTGGAATTTGATGTTCTAAAGGAAGAAAATATTCTGCTGAAGGTGGACATAGAATTCCTTAAAACAAAGCTTATCGAGGTTGCAGAGACAGAGGAGAGTATATTCGAATTGGAGAAAGAGCGTGCTCTTTTAGATGCTTCCCTTAGGGAGCTGGAGTCTAGGTTCATTGCTGCCCAAGCAGATATGATGAAACTTGGTCCTAGGAAGTATGACGCCTGGTGGGAGAAAGTAGAAAAATTGGAAGACTTGCTTGAGACCACAGCAAACAAAGTAGAGCATGCTGCTATGATATTGGACCGCAATCACGATCTGCAGGATAAGCTTGACAAATTAGAGGAGTCACTGAGAGCAGCAAATATTTCAAAGTTCTCTTGTTATATTGTTGATCTTTTGCAGCAAAAGCTAAAATCGGTGGAAGAACGATTTCAAGCATGCAATCGTGAAATGCATTCTCAGATTGAACTGTATGAGCACTCAATAGTGGAATTTCATGGTACTCTTAGCAAACTAATAGAGGAAAGTGAGAAAAGATCACTGGAGAATTTCACAGGAAACATGCCTTCGGAATTATGGAGCAGAATTTCCCTTTTGATTGATGGGTGGTTACTGGAGAAGAAAATATCTTACAATGATGCAAATACGTTACGAGAAATGGTTCGGAAAAGGGACAGTCGTCTTCGCGAAGCGTACTTGTCTTGCAGAGATACGGAAAGCAAGGAAGTTATGGATAATTTTCTTAAGATGGCATTACCAGGAACCAGGTACACTCTCTCCTTTACTAATGAGAAAACAAGTTTATAGAAAATAGTTGGTTTGTAATATGTATGATTAATGCAGTTCTGGTTTGCACATTGTCCACATAGCAGCAGAGATGGCTCCTGTCGCAAAGGTGAGTTATAGTATTAGTTCAGCCTTTCATAAGCACATTTAAAATTTTGAATTTTATCTTTGGATAAGTCGCTACCTAGTACATCTACTATTTTAGGGGGGCTTAAAGAGAACAGTATTTTTAAGTTTTAATATTCTGCAACTTAACAAAGTACTAATTTTTCCAGTTTTGCACGTAAACTCGAGCCTATCCGCATATCTTACACATCAACATTAAGCACTATTTTCAAATATGGTTCTGCTCAGTTGTTCTCAGATAGGCCCTGATGACCCAAGCGCTGATTCAAGCCGTGGTAAAACTGACACTGTTGAATGTGTGCTCTGATATGTAGCTCTAATAGTTTATAAAGCTGCATGTATACTATTTTAGCTTATCAGTTATGATTGTGCAACCATGAACAGTAAATAAAGCTTTGGTTCTACCAAATAGGTGAAATGTTGACTTCATGTTTCAACAAAGTTACAATCTGCAAATAAACTGTCTAAAATGTGCAGATATTTGTCCATTGATTATGTGCCTATAAGTTCCATTAGATCTATCTCCTCTAACTGCATTACCCGAGTTGTTTCTGAGGATATTTGTTAAACTACCGATGTTGATGCAATGGATAGTTGTTTTGTAATCTTATGTCCATTCTGATTAATTTGAATCCTATTAGTCATCTGTTATCTTGCTTATATGCATGAATATTTAGGTCGGTGGCCTTGCGGATGTGATATCTGGTCTTGGGAAGGCACTTCAGAAAAAAGGGCATCTAGTAGAGATTATTCTTCCCAAATACGACTGCATGCAGGTTGACCAAGTTAGCAATCTTAAGGTATGTAACAATGTTGCTTATTGATATTTTTGGTAAGATCTTGGGTAAGATTTCTATCACGTGATTGTGCAGGTTTTAGATGTTCTTGTGCAGTCCTACTTTGAAGGAAATATGTTCAACAACAAAATTTGGACCGGGACAGTTGAAGGTTACAAGCACCTCTCAGTTGTACTACTGTATCAAACTATAGTCTGCATTGGCCTAATTAAAATTAGCATATGCAGGCCTACCTGTCTACTTTATCGAGCCACAGCATCCAGCAAACTACTTTTGGAGGGCTCAGTACTATGGAGAGAATGATGACTTCAAACGTTTTTCATACTTCAGCCGCGCAGCACTGGAATTACTTCACCAATCTGGGAAGAAAATTGATATAATCCACTGCCATGACTGGCAAACTGCATTTGTTGTAAGCGTCTAAGATCATTTGGCAGCATCGACTCATTGCCTACTGAATATTGATCTTATTTTCCTTGGTTGATTTACAAAGTTTAGTGTGCTAAGTTCCCTTTTTAAATGTAAACTTCAGGCACCTCTTTATTGGGATGTATATGCAAATCTAGGTTTCAACTCAGCTAGAGTTTGCTTCACCTGTCACAATTTCGAATATCAAGGAACTGCTCCAGCTCGTGATTTAGCATGGTGTGGCCTTGATGTTGAACACCTAGATAGACCAGACAGGATGCGGGACAATTCACATGGAAGAATAAATGTTGTTAAGGTATCGTTTATGTCAAACTGTAGCAATAGATTTGGAATGCAAACCCACTGCTTCGGTATCAATTATGCTGGTCTGGATTCATATTTATTCAGGGTGCAATTGTGTATTCGAACATCGTGACAACTGTCTCACCAACATATGCACTAGAGGTTCGCTCAG
The DNA here is from genome assembly GCA_910589765.1 of Avena atlantica. Classification (NCBI taxonomy): domain Eukaryota; kingdom Viridiplantae; phylum Streptophyta; class Magnoliopsida; order Poales; family Poaceae; genus Avena; species Avena atlantica. The sequence continues at coordinate 470,154,084 of OU342733.1, forward strand.
AGGTAATATTTCTTATGAACGTTATGCCATATAAATTTCTTCAGCTGTTTTTCAACCGCCCTTTATATATTTCATAGTTCCCTAGTAGTCTTCTACCTCTGAGATTCATGGGAAAAATAGATAATTTCTAAGAATGTCGCTCGAAATAGGTTATTGTTTCGAGGCAACTATTTCTTGAAGAGGAGGGCTAGAAGTTGCACAAGCTGTGGGAACTAATAGTAATATGTACTGTTACCTTTGTTTGATCAGTAGAGCCAGACATAGTGATGTTTCTCCATGGACTGGACACTAAAGAGATGCTAGATCATTATTCATAAAAGCTTGAATGCTTGAGAATACCCTAAATCAAGATATCTTGACATGCATGTCCATACAGGCTTCTGTATTGCAAGTTCATTGTAATAGTTTCAGTTTGCAAGTAAAGTGTTTCTGCATTTTTTTTGTTGATGCTGCTCTTCTCGTTCCCAGGGTGGGCGTGGACTCCAAGATACACTTAAAGTACATTCCAGGAAATTTCTTGGGATACTTAATGGAATCGACACAGATACATGGAACCCTTCCACCGATAGGCATCTCAAGGTCCAATATAATGCTAATGATCTCCAGGGAAAGGCAGCAAACAAAGCAGCCCTGAGAAAGCAGCTAAACCTTGCTTCTGCATATCCCTCACAACCGCTGGTACGATTTTCAATCATGTTATAACCAGGTCCCAACTACTGGTAAACTGGATATGCAAAGGTTCACCCTGTACGTGAAGTTGAACATTTTTCCTGTCGTTATCCTCGTCACTTTTCTCTAAGGATGCAAATTTGTGACCCTTAGGGTACCTTGTGGCCCTCTTTAGTTCAACCAAATGAACTAAAATTTCAGAAATCACATAATTTTTTAGAAGTTCATTTGATTGAACTAGAGAAGGTTGAAGGGTACCCTAAGTGTCAAGTATTTGCATCTCTACTTTTCTCCACGGGGTAGTCTTTAGCTATCCGGTTCTATTATTTTTCATTATTTTTATTGTGGCATGGCCCATCTAGTCTGAAATGAGGTAGGGCAATCCTATTTTTATTGTTCTGTTCAGTTAGCTAATGTCATTATTTGATCCCCTGATGTGTGTACTCATCTGCTTTCAGTTGTCTTGGAAACTTGACACTGAATGTTAACTACATAACTACATTTTTCTCAAGCAGGTTGGTTGCATTACAAGGCTAGTTCCTCAGAAGGGTGTACATCTCATCAGGCATGCGATATACAAAACAGCAGAATTAGGAGGACAGTTTGTCCTTCTGGGTTCAAGTCCAGTACCACACATTCAGGTGCGTTTATCAGTTTGTGTCACACAGTTTATTTTGCAGTATCTGTGCAGATAATTTGACCAGGCTTGAATCTCCAAATAACAAAGGAAAACACACTTCACTACCGCATGAACAGTTTGTTTATTGCTGAACAACAGTCTGAAATAGTGTTTTCGTCTGTTCTTTCTGTTAAGCACATCTGTGCCTATAGCTGAAACAGTGAACATGTTTGCTTCTTATTTGTTTCACAGAAGGAGTTTGAAGGTATTGCAGACTATTTTCAGAACAACAACAATATCCGGCTGCTTTTGAAGTATGATGACGCTTTGTCTCATTGTATATATGCTGCATCTGACATGTTCATTGTTCCCTCTATATTTGAGCCATGTGGCCTCACTCAGGTGTGCATTCTTTCCTTACTTGGATTATGTATGCATATTACGTAGTGTGTATTAGGTACACATGTAGCAAGCCAACATCATGTAGCACGATACTTAATTTTGTATCACGTACTAAAATATAGGTTTTTTTACTGTTGTGATCATTTGGCATCTTCCTAGAAGTAACTAAAGAAAGCACAAGTCCAAGTCTGACCTCTTCCACTTCTATTTGATATTTGATGTGTGGCCTTCTGATGTGTGATTCTGACATGTTTATTATCCGCAGATGATAGCCATGAGATATGGTTCCGTGCCAATTGTTCGTAAAACTGGTGGATTGAATGATAGGTAAATAGTGAACCAACTGTTCTTCCAGATATAGTTGTCTCATTCAATCAAGTAGTAACAAAAATGATGGCACATATGGTGCTTTTTGGTTTCAGTGTATTTGACTTTGACGATGAAACAATACCTACGGAAGTGCGGAATGGCTTTACATTTGTCAAGGCCGATGAGCAGGTGGGTCTTGTTTGCGCGCATTGCCTAAAGAGGAAAATTGCAAATTGATGATTTCTGGTGGGCACAACTCATTTGGGTGTTCATTGTGACAGGGCCTAAGCAGCGCGATGGAGAGAGCATTCAACTACTACAAAAGAAAACCCGAGGTCTGGAAACAGTTGGTGCAGAAAGACATGAGGATAGACTTCAGCTGGGACACTTCAGCTTCGCAGTACGAAGACATCTACCAAAAGGCAGCCGCTCGAGCTAGGGCAGCAGCATGAGCACATGTGGTTTCATGATGCCTCCATGCCCTCCCCCTGCTTACGCTATGTGTAGCGCAAATGCTCATTTCCTGACGGAATCAGGGGATCAGAAACGCAGAATCATGCAGGAAGTTCCATGCTCTCGACGCGCATTTGACGTATATCTGGTTATACATGCTCTGTGCTGAGCCAGAATGCAAAGGCGGAAGCGCGGGTTGATCATCTGTCTAGAATGTGACGGCTACCGTGGAACTGATAAGATTGTAGTACGTGCACTCTTGTTGGTGCATAAATTGGTGTAAATTATGAACTGTACATGTGGCTGTGCAGGATTTTTCCCAAGAAAGAAATCTTATGGTCCCGTGGCATGAAAGGAGCAAGAAATTTCAGAGACCTGGGACTAGCATCTGTTAGAAAACATGCGAGGTAGAATCGTCTTAGTATGGCATGTGGCTGGGCAGGATTTTTTTCTTTGACAAGAAATCTCATGAGAAATATAGCTGGTTATCATACTGTACAAATTCTCGCAAAAAAAAAAAGAACTACAAATGTTCCAGTGCTTCGTAGCCTGTGTTCCACGATGGCTCGAGAAAAAAGGTAGTACCTCGAATATATCTAAGAATCTGATTCAGTGCTGCTGGTGATGTTCAAAGACATGTAACTCCATGGTGGACGATGTATTCCTCATTAATTCAGAGGAAATAACAGTGAACACAAACTTGCTATTGGTGTTCAGATACCCCATAGAAAATGTTTGCTGTGTAACTAGTGCATTCCACTACGTAATGTACAACGAAGTACCAGCAGTATATTTCACATAGAGTGGACCGATATTACCAAAGGGAGGCAAAAGTATGTCTTGGCGTTTCACCCATCGGCAGCCAGCTTGGCGCCGGGAGCCAGGCGGCAGCGGAAGGTCCGGAACATCGGCTCAGTGGGGCACAGCGGCAGCGGCTGGCGGTGAACATCGGAAGGTTCGAGCATGGGCGCTGGAGGGGGCGCTGGAGGAAGCATGCCAAATGTAGCCAGATTGAGCAGACCACCGGGGATCGCAGGGCGGATTGTGTAGGTCAACTCGTTCTTCTCCGGGTCGCTACATGGGCTCCCTGCAATTCATCCAGCCAAGAGTTCAGAGTATAAGCCACACACTTTGTGAAAGCCAAGAAGATTTAACCAGGGCCAGACAGCAAACATGAAATAAAATGCATATATCTCCAACCACTTGAATCTCCTCCCTATATTCCCTCTCCTCTTATTTAGCACTTACACAAAGTGTTGAATATCTTTCAAGGAAAATCATAAATCTGTCTTTACCATGATGCAAACTTTTGTGCAAATTATGGCCTACATGAAAAGAGCAAATTGTGCACGTTTGAATAGTCATGTTGTGCCAATTTTTTTCTTTTCCTTTCTGGCACGTAGCACTTCGTCATGTTTTAGCACCCAAGTTTGCAAGTCATGTCAAACTACCTTTTAGAATGGAAAAAATGAGAGAATATATGAGGGAGATCCAAGTGGGTGCACAAAATTTTGGTGTGGCTGCAATCTGAAACAGTTCACTGTGCATTTTCATTTTCATAGTCTTTTGTCTTGAAAGGGATTTTTCATCATAGAGTTGAACAAGCATACCACCACTTACTGAAGTATGCAGCTGCAGTGGCAGGGAACTCTGTAACAAGACCGTCAGCAAGCACTGACCACGTGTCTGTAACAATCTCCACCATCGGGTCCGCCCAGTAGTCAAATGCAAGGTTCATGTACTCATTCTTGAGAATGCCGACATACACTTCTATGTTCGCATTGTGCAGCCTATCAACCAAGGCATCAGTGAACCCCGACAGATAGAAGCCATCGACCCGTGCGGCCGAGCTGCGTCTGAGCTTCACTGCATTCGCAAACTCCTTGATCTTAAACACCGAAGGCTGGGAAACACCGCCGATGTCAAATTCAATCTCGAATACACGCTTGAACTTGGGGAATTTCATGAACGCTGAGAGCACCGGTGGGTCCTCTGACTGTATAAGCACATGTTGTTTGGTCTCCTTGTCATAGCCGGACTTGATCAGCGCATTGGAGACTGCAGCTACCACATCAAGGCCTCTGGTTTCAAGGTATGCAGCATGCTGCACTCGGTACAAGACCTCTGTTCAGTTCAACAGAATGACAAGGAGCAAGCAAATGATATAGCTTGATGTTGAAAGTAGGATGCTAGCTACCTCTATGCCGATCAGTATACCAGAGATATTACTGGCTTTTGCATAATCAAGGAACCCGGCCAATGTCATAAATTTGCCACAATTCTTTGCAGCGGGATTTCTATTCAGGTTTGATTCTGAGAATGGACCGATAAGGTTGGCTGCTCCGGCGAACAAAAACATGCGAGATCGACGTTAGTGCATGCAAATATGTAGTACTCCCTCCGTTTGGAAATATAAGATGTTTTAGGTTTGTGGAGGAGATGTATCTAGACATATTTTAGTGTCTAGATTCATTTGAACCTATACACTAAAAGATGTCTAAATACATCTCACTCACAAACCTAAAACATCTTATATTTCTAAACGGAGGGAGTAGAAAGAAAGAAAGAAAATGTGATTTTTCCGCACGTTTTAAGGTTTGGATCTCATTCCATGAGAGATCAAACGAGAAAATGCCAGACTTGTTCTGTATTTCATTGACAATTGTCATTTTCCCCCCGAAAGATGTAGCTGCTGTCGTGCTGCCGTTAAGATCTAAAGAGCCCTGGCAGAAGGTGACTCCGTCTTTTGACATCCGAACCCAGCAATCTATTATGTCCGCGCCATCTTTCACCGCTTGTTGGTAGGCAAGGTCCGTGCTGCCTGAGAAGACGCCGCTCGCACCATTGTGGGTTATGATCAGTGGCCTGCCTCCACCTGATTGAGCAGGCGAATCAGTGCATCGTATTGTAGGATGCTGATAAGTTGAAAAGGTGAGACTGCGATGCAGGAAAAAATTGATAGCTTGCCTGCAGTGTCAATTCCAGGAGGAGGGAGAGCATTGCACTTGGTATGTGCCAGGCATGCTGCAATTAAAGATTATCATCAAGATGTTATCAAGGAATTTAAAAAGAAGAGTTAAATCATAGTATGTGTATGATGCTATCATGTAAACAGAAAAAATTTCCAAATTTCACGAACATCCATTCAGTTTTAGCTTCTTCCAGCATGGCATGCATGTATGTTTCTTCGTCCTTACCTATGGCTGCTGATGCAGTGGGCGGGTAGTCTGTCAAAACACCGTCGACTGAGAAGTCTGAATTGTCTATAAACTGCAAGTATTCCAGACTGGGATCATAGCTGTAGTTGTGACTAATACATGATTCGTCATTGGAAAATCCAGATGCATACACTTCTAGCCCTAGGGCATGTGCATCTTTGACCAAACTGGTAGCCGGATCCAAGTACAAATCCTTATTCAATGGCCAAATAAATTGCTTGGGGACAAGAATCCCTGACGCAAAGGCCTTGATGGATTTCAGGTCTTTCAGAAGCTCTCCATATGTTATCTTGGTCGTAGGCTCAACAAGGTCTTCAGGGAGAAACCGAAAAATTAGCTTAGTATTGTTTGAGATCTTTGCAGCGAGTCTTTTCAATAACGAAACTTCTGGTGAGGAGACCCACGTGACAGGAAATTCTTTTGGCATTCCTAATATGTAATCTTCGCTACACAATCCGTGCTCCCGAAAAAATGAATCATACTGAACAATATATGAACTTTTATCAGATAGAGATCAAGCAGCACAAAGCGAGCCTTTCTTTTTGGTGAATCTGTGAATGTCAGTGAAATCGAGTTACCTGTACATTAACCCAAATTTCCTGAGGCTGGACAATTTTAACCACATTGTCAAGAGACAACATATACTGTAAGCCGTCGAAAATTTGAGAGCGAGCTTGTGTATTCTGAATCACTGAGGGATGATCAAACCACAGACAAGTCAATACGTTGCAACAAGTGAAAAAAGAAGAAGAAAATGAACTAAATGGAAAACAATAAATGAATTGGAAAGATCGATTTCAAAAAATTATATTCTAAAGATGGCTTTCGCTACATGCATGGAAGGCAATTTGCAAAAAAGATCTTAGCTTGATTGCTCATAGGGCTAAACCCCCATCATAAGCTGTGGGGTCCCTACGGTTTTATGGTACAAAAAGGAAGAAAAATATGATTTCGCTTTTGCAATTGGTAACTTCGTTATGGAGCTCAGATAAAGTACTTTTAAAACTTACGGTTTGAATTTTCAAGATATACAAGAGTTATTTTCTGCTTACAGGGGACATGATGCAGCTCCTCCGATTTGAAGTCCAGAGAGAACCATCCTTGAATATCTTTTCCATTTACTTTGTATGTCGTGGGCCTGGAAGCGAAGTCATTACCCTTACCAATCATTGTCGAATTTTCAATATTGAAGGTGCTTACGCAGAAGCCCACACCGTCACTGGAAAATTGCAGGTCGCAGAAAAGGACCACGTCAGGCAAGCTATAAGACACTGCTCTGCTGAATGCAAGTTGGCTCGAACCGGGAAACACGCCAGAGAAACCCCCATGAGCAATGACTAGAGGACGACGACCTGTAGGACAGTACTGGAGATATTATCAGCATGGCGGGCAAACCAGAACGCATGCTGAAAGAAAATGTTCACCTTCTTCTAGCACAAAAGACAAGATTTTGACATGTGTTTGAGGGAAAGAAAAACTTGCCAATTCACAACTCCGCTACAGAAGGAAAGATGATTACCATTCAGAGTCAGCCATTCCGGTTCCTGAGGATGCGCATTAGCTCCATGAAGAAGTAAGAGGATCAAGAACACAAGAGGATATCTTGCTCCCATTCCGGTCAGAGACGAGCACCCTGCTGCATCACACAAATATACTTTTGTGAGCTGCGTTCGCAACAGATGCAACATAGAAGAAGCTCCAGCTCTTCAAGAATCAATTCAGACAATAATCAGAGAGGCACGAAAATAGCTGCAAAATTAAGGAAAGGGAAACAGCGTCTCACCAGTGCTTTTGGGGGAAAATCAGGCTTCAGGCGTAATGGAGCAGGTTTTGAGGAAAGGGATCTACCTACCAGGAGGCTACAGGAAATAAATTGTGGAGAGGAGGCAAGGCATGCATGCAAGGTCACTAAATCAGACTGTGGAGAGGAGGCAAAAGAGGAGGCCGAAGACAAGGCGAAAGGCTTCTAAAATTAGGGGCCTCCCTCTCCCAAAGGACGGGCAATTTTTAACACGGGTAGTGGATGAGCTCACTTATATGGCGAGCCTCTTCTCCGCCTCAACGGTGAGAAAATTCTGGCTTAAAAAGGAAAAGAGAGAATTTTCTTTCCATGTCATTGTTTTTTTCGGTATTGCTAATTCTCAGCATACATTGATTCTGAGTCGTCGTCCGAGATTTTGTTAGTTCTCAGTTGATGCCAAGAACCATTGATCTGACACTGTGATCTGTGCGAGATTTCGCTGTTTTTTTTTTTTAACTCCGAGGACAAACACTACGTGAATAAACTATTACGACATGGTGAACAAATCTTTTTTTAGAAATGGGGATCTTCATACCATTATTACAGGAGAGGAACTTCGTCCAAGGGTGCTAGACTAGATATATCCTGGACAAATTCAGTGTCTTCTATGTGCATATGTTCAGATTGTTACATGGTACATCAACTATTTTTAACAAACCCAGCGATGAACAGAAATAACTAGTCACAGAAACATTAAAAAAAATGAGCACTGGATCTGAAACTTTGACCTCTGTACGTTTCCTCCCATTTCCCCAGTTAGCTAGAGACGACGGCAAAATCTGACCACCGACGGAGGGGGTGCGCCGGAGACGGGTCGAGCACAGTGGATGAGAGGAGTAACGAAGAGGATGCAGGATTGCCCCCCACCGGGAGTAATGGATGGGGAGGCGGCGGCGCCCGGCCATAGGAGGCCGGCGAGAGGAGGAGCGCTGAGGCGGCGGCGGCGGCGGCGGCGGCACGCGCCATCGCTGGGATGGTGGCGGAAGCGGGGAGAGCCAGAGGGCAGAGGCAGCACGGGCGGGTGCAGAGAGAAACGGGAGGATGCACTGCCATTGGTTTCCGGCCGCCGGCGGTCTGGGCAAAGTCGGCGAGTGACAAGTACACTTGCCGTATTAATTATTGTTACTCCGTCGCTGATTTAGTATATGATCAGCTTTTTTTTTCCGAACAGGGGAGTAACCCAGCCTCTGCATCGCCATGTATATGACTCTTTATTTCATTATTATTATTATAAGAGAAAGTAGGACACATTGTTACAATGTCACGGGTCTCACAAAGTCTCGACATAGACGAGTCATCTAAACAAAAGAGAAAACAAACAGCATGTGATTATCTTTAATTCACTATCATCCATACTGTAGAAGTCTCGTGCGACCATCTCCAAACGACGGCATCCAAAATCCATGGCGCGGGGCTCCTTCGCTCGGAGGAGATAGGACCATATATGGATCCAATGATTAGCCATAGGATAACCTGCAGAAATGATGGAAACTTTTTTTTTGTTAAAGATAAAATTGTTTTGCACATTTCACATAGCCCATAATAAAGCGTAGACACCCACTCTGATGTGTCATTTATCATGCTTTGGAATTCCATTCAACCAGTTTCCAAATAGATTTGTAACGTTTGCAGGAGAAGGTATGTTAAAAAACAAAAATATAATCCTCCATAATATCTTTGCAAATGGACATGTTATGAATAAATGTTGAATTGTCTCTTCTTGATCATAAAAACAACATTTAGAAGACCCTTGCCAGTTCCACTTTCTAAGATTGTCCTTAGTTAGAATTTTCCTTCTATGTAGAAACCACATAAAAATTATTATTTAAGAGGTACTTTGATTTTCTATATGTATTTCTTAAGATACGTTGTTTGACCATTAAGTAAATCAAGATACAAGGACTTGACCGTGAAACACCTTGAGGCTATTAGCTTCCACTTAAAACTATCCTTACTATCTGAAAGTTTGACCTCCAATAGGTGTGTAAGTAAGTGTATCCATCGTTGCCATTTATTACCCGAGACAGCTCTTCTTAAGCTTAGATTTATAGGAACCGACTCAAGAACATTCGCTACTGTTATATTTTTGCGATGAAAAATATAGTACAAAGACGGATACTCATCACATAGAGGCTTGTCTCCTAACCATGAGTCCTTCCAAAACCTAGTATTCTGCCCATTACATATCTCTATAGTTTCACTCGCAAAGAAATCATCCTTTACATTCATCAGGCCCCTCCAAAAAGGTGAATCCGTAGGTTTTGCTTAAACTTGGGTTAAAGTTTTAGAGTGTAAATATTTGTTATTTGGCAGCTCCTGCCAAACAACTTTTTCATTCACAACTTCATATAACCACTTTCTAAGTAGGCTTTTATTTTTTTACTCTAACACCTCCAATCTTAACACCCCCCCCCCCCCCCCCCCCCCCCGACCTTTTGGACGACATATCATGTTTCATTTAGTGAGTCTATATTTTTTTATGTCCATCACTTTGCCAAAAGAAGCGGGATCTAAGAAAATCAAGTCTCTTTCGTACCCCTTTGGGTATTTCGAGAAAAAAAAGCATGAACATTGGGAGACTGGTAAGCACCGAATTTATAAGAACTAAACGGTCCCCATAAGAAAACATCTTGCCAATCCAACTACTAAGTTTCATTTCAAACGATCTTCCAATGGTTTCCACTCCCCATTTTTAACTTGTGAAAATTAATAGGAATTCCTAGGTATTTGAAAGGAAGTGATCCTACATCACAACCGAACAGAACTTTGTAGTCTCCCTATACTTCCTTTGCCTTCCCAAAGCAAAAAAATTCACTCTTATGAAAATTTATTTTTAGGACCGAAAGTTGTTCAAAGATGCATATGACCATATTCATATTAAGAGCTTTCTCAAGGTCATGCTCCATAAAAAAGAATGGTATCATCGGCGTATTGTAAAATGAAAATACCCCCATCAACTAAATGTGGTATTAGTCCACTTATTTGACCATCTTCCTTTGCCCTTTTAATAAGTATTGCTAACATGTCCGTAACCAAATTGAAAAGTATAGGGAATAAAGGATCTCCTTGACGCAACCCTTTCTTAGTTTGAAAGTAATGACCTGTGTCCTCATTGACTCTAATGTCCATGCTTCCCTTCTCAATAAACCACTGGATCCATTCACACCATTTAGAATTAAAACCTTTCATACGTAGTGTTTGTTGTAAAAAGACCAATTCACCTTATCATATAAGCCTTTTCAAAATCGATTTTAAACAAAACTCTATCCATTTTCTTCCTATGAAGTTCGTGGATAGTTTCATGCAAAATGACCACCCCCTCGAGAATGTTTCAGCCTGACATAAAAGTAGTTTGAGTTGGATTTACCACTTTTTCGGCTATAGTTGTCACCCTATTTGTTCCTACTTTAGTGAAGGCTTTAAAACTCACATTTAGAAGTCATATGGGACGATATTGCTGGATATGAATTGCATTATATTTCTTGGGTATAAGTATAGTCATGCCAAAATTTAGGTGGAAGAGAGGTAGCTCACCTCTTTGAAAACTAAATAACATGGCCATAAGATCCCCTTTGATTGTTTCCCAATTTTTTTGATAAAATTTAGCCGGAAACCCATCTGGTCCTGGAGCTTTGTTCCTCTCCATTTGCATGACTGCATCAAAACTTATTTTTTCGTAAAATCCACGGTTAAAATACATGTACATTGTCACGAAAATATAGTGTAGTAGCCCTTGTCCAGTCCTATTGCTCCTCCACCCTTTCTTCTCGCTCATTTCTTTCTTTGTGTCTATCCCCTCTCCATTCCTAATCTAACATGTAACAACACCACCAAACACTTGCCACAAACAAATTTCTGATATCTCGGTGTTCACTTTACTTTTTTCTTTCTCAGATGTCCGACCTCTCCAAGAATTTGACACTACTAATATCCTTCACTCTGCTCGTTCCAATGCCAAAACCTGCACTCTGGTTTATAAATACTACTCCTACAATAATGCCTTTTTTAAATCTCAAAAGATTCAAGATTTTCGAATGCTTGCTCTACCAAACCAGGCTCAACTCCAAAGCCAATCTCAAACACAAGAATTTACTACCAACAGTCAACTGCCCAAGATGTGACCACTTGGAAGAAGACTGTCAACACATTTTCTTTCACTGTCTCAAGCCAGTCTGGCTCAGGATTGGAGCCATCCCACCTCCAACCTCTCTAGTGGAACTATGGAACTCTGTACCTCCTCACGCTCTGCCTGTGGTATCCCGCAAAACCACTACTAGAAAATCGCGTTGAATTTGTGCATTGCATCGTCGTCATCATGCATTGTTTGCATAAAACCATGTTCGCAAGCCCGTTTTGTTTTTCTAAAACGCCCCATCTTATTCAAACACCGAAAACCGGGTCCCCGGAATATTTTGTTTTGCCCGAAATCGGTTTGCAAAAACCTTGTTTGCAATAAATAAAAATTATAATTATTTTTAGCGGGGCAGTCGAACGGGCCGATTGACCCGAACGACCGCCCCAGAAATTAAAACGGCCCAACCAGTCCCACCTAAATCCTAGTCTCACCCAACCTTTTCCTACCCACCAATCCCAGGCTGCCACCTCCCCCTCTCACCCCAAACATACCCACCTGCCACCTCATCCATCCAGCTCCCTCTCCCTCTCTTTTCTCACCCTGACCCTCTCTACCCTCTCTCGCTGCCATCCGGGACCCACCAACACAACCACCCCTGGCCCACCCGCCACCTGCACCGACCCCGCGCCGCGCAGCCCACGCGCAGGCCACGCGCAGGCCACACGCCTCCACGCGCAGGCCACACGCCCCACGCGCGGCCCACGCGCTGGCCACGCGCCGGCCCCGCCCCCTCTCACTGCCCACCGGTCCCACCCGGCCCCGCAGACCACCCTGGCCCCAGCCTCCCCTGGCCACTCCCTCACACCCGCGTGCCCCCCCTGTCCCCCGGGCCCACGTGCTCCACCACGCACGCGCGCGGCGTCGTCTTCCTCCTGGCACTCGTCCCCTCGCCCCGTGCTCCCTCTCCCTCCCCTCTCAGGCCACCGCAGCACCCCCGCACGCCGACGCCCCTCTCCCCCGCTCCTCCCGCTCGCCGCCTCTCACCTCACCGCGCCGCTCGCCGCCTCTCACCTCACCGCGCCAGGCCCTTCCCCGCCGCCGCGTCGCCCGGACCCGAGCCCGCCTCCGCGCTCGCGCCCGCCTCCCGCTACCCTCCTCCGCTCCGGCCGCCCGCGCGCGCCGCCGGCGCTCCTCCCCAGTCGCCCTCGCCACCTCCCTCCGCCGCTCGTCGCTCACCCTCCGCGGCCTCGCCCTTCCCCGAGCGCGCCCGCCCCGAGCCGCCCGCCTCCGACGCCGCGGACCCGGCCCCGACCCGCCGCCACGGCCTCCACGCTCCTTCCCTCCGCGAGCGTCGCCGGAGCCGTCACCGGCGCTGACGGCCGCTTCTCCTCCGAGAGCGCGCGCCGCCAAGGACCCCGGCGCCGCGACCCCCAAGCCGACCCCGCGCCGTCCCCTCGCCGCGGGCCCGGCCTGCACTGCCTCGCCAGAACCCGCGCACGCCGTCCTTCTCCGTGTCCGCTGGAACCGATGTGGGCCGATCCTGTACGTCGTCTTGTACACGCATGACCCACCTCGACAAGATCTCCTCGTTGACAAGACCGGCACGATACGAGACCCGAAGGTCTATCCAAGGCCACCGGCGCCGGATCCCCGAGACCTTCTTCCCGAATGCGACCCCGATCCCGAACCCCGGTGAACCACGATCCCCACTGCAGCACAACAAGGTCTTCGAGGTGGAACCGACAAGATCTGCAACACGGCCGCTGAGTGACCCTCGGACGCCCAGATCTACCCTCGGACGCCAAAACCCAAACCGGAAGGACGCCAAGATCGCCACGAGATCGACAAGCGCTTCACCCCGAAGACAAGATCGACCCCGTGGGACCCGACAAGATCGGCACGACGACAAGAACGGCATCGGCCCGGAAGAAATCCGTCGCGCCCCGGACACCGAGACCCCGATGCGACAAGATCTACCCGTTACCGAGAACGTTCCCGGAGACCACGGATGCGCCAAGACCTACCCCGATCCGAGACCCTAACCCCCGAACCCCGGAACCCCAAGTTCGTCGAACCCTAACAAGATCGCCGAACCCTAATGTGTGACCCTTATCCGAGAACCCTATTTTATAAGATAATAACCACTTGTGCATATTAAATTGTCATACTCACATGCATATCTGTGGTTGGGGGCCTTATGCCGATTCACCTCATAATTAAATATGGGGCCCATATGCGGGCAAATCTAGCCTTATATTGGTCTCATTTAAACATGTGTAGCGAACCGGTTCCACCTGTTGCATTGTTAAAACAACATTTAAATTGCGGGGGTTCTAAACAACATGAACCACCTAATTAATTGCCGGGACCCCGGTTCCGCTTAATTTGACCTAATTGCATCGCATCTTTGCCATGCCATACATCATACATGCATCATGCCGATCTTCTGCCGTTGTATTGAATATTGCATCCGGTGTTCTTCTAGTGTTTTGCTTCTTCGCGGATAAGGCCGTTGAGTTGATGTGAGCTTCGACCCGATCTTCGTATAACCCCTTCGACAATGTTTTCAGGCGAGCATCTTCCCCTTTCCACCTATCTTACTTTTATAGTCTTTATTCCCTCCTGTTGATCTATTGCTATCTGTGTTGCGATGCTTTAGTTTCCGTACCTGTGATATACCGTGCAGCCCTATATTTGCCTTGGACACACCCTATTACCTGTTGTTTGGTAGATAGCTGGACTTGCGCGTCGTAGTCGCTGGCTCAAGTGCTGTTGCGTGTCGTCATATGCCACAGTTGTTGATGTATTGCCGCAAGTTGATGTTGGAGATGATTCTAGTTTTACTTATCGCACACTTCAATTCCTGTTTAACAACTAAAATTGAAATAAGCAGAGGCATCGGTGGGTGATAGCAAATATTTGGTTTCCGAACGCCCACTTGTGTCCCGTAAGACCCCGAGTACTTGATACCTGTTCCTTGATTTATCGCGCTATCCACATCCGGGAGGTATATGGGACCCCCCTGAGCCAGAGCTTGATTCAGTTTTATTTCTAGGGGCCACAAACTAGTTTGAGGTTTTATTTACGATCCTGTACTTATGCCATGCTTTACTGCTTTATTTACGATTGTGCGAGGGGCACACTGTACTGTTTAGGAATTGTGACCCGTTTACGTGGTATCGACAAGCCCAGCCACACTTTCGGGTTCCCAGTCGTTTACCGCCGGCCCCACAAACCTTGAGGCCGTCTCGGAGTCAGCTAGCTTCGTTGCGGAATCTACTTAAGGGGTGGCCCCCTGAAATATTTCTGAATCCTGTGATTGTTCAGTCGTGAAAGCCTCGTTGGGTTTTGATTTGGTTTTTCCGAGGTTGATCGAGCGTGTGTTGCTATTGGTGCACCCCGGCCGGGTAAAACTTTCTGAAAGCCGTGTCCGCGGATATGGACGACTTGGAGCACAGTATCTCGATCATAGACAAGCATAACTAAAGTTTATTGCTATAAATTTGACTTTATAATGACTAGTAATCAGCTTCACTATAACGGAATGGCTAATTAATACTGCCCACAATTGCTTGTTTGGATGTCGCTTGCGACAATTGTATCTGACTAGTAAGTATTGCAACTACAACGGAATGGCTGAATAAAAGTACCAACAACTGCTGGGTTTTGGGTTATCTCATGCTAATTGTATCTGACTAGTAAGTGTTGCCACTATAACGGAATGATTAACTAAAAGTGCCCACTGCTTACTTTACCAGGATGAATATCTAAACCTGACTAGTAATTGTTGCAACAATAACTGAATAAGTAAAACTGCCAACCGTGTGAGTTCCTCGGTTGACTTCCTCGTTTGGTCTCGAGGGGGAAACATCAGGATGGGTTTGTTTGGTGTTAGCTTCAGGTTGGATCCGGATAGGTCATTCTCACCCCTCTCTGATAACCGCCAGTTGTATCGAGTCTCTATAGGTTGTTTAGTGCATGCTGCCGCTGCCGCTCAGTCCACCATACCTATGTAGGCGAGGACCGCCGAATTCTAGCCTCGCCGTGTACTGGCCTCAGTACTGACGCTCCTCTTTTTCCTTTGCCCTTTGTCGGCACCCCTTTTGTTTAAGCAGGTTTGAGATCGACGTCGTTAGCAGGGTTACCCTTCCGGCTTGGCCTGGGCAGGGTTATGGACGCCATTGGTTATTCTTCAGGGCTCTTAGCCCCATTTGCATCTTGTCCGTAGCTGGACGCTATATCGTTTTCAAGGTGATTTGGATCTTTGTATATTATATCTGTATTCTTGACTCTTTGAGTCGCTGTTGAATATATCTGTTCTGTGGGTCCCATCGAGGACTGTTGTGTAATGTTATTACTTCGTTTTCCACCCGCACGAAAGTGCCTGGTGGGCACCTTTGAATCGTTTCTATGCGGGTTTGGCGAATTTTGCTCAAACTTGCATAGGTCCGATTCTGAGGGTGTTACAGAGTGGTATCAGAGCTCAGCAGTTGCGATACCCCACAAGTCCAGCCTGTAGGATAACCTAGCTAACGGCCGAAGTAGAGTGTCAAAACTATTTTCGAAAAATCGGTTGGATAGTTCTGATTAGGTCTGATTTTACTCCTTACCCCTCTGCTATTCCCCTCTTATCTCGACGTGTTTTTAATCTGCTCTCTCCTTCCTCTTCGAGTCCAGGATTTCTCGTGGTTGGGTTTCCGTCGTACCTTCAGGGTTTCGCTTCCTCCTTTGATAACGGTGTTGCTACATCCGGTCTTCATGCTATCCGAGGAATCCGTCTACGGTGTCACCATTCTTTGTTTCTTGTTTGTGCCTTCCGGTGTTTTCCGACGCGACGACATCCTCTACGCCAGATCCGATGCAGAGTCTGCATCACTCCTTTGATCCGAACCTCGCTTGTCGAGATCTTCAGTCTGAATCTTGAGGGTTGGTTGCATAATCTATCTGTTCGTGTACAGAGTAATGCTTTGAGTGCGGGATGGAGTCGCGACCATACCACTACTCTTATCATTTGCTTTGTATATTGAATGGTGGATCGATGCGATTTACTCCTTCCATGGAAGTTAGAGGTGGCCTTACCTTTAACTTCGTCCGTTGTTTCCGGAGTGTTCTGTTGACGAACGGGATCAACGACCTCTTGTTAGTGGTGTCGCGAGGATCTACACGAAGCGAGAAGACGCAGATCGCCGACCTTCCTTCCGGTACCATGAGGCGGATCTCGAGGGCGAGATCCCTTGTTAGTGGTGTCGAATTGTGGCATCCCGCAAAACCACTACTAGAAAATCGCGTTGAATTTGTGCATTGCATCGTCGTCATCATGCATTGTTTGCATAAAACCATGTTCGCAAGCCCGTTTTGTTTTTCTAAAACGCCCCATCTTATTCAAACACCGAAAACCGGGTCCCCGGAATATTTTGTTTTGCCCGAAATCGGTTTGCAAAAACCTTGTTTGCAATAAATAAAAAATTATAATTATTTTTAGCGGGGCAGTCGAACGGGCCGATTGACCCGAACGACCGCCCCAGAAATTAAAACGGCCCAACCAGTCCCACCTAAATCCTAGTCTCACCCAACCTTTTCCTACCCACCAATCCCAGGCTGCCACCTCCCCCTCTCACCCCAAACATACCCACCTGCCACCTCATCCATCCAGCTCCCTCTCTCTCTCTTTTCTCACCCTGACCCTCTCTACCCTCTCTCGCTGCCATCCGGGACCCACCAACACAACCACCCCTGGCCCACCCGCCACCTGCACCGACCCCGCGCCGCGCAGCCCACGCGCAGGCCACGCGCAGGCCACGCGCAGGCCACACGCCTCCACGCGCAGGCCACACGCCCCACGCGCGGCCCACGCGCTGGGCACGCGCCGGCCCCGCCCCCTCTCACTGCCCACCGGTCCCACCCGGCCCCGCAGACCACCCTGGCCCCAGCCTCCCCTGGCCACTCCCTCACACCCGCGTGCCCCCCTGTCCCCCGGGCCCACGTGCTCCACCACGCACGCGCGCGGCGTCGTCTTCCTCCTGGCGCTCGTCCCCTCGCCCCGTGCTCCCTCTCCCTCCCCTCTCAGGCCACCGCAGCACCCCCGCACGCCGACGCCCCTCTCCCCCGCTCCTCCCGCTCGCCGCCTCTCACCTCATCGCGCCGCTCGCCGCCTCTCACCTCACCGCGCCGCTCGCCGCCTCTCACCTCACCGCGCCAGGCCCTTCCCCGCCGCCGCGTCGCCCGGACCCGAGCCCGCCTCCGCGCTCGCGCCCGCCTCCCGCTACCCTCCTCCGCTCCGGCCGCCCGCGCGCGCCGCCGGCGCTCCTCCCCAGTCGCCCTCGCCACCTCCCTCCGCCGCTCGTCGCTCACCCTCCGCGGCCTCTCCCTTCCCCGAGCGCGCCCGCCCCGAGCCGCCCGCCTCCGACGCCGCGGACCCGGCCCCGACCCGCCGCCACGGCCTCCACGCTCCTTCCCTCCGCGAGCGTCGCCGGAGCCGTCACCGGCGCTGACGGCCGCTTCTCCTCCGAGAGCGCGCGCCGCCAAGGACCCCGGCGCCGCGACCCCCAAGCCGACCCCGCGCCGTCCCCTCGCCGCGGGCCCGGCCTGCACTGCCTCGCCAGAACCCGCGCACGCCGTCCTTCTCCGTGTCCGCTGGAACCGATGTGGGCCGATCCTGTACGTCGTCTTGTACACGCATGACCCACCTCGACAAGATCTCCTCGTTGACAAGACCGGCACGATACGAGACCCGAAGGTCTATCCAAGGCCACCGGCGCCGGATCCCCGAGACCTTCTTCCCGAATGCGACCCCGATCCCGAACCCCGGTGAACCACGATCCCCACTGCAGCACAACAAGGTCTTCGAGGTGGAACCGACAAGATCTGCAACACGGCCGCTGAGTGACCCTCGGACGCCCAGATCTACCCTCGGACGCCAAAACCCGAACCGGAAGGACGCCAAGATCGCCACGAGATCGACAAGCGCTTCACCCCGAAGACAAGATCGACCCCGTGGGACCCGACAAGATCGGCACGACGACAAGAACGGCATCGGCCCGGAAGAAATCCGTCGCGCCCCGGACACCGAGACCCCGATGCGACAAGATCTACCCGTTACCGAGAACATTCCCGGAGACCACGGATGCGCCAAGACCTACCCCGATCCGAGACCCTAACCCCCGAACCCCGGAACACCAAGTTCGTCGAACCCTAACAAGATCGCCGAACCCTAATGTGTGACCCTTATCCGAGAACCCTATTTTATAAGATAATAACCACTTGTGCATATTAAATTGTCATACTCGCATGCATATCTGTGGTTGGGGGCCTTATGCCGATTCACCTCATAATTAAATATGGGGCCCATATGCGGGCAAATCTAGCCTTATATTGGTCTCATTTAAACATGTGTAGCGAACCGGTTCCACCTGTTGCATTGTTAAAACAACATTTAAATTGCGGGGGTTCTAAACAACATGAACCACCTAATTAATTGCCGGGACCCCGGTTCTGCTTAATTTGACCTAATTGCATCGCATCTTTGCCATGCCATACATCATACATGCATCATGCCGATCTTCTGCCGTTGTATTGAATATTGCATCCGGTGTTCTTCTAGTGTTTTGCTTCTTCGCGGATAAGGCCGTTGAGTTGATGTGAGCTTCGACCCGATCTTCGTATAACCCCTTCGACAATGTTTTCAGGCGAGCATCTTCCCCTTTCCACCTATCTTACTTTTATAGTCTTTATTCCCTCCTGTTGATCTATTGCTATCTGTGTTGCGATGCTTTAGTTTCCGTACCTGTGATATACCGTGCAGCCCTATATTTGCCTTGGACACACCCTATTACCTGTTGTTTGGTAGATAGCTAGACTTGCGCGTCGTAGTCGCTGGCTCAAGTGCTGTTGCGTGTCGTCATATGCCACAGTTGTTGATGTATTGCCGCAAGTTGATGTTGGAGATGATTCTAGTTTTACTTATCGCACACTTCAATTCCTGTTTAACAACTAAAATTGAAATAAGCAGAGGCATCGGTGGGTGATAGCAAATATTTGGTTTCCGAACGCCCACTTGTGTCCCGTAAGACCCCGAGTACTTGATACCTGTTCCTTGATTTATCGCGCTATCCACATCCGGGAGGTATATGGGACCCCCCTGAGCCAGAGCTTGATTCAGTTTTATTTCTAGGGGCCACAAACTAGTTTGAGGTTTTATTTACGATCCTGTACTTATGCCATGCTTTACTGCTTTATTTACGATTGTGCGAGGGGCACACTGTACTGTTTAGGAATTGTGACCCGTTTACGTGGTATCGACAAGCCTAGCCACACTTTCGGGTTCCCAGTCGTTTACCGCCGGCCCCACAAACCTTGAGGCCGTCTCGGAGTCAGCTAGCTTCGTTGCGGAATCTACTTAAGGGGTGGCCCCCTGAAATATTTCTGAATCCTGTGATTGTTCAGTCGTGAAAGCCTCGTTGGGTTTTGATTTGGTTTTTCCGAGGTTGATCGAGCGTGTGTTGCTATTGGTGCACCCCGGCCGGGTAAAACTTTCTGAAAGCCGTGTCCACGGATATGGACGACTTGGAGCACAGTATCTCGATCATAGACAAGCATAACTAAAGTTTATTGCTATAAATTTGACTTTATAATGACTAGTAATCAGCTTCACTATAACGGAATGGCTAATTAATACTGCCCACAATTGCTTGTTTGGATGTCGCTTGCGACAATTGTATCTGACTAGTAAGTATTGCAACTACAACGGAATGGCTGAATAAAAGTACCAACAACTGCTGGGTTTTGGGTTATCTCATGCTAATTGTATCTGACTAGTAAGTGTTGCCACTATAACGGAATGATTAACTAAAAGTGCCCACTGCTTACTTTACCAGGATGAATATCTAAACCTGACTAGTAATTGTTGCAACAATAACTGAATAAGTAAAACTGCCAACCGTGTGAGTTCCTCGGTTGACTTCCTCGTTTGGTCTCGAGGGGGAAACATCAGGATGGGTTTGTTTGGTGTTAGCTTCAGGTTGGATCCGGATAGGTCATTCTCACCCCTCTCTGATAACCGCCAGTTGTATCGAGTCTCTATAGGTTGTTTAGTGCATGCTGCCGCTGCCGCTCAGTCCACCATACCTATGTAGGCGAGGACCGCCGAATTCTAGCCTCGCCGTGTACTGGCCTCAGTACTGACGCTCCTCTTTTTCCTTTGCCCTTTGTCGGCACCCCTTTTGTTTAAGCAGGTTTGAGATCGACGTCGTTAGCAGGGTTACCCTTCCGGCTTGGCCTGGGCAGGGTTATGGACGCCATTGGTTATTCTTCAGGGCTCTTAGCCCCATTTGCATCTTGTCCGTAGCTGGACGCTATATCGTTTTCAAGGTGATTTGGATCTTTGTATATTATATCTGTATTCTTGACTCTTTGAGTCGCTGTTGAATATATCTGTTCTGTGGGTCCCATCGAGGACTGTTGTGTAATGTTATTACTTCGTTTTCCACCCGCACGAAAGTGCCTGGTGGGCACCTTTGAATCGTTTCTATGCGGGTTTGGCGAATTTTGCTCAAACTTGCATAGGTCCGATTCTGAGGGTGTTACACTGCCTCACGACACATGGAACTCAATGGTGCTCATCATCACGTGGAAAATATGGGACTCTGGAAATGCAGCAGTATTCAGAAATGAGAATCACACATGTAATGTAACGATCCAAAACATTCTATCAGACTTCACCATTTGGTCCCATCGTTTCAAGAGAAACGAACACAAAGTGATGGACGATCTGTGGCGCGACCACTTATCCCTATGTATCCTGTAACACCTCTGTTTTGAATAAAATTTAGTTGGGGATCCCCCAACCCCACGCGCGCGTTGAAAGTCTTAAAAAATCTCGAAAGATAATAAGTTTGGTCTTTCACATATCCCTCGTCTCAACCAATAACATGAACACACGGGCTATCACCTATATTTGCGATCTTTTACTTGTTGTTCTCCTTGTCAATTTAGTTGCAACAGCACCACAAATAGAATCTATATATTCTACTTGTTATTCAAGATTTTAGCTGCATACATTCCTTTCTACCCTCATAATTCTGCACAAACTTCTCATCTACTATACTTCCGTTTACTTACACATGCATACATATTTCAAATTCATGTGGCAACTTTTGCATTCCAAATTCTAAGTACAACGGGCGCACCCACCACCCCACTGCTGCACAATAGCACACGACCTCCCACCGACCCACCCTGCTATGTTTTCGCTCCCCTTCAGACATGCATATTGCCGAATCCTCAAATTTATTTTTTCAGAGCAAGCAAACACACCCATATTGCATTAGCTCAGTCAAAATCAGATCTCAATCTGAAACCTGGCCCAAAGGCATAGAGCAAGGCTCGGCGGTAAATTCGAGTGTTCGTTACCTTTTTCGACCAAGATTATTTGAAGGCAGATGACACACAACACAACATTAGCGGAACGAGGGCTCTCCTTGCCTCCTTCCACAACTTTGTCACATTTAAGATTGCTGTATATTCAATGATATAGCCTAAGGTAGTCATATTATTATCTCCATATTCTTCTGTTTAAACAGATCGCTAGAATAAACATAGTAAAGAAGGTCAACAAACCCATGCTTCAAAAGAATTTACCTCAAAAAGCAAACCCATGCTTCATGTAAAGGGGAATGAACAATCAACCGAGGACTAATTGTACAGAAAACAATTTGTATGATTCTTTAAAAAATATTTTTGCACAGGTTTGACTCTCGCATACATACCCAACCCAACCAATCATTTGTGCAATCAGGACTCCATCTTCTAGCTAATCTGGTTGTCAAAAAATAATCAACCGAGTAGATCACACATTCACACAGTAAAAACCGGAAGAAAGTTCAAGCTCCAGCTCTTGTTAAAATCAATGTTTGCATGTAGAAAGTTCATCTTCATCAGCAGCGTGACCAACAACTCCCTGCCAAGGACCACCCCACTGGTCAAAAAATGCATTTAACTCACATGCTCACTCCCTTGTCGTCATGTGGGAACCCTGGCAGGAAGCGCGAAGCCCTAGATCTGATCGCACGATCAACACCTTGTATTGTAACATCGCCAAGCGATACAAGCATTTTTAACAAGCGGAGCAGGGTTTGACACCGCATGGTGGCTTAAATCTGGGTAAGCTCTCCGTGTCCCCTTGCCGTGATTTTCGTTGTTCATCGCCAAGGTTGTAGAAGAGTCTTTGGAGAGATCGTGTTCAGCCCCTTGAGTCGATTTCATCCTGCTTCGAGTGATACCCTGCTGGTACAAATCTCCGACAATTGTGTCCCCTTCTAGTGCTGCAAAATGCGACCGAACTGCAAAACAACTGTCGCATCGCTGAAAACGGCTGCCGCATTTTGCAGCGGCAGTTAGAGTTGCTCTTATATTATTATTATTTTTGGAAAGGAATATATATTAATATTAGATGATACCAATTACACCCAGATTCTGCAACAACGCATTGCCCTAGCGGCCACACGGATGCACACAGCCAAAAAAAAAAGAATAATTATAAAAAAGAAAAGTCCCGCTACAGTGACCCATTCATTGAAACAGCAGTACTACCACCACCAAGACAACATCAGAAGTCCAGCTTCTTCAAAAACGACGCCCTCAAGAAGGAAACAGTGCACAAACACCGTCATCGCCCCACCAAAGATCTAGGTTTCCACCCTGAAGAAAGTCCGCGCTCTCAAAACAATACCTTCAACAAGGCCATTGCCAGACACAACTAATTAAGGCCAGACCCTGGGTTTTCACCCTGAGAGGTAGGACCATGAACCTCTCCTGTGCAGTCGCCCCACTTGCATGCCACTGCTCCAATTCACAAGTCACCTAGTCAATTCCTCATCACCACCCAGACTCAAACCACCATTGTCTGTCCTCAGATCTCGGTCTCCATGACTTTCTCCGTCAGCACCATGAAACGAGAACATGCCCCATGATAATAACAACCAACAAAGCTTCGAAGCGCACCCTCTGAAACCAAACGGCCAGGTAAAACATGGGTGCGTACGACCGAATTCAATCGTTCCAGCAAAATCACGGCATGATAGCACTTATGGAGTTCGCCGGTGGAGCCTTCCGGAACACGACACAAAAATCAGATCAATGGAGACCAACATCCGGAAGATCATCGTCTTGGCTTGAGATGGATCCAGGACCACCTCCTTTATTGAAACCGAGCCAGCAACCCCCACGCCACCCGCTGGAAATTAGCAGGATCTGTCGCAAGACGGCGAGACCACCCGGCCGACCATTCCGACGGAGAAGGAGGCCACCACCACCATGCTGGGGGCAGATGCCCCAAGTGCCCTAGTGTCACGGACAAGACCCGGGTCGCCTGGGCGCCGGCGTCAAGACCAACGTATGGGACAGATCGCGGCTAGGCCCAGATCCACGCCGTCGGCTGCCGCCATCTGGGCCGAGGATTACCGGTCGCCGCTCGCCGCAACACCACCGCCA
The DNA here is from genome assembly GCA_910589765.1 of Avena atlantica. NCBI lineage: Eukaryota > Viridiplantae > Streptophyta > Magnoliopsida > Poales > Poaceae > Avena > Avena atlantica. Next base: position 470,178,116 of record OU342733.1, read on the forward strand.
AACCAGCCAGGACGGGCGCCCCTGTCTTCCCGCCAGATCGTGATCAGGGACGCCGCTGCCACCACGCCCCCAGGTCTTTGCCTGGCGACGATCCGAGCGGCGGCGACGGGGAGGAGAGACCACGGGAGGGAGGGCTCGGTGGGAGGGGAGGCCGCCGCGCGGGTGCGGGAGGAGGAGGGGTCTGGAGGAGACTCTCTTATATTATATATCAATCCTTTGCGGTGTCTCTGATTCATGCCTAGCTTTTCCTCCCCTTACCTGTTTCTACATGTAGGTATGGACGTATGGTCCATTCTTCAGTTCACTAGCTCGTGGTTATGGGAGTAGAGAGCTTTCATTTTGATCGTTGCTCTGTAAACAGTTGTGTCTGCTATGCTCTCTAGCTTGATCTTTGTGGTAAATCAGCCACTAGCTAGCTAGGCAGTGGTGACCACGCTAGCTATGTGTAGTAGATATGGCACCGGAGATGATCAGTACGTACGGTTCTCTTCTTTATTCCCGGTCTCGCCCGATCTGGGGTTTCTATCCAATTAATCGATCTTTATTTCGATGCATGCTTGCTCGTTAGTAGCTTGCGCGTGCATCTGCCTCCCTAGCTTCTTCCACCATCCTCCGACCATGTACAAGTACCACGGCGGCAGTCTCGATCAGCCGGCATCCAGTCTCCTCTTCTCTCCTCTGCGCGAGCGCACGCTCCCTTCTCTCAGCCAGTTGACAGCCATGGCTCCTCGCATCGCCGTTGCTGTTGTGCTGGTGGTGGCCGTCGCGGCCTGCAGCCAGCTGCTGCGCGCCGACGTGTGTGTGTGTGTGTGTGTGTGTGTTCAGTATTCGCTGGCTGGATCTGTATCCGCGTGCATGACTGATGATGATGTACTAGTGAAATAATGGTAAGGTAAAAGTCCATATATGTTGGTGATTAGTCGATTTTGGATTTCGTTAGTATCTCCATACGGATTTATTAGGCTAATACGGAGTTTAAAAAATATGTTTGAAATATGAATCATATGTCACAAAAATTATATCATTGTCAATATCAATTCAATGGTATAATTTTTGTGACATATAACTCATGTTTTATTGATTAATTTTATGGTTAATTTTTTTTCTTAAACTCCGTGTTAGCCCAATAAACCCGTATGGAGATAGTACTTAAGTGCGACGACAACAGTCATTATGCAGCCTAAATCTTAAGACGAATCTGGTCTCTAATTTCGGTCAAATTAAGCAGCATAACCAATGGCGTGACAATTGTTTGCACACATGCACACAACATAAAAAATCCATTCCTTACTAATTTGACAAAATATGGGGAAAAGGAAAAGGACAACAAAGTAAAAAAATGTAAACAAATCAGCTTCTTAGAGAAGTTCCTAAAAGGGTAAAAATAAGTAAAATGGCGGAGGGTGTTTTTGAAGAAATGAAGGATTAAAGAAACACACAAATAGCCAATGAACATTAAGGGAAAAAAATAACCATATTTCAAGATTTTCCCTATTGTTGTTCCTAATTTATTTGTGAGTTTACCGGATCTCTACTTTTAAAATATTTTTTATTTCAAAAAGTTTAAAATTTTCTCGCTAGAATCATGATTTTCATTATTTTTTTAAAGTGTTTTATTTTTTATTTTAATTTTTAATGTAATTTATTCTTAAATATATTTTTCATCAATATCTTAAATTTCACAAATCCTTGTTTTTTTTTGCAAATTTTGTGTCGATTAGGCTACCGGCATATATGTACGAGTGAACAAAACGTGCATATTGAATGATCTTAAAAGTTCAAAACTGAACATTTCTTGTGTAGTTCAATGACTAAATCAGATACTCCATTCTTCTCAAAATAGAGGTCACGGGTTTATTAAAATTTAGATAAGTCTATATATTAAATAGTGTTTAGATGCATCCAAATTTTAATGGAGAGAGAAAAATTAAGATAGAACGAACGTTAGCATTTTAATATCCTAGAGACAATCTTAAAGAAGTGCACCACAATTTCCCTACAATTTCCTCTCAAAAAAATTCCCTACAATTTACCCTGGTTATGCACTAATTAAACAATAATGCTACAACCACGGACTCGTTTTTACGGAATATAAGTTAGACGCGACTACATCCAGGTCGACCTGGATTTAAGCTACTCCCAGGTCGCTCCGACAGCTCCCATGTCGCTCCGACAAACCGATTCCGGAAAGTTCACCTCACCCCAGGTTTTCCCGTTTTCGTGCGCGGGAAGCGCTGGTCACGAGGGGAACCGCCCCGAAACCCACCTGGTCGCGCCGCCACCTCCTACCTCCCCCCTTACGGGATCCCAAATCCCAATTTCTTACAGCCCCACCTCCATTGCTTCCATCGACATCGCCATTGCTTCCCCCTTTACGGAAGTAAGAAAAGAAATTCATCGACAGAGACTCCTCCCGATACCATCCCCAGAATCCCAATCCTCTTGTATCTTCCATTCAAGAAAGTTCACCTCGCCCAAAATCCCAATTACTCTCCCATGTATCTTCCATCCAAGGAAATCATCGACAGAGACACCTGCAAAAAATCCCTCATGTATGTTCTCTCTTCTCCCCCACCCCATCTCCTGGTAAAAAGGAAGTTATAGCCCAAAAAGGAAGTTATACCAGTAAAATGAAAAAAAAGAATATTAAGCAGATGGAAGACCATCATATAACTTCCCTGTAGAAGAAAATCAGATGGAAGACCATCATATAACTTCCAGTAGAAGAAATCGGATGGAAGAGCATCATATAAAACTTCCCATTAACTTCCAGTAGTTAAAAAGGAACAGCACCCAGATCCAATAGCATCATATAACTTCCAGTAGTTAAAAAGGGACAGCAATCACAGAAGATTAACAAAAAACAGAAAACATGCTAGATTTTATAGATGCAACAAAATATTCCATCACTGGAAAGTTTCTGAAGATGGAACATCAAATCCTAGTAGTTATTGCTGTCGTTTGTACATGAACTTGTCCCTCCCTTTTTTTGCTTGACTGTCACACCACTCCTTTTTCCCTGTTAAGAACAGAAACACAATTGTTGATGTCATTATAGTTTAAAAACTAAATGAAAAAGAAATAACTTGTTGATGTAATTTGTGTTTTTTGCCATATGCAGGAGTTTTTCTTAAAATGCCTAAAGGTTTTGCTTATTGGTTTGGGGAGCTAGACCTAAACCAGCCAGCGGGAGACATTTATGTGCATGACGAGGAAGGTAGTCTGCGTGGTTTCCACCATGATGGTGTTGGAACTTCTACAGGACCATCTGGGGGTGGAACTTCTACAGGGGTGCCATTAGGGGATTTAGAGATGAAAACTCATTCAGGTGCTGGACCTTCTGCATCTGGACCTTCAGGGCATGCACAAGACACTCACTCGGGTGCGCGAACAGGTGTTACATTGTCTAGTGAGGACAGTGGTAGTAATGGTGAGGTCCAGTCTACGCCAGAGGGGTATGTTCCTAAAACTCCGCATGTTGGGATGAAATTTGACTCTGATGAGGCAGCGCTTGCACATTACAATCGTTATGCAAAACATGTTGGTTTTTCGGTTAGGATTGATTCGTCCAGGAGATCTGCAAAAGATGGGGAGAGAGACAAATGTGTATATGTGTGCAACAAAATAGGAAAAAATGTTGAGGAGGAACCTACACCAATAAAACAGCGCAACCATACTATCACCAAGCTCAAAGATTACAAGGCGAAAAAGCGCGTCAAAAGGAATGGTGCTAGATGGGAAGTGACCCAGTTTATTGAAGAGCACACACATGATGTTATCCAGAAATTTTCTCTCAAGAAGTACCTCAGATCTCACAATAAGATTCCTAGGGAAGAAAAGAGATTTATTGACTTGCTTCATGAGGTGAATCTCAGTGCTGGGAGAATTATGGAGATCATGGGTGATGCTTATGGCAGCAAGAAAAATGTGCCTTACAACACTAAATCAGTGAGAAACTACATGGCTACTATTGGTGATCCGCAACAAGTGAAGGACATCCCTGACGTGTTGGCCTATTTCAAAGAAATACAGAAACAAGACCCCAAATTCTACTACACTTTTCGTCTTGATGAAGAGGACAGGGTTGAGAACCTCTTTTGGGTAGATGGTGCTGCAAGAGAAGTGTACAAGTTCTATAATGATTATATTTCATTCGATACCACATTCATGATGAACAAGTACAACATGCCATGTGCACCGTTCATTGGGATCAATAGATATGGGCAGTCTATTCAGTTGGGTTATGGTTTTATTAGGCATGAGAGAATTGCAAACTTTGTGTGGCTGTTTGAGGCGTTCCTAGACGCTATGGATGGATTGCATCCCCTGAACATCATCACTGATTAGGATGCTGGCACGAGAAGTGCTATCCTTGCAGTGTTGGTGTATAGTGTTCACATAAATTGTAGATGGCACATTATGCAAAAGGTGCAGGAGAAACTAGGTCCTTTTGTTGCACAACATGAAGATTTGAGGATTGAGTTCAATGATGTGATTGATCACAGTGCCACTATTGAAGAATTTGAGTTAAGGTGGACAGAAATGATTCAGAGACATGGGGTTGCAGAACACCCGCATTTCCTTGATCTTTATGACTTGAGGAATTTATTTGTTCCAGCTTATTTCCAGGACAGATTCTTCCCATTCTTGCAAACTATTGCTAGAAGTGAGGGATTTAATACAGTTCTCAAAATATATATTGATCCGCATTCCAGCCTTCTTTGTTTCTTTAAGCAATACATGAAATTGCAAGATAAGATAGAAGTTGCTGAAGATGCACATGAGTCTGTAGGCGAGGAGAAGATAGTGAGAGTGTGCTCTGATTTTCCAATGGAGAAACAGATGTTAAAGACTTACACTCTACCTATCTACAACATTTTCCAGCTAGAGCTTCGAGAGATAACATCCTACAATGCCCGGGCTTGTAACGATAATCCTAACAGGTTTGAAGTTTTCCTAGTTCAGGGTTCTGTGTTTGGGTATGGGAGGAGAAGTTACTTTGTTGATGTTGAACCCAAAAATGGAACGTATAATTATCAGTGCTGCAAATTTAATAGAGATGGGATTCTATGGTGCCATGTGATGAAAGTGATGAGATACCTAGGCACAGTCATTGAAATTCCAAAATGCTACATCCTAGCTAGGTGGTCGATGCCACCTCCTGATATAGTTGTACCAGATGTAGAGACACGGGTGAAGCCTGTTGATTGCAAGCTTTCTAGGAAAGATATGCGGTTGCTGCGCTATGACAACCTCTGCAATAATTTTGCCAAGCTAGCTGTAGGTCTAGCATCTTCAGAGAAGACAGTTGAGATTGTTGAAAAGCACATGAAGGCGATGGAGAAAGAAATGGCTAAACTGAAAAGAAATGCTGCAGAAGCTGCAAAGAGAAAGAAGAGAAGTAAAGCTGTAGAAAGTCCCAACACAGAAACTGTTGAAGAAAACCGTAATTCTTCTCATGATGAAATTGCAAGAGACCCCCCTGTGGTGATAAATAAAGGGAGGCCAAGTTTTAAAAGGAAGAAAAGTGGGCTGCAATTGAAGAAACCTCGCCCTACAAAATGCAGTGCATGCAATAAGACGGATCATGATGCATGCAACTGTCCTGTTAGGATGGAAAATCCTGAGAAATTTCCTCTCCTAGGTCTATTTCAGTAGTTATTTTGTTTTTGGAAAAATATGAACGTGTAATTTCCTGGTACTATATATATGTTGTCTGTTTTTTAGTTACTTGAAGAAATAAAGTGTGTTATCTGTTACTACAAAAAGTTTGGTATCTTGTGCGAAGAATGGAACTTATAAGCTGTAAAGAAACTAGTTAACACATAAAAATTGAGCATGTATGATTTTGTTCTCTAAAAAATATACCTGCAGAAGATCTGCTTAAACAAATAGTGACCATGACGCTTTGTTGTCCACAAAGCGAATCAACCGATCTGTGAATAGTATTCTAATCTTGGTTAGATCTTTCTGCGTGAAAGATGCGATCGTCCTTCCATGTTTCTCTTCCAGATTTTGGAGAGTGAAGAATCCACAGTCATACCTTGGATGAAGAAAAAAAGATGATAAATGCCTATGCAAATAAAGCAAAATGAATAGGAGAGATATGTATGTAGAAAGGTAAGAGGAGAACTCACCCATTGGCCAATCAGCAATATCAACTTTTGAATCTGCATACTCCTTGCCTCACATAACTTTTATATTTGCAATAAGTAAGTGGCAAGACTCCATCAATAGTGCACGACCTCTGCTTGCGAGGGAATCGATGACCTCAAACCTTTCGGCTTTTATGTTTAGGACAACCAACCAATAGTGTCCGAATGAATCATTCGGTAACTGAGGGAACTTCTCTAAGGTGGGGAGACAAATATGTGTTTGATGTGGCAAAAAAAAGGATAGCGAACAATCAAAAAATGCTACTTTACAAACCTAAAAATGGAAAAAAAGGTACAAGAAATTTAAATAGTCTTTGTGCATTTGCTTGTTATACAGTGGAAAAAGTAAAAAAAAAGAGGAACTCACTATTTCCTTGTGGTCGAGCCTGTTTCCAGGGGTTCTTTGGAAGCATCTTTTGACATCTTTTAAATGGTACCGACAATCAATTAGGTACTTCTGAGAAAAACAAGAATGGAAGATGTCAGAAAGTTAGAACTACATGTTCTTCCAATGTGAATTGAAAAGATAAATAAAAAGAGAGGAACCTACCGCTACGCGTAGCGGCATGATGTACTTTTTTGGGTTTTCATTCTCCATTGCGATTATATGGATTTCTACCTCAGCGATTGTGTTTATCAGTTTGTGGCCTGGTTTCACTGAATCTGCCAGGTGTCCAAGATTTGCGAGTAGAACTCCATCATCGAAAATAATGCCTTCATTTTCCGTGGACCCAGTCCCTGAACCATGCTGAATCACCATATTGTATAACTCTTCTTGTGATTTTGTGATGTTGTATTTCTTCTGTGTTTCGAATTTTACAAATAGTGACCTTGCAAATCTCCCCTTCTTCACAATCCTCTTGTCAAGCTCAAGTGGCACAGGTGTAATGCTTTCACCTGCCTCATATCTTCTATTATTGTCAGTGTTCACTTGATTGTTTTGTAGCTGTCCCATATCTTCTGCTTCCTCTTGCTGGTTATCCTCTTCTTGTGTTGCAAGGTCAAATGAAGGGGGATCAGGGGATCGTTTCAATGCTTGTCCAAACCTCTTTCTCTGCCTGTCCGACTCTGTGCTGCTGTCAAAGTTTAATTTCCTGTTCATCGAGTCTTCTCTTGCAGAGCTAGGCACTTTGGTTGACAGTGTAGTTGTTGCATACCCTTCAATGTTCAGCATCGTTGACATTCTTTGAGCAGAAGGTAGTATCCTTGGCGACTGTACTTGAACTACCTTCTTGGGTGAATTTTCAAGTTCTCCCCGCGCAACAGATCTTGTTCTGTATCTGCTTGGTGAAGGTGAGGCGTTTTCCTAGATTTTTAATCCAGATGGTTGCTGATCTGCAAAAGTTACTGTCTTCCTTTTTAATCACACCATTTTTGGTGTTACAAACTCTGAAATTATGCTCTTCAATTCCTGCCTTGCACTCCCTTCATCCTTCTTTGAGAAGACATCTTCAATAGGTTCTTGCTTCATCATTCGTAGATTTTCGTTGATGGATTCTGCCTCTTCTTGCGCACCTTTGTGGTATTCAATGTCGAAGAATTCAGGTGTTTCGAATACTGGATGTTGCATCCTTGCATCCTTGATGTCTGTCCTCATGAAGTCCAGGAACTTCTTCCCATGAATATCCCAATCTTTAGATTTGTAGCTATCCTAACTTTGGCCATCAGCAAGATCTCCAAGTTTGATCGAATTCTCAGTTGGGGTCTGATAAGTTTGGCACAAGGTGGCCAACCCCTCTGGAAGTGTTTCAGTCTGGTGTGCTTGAACTTCTTGAGGTTCCTGCTGTGTACCATGAACTGGGAGAACAACCATTGTTGATGTGGATTTTTTTGTGACTGAAACAATTTTCTACATTGGTACAATTAGACAGGTCTCACAACACTTGGTTACTTCTGTCTCTGTGTCACCATCCAATGAACTTTTAGGCCGTTCAACAACCTCATGTTTAGCAACCTCATTTTCAGCAACCTCATGTTCAGCAACATCTCTTGGGTGCAGCAATTTACATTCTGTCTCTGTATCACCATCCAATGTACCTTTGTTCCTTTCATCCTCTTTCTCCTGTTGTAGTGCTGGTAAGCTCAGCTGCACTAAATCATCGTCCAGTGACACACTAATCTCCTTCTGCTCTTCCTCTTCGTCCACCTTGCAATCGTCATCTGGTCTGTTGTATTCCCCAAATGGTTCTTGATTTTCGCTGCCTATTGTGTCTCTTTGTTTCTCCTTCCCTTATTACACCTTTGCTTCCTTCTCTTTGCATACTTCCTTGGTCTGAATGAAAGCTTCTTCACAAGCATCTACAAGCTTGATTCAAAATCATGGCAATCTTTCTAGACTGCTTCTTTGTATCTTGCTCTTTCCTGTGATGTAATATGTGAAAGGATGCTCAGAATTTTGTTTGTAAGTAAATTTATTTGCAACCTGGGCATGCAATGAAAAAAATTGGTTATTGTAATGGACAAAACCCACCTTTGATGTACATCCTGGAGGTGCATTTGCTAGGATGAACATGTCAAATTTTTCTTCGTCGGCAAAGAGGATGTTACCTTCTATTTCTTCTTCACAAGTTTCTCCATGTGGTTCATCGTCTGCTTGTTCACAATCTTTATTGCTACTAATTCCTTCTTCTCTTCTAAATGGAACATCTTCTTCATCTTCTTTGTGTGTTTGTTCGGATGGTTCCTCATTCGAAATGGAAGGTACTACGTCTAAATTTGCGAATTCAGGTTTGAGCTAAAAACACAAAAAAGTGAAAACAAAACAAAGAAAAGATAAGTTATATAATCTAGTGTTTTTTCTGTAGTTAAAAGAGGGAAAAGTAAAAAAAGTACAGAAAATACATTTGCTGCACCGAACGTTCCATCTCTCTTTTGGTCCTGCTTAATAGCCTTTATCACCATTGCATTGGTCCATGTTGTTACTCTTGTTCCTTCACTGGGCACATCTATGCCTTTTAACTCTAATGAGTCTAGGTATTTTACCTGCGGGAAACACGTTGGTGTGAGTGATTAACTAAATTGGTTAATGTAAAATATATGGATGGTAGTAGGGGGATGTACCATTAAGTATAGCATGCATGATTTCAGTATTGCTTTTTCTGCCTTTGATTTAGTTGATTTCATAAGCATCAGTATAACAAACCTGCACATGTTTAGCCAATGTGCATATTTGATTTTTACCAAGGATGGGTACAACCTAGGGCTAATGTGAACACCGGTTGTTGGCGCAAGAACGAAACTCATGGCATAAGCAATGTATAGCCTGAGATAATTCAGGTCTGCATCCTCCATTTCTGCAATTGTGTTCTTCAGTGATTTGATGGTTGGTTGTCTCTTGCCCTTTATTCCCAACTTTTTTGTCATAAACTTTATTGTTGCTGCATCCATCTCATACTGAACTTCTTTGTCATTATTAGGCACACCTATTACCTCGTTGACAGATTCTTCTGTGACGCTGATGGAACCTCTTCCAGGGAATGCCATCTTGCATGTTGATGGATCAAAACTCTCCATGAGGAATTTGCATAGATCGGGCTGCAGTTTTGAACACTTTATGTTGACCAAACCTTTGTAACCCAAGTCCTCAATTAACTTTTTCTGTTCCGGTGACATGCTCGGATACAAGCTCACAAGTTTCATTGGTGATGCGCGCTGAAATGGCTTGTCTTTTTACTCTGAATGCAAAAAAATAAAATAGGCTAGTCAAAAAATAAAATATGGGATTCAAAAACCTGAGACATGTGTCTGTATATTAAAAAGGTAAAAAGAAACTAACATTTCTGGTTGCTGCGTGGTCTTTTATGGGTGCTGCTTCAATGTCTACTAGAGCACTCCTTGATGATGTTCTTGGGGATATCCGAGGACGCAGAGTAAGCTTTGCACGAAGCATTTTGAGTTTCCTGGCTGACTGCCCCTTCTTGCTACTATTTGACTTCGTCATTTTTGAGCTAACATCAGAAACAATAGGAAATCTACCATTACTGCTAAAAATTGAACTTAACATCCAGGTCGGTAGACACATTACTGAAAGATAACTGAACTTAACATCCTATTAACATCCAAAAATCTACTGCAGTTCCTTGATATGATTCAGAAAGATACTGCAGCCCCTTGATATGATTCAAATATAACTGAACTTAACATGCACATATAACTGAACTTAACATCCTATTAACATCCAAAGATAACTGAACTTAACATCCAAAAAAGCAAAAAAAAAACTACTGCAGTTCCTTGATATGATTCAGAAATATACTATCGTAAACAGCAAAAATATACTATCTAAACTATATCATCAGAATAGGAAAAAAGAACTACCCATCATACAAAAGTGAAAAATAATCTACTATCCAAACTTTATCATCATAACAACAAAAAACTATACCATCCTCAATCAGAAGGATATACTATCCATGGTCATGCAAAAAAGGAACTACCATTCCCTATCAGAAAGACTACCATCCCCTAACAAAAAACCTACCATCCTCCATCAGAAGGATATACTATCAGAAAGGCTACCATCCCTTATCTAAAAAACTACCATCCTCCATCAGAAGCATATGCTATCCATAGGCATGAAAAAAAGAACTACCATTCCCTAAAAACTGCCATCATCCATCAGAAGGATATGCTATCAGAAAGACTACCATCCCTTATCTAAAAAACTACCATCCTCCATCAGAAGCATATGCTATCCATGGGCATGAAAAAAGAACTACCATTCCCTAAAAACTGCCATCATCCATTATGCTATCAGAAAAGAATACCATCCCCTATCTAAAAAACAACCATCCTTCATCAGAAGCATATGCTATACCTGGGCATGCAAAAAAGGAACTACCATTTCCTAAAAACTGCCATCCTCCTGTTATCGCCATATTTTGGCCAAAGGAGGAGTTGGACCGTGATCAAGATGGGCTTAGAAGATACGTATATGCAATGTGTTATTGAATCGGCCTCGTACGTTGATTTGGGCTAAATTGCCCGTGTATCTTATATTGTAATAGATTACGTTTCGGTTTAGGTAGGAGATAGAGTTGTAGAGTTATTCCAAAGATAGAAAGTCTCCGGACTATAAATATGTACCTAAGGTTATCGAGAAAAGGAGGACAATCATGTTCACAAAAAACACAATCTCGGCGCATCGCCACCCCTTGTTTCTAGGGTTTTTCTCGGGTAAGTTCCATGCTGCCTAGATCACATCTTGCGATCTAGGCAGTATCTACTTATGCGTTATCTGGTGTTACTCGTACTGAAGCCTTGTTGATGGCGAGTAACACTATTATTATAGATTTGTTTAGGCTAGCATCGGTACTTTTCGCTATGATTGTTTAGTTATGCTACCTCTAGCTATCTCGCCGCCTTTGCACCTTTTCCCGGGTGTAAGGGTGGCATCTTGCTTGATCTTTATTTAAGTCGATTTGATCTGTTATAGTTGTGCCTTGTTCTCCAAGGTTTAGTTTGATATCTACATGATCAGGCCTTGCAAACGGGTTGAACGATCCAGTAGTATATAAGATATGGTTCACCAATCCGAGAGAAGTTGTTCCGGGAATTGACTTTACGTTGGTTTTTAGGCCTTCTCTAGGATTGGTTTTCTATTATCTTTTGTATCTACCAGGCTCAACTACGTGTAGGACGTTCCAATTATGTAGTGAAAACGTTAAACTGTCGTAGATCGATTTAACTTGTATTGATGAAGCAAAACCCCATGTTATCATAGATCTAATGCAGAACCATGGGATAATCGGCTCTAGGAGCCGATTCACAGGGAAACCTGGGAGCCGGTTACAGCTTGAATTTTACGTATGTTTGTTTTCCATGCAGGAAACAAATCGAAGCAATCTTTCACCTTCCTGATCGGGTATAGGTCAGGTGGCACGCCCTCGAACCAAGCCAGGACGTGTGCCGGAGTTTTGCGGGCCGTTGCCCGAGGGACCAGGGCCCACCAGCAGTCCTGGGAGCCTCCCGGCTCTCCGTGTTGCCCGTCGCTGCTCGCCGGTGGGTTTTGGTAGGCAACACATTCTGGCACGCCCGGTGGGACATTCAACAACGTCTACATCAACATCCGACGCTGCGATGGAGAACAGACCAGTCACGTACGACGAGCTGCCTGAGGAGCACAAGGCGAAGTATGATGACGTCAAAGCTCTCTTCGAAGCCGATCTCATCGGCTCTTTTGAGAGGACTTGTAAGCATGGCATCAGGTGGAAAGGGTTCTCACCCGAGGGTGCTCTTTATGAGGTGGATCTGTCTGTTCCTTCAGAGGAGCGCACCAGAGCTCTGCGACAGGAGGTCAACTACATGGTGGCTCATTCTCTTCACCGCCATTCTGAGAGCCTGGTGAACGCTTTCGAGCGGATTGCAGTTCGCGTAGTTCAGGAGATCATGAAACATCAGTACTCTCCGTCGGGGCCTACTTTGGGGACTCACCAGGGAGAAAGACCGCTCCAGGCCAGGCCACCGCTGCCATTCACACTTGCAGCTCCGGAGCCACCAGGGGCACCGGCGTACGTCGTCTACAAGGTCGGAGGTGACCCTGGCGATTGCCAATTCCTGTGTGAACCACCTAAAGAAATCCCACATGGATATGTGTGCACCTACGTGCCAGACTGCAACAGCTTGACGCGCACGAACCAGATCGCAACCGCAGGGATTGCTGGGGCAGGAGTTTCTGGAGCAGGGGCTTCGGGTGCAGGTGTTTCTAGAGCAGGAATCTCTGGGATGGACGCCGACAAACAGGCGTGGCTAGCCAAGTACGCCACTGGAGCGAGTCATGAGAATCTAGCCCCTGCAGCCCAAACAACGGAACAAATCCGTACCATCTTGAGAGACCAGTTCGGCTTCGTGCCGAAGAGAAGGACAATCGGCTATTCAAAGCCGTACCCCAACGAGTTTGGCCTGATTCCGCTGCCACCCAAGTATCGGCTCCCTGAGTTCTCAAGGTTTAGCGGGTCAGAAGGGTCGAGCTCGATCGAGCACGTGAGCCGATACCTGGCACAGTTGGGCATGATTTCAGCATCGGATCAGTTGCGCGTAAGGTTCTTTGCGCAATATCTTACAGGACCAGCTTTTGGGTGGTACACCTCGCTGCCACCTGATTCGATCCATACCTGGAAGCAACTGGAAGAGCAGTTCCACATTCAGTATCATTCAGAGGCTACCGAGGCTGGCATTGCAGACCTGGCACAGGTGCGGCAAAAGCGGGGAGAAACTGTAGCCGAGTACATCCAGCGCTTCAGGACTGTCATGAACCGATGTTACTCAGCTCGGTTAACTGAGAAGGAAGCAGTCGAGCTGGCAGCGTTGGGTCTCTCAGCACCTATCAAGGATCTGGCTTTCCAAGTAGAGTACAACTCGTTGGCGCACATGGCCCAGAAGCTGACGATGTATGAACAGCGCCACCCTGAGTTGTACCAAGACAAGTTCAAACGTCCGATAGGCCTGGTCGATACAGAAGAAGAAGATCCTACGCAAGACCAGGAGGTGGCCGTGGCTGAATGGGCTCGGGGGGCAGATCCTGTATCCTGCAAATGGGTGAAACAGCAAGGGCCTGCAAAAGGGTTTGACTTTGATGTGAGCAAAGCTGAGCAGATATTCGATTTACTACTGAAAGAAAAGAAGTTGAAGTTACCCGAAGGCCACAAAATCCCTACGGCTCAAGAGATGAACGGAAGACCATACTGCAAGTGGCATCACTCGTTCACCCACACCACCAATGACTGCAAAGAGCTACGTCGCCAGATCCAAACGGCGATAGAGCAGGGCCGTCTGATCCTTGGGCAGTTCGCCATGAAAGTAGACACAAACCCATTTCCCGGCGTCAACATGGTAGAACACAGCCACTCCACGAGGCGCCAGTTGGATTTCTCGTTCGATGTCAACATGGCAGGGCCTGTGTACCACCATGGCACGTACAAGGAGGAAGGCGGTCGCTCTCGGGGCAGAGAAAGAGAGGAGGCTGGTCCACGCGACCGGCCCAGCTACGATGACAGGCGGTATCTAACTGAGGAACAGGTGAGGAGCGTGCGATATCAGAAGCCACATTCCACGCATCTCCTTAACAAGTATGAGCATCAGTATGACCGACGTCGCCGGCGCGATGGAGACGATGAAGGATATGAGCACCTCGCTAGGGGACCGTCAAAAGAAAAGGAAGGCGCAGACAAACATTGGGATTGTCCTTTCTTCAAATATTGCTGGGATGCGGGAATGAGCCGATTGCCTACAATCGATAACTGCCCGGAATGTGGACAGCAGAAGGAGGACAAGGGGCCAGTGTCAGTGTTCAGGCGTCTAGGGCCTCTCCCGCCTCAGAGCCGATACAGGGAGTCCACTCGAGCAAAAGATCTCGAGGAGCCAAGGGATGACAAAGAAAAAGACAGATATCACCGCCCAAGGTGGTGTCCCGACGGACTCAGACACACCCAAAAGCGTAGAGTGCAGCGGCTGCGTAACTTGGAGGAAGCCGAAGCGCAGTATCTCCACGCTTTAAAGAAAGAACGGCCCGATCTGGCCGTTAAGATTAGGCAGACCTTTGAAACGGAAGATCGCCCGAAAAGGAAAGAGTGGCACCCCAAACCGGTAAAAGCCGATGCAAAGACATCGGCTGGCACAAACATGGTATTCATACTTTCGTCAGAGTTCTGCGCGCCAAGAACCAACGAGCTACCAGTGGCACAGTTTGACTGCGGCCCACGGCCGGTTATCTTTGAAAAGCCACATGAGAAGGGCTACAAACATCTGAAAGCCCTGTACCTACGAGGTTACATCAATGGGCAGCCTGTCAGCAAGATGTTGGTGGACACCGGAGCGGCGGTCAATATAATGCCATACTCCATGCTACGGCGTTTGGGACGCTCCACCGCGGATCTGATCAAAACCAACGTCACGTTAAGCGACTTCAACGGCCAAACTTCAGAGACGCAGGGCGTACTGAACGTGGATCTGACCGTGGGCAGAAAAACCATCCCTACATCATTCTTCGTCGTGGACAGCAAAAGCACCTACGCTGTCTTGCTAGGGAGAGATTGGATCCACGATGCACCAGTGCCTAATACAGTGGGATGGAGATGAGGTGGAGGTCATTCATGCAGATGATTCTATCGAGATCTCCATAGCTGGCATGAACATCTGGGAAGCAGAAGACCAAGAGCCAATCTCTGGAATCAGTCTAGACGGCTATGAGCGCATTGAAGCTACAAAAAACGGGGTGAGGCTGGTCTTATCCACTGGCCTGACAGAGTAGCAAAGACCACGATCGTACGTGGTACGGCCGATCCCTGCGATCGGCCACAAAAAACAAAAAGCAGCAATCTTACGACAAGCAGATCATGTAGTCGTAGCAGGGAGATTCCCTGCCATTGTGAAACACAAATAAGGTGTAAACCGTCCTTGACTAACGCAATCAAAAAGGGGGCCGATTCAGGCAATCGGCCCAAATTATTTTTGTTATCCTCACCTACTGTTTACCCTGTGTTTAGCATCGATTCAACAGGTGACGGAAAGCTAGGGTATGGGTTTACATCCGCTGATGAACTAGAGGAAATCGACATTGGTCCTGGGGATAAGCCACGACCAACATTTATCAGCAAGAAGTTAGATCTGAGTCTGCGGGGTCCGATGATAGCTCTGTTGAAAGAATATCCAGACTGCTTCGCCTGGGACTATACAGAGATGCCTGGATTAGACAGGAGCATCATTGAGCATCGACTCCCGCTTAAAAAAGGGTTTCGGCCATTCCAGCAGCGAGCACGACAGATGAAGGCCAAAATTTTGGCAGAAGTCAAGAAAGAGGTCGAGAAAATGTTGACGGCCAAGTTAATCAGGCCATGCAGGTATGCTAAGTGGATTTCGAGTATCGTACCTGTAGAGAAAAAGGATGGCCGCTGGCGTGTGGCCATATATTTTCGGGATCTCAACAGAGCTACTCCAAAGGATGAGTATCCGATGCCGGTGGCAGAAACATTAATCAACGCAGCTGCTGGTCATAAAGTCTTGAGCTTCATGGATGGCAATGCCGGTTACAACCAAATTTTTATGGCTCCGGAAGATATACACATGACCGCGTTCAGAGTCCCAGGTTCGGTGGGGTTGTTTGAATACGTAGTCATGACGTTTGGACTGAAGAATGCCGGCGCCACGTACCAAAGAGCCATGAATTACATTTTCCATGATCTGATCGGCAAGCTGGTGGAAATTTATATCGATGACGTGGTGGTCAAGTCAGCTTCAGTACGGGGACATCTGGACGATCTGCGACGCGTCCTGGACCGAACAAGGAAATTCGGGCTACAGATGAATCCAAAGAAGTGTGCCTTCGGTGTGACGGCCGGTCAGTTCTTGGGTTTCTTGGTCCATGAACGAGGAATTGAGATCGGCCTGAAAAGTCAGGAGGCAGTGCGAACAATGAAGCCGCCTACCACGAAGAAGGAACTGCAGTCTCTCATCGGCAAGATCAACTTCGTCAGAAGATTCATCTCCAATCTGTCAGGAAGAATAGAGCCGTTCATGGGACTGGTGAAGATTAAATCTGACGAGGAGTTCAGCTGGGGGGCAGAACAACAACGAGCCTTCGACGAGATCAAAGAATATCTGACGAAGCCGCCAGTATTGGTTCCGCCCCAGCCGGATAGGCCATTCTACATTTATTTATCAGTAGCTGACACGTCCATCGCCTCAGTGGTGGTGCAAGTTTATGATGGGCTGGAGCGAGTGGTATTTTACATCAGCAGAAGGATGCTGGATGCAGAGACAAGGTATCCTGAGATCGACAAGTTGTGCCTCTGCCTGTTTTTCACCTGCACCAAGCTGCGCCACATTCTGCTATCAGCGGAGATTGTCATCATATGCAAATCAGATGTCATAAAGCACATGCTGTCGGCTCCTATGTTGAAAGGCCGACTGGGAAAATGGATGTTTGCATTATCGGAGTTCGATATCCGGTATCAACCCGCGAAAGCAGTTAAGGGACAGGCATTGGCCGACCTTATCGCTGAAAGGATCAACACTAATATAGCAGCACTATCTATACGAGCGTGGGCTATGTTTTTCGATGGATCGGTTTGTGACGATGGGTGCGGCATCGGCATGCTACTCGTGTCGCCCCGGGGGGCAACATTTTCCTTCTCCATCAGGTTATCTGCCCCTCGCACCAACAACGTCGCTGAGTATGAGGCGATACGCAAGGGAATGGAGTTGCTCATCGAAGCTGGGGCAGAAGCGGTGGAAATTTTTGGAGACTCCAAGTTGGTGATTTCTCAACTCACGGAGGAATACAAGTGTGAGAGCGAGTCGCTCTTCCCATTATGGCTGCAATGCCGTGAGCTGATGGCACAGTTCCGGTACATAAACTTCACCTGGATCTCGCGATCGCAGAATACCGAGGCGAATGATCTTGCACAAATGGCTTCAGGCTACAAGGACGTAGCAGAGGGAGCCGATGTTCAGGTACAGTTCCTGGACGCAGACGACTGGAGAGCCGATATCTTCAATTACTTAAAGGATTCGGCTCGGGGGGCACCTAAACGGATAAGGTACAAGGCCATTAAGTATGTGCTCATTGGGGACGACATGTTTTACAGGACTCTGGAAGGGTTATTGCTCAAATGTCTGGGGACAGCCGAGGCCAATCGGCTCCTACACGAGGTACACGAAGGCGCCTGTGGAACTCACCAATCGGCTCACAAGATGAAGTGGTTGATCAGGCGATCAGGGTTTTATTGGCCTACCATGCTTGAGGACTGTTTTAAGTACTACAAAGGGTGTCAATCATGTCAGAGATTTGGAAAAATTCAGATGGTACCCGCGTCAGCGATGAACCCCATCATCAAGCCTTGGCCATTCCGAGGTTGGGGCATGGATATGATCGGCAAGATCAATCCTCCGTCAAGCAAAGGCCACATGTGGATTTTGGCCATTACGGATTATTTCACCAAATGGGTGGAAGCCGTCCCTATGAAGTCAGTAAGCTCAAAGGATGTTGTCAATTTTGTGAAAGAACACGTCATTCATAGGTTTGGGATTCTCCAGACTATCACGACCGATGGAGGTTCGGTCTTCACTTCTCACGAGTCCAGAAAGTTCTGTGAGGACACAGGGATTAAGCTGATTCGATCATCTCCATACTATGCTCAAGCAAATGGGCAAGCTGAAGCGTCCAACCAGAGCCTTATCAAGCTGATCAAGAGGAAAATCGATGAGCACCCTAGGCGTTGGCACGAGGTTTTGTCAGAGGCTTTATGGGCTTACCGCATGTCATGTCATGGAGCGATAAAAACCTCGCCATACCATCTAGTCTATGGACAAGAAGCCGTATTGCCTTGGGAAATTACGGCTGGATCGAGACGTGTCACTTTTCAGAACGATCTAACGACTGAAGAATATGCGGCCCTGATGAGTGACAGTGTTGAGGATCTGACTGAGCTTAGGCTATGGTCGCTTGAGAAAATCAAAGAAAACAAGGCCAAGGTAGCTCGTGCATATAACAAGAAGGTGAGACCGAAGGAGTTCCACGTTGGCGATCTGGTATGGGAAGCTGTATTGCCATTGGGAACTAAGGATGCAGCATATGGTAAATGGTCTCCAAATTGGCACGGGCCATACAGGGTCGATCAAGTTTTAAGGGGAAACGCGTACATGCTGGAGGAGCTGGATGGCGTGAAATTCCCAGTGGCTGTCAACGGTCAGCATCTCAAGAAATATTTCTCAAGCATGTGGGATGATGGACAGTGAGATATGGGGGGGGGCGATACACGAAATCGGCCAATAAAAAACAAAGAAATATAATGTCCCAAGCATGTGGGATGATGGACAGTGAGATATGGGGGCCGATACATGAGATCGGCCAATGAACAAAATATACAACCGATGCACGGTCATCGACTCTAGAGGTTCAAACTGTTACAAGCAGATGCCAGTTTACATAAACAAGCTACTGAAGAAATGCCTCGAAGGCGTGGAGGGCGTCAGCACGGACACGGTCCACCTCGGCGATCTCGGCTTCGTCATCTTCGTCCTTGCCCGTCACTAGCTGCTTGTTCAGGGCACGTATTTCTGCCAGATCGGTCTTCAGTTGAGCCTTGAGGCTTTCTGCTTCGTCTTGGGATCGGGCGATGGATTCTTCCTTGTCGCGAATGAGCTGTTTAGTCGCCCGGACCTTCTCTTCAAGATCTTCCAGCTCCCTTTTCAAGGATGCGAGCTCGGCGGTGCTGACAGAGGTGTCAGTTTTGGCATCCAGAGACGCCTTTTTCTCGTTGAGCTGCTGGCATTTGTCTGCAATATTGGCCTTCAGCGGAAGTTGGGCACGACGCAGGTTGATCCTTTCACGAGCTAGCTTCACCCTTGACCCGTAGAAAGACAGAGTTACAACGGGCCAAAGCTTCACCTGCAATGCTACTGGGAGTTGGTCTTTTATTTCAGCAAGAACGCTCTTCACCTCCTCAGAACCCTCGATCAACTCTTCGATCGGGGAGGACAGCAGGGTTTTAAGACGCTGGAATTGAGGTGGAACAGCCCTGGCCTGTGGTTCATCGGTGGCGACAGCGGGAGTTGGTTCGATGGATTCAGGGTCAAACGTCAACAAGCCTGAAATATCACAACCCTGGCAGCCCGAAAAGGTGTCAGTGTGCGTCCAACAGAGAAGGATTAGCCGGAAGAAGCTAACATACCTCTCCTAAGATCGAGGGGATTGCAGATGACGAGGCAATCGGCTTGTGTGTAGTTGCTGGTGGCTTGGCCAAGTTGGTAGCTGTTTCATCTGCACCTTCGGGGATTGCTAGATCCGGCTTGGCTAGAGGCATCGGCACTGCCCCAGCTTTCCCACTAGAAGCGTCAGTCTTCTGCATGGAAGGTTTTAGCCGATGTAAAATAAATCGGCAGATAAAAAGAAGTAAGTGGTAAGAGCATGAAGGGTGATGGTTTTCGAAACCTCCTGGCTCGACGAAGAAGCTTGCAGTCCTTTGCGAGCTCTCTTGGGACCCACAGCTGGCCCCGCCTCAACTGATGCTCGGGGGGCAGCAGGTTCAGGAATTGGCCTTTTCCTGGGAGCCGATGGTGGCGCATCTGGCTGGTTTGGTGTGGCAGTCCTCTCAGAGTCTGTTGGGCTCGACTCTCCTTGATCGGGTTGTGTGTCCTCGTGGGAGGTGTCTTCGACGGAAGCCTGCAAGAGAAGGAAAGCTGTTAGACACGAGCACGTCTGCAGGAATGAAAGAATGAGAAGGATCGACCAAGACAGGGATCAGCCTACATGCGAGCTTTCTGGAGAAGGGCTCCGGCGCCTCAGGGTCTTCCTGGCAGCTACATTCCTCGTCATCGTTCTTGTCTTAGTTGGAACTCGAGGGGCAGCTGATGTTTAAGTTACTTGCTTCTTAGAAGCCGATTGTGGTGTTATCGGCTGGTTCTGCATCATGACCTTTTTCAAAGGTGGCGAGTTTTTGCAGAAAAGAACCACGGGAGCTGGCGGAAAGAACTCAAAGGGGGAGCCATCACTGTGCGTAGGTTCAGGGCCATCTTGTTGCTGCAAAGAGAAAGAGTGGGTTAGTAGAAGAGTCATTTGTGAGCTGCATCAAGAAAATTTACAAGTAGTGGTACCTGTTCCACGGGGATGTCATAATCAGCATCGAGCTGTTTCATCAACGGTCCCAAAGCTCTCCTGAAGGCGTGAGTCTTCCACATCAACCACCAGTCTTCAAAGCCATCGGTTGATGAGGCGAAGGTGAGGTCGTTGGGAATTGGGATGGTCAGAGCATCAAAGAAGGAGTAACACCTCTGACTAGTGATAGGATCAGGCAGGTCGGCTCTGCTCTCCGTAAGATGGTGGAGAAAGAGATGGGGAGGTACTTGTCCAAGGCCTAATTGCCGAGCCACTATGACCGGCTGGTAGAATTCATACCCAGGCTTGATGATTCTGTTGGATGTACTCATGCCAACTGGAAGGAAACAGGGACGGATCACAATGGAAAAGAGTTGCCGAGTGCTGGTGTCATCGGCAAAGCTGTCTAGCCTGAAGGAGATGGGATTTTCAAAATGTTCAGATTCTTCCATGTAAGGGAAGAAGGTAGGATTATCCAGGCCTTGGAAGAAAATACTGAACCACTTGGAAGCTTCCTGAGGGGATAGTTTACTACCTGGCAGCCTATACAAAGCTTGGCCATAACTAGTGCATCGGATCTGCTTCCCTTTGACATCTGGGAAGGTACAACTCGCCAAAAGGGGAAAGTTGGGGACATGGTTTTGAAAGTACAGCTGGGCCCATAGCTGGATAAACCACCAAGGACCTCCTGTTTTGACTGCTATGCCAGAGAACAGCTTGACAGACATCAACTGGAGATATCGATAGACCTCTCCAAGGAACAGTTTACCGATGCCAAGTTGAGTACCTTTGGCAAGCTCGTAGGCTAAGGAGAGATAATTTTTGGTTGGAGCAAGGGAAGGGCCACAGAATATGAAATGTTCTAGCCAGAAGTTGAGAAAGGCTGTGTGTTCTTTCTCTGTGACAGGGCCCTTTGTTTTCATATGGCGTTGGAGGTAGGCACCCCAGTTCGTGCAGTCTGTTTTAGAAGACAGTTTGTAGGGGACTTTGGTCAGTTTGAAAGCAGAGGGGCTGGGTGATGTAACATCTAGACCAGTAATCATCACCACGTCTAACAGAGTTGGTGACATAGGGCCATGACCGAACATAAAGCAGTTCAGAGCGTCAGACCAGAAGTAGCCGATGGTTTTTAGAAGATTCTCATGTTTCTCAAGAGGAGACAATGACAAGTGCAAGGCATCGGCTATCCCCGAGGTTTCCCATTGAGATTCATAAGCTCTAGCTACCCTGCTGAACCAAGTGACCCAATGTTCAGGAGGATTAGGCCAGGCTCGCAAGCAGTCGGCCCAAGAGTTTAAATCTAGGTCTTGGCTTACGAAGGGGATTCGGTTTGCTTCGCAGGAAATCAGATGGGCAGGACTAGATGCTGTACGAGGGCCAAGGCAGAGAGAATTTGGGAGAGAAGGATGTGGCAGCAAAATGTCTGAAACCTAGAAAATTTAATAATGGAATAAGGCATTAATTCAGGTGTTCGCCATTAATTCTAGCATCGTGTTCAGACTGCGGGGAGTAGGCATACCTTCAGACCGGAGACCTCTGGGTTGGTGTTGGACGATTCCGCCATCTAGTTTGCCGGCGGAGATGGATCTGTGCAATTGGGGATCGAGGAGTCTTGTCGCTGCGAGCTCGATTTGGTCGATGAGCAATTGGAGATCTGGGTCGCCCTTTTTGAAGAGAGTCGCAGGTTACCGTTTGAAACTGGAAAGTGGCCGCTCAGATTTGTCTAAGTATGCGACCGAACTTGACCTTGTCAACGTTTCTGGGAAAGCCGATGTTTTACCATCGGCTCTTTGGGCTGTGACTTGGTTGACTGTATGGGCGCAGCAGGGTAAAAGCCGATGCGTTGCTATCAGCTTCTGGAACATCGACCTATGTCACTATCAGCGAAATTGGGTCGGAAAAGCAATCTTCGAGTTGGAAAAGCAATCTTCGTTCATTCAAAAGACGATTATTTACAGTGGAGCTGATTGCTTACAAAAGGAGCTGATTGCTTACAAAAGGAAATCTACTACTACTACTACTATTAATTCCTAATATAGAAGCCGAGGTCGTCGCCGCTGTCTTCGTCGTCGTGTTGTTCGCTGTCATCAGCGCTGCTGCTGGCGTCGTCTTCGCTGCTGCTGATCCAGATGCCAGCGGGGGCCTCCTCGTCCTCGTCGTCGTCTTCGGTGTCCTCGCTGGACCCGGCGCGGAAGTACTTCACCGGCTGGTACTCCTCGGAGGAGGTGTCCTCCTCCGCTTCCTCCTCCTCGTCGGAGGAGTCGACGCCGTCCCAGGACATGGCGTCGTCGGTGCTGTCCGCCTCCAGTTCCCCGTCGGCGAGGAACTGCAGGTCCTCCTCGCCATCGGTCAAGGACTCGTCATCCTCGGACCAGGTGGCGAAATCCCAATCCCTCTCGTCCCACCATTGTGGGGCGAGAGTGTTGTACGCCCCCGTCGGCGGATGCTCTGGCGTCGGTTCCCGGTCGCTCATTGTATTGGAGGCTTGGGAGGACAGGCCAGATGAAGCAGAGGAGGCCATGGCGGAGGAAGAGGGTTTTTTCGGTGGAGGAAGAAGGGTTTCTTGGCTACTGGATGAAGATGGGGCTGCAAACTGCTCAGATGAATATAAATAAGGGGAATAGTATGAAGCGGTTCAATGCTATAGCGGTTTCCCAGAATGTGCTGCCGAAATTGTCAAATCATGCACTACGGAGAAGTGGAGAAGACAGGGCATCATGATGAGGGGGTGGCGTGACGATTCTGTTCTGCAACGCATTCTGGCAACGTGTAACCCGATACAGAAAAAAAAGAGGAGAAGGAAAAAAACAGAGTGGTTTTGGGATTATCATTGCCAAAACCAGGGGGGCATGTGTTATCGCCATATTTTGGCCAAAGGAGGAGTTGGGCCGTGATCAAGATGGACTTAGAAGATACGTATATGCAATGTGTTATTGAATCGGCCTCGTACGTTGATTTGGGCTAAATTGCCCGTGTATCTTATATTGTAATAGATTACGTTTCGGTTTAGGTAGGAGATAGAGTTGTAGAGTTATTCCAAAGATAGAAAGTCTCCGGACTATAAATATGTACCTAAGGTTATCGAGAAAAGGAGGACAATCACGTTCACAAAAAACACAATCTCGGCGCATCGCCACCCCTTGTTTCTAGGGTTTTTCTCGGGTAAGTGCCATGCTGCCTAGATCGCATCTTGCGATCTAGGCAGTATCTACTTATGCGTTATCTGGTGTTACTCGTACTGAAGCCTTGTTGATGGCGAGTAACACTATTATCATAGATTTGTTTAGGCTAGCATCGGTACTTTTCGCTATGATTGTTTAGTTATGCTACCTCTAGCTATCTCGCCGCCTTTGCACCTTTTCCCGGGTGTAAGGGTGGCATCTTGCTTGATCTTTATTTAAGTCGATTTGATCTGTTATAGTTGTGCCTTGTTCTCCAAGGTTTAGTTTGATATCTACATGATCAGGCCTTGCAAACGGGTTGAACGATCCAGTAGTATATAAGATATGGTTCACCAATCCGAGAGAAGTTGTTCCGGGAATTGACTTTACGTTGGTTTTTAGGCCTTCTCTAGGATTGGTTTTCTATTATCTTTTGTATCTACCAGGCTCAACTACGTGTAGGACGTTCCAATTATGTAGTGAAAACGTTAAACTGTCGTAGATCGATTTAACTTGTATTGATGAAGCAAAACCCCATGTTATCATAGATCTAATGCAGAACCATGGGATAATCGGCTCTAGGAGCCGATTCACAGGGAAACCTGGGAGCCGGTTACAGCTTGAATTTTACGTATGTTTGTTTGCCATGCAGGAAACCAATCGAAGCAATCTTTCACCTTCCTGATCGGGTATAGGTCAGGTGGCACGCCCTCGAACCAAGCCAGGACGTGTGCCGGAGTTTTGCGGGCCGTTGCCCGAGGGACCAGGGCCCACCAGCAGTCCTGGGAGCCTCCCGGCTCTCCGTGTTGCCCGTCGCTGCTCGCCGGTGGGTTTTGGTAGGCAACACCTCCATCAAAAGTATATACTATCCATGTCATGCAAGAAACTACCATTCTCCTATCAAAAAAACTACCATCCATATCGAAAATCTACCATCCTCTTCCAGTGGATTTACCGGCCCACAGTGGGGGATCTACCATCTCACAAAAGCAACCAGCTCAACGGGGAAAAGGACTACCATCCTACCACAATCGATGGAGTTTCCCCCCGGATCATCTACCACAAACGATGAGCTAACATCCGCCAAAAAACTGTCGAAATTCGGAACTAACATCTGTCAAAAAACGAGCCGGGAGGGGGGCGTAGATACTCACTGGAGACAGGGGATCTGCGCGCGATGCCGTTCGCCGGAGCACCGAAATAGCAAGCCGCGGGGTTGGTGCGGTGGACGACGCGGCGAGTGGTGGTCTCCGCAGGTGGACGGCACGGCGAGCGGTATCCGCATGTGGAAGGCGCAGCGAGCGGTGGTATCCGCAGGTGGACGGCGCGGCCACCTCGCGCGAGCAAAATCGTCGCGCTCGCCGGCGTTGTCGAGGTGGTCGGCAGAGGAATGGGAACGAACACCGCACCGCCCGGATGCGTGTCTCAATCGACACGGTAACCGAAGTTTAAAAACGTCCTGCTATGCGTACCTCGTGAAACGTACACACGAGAAACACTGCGGGGGTGTAGGCTCGTAAGAGATGTCCGATCGCAATCGTACGGCTCCGAAGCGTGAACTGACTGTAGCGCTCATTCAGGTCTGAGTGATAGTTAGATTTCCCAATATAAGTTACGGACTGACTCGTGGGCTTACATATTGGATTACGGTTTCTGAAATCATGGATGGGATTTTCTTTGCACCAACCCGCTTCCTCCACATCACTCCGTAAAACGTTTCCGTAGCCCAGATTCCGTAGGTGTAGCATTTCTGTTAATTAAACGCAGCCTACTGTTTGCATAGTCGGTCCAATTTCGTAAGAAAAAAAGTTCCGGCCATGACCGACTCACGTAGTCTGCGACGTACGGTGGCGTGCACTGTCTTCCTTGTCTCGCCACGCACGGCACGCACCGCTCCCCGCTTGCCGACCCTCTCGATCGAACATACGACCACGCTCTTCCCCCGTCACCTTCGGCAAGCCAAGGCATTTGCCACTGCCCAGCAACCCGCCCCTATCCTGTCTCCAGTCCACCACCGTACGCTCCGAGTGAAATGCACTGGCGGTCCTAGAATTACGTGGCTATGGCTAGAACAGTCCCGCAACATTGAAAACGTATCAAAACGGTCCTGGAACTCCTTCTGGATGTATTTCTACGGTCCTGGCTATGTATACTGAGGACGTGGCGACGAGGGTGGACCCACGACGGCGTCCGCGATGGCCCAAGACGCGCGCGACACAGCACCCAACTGAAATTCCCCTTCTGAAACCCTAGATTGACAGAGCAAGCGACAGAGCAACCGGAAATTGCCGGAGCTCGTCGATGTAGCTGACCCCGCTCGTCCCTCATCCGCTCGCCGGAGCTTCCCGTAGCTAACCCCGCAAGCTTTCCTCCTCTCTTCTTCTACCTCTGCTTTTCGTCATGGGTGGCAGCAATGGCGGGAGCTCGTCGGACGGCATGCGGCCGCGCTTCCCGTTGGTTGTGTGCGACAGCTGCAACGTCAGGAGGGTGAAGCACTACGTCTCCAAGACTGACGACAACTACCTCAGGCATTTCTATAAGTGCCCGAATCATGGGGTCTGTGCTCTGTCTTTCCCCCCTTTTCTGTGCAATTTGATTCAGAAGTTGATTTGGTTGTTCATTTGCTTAAATTCAGACACACAAAGGTGGTTGCAATTTCTGGAAGTGGGAGGATGTGTATGAGTACCTAGAGAAGCTCGGATTGATCTGCCAAAATCAGACAGAGGACAGCAGCTCACTGAATTTGTTATCTGCAAGAAGCAACAGTGGATTACCAATGAAGAAGATGATTAATGGTGGAAGAATTGAAAATCATAGAGAGCTGAAAGAGATTGTGGTGCTGCTAAAAGTTATTATTTGTTGTATTTTTGTTTTAGTGTGCTTGATGATTAGGGTTGTTTGTAAGTTGTAGCAGATGTAGCATGTGTAATGTGCAAGTGTAATGATGTAAGGTTTGGTTGTATTGTGATAAAATATTTTGAAATATGAAATATGCCAGTGGTTTTGGTAACATATGGTTTATAAGCATTTGTTGAAATCATTTGATGTGCACATGTATATGATGCAACATAACAAAGTTGACATAGAAGATAGCAGTTCTCACAATCATAATTCACCAACAATTCTCACTGACATAATTCACAGGCAATTCTCACCAACACTACAAAAGTAACCAGTTCTCACTGACATTACAGTTCATATTGCATATTATAAAACTACCACTAAAGACCAGGTGGAGGCCCTTTCAGATAGTCAAACATGGAGCCAGATTTTCTTGGAATCTTGAAAGGAGCATGCATCCTTGTGTTGCTGTCAGATTCAGCTTGTCTCTTGTTCTGTGCAGCTCTGAATTGAGAAGCCTGGATCTTCTTAGCTTCTTGAGCTAGTCTCTTCTTCTCTGCCTCAACTTTCTTCTTCTCTGCAGCTGCAAGCTTCTCCTCTTCTGCTTTTTTATTCTTCTCTGCTTGTGCCAATTTCTTTTCTTCAGCAGCTTGCTGTTTTGCTTCTCTCAAAGCCTTTTTCTTCTCTTCAGTAGCTAGTTTCCTAGCTAAAGCATCAGCCTTTTTATTCTCAGCTGCATGTGCTCTTTCTTCCTCCTCCTGTTGCAGCTTGGCCATGAGTGCATCAAACTTGGCCTGATCTGCTACATCTCTTCTAGCAGCTGCAGCCTTCAATTTAGCTGCTGCAAGTACCTGTCTTTTCCTGAGTACATTTCCTTCTGCAGTTGCAGTAGTTGGTTGAACTGGTGGCTGACTGGACACATTCTCTTGAATGAATCATTATCTGGCAGAGGATTGAACTGATTTTCCTCTCTATGTGTGGATGAACCCTGGGCAGTTGTATACTGTGAATGAATGCATTCTTGTGACAAGTAATAGAAGATCAACTAATATAGAAGATAATACATACCTCAGATAGTAAAGCATTGAGTATTTCTAGCTCATATCTAGCACTGTCCTTTTGTACAAAATCCATTGAGTGCAAGTGATGTCCCTATGAAATGAAATACACACAAGAATTAGTTACTTGTATGTGAAAGAACAATAGAGTCATGAATTAGTTACTTGTTTTCATTTTCATAATTACCTCAATCACTAAAGCAACTTGTTCAATATCATCATCTTCCTCAGGTTCTGCTCTTTTGGTCTTTTGCCCTTTCTTTTGAGGAACTAATCCCAATTTGTAATCCATGCAACCTTTTTTGTTGTGACCTTTCTCTCCACAGTAAGTACAGTGCATAGTGACTCCATGCTTGCTCATCTTCTTCTCTCCTTTCTTTCCTTCTTCCTCCTCTGGTTGTATCCTCCTATTTTTTTGTGGCATGCCAACCTTCTTGGCAAATTTAGGAGCCAGGATAGTTCTAGCATCAACTTTTTCCCACTCCCTTATATCTCTACATGGCCAGATGATGTGCTGGTAAGCTTTCACATACTTCTGAATTGAATAGCATTCATGGACATAACTTTCAGGTGAAGCTTTGTCATGTCTTAAAGCTGAGACTGCATGCCAGCATGGAATACCAGATAAATCCCACCTTCTACAGCTGCAACTTATTTTCTGAACATCAACAGTGAATGAAATTCCTCTCTCCATAATTTCAAAGATACCATTCCCAGATGGCTTTGCTTCACAAATATTTGACCACTCAACATGCTTCTGTAGCTTTTTTCTGATCTTTGGAAAAATGGAACCAGTCATTGACTCTGCTTCAAGATGCTTATTGTAGATTCTTGTTGTAATCTGACACTTGATCTTGAGAATCATGGCAAGTATAGGCATCTCTCTTGCATCCAGGATGTACTTATTAAAAACCTCACAGTTGTTATTCAAAAGTACATCACACTTTGGAAATTCTGATTGGAAAGCCTTAACCCATGTGGCAGGATCCAGCTCCTCTAGCCAATCATGAGCTGTCTTGCTCAACACTAGCATTTTATCCATGTTCTCCTGCCACTTTGCACTAGTTGTGCTTCTAGCACATTTCCACAGCTGGTTCTTCAGGACTTCTCCTTTGAAATTCTTGTTAAAATTTTGCCAAAGGTGCCTTACACAAAATCTATGGCCAGAATCTGGAAATAATTCTTTGACAGCCTTGATTAATCCCTATAAGAAAAATATGAATGAGCTACAAGACAAATACAACAAGACAAATACAACAACAAGCCTTGACATTGGACTTACTTTTTGC
Source organism: Avena atlantica (assembly GCA_910589765.1). Lineage (NCBI taxonomy): Eukaryota > Viridiplantae > Streptophyta > Magnoliopsida > Poales > Poaceae > Avena > Avena atlantica. The sequence goes on from OU342733.1 coordinate 470,207,210, forward strand.
TTATCAGACATCATGGTCCAAGGAGCTGTGTTGACAATTCCTAGATCTTGTTTGAGTGCTGTCAAGAACCACCTCCAGGAGCTTGTGTTCTCCACTTCCACAATTGCAAAACATACAGGATATATACAATCATTAGGATCCATTCCTATTGCTGTCAAAAGAATACCACCAAATTTTGTCTTCAAATGGCATCCATCTAGGAAGATGATGGGCCTACATCCAGCTAGGAACCCTCTTTTACATGCATCAAATGAGAAGTAACATCTTTGGAAATGCCCTCCATCATCAGCCAAAACCATAAATGTGCTCCCTGGGTTTGATCTTCTAAGCTCCTGCCCAAAATCCCACAGTTGGTTGTAGTGGGCTGTCTCATCTCCATATATGAGTTCAAATGCATATCTCCTAGCTCTACCCAGCTTGCCCCTGTTTGGTGTCATCTTCCAATCTTTCTGCACCAACTGACCAAGCCCCTTCACTGTCATCTTCTCATTTGCTCTTATCTCTTCCACATAGTACTGCCCAATCTTTTTTGCTGTAAAATCCCTCACTTGCCATTTGCTCTCACAAGTGTGTCTATGATCATACCTTTTAACCATAATACATTTAGTTCTACTGTCATATGAGGCATACAATTCCCACGGACAACCTGGTTCACATTTTCCTAACAGCCTTGCCTTGTCATTCTTTGGAAATTTAATGTCCTTCCTATGCTTGCAACTATGCTCCCTAACAGCCATTCTCAACTGATCAATGGACTCAAACAACTGACCAGTCTGGAACTTTGGATCTGCCATGTCCTCTGCCACAAATGGTTTGAAATTGTTGAATTTTTGTGAGTCATCATCTGAATCTCCAATCTCAAAGAATTCATCTTCAGACATTTCTCCTTCTGGCACTATCTTTTTGTCCTCCTTTGGTTCTTGCTCAACATACTGCACAAACAAGTCATCATCTCCATCCTCTATATCATTATCACTATCAATAATATCTGGCACATAATCTGAGTCATTGTCATCATCTTCCTCTTCTGCTATCACTGTTGTATTTCTGTTTGATCTTCTCCTTGTCCCTTGAACTACATCATCACCCTCTTGAAGTTGCACAACAACACTATCTGCCCCTTGCACCACAATTGCATTGCTAACTGCAGAGCACTTCTTCATAGGACTGATAACAGGTGGTAAATGAACAACAGGATTAACTACTACATCATCCCAGGTGTTAGCATGACCTGCTGGTTCATGATCAAGATACAACATCAAAAACCTATAACCCTCTTTCACCCTTGCCACCATGGACAATGCATCCTTGTCAGTCTTGATCAACTGAAGACAATCTTCGTTTATCTGCATTCCTGGCAGCAGCCAATACACATCTATCCTCCCAGCTGCCTCATATCCTAGATCCTCAATGACATCTTCCAGCCACAAAGCTGACCAAGTATCACAGTCGCAATCATCATAACATACTTTTGTGCCATCTACGTACGCCCTATTGGAACCAACACCAACAAAGAAACCTCCATGTACAACTTCTAGAGTAAAACTGTCACTGCCCACCTCTGAAAATACAACAGAAATTGCAAAAAGTTCAGATTTTTCGTCCTCCTAAAACCCAAAGATCGACATGAAGCAACATGACTCCAACATGAAACAACACCGTCTACTCAAATAGCACTCAAAAACAACCAAATTATTGCAAAGAGATCAAACTAGAATCAAACTCACCATATTGCGGAACCGGGTCTCCTTCTGGACGACGAACAGGCGGCATCTGCTGCCACCAAGACGATCGCCTTGACGCGCCACCAATGCCAGCTTCTTCACCGTGATTGACAGCGTCCTCCTCCGTCGATCGCCCGCTTCTGCCGCAGATCACCTACTTCTGCCGCCACCGTCGCCGTTCACCTCGAGCGCTCCGCGAGGAAAACCAGGGGAAACAGGGGATTTGTACTGTCTTAGATGGAGCAGCAGAGTTGCGGGGGTTTCCTGCAAATTTTCCTTGCGACACGTGCTGCGTCGCGCGCGTCTTGGGCCATCGCGGACGCCGTCGTGGGTCCACCCTCGTCGCCACGTCCGCAGTATACGTAGCCAGGACCGTAGAAATACATCCAGGAGGAGTTCCAGGACCGTTTTGATACGTTTTCAATGTTGCGGGACTGTTCTAGCCATAGCCACGTGATTCTAGAACCGCCGGTGCATTTCACTCGTACGCTCCTTGTCGCTGACCATCGCCATGTCGGCGCTCCTCCTCCCCCGCGCGGCGCGGCTCGCGCTCCTCTCCGGCGCCCAGCGCGTCTACTCCTCCTCTTCCTCCTACGCCGTCGCCGCGGGAGCCGCCCCGAACACGACCGCGCCCGTGCCGCGCGGTGTCGCGCCGCCAGCGCCGGCGATGTCGAAGGCGGCGGAGTTCGTGGTGTCCAAGGTGGACGACCTGATGAACTGGGCACGCCGGGGCTCCATCTGGCCCATGACGTTCGGCCTCGCCTGCTGCGCCGTGGAGATGATGCACGCCGGCGCCTCCCGCTACGACTTCGACCGCTTCGGCGTCATCTTCCGCCCCTCCCCGCGACAGTCCGACTGCATGATCGTCGCCGGCACGCTCACCAACAAGATGGCTCCCGCGCTTCGCAAGTCCGTATACATCGCCTCACCACCTTATACTTCACCGAACTCGCTCGCTGCCCCCCGCCCTTTTAAATTTCTCTTCCATTCTCTTTGCTCTGTTTTGTCAGTTAGCTAGTTTCAGATTCTCTCGCATAGGTACATTTTATTATTCATTATCTCCCTGTTCGCACCCGGTGAAATGCATGACAGTATATCCCGAGCGTGTCTGAACGAATCAGTGGCATGCATCATAGCTAGCTACTCCCTCCGTTTCAAAATATAAGACGTTTTAGTTTTGTAAAGCAAATGTATCTAGACTAGTTTTAGTATGTAGGTTCAATCATGTTTGAAGTGAATCTATACACTAAAAAAAGTCTAGATGCATTTTCTTCACAAACCTAAAACATCTTATATTTTAAAACGGAGGGAGTAGTTGGAATTTGTTGCTATAATTCTGTGAGGCCAGAACACGTTACGAACTCTGAATAATGGCGAGAACCTTTTTTTAACAGTGGTATCGTGCATGCTTACTGATTGACACGCTACCGCCTCTATTTAAACATACCTCCTTTGTAAATCAAAATTAGTTTGAGAAGATTGAAATCTTACAACTAAGTAAGCACTCTTGTAAGTTCTGAACTTCCCTAAGCTATTCCCTCGTGTGGTTGAATGAGGCTTCTGAATCGAGGTCTCTTGATTCACGTATCCTAGGAACCGAACCGAAAGAGTACAAATTAGCTCGATATACCTTATGTTATGTTTGCTGTGGCTGTCGAATGTGTATTCTCATTTTGAACATATGAAAACTTTATTTTGACTCCATCTGATATATATATGTAGATACTATATGAATGTGGCTGACATTTTGAGCTTCATATGTTCTTCGACAGGGTTTATGACCAGATGCCAGAGCCCCGATGGGTGATCTCGATGGGCAGCTGTGCCAACGGTGGCGGATACTACCACTACTCATACTCCGTCGTGCGCGGGTGCGACCGGATCGTCCCCGTGGACATCTACGTCCCCGGGTGCCCTCCGACCGCTGAAGCCTTACTGTATGGTGTTCTCCGGTTGCAGAAGAAGATCAACAGGCGCAAGGATCTCCTTCACTGGTGGGAGAAGTGAATTGCTGGCTCGATTCCGCGGTTGGTTTCTGCTTGATCGGTGTATATATATGTCTGGGATTTTGTGTGTTTTCTTTTTCTTTCTCTCTGTTCTCTTTCTTTGGTTAAATAAGAGATCGAAGCATGTGCTTCCTGGTCAGCAGACGTACATGCTACGTGGTAACTGGTACTCCCTCCGTCTTAAAATAGATGTCTCAGATTTGTTAAAATTTGGATGAATCTAGACACTCTTTAGTATATCGATTCATTAAATTTTGACAAATCTAAGACATCTATTTTAGGACGGAAGGAGCAGAAAATTTGTTGGTGTGTTCTGTTGCTTCACTGCCCGATCGGGGAGGAAGCTACGTACAGGTGGTTGAACAGTTGATGTTTATGGAGTTATCGTGTTGTATCTGTGTGTTGTACTTGTGATGAAACTAATGATGCGTTCTATGCAGTTGTGATGATGTATAATGTTTGTGTTTGTGATGATGTGTAATTAACGTTTGTGTGACTCGGCCAGTCTTGTTGGTGTGATCCGTCTCTCTACCTGTAGGTTGTCTCACATGGACTGCCAATAGTCCGTCCTGCTAGAGCATATTTAGCACTCGGCACTCTTGCTACTCCCTCCGATCCGTATTATTTGTCGTTGAAATGGTTGTATCTAGCACTAAAAAATGTCTAGATATATCTATTTTAGTGATAAGTAATATGGCTACGCCGAGCTCCCCAAATTTTTGTACATTCAAAAAAGGAATTTTTTTTGCTCGATCTGCTTTGCATGTTGAATGGTCATTGTTCGATGCTAAGTAGTGGATAATACACCAAATATATTTTCTTGGACGAATTCACATTTCAACCTATATGTCTATAGAAATAGATGCACCATCGCCGTTATGGATCAGCAAAGCTTGCCTAAATTGCTTACAACAGAAGATGTAAATTTGAACAAAGAAAACAAAAAATACAAAAAATTCCATCTCACTAGAACACACCAAAAGCAACGGAGCGCGCTCTAAGCTTGCACCGCAGCAGACTTAGTGGTGGAAAAATGAAAGACCGCCGGTCGGCCGGTGGTAACGTGAACCCCGACAAGCAAACAATAGACCGTCACGTATAGGTCACGAACCGATACCCACATAGCTTACCGCTGACAAGCAGAAGAAGAAAATCATCATTCGTACATTTGACCATTTACGTTCGTCATGATCCTACTGCATAGCCGTAACGACGACGTAAAAGAAGTCTGTCGTTGAGTCCTCTCGAAAACTAGTGACATATGCGTTTGTCACTAGTTATGGGTATAATGCTGATGATCCGATACATAAATTCGTCGTTTGATTCTTAAGGTTACTAACCATGGTTTGAATATTGGCTTGTTCGGTTGGACACGATGTATCATTGACGTTCTAAAAAAGAGTATGTCGTTGGATTTTGTTAGTAGTTACCCGTCGTCCAAAACTAGTCGGGCGTGTGAGAGAGGGTGAGTGCTTCTTCTGATGTCCCCCTACCCTCTCTAGAAAAGAGCATGTCACTTCAAATATTATGAGATCCTGACGCATGGCTTAATAGGATTGATAGGATATCCATACCAACAAATTTCAACTTCTTTGTGAAAGCTCATATGAAAAGAACTACAGCTTAAACGTGCTTGGCCCGGAGCAATCTGAGGATGGGTGACCGATCGGAAAGTTATTCCCGGTTGCGCAAGAGTGAGAACAAAATGCGCAAAAACAAAAAAATTAATGTTGGTCTGTAGGATTAGTCTAGAGATCACAGAGAACTTCCATGGATGACATCCGTTGGTCCGAAGAGACCGGGGTGTTACAAATATCCTAATGATGGAGTACAAGACCAAGATCTTGTCACTGATTATGTATCAATAACGATCATATTCTAGTGCTACTCGTCACTAGTTACTTTAGAAGTAGCCCCGACTCAGTCGGTTGAACACGTTCCGGTGATGTCTATTTCTATGGTTAGTCGTCATGGCTACTAGTTCATCTGGCGGATAGTTGAGACATCAGTGCTAAGGTGTTACTAGTGACTGCTGATCAGTGACAGACGCTTCTATCGTTGGTGTAGTCGATACCTGGCCTATCACTGCTAATTAAGTCTTTTCGCAGTAGTGTATGACATATGTCTATGACAGTGTGTCATCTTGCCTTACTATTAGTTGTGAACACAGACCACACCCAACTTGTTGTGGTTGGCCTCTAGTCTATAAGTAACCAATTTCCGAATGTAGCACATTCAACACTCAACCTCATAAAAATAGAGTACCTACTTACATTAGTTTGGAACAACACAATGTGGTTAGGAGAGTTACAACAAATGATGATGGCATGAACAATAGGTAACCGTGTCACGAGATATTCTAAGAATGGGATACATCGAGAATTTCAGACTAGAAAACAATAGACATAGAAGGATGCCATTTTGCGCAAGTTGGTTCACATTAGGCAGTCTAGCTACTGAATTTGGTTTGCTAGACAAGGAAATCACTCCTTGAACAGCTACATATGCACCATAGGTGCCGTACTCCGGCATAAGGTCTACTGTATGGCATCCTACGGTTGTAGAAGAAGATCAATTAGTGCAGAGTTTTCCTTCACTTGTGGGAGAAATGAATCAGCACTTCTGTCCTCTGAATTATGTGTTGTTTCTTATTTCTTTCTTTTATGTTTCATGAAATAATAATAAAGCATGCGATTTCTTGTCAGAAGGGATGTTGCAGTGACTGGGTGGTTTAGGAATCAACCGGTAAACCACCGGTCTGCAGCTAATGTGTGACAGGTGCCTACCTTGTCACACCATTCACGAACAGGCTACAAACCATTGGTTTACCAATTGGTTCTCATAGTATTGTACTACCGGTATTGTATACCCGTGTTGAAGCTGTGATTGAACCGATGCTTTCTATGCAATTGTGATACTGTGTACTTTTTGAGTTGTGGGGGTACATAGCCGTATTTGTGTGATCCATTCTCTACTTGGTATGACACGGACATGCCAATAATTTCGTTGGATCATGTTTGGTATTAGGTTTTTTAGTGAATTTAGATCACGGCCCACGGAAACTTTTGCCTTTCAACATCTGAAAGAACAGAGGGGGACCTCGTTCCTCCATTCTGGCCTAATAGTTAGGGTTAGACTTTGTCCGCTGTTGTGGGCTCTTGGGATGGTGGGAGAGGCGTCTCGGCAAAAACAATCTGTCTCAACTCTACTCCCATACCGGCAGCGACCTTCAAGACAGCGCCTCGTAGTTGATGACAACGTGTGCTGGTTGGTCTTTCAAATTAGTAGCTTGGTCTTCTCCCTGTTTAACCGATCTAGCGAGATCGGTTTCTCCGTGTGTCGCTGACGACCGTTGTTACCCGCAATGGCACCGACGGCAGGGCGAAGTGATTTCTCTGAAGCGAGGATGTTGGTCTGGAGGTGATGGATCTATCATTTTTCTCCGACTTCATCGATGAGAGGAGGTGGATCTTGGTTCAAGACAACGTGGGGACCTTCCTCGATCGATGTGCAACAACGACTTATGCCTCGCTGAATGCAAAAGGCCTGTTCGTCGACTCACAAAGCTTCGATGAGATGGTATTTTTTTGGATCTTGCAATGCTAGAGACCCATGTCTCTTCCGGCGTGCGTCCTGGTGGCGCTAGAGTTGTGCAGCGGCCGCAAGCTCCGGTGGTTGCAGGAAACTCTAGCGGTGTTTTTTCATTTCTCGATCTCCGAGAATTTTATCTGTAAAGTTCTCTGGATAATATCCTGGTCCGTCTTTTGATGTACACATGTGTTACTTCATGTAACTTGATTTTCGATTTAAAAAAGTATGTGGTCGCCCTAAAAAAATCAATGAACCCAAACCAAAAACAAATACATCAAATCCCAACTAAGTACTCTTTCCGGGAGTGTGGAAGCATCTATTTATCAATTGCATGTGGCACCTTTCAATTCAGCGTACGTGAGGCCTTAACACCATTCAATTCACATCTTTTTTTTAATCTACTGACATCTAATACAACTCTTCATTACTCATGCGATTTTCTCGATCTTCCTGCACGTTTTGATTAAGTCAACATCTACTTTGAGCCAGAGCAAAGATACTTCATCAAAGTGAAGTCACACAGTAACTTAAATTATCATCAATGGTTGGTAAAGCACTACGATACTAGGCACCATGCTGGCACCATGCGTTGATGCGTACATGCATACATATATACACTGGTGGAAACGAGGCTATAGGTCCCGGTTGGTACGGGGCTTTAGTCCTGGTTGCCCAACCGGGACGGGGTAATCGGGACTAAAGCTCTAACCTTTAGTCCCGGTTGCCCCACCAACCGGGAGTAAAGGGTGCACATGTGGCAGCGGCAGAGGGCGAGGGGGGTGGAGCATTAGTTCTGGTTCGTAACACGAACCGGGACTAATAACCTTCTGTCGCGGCAGAGATTTGGCACATTTCTCTGCCGCGGCAGAGAATTCATTTTGGCACATTTTGTTGCCGCGGCAGCATTTTCGTCACTTTTTGTGCCGCGGCAGAGAATTCATTTAGGTTGTTTTATTGTTTATTTAGTGATTTGCACTTATCAATAAAGGAACCTTATAAAACATCATGATGACAATATTATATTCAATACACGGATCGAGTTCATGCACTACATACAAAAGTTGCTATTCAATGCTACCGGCCAATTTCTTCAAAGTTGCTATTTTTACAATTTCTATTGTCTATACACAGCCGAGTAGTATTCCCCTTTTGGGTCTAGGACTTCTGCATCCAAGAATCCCGCCAATTCTTCCTGAATTGCTCGTACGCGATCCTTTGGCAGAAGACCGTCCCGTAGACGTTCGATCTGATTTAAAAAAGGAGTCAGCCTATATGAATGAAACTAAACACAATTTGATTGTAATTAAAAACTATAGAAATTGTTTACGTACGTGGAGTTGCTCTACATTTCTGCCCTTCTCATCGCACGTCTGCCGGATGAACTCGCATACATAGTATCCACATAGATTGTTACCTGGTCCCTGCGTCAGGCACTTTACGAGAACAGAGTTCAATCAAAATAATAATCAAGTATGATAATAACTGTATCAAAACTAGAATCAAAGAGATGCGCGGATATAGCTAGTGGTGCTTACATCTAGTGGTTGAAATGTAAGCTCCTCTTTCCAAACACCCCTAGCCTTGTTGGTGAACCGTTTCCAAGCGCTGTCCGACGTAGAAAATGAATAAAATAAGTTATTAAGTACTTGATATCATAAAATTCACGAACGTTGCAGATATAGTGTCGTAATGACTAGAATTACCGTTGGAGAAGTATCTGCATGTTCTTCCACGTCTCAAGGGGTTTATGTTTCGAGTCCATGACTAGTACACGCCCTTTGTCAAGTTGAATGATTAACAGAATATAGTGAAAGCTGCAAATGCATAACTAATCAATTATATACTTAACATCGAGTAAGCGAAATAGAAAGTGTATACAAGACAATAACACTCACTCGAAGTTGTAAGGAAATAGTATTTCCCTTTTGGTTTCTTGAAACCTTAACGCGTGTACTATATTATCCTCCGTATCCTGGGGGCTTATTTTGATATTAGCTTCATGAACCCAATATGGGTCAATGAAGCCAATGTCATAGATTTGTCCTCTGCTGCATTCGAGAATCTTCATTCTGCATATTACAGTATGATTATGCATGCAATAAACAAAATAATATAGCTGAAGACTAAATTAATTATAGAATTAGTACTTACAGACAATAGGCACCGATGATCGATTTGTCCAAGGCGTCTTGATTGAATAATTGAACTAGTTCATCAAATTCAATGGATATCATGTCATCCTTTTCTTTCCCATGATGCTTTTTTGTAATCCTCAGCACTATCCAGTTAGCCCCGGCCCTTGTGGCATGCATGTACCAGTTATGCAATCTTCGCATTTTTGTTGGAAGATTGTTTACCTCCTCAGGTTTGACGAGAAGTTTGCCGTACTGGTATCTGTATGCTACTTCACTCACGGGGAAGAACTCTAACTGGGATAAGTACTGGGCAATACTCATACCTTGAGCAGCGGCAGCTTCTCCGTATTGTGCAACTACCTCTGAATCATACTGCTCTTCGGCCCCATATTTGCTCGACCCCACATTGGTTTGAGAAATCACCTTGAGAGGGGCGCAAGTCTGTTTTGCTTGTTCTCCGAGCTGGGCAACAGATTTCTCGCTTGCATCAGTACTGCTCTTCGAGGCTTTTTGTGCCGCATGTGACTTGAGAATAGAACGCTCATAGTCTGATGACAGCTTTGGCTCGGGTTGATGAAGATTTTTTAGCATTTTCAACACTTTGGCTTTTTCTTCTTTGGTGTTGGGGAACTCTGGCTCTTTCGGCCACCTCAGCTTAGCGAAAAACGCTGCCGTTTCCGCATCAACGATCGCCGCAGTCTCCTCTTCAGTACAGTCATAAGCTCTCTTGGGAGGAACCTTTGGTACTTTTGGAAGAGGCTCTTGTTTACGTTTCGGCGATCGCTTACCACGAGGCACAGTAGAGGTACTCTTACGCTTTTGACCCTTAGGCGCCGGTGATGGCTCCCGCGGCGATGGCTGCGCTGGAGATTGGTGAGGCGACAGAGCCGGGTGAGGCGATGAAGACGGCTGCCGCGGCGGCGACGACCTCGCTGGAGACGGGTGAGGCGGCGGCGAAGATGGCCTTGGCGTGTGATTTCGAAGCACGATACATTCCTTCGGCCATAGAATGGTGACGTTTTTTGCGTCTCCCAGCACAGTCACATCCCCTTCACCTGCAGGGTAGTGAACATCCAAAACCTCAAAGGTGGGCATGATTTCATCCACGCCGACAACAACGTAGCCCTCTGGAACCGGACGACAATGGTAAGTTGGTGTGGGTCCAATTGGTAAGGCATAGCCGACCGCCACCTTAATTGATATGTTCACAACTTTGACATGTAGCTCGCAGTGTGTCATCTCTGTGATATCATCCATTGGGTAGCCAACGGGAGCCATCGTCGGTGCATCATCGTCATCGCCATTGTCATCACCCGGGACCTCGGTGGAAGCCACACTGCTTTTTCGATTATTCGATAGGCCGGTAGCATCGAATGTAGTGTGCTGCTGAGATGGGCCGGCAGTACTTTGCTCTTTAAGTGCGTTAATTTCATCTTGTTGTTGCTTTAATCGTTCTTCAATTAAACGCATTCGCTCTTTCTGACTATTTGCTTCAACTTCCACCTTGTCCTTTCTCCTCTGACGGCTTCTAATAGGATATTTCTTCCTCTCTTCGGGAAACCCAGTCCTCCATGGTTGGGAGCCTCTTGTGCCTCGTGTTCGTCCATCATGTTCCTTATTTCCAAGGGCGAGTGTGAGCTCATCATTCTCTCTATCGGGAATGAAGTGCCCATCTTTAACAGCCTTTACTGCTTTTCTGATCCTCTCGATTGGCAAGGGGTCTTCTTTATGTCGTATGTTATATATACACCTCCCTTCCGAGTCCAACGTGCCCCCATGCCCGTAAAACCAATTCCTTACACGTTCTACCCAATCGTCTGTCTCTGGGGTGATCTTTTTAGCACGCAGTTCATTCTCAAGTTTCTCCCACTTAGGAATGCCAGCCCTGTAGCCACCTTGCCCCATAGTATGGTGATACTTCTTGTTAGCAGCATTCAGCTTATTCGTTTCAGACATTTTCTTAGCTTTTTCTGATTTCTTGTATTCCACAAACTCAGCCCAGAATGGTTTTATCTTCTCAAACTGAATATTCTTGAAATCAGGAGTCTTATTTTTCACGAAATAGTCAAGGTGCAATCTTTTCTTCCAGTTGGTGAAACACTGGGCCATCTTCTTCAAAGCCCACTCCCTGACCTTAGCCTCCATGGCTCTCCCATGTTGTAAGGCGTCCTCAACTGGATCCTCTGCATTTGGATCCAGCTCTATCTTCGGTAGTTTGAAATTAACCATGAGCCTCTTCCACAGTAAATCTTTGGCGTGGTTAGGGACAAATAAACATGTTCCCTCTTCATCCGCATTAGCAGGCCTATTCCAATTTCTAATGGTGATCGGGATTAAGTCCCTAACGATTACTCCGCATTGTGCCACAAATTTGGTTGCGACAACTTCGGGAGTTGTCGGTTTGCCGTCATCAGCGACATCTTCGATCCTGAACCTCTCATGGTCTTGCAACTTTTTGGTTGGGCCTCGTCTGCTCTTTTCAGTAGATTCCTTCGATCCGGAGGGCTAAAAGAAGAAAGATCGTCGTTACTATTTCTATATAGATAGCAGATGATTAATTAATGAATTGATTTATATTACATGCACCTCGCCGGAGCGGTCGTCTTCTCGATTACATAAGGCATCGCCTTCTCCCTCGCGGAAGGCAACACCTTCAACCTCAAACAAGTTGTCTATTCCGGTAAAAAGAGGATCACCCTCACCGGAGTTGTTCAGAAACGTTGATACGTCTAAATTATCTTCCCCACGGATCACACCTTGGATCAACTCTTCCTTTTCTTCGTATCTGACGTGTGGGTCCATATTTTCTGCATAGGTGGAAAAACGAATAAGTCAAAGCGGCTAAAGGAGAAAGTTAAGGAGAAACCCTAATATATACATACACAATAATAAAAATGAAGAGAAACCCTAAACCCTAAACCTAGCTACAAAAAGGAAACCGTGTAGTAGATAGGTAACTCTAGCTAAAATCAACTAAAATCAATATTCCGGAGTTCCGAGGGGTGTAAAACCTAGTTCGGAGAAACCTCGGATGCATATGAGAGGGGAACATGAGTATAAGGCTACAAAAGGGAAACTATCCAGCCAGATAGGTAACACTAGATACTAACAAAATACCATATTGGAATCGATTTAAGAGGGTTCGGAATGCCCTGGCGAAGGCACATCGTCGAACCCACATGCACCTAAGGGGCATGCAATTTCATGGGAAGATTTAGGCGCGACCGAGCCAGACCGAGCTTTCCTACGTCGAACACAATGGTTTTGACCGCGCGACCCCTTCGCCCATGTCTCGCCCACGCGTGAGAGAACAGGGGAAATCCCATCGGTGCCGCCTCCTCCATCCTCTCCTCATCTTCCCCGAGCAAACAGAGCTTCTGCATCTCTCTTGCCACAATACACCCGCCCCACGCGTCCCTGCATGCCTCCCATGTCCTGCGGAACCGGCCACCGACATCCCCTTTTCTCGAGCCTTACAAACCCGACATGAGGGAGTATAAATCTATCATTGAGTAAATGTGATACTCCTATAGCAAACGAGGATAGTCCGATGATAAGGATGCGATTAGGGATGGCAATGGGGCCCCGAAACCCACAAACCCGATGGATACCCGCCTTAAATGGGGAGGGTTTGGTAAAAAGTTAGACCCTCCAAGTTTAATAGGGCGGGTATGGGGGTGGCAAACCCATACCCGCAGACCTGCTCTAAGCCTTAATCCTATCCCTAAGAGCATGTTTAACGCAGACGTTTAAATAAAGCAGACGCTAGCTAGGCTGATTTTACTTGCGTTTAGGCCTCCAGCCCGTCCGATCCGGGGATTTTCTCTAGCGTCGACGTACGAGGAAGCGTCGGTCGCTAGGACTACTTTTTTTAGCGCACAGGAGTTTGATTAGCGCTCCTAGCTGTTGCTAGCTACCCAAATTAGCGTTCCGTGCTGTGAGACGAGGCGTTTAGTCCATAATCCAATTTTCTGACATTATTTTTTTAAACATAAGCGTCTGTACAAGAGCTTGTCGTGGTACATGCCCTAATAATCATATGACTAACCACACGTACGTCCACGCGGGCCATGCACGCAGACAACACACGTCGATCACCCGAAACCGCCGCTCACCACCCGATCGAAGCCCACCAGCAGCAGCCGCCTCCCACCACACCCGGAGCCCACATGCAGCCGCCGCCGCCCACCACACCCCCGAATTCGAAGCCCACCATGCAGCCGCCGCCGCCCACCAGCAGCAGACGCCGCCGCCCACCACCACCAGCAGCAGAGGGAGGGGGAGGACAGCAGCAGCCGCCGCCGCCCACCACCAGCAGCAGCCGTGCGCCGCCCACCACACCCGAAGCCCACCATGCAGCGTCGCCGCCGCCCACCAGCAGCAGCAGAGGGAGGGGGAGGACAGAGAGGCAGGGAGGGGCGTACCTGACGCGCGGTGGTGGGGGAAGGGCGCGGGCGGCACGGACGTCGTCGGCGGGAAGAGAGGGCGGTGGTCGTCGGGGCGGGAAGGAGACGCGCGCGGGAGGAGGAGGAGCCGCTACGGAGCGCGCGTCGGTGGCGGCCGGAGGAGGAGCCGCTACGGGGAGCGCGCGGCGGTGGCGGCCGGAGGCGGAGGCGTTGACGAGATGGAGGGCGCGGGCAGCCTGGCGGCGTCGTCGAGAAGCAGAGAAGAAGAGAAGTTATATAAAGGGGAGGGAGTATACGTCCCGGTTGGTGGCACCAACCGGGACTAAAAGGGCATACGTCCCGGTTGGAGCCACCAACCGGGACGTATACTCCAATTTTTAGCAGCCGAAGGGGCGCGCGCGCAGGGGGGTCTTTAATCCCGGTTGGTGGCTCCAACCGGGACGTATTCCCCTGTTTTCAAAGTTTTTCAGTTATTTTCTCTCTGTTCCCGTCTTATTTTTTATTTTGGGGTTTAAATTTGTAATGTTTTTTAAATGATAATTACTTTGGAATTTAGAAAAACTTTAAACATAAAAAGTGTTTGAATTTGAATAACTAATTCGAAACCATTTTATTTTTTGAAAAATAATTAATGTAACCATTTAAACTATGAACCATTTAAAATTAATAATGAAATATCTTATATTTTTTAAATATTAATTTGGAATTTAGAAAAACTTTAAACATAAAAAGTGTATGGATTTGAATAAATAATCCAAAACCAATTTCTCTTTTTAAAAAATAATTAATGTAACCATTTAAAATTAATAATGAAATAACTTATATTTTTTAAATATTTATTTGGAATTTAGAAAAACTTTAAACATAAAAAGTGTATGGATTTGAATAAATAATCCAAAACCATTTTCTATTTTTAAAAAATAATTAATGTAACCATTTCAAATTAAAAATGAATTAACTTATATTTTTTAAATATTAATTTGGAATTTAGAAAAATTTAAACATAAAAAGTGTATGGATTTGAATAAATAATCCAAAACCATTTTCTATTTTTAAAAAATAATTAATGTAACCATTTAAAATTAAAAATGAATTAACTTATATTTTTTAAATATTAATTTGGAATTTAGAAAAACTTTAAACATAAAAAGTGTTTGGATTTGAATAAATAATTCAAAACCATTTTCTATTTTTAAAAAATAATTAATGTAACCATTTAAAATATGAACCATTTATAATTAAAAATGAATTAACTTATAAGTAATTCAAAACCATTTTCTGTTTTTGTGAAGGATTTTCATTGTTCGGATTTTTTTTGAATTTATTATGCCCGTTTTGAATTATCTGAATTTCTAACTATGGTCGAACCGGTGTCCATGAAGATAGGGGGCGAGCATCGTTAGAACTTGCATTGGCTCTCTGAAGAAACCACATATTGCGAGTCTAAAAATGATTTTTTCAAAAAATCACGGGCGATAGATCATGTACCTGTAGTATAAACCGGACCCACTTCCTACCGATTCGGTAGACATTTGTCCTTTTTACCCAGGATGGACGAAAAGGTTTGATATGTACCGGTTGGGAGATAGTCCATGTAAGGTGGTCTAGTATTTTAGTAAAATGGGACGGTAGCATTCTGAAACGGCATTTTGGTGGTTACTTCACAAAACGACCCGTTTTTTGCGCTCGGAAAATGGAAAAGGGCTTTTCCGTGCGACAAAAAGGAAAACTTCCTCCTGCAACATTGTTCTCCATACCAATGTCCACACACATGCATAATATGGGCACAACATCACAAACTATGCCGTGATTCAGCACATAACATCGGTCATTTGGACCGAAAGCCATGAAACCTCGAACATGATAGGTCATTTTGTGAAGGTTTTTTCGAAACATGATCAATATACCAAGTCTGGTATTTTTCCTTTCAACTATGTAACAAAATATGACACCACGCGAAGGATTTTCATTGTTCGGATTTTTTTTGAATTTATTATGCCCGTTTTGAATTATCTGAATTTCTAACTATGGTCGAACCGGTGTGCATGAAGATAGGGGGCAAGCATCGTTAGAAATTGCATTGGATATCTGAAGAAACCACATATTGCGAGTCTAAAAATGATTTTTTCAAAAAATCACGGGCGATAGATCATGTACCTGTAGTACAAACCGGACCCAGTTCCTGCCGATTCGGCAGACATTTGTCCTTTTTACCCGGGATGGACGAAAAGGTTTGATATGTACCGTTTGGTAGATAGTCCATGTAAGGTGGTCTAGTATTTTAGGAAAATGGGACGGTAGCATTCTGAAACGGCATTTTGGTGGTTACTTCACAAAACGACCCGTTTTTTGCGCTCGAAAAATGGAAAAGGGCTTTTCCGTGCGACAAAAAGGAAAACTTCCTCCTGCAACATTGTTCTCCATACCAATGTCCACACACATGCATAATATGGGCACAACATCACAAACTATGCCGTGATTCAGCACATAACATCGGTCATTTGGACCGAAAGCCATGAAACCTCGAACATGATAGGTCATTTTGTGAAGGTTTTTTTGAAACATGATCAATATACCAAGTCTGGTATTTTTCCTTTCAACTATGTAACAAAATATGACACCACGCGAAGGATTTTCATTGTTCGGATTTTTTTTGAATTTATTATGCCCGTTTTGAATTATCTGAATTTCTAACTATGGTCGAACCGGTGTGCATGAAGATAGGGGGCGAGCATCGTTAGAAATTGCATTGGATCTCTGAAGAAACCACATATTGCGAGTCTAAAAATGATTTTTTCAAAAAATCACGGGCGATAGATCATGTACCTGTAGTACAAACCGGACCCACTTCCTACCGATTCGGCAGACATTTGTCCTTTTTACCCGGGATGGACGAAAAGGTTTAAGATGTACCGGTTGGGAGATAGTCCATGTAAGGTGGTCTAGTATTTTAGGAAAATGGGACGGTAGCATTCTGAAACGGCATTTTGGTGGTTACTTTACAAAACGACCCGTTTTTTGCGCTCGGAAAATGGAAAAGGGCTTTTCCGTGCGACAAAAATGAAAACTTCCTCCTGCAACATTGTTCTCCATACCAATGTCCACACACATGAATAATATGGGCACAACATCACAAACTATGCCGTGATTCAGCACATAACATCGGTCATTTGGACCGAAAGCCATGAAACCTCGAACATGATAGGTCATTTTGTGAAGGTTTTTTCGAAACATGATCAATATACCAAGTCTGGTATTTTTCCTTTCAACTATGTAACAAAATATGACACCACGCGAAGGATTTTCATTGTTCGGATTTTTTTTGAATTTATTATGCCCGTTTTGAATTATCTGAATTTCTAACTATGGACTACCACGCGAAGGATTTTCATTGTTCGGCAGACATTTAGTCCCGGATATAGTCACAAACCGGGACTAAAAATATTTTCCGCCATTTCCCACCTCTTCCCGCCAAGTTTTCCCGCCCTTTCCTTTCTACTAGAGCTTTTAGTCCCGGATGTAGTCACTAACCGGGACTAAAGATATTTCCCGCCATTTTCCAAAGCTTCACGCCAAGTTTTCCCGCCCTTTCCCTCTATATTTAGGGTGATCGTGTCATGGCTATCCACACATCCACACCTTCCTCTCTTAGAACAATGGACAACGCCTACTGGGCCATTCTGACCCTCGAGGAGACCGAGGCGCTGTGCGCCTCCAACTACCCTTGTCCGCCGGGCTACCGGCCGCCCGCCGGCTGGATGCTGAGCGCTGGAGGGGTTCCTGTCCCTCCTGTCCCTCAAGGTTCCGCATGCCAGGCGGCCATCACAAACCACTCCTACCACGAGCTCACGCCGGAGCAGCGGATGGATCCCCAGTGGGATCCCGACAACTACGACACCTGGAATGCCTTCTTCGTTAATAGGCGGGAAAGGGAGCTCGCCAGGTACGAGGGTGATGGCCCGCCACCGGTGAACCACAACGAAGCCGGCCGTCGTCTGTGGTGGGCGAACCGTACTATCATCGGAGTGATGCGCTACATCGCCGGGGGAGACCATCCTCGCCTACGGTGCCCACGAGTCCACCCGCCACAGGCCCCACACTGTCCCGGCGGTAGCAACATCGTCTTCCAGGAGACCCCTCTCCCGACCGCCGTGAATCCGAGGCTGGAATGTCCCCTGGTATATGCCATGGATGGGCTGAGGATCCCCGGAGTGGCAGGTGAAGATGACGATGATGATGACGACGACGATGAAGACCCTGAAGCTGCGTACTATAGGACTAGGCATGATTATGACTAAAGGGGGCGGCTTTAGTCCTGAGTGTTAGCTAGTCCCGGTTTGTCCCGGTTTTTAATATTAATAAATGTCTTGAGTGTTACCTAATAAATAGAGGGAAATGCCTATATAAAGAGAGGGTTCATCTTTAGTCCCGGTTGGAGAAACCAACCGCGACTGAAGGGATTGCGGCAGAGTGGGCCAGGCAACACTAATAATAGGGGTGAGTGTCGACATTATGTCGTGCGGATTGTACCTTGTCCCGGATGGTGTCACCAACCGGGACTAAAGATGAACCTTTAGTCCCGGTTGGAGACACCAACCGGGACTAAAGATGAGTCAGCACTAATAATAGGGGTGAGTGTCGACATTATGTCATGAGTGTCGACATTATGTCGTGAGTGTCGACATTATGCCGAGCTGCTTGTACTATAAATAGGCATCCTTGTGAGTCTAGTCCTCCAGCCAGTTTGAGGCATCTCCAAGATGGTTTTAGAGAGCAGGGACACCACTACGGCCAGTTTCAGGGAGATGCCGACGGAGCCCAGTCCTCCGGCATCTACGAGAAACTGGTCATAGAGGCACTCCCTAATATGTGAAATTAGTTAGCTCCGAGGCGTATTGATCTAGTTAGTGAAGTTACAAGCTGCAAGATGGTTTTTGAGAGCAGGGACACCAATGCGTCCAGTTTTAGGGAGATGCCGACGGAGCCCAGTCCTCCGGCATCTCCGAGAAACTGGTCATAGAGGCACTCCCTAATATGTGAAATTAGTTAGCTCCTAGGCGTATTGATCTAGTTAGAGAAGTTACAAGCTGCAAGATGGTTTTCGAGAGCAGGGACACCACTACGACCAGTTTCAGGGAGATGCCGCCGGATCCCAGTCCTCCGGCATCTCCAAGAAACTGGTCATAGAGGCACTCCCGGTCCAGCCACAAAACGGGACTAACACTCAAGACATTTATTAATATTAAAAACTGAGACTACAAAATCGGGACTAAAGGCCACAAACCGCGAAAGATATTACATAATTTGAGCATGAACTTCTTGTCATATGTCATTCCTTATGACCGCTTCAGACGTAACCATGGAGCATCTTCTTTACTTAACGGAATGCTTGGGTCAGTTTTCACTGTGAATGGCGGAATTTCATCAAACTTATTATAATCTTCTGACATGTCTGTCTTGTCCTCGATTCCCACGATGTTTCTTTTCCCTGAAAGAACTATGTGACGCTTTGGCTCATCATATGATGTATTCGTTTGCATATTTTTTCTTTTTTTCGGTCTAGAGGACATGTCCTTCACATAGAAAACCTGAGACACATCATTGGCTAGGACGAATGGTTCATCTCTATAACCAAGATTGTTGAGATCCACTGTTGTCATTCCGTACAACTGGTCTATCTTTACCCCTTCCCCATTCAGGTTGACCCATTTGCAGCGAAACAAAGGGACCTTAAAAGAGACTCCATAGTCTAGTTCCCATATCTCCTCTATGTAACCATAATATGTATCCTTTTGTCCATTCTCGTCTATTGCATCAAAGCGGACACCACTATTTTGGTTGGTGCTCTTTTTATCTTGGGCGATCGTGTAGAATGTATTCCCATTTATTTTGTACCCTTGGAAATTCAATACAGTAGAAGATGGTGACGCGGCCAACAAGTATAGCTGATCTCCAACAGTGGTGTCATTCAAGATATGTGTCCGCATCCAACCACCGAAAGACTTCATGTGTTCATTTGGAATCCATGATTCAGGCTTCCTCGGGTTTTTGGAGCATACAATATTCTTGTGTTCCTCGATATACGGAGCTGCCAAGGTGGAATTATGTAGAACTGTGTAGTGTGCTTTAGTGAAAGAATCCCCGTCCCTACATATCATTGCTTTCTTTCCCAGCGTGCCTTTTCCACTTAGTCTTCCCTCATGCCGCGAGTCATAAACACCAATCGGCTTAAGGTCAGGAATAAAGTCAACACAAAACTCAATGACCTCCTCTGTTCCATATCCCTTGGAGATGCTTCCTTCTGGTCTAGCACGGTTATGAACATATTTCTTTAAGACTCCCATGAACCTCTCAAAGGGGAACATATTGTGCAGAAATACCGGACCGAGAATGGAAATCTCTTCCACTAGATGAACCAGGAGATGCGTCATAATATTGAAGAAGGATGGTGGGAACACCAATTCAAAACTAACAAGACAGTGTACCACATCCTTCTGTAACCTTGGCAGAATATCTGGATTGATTACCTTCTGAGATATTGCATTGAGGAATGAACACAGCTTCACAATGGGTACTCGAACATTTTCCGGTAGAAGCCCCCTCAATGCAATCGGAAGCAACTGCGTCATAATCACGTGACAGTCATGAGACTTCAGGTTTTGGAACTTTTTCTCTGCCATATTTATTATCCCCTTTATATTAGATGAGAAGCCCGACGGCACCTTGATACTGTAAAGGACTTCAAAAGGATTTACTTCTCTGCCTTGGTAAGAGCATAGCTGGCACGACTTAAGTGACGCCCTTTATCCGTCTTGTTATGTGTATGCATGTTCTTTGGGTCTTTCATAATTTGTTGGTCCTCCCGTGCTTCAGGTGTATCTTTTGTCTTCCCATACACGCCTAGGAATCCTAGCAGGTTCACGCAGAGATTCTTCGTCACGTGCATCACGTCGATTAAAGAGCGGACACGCAGGACTTTCCAATATGGCAGCTCCCAAAATGTAGATTTCTTCTTCCACGTGGGTGTGTGTGTCCTGTAGCGACGTCGTTCGGAACTGATTGACCGCCGGGACCCTTTCCAAAGATTACTTCTATGTCCTTGACCATACCAAATACATCATCACCAGCAGGGAGTTCAGGCTTCTTCCGGTGATCTGCCTCACCTTTGAAATGCTTGCCTTTCTTTCTTACGGGATGATTGGTCGGAAGAAATCGTCGATTCGCCAGGTACACAACCTTCTTGCATTTATGCAAATATGTACCTTCGGTCTTATCTAAACAGTGGGTGCATGCCTTATATCCCTTGTTTGTCTGTCCCGAAAGGTTACTAAGAGCAGGCCAATTATTGATGGTTACGAATAACAACCCACGTAGATCAAATGGCTCATGTTTTTTCTCATCCCACGCACGTACACCTGGTTTGCCCCACAACTGTAAGAGTTCTTACACTAATGGCCTAAGGTACACATCAATGTCGTTGCCCGGTTGCTTCGGGCCTTGGATGAGCACTGGCATCATAATGAACTTACGCTTCATGCACAACCAAGGAGGTAGGTTGTAGATACATAGAGTCACGGGCCAGGTGCTGTGACTGCAGCTCTGCTCCCCAAAAGGATTCATGCCATCCGTACTTAGACCAAACCATAAGTTCCTTGCGTCACCTGCAAAGTCTGGGAAGTCTCTCTCGATTTTTCTCCACTGTGACCCATCAGCAGGGTGTCTCAACTTCCCGTCTTTCTTACGGTCTTCTTTGTGCCATCGCAACAACCTGGCATGCTCTTTGTTTCTAAACATGCGTTTCAACCTTGGTATTATAGGAGCATACCACATAACCTTAGCAGGAACCCTCTTCCGGAGGGGCTCTCCCTCAACATCACCAGGGTCATCTCGTCTGATCTTATACCACAACGCATTGCATACCGGGCATTTATCTAAATTCTCATACTCCTTACCGCGATAGAGGATGCAGTCATTAATGCATGCATGTATCTTTTGCACATCTAATCCGAGAGGACAGAGAGTCTTCTTTGCTTCGTAGGTACTCTCGGGAAGTTCGTTATGTTTTGGAAACTTCGGCTTCATTATTTTCAGCATCTTTTCAAATGAGGAGTCAGTTAGACCACACTCTGCCTTCCATCGCAACAATTCCAGTGTGGTACCGAGCTTTGTGCTGCCATCTTCACAATTTGGGTACAACAATTTCTTGTGATCTTCTAACATGCCCTCTAACTTCAACTTCTCATTTTCTGTTTCACAGTCTCGCTTTGCATCAGAAATGACCCTACCAAGTTCATCAGCCGGCTCATCTAATGCCCGTTCTTCACCTCTTTCCTCTCCATTGTCTTCCATTGCAGTATCACTGTATTCATGAAACATATGATGATAGTTGTTATCATCATCTTCTTCTTCACCATCTTCCATCATAACCCCTCTTTCCCCGTGCTTGGTCCAGCAATTATAGTTGGGCATGAAACCTTTCATAATCAGGTGGCCGCGAATGATTTTCGAGGAAGAGTACTCCTTATTGTTCCGACATTGAACACATGGACAACGTATAAATCCATTCTCTTTGTTTGCCGTAGCCACATCGATAAATTTATCCACGCCTTTGATATACCCGGCTACGCGCCGGTCACCGTACATCCATTCCCGACCGTTCATCTGCATCATATAAGTAAGTTTTTCAAAAAACAGGACATCATAAATAGTGAAATAACCAATTCACACCGACACATGAATTGTATCAATGACCTAGAAAAGATAAGATTGCTAACCTCGATCGAGGGAAATAAAGAGGAGAAAGCTCAAGTGCGTCTCGGACACCTTCTATATTTTTGTTCTATGAGAAATTCAACGGGATTATTCACTCAAACATTTCAACAAACACCTTCAATGCATGCATGAGAAAAAACTAGCACACCCCCTCACCCTTCCACCATTTGAAAAAACAGAGTGGAGGCAGAGGGGGCTGGGGCGTTGCATTTATAGAGGGCAGGGGATCTTTAGTCCCGGTTGGAGCCAGCAACCGGGACTAAAGGTGCGTGCCACGCCACGTGGCTGTGGCCAAACCTTTAGTCCCGGTTGGTGGCTCCAACCGGGACGTATTCCCCCTTACCAACCGGTACGCATGCCCCTGGCCCCGTGCCCGCTCCAACCGGGACGCGTGCCAGCATTAGTCCCGGTTGGTGGCGCAACCGGGACAAATGCTCTGAGGGGTCGCGAACGGATAGCCCTTTTTCCACTAGTGATATACTCCATCCTATAAGTAACCAATTTCTCCATGTAACATAATCAACACTCAAGATCACAAAACTAGACCACCTCCTTACATCAATTCGAAGAGGAAAATGTGGCGAGGACACTGAATGTAATCTTAGGAATGGGATACATCGAAAATTTCATGCTCGAAAACTGCTAACAGAGAAGGATGCCATTGTACCTAAGCTGGTTTTGTAATAGGCAATATTGCCGTTGAAACTGATTCGCTAGACCGATACCACTCTGGTTGACTAGATACAAATGTAAATCGGGTGCCCACTAAGTGGTAAAGCTTTACTGTAAGGCGTCCTCCCTTTGAAGTAGAAGTTCAACAAGCACAGGAATTCCCTTCAGTGGGTAAGTGGTATGTGTTAGAGTATTGTACGAACATGGTTGTTATGATAGTTTACAATAGTTAGGATTATAGACTAATTTGAGATATGATCATCCCGTCCCTGCGTTCCCTCCGACTGCTGAAGTCTTACTGTACGGTGTTCTCCAGCTGCAGAAGAAGATCAACAGAAGCATGGATTTCCTTCACTAGTGGGAGAAGTAAACTGGTGGCTCGATCTGGGGGTTCGTTTTTGCTTGGTGTATGTCTGGGATTTTGTTTGTTTTTCTTTTTTCTCTCTATTCTATTTGGTGAAATAAGAGATCAAAGTACTTCCTGGTAAGTATATGTCGTGGTAACTGGTAGATAAGTTGCTACACTGCTCGTGAAGGAAGCTAACGTACAGGTAGTTGAACAGTTGATACTTATGGAGTTATTGTGTACCCTAGTGGTATTGTATCTGTTGTACTATACCAGTGATGGAACTGGTGGGTTCAATATGCAGTTGTGATGATATGTAATGTTTGAGTTGTGTGACTCGGTCATGTGTGATCCGTTTCTCTACCTATAGGTTGTCTAACACGGACATGTCAATTGTCATGTTGAAGCATATTTAACATTCGGCACTCATAGTGAATTTGGACCATACGTCCACACGACATGATTTGTTTTTTAACAGCGGCTAGGTTAAGAATTTTTTTTCAACTTTTAGATATCCCTATTTAGCATTCTATAACAAAAGGAAAAATGCAGTACCTTCTATACCGAACCTATAAACTAGGACCGGCTTTTGATGTTGTATTTCCCTTGGAAAGATATGTGAAATAAGAACAAAATTTGATATGTTATAATTCAGCGTCTTTTTTTGGATTTGCTCTGTGCGATGCAACAAGTAGTGCACAGTACGCCAAATATTTTGTTGTACAAATGTACTCTTCAATCTGTATTATCTATAGTTGCTTGAGACACAAGATGAACAGAGCGAGCTCAAATCTTGTGACATGTTTCGAGGGCAGTGTGCCGGCTTGGCCCTACTATTATTTGCAAAGACGCAGCACACCTAGCTAGTTGTGTTCGTTATTTTTTATGTCACTTATGATATTTTAAACTAGAGCAAATTTTTAGAACCCAAGTAAGGTCTGGTCTAAAAATCTCAGGTGAGGATCATTTCGTGTTTCCAGTAAAAGTCTTCCAATGTACGTGAAGCATGTGACATCGTATTGGGGCCAAATCCATAACTTATTTAGAAACTTAGAGTCCAAAAGCTTACCTTCTCATTTTCTTCCACTTTTGAAAAACATAGCATATGACCATATTTTTAACGAACATATGCATGGAATAAGTTTCATCTCAAGATTGCGTGTATAATTTTTTTCAAGATTTTACCGAACATACAAATGTGTTTGTCATGAAGATCTATAACTTGTGTGCAAGATCTATTTTTATTATCATTATTTATTTTGTTGGCTCGGATCTTGATAACTAAATGGGCTTGTGGTCCAGATTTGTGATTGTGAAGAGCCAATGTCTGTAACTTATAAGTATTTACCCTCTCTCTTTTTTGAGAATCATTAGCTTCATTTCTTGAGTGAGTTGTGTTGGATTTTTTTTTGTGGCATGTATCTAGTGCTAGACCCAACCATAATATCCTATGATCCGAAAGCAAACAAACATATGAAATCCCAACAAAGTGATTTTTAGAAATTCCGAAACTATCTAGTTCCCAATGCTCGACATGCTTTTAGTCGTAAACCAGCATCAACATGTGACCTTGATACATTCAATGCAAGTAATTTTTGTTCATTTACCGTCATCTAATTCAACTTTTCATTGGTTGTCCTGGACTTTATGATTAATTCATCTCCTTGGATTAATAACGATGGAAGATCATTGAAGTGACTGACATGGCAACTTAAATTACCTTCCATGGTTGGAAAATCACAGCCCTACTAGGCACTATGTTTACATGCCTACATCTACATCCTCCAGACCATAAGTAACATACTCCTCGTGTAACAATACAACACTCACACTCATAAAACTAGACCCATATTTACATCAATTTGAATACGACCATGCAGTGAAGAGAATAATGCTCGATGATGAAGCCGAGGGTAATAGTAACTCCATCATGACCCTAGGAATGGGATACACCGAGAATCTTAGAACAAAAAACAACTGACCGCGAAGGATGCCATTTAGGAAGAATTTGTTCAATAATGGGCACTCTAGCAGCTGAATCTGGTCTTCAGGTCCACTAACCACTTTTTTCAGGGGCCACAATAGTGAAGCTGGAGAGGAATAGCCTTATAGAGTTAGTCCAACAAATATTGGTAGGAGCTTGCTTCATGGATAGTGGACTTAGAATGAAAGCTTCGTACTCTATCAGTTGTGATCGGGGTCTCATCAATTTGGCTAATACCACATACTTTTTCCACTAAAATCTTGGGCGCCCCACGACCCCATATGGTTCCAATTTATCTCCGCCTCTGTGCAAATGCACATGTTGTCTCGTCAGTCCGCTTCGGCCATGGAGCGCCCACTGAAATCTCTTCTACTCATTTGTTGCTCAATACACTTAAATTAAATATGGAGGTGAACAGTTTGCACCGAGAGTTGTGACAGATTAGCTCCTCAATCCATACTTTAGTAGTCTAAGATTGCTCCATACTTTAGTAGTCTAAGATTGCTCGAAACTACTTAAGTATTAATCAAGTTGCTGCTGCAGAGAAGTACTACCTCCATTATATAATGTAGAACGTTATTTGGTAGTTTACCTAAACGTTCTATATTATGGAAAAATTTAGTATTAATTAGTTTTGTAACGTTAATACGTGCCAAAAAATATTACAAAGATTGGTTATTTTGTGTGAGTCAGCCGGTCGACTTTGCGAAGGTGGCTACACGGTTGATGCTTATGGAGTTATGGTGTACCCTAGTGGTATTATATCTATGCGTTGTACTTGTGATGAAACTGATAGTTGTTCTATGCAGTTATGATGATGTGTAATGTTTGCGTGACTCAGCCGTTCGTGTTGGTGTTAGGCTGGTCCTAGTGCTAGTATCATAAGGTGTATCATGCATGCCAACTTGGTAAAAATCTGATGTGGCACCATAATTAATGAAGAGAGAGGTGGTTAGTGTATCATAGGTAGATACCGTATCATAGCACGTAAAACTAGAAATTATAATGGCAAATAATCTTGTACACACATTTTACATAGAGATTCTAAAAATCAACAAATATAGCACTACTATGATACTACTATATGATACAATGCACTAGAGACATAGTATCATGCACTTGTATCATATGCATGATACTAGTATTATGATACTACCACTAGGACCAGCCTTATCCGCCTCTCTACATATAGGTTGTCTCACATGGGCTGCCAATAGTACCGCTGGAGCATATTTACTCCCTCAGTATGGGTTTATTAGGCCGGATGGCCATGTTGCTAATACCAAGGCATGAGCTAGAAAATCGGAGAGAAGTCTCGGGAAACGTTATAGCTGCCTTTTAATTGCAGCAGAATTAACTCCACGGAAGCAGCATGCAGTCCTTTTTTGTTCAACAGCCAATTAGCGAGGAAGGAGGAGACCACGGGGGAGCGAGAGAAGCGGTTTTCCTTGCTCGGTAATTAAGTTATGCACGGGAATTAAGAAGAGTTAATACTCTGGACTTGTAATCTGGAAATACCTGAAAAATCTCTCCGGCTAATAAACCCATACAGAGGGAGTAGCGTTCAACATTCATAGTGAATTTGGACCATACCACACTATTTATTTTTAATAGCAGAATACATATAATAGAATCCGATTTTTCTGTTGTATTTCCCTTGAAAAATATATGCAAAACATGAAAAAATGCTTCACCGGAGCGTCACTTTTTACCGGATCCTCTTTGCGTGTTGAATGTGTGGTGGTTCTACGCGACAAGTAGTGGATAATGCACCAAATATATTTTGTTGGACGAATTCACACTTGAACCTAAATATCTATAGAAATAGATGCACTAACGATGTTATGGGTCGACAATGCTTGCCCAATTTTTTTACAACACAAGATGCAAATCTGAACAAAGTAAACAAAAAATACAAAAATCTGATCTAACCAGAACACACCAAAGGCAACCGAGCACACTCTAAGCTTATGACCTATGTTGAGGACAGTGTGTTGGCTTTGCCCTACTATTATTAGTGAACGCACACCACACCCATCTTGTTGTGTCTGGGTTGTTGTATTATTGTGTCATTTATGGTCGGTAGAGCACTATGTCGCTAGGCACTATGTGAACACATCTTCATATACATCCTCCAGTGTATAAGTAACCAATTTCCAAATGTAGCACATTCAACACTCAATCTCATAAAAAACAGACTACATACTTACATTAGTTTGGAATAACACAATGTGGTGAGGAGAGTTACGACAAATGATGATGGCGGAAACAATAGGTAACTGCATCACGAGATATTCTAAGAATGGGATACATCGAGAATTCAGACTAGAAAACAATCTGTAGAGAAGGATGCCATTTTGCGCAAGTTGGTTCACATTAGGCTCTCTAGCTGCCGAATTTGGTTTTCTAGACCAATAAATCACTCATTGAAGAGCTACATATGCACCCCGAGTGTCGTACACCAGCAAAAGGTTTACTGTATGGCATCCTATGGTTATAGAAGAAGATCAATTAGTGCAGGGTTTTCGTTCACTTGTGAGAGAAGTGAATCGGCACTTCGATTCTCAGGTTCATGTTTGCCCATGTCTGAATGATGTGTTGTTTCTTATTTACTTTTTATGTTTCATGAAATAATATATAGAAGTATGCGATTCTTGATCAGAAGGTGTGTCATGGTGACTGGGTGGTTTAAGAATCAACCGGTAAACCACCATGCAGCTAATGTGTGACTAGTGCCTACCTTGTCACATAGTTCATGAATAGGCTACAAACCAATTGATTATTATGATGTGTCTGCCTTCGTTTGTACTACTGGTATTATATATCCGTGTTGAAGCTGTGATTGAACTTATGCTCTCTATGCAATTGTGATATGGTGTACTTTTTGAGTTGTGGGGGTACTCGGTCAGCTTTGTGTGATCCATATCTCTACTTTGTGTGACACAGACATGCCAGTAATTTCATCAGGTCATATTTGGTATGTGGGCTTCGTAGTTAATTTAGACCACGCCCCACGGAGAAATTTTCCTTTCAACACCTGAATTGCTTCGTTGAGGAAATTTCCTCAATAGTGGTTGGTGTTGTAAGAATAATACTACACTCAACAATGTGTGAATATCTCCCGATAGAAAATAAATAATTATGAAAATATATTTCATGGTGAATCTATCAACACTGATTTAGTATTGTAATTGTTCATTTTTGTGAAAAATATTGGTCAAAGTTAGAAGCCATTGACTTTTGGCTAAATTTAAGAATGAGGAAGTACGAACAACGTATTTATAAATATCTCTATCTAAAAGTCACCACGGGAGGCCTGCAGGCATGGACGGACCTATTGCCCAGCGCTCGCCCGGGCTTGGCATCCGCGCGTCTGCTGTGTCAGAACAATTCTAGCTATTGAATCCCGATCGGCAAGGGGCAAAACCTGTTCGGCCTTTTTTTTTCTGAGAATTTGCAAATTAGTTTGAGCCTTTAGGTCTCCGGCCGTTCCTTGCTGAGCAGCGGTTCAGTTTGTTCTCAGAAAAATGGCTGAGAGCCTGAGACTCGACTCTTCTTCTTTGGTTTGCATTACACGGCCAGAAAATACAGGAATGAAAGGAGCTGTGTTGAATATGGAAAGAACAGAAAATTCCATAGAATAGGAAAAGAAATGAGCTGTTGAATACAAAACGAAGAAATAGTTAGAGGCATGAGCGTTTCGATACTACTCCATAGCGATGGAATTTTTATATATTTGCTAAAATTTGATTCTTCACAACCTCGTGTATATTATGAATAAGTTGCACTCACGAGTACAAAAATTGTTTTACTTTTTTGAGAAGAAGGATAACCTTGTCTCCGCATATGTCCATACAAGAAACTATTATTAATTTATTCAATAAAGTCTACTAAGGCCATAAATCGATCAACTCGAAGTCATCTTCACCGCGACAACACCACCAAAAACTACCACAATCCCAAATAGACAAAAGACCGATGAATCTTGTGTTTTCATCGGAGAGTGCAAACTCATCTTCACACATGGTCTGCCGAACCTTAGTTGTGCAAGGCCGCCAAGTCTTATTGTTGCTGATGCTAGATGAAACATTGATACATCTTGGATCCAGCCACTGCTAGCACACTGTCATTTTCACGCCACAGGTCGTCAGCTCTGCCCTACGCAACTGGAGAGCTCGAGTTGTGTGGCCAGTCATCGCGAGAGTAGGGTTTGCCACCGTGGTCCGAGCAATCGTGTTGTCGTGAGAGTTGACATCACCATCGCTGTCGTACGCTATGTGGACTTAGCCTAGAGGCCACCTCCGGCGGTGGTGAGGGGGTGGAGGTGAGAAAATTTTTACTTGCCTTGTGTCGCGCCCAGGCTTCGACAATTTTCTGGGTCCGCCACTGCCTGCGAGGAGCCAATTCTCCACTATGGGTTTTGAGCATGGTGCCAACGGTGTTTTTTATAAAACACACTATGCTATAACTATTTTTAGCGAGCATACAAATTAGAAAGCGCCTTTTGTTGTTGTACTTCCCTTGATAAGATTTAAAAACGATAGCTTGTTGCAAGATGTTTTGACGAATATATTTTTACGTCTCTTTGCTTTGGTGTGTCATGTACAGGTGTGCTAGACCAAACCATACTAACCAATGAGCCCAAACAAAACATAAATACATCAAAGCCCAACTAAGTACTCTTCAAGCAGTGCAGAAGCATCTATTTATCAATTGCTGGTCTGTGTTTACTTGCAAGGCAACATCAGCGTACATGAGGCCTTGATACCATTCAATTCATTCGTCTACTTTTTTTTAATTTAATTCCATCTAATACAACTCTTCATTACTCGTGCGATTTTCTCAATCTTTCGGCATGTTTTGATTAAATCAACATCTACTTTAAGCTAGATCAAAGATACTTCATCAAAGTGAAGTCACACAGTAATTTAAATTTTCATCCATGGTTGGTAAAGCACTATGGTACTAGGAAGCATGCGATTGATGCGTACATGCATACATATACATCCCCCATCCTATAAATAACCAATTCCTCCATGTAACGGAATCAACACTCAAGCTCACAAAACTAGACCACCTCCTTACATCAATTTGAAGAGGACAATGTGGTGAGGACGCCGAGTGTAATCGGTGACCCCATCACGGTATATCTTAAGAATGGGATACATCGAGAATTTCATAATCGAAAACAGACAACGGCCCAGTGCACCTCTGTTTGACGAGATACAAATGCAAATTGGGTGCCCACCGATTGGTGAAGCTTTATTGTAAGGCGTCCTCCAGTTGCGGTAGAAGATCAATAGGCACTGAGTCGGCACTTAGTTCGTCCCAGGGTTCACGTCTGTATGTCGCTACCTATGTCTAGGATCCCTTGTTGTTTCTTATTAGTACCCGTACTAGTATTTTATCTTCCAACAATGCTACACTTACGGGCTGTTTTTTACGGGAACTGGTTTACGGGCAGACGTGGGATCACGAGGTGGTTTTCAGTTCCTAGAATCACGGGAGGGAAAAAAATTAAACCAGCCAGGAAGCTACACCTCGTCCCGTAAGATATTTCCGTAACAAAATTTACGTAAGTCTAGCATTATTGTTTATCTTCTGTTTGGTGGAATAATAGAAGCATGTTTGTTACTCGGTCAGCGGGCATGTCCATGGTGTCTGGAAACAGGAGTCGTTTGTCTTTGGCACACGCAGTTCCTGACCGGCGATTTACCAGTTAATGTGTATGCGTGCCACGGTTTGTTTATACTAGTATTGTACACTCATGTTCTACCTGTGATAGATAATTGACTTTTACTCTTGTGATGTCGTATACTGTTTGAGTCCGTGTACTCGGTCGTGCATGTTGGTGTGATCTGTCTCTCAAGTTTATGCGACACAGACATGCCAATAGTTCCATGAGAGCATATTGGTATTCGGCTTTCGTAGTGGATTAATCTACATGAAGAGTTTTGCTTTTTAATAGCAGAATTGCTCCACTAATTTTTTTTATCATGTGTGGGTGAGGAGATAAAATATAATACTAAATAAATAACATACATTCGAATATCTCTATCTATCGGTCACCATGGGAATCCTGCGGGGGGGGGGGGGGGGGGGGGGGGCTATTCTCCACTCGACAATGGCTTCAAGCGGTGCTAGTGGTATTTTCTAAAAGGATAATAATAATAATAAGTTTTTTACCGAGCATATAAATTAGGAATTGCCTATTTCTGTTACATTTTGGTACCTTTCAATGCATATACTTCATTTTTCTACCGAATTTGGTTTGTGCGTGGAATGCTCGTAGTTCTATACAACATATAGTGCACAATACACCAATATTTTCTTGGACCAATGCACACTTAAGCATGCGTCTCTATTCCATTAGGTACATGAAAATATATGCACCGATAATGTTATTACTCAACAAAGCTTGCCAAGTGTTTTGCGTCCTATTGCATTTGAAGGACAACAAAAATAAACAGTATGTACTATAAAAATGATAAAAAGACAAGAGGCAAAAACGAACAAAGAAAACAAAAGTTGCGAAAAATAGATCTGATTTAGATCCAAAATAATGGAGGCGCCAGAGAGATTTCTAAACTTGTAACATATGGCACGGGGATCGGACGTGTCGTCTCCTAGTTTGCCTGGCACGGGGAGGCGCCGGAGAGATCTCTAAATAATAGAGGTGCTCCTTTCTCCTAGTTTGCCCGACTATTTGTGAAGAGGTCAATTGATTTGAGTTCATTATGTTGTTTTGTTGTGTCATCGTGGGGTGTGCTAGACCCAACCATACTATCCAATGAGTCCCAATCAAACAAACCTCAACTAAGTATTTTTCACACAGTCCAAAACCATTTAGTTCTCAAGCGCAGGCCAATATCGGCACAAGACTTTGATACAGTTTAATCTTGTATCTTTTCGTGCTTTTCATTGTCATCTAATTCAAATCTTTTTTTTACTCAGAGCGATTCTCCAAGTCATCTTTACTCGAGTGATTCTATCAACCTTCTCAAACTTTTTGTTTCACTAATTCAACTCATACTTGGAGTCTTGGACGTTGGTAGGTCCTTGAAGTGAATTGACACAGCAATTCAAGCTACCCGGCATGGTTGGTAAAGAATTAAGGTACTAGACCCTATGTGTACCTACATACACCTCCTCCGGTATATAAATAGCCAATTCATCTATTGGCAGAATCAACACCGAAGCTCATGAAACTATACTGCTTGCTTAAATCAGTTTGAAGAGGACAATGTAGTGAAGATAATAAAGATCGATATGTTGAGTATAACTGGTAACTCCATTATGAGATATCATAAGCATGGGATACATCAAGAATTTCATACTAAGACACTTGCAACATAAAAGGATGCCATTTTACGCGAAATGGTTCTATAGTGGGTACTCTAGCCGCTTATACTGGATTCCTAGTCCTATGGACAATTCCCTAGGGAGCGCTAGATGCACATATTATCCTAGAAGTTGTATTTGGTCTAAAAAATAGCTCACAAGGTAGCTTGGTTTAGGACTAGTTGTTTGGCCTTTGTGCCTGGGTGGTGGTGGTGGTGTAGTAGAAAATAAGTTATCTAGAGCTCAACCTTGCCTTCATGATGGCTTCCCCTGTGTTGAGATGATCATGGTTGGCATTTCCTACCGGTCCTCAGGTTTGGTAGGTCTAGGGTTTATGGGATATGTCGACGAGGCAACAACGACATCACTATGGGAATTCGCTATGAAATTCATATTCTCATGTTCCACGTCCACCATGATCGTGTGCTTGCTGATGCTGCAGACGAACCAGTGAGAAGTTGTACATGAGTCGCATCAGCTGGCATCGTATTTGTAGTGGACATCTGCTCTCTTCAGAATCCAGGTGCACCTGTGTAGAGCTTATGGTTGAATTAAGGTGATGTTAAGGCCCTACATGGACGATTTCAACTA
The DNA here is from genome assembly GCA_910589765.1 of Avena atlantica. Taxonomy (NCBI): domain Eukaryota; kingdom Viridiplantae; phylum Streptophyta; class Magnoliopsida; order Poales; family Poaceae; genus Avena; species Avena atlantica. Next base: position 470,240,778 of record OU342733.1, read on the forward strand.
GTGCAACCGGTGATGTGGTCCTAGAAGCTCACGTGCCTTCATCGACGTGCCACAACTGGTAAAGCCTTGTCATTCATAAAGAGACGCTTGAGAGGTCCACAAAGCATGTAAGATATGGGGAGGCTCCTCCTGATGATGGACCTCACCTCCTTCTCTATTGGTCGCCCAATGATTAGAGTCAGGCAACGAGAAGTAGCGTTCAACATAGGGAACTCCGAGGTGGTATCTGTTTTATTTTTATTTTTGTGTGGTTGTTTTCTCAAAGTGCTTGGATATATTGATTTCCGATTGCTCCTTTCGACATCTCGTGTATTGTACCTCTATATGACTTAATGTGACACGTGGCTGCTTTCTAAAATAACATAAGAATGTGGGTGTTATAACCGAGCTAAATATCATCACCGTTGTAGGCAAAGTAGACTTCATCATTGATATGACCACCTCCTCCTTTAGTATATCTCTACCTACCTAGGTAGGGTCCGAGCTAGTATATTCACCCCACTTTTTCTTTGTGAGATGGCTTTAATAAAATTCATCAACAACTTTGTTTGTTTACCCAATTACGTTTTGATGATAACAATGCAAGCTCGTAAACAATACTAGTATTGATTCTTCATATATTTTTTCTTCTATAGTTTGAATTGAGCCTGAGGTTAAACCTTTTGCGGCCTCTCTTCATGATGCTTAAGTTTAAGATTTGGACACGTGCCTATCCTGCCCATAAGTTGTAGACATGTCATGTTCACATCCATCCCATCTTTAAACTTGTTTATTTAGTCTAATTTCTCATTCGTAATAAGTCTGAAAAGCCCGATAGGAATCGTAATTCGCCCAAACTAAAAGCAGCATTGACCTCTTCCCCAAGGCAAGAAAACCCTTCCTCCGCCTCCCAAAAGCCGGCCCCTTCCCAAAGAAAAAGCACCACACGCGCAGAGGGCAGAGGCCACACAAACCCCAACTCGCGCCGCCGCCCCCTTCTCCGATCCCCTTCCCATCCCCGCAGGTAAATTCCCAGACCCCCGATCCCGAATCCGCGCAGGTCCCTCCCCGCGATCTCACCCTCGCCGCATTGCCGCGTTTCCCCCCTTCCTTCCTTCCCGCTGCAGGTGCCGTCGCGGCCGAGGAAGCAAGCAGCAGATCCATGGCGGCGATGGGGTCCAAGCTGGCGGGGCTGCAGGCCAAGGCCTGCGAGGCCACGCGGTTCGTCGCCAAGCACGGCTGCGCCTACTCCAAGAACCTCATGGAGAAGAACAAGCAGTACGTCGTGGAGCCGGCCACCGTCGAGAAGTGCCAGGAGCTCTCCAAGCAGCTCTTCTACACCCGCCTCGCCAGGTCCGATCCCCCCCTCCCTCTCGCTCTCTGCTCCGTCCCTATCCGAGTGTCTCTAGCGGCAGATTGCGATGCGGTTTCCTGATGCGATTTATTTTTGGCAAACCTATTCTTCCTGATGTTACTTGTGCAAAACTGTAGTTCGTGATGTTATACATGTCAAATCGACAGTGTCCTAGGTCACGGTATTGTTTGGAACATGTGATCTGTGCTCAATGTATGACCTACTGGCCTTGATCCATCTTGTTTAGGTTGGAACGGTGACACTGTTTTGTAAAGATTACCAAAAGTACTGTCGATATATTTCAAACCTGTCTGCTTTATCTTAGTCTAATTATGCTAGTACATCTTTGTTGACTTGTGGCTGCTTCATGAATAAACTAGTTGTGCATTACCTGGAGTGAACCGAACTTTTCATAGTCGGCAAAGTATGAAATCACTTTATAAAAACAGTTGGTTGATGTGACGATGTCCTCTGCAAGAATGAAACTGCAGTTTCCTAGTGCTATTTCTCAAACCTATGGTTTGTGATGTTATTTGTGTAACAGCTATTCATGATATTATTTGTCAAATGGATAATGTCCTATGTCAAGACTATTATTTGGATGTGTGATTTACTGCTCCAGGCTCAATGTATGATCTGTTGACCTTGATTCATCTAGGTAAGACTAGAATTTTGTTTAGGATGATACACTGGTCGGTAAAGATTGTCACTTGATATTCTGAAAATACTGCTAACATTCTAAACATGCCTTGTTTAGTAATATCCAATGTTGTCTCTTCATTGATAAATCTACTGCTGTCTCCATTGGTGTTCTTGTGTCTGTAATTCCACACAATGATGCTTGTGTACTTAGATTGGGAATTGGAAGAGAATTGTAGGGTTTTATAATTTATATAGTCATGTGGGGTTGAAGGTCCATGTTTGATGTCAGAAACACTGTTGATACAGGTCTGATTTAACTAGCTAGATCTTGTGAGAAATCCTGTGGATGTAAGTCTGATTTAACTAGCTAGATAATGAGAGGGACACTGTTTCTGATACGGTTATGTGTTTGGTTCTCCTTTGGGAAGATTTTCTCTAGCTATATTCTGTTTAGATTTCATAGTTACTAGATGGCTCTCTAGTTAAATCCAATTCTTCTGTGATTGTAGATAATGTAATGTACTAGTTTGGTAATTATCTTTGTTCATGGTACTATGATATATTGTTATATACGAGGGGATGATTGCACTCTTGACTTCTTGGAAGCTATGTCTGCACATGCAATTTCCTGAACCATGTGTGCCAGAACTACACAATCAGCATGGCCGTTCCCTAGTTGTAGTTCTTCAAAAGACTGTCAAAAGATAGCCACTCATTGCATTTACACGACTGCACAATTTTGACTTGAATATCTCCAGTGAATCGGTGTACTGACACATATTTCTTGCAGTCTCCCTGGCCGCTACGAAGCATTCTGGAAGGAGACCAACCAGGTGAAGCAGCTGTGGAAGAACAGGAACGACCTGAACGTCGAGCACGCCGGCGTCGCCGCGCTGTTTGGCCTCGAGCTGTACGGGTGGTTCTGCCTCGGCGAGATCGCCGGCCGGGGATTCACCCTCACGGGCTACCAAGTCTGAGCTGAGCGCCTTCCTTCCAGTAGTCCACGCTTCGCCCCTCGATTAAGAGCTGATGAGGACTCTGATTAGCCATTCGGTTTTTTGCGATCTGATCTGATCTGATCTCGTGAGGAAGTTTTTATTTTCTGAAATATTCTCGGTGCTGGTGAGAAATACATATGCATCAAAGTAAATTCGATGTTGGGGTAGTACAATAATTTGTCGAACTACTTAGTGAAATGCCTTGAAATGGAATGCCTTTATTGGATGGTATATCTGTGATGCTGTCGTTGATGAGAGTTGGATATATCTGTGATTCCGGATTAGCTGTATGGATTCTCTGTCAGCCTGGGGTTTGTTTGCCAACAGTTCATATCAGTTACCTGCTCCCCTGAATCGGCCGCCACCAGCCGTCTCACCGCCGTCTGCTCTCGCACGACAACTTGCTCAAAACAAGCGGCGCCGGCGCCGGCGCCGGCGTGCTGGTAAGCAGACGCACTCACCGGCCAGCTAGGGGCAAAGCCAGGTGCTCGATTAAACCATTCTCGCACACCACCACGAGGTGTTTACACGCAGACCACAACGACCTTCCCGGACGAACTAGGAGATAGACATATCGCCGCCCGGCGTCTGCTCCTGGCGACCCTCATGTACGCGGCGGCCGCTCGCCGCCTCCTCCTCTCCGCCCGCGCTCGCGCAGCCGAGCGGGTGCCCCCCGTAGCCGTGCGAGCGCCCTCCCGCTACTACTCCAAGCCACCGCCGCCGCCGCGGTTCCCCACGCCCAAGGAGATCCGCCGGGGGCTCGACCAGTTCGTCGTCGGCCAAGACAAGGCCAAAAAGGTTAGCCCGACATCAACCATCACTCCTTCGTCCGGCGCTGAACTGCTGATGCTGACGGCCTGACGCTATGCCGCCTGCTGCTCGTGTACTACTAGTATCAAAGAACCGGAATCAAGTCCCCTTCAGTTGCGGAATTAGCATATAGGACTACGCAAGTTTTTTTCAGAATTTCTTCTACAACTCACATAAACTTAGCAGAGGAATTGGTTGCGCAGGTGCTCTGTGTCGCCGTCCACAATCACTACAAGAGGATATACAGCGAGCCCTCCTCGAACAGGTGACTAGACTCTGCCCTTCTCCTGACTGAACTGAATTCGGTGGTGGCTTGGTTCAAACCGCGTGTTTATTCTGACTACGAGTTTCGCTGGTGATGATCATCAACCTAGCTCCCCCGAAACGTCGGCAGGCTGCGATGCGAGCACGACTGGCGAAGATGATACTGAACTTGAAAAGAGTAACATCCTTCTCGTTGGGCCAACTGGATCAGGTACCGTGGGCACATTATGTGTTTTACTGCATGCCTATTGCAACGCAATGCAATCTTGTTTGCTTGTTAATTTGAGTTGTGATTGGATTTTTTTCTTCTTCTCTGAACAGGTAAAACACTTCTGGCGAAAACGTTAGCTCGCTTTGCGAATGTGCCCTTCGTGATTGCTGATGCGACAGCGATTACGCAGGTAAATCTTGGCTTCTGTCGCATGCCACTAGAAAGCTCTCTTTGCCCATTGGCCGTTCAGACATATATATTGGCAGAAAATCAGGAAGCTGACTGCCGATGCTTCTTTCTTCTTTCTGATGCTACAAATAGACTGCTCTTTCAGGCCGGGTATTCAGGCGAAGATGTGGAATCAATCGTCTACAAGCTTCTAGTGGTACATATCAAGTCTGTTTCTGAATGTTTGTGCACTCTGTGTCTAGCTATGTGGTGTTGCTAGTTTGTGTTGCCTTTATCATGTTAAACCAACGTGTCGACACTTTTTTGAATTTGGTTATAACCTATCCCTTTGTGTCCCTAAGAATTTATTGGATCTCCTTTTTTTTTAACTTAATTTATTGGATCTCCTTAGCAACCCAAGGGAACATTTTTCTAATGTTCACAGTTGTCTCCGATAGTCAATTTGGGAATTATATGGAGCAGATCACACTAATTGCGTGCTGATGTGTTCTGCCTCCTAGGCTGCGGATTTTAATGTCGAAGCTGCAGAGCGTGGCATCATCTACATTGATGAAGTGGATAAGCTTGCAAAGCAGGTTGTTGAGAACAACAGTTCTGATCACCATTGGCATGACTGCGACATGTAATGGAGCTCATTCGCCTTGCACTAATAGGATCCATTGGTGCATTCAGGTTGGTTGTCAGGAGGACTGGAGGGATGTCTCTGGAGAGGGTGTCCAGCAAGCACTCTTAAAGATTTTTGAAGGAACAGTAAGTGGCATTGTTATATTTTTAGTTGTACATGCTCTTTAGAAGAGTCTGAGATTTGGTCAACTACAAAATGATCTCTAGCACCGTCTTCCAGTGACTAATGCTGACCATTCTTTTGCTTCCTGAACTCTGAAATCATGTGCACCATATTCTATTTGTTTGTTTCTAAATAAGAGCAATTTCATGTTTGCATTCTTAGGTGATCAATGTGCCAAGAAAAAGAAATCGAGATAGCACATCCAATGGTTATGTCGAGGTGATTCTTCTTTCAGAACTTCTGATTGGCTACTCAAATCTGTTATGTAGTGCCATTACCTAGCTCAGTAAAAGCGCGTTTCGGCAGTTTAGCACCAAATTTTTTCCAAATTATTGCATGGCGCTATGACATAGATAGTCTTCAATATATTGCTGTTGCTTGCCTGAGTGACACACAGTTAACGGAATATTATCATAGATGACTGCTGTTCTTTTTGTCACTAGCAGTTGGCTGTAGGTATTAAATATTTTATTAGTGTAATTAGCACCTTGCATTAGAATGATGAGTTGAGCATATCTGTTACATTTGTATTAATTTGTTTTGTAGGTTGATACGAAAAACATACTCTTTGTTTGTGGAGGTGCCTTCTCTGACTTGGGCAAGATTATCTCAGAAAGGTTATACAGTTGCAAATAATAATTGTCTACCTTTTGGAGCTATCCTTCTTTTATCCGTACTTCCATGCTGTATCTGAATGTATGTGCGCTATGCAAGGCATCGTCGCTGTCCTTTTGGTTTTGGAACACCAATATCTCGCGAATTGACGAATGCTGTTGAGGAATCAAGCTTGCTTGAAGACGTAAGCTTAGTTGTTGGTTTTGTGACACTTTTAAGTTTTTTTATGCTACAATTATACTAGTGATAATTTTCAATAACTTACTTAGATTGAGAATGATGATCTGATTGCCTACGGCTTGACACCAGAATTTATCGGGAGGTTGCCAATAACAGTTGGCTTGACTCACCTGACTGAAGATCAGTTGGTTCAGGTAACAAACTCTATGTGTATTTTCATTTCCTTCCTGGCCATTTTTATTTAGGATCATGTCTACTCTCATCATTACTTTCAGAAGGTTTGCTTTGTGCTCCAGTCTACTAGATTCTTCACCGGAGTTTTTTATTCCCGTTTTTTTGGCAACTTAAACGTAGCTAATTTATATTTTCAGGTTCTCAAGGAACCCAAGAACGCAGTAGGAAAGCAATACAAGAAGTTGTTCAAAATGAATAATGTCAGTCTTTGATTTGTTTGCATCAGAAGTTGTGATTAATAATTTTCTCTTTGATGTTTTATAAACAAGTAATTAGGTTGTGTTCTTTTTTCCTCCACAAGGTCAAGTTACATATTACTGAAAATGCTTTGAGGCTAATAGCAAAGAAAGCAGCTGCAAGGGAAACTGGAGCAAGAGGTCTACGATCCATAATGGAGGGCATTTTGACAGAAGCAATGTTTGAGGTAGTTTGTACTTTATTCTCAGCATGCCAATGGGTAACTGGGACTGACATCGATATTGCCCTTGGACTTACAGATTCCTGATCCAGGAGAGGGAAAAGAGAAGATAATTGCTGTTCTTGTTGATGAAGAATCTGTAGGGCCACCCTCCCATCGAGGATGCAGAGCCAAAATTTTCCGAGACGATGGAGCCCTGGAACTGTATGTCTACGAAAATAATATCAGAATGCCCGGGCTGATTCAGGGGCCAAAATGCAGTGTCATTTTCAGTTTCTGCCTTTTAGTAGTTTTTTCAGCAGCTAAGCTGTGGCTTTATCATACGTTTCATTGTTTCTCCTCGATATACACGTGGATTATATTGATACTATGTAAGGCAAACATTTTTACGCAATGAAGTACAGTACGATTTCAGATAGTTGTATGGCTGAGTCTCACATTGTGCTTTATTCCGTAGTTTGTGTTGTAGTAAAAGCCTGAACTCCAGAACACACATTAAACTGCCAGGAAATACAACTGATGAACACAATTTCATTACACTGAACAAATAGGGAAAATGCTATCTATGGTTATTCACCAAAACTGCATGGTTGTCGTTATATTTGTATGCATCAATCGTGATTACACAAAGTTTCAACCAGAGGTACAGTCAAAAATTGAAACGTTTATAGCCATCAAAGCTCAGACACTGATTAATGCTCTTATAATAAACCATAGGCTAGCTAATAATTTAGTGCTCGGAACAAAGGCTGATATGATATGGCTCATGGATCAAATTGGTTCCTGGCTATCTCCTTTTGGTTCAGTACTTAGTGGTGTGTCTTGAAGTGCACCTTGTCCAGATGAAGTGAGGCCTAGCCTACTGAGAATCCCGCCATCAAGAGCATTCGGGGCAGATGTAGCTGCTTCAGTCTCACCCTCAGTTTTCCTTCTATGGCCAAGGATAGCCTCAATGGCAGCAGCACTAGCTTTAGCTGCAGCCTCATCCTTAGCAGCAGCCTCTGCCCTCCTTGCCGCCCTCTCTTCCCTGGCGAGTGCCGCTGCCCTCGCCTTCTCTTCTGCCGCACGCACCGCTGCTTCGGCCTTCTCCCTCTCCACGTCTTCATATAGCTTTGCTATGTCATCTTCCCTACCCTCTCCCCGCAACGCGCCTTCCAAAAGCTCCCTCATCTCATCTCTGAAAATCACTTTCTCATCCAAGAGAATAACCTTTGCTACCTTGGCTGCATCATCCAAACGTGCCACACCAACATACGCCTTTAGCAGCGTCTCGTAGGTTGCAAGGTTTGGGCCGATTTCCTTCTCCCTCATCTGACCAAAGTACTCCTGAGCCCTGTCAAGCAAGCTTAAACCAACCAAACCATCGACAATCTTATGATAATGCGATGCATCAAGCTTCAGCCCCAACTCGGAGATTTTGTCAAAGTAACCGACACCATCATCAGTGCGATCGGCTCTGAAGCACGCATCCATGAGCAGCACATATGTTTCCTCATCCGCAACAAGACTTTGCTCCCTCATCTCCTTGTGGAGCACCTCTGCCTCGTCTACCAACCGATTAAGCCCAAGATGCCGAATCAGGTTATTATATGCTGCTACATCTGGTACAACCTTATACTCACCCATCCTGCGGAACACCGCAATGGCATCCTCAAACCTTTCAGCAGTGCAGTAGGCATCCGCCATCACGCTGAAGCTTCTAACGTCAACCGCAATTCTCAGCGGAGGGTCATGCTCCGCGAGCATTCTGTCGAACAGCTTGAGCGCATTCTCTAGCATTTTGTTCTGCCCAAGTGCATTGACCACCTCATTATAGCTCTCTGCCCCAAACCTCACCTCCGACTCTGGACCGAGCACCTCTTTGTAGCACTCTGTGGCCTTCTCCTCCATTCCCATGAGGAAGTAGGCCTTCATGAGGTTCCCGTACACGATGCCGTCGAGAACCGGCTCGCCACCAAGCTTGTCCTGCAGTTCTTGGTACAGCTCCAAGGCTTTGGCCCCATCCCCGGCTTCCACGCACCCAGCCATGAGGAGGCTGTAGACATGGGGATCGGGCCCGACGAACCCGGAGGCGAGCATCTCGTCCTTGAGCTTGATGGCGTCGTCGAGGCGGCTGTTGTCTGCGAGAAGGCACTTGACGACCACGCGGTAGGCGGTCGGGGAGGGGGGCACGGGGGAGCCGGGGCGGGCGATCTGGCGGAGGTGGAGGAGCGCGGAGTCGGGGAGGCGGCGCGCGGCGAGGGCGGAGAGGTAGAGCGCGTGCGTGGCGGCGGTGGGCGGGACGGCGGCCTGGATGGAGTAGCGGTGGAGCGCGAAGAAGTCGTCGAGGCGGCGCGCGCGGAGGAGCGCGGCGAGGACGGCGACGCAGGTGAAGGAGGAGGGGCGGCAGTTGGAGTGTAGCGCGTGGCGCGTGAGGAGCGCGGCCTCGGCGAGGTCGTCGGTGGGCTGGTCGGGGGTGGGGGAGGGAGCGGGGGCTGGGGCGGCGGTGCGGGGGGAGAGGAGCGCGAGGATGCGGTTGTGGAGCGCGAGGCGGGAGGGGGCCAGAGAAGGGAGGGGCTCGGCGAGGCGCACGGAGCTCGGGGAGGGCGGCGGCGCGGGGGGCGTCGAGACGAAAGCGCCGCGGCGACGGTCGCGGCGGGAGGCCGCGGCCGAGGCGGCGTCGGCGTGGGCGAGCGGGAAGAGGGCCGGCACGAGGCGGCGCGCGGAGAACGGCTTAGAGAGCGACATCTTCCGCGGCGGCTCCGATGCGGCCGTGCGCGGAAGGGGACGAGGGTTTAGGCCTTTTGGGTCGGGAGGAGACGGCTGGCAGAGACACTCCCTAGAAACGAAAAGAGTAAACTGAACTTCGGTCCTAATTCTTTTCCGCACCTTCACTTTTGGTTTCTATTTTTTAAAATTATATATCAAGATTTTAATTTTTTTTGTAAGTGATTCATCAAGGTCCTAAAATCGTTTTGACATGCATTGACTGATGCCACGTCGACTACAAGTCCCACTAGCTGTACAGGTCAACCTACATATTTGGGAATAAGTCCTCCAAGTTTGTATTTTCTCCTAAAACATGGTCTGTGAGTATAAAATATGCGCCATCCCAGTTAACCACCCGATTACACTGATAAGGCGTGAGTGCAGCGGCCTGATCAAACCTGTATGCCCTCTCCCAATACCACACAGCTCCTTGCCGTCGTAATCACTGTCGCCCGCGTGCTAGGTGAGAAATTCCTTGCCAAACTATGTCCTCTTGTCAGCGTAATCGAGTGGTTGCGTCCATTGGCCGACACGTTATACCGGTGAGCTTTGCGGCGGTGTCCTTTTTTTTTGCACATGTCGACAGCAGGTTCTGTATGAGACACGGATCAACTTCTGTTTCTTTGCTTCGATTTTGCAGGTTCTTAATGGATTAGACGACTCCTCGTTTTGAACACCAATCAACTGACATTGTTGTCGCTAATCAGTTTGTGCTCAACTGAAGTTCTTTCTACATCGTGAAGTGCTACTTACATTTGAGTATCTGAGATTGTGTTGGCGAGCACGCCCAAGGTTGGGTGCTGGCCGTGTTCCCACGCCATTCATGCCGGTGGGCCGGACGACGGGGTCTCTGCAAGGCGCCATGCTCATGGTGCCCTTCCGCGTCATGACCCTCAAGGAGGCATACACAACGGTCGACCCCCTATCCCGGGCCTCCTCTATGGGCACCATGGTGGTGAGAATATTCCTGGAGCGCGCTGTTTCAGTACCACAGCAGCAAGGACCGTGTCTTCTGCGTCTCCCCGGCGGTCGCGAGCGCGCAGGGAGCTCGCCGACGTCCCGAGAAATCGCGTGCGCTAGATAGGGATGAGTGAACGTGTAAATGACTGCAAACAATGGTTCTGCAGCATACTAGAGATGTGCAGCTGCCGTGCCTTGATCCGAGAACTCAAGTGATCCGCACATTTTATACTTGGGTCCATGTTTTAGAAAAAAATACGACTTTGGTGGGCTTATTCGCAAATATGCAGGGTGACATGTATGCTTTGTGGACTACACTGTCGATGTGGCTTTGGTCTACGCTGGTCAAACCGTTTTAGGACCTTAGATGAATTATTTACGAAAGATTTATGACCTAGACATACAATTTCAAAGAATAGAGACCTAAGTAAAGGGGGTGAGAAAAGAATTAGGACCGCCGATACGGTTTACTCAAACGAAAACAGTTTTTTCTCGCGCTACTAGCCTCTAGCCTGTACTGAGCTGTTGTTGCCAAACTGTGTGCGTCCTACGCTGCAGCTAAACAGACACTCCCTTCTCAACTGGCCTTTTGACTATGCAACTGCCTTACCATTTTTGCAACTGGGTTTATCCATCAAAGTTCACATTCATCACAAGTAAATTGGCGAAAGGGTGTATAGAATAATACAAGCGATAGACCAGCTAGAGGAGGATATTTACCAATGCGAGTCACATTTTATTTATAACTAAAAGTTGTTAATCTTGATCATGTAGGACGCAATGTACACAATTCTACTATTAGTTATTGTTTCAAAACTAAATCTATTATATATTTTGTTTATTGCACATTATATACAAGTTCGTGAATTCTCTAGGTGTTTTTTTAATATCCAAATCAAAAGAATGTGGAGTCTACTCTGAAAATGTGGTCTCAATGACCAGGATTTTATATGGAAACTATGAGCACATGACTTTGTTGGATTTGCACCATGTCTCATGACGGAGATCTGAAGTGTCCCGACATTTTCGTGGTGATATATGACACCGGAACCCCCAAACCCCAGAATGATCCCGAGTGCTCTTGTCGTTGGTTACAAAAAAAACTGACTCCAACATGGTGTCAATGTTAAGCCTCACAATCGCCAGGGCCAGCATTCCTTCAAATCACGCCCGCGATGTGCACCAGTGGTGATGCGGAGCAGCAACCATCGAGGCTCTCAGCTCAATGCCTCCTTCATCGAGAAGGGAAAAAAGGCAGGAGGGAAACATATGACCATGACTCTTTCAAATCATTATAAGGATGGCAATTTGACCCATGGATACGGGTACCCGTATGGGTAAGGTATGGGCACACTTTTATACCCATGGGTAATACCCATACCCTATCCGTTAAGTCATGGAAACGAGCATGGGTATAGACTTGTGTCCATGGATATACTCGTATCCTGCCCGTTTAAACTGACCTGTCAAACTTACCTATAGAGTTTCAACCTATATGGCCGAAAAGCTTAGGGACAAGTATGAGATTGCGACTCCTATATATTCATTTGATACTTTCATGTACTCGTATACTATTAGTAAGTATAGATTATTGTTTTTTTTTCAAATATGCTATTGATGAAAGTAAAATTTTGAATAACTTGTATACTATTGGATATACCCGTCGGGTACCCAATGGGTACGGGTATCCGCCGGGTATGGGTATGGGTAAAGTTTTATACCCGCGGGTACGGGTATGGATAACCTTTTGTACCCATTGACTACGCGGGTATGGGTATGGTATTGCTTTACCCTGCCCATACCCTCCCATTGCCATCCTTAAATCATTACATGATAGAGAATTCTTTTCTCGTCATGATCGATCTACATCCTACCATAGTTTTTGGAGAAGCATGCTTTCTTCTAGCATTTCCAAACCCTCCTCTCCTCATCTACAAGCCTCCAAAACCCCGAGCGACTCCCGCCTGCAAACCTTAGCCCACATCCCCGCTGATGTCGTTGCGCCATCACCCTTGTCCTCACTTCCACTATTGTTCATTTGGCTCCTCGCCTCTTTGTTGAGGGGTGCGTAAGTGGAGACTGGAGAGCTTCCCGATCTCAGTGGAGACTGGAGAGCTTCCTGATGCACTAAGGGCAAGATCCAAAGAGGTGGAGGATAATATGTCTTTCTTGGAAGGAAGATGGGACCAAAACTAGATAGAACCTCAAGGGGATAGTCTTCTAGGTCTATTATCAAGTCTAGAATTTACAATAGATGGGGGTGGACTATATATAGGTCAGCCATTTAAGAAGGATAGTTTAGGCATAAAACAAGAAGTTTGGAACTGTATCGTTTTCCTTTTTCGACTGAAATCGATTTTCCAGAAAACAAAGTATGTACTGTTTATGGAATAGATGGAAAGTCGGAGACGGTGATTAGCAGGAGGCCGGGTCGGAGTGCGAATCCTTCACACGCAGCTTTTAAAGCCGAAACAGCGGCCCAAGCCCAACCAACCCCAACCCCTAAAAGCCTCTCGAGCTGCCGCAAACCGTCGCCGAACTGTGCCGATTCTCCCATAGTCGTCTTCGCGTCGCCATCTGACGATACGAGTACACAACCACCTCTCTTCTCCCTCCCAGGCGTCGCCTCTGCTCTGGCGGCACCCACCGGCCTCGCTCTCGTCGTTTTCGCTTCTCTAGGGAGATAAAAGTGGCAATCCACTAACCTTGATCCATCCTGCTTTTTTGGGAGACAAGAGCACTCAAACAGGGGCAGATGATGATGAACCTGGCAGCAAAATCGACAATGGCAGCAAAATCTGAATCTGCTCATGGTCTCATGAACTAATCAATCCCAGTAGCCCATCTGCCAGCGAAAGCAGCAGAATGCTAGAAAAGAGTCCGGCAAAACCACTCTTCTAGAGGAAACAAGCACACAACACAAGGCTTCGCTGAGGACTGTACGCTATGCCGACACCCGTGCCTACTACAGGCAACTCAGTGGCGACCCTCGTGATACGGAGGAATTCTGGGACGAATACGAGGACCCCGAGCAGCTGGACCAGGTGCAGGAGCGCCTAGCCTTGTACCGCATCAAAGCTCACGAGGTGGCTCTGCCTCTGGCTGGTCCTCCTGCTTGTTTATTTCAATTTTGACGTATTTGTTCAATTTAGTTTTTGGTCAATTAATTAACGTACTACTTTCTTCTCCTTTCGCTGCTGATATTCAGCTATTCTGGGAGGGGAAGGAGCTGGATGTAGCGCAACTAAAAGAAGAATACTCCTCGGACAGGCTTCGTGACGAGGGCTACTTTCAGCACTATGAGATGAATCGCGAATGGTACTTCGACCCTGAATACTACAGACGGTCAGCCCTTGACGACTACCAGCGGCTAGTGCTTCGTAATGATATGGGTACCGACATTCCTTGCCTCCTTAATTAGATTATGCAAGGAATATAAAAATTGTGAGGCGGTTTGCAAATAGAAGTAAGCTAGATGAGAAATTAGTTAATCATTATATCTACTTTCTCCAATTAAAATTAATATTCTCAGATTTATCTATATTGGATATGGTTCGATCTATGATGTCTCTGACGGACTTGTCGTTGTCATTTTGGCGTTATGCACTAGAAACTGCTGCATTCACTTTAAATCGGGCATCATCTAAATCCGTTGAAAAGACACCGTATGAATTATGGTTTGGAAACAAACCTAAGCTGTCATTTCTTAAAGTTTAGGGATGCGATGTTTATGTGAAGAAACTTTAACCGGATAAACTCGAACCCAAAGCGGAAAAATGCGTCTTCATAGGATACCCTAAGAAAACTATTGGGTATTCCTTCTATCACAGATCCGAGGGCAAGGTTTTTGTTGCCAATAATGGATCCTTTCTAGAGAAAGGGTTTCTCACGAAAGGTGTGAGTAGTCGAAAGGTAGAACTCGAAGAGGTTATTGAACCTTCTCTTCAAAGTATGGCGAGTAGCGCAGCGCTGGAAGTCGTTCCGGAGTTGGCTTCACCAGTTGAAGAGGAAACTAATGATAATGATCATGAAACTCCGAAAGAGAATACTACCGAACCTCGCAGGTCTAGCAGGACGCGTGCAGCTTCCGAGCTGTACAGAAATCCTGTCATGAATTTCCTGGTTGATGAAAATGATGACCCTGCGACGTATGAAGAAGCGATGATGAGCCCGAATTCCAACAAATGGTTAGAAGCCATGAAATCCGAGATGGAATCCATGTATAAAAATCAAGTTTGGAACTTGGTGGACTTACCTTACGACCGAAAGGTCGTGGAGAATAAATGGATTTTTAAAAGGAAAACTGATGCTGATGGTAATGTGACCGTCTATAAAGCTCGACTTGTCGCAAAGAGGTTTCGACAAATTCAAGGAGTTGACTACGATGAGACATTCTCTCCCGTAGCGATGCTAAAATCAGTTAGGATTATGTTAGCAATTGTTGCATATTTCGATTATAAGATATGGCAGATGGATGTCAAAACCGCGTTTCTCAATGGTAATATTGAATAAGAGTTGTATATGATACAAACAAATGGTTTTGTCGATCCTAAGGATGCTAACAAGGTGTGCAAACTTCAGCGATCCATCTATGGATTGAAGCAAGCATCACGAAGTTGGAATCTTCGCTTTGATGAGGTGATCAAAGAGTTTGGAGTTGTCCAAACTTATGGAGAAGCTTGTATTTACAAGAAAGTGAGTGGGAGCAATGTGGCATTTCTGATACTATATGTGGATAACATATTATTGATCGGAAATGATATAGATATTTTAAACAGTGTTAAAAGTTATCTAAACAGCAAATTTTCAATGAAGGACCTAGGTGAAGCGTCATACATATTAGACATAAAGATCTATAGAGATAGATCTAGGCGCCTAATAGGGCTATCGCAAGTACATACCTTGATAAGATTTTAAAGAAGTTTAAAATGGACGAAAGTAAGAAGGGGTTCTTACCTATGACACAAGGCACGACATTGAGTAAGACTCAAAGTCCGGCTACGGCAGAAGAAAGAGAGATAATGGACAAAGTCCCCTATGCTTTAGCCATAGGCTCTATAATGTATGCCATGCTATGTACAAGACCGGATATGGCACATGCTATTAGTTTTACTAGTAGGTACCAATCGGATCCAGGTTCGGAACACTGGAAAGCGGTCAAGAATATCCTTAAGTACTTGCAAAGAACTAAGGATATGTTTCTTGTATACGAAGGTGAAGAAGAGCTCGTCGCTAAGTGTTATGTCGACGCTAGCTTTGACACCGATCCAGATGACTCTAAGTCTCAATCCGGATACGTATTTCTCATGAATGGCGGAGCGGTTAGTTGGAGGAGCTCCAAACAACCTGTGATGGCGGGATCAACAACGGAGGCCGAATATGTTTTTTGCTTCGGAAGCGGCTCAGGAAGCAGTTTGGATGAAGAAGTTCATATCCGAACTAGGTGTGGTTGCAAACACGTTGGACCCAATGGTGATCTATTGTGACAACAATGGTGCCATTGCCAATGCCAAAGAACCAAGGTCTCATAAGCATTCCAAGCATATTAAGTGTCGGTTTCACTCCATCCACGAGCATGTCAAGGATGGAGATATAAAGATTTATAAAGTACATACGGATCTCAATGTAGCAGATCCGTTGACTAAAACTCTCCCTAGATCAAAACATGATCTACACCAGAACTCCATGGGTGTTAGATACATCACTACATAACTAGATTATTGTCTCTAGTGCAAGTGGGAGACTGAAGGGAATATGTCCTGAGAGGCAATAATAAAGTGTTTATTATGTGTATTCCAAGTATATGATAGATGTTTATTTTGCATGCTATAATTGTATTTGAAGGGAATATGCCCTGAGAGGCAATAATAAAGTGTTTATTATGTGTATTCCAAGTATATGATAGATGTTTATTTTGCATGCTATAATTGTATTAATACGGAAACGTTAATACATGTGTGTTTAATAAACAAACAGAAAGTTCCTAGTTATGCCTCTCTCATAAACTAGCTCGTTGATTAACAAGATGATCAAGGTTTCCTGATCATGGACATTGGATGTTGTTAATAACGGGATCACAACATTAGTGTAATGGTGTGATGAACATTCATCTGAAGTATAGCATTACGATCAAAGTCATTGAGTTTATATTGCTATAACAACTTACGAAGTGATCCTAATCCTTAGACCATGAGATCATGTCAATCACTAACACCGGAAGAGTTTCTTGATAACATCAAACGTCACACCGTAACAGGGTGATTATAAAGATGGATTCAGAACTAATAAAGTGTTATGTTGAGGCTCATGGATCGAGAGTGGAATTTGTTCATCCCGATGACGGATAGATATACTCTGGACCCTCTCGGTGATATCACATTGATTAGCTTGCAAGCAAGTGATTTGATCACTAGAATGTTATATCATAGGAACGAGAAAAGAGTGCATGTCGGTAACGAGATCAAACTAGGTATGGAGATACCGATGATCGAATCTCGGACATGTAATATATCGTGAAACAAAGGGATTAAGATACTAGCGTAAAAGGTTCCGACGATCACAAGAAAGTCATCGTTGAATGTGTGGGAGTCAGTATGGGTCTCCAGATCCCGCTTCTGATTATTGATCCGAGAGGGGTCTCGATCATGTCCACATTATTCATGAACCGTAGGGTGACACGCTTAAGAGACACCGACATCCAATTGGAGCAAATGTTTCATGCCAAAAGAATGAACAAGCGCAGGAATTTATTTCACTAGATACCGAAACAGGTTTTCGGGTGAAATTGCATAAAGTGGTTATGCATGTGAAATAGAATTCTAGCAAGGGGTTATTTGTGAATGTTTGTCATTAAAGTAATTGACAAAATTCTGAATAAAATAAAAGAGTTTTATTTAATGAGAGTTTGCATTAAATTTGGTGGAAATTTAATGGGAATTTGAGTGGACTTTTGAGTGGAGGGAATTTAAAGGAGATTTGTGAGTGGAGTGTCCACCCACATGAAGAGGGGAGGGCAAGGGGCAGACCCCATGCGCCGGCCACCCCCTTGGGGTTCCTCCCCTCCTCCTATAAAAGGAGCCCCCCTCCTCACTTGTCTCTCACACCTCCTCGTGAAGGATCTCTCTCCCCCTCTAGAATTTATCCCCCATGGTCTCGGACTAGCGAGATACATGTTCCCGGTGGCTATTCGGCAAGAAAGAGTTGTGCTTCCGCTGCATCGCTGGAGCGAGGAGGCGGAGGTTGCTCGGTGCCTCGAACGTGTGTGCGAGCACGGATGCGCTGCTGATTTGCGGCGCTAGGACTTCCTCTCGATCTTGAGATCGGCAAGAGATCGTCTACATCAACTACGAGTTGAACTCGTTAAGCTTTGGCGGTCTTCAAGGGTATGTTCTCTACGGATATACATCCGCCCGTTGTTTGTATCTAGTAGATAGATCTTGGTATATAGTTCACATTGTAGGAAAATTTTTGTTTTCTATGCTGCGAACCCTACAGTGGTATCAGAGCCGGATCTATGCGTAGATACTTTACACGGGTAGTACACATATGAGTATGTGGGCGATGATGATCATGTTGTTGCTCCTTTGTTGTAATTTTGGATATTGGTGGCATAGTGGGTTAAAGCGGCCCGGACAAACTTTACATGTCCTCGCACATGAGACCTGTTCCACGCTTGACATGCAACTAGTTTGCATAAGTGGCTAGCGGGTGTCTGTTTCTCCTACTATAGTCAATATCTATTTTGCAAGCGAGTTGTCAACAATTTGATTATCCTCGTTGTGGTTCATGTTCGTAGGTAAGAACGGTTCTATCTCGAAAGCCCTAAGCCACGTAAAACTTGCAATGGATAAATTAGAGGCGTCTAATTTAGATTGTTGCTGGGCTAGTGTTATGATATGGTAGTGTTGTAAGTAGAAGTATGAGATGATACTCTTACAACACACATAGCGTGTAATATCCATAGACCTTGGATTTACACATATAGGTATGATAGTGATCATACCACGATGCACATGATAGAGATCATCTGCGGGAACCATATAATTTCACTAATAAACATATGATGTTTGATAGCATCTTATATTGCTTGTTTAGTGCTTTGTTAGCATAATAAGATGATCCCTCATTTAAATATCAAGATAAGAATGTGTTCTTCCTTTAGTATGCACCGATTATGTTTTCGTCGCTCCAAGACATCACGTGATGATCGGGTGTTCTTGGATCCACGACCATATTTCGGGTGTAAAACAGTTACACACGCGAATACTGAGGTTCTAACTTGGCGAGCCTAGCATGTACAGACATGGCCTCGGAACACGGACCGAAAGGTTAAGCATGAGTCATATAGTTGATATGATGCCCATTTGATGCTCGCCTTTGAAGCTATACCGACTCACGTGATGATCGGACTTGGTGTAGTGGATTTGGTTCATGTAATCACCAAAAAGGCACGAGGGATGTCGTTTTTGAGTGGGAGTTCATTCGTAATATAGATTAGTTGAACTCAATCTATCATACACTTAGTCTAAACTTTACAAATTCTGTTGTAGATGGCACCACCTGCTTTTAATTTCAATGTGTTCATGGAGAAAGAGAAACTAGCAACGAACGGTAGCAACTTTACCGAATGGGCCATGAATTTGAGGATTCTCCTCTCTGCTGCACAAAAGCAATATGTGCTAGAAGCGCCGTTAGGCCCCCCACCTTTTGATGATGCCCCTGACGAGGAGAAGAATGTCTATCAGACTCGTCAGGAGGACCACAACTTAGTTTATTGCGGCATATTGTATGGGCTAGAGCCGGAACTTCGAAAGCGTTTTGAAAACGGCAATGCATTTGATACAATGGGTGAGTTGAAAATGATTTTCGACACACATGCTGCTGTAGAGAGCTACAACGCTTCAGAAAAGTTCTTTAGCTGCATGATGGAAGAGCACAGCTCCGTTAGTGAGCATGTACTCAAGATGTTGGGTTACGCCGATAAGCTTGTGTCCTTGGGAATATCGATTCCCATTGACTTAGGCATCCATCGTGTTCTGCAGTCTCTGCCACCTAGCTATAAGAGCTTCGTGATGAACTATAATATGCAAGGCATGAAGAAGTCTCTCCCCGAGCTTCTGTCAATGCTTAAAACTGCAGAAGTGGAGATCAAAAAGGAACATCAAGTGTTGATGATCAATAGGAACACTGGTTTCAAGAAAGACAAGAAGGGAAACGGAAGGGAAGTAAGGGCGGCAAGCCTGTTGCCGCGCCTGAAAAGAAACCCCGAGTTGGACCTAAGTCTGATTCCGAGTGCTACTATTGTAAGGGGACTGGCCACAGGAAGCGCAACTGCCCCAAGTATCTGGCAGACAAGAAGGGCGGCAAGGCAAACAAAGGTATATATGATATACATGTTATTGATGTGTACTTGACTAGTGCTCGCAGTAGCACCTGGGTATTTGATACCGGTTCAGTTGCTAATATTTGTAACTCGAATCAGGGGCTACGGAACAAGCGACCGCTAGCAAGGGGTGAGGTCAAGATGCGTGTCGGCAATGGATCAAGCGTTGATGTGATCGCCGTCGGAACGCTGCCTCTCCACTTGCCGTCGGGATTAGTTATAAACTTGAATAAATGTTATCTGGTGCCTGCACTGAGCATGAACATTGTATCTGGATCGTGTTTGATGCGAAGTGGTTATTCATTTAAATCCGAGAACAATGGTTGTTCCATTTATATGAATGAAATCTTTTATGGTCATGCACCGATGATGAATGGTTTATTTCTATTAGATCTCGATGATAATGTTACACATATTCATAATGTTGATGCTAAAAGGATTAAACTTAATGATGATATATCCGCATATATGTGGCACTGCCGTCTAGGTCATATTGGCATTAAACGCATGAAGAAGCTCCATTCGGATGAACTTTTGGAATCACTTGATTATGAATCATTTGATACATGTGAGCCATGCCTTATGGGCAAGATGACTAGAATGCCGTTTTCCGGTTCAATGGAACGGGCGACGGATTTATTGGAAATCATACATTCTGATGTATGTGGTCCAATGAGTGTGTCGGCGCGAGGTGGATATCGTTATTTTGTTACTTTCACGGATGATTTGAGTAGATACGGTTATATCTACTTGATGAAACACAAGTCTGAAACCTTTGAAAAGTTCAAGGAATTTCAGAATGAAGTGGAAAATCATCGTAATAGAAAGATCAAATTTCTACGGTCCGACCGTGGAGGTGAGTATCTAAGTTACGAGTTTAGCACTCACATGAAAGAGTGTGGAATTGTTTCACAACTCACACCTGCCGGAACACCACAGCGAAATGGTGTGTCGGAACGTCGTAATCGTACTTTATTAGATATGGTTCGATCTATGATGTCTCTGACGGACTTGCCGTTGTCATTTTGGGGTTATGCACTAGAAACTGCTGCATTCACTTTAAATCGGGCACCATCTAAATCCGTTGAAAAGACACCGTATGGTTTGGAAACAAACCTAAGCTGTAATTTCTTTAAAGTTTGGGGATGCGATGTTTATGTGAAGAAACTTCAACCGGATAAACTCGAACCCAAAGCGGAAAATGCGTCTTCATAGGATACCCTAAAGAAACTATTGGGTATTCCTTCTATCAAAGATCCGAGGGCAAGGTTTTTATTGCCAAGAATGGATCCTTTCTAGAGAAAGAGTTTCTCGTGAAAGGTGTGAGTAGTCGGAAGGTAGAACTCGAAGAGGTTGTGGAACCTTTTCTTCAAAGTATGGCGAGTAGAGCAGCGCCGGAAGTTGTTCCGGAGTTGGCTCCACCAGTTGAAGAGGGAACTAATGATAATGATCATGAAACTCCGAAAGAGAGTACTACCGAACCTCGCAGGTCAAACAGGACGCGTGCAGCTGCCGAGCTGTACGGAAATCCTGTCATGAATTTCATGGTTGATGAAAATGATGACCCTGCGACGTATGAAGAAGCGATGATGAGCCCGGATTCCAACAAATGGTTAGAAGCCATGAAATCCGAGATGGAATCCATGTATGAAAATCAAGTTTGGAACTTGGTGGAATTACCTCACGACCGAAAGGCCGTGGAGAACAAATGGATTTTCAAAAGGAAAACTGATGCTGATGGTAATGTGACCGTCTATAAAGCTCGACTTGTCGCAAAGGGGTTTCGACAAATTCAAGGAGTTGACTACGATGAGACTTTCTCTCCCGTAGCGATGCTAAAGTTAGTTAGGATTATGTTAGCAATTGCTGCATATTTCGATTATGAGATATGGCAGATGGATGTCAAAACCGCGTTTCTCAATGGTAATATTGAAGAAGAGTTGTATATGATACAACCAAAGGGTTTTGTCGATCCTAAGGATGCTAACAAGGTGTGCAAGCTTCAGCGATCCATCTATGGATTGAAGCAAGCATCACGAAGTTGGAATCTCCGCTTTGATGAGGTGATCAAAGAGTTTGGATTTGTCCAAACTTAGGGTGAAGCTTGTATTTACAAGAAAGTGAGTGGGAGCAATGTGGCATTTCTGATATTATATGTGGATGACATATTATTGATCGGAAATGATATAGATCTTTTAAACAGTGTTAAAAGTTATCTAAATAGCAAATTTTCAATGAAGGACCTAGGTGAAGCGTCATACATATTAGGCATAAAGATCTATAGAGATAGATCTAGGCGCCTAATAGGGCTATCGCAAAGTACATACCTTGATAAGATTTTAAAGAAGTTTAAAATGGACGTAAGTAAGAAGGGGTTCTTACCTATGTTGCAAGGCAAGACATTGAGTAAGACTCAAAGTCCGGCTTCGGCGGAAGAAAGAGAGATAATGGACAAAGTCCCCTATGCTTCAGCCATAGGCTCTATAATGTACGCCATGCTATGTACAAGACCGGATGTGGCACATGCTATTAGTTTGACTAGTAGGTACCAATCGGATCCAGGTTCGGAACACTTGATAGCGGTCAAGAATATCCTTAAGTACTTACGAAGAACTAAGGATATGTTTCTTGTATACGGAGGTGAAGAAGAGCTTGTCGCTAGGTGTTATGTCGACGCTAGCTTTACACCGATCCAGATGACTTTAAGTCTCAATCCGGATTCGTATTTCTCATGAATGGCGGAGCGGTTAGTTGGAGGAGCTCCAAACAACCTGTGGTAGCGGGATCAACAACGGAGGCCGAATATGTTGCTGCTTCAGAAGCAGATCAGGAAGTAGTTTGGATGAAGGAGTTCATATCCGAACTAGGAGTGGTGGCAAACGCGTTGGACCCAATGGTGATCTATTGTGACAACAATGGTGCCATTCTCAATGCCAAAGAGCCAAGGTCTCACAAGCATTCCAAGCATATTAAGCGCCGGTTTCACTCCATCCGCAAGCATGTCAAGGATGGAGATATAAAGATTTGTAAAGTACATACGGATCTCAATGTAGCAGATCCGTTGACTAAAACTCTCCCTAGAGCAAAACATGATCAACACCAGAACTCAATGGGTGTTAGATTTATAACTATGTAACTAGATTATTGTCTCTAGTGCAAGTGGGAGACTGAAGGGAATATGCCCTGAGAGGCAATAATAAAGTGTTTATTATGTGTATTCCAAGTATATGATAGATGTTTATTTTGCATGCTATAATTGTATTAATACGGAAACGTTAATACATGTGTGTTTAATAAACAAACAGAAAGTTCCTAGTTATGCCTCTCTCATAAACTAGCTCGTTGATTAACAAGATGATCAAGGTTTCCTGATCATGGACATTGGATGTTGTTAATAACGGGATCACAACATTAGTGTAATGGTGTGATGAACATTCATCCGAAGTATAGCATTACGATCAAAGTCATTGAGTTTATATTGCTATAACAACTTACGAATTGATCCTAATCCTTAGACCATGAGATCATGTCAATCACTAACACCGGAAGAGTTTCTTGATAACATCAAACGTCACACCGTAACAGGGTGATTATAAAGATGGATTCAGAACTAATAAAGTGTTATGTTGAGGCTCATGGATCGAGAGTGGAATTTGTTCATCCCGATGACGGATAGATATACTTTGGGCCCTCTCGGTGATATCACATTGATTAGCTTGCAAGCAAGTGATTTGATCACTAGAATGTTATATCACAGGAACGAGAAAAGAGTGCACGTCGGTAACGAGATCAAACTAGGTATGGAGATACCGATGATCGAATCTCGGACATGTAATATATCGTGAAACAAAGGGATTAAGATACTAGCGTAAAAGGTTCCGACGATCACAAGAAAGCCATCGTCGAATGTGTGGGAGTCAGTATGGGTCTCCAGATCCCGCTTCTGATTATTGATCCGAGAGTGGTCTCGATCATGTCCGCATTATTCACAAACCGTAGGGTGACACACTTAAGAGACACCGGCATCCAATTGGAGCAAATGTTTCATGCCGAAAGAATGAACAAGCGCAGGAATTTATTTCACTAGATACCGAAACAGGTTTTCGGGTGAAATTGCATAAAGTGGTTATGCATGTGAAATAGAATTCTAGCAAGGGGTTATTTGTGAATGTTTATCATTAAAGTAATTGACAAAATTCTGAATAAAATAAAAGAGTTTTATTTAATGAGAGTTTGCATTAAATTTGGTGGAAATTTAATGGGAATTTGAGTGGACTTTTGAGTGGAGGGAATTTAAAGGAGATTTGTGAGTGGAGTGTCCACCCACATGAAGAGGGGAGGGCAAGGGGGCAGCCCCCATGCGCCGGCCACCCCCTTGGGGTTCCTCCCCTCCTCCTATAAAAGGAGCCCCCCTCCTCACTTGTCTCTCACACATCCTCGTGAAGGATCTCTCTCCCCCTCTAGAATTTATCCCCCATGGTCTCGGACTAGAGAGATACATGTTCCCGGTGGCTATTCGGCAAGAAAGAATTGTGCTTCCACTGCATCGCTGGAGCGAGGAGGCGGAGGTTGCTCGGTGCCTCGAATGTGTGTGCGAGCACGGATGCGCTGCTGATTTGCGGCGCTAGGACTTCCTCTCGATCTTGAGATCGGCAAGAGATCGTCTACATCAACCACGAGTTGAACTTGTTAAGCTTTGTCGGTCTTCAAGGGTATGTTCTCTACGGATATACATCCGCCCGTTGTTTGTATCTAGTAGATAGATCTTGGTATATAGTTCACATCGTAGGAATTTTTTTATTTTCTATGCTGCGAACCCTACAGTATTAATTCGGAAATATTAATACATGTGTGTTTAATAAACAAAAAGAAAGTTCCTAGTTATGCCTCTCTCATAAACTAGCTCGTTGATTAACAAGATGATCACAGTTTCCTAATCATAGACATTGGATGTTGTTAATAACGAGATCACAACATTAGTGTAATGATGTGATGAACATTCATCCGAAGTATAGCATTACGATCAAAGTCATTGAGTTTATATTGTAAAAACAACTTACGAAGTGATCCTAATCCTTATACCATGAGATCATGTCAATCACTAACACCAGAAGAGTTTCTTGATGACATCAAACGTCACACCGTAACTGGGTGATTATAAAGATGGCTTCAAGAGTGCATGTCAATCACTAAAGTGTTATGTTGAGTCTCATGGATCAAGAGTGGAATTTGTTCATCCCAATGACAAATAGATATACTCTAGGCCCTCTCGGTGATATCACATTGGTTAGCTTGAATGTTATATCACGGGAACGAGAAAAGAGTGCATGTCGGTAACGAGATCAAACTAGGTATGGAGATACCGATGATCGAATCTCGAACATGTAATATATCATGAAATAAAGGGATTAAGATACTAGTGTAAAAGGTTCCGACGATCACAATAAAGTCATCGTTGAATGTGTGGGAGTCAGTATGGATCTCCATGTCCCGCTTCTGATTATTGATCGGAGAAGGGTCTCGATCATGTCCGCATTATTCGCGAACCGTAGGGTAACACACTTAAGGGACACTGACATCCAATTGGAGCAAAAGTTTCATGCCGGAAAGAATAACAAGCACATGAATTTATTTCACTAGATACCAAAACATGTTTTCGGGTGAAATTGCAGAAAGTGTTTTTGCATGTGAAATGAAATACTAGCAAGGGGTTATATGTGAATGTTTGTCATTAAAGTAATTGACAAAATTCTGAATAAATAAAAGGAGTTTTATTTAATGAGAGTTTGCATTAAATTTGGTGGAAATTTAATAGCAATTTTGAGTGGAGGGAATTGAAGAGATTTTTGTGAGTGGAGTGTCCACCCACATGAATGAAGGAAGGGAGGGGGCAGCCCCCGTGGCCGGCGGCCACCCCCTTGGGTGCCATCCTCCTCCTATAAAAGGCACCCCCTCTCCTCTCTCTCACTCACACCTCCTCGTGAAGGATCTCTCTCCCCCTCTAGAATTTATTCCCCATGGTTTTGGACTAGCGAGATACATGTCCCCAGTGGCTATTCGGCAAGAAAGGGTTGTTCTTCCACTGCATCGCTGGAGCGAGGAGGCGGAGGTTGCTCGGTGTCTTGTACGTGTGTGCGAGCACGGATGCGCTGCTGCTTTGCGGCGCTAGGACTTCCTCTCGATCTTGAGATCGGCAAGAGATCGTCTACATCAACCACGAGTTCAACTCGATAAGCCTTGTAGGTCTTTAAGGGTATGTTCTCTACGGATATACATCCGTCCGTTGTTTGTATCTAGTAGATAGATCTTGGTACTTATTTCCCATCGTAGGAAAATTTTTGTTTTCTATGCTGCGAACCCCTTCAGGGCCGCCACACCTATGAAGCATGGTTGGCTGCCCGTTGTAGCAGCGTCGCCGCGCCTAATTAGAAGGGTCGGCTGCCCGTTGTAGCAGCGTCGCCACGCCTGAGTAGCAGCTAGTTGCGTCGCCGCCTGAGTAGCAACGCCGCCATGCCTGAGTAGCAGGGTTGGTTGCCCGTTGTAGCAGCGTCATCGCGCCTGAGTAGCAACGCCGCAGTGCCTCTATAGCCGGGGCGGCCACCCCTTGTAGCAGAGACATCGTGTCTCTGTAGTAGAGAGGGTCAGGGGCCTGCTTCCGCTCGCAACACTGTAGGTCCCCATGCTTGCTCCTTGCATCACGGCGGCGCCGAACGAGTTGCAGCGACGGGGACCAAGAGCTAGCGGCAGCGACGCGTCTTGCTGTGGCGGAGGGAAGCCATGGTGGCGTGGTTGTGCTGTGGAGGAGACTAGCAGCCGTGCGAGGTGGGAGGGAGAGGATGGGCACGGTCTGAGGTGGGGATTTTCTATGGAGGAGAAAAGGTAGGAGAAGATAAGGTGGAGAAGGTGGGTCTAGATATGCGTTGTGCACACGAACGACTGCCCTGGGTCAATCGGTGGTGTGGGTCCGAAGATGGGACGCGTGGAGGCGTGAAGGCGCTGTTGACCCGGGTCCGGAGGATGGATATCAATTTTTCATGTTCATATTGAAACAAAAATCTAGGAAGAGGAGTGGACAGGCTGATGGGTCCCGCGTACCCAAATCCCAACGAAAAGAAGTGGCCAGTATATTAGCTCGGAGCTCGTCGTTGACTTTTTCAATTGAAATCGTTTTTCAGAAAACAAAATACGTACTAGACTGTTTATGGAATAGATTTTTTTTTTGAGAACTTCCTGCTTTATTCAGATGACATTGATGTTTATAGGAATGTTTAAGCCCTCAGGTGGGGCTAGGAACCAAACGTGACGACCTACGGACAAGGAGGATACAGTCCTTGCCAAGGTATGTGTCTTCATATTACATGCTCGTCCTTCATGGCTGAATGTAGCATTGATGCGAGTTGCTGTATCTTTCACCTCCTCTATCACACTCGCAAACATCCCCAGATATTGGGTCCTCAACGCCATTATCACCTCTATGCAATCACTTGCAACATGGACAGGTCCGGTTTGCAAGTCTGTTTATGGAATAGATGGAAAGTCGGAGACGGTGATTAGCAGGAGGCCGGGTCGGACTGCGAATCCTTTACATTGCAGCTCTTAAAGCCCAAACCGTACCGGTGGCCCAAGCCTAACCAACCCCGACAACTAAAAGCCTCTCGAGGTGCCGCAAACTGTCGCCGAACTGTGCCGATTCTCCTCCCACAGTCCTCGTCGCCGTCTGACGAGACGAGTGCACCACCACCTCTCTTCTCCCTCCCTGGCGTCGCCTCTGCTGTCGGGATCGCTCTCGTAGTTTTCGCTGCTCTAGGGATATCATAGGCAATCCACTAACCTTGATCCATCCAGCTTTTGGGTGGACAAAAGCACAAACAGGGCAGATGCTGATGATGAACCTGTCAGCAAAATCGACAATGGCCTCAATCTGAATCTGCTCATGGTCTCACGAACTAATCAATCCCAATAGCCCACCTATGAGACCAATCTGAATCGTGAGGAGGGTTACTTTCAGCACTATGAGACCAATCGCGAGTGGTACTTCGATCCGGAATACTGCAGACGGTCAGCCCTTGACGACTACCAGCGGCTAGTGCTTCGAAATGATGTGGGTACCGACGACATTCCTTGCCTCCTTAATTAGATTATACCCCCTCTATTTTAAAATATAAGATGTATTACATTTATGAAGTAAATATATCTAGACTACTTTTAGTATATAGGTTCACTTATGTTTGAAGTGAATCTACACACTAAAACAAGTCTAGATACATTCTCTTTACAAACCTAAAACATCTTATATTTTAAAACGTAGAGAGCATATGCAACTAGTTCGACCAATCAAACAACTAATCTAGTTTTTACAATGGCGCATGCCCGCATCCGTCACCATGTTTTTGGATCCTGTTAATTGCATTACCTTTTCCATTCGAGCGTTTAACTGGGTAGATTGACTGACTAGAACTCAGATTATTTTTTCCTTACTTTCTTCATATTAAACTAGTACAAATGCCCGTGCGTTGCTACGGGTATAATAAAACTTGAATATGAAAACAGTCATATGATATCTAAACTCATAGTATTTCACATGTTTGAAGTATAACTTGATGTCATTCAAATATGATATAAGCATCCATACTACTTAATTAATATAATAATATCTACTCCTCGATACTCATTAGATATTGTCGGGCAATGTTTGAGATATTCTCTTCTGCTTCATTTTCATGATACTTGAGCAAGTGAACCAAAAATTTTTTTCTCAACTCATAAACATTCTGCATAAACAATCTGTGTCATTAGCTTGGGTCTTTTTATGTGGAAAATATAAATAGGTGAAAGATACAATTCCCACCGTGCATATTGGATGAACCAATTGTTTACCATTCCACGAGAGTATAATGTAAAATATAAAATAACCAGACGCATTCCTGTAGATGAATGACTCGGTATTATGTTATGGAATAGTAAAAGGCAAAGAAAACACATGAGATTATTTTAAGAGATACTCACATGTCTGGACTTTCTGGAATACCAACAGGTGATTTACGTGGCCAGGAAAATATATCACCGTCCCAACCGGGTTGTGCTAATCCGAGTGCTTCGTCTAGATAGATTCCAGTTCTTTGTAACTTTAATCGCATGTTGTGAGATCGACGCATTTTACTCTCCGGCGATGGCAATACAGAGAGAGGATCAAAAACGGATACAGAAGAGGCATGCTTGTCAACGGAGAACAAAGTAAAATGGCCCATGGATGCATAAGAAAGCAAAACCTTCAAATAGACAACCATTAGAAACACATATAACTGAACAACGATGGACAAGTGAAATATCTTTACCAATTTGCGTGAAGAGATTTTGTAGTCTGTCCCAGGCCAACTATCGAACAACGTTGCGAGAGTCTGGATATTTGGATTTTTACGCCACTTGTGACCTCGTGTCGAATCGACCATCGCAGTCTAGGAAAAAAAGTTTAGAAACATAGTGATAACAATAAAATTACAAGATTATTGACAGGACGCCTCTTCTTTTTGCTGTCATCAGAGTTTTTTTCTTGTTATCAACATCTGGGATAACAAGAATCTTGACGTTTTTTCTAGCAGTAGATCTAGATAGCGCGACATATAACTGCCCGTGAGAGAACACCGGCTCAGGCAAGTAAATACCAGCATTAGGTATAGTCTGCCCTTGTGCCTTGTTAACTGTCATGGCGAAGCTGAGCCTAATAGGAAACTGCTTCCTCTTGAACTGAAAAGGGAACATCTCATCATCAGATGGGCAGAGTGGGATCCTTGGCAAGAAGATCCTCTTTCCAGCATGTTGGCCCAAAACAATTTCTGCATCGATGACATTTCTTTTGAATCCTCGAACCACCAACCTTGTGCCATTACAAAGTCCGTTTGCAGGGTCAATGTTGCGGAGCAATATGATAGGGCAGTTGATCTTTAGCTTCAGCAAATGTGGGGGAAGACCAGTAGGGGTCAATGTGTTAAGAAAGTCAGGTGGGTAGTAGTTATGAGGGTCGTCCACCGCACAATCAAAGCTACGATACACCATCTCTTGTCCCTGGAATCGATTGATCATCTTCAAATTAACCCTATCAACACAATCATTTCGTGTCGACAAGATTGCTCAGGAGGTGATGTAGTTTGGGTCTGTCATGTTAGCACCAAGGCTGGGAAAAACATTGTCTATTAGTTTATCAAGGTCGGAGCCCTTCTTCCTAGTACACGGCACACATATCTCGTCAGGAAGACGGATATCACCATCATCATTGGCCTCCTCCTTACCATCACCGATGCGCAATAGGTACTCCGCAAACCAAGGGTCACTATGTGCCCTCATATTGCGTTCGAGCTTTAGGTGAGTCATGCTATCCCAAAGGTAAGACCTACGTAGCGATGCATCAATTATCTGAGCCCTCGATCCCTTACGGACAACAGGTAGGACCTGCCTGAAATCTCCACCGAACACAACCGTCTTTCCACCAAATGGTAGGTCTGGACAACTCATTATATCTCGCATACTGTTGTCCAACGCCTCGACTGCCTGTCTCTTTGTCATGGAAGCCTCATCCCAGATAATGAGAGAAGCAGATTGTAGGAGCTTGGCAGTACCACTATGTTTGGTGAAGGTGTGATACCCGCCATCGTCAATGCTCAGTGGTATCTTGAATCGGGAATGAGCTGTTCTCCCTCCAGGCATTATGGAAGCTGCAACCCCAGATGTAGCTGTCGCTACAGCAATCTTTTTCTGCCCGCGAACTGTTGCGAGCAGTGCTCTGTATATAAAAGTCTTTCCAGTACCTCCAGGTCCATCCACAAAGAACACACCACCCTCGCCGCCAAGAACAACAGACATAATTTTATCATATGCGGCCTTCTGATCTGTATTAAGTGAGTCTGATAGATTTATGTCCTCCTTGTTGGGCTCAATCACAGACTCCTCGAATATCTCCCTTTCCACACCGGTGGCACTGTCAAATTCCTCATCAATATCAGGAAGAGGAAATGACTTTATGTCCTTTCCCATTGACTGTAGCATATTCCTGATATCTATCAAAACCTTCTGCTCAACTACCACATTGGATGGATCGTTGTGGCGATAGTCTTCCGACATTGCATCAAAGTGCTTATCCCAAAGCCCACGCACATCGCTAGGCTCGCAGAATACCAATATTGTCGCAAAGAGCCTTCGTAGAGATGACGGCATCTCAAAGAGTGTAGATTCAGTAAGGGAGTCATCCAATGTGTTGTCCCCTTCGATCAACCCCCTTCTCTCTGCAGCTTCACGAAAGGATCCTAGTAGCTGGCCATTAACCGTCTTTAGATCATCGTAGCAGGTGGCCCCAGTGACATGGTTTAGAAGGACTCGCAGGTAATAGCGATCCCCTTCCGCCGGGTGGGCCGACACAATCCTTCCAACATGTATCCTTTTTGAAGGTGTACCATCCTTTTTTACATACCTTATCTTCCAGCATTTATCCTGACCTTTCTTACCTTTTTGCCACGTGTACCATTCGGGGAAATCCCTGTACAAGATACCACGGGCCTCCTCGTGTAATCTGTTTGCCGCAAAGTACTCGGTAAGCATTGACTTTTCAACACCTTCACGGTTTACTACTTGCTGGATATCTTGGCCCTGTTTGAATGAAACCATGTGACAGTTTTCTAGATGGAGCTGTAGCTGCATCACAGGTGGCGATTTTTTACTCAACTCAAAGCCGTATATCCTCCACAAGGCTTCAGGAGGAGTCACCCACCTCGCATCTCTATATTGTTTGATCTCATCTATGTTCCCGTTGCCATCTGCCTTGTCAGCCTCGCTCACTGTGATAGAAGCCCGATCATGCCCCTTGTATATGTACTTGAACAGGTACTTAACAGCCTTTATGCTTGAGCATGCCTCAACATTGATGTGACAATTCAAGTGACGCAAAAGGTGTGGGTTATATGGGACAACCCACCTATTGTCTAGCAACTCCTTTCGAACCATTATCACGTCGTCTGTATAGAGGGTAGGAGTCCTTTCCCTATAAGGTAGCCGCATTGAAAGGTCGAGGGTACTGATTCTTGCAAGAAGGTCGGCCCTTTGTGCATGGACAATCAGGGTTCAAAACACCACATGGGCCATGCATCATATGTTTCACCACCATCTTGTACAATTCTGGGTACTTTGCCTTATTAGGGAGCTCGACTGAGATAAGCTTGTCATACTGCTCGGGGCATGTGAGCTTGAAGCGCCCCTCCATGATGAGCAAGAGATGGGCATGTGGAAGACCCCTCTTTTGGAACTCCACCACGTACACATATGATTTCACCTTACCGAGGATGTCCTTATGAAGCAACTTGTCCTTGAGTTCCTCTAGTTTTGCCCTAAAGACACGCACAACAAGGTCTGGGCGGTCTTGAGGTGTCTGGCCAGGGTAGAGCTCGCGCTTGATCTCATCCCAGTTCGGATTGCATGTCATCGTGAGAAAGATGTCCGGCTTGCCGTACTTCCATACCAAGGCCATAGCATCCATGTAGCGACGCCTCTTGTCACGTGGACCACCGATAAATGACGTAGACAATACTGTACGCTTTCCAATAGCGTCGGCTCTACCCTCACCGACATGCAAGCTGTCCATCAGGCCTTGGTATAGGTCCGCCCTTATCGTATCTTGATGATTCCATATATAGTCCAACCGCGAGTTCTCGATCTTGATATATGTGTCAACCGCGAACTGCTGAAAAAGACGCTTTCCATGGAGGATCGGGTTAAATATCCCATGATGCATTTGGAATTTGTAGCAGTAGTAGTCCCGCACAGACACACATTTATTTCCTCCCAAAGCTGCACAAAGAATTTAGAATGAGTAGTGTTAGAAACGGGAGATCATGTAAGAAGCATGGAATGCGCATGTAAGAAATAAGATCAGGTTTCCAAAGAATTTGTAGATGAATACATTGAATTTTTGGAACTGATGGATTGTGGTTTGAGTGGACAGTTCATGTAAATAATAAAGCTAGATACAGTCTGTAAGAAATAAGAAAATAAACCGTATGTTGATAAATAATAAAGCTAGATAAGGAATGCAACAGTTCAGGTTTGAGTGGACAGTTCATGTAAACGATCTATTAGTAAGTAATGTACCATAGAAAATTCAGAACGTAGCATTGTTGGGTTATGATCACAAAAAAGCAGAGTAAACATTGGTATGTTATAAAGCAAAGATAGGCTATCTGAAGCAAACATAAATGAATATAGCACTGACAGGACATGGTCTAAAGAACAGATGACGCTACATTGATGATTGATAAAGCTAGATAAGTAATCCAACATTTGTACAGAAGAGATAGATTTGAAAACAGAAACCTGGATCATTATCTTCATTGCCATCATCATTGTTTTCACCGAGGAATTGGGAGGACTCGTCGTCATTACGACGAGCTAGACGAGCTGCACGAGTTGCCATCACAGTATCATACGACACATTTTCCTTTGGGATATCGGTATGCCACCCAAGCTCACCTCTAGGGAAGAATAGTGGGTAGGACAGTGCGTCATAGCATCCATGATAGGACTTGATACCAAAAATATCTGTGTTTTTCCCTTGCAAGATCACGCTGTGGTCGAACTGTCTACGCCTCTCGCTCCCCTCCACCCACACTGCGGCTACTTCGGAAGTGGTAGGTGCATTGTATATTCTCTGGTCCATCCTTTGGTCAAGGTTTAGTGTGATATGATAATCATCAACATCCTCAACCTGTCCCATACTCCGTAGATGTTCAGAGTATGGATTTTCATGAAGTATGTTGACCATCTGTGTGATTACTTCTTTGTCTTTTATGCATTGCTCTTTGCGGCAGCTACGATACCTATGCTCTAAATTGGGGTCGTCATCAAATAAGTAAAGCTCCAGGTGACTGCCTTGCAGACCATCTTGTCTGCCAAATGACCTTATGTTGTGGTACATTTGGCCATGAGCACGAAAAGTGTAGATAGGATGCTTTGACGTGTTAGTGGTATCACCATCAAGGTTGCAGTATAGTGAGGTGAACGAGAAATGTCCATTGAAAAACCTTATGTTATCACGGAAATGCTTAGCATCAGAATCGTCACTCGTCCAAAGCCTCTTGAGACCGGGTGGTGTAACTGTGTTTGCTAGCTTGATCTTCCCATTACGACAGCAAAACCCTGGTGGCTCATGCTCGAACCTCTTTGCACCACAATGTTTATGCATGCAGTCGGGAACAGGCTTGAGCATGTGCGTGTCAGTTGGTATTTTGTTGTAGACCATATCATATGGATCTGGGGCATTTGAAATTAAAGCAGACCCATCACTGACCTCCTCTGTTTCCACATCCTCATCGACATCATTTTCTGAAATGGTGGATAACAACATTAGTCTTAATATCATATGCAACATGTGCACGATAGGTCCAGAACATGAACAAATTACCTTGTCCAGCAAACATGTAACCTTCCTCATCTTCGGAGTCTTCTTCCAGTATGACACCCTCGTCCTCGCCTGTAGTATATCATTATCTATTTTTGAGAACATGTTTTAGACAGGCATGCAAGGAATATGGGGTAAATAATTACCGTCATCAATGGCTGATGAGTGTGTTTGATGTTTTTGAACAAACTCGGGAGTTGGAGACGTAGTTTCTGCATACATATCATAAAAGTGTGGTAATTACAACCGTTGACGACTTAATTAGATCAATAGAAAAATGAAGAATTGAAAATTACCTGAGATAATGATGGTTGATTGCGTTGGTGTCTCGGAAATTTTTTCCATGGTCATAGATTGGAAAGCATGCTTCTTACAATTTGCATAGAATGCTTCATTTTGAAGACCTAGCAACACATGCCTTTCTCCAGGTGTTACATGTTTTCTTCCCGATATATTACAAACATCCATGTTAGGTGTGACCTCCCCTGACATTTGCTCTATAGTAGGTTGGATATAAATAGGGGTTCCGCCGAAATCAGGGATATGCCAATCACATGTGGGTATGGAACCTTGAGGACAAGGGGTGTGAACAACCTCAGGGGTCCAACATGGGTTTTCCATGGCTATGGATTCTTTATTCAGCCTATTGTGTCGTGAGTCTTTGAGAGTCTGCTTAGAACACTTTTGCTTAGGAGTCATTTCGGCATAACGAAGCCTTTCCCTTGCACGCTTTGCTTCAATTTGATCTAAAACACGACATGATATAATGGTTAGAACTAATTTGTGTATGTACTTGTGAAAACATCATCAATAAGAAATCCAACGCGCCAGATGCAAGAGGAATAAAACTTTCTTATATGCAGTTTTCAAGGTATCCAATTTTCTGAAAGTACTTCCTTACCCGCTAACATTATCTTTTGTTGATAGGAAGCATGTTTTCTTTGTAGTAATTAATTTTTCTCATTGGTATTCATTTGTGCATATTGTTTCCTTTTCCTCTCACGTTCTCTTTTGAGTAATTCTTCTCTTCACATGCTATCCATCTGTGCATTTTGTTCCCTAATTTGTTGCCTCGTCAGCTCACTTGGACAAATGGGTGTTGTATGAATGCTGACTGATGTGGGTCCAGCATTCTACACAGGAAAAATATAACAAATGTTCATATAGTAGACATGAATTAGTAAATAGTTGCATTAATTTTATTAGAAAATTTGATGCCTTCATACCACTGAGGATGCTTTCTTGCCCTTGAGATGAAATATGAGGTGGTTGCATTTGGTATATGTCCTTTTCACCAAGGACCACATTTTCCTTGTTCCTGGTAGTGTCTCCTGGTTCATGTAAAATAACCAGTATAAGAAACGGCAAACCATAATAATCTACATGTACAATTCACTTATGTTGTATGCAATATACCCGCAGACGTCTTAATGCTTCTCCTCTTCACATTATATTCACGTTTTTTCTTACGGAGAGAATCCAGTTGATCAACACTAATTGAATTGTATCGGTTCCTCTCGCGCATCCTTTTGATTTCAGCTACATTTGTTTTAAGACAATCAGCATCAGCTAGATGATTGTTGATCTGTTGAGAAGTTACAAACCATAGAATATATATGTACTGGATTGACATAGGGAAACTAAACTATAGAGGATTTGAAGTGTTTACCTGGGCTATCACATCCAGATTGGAAGATTGGATTGACATAATTATCGCTTTGAATTCCACTAACAGTGGAAGGATACAACGGGGTGTTGATGTTTATGGTTTCAGGTGTGGCAGGAGTATAATGCATTACACTACCTTGTTCATGTATTGATGGAGGAGTTCGAATAACGTCTACAAGAGACCACACATGAAACAATTGAAATTGAAATTAATAAAAATATTTTTTCTTAGCGGTTAAAATTATAGCGAGTATGTTTTGCAATACCATGTGGCTCAAGTGTAGCTGATGCTTGAGAAATCTTCAAAGAGTCAGCTATCGCTCGTTTTCGTTGTCGGGCTTCGCGCTGTTTTTGTAGGTATTGTGCTCTTTGCTCTTCGGTCATTCGGGCATACCATCCTTGACCCCCATTTCTTTTCTGGCAAGGCTGATCAGGATGCGAAGGATGTTCGACACTCGGGGGAGTTGCATATTCATTGGTGCTCTGGCCTATTTCAACGATCTAACACTCAGCATGTAAACTCCAGATTATGTGATGTAAGTCCATATATTTTACCTGAAGGCGACGTGTTAGTTATGTCTTGAAATAGAGAGCGTTTTCCTCGGTAAAATGGTGAACCACTTGATTGTTGAGCCATCTGGTAAGAGTAGGAAGATTCAGTTAGAATTGTTTTTGATAATTGTTTCTGTAGTCGTCCTTGGGACATGTTTTAAATGGTCTAACACTAATTTATCACATGTACCTACCTTTGGCAGCACTTTTTATCAATGTACCTAACCAAGGTTTCAAACAGGATCTGCTCATGTTAGATGGTTTATAAGGTTCAGGATCTGCTCATGTTAGATGGTTTCAAACATGAACATTTATAACAACGATGTTTCAAACAGGATCTGCTCATGTTACATGGTTTATAAGGGTTTAGCACTGACTGATCCTGTGAAGTTCTGTTGGTGTAAGATGATGTACTTTTACTTATACAGAATCATGTGTTTATTTCCATTGTTTCATGAACTTTTTTAGATACAATGGTAGCATTGAGATTTACCCCCCTAATAGTAAAGGAAATAGTGTAAATTAATGGGGAATTAGATACTTATAGTGAGGAAATTGCCTCACAGTATTAAGTATGTAGCTATTAGATATGTGGTTTCTCCTGTTGCCTCATAACTGGTTATTTTATGGGATCAAAGTAAACTATATATGATGGTTTTGTAAGAAAATAACTGGTTATTTTCGAAGATATCAGGTTTGCAAAAACTACTACAGGCCTGATCTGACCAAGCCGGCTCTTGCAAGGCTAAGCTCTGTGTACCGCAGCCTCCAGGTTTCCAAGTCTGGCATCAAGAAGAACAAGCAGCCAACTAAGCTGTAAAATGCATTAAGCTCGCTTTGCTGTTCGAATCAGTTTTGAGTCTTAAGTGAAGAAACCATGTTACAAATCCTTCCTAGTTTGTACTCTGACAGTGATAGTATGCTTTGTGTCTACCTACAACTATTGTTTGTTTTGCACTGATATCGCTTGTGTCCTCTATCTTGATGGTGCTCATGGTATTCTGCTGTTGGAATCGAACCAGTGTGCCTCTTCTCATCCATAAGCTGAGTATGGCCTTGTTCTTGATCCACTCGAAATCTTAACCTGTTCGTGTTTGTTTGCCTAGTATTAAGTATGTAGCTATTAGATATGTGGTTTCTCCTGTTGCCTCATAACTGGTTATTTTATGGGATCAAAGTAAACTATATATGATGGTTTTGTACTAATAATAACCAGTTGTGTGTGACCAGGTGAAAAGATCAACCAATTTGTTGATTGGGCAGAAGTGAAGGTGAAAAGCATCCAAATCGGAGAAGCCGGGACTCACCAGTTTTAGCCTTGTTGCTGGGAAGGCGACAAGTGCTGTAGTAAACGGCGAGAAGTGCGACGCCTAGAGCTCGTCGTCGCGAGAGTTCGGAAGGAGTGTGATGTCCAGGAGATGATTCACGGCTCTGGTTTCTTCTCTGTAGTAATTGGGGACCTTTCTTTGTGATGTCCAGGAGATTCTTAGATCCGGCTTCTTCTCTGTAGTCCTATTTTTAGAAGAACAGCCGTGTAATGGCGTGTAATCTGGGTACTAATTGTGGCCCTCTTTTCTGTAGTAGTAATTTGTTCTCTATAGTCCTATTTTTAGAAGAATAGCCGTGTAATGGCGTGTAATCTGGGTACTAATTGTGACCCTTTTTTCTGTAGTAGTAATCTGGGCAGTAATTGTCTCTGTAATACCGTGGGATGTCCAGGAGATTGCGCCATTAATGACCGCTATTAATAGAGAATTTGTGCGATGTCATTGGGAGGCCCTGGACCGTTAGATCATAGTGATTTGAAGGACAAGATCATTTGTTCCTGCCTATTGGAGGAAACAGAGGGAATTCCTCCTTTTTAGATAGTAGAGATAAGCACAATGTAATCATATTAAATAAGCATAATTGCTTACATTTTCCCTTTTTTAAAGGAGCAGTTATTTTCATATAATTTCAGTATAATACATACGCACATATTTTGTGTTCTACACGTAGCACAACTCTAGGTTCATACAACATAATGGGCATGCATGGCAAATCCATTATGTGATAGTGAATGCGTGCCCATTTTTATGCATTTTTAATATGCCTATGGGAGGTCACTTTAGCTGGTCTCAGCAGTTTATGTGCTATTCGTAATTACTATTATTTTGGTTGTAGGGTACATATATTTCATGGGAGTCTTACCACGCAACATGTACTACCTTGAAATGCGACCTAGAGTTTCTCCGGTTTTATGAAGAGTTGTGGAGTAAAGTTAAGGTATGGGATTTCAATGAATTTTTAAACTGATCATCTTATGTCATCTTGGTGACTTGGTCTGAGAGCGTTTTTCCATCCAATCGACAGTCAGTTGAAGATGATGGGGTGGAACCTACCAAAGAACACTTTGATGCTCAGCGTAAAAGATATGCGATTAAGGCACGTGTTGAAGCACCGATGATCGCAGCCCGCTTTTGCAATATCTATGCCGGTTTAGTTCTCACCGGCATCACGGTAAGGAGCCTCCCTTCATCACTCTTTTTGCGGAAAACCAGCATTTGAGTCTAACATTTTCCAGTTTAGTTGTTAAACGTAAGTGGTGATGGTATTTAACAGTTTAAATTTTTATACAGAATTTCACATGGAGTGCTATGTTTGATCTTACTTACAAGACTATTTTTTGCTCACTATATTTCTCATTAATTTGGTGGCAGCTGCATTGAATGCTTAATAACATTGTGTTGCTTATCTTCAATATATTGTCCAGATGGATTTCTCAGATGCTTTGAAGGACGTGGACAAACTAGGCTTGTATCCCTTACAACATCGATTTATAAAGGCTGAGCTTGAAGAACGTCCACCGAGAAGCATTAAGATGAAACATGCAGTAGGTCCCTTTTCTTCACATAGGTTTAATCGTACTTCTTAATCACTGAAAGTGTATTTTTTATCTTACTAATTATTTGGTATGTTTCTTTTATAGTACTACACCCATGTGGCTCACATTGATGAGAAGGTAAGTCTGATTTATACGATATTGGGTTCATAATTGAATATGCCTTGTTTGGTTTAGAATCATAACCAGGATATGTTGTTTACATGGACATAACATCTTGTAGGTTCCAAAAGAGGAAGTTTATGTGCTGATCAAGGAGACAGTTAACAAAATTGTTAGTTGTTTAAATTTTCTTTTTTGATAGAAAAATGGCCTTTCACACTGGTTAACTTCTTACAAAAAGTGAAATATAATCCTATTTCCAGCTCCCCAAACCAGCAATCTACGTGGATTACATCAGAAAGAAGCTGGAGGTTGCAAGACAAATAGGTGTGATTTCATAAAGTTTGCACAAAAGACGTCGATAACTGCAGATCTGGAATATGCTTTCCTTCTAGACAATCTTCCATTTCTTTCTTGTGTTAGAGATTTGGTCAAGACAACCCTTATAAAAGGAAAAATAATGTATCTTCCTTACTTAAGAAGAGATGAATCACCCAAAGCCCCTCGTCCCTATTGATTTGTTTTAGTATTTTCCTTGTTTTTCCTTTGTTATGAACCAATACTAGCTAAGTAGGCGATATGAGATTAGCCTCCCCCACCATCAGACACACAGAAAAATTCCCATACAAAAAATGTAGCAGGTATGTATATATACCGCATCAAACACGTTGATGCTTAGCATAGAAGATATGATGTTAAGGCACATATTGAAGCACCAAATATCACCTAAAACAGGCATAACACAAATCTCCAAAACGAATCCAAAGTTGGTCAGCTCATAGGACGATACAAAAATCTCAGATTCTCGAAGAAAAACTTGGTTATCCACCCTGATATTATAGCTAAAATAGTAATCCGAGACTTTGCTTAAACTATGTTAGCCTCTACAGGTATGCGACATAATGCACGCGTCTGGTCTATGCAAAACATCAAGTTCTAACCCATCTTAGCCATATATATACAACTAGTGTAATGCGTCATGTTTGGTTTTGGCTCATATCCTACTAATTGATCTATCAACTAAAAAACTAGTTGAAATCCTCTATGATTCATATTTTTCATAAGCGATGGAACCTCACAATACTGCTTTCCACAAAAAACAGAAAGTTTTGGTTGAACCCCATGACACCTACACCACCATATTTCTTCAAGTTCACTTTTTTGTATCTCTTAAAAAAATATAACATATAGATTTGAAATAGGACACTGAAATATTAGGACTATTATGTGGCAAAAATAGTTTCTGAATTTTGTGAGCAACATATTCTTTTAAAATATTTAAAATTTGAAAATCTTTAAATATGTATATATATTTAATATCATAAAACACCAAATTATTTTCCCACATTGTTTCTCAAATCTTTTAGTGAAATGTAACGTTTTAAACTCAAAGGTTATATGGTGTGAGGGATACAAAAGAGAAGTTTTTTGAGAGGAAAAAAAGGCTAGCGGGGATCTTGCTACACCTATGAACAACCCAGATGTACCCCAGTGCTTTTGCTCAGAAAATATACTCCAAGAAAATACATGAAGTATGCACAAACTTATGTTTATCTCACCATAACTAATGTGCTCCTACTCCTATGGATTGCATCACGGCTACAACAATCCACCAGAGTCAGTGTCGAACTAGAAAATGATCCTCACAGTGCAATGCCATAGCTTGGGGTTCTCCCAATGAAGTTGTGAAAATCCATCTATGGTGGCTTCCCATGTGTCAACGTTGATGATTTCTTATCATGATTCAACAAGCTCGCAAATGATGAAATGAGGTTGGGAGTTTCTTGGAGACCTTGAGACAGAGGAGGGATGTGGGGACGGATCACAGGAGCCCCAGTTTCCGACATCCTATCCCACATGTAGTCGGTGTAGCACGTTACCTACAAAGTCCAGTCTAAGACTCTCCCCTCGACACCCTAGTGTGTATCCAAGTCGTCGGAGCAGGAGGCAAAACCTACAACGGAAAATATCTCGTTGATATTTAGAGGCGGCTTGTTTTCAGCTTGTGGTTGTAGGCATGTTTCTTATTGACGGTAGTCCCGACCTCCTTGCCCAGTGTGGTGCTAATGGAGCAGACACTAACTACAGACATGAGGTGCACTCTTAAGAAAGCTTGGCACATATCCCAAGACTATGAACCGGACGACATCCACAAGGGGTACAACTATCCCCCTTGGCAGCACACTATACTAACCAAAAATATATTACTAAAACATCACAAAATAAAATAAGATGGATAATGTTTTATAAATGGTATTACTGAATTTATTTAATAAAATACATAATGGTAAAAGTTGTACATTTTGGATTGTGCATGTCTAAGACGTTATGTATTTCACAATACGAGAGTGCCACACTTCTTTTACAACAAACAAAGGCAATAAGAGGTAGAAATATCATATAAAGAAGATATGAAATTCTTACCCTATGCCGACCAATATATTAATGAGGATATATTTAATTTTTACCTTATATTAGAAAAAAATATTTTCTATTTCATTTGAATGATCTAAACATCGTAGGATCATTGCTCAAGAAAACCCTAATTATTTAACAATATGAAGGTTAGCCTGGCATAGTTATCCAAAAAAAACATCACATAAAACTACAAGTTAGCTCCAGGTCTATACTTTAACTCTATATACCAATTTAATCTTATGAACAAACTTCACATGTTTCATTAATGTAGTGGTTTCGTAAATAACCTAATAAAATATCACACATAAATTAAAGACGATCAAAGATGTCCTCTACACATGTGGTATATGTTTAATATCTAAAGATCGTATCTATATAATTTATTATTTTCTATAACATTTGCGAAAATATTAATATTTACGATAGATTTTTATACACTTAAAA
The DNA here is from genome assembly GCA_910589765.1 of Avena atlantica. Classification (NCBI taxonomy): domain Eukaryota; kingdom Viridiplantae; phylum Streptophyta; class Magnoliopsida; order Poales; family Poaceae; genus Avena; species Avena atlantica. The sequence continues at coordinate 470,283,051 of OU342733.1, forward strand.
ATCAACAATAGGTCGTGCCCTTGCATGGGACCCATGCTAGTTTTATTAATTTGGCTATGTTCATCCTTAATGTCAAGGCTTGATCATGTCATTATGTTGTTGCACATGCCGGGTGTAAATTGGTATCAACTTGATATTAATATATTTCCCATTGTCAAAAAAATAACCTCGGTCATCAACCCGTTCTTGTGATGGATATGTCGCCAAAGGCCTCCCAATCTTATTTATGGGTTGGTTCTCTCCATCCGTGTAGTTACGATCTTGCCTTTCTCCATATGAACTTGCCTCGATAGTATCAGGAGAAGAGTTAACACACACCTCCTTCCACCATGCTCTTCATTATCAACCACTTCACCATTAACTCCTCTAATGTCATTCTTCTTTCTCACGTCTCCCATATCACTTATCCATGTCTGCTAACACTTGCCACGCCCCACATTCTATGTAGTGCCCTTTCTTCCTTAGAAGGCGCCTTCGCACTTTTAGCTCTCCCCAATGTATCTCAATTCATGCATCCTTATGTCATCAATGTCTTGCTTCATCTAGAGGTTAAGCATGGCGATGAGATCAACATACAATATATGCAATAAGAATGTATATATATATATATATATATATATACATTTTTGTCTTTCCAAGATAGATAATGGCATATTGAAGATCATGGAAGAATCATGGTGTGGTATTTTCCTGGCCGCACAATTGTAATGAAAAGTTTCTAGTTTGCCAAAGGGCTAATGCAATAGATCCATATAACCCAATATATTAAAAAAATAAGGATCATATTATTCCTTTGAAGTATTCATGATATTTGTTTATCTCACAAAAAATTGTATGCTAGTAGAATTGATAAGTCCGCAAACGCGAAAGAGGATATTCATTCATTTCCCTATCTTAATTTCAAGAAATTAAAGAGAGGGGTTATAAAAGTTGTAACAGTCAAACATTCCATATCATGGTATTCAAGAGGTACATTAATATATCCTATCTAGAAATAATTGTCATAATTTCGACCCAAGTGACAAGGATTAGTCGCTCTAAAGGAAAATTGAACCTCACTCTATACACCTCATAATTGTATGGTTAAAAAAGACTTTATCCCTATGGAAAAATTTCGAGCTACACTTAGGTAATTCTGTTCACGCCATATTCAGAATTTTAACCACTTTTCATATACTCTATTTAATTATTATATTTATGATTAATATTTATTTATGGACATCACTATGGAGCTTATAAATGGCTTTACCACGACAATTTGAATTTGGAACACTACATTCTACAACAATTAAATTTGGTGAAATTGGAAAAATTTGAAACGTTAGGCACTCGGATGTATTTAGTGTTTTGGTACCAAGTATGATTATTTTTACACTTATACATCAATACATGTAAAAATATATAAAATTTTATTTAGTATCTATGGAGAAACGTGGTCACTTACCGTAATAGCTTAGTGCTATGTTGTATCTGTGTTGGTTATGTTTTTAACTTTTGAATCGATTTCCCACCATGTCTATTTGAATTTTCAGGATATCATTAGTGCGACTCGACATCACTATTTTGGAAAACTCATTCTTATAGAATCCAGGCCATAAATAAAATGTGTTCACAACTACCATCTCAATCAAGTTAAGACCTCTAAGGATTAAGAATTTTTTAATAAATTACATTCTTATCTATTTATTTTCATGTGGGCTAGGGAAACATGACGTTTCCAAAATTCTAGTAAAATTGTGAATCACATGAATCCTTATTGTGCTACTAGAAATAATGATCTTACAATAAAAAAGTGTAAAACATTTCATTAGTTTTGTTTGTGGTGTTTATGCAACCAAGAATGAGATCCAGGGGTATTATTAAAATTCTATAAAGGACCATTTTCTAACACATAACAACTAATTGAGCTAAAAGGAATTGTCTTATTGTTAGGTATATACCTAGTTAATTTTTAAGAACCTAGTTAAATATTATGTTTTTTATTTGGAAATTATTTTTATTCATGACATCATGATTGATATATATATACTCTATATTTTAAGACATGTGACATTTTTATATGTTTAGACACATCTTGAATAAGCGATTAATTATTAATATTTAGATTATACAACCAAATTTACAAATATGAATAAGTACTCTTAATGTGTATTCTTCTTGTCATGAAATATAATATGTTTTGGCAAGCTATTTTAGGTTGCCAACGTTATATATCTTGGAAGCAGGGAGTATAAGGAAATTTTATGCACGCAGTCTGTCACAAGGCAAACTTTTACTATTCCGTCTTACCATATTGTTTATCATGGATTATATAAAAGTTGGTGATTGTCTAGATACTATTGGTTTTTAAATATCTATAAATCGATGCGCTGCTCTCACATTATGAAATGATGAGATCATGAAAGCCCACGATTTAGCTTGCTGTCGACACTTTGCCCTCGTGTCCCAGCCGGATTGGCAGCTTCCGTGTCGAGACGGCGACCTCGACCGTGCCAGAATCTTCGCGGTAATATGCCACCGGAACCCCGGCGTGCACCATCTGAATCCCCAGAACGCCCCGATTGCACGCAGCTTCGATCAGAGGAACTTCAGGGGCATTTCGGCCATTTCAGTCCAAAGAGGTTGTCAGTGTTAAGCCCAACGTAATCGCCACAGCCGCTCAGTCGCGGCGTCTTCCAGTGGCGATGCAGAGCAGCAGCCATGGCGGCTTTCAGCTCCAGCCGCTTCTCTAGCCCTTTCCTGACCCTCCTCGAGCCCGTATCCAGGCCGCCAAAGCCCCCGCGCAACTGCGGCCGCCGTCTGCAAGCCTTAGCCTCTGTCGATGCCGATGCCGCAGGGCCGCCGCCGTCCTCGCCGCCGCCGCCGTCGTCGCTCTCCCGGCTCTTCGCTGCCGCGCTTCGGGGAGGGCGCGCGCGGGGCGAGCTCCCCGACCTCGTTGCGGCTGCCGCGGGCGGGGCAGGAGGAGGGGCGGGGATAGGGACTCTGCTGATGAGCACGACGGCGGCGGCGGTGACCAAGGCGCGGGAGAGCCCGTACATCCTGGCGCTGGCGGCGAACCCGACCTTCGTGTCGGCGATGGTGGCGTTCGCGGTGGCGCAGGCCGCTAAGGTCCTTCTGACCTCCGTCGTGGAGCGGCGGTGGAGCCTGCGGATGCTGTGCAGCTCCGGCGGGATGCCCTCCTCGCACTCCGCGCTCTGCACCGCGCTCACCGCCTCCGTCGCGCTCTGCCACGGCGTCCATGACGCGCTCTTCCCCGTCTGTCTTGGATTCAGCCTGATAGTCATGTACGACGCCACGGGCGTCAGGCGCCACGCTGGGATGCAGGCCGAGGTGAGCTCATGCTCTGCTTCCATTGCTTTCATTCATTCTGTCTGTATTTTTAGTTGCACGGCACATTTTATTTTGGAAGTTTTGTGGTGGATTGGCTGATTGTATAAAGTGAAGCAGAGCTTGTAATTTGGGGGCCTGTGAACGGATGAGCTTGAGCTCACTCTTGTAGCTGTATCGATGCCATCCATCTCTGGGGATAACCTGTCAAATGTTGAGTTGATAATGGTGATAAATGTCGTTTCGTGCTAGGTCTGGTAGGATGTTTGGGGATGATATCAACTATATCAAGTTGTTACATTACTTATGGAGTTTGATCTTGCCAATTCAAGGATATAGATTAACACTAATCTGCTGTTGGGCTTGTACCCATGTCCTTATTGCACTGCTTTCGTTGATTTACTCTGGTTAAAACCTGCTGGATGTTAATACTTGAGGTCAAGGAAGTTCTGTGACTATCTAATCACCCTATATTGTTTATGGGAGTGCCTAGATCTCAGTCGCCTGAGAACTTCTTATGTCCAAGTCGCTGATGTCATCCTAATATTTCTGCTAAAATCTCAGTTGCAACCTAGTTGCAACTCATAATATTTGTACTAATTCTCAGTTGCAACCTAGTTGCAACTCATTAAATTCTCAGTTACACCCTAGTTGTAACTCATGTGTAACTTCAACTTTGCACGAATCACGAGGTAAATCGAACGGTGAAATAGGCGACTGAGACCTAAGAAGTTCTCAGTCAGTTAGCTTTTTCATACCCTGGCTTGGGCTCTGAAAGATTTTGTTGTCGTTGTACATGCTGTTCTTTAGTACACATGATGCCTCAGGTCATTGTCAGTTCATAAATTTACATGTTATATGACACTAGGTTAACTATTGCCATCAAAATTTCCAGCCATTCTGTATATATATTTTTTATTGTGTGCTAGCCTAGGGAAGTTAAAAGTGTTAGTTATCATAACTCATGCAGTTTCGTAAATCTACAGTTACTAGCAAGCAGCTCAAATTTTAATTCCTGATATGTCATTGTTTTCTATATGCACCACACCTCACCTTGGAACAACTCAGGACTAGGTTCAGTTAACTTATTTCCAAGATAACTCATATAAACAATAAAATTGTGAACAGCCCTGTTACGATATTGCAAGATGTCCGGTAATTTATCATGGTTACCGCATTGTGAGTTATTTCACTGAACTCTAAGGGTTAAGTTTCTGATACAAGCGTGCTGACAGCCCAGTGATATATGAATGTTATCACAACTGTGTATATTTTCTGAATGTTGCCAGCTGCTTATCACTGGCACTTCACATCCCTAAATTTCAGTATGTGCATTTCTCCTGCATACTACTAGTTTCCGTTGTTGCCGGATATGTATATGCTCTGTTATTGATTGATTGATGTCACAGGTACTCAACAAGATCGTTGAGGACCTGTTCCAAGGCCACCCCATCAGCGAACGGAAGCTCAAGGAGCTCTTAGGGCACACCCCGTCGCAGGTCTTCGCCGGCGCCTTCCTGGGCGTCCTGGTGGCCTGGTTCTGCTGCCAGGGCTGTATTGCTCCCATTTGATGTTTGCTGCTGCTGCTGCTGGACGAGTGCTTCAGAAATGAATCCAGCTTTCTGCACACGGAGTTTTGCATCTAGCGTAACACCATTCATTGTTTGAACAAAATAGGCACCTGATCTGTTGCACATTTGGCTTTGTACATAATTAATACAGTAGCACGGGTAAGAAAGACATCTCACGGGCAATTTCGACACAACGGGCAAGGAGACACAACCAAACCGTCAATTTTGGATCCAATTCGGGATTTTTCTTGGGAAGTTTCGAGAAGAAATTGGGTATAGGAGGAGAGAGGGAGGAGAGAGGCTGTCGTTGTGGCAGCTTCGCTAAAACCTATCGAGGATTTCGTCCCCCTCGCCGGTGATGCCGTAGGTCTGCTCTTCCTTCGGTGGTGTTGGGGCCTTGGAGGAGGTGTGGCAGACCATGGCCCTGGTGGGAGGGCTCTCGTTCTTTTATAACTTGTTTTCAGTCTCTTCTTAAGAGATGGTAAGGAAGTGATGGTTATACCCTTAAGTTAGAATAAGTTAATTATCGCCTTATCCTCGCTTCAGTGGTGCTTCTAGCGCCATAGGAGGGCACTCGGAGTCTTGTGTCTTGCTTTGGTCGTGTCCAGTTTTGGTCCTTGGGTTTGATCGTGTTGTTTTTTAGTCTGACTCTGAGACTTTAGTGAATACTCTGAAATCGAGCAACTATGATCTTTTTGAGCTGTGCATTCTTCTTGGGGAAAACAGGAGAGTGCATCAGTTCCTTTTAATCTTTTGACTTCATTTCTTATCCTGAACCTGTATAAAATATTGTAGCACATGAGCTAGCACAATACGGCCTGCGTGCAGGCTCTGAGTACCATGGTTGGGCGGATGTTGTCCCAAACTTTGTATCCAATTTAGTCGCCAACGAGATCTCTGCCTAAGGTATTCCCGTTTTTCAAAAAAAAAAATGGAAAAGGAATTTTTTTTTGCAATCTTTTGAAGAACTGGAGCCTGATTCAGGAGTGAGGCCGAATCGGACTGCTAATCCTGCGCGGCCAGTTTTATAGCCGAGTGGTATCGGCGACCCATAGGCCCTTCAACCCGCCGCTGAACCCGACAGGTCCCAATTTCCCCACCGTACCAATCCTCACCCCGCCGTCGCCGCCTCTCCTCCTGCCCCACCTCCGCGCCGCCCGACTTACGCCGGCGTCACCGCCTCTTTTCCCGTCCCCCCTTCGCGCCGCCTCTCCTCCTGCCCCCATCTCCGTGCCGCCTGACTTACGCCGCCGCCACCGCCTCTCCTCCCGGCCCACCTCCGCCCCGCCTGACTTACGCCGCCGTCGCGGCCTCTCCTCCCGGCCTACGAGGAGAAATACACCATATCGTCGAGAGATAGTAAGAGGCAGTCCACGGACATTATTGATCCGTTGTGCGCCGATGATGATGATGATGATGATGATGATGATGATTGACGAACCCGACAACAAAACCGACAATCACAACAATCTGAATCTGCTAACGGACCAATCAAGCCCACCCGGAGATCTTTCGGCGGCGGAAACAGACGGATGGACAGGACAGAAACGAGCAAAACTGGTCGTCGCCAGACCACCTACCACCACTCGTCTCGAATACTACAGGCAGCTCGCTGACCCTGATTACAAGGAAAAACCCTGGGATGTGTACGACGATCCCGAGCAGCTCAGCAAGGTGCTTGAGCGCATTGCCCTGTACCGCATCAAAGCCAACGAGGTACACTGCTGCTATCAACACATGAGATGAGATAATGGGAGGATAATTTGTTCGATTTACTTTTCTGGTTAATTTACATATAGTCCTACTCTTTACATTGATATATGCAGCTATTCTGGGAGGGGAAGGAGGTGGATATAGCGCAGCTGAGAGAAGATTACTCCTCGGACACTCTTCGTGATGAGGGCTACTTTGTGCAGTATGAGATGAACCGTGAATGGTACTTTGATCCTGAATATTGCAGACGGTCCGAGATGGACGACTACCAGCGGCTGGTGCTTCGTTGTGATGTTGATGTGAGTACCAACCCATTCCTTGGTTACTTAGATTAGATTATGCAACTAGTTCATCGGTCTAAGTTTTACTATAGCATGCATGCCCACATCAGTTACCATGTTTTTGAAAAAAATTCTGATATTGTTAAATTTTTGTGCCCTGCTGGTCTTGTCAGTAGTTGATTACAGGAAACAATTGATTTTGTTCTTCTTTTTTTGAGCTGGCAATTGATTTTGTTCTATTATGCTGTTATTATGACTTGAATGGTTGTGGCAATCACATTGACTTTTAGTTGTAATAGGCTAATAGCATGGGGTGAGGCCATCCTTGGATCAACGACCCATTGAGTTGTACGTAGTGGATTAAAATAGTCGAATACTATGATTGGAGATGATTTTTGCCATGAGTTTCGTTTATAGGCTGTTAATTAATTTCCTTTTGTCAAGTCAACCCTATAAAAGAAATAACATTGTATCTTCCTTAATTTAGAAAATATGAATCAACCAAGGTTCCTCGTCCTATTCTCTTGACGTGGTCTTCCTTTTCTTGCTATTATAGACTAATCCCACTTCTAGATGGTAACCTCCTTCACCCCAACACAGTTGCTGATGTTTTGTCTTTGTTGTGAACTGAAAACCAATACTAAGTAGGCGCTATGAGATTTGCCTCCCCCACCCATGAGCACAAACCAAACTTAAGAACCCATACAAAAAAATGGTTAAATATGTGCATTTCAGCCGAATTTACTCCAAGGTGTCCTAATTTGGCCTGACTCCTTTATAATTTGATGTAATACATCAAATGTATTTTGTGCTCTACCATGCTGTTATGCTGCACATATATATGTAAGCAAACTCTATCTTCACACACACACGTTTTTATGCATTTTTAAATATTCCTCCTATTATTTCGGTTGCAGGATACATATACTAATTGGGAGTCTTACCACAGAACATGTGCTACCTTGAAATGCGACCTAGAGTTTCTGCAGTTTTATGAAGAATTGTGGAGTGAAGTTAAGGTATGAGTGTTTAAGAAAAATTGTGAACTACTTATCTTATGTCATCTTGGTCTGATAGTGTTTTGCCATCTGACAGTCAATTGAAGATGATGATGTGCAACCTACCAAAGAACACTTCGATGCTCAGCGTAGAAGATATGACAATAAGGCACATAATGAAGCTCCGAAGATTGCAGCTCGGTTTTGCAATATCTCTGCTCATTTAGTTTACATTGGCGTCACGGTAAGGCATTCCCCTCCATCACTCTCCAGGCGAATCTGGCATATCCAATATTTCCTAGTTTAGCTGGTGAACATACGTGGTGATGGTATTTGACAGTTCTACTTTTTATTCAGGATTCTGCCTGCAGTGCTATGTCTGATATTGTTTACCGTAAGGATTTAGATCGTGTCTTATTTGAGATTTGGAAACGGATTGCTAAGCACAAGGTAAGATTTTTTTACCTTAGGCTGCAAAACACTACTCTGTGCTCACTGTATTTCTCATTTGGTGGCAGCTGCATTGTATCATATGCTCAATATCATGGTGTTTCATTCATTCAATATTGTCCAGGTGGATTTCAGAGATGCTTTGGAGGATCTGTACAAACGAGGCTTGTATCCCTTACAGCACCGGTTTATAAAGGCTGAGCTTGAAGAACACTCACTGAGGAGCATTACGATGAAAGACGCAGTATGTTCCTTTTCTTCACATACGATTTAATTGTACTCCTTGTTCACTGAAGGTGTATTTTTTATCCAATTAATTATTTGAGTGTTTCTTTTTCAGTATTATACCCATTTGGCTCACATTGATGAGAAGGTAAGCATGATATATCTGAGATTGAAATTCGTAATTGTAATATGTTTGTTTGGTTGAAATTAAGTCATAATATATGTTTACATTGACATAACGTCTTGCAGGTCCCAGAAGATGAAGTTCTTGTGCTGATCAAAGAGGCAGTTGACAAAATTGTTAGTTGGTTTATTTTTCTTTCTGGTAGAAAATTAGATTTTTACACCGGTTAACCTCTTACTGAACTGAAATGTAAATCCTGTTTTCAGGACCCAAAACCATTAACCTATGTGGATTACGTCAGAAAGAAGATGGAGGTTGCAAAAGAAATTGGTGTGATTTCATGAAGTTTGCACAAAACCCGCCAGTAACAGCAGCTATGGAACATGCTTGCCATCAACTAGGTTCCCTCTAAAGGATTACGCGGGCTACCTTTGTCTCCCCCTTAGACGGTGTGATGGAGAAAATGCGAGTGGACATGCAGGAAAGCTCATAGAGGGCTTCGATATGATTTTCTTCCTTTCCATGATTTTTTCCCTAAGATGAGCTGACAGGCGGCGCGGCCCTCTGCTGTAGTAAATGCTTCATAATTTGGTTCACAAGCTCTGTCAAGTACTACTACTCTTCAGCCTCTGGCACAGTGGCATTGCCTACTATGTTTTGACTTCTCAAGAAACAATATAGTACCCATTGTAGAGTCCTCGAAGTTGACATTTTAGCTATAGCATAAGCGCTCTGTTTCGGAGGCAAAACCAAAAGTTCATGTCTATTGACTTGATGTAACATCTAGCAAAAGGAAAAAAGACTTATTTTATCTGCATCAACTTTTCTAAATGAAGTCGATTATGTCTTTTTTTTAATCCCATTTTTTTATGTTGTTGTATTTTCAGAGTCATCAACTTGATCATCAAAAATATTATTTATTTCACAAAAAGTATATAACATCATGAACAGAAATAATAAGCATTTTTGATAAATAATAACAAAAGCGCCACAAGGCGTGTGTGTATATATATATATACACACACAAGGTAAGATTTTTTTACCTTAGGCTGCAAAACACTACTCTGTGCTCACTGTATTTCTCATTTGGTGGCAGCTGCATTGTATCATATGCTCAATATCATGGTGTTTCATTCATTCAATATTGTCCAGGTGGATTTCAGAGATGCTTTGGAGGATCTGTACAAACGAGGCTTGTATCCCTTACAGCACCGGTTTATAAAGGCTGAGCTTGAAGAACACTCACTGAGGAGCATTACGATGAAAGACGCAGTATGTTCCTTTTCTTCACATACGATTTAATTGTACTCCTTGTTCACTGAAGGTGTATTTTTTATCCAATTAATTATTTGAGTGTTTCTTTTTCAGTATTATACCCATTTGGCTCACATTGATGAGAAGGTAAGCATGATATATCTGAGATTGAAATTCGTAATTGTAATATGTTTGTTTGGTTGAAATTAAGTCATAATATATGTTTACATTGACATAACGTCTTGCAGGTCCCAGAAGATGAAGTTCTTGTGCTGATCAAAGAGGCAGTTGACAAAATTGTTAGTTGGTTTATTTTTCTTTCTGGTAGAAAATTAGATTTTTACACCGGTTAACCTCTTACTGAACTGAAATGTAAATCCTGTTTTCAGGACCCAAAACCATTAACCTATGTGGATTACGTCAGAAAGAAGATGGAGGTTGCAAAAGAAATTGGTGTGATTTCATGAAGTTTGCACAAAACCCGCCAGTAACAGCAGCTATGGAACATGCTTGCCATCAACTAGGTTCCCTCTAAAGGATTACGCGGGCTACCTTTGTCTCCCCCTTAGACGGTGTGATGGAGAAAATGCGAGTGGACATGCAGGAAAGCTCATAGAGGGCTTCGATATGATTTTCTTCCTTTCCATGATTTTTTCCCTAAGATGAGCTGACAGGCGGCGCGGCCCTCTGCTGTAGTAAATGCTTCATAATTTGGTTCACAAGCTCTGTCAAGTACTACTACTCTTCAGCCTCTGGCACAGTGGCATTGCCTACTATGTTTTGACTTCTCAAGAAACAATATAGTACCCATTGTAGAGTCCTCGAAGTTGACATTTTAGCTATAGCATAAGCGCTCTGTTTCGGAGGCAAAACCAAAAGTTCATGTCTATTGACTTGATGTAACATCTAGCAAAAGGAAAAAAGACTTATTTTATCTGCATCAACTTTTCTAAATGAAGTCGATTATGTCTTTTTTTTAATCCCATTTTTTTATGTTGTTGTATTTTCAGAGTCATCAACTTGATCATCAAAAATATTATTTATTTCACAAAAAGTATATAACATCATGAACAGAAATAATAAGCATTTTTGATAAATAATAACAAAAGCGCCACAAGGCGTGTGTGTATATATATATATATATATGAAAAACCCAACCAATGTCCAGCTCAGTTCTGTGTGGTTTACTTTTCCTTGTAGAAATAAACTTTGGAGTCCGAACATAATGGTACAATTCTGAAGTGTACCATGAATTGTACCATTATGTTCGGACGCTAAGTGTCGATCGCTAGATATCGGTGCTAAAACTGGCCGTCCTCCGCATCGTCCAATCGCCGTCCAACGGCTAACTAGACATGACGTATTCTAAAAAAACTAACTAGCCATAACATACTGTTACATTTCCTTAGAAATCAACCCGTTGTCTTGAGATTCTCCACTTGAGAGTATATCGCCCTGACCTTCCCGACATTTACAAGAAATATGCCACTATGGTGATTTACCATAGAGAATTGAGTATTGCAACAAAAAACTCTTGATGAGCATACAAAAAAGTGCTATTATAACAAAATTGTCCCAACAATTAAAAAAAGTAATGCTAAAAAAGTGGTTAAGCAACTTCTTTTTTTATAGATTGCACTGGAACAAGAACTCAACATCTATGTCAACAACGATCACAAACAATTACAACAAAAAAAACATGTGTTTGCAGCTTTTTGGAAAGGATGTAATCATCGAAAAATCAGAAGAAACACACAAACTTGTAGGAATTGTCTAGAAAACTTCACAACACCTAGTGTGTGATTTTGCAACAAAAGGCATATGCGTTTCTTACAATTTGGAACCACATACATAAGATCGAAAAATGCGACGAAAGCACAAACTCGTTGCAAAACGCCCAAAATAATCTTGTAACATCTCGTGTGTGCTTCCGCAACAAACTCTAACACTCATTTGTTACAAAATTATGAACATATGCAGCATAAAGATATCCCCTACAAAACTTGGATCATCCATCGAAGACCAGATTCCCGTCGATTCGGCATCACCGTCCGTGAATCGGGCATGCTGAAGCCCCGTCGATGCCAGAGAAGGCGACCTCGGACCCATTCCCACGGTACCAAGGCTCCGATTTTAAAGCTCCCCATGACCATGATCATGGCTTCTATAGAGGAGAAATGACATTGGTAGGGGCAGCGGAGGGGGAGCTCATGGTGGGGGGACCTCCGTCACCGGTGGGGGAATTCCTCGGGATGACTGAGTGTGTGGTGCAATAGGCGCCCTAGACGACCATGAAGGGTAGAAGTGCAACGGAAAAATGAAGGAAGATAGCACATGTGATGAGAAGGAAGCGTGTGTAGAGCGCGGTGATCGATCGCTCACATGCGATCGTTCGCCCATCTCAAGAGGAACCAATCTCTTTTTTTAGATGGAACATCCTGATTCTATTAAGAGGCTCGGTGATAGCACCTGCCACCAAAAATGATACAGAGTTTGACACCTTGTTCATCCGCGGTCGACTGCATTCGGGCTAAATCACACCCATCGCCCGCTAGGGCATGCGCAACATTATTACAATCACGTGGGCAGAAGAACTTGAATAGAGTTGTCACTTAGTCGAATGAAAGTGCAGATATATTAAGCCTGTGCAAAACACGCTAGTTGTGTATACGTGGTTAATAAAACACGCTTAGAGCATCTCCAGCAGTGCCCGTAAAACGGACAAAATCATAAAATAACCGCCGGTTATGGGCTGCGAGCGAAAAAATGCGCCAATCAGCACCCTAAAAGGGCTGAAACCATAAAACTTTTTATGGGCGCAGATAAAAATCGCGGGCGGAACTAGGAATCTCCAGTTCCCCGGAGCCTATATCCCCTTCCGCCCGTTGGCGGGAGGGACATTTCAGCTCGTTCCCCTCCCGCACCCTAGCTCCTCTGCCGCATCCAACGCCGATTTCCCTCTCCCCTTCGTCATAGGTGTCACCCCCACCTGGAATCGACGGCATGGACCTCTCCGGCCTCCCGCCAGTCGCTACCGAGGTCGCGGCTCCGTCCGCTGCCGCCGTCGCCCACACGGTCGCCGCCACCTCCATGAAGAAGAGGTGGCGCATGGGCACCCACCTCCTCCCGATAGGCTCTGCCGCCGTTGTCGCGTCTCCCGCACCGCCCGCTACCGCCACGATGAGGCCCCGGATGCCGAAATAAAAACCCCGGGCGGCGCCGACTCCCGTCGCGGCTACTCCTTTCGTTGCTACCCGGAAGAAGAAGCAGGTGGTCAAGCAGAGAGCGAAGCGGCCGGTTGCGCCAGAAACCACCACCGTCGACCCGCAAGCCGGCGACGACTGCTCGACAATATGCCCGAAAGGTATAAAATCTTAACTTTTAGTTGTTTCTCCTCTCCTCTTCAATAATATGCGATGTGACTAGATAAATTTGCGATTTAGCAACAATGCAAATGGCTCTCCTCTCTCTTTCACGGATCTTCTCAATGAAAATGAGGTCAACATTTCTTTGGAGCCTCTTGATTCATATGGAGATATCGAGGACATAGAGGAGGGCAAAGAAGAAGAGGAGGGCGAGGAAGAAGAAGATGAATGTGAGGAGATTGAAGAGGAGGTGTTCGAGTTGGGTGGACAAAAAAGGAAGAGGTCGAGGACCATCCACTGCGATGATGATGGATTCGAGCACCATGGATGCCTTCACAATAGAGTTGTGGGATATGAGGAGGGAGGAGATCATGGAGAGGAGAAGGCTAGCGCATCTTCAATCTCGTGCCAACGGTGGAGGTGCTCCGATGGGTGGCTCCAGTGCCGGTGCTCCGGTGGAGGTGGCTCCGGCGGTGGCCTCAACGTTGGCGATGCTTGATCTACGTGATTCATGGTCCCCATGCTTCCTTTTGTGTCAAAAATGACATGAATTTATAAAACTATGGAAACTATGTGTGACATTTTGTTGATGCAAAACCCCTTACCAATATTGATTTGCTGGTTTACGATTTAGGTTTGTGTCGCGGTGCAGATCAGTGCCCGCAAACGAAATGCACTAATCTGCACCGCGACTTTCGGAACCATGAAACCTGGATACGGCCTGAACTCAGCGTTCGGGCACTGCTATAGCCCTTAATTAGTTTAGCCAACGGTCCTAGATCGGTACGTCATTAAGTTAGGCCGATGATTTGATCAGATTCGGCCGTTGTAATACCTAACCTTCCTACTGTAAGTATGAGGCAAAGCTGCCGGCCACAATCTCTCTTCATCTAAATCTTTTTAGGCTCGGTTTTATCTAGAGTAGGCGTTTTTTCCGAAGGAATGTCAGATTGCGTTTATCTATTAGATAAGAAAGTCACATCATGCATTACAAATGGAAGAATAAAAACCAGGAGGATCCCCCATCCCATATCCTAGTCTCCTTTGAATCATAATAAGAGAGAGCATTTTGCTATCTCATGTGCCAGTGGCACCACATTAGCATCCCTGAAACAATAACACTTTTGCTTCGATCTCATATACACACACACTCTCCTTTTCAAACTTTGACAAACAAAATCTCGATACCGATTGTTTAGAGGACCGTACGAACCCACCCGAATTCTATATGATGCTCTTAGATGTATACTAACCGTACATGTATACTCATGTGTCTGCGGAAGGCGAAAATCGGAAGTTATATAACAACAATAACAAAAATTTAAAATATGATATGCAAAGACGTAGACCGCGATAATGAAAGGTGGGATCAGCCGGCCGGAATGTGGATTATACTCAGTTCGACTGATTACACATATACGAAGATATACATGGCCTCGATATGGGTTTCAACGGATCAAAAAAAATAAAACGGGGAGGAGGGGGGGGGGGGGGGGCCGAAGGACACCTCAAACAATAATGGAATGACATTCTATCAACGGAACTAGCCTTCAAGGAACAATCTGCCATGATATATAGCGGAATACGGACTTCGATGGTCCCATTAATTACATGCTTCAATTATTTCTAGAGAACCATATTCTGTCACTAATTTGGAGCAGCACGCACAAATCCTCCAAAAGAGCTCTAATCCTTTCAAGAGTGCAGACGATGCTTCAGCCGTAGTCGCATCGCTCGGGTTTGTGGTTCAACGGACAGATGCCACCGGCAATCATCTAATAACCTTTTTTTAGTTCCTTAGCACAACTCCTGTACCCATCATGAAAGAAAGAGGCATCAATGTTTAATTTGTAGAAACCCATCATTGGTCTACACCATACCGATGTTTTTGGTCTAGCGCGCAAAATTTTATGTTAAGGTGTTAATTGCAAACGTTGAAATAGATAGAGTAAATTCCAGTTTTCACCCCTAGTTTAACAATTCTAACAATAATTACCCTATTTAGCAAATTTTAATCCCAACTACCCCATGCCATAGGTGAGTCCTGACCATAGCGTACAGGTGGCATTGCCAAATGGACTGTTTTCATTCTCTTGTAGTCAAAGTTTAAACTCTTATAAGCGGTTCGCTAGGTGACGCTCACGGCAATCAGCTCCAGGACACTGCGTTTGACACGGGGGAATGCGGCGTCGATGGCCTTGGCATGACCACGCACTGGAGGGCCATGAACTTAGTGCAAGCGAAGACGTGGCTCCACAGCTTGGCTCGCATTCTAAGAATCTCGTGGTACATAGCGAGGCTGAGTCGTCGGTTGGCATCATATTGATCGATCTATTAACGGTATTGTTCTACACTCGCGTAGAAGTACAAATAACAAGCAGTCTGCTTATTTTCCATTAGCACAAGATTCTACATAACATGACACTTGAGACAGGCGCTAATCACACCTGGTTTAAGGTTAAAGTGTTGCCTTGCAGCTAGATGCCTTGCGTAACTTTTGTTGCTTTGGTACAAAGAACAAAAACAGTCCACGTGATGCCACGTGGGTGGAACCCACTTATCCATTCGCTCAAAAAAATTAGAGGGGTAAAGTCTGGTACAACTCTTACTAAATGGAGTAATTAGAACGAAAATTTGCTAAATGGGTAATTAACGTCAAAATTGTGAAACTAGGGGATAAAAATTAGAATTTACTCAAATAGATATGATGCAATTTGAACACCTTCGACGAATTCTCTTCGCTGCCGCTATATGTACCAACATCCTACACCAATCGTTTCCTAGAGTCCAAGTTGGCCTAGCACCGGAGCATTTTTTTTTTCTAGGTCTGCGCAAGAGACCTTTGAGTACAGCTGAACCCGATCGATCCGATGCAAGAGTTTCAGTAATCACATCTTTCAAACCGAGCTTTTTCTAGACTTGTCTTGCTCAATCACACGTGAAGAGCCTCTATCACACGTGAAGAGCAGGCGTCCAATATCCCTGGGCCCATGAGGACAAACAGGAAGTGGCTATTCGATGCAGCCGTTTGGAAGACATGAGACTTATTCAGCCGACTGACAATAGAATCTCATATTTATGTGACATCCGTTTGTGATTCTTGATTTCTTTAGATGGTTGGTGCATGTCTCTAATTTATATGACCCATGAGCTGGACGGATTGTAATAAACTGATGTACTAGTTTTAGTAATATAATAATCCGTCGATGCAGAGGCCGGGTACAAAACTATTTTGAAAAAGAAAAAAAATGATGACAAACAGGGCACTCCGCAGGCACCTTAATATGCCGAGACGCTAGAATAGTTTTTCCTAGCACTATACCAAGGTGGGATTTCAATAAAAATATTTTGACTTTGCTCGGGGCTTCAAGGTCTAATGCTCGTGGCAGGGCGCAGAACCAGCGTGGCGTTGTAAATCTGATGTGTCTATACACCGTGAAGGGATTGCCGTCGACTTTAGTATGAATGAGTACCTAGGAAGAAGCCCTCACTTTGATTCTATTTTCTTGGAGAGGCGATCTAGCGCCGTTGTTTCCTCCTACCGTCCTCCCTCCTCCCGGGCCGTCCGCACGATGGAGGCTCCAGAGGGCAACAAACCTAGATCAAGACTTCCCTCCCATGGATCCCCTGGCGGTACCGGCAGTGGTGGTGGCACCCGACCGCTAAAGGTGGAGGGCTAGTAGGCGCATTGGGTGGATCCTCTCCATGCGGAGGTGAAGCTCCGGTGGGTGCGTAATGGTGGCGCTCTCGGTGGTAGACATGGGCGATGGGATGCGGTGGCCTGGACAGCGGACGCGCGCGGCATGGCGATCGCCAGCGACCGGTACGATGGGCCCGATCTGGGCAGCGCGCTGGCTCGGCCAGGGCCATGCGGGGCTGATCTAGATCACACGGGCCGCGACTGTTGCATGTACCTTGTCGGCCATGGGGCGATGGCTGGCTGTGCTACGATGGTGGGCACCACGTTGCTCACATGTCGTTGGTGCGCCTGTCGTTTCCTACCGCCGGCGAACTCCTTGGAGCGACTCAAGCTTGGAGATTGCTGGATCGAATGTGATTCAATCATGTGTTTCTATGTTTTTCCGATCGTTTGGTTTCAGGAGGGAGGGGCTTGAAACTCTGCTATCTGTTGCCGTCATGAGACACGTCTTGTTGGTTCCATGGTGAAGTCGGCGGTAGAGAATGGCATGGAAGCCGTGTTTTGAGGACTAGTGATGGTGGTTTGACGCTTTGCGTCAATGGTGAACTTGCTTGATGTTTGAGGCTTCATAGCGGCGGTATGTGAGCGGGAGCGTCAGCATAGGAGAATTTCAAATGTCCTACTACCTTTTATGGTGAAAATTCAAGATTTGGCCTTAAAATGGTCGTGTCTGACGATAACCTTGTTGAAGACATTGTTTTTTTTTAGAGTGGAGACATTCTTCAGGGTGAAAACATAAAATCTATGATCATACAATGACGACGTTGTGTATTGTGTCATTCTTGGAGATGTCGTTTTTCGAGAACTTCAACTTCAGGTGTTGTCATGGTGGTGTTTGTGCTGATGCTTAAGGACTGAAACTCTTTTTTTTTTTGGTTGTGTACATTTATACTATCATTAGGGTATTGTATTGTTGGAGAGGCTCTGTGTAATTAATAATCTTCGCGATGTTGGAAATATAAGCAATAATCCATATGGTTTAATCCAAATAATAAACTGATAAAGCATGATCATACAAACAGTAGTAAAATCAATCATGCAGATCAATAAAGTAGATGAACAGATTACATCTATACAAGATAAACCTATCACATCTACACCAAACCCTAGAACAAAGAACTCTAGCATAATCCGAAAGAGATAAATCGAGATCACATACGATGTAGGCTGAATAGCAGCCGCAGCGGTTGCAGCAGCGTCGCCCATGTTGAAGTTGTCGAAGAGGTCGCCGACGTCCGGGAAGAAGTCGTCGTTCGGGAACTCGTCGTCGGACGACGTCGTGGTTGCCAGTAGTCGCGCTTGAGCGCTCCCCAAAAACCTGATCGCCCCTCACCCGTACAGGTTCACGAGAGGCGGGGTTCCGGAGGCCTACTGTCCCGATATGCGGTGCACGCCGCAAGCCGGGATGGAGAAGATGAACGCGGCGGCGCAAGGTTCTGGAGGTAGGCGCGTGTGTGGATTGATTCCGTGTCGATTAGGTTTAGCCCCGGACGCTTATATAGTGCAGGTTAGGAGGATCGTGAGCTCATCTCACGTCCATAAAAACTGGAAACGGCTGTAATTAACGCGTCCGTTAATGACTCATAACCAGTTTTCCCAACAAGCAAAATAAAGCTCGGCTCGGCGAGATTCCCGCAACCCGCAACCCGCAACCCGCGGCGCGCGCGCGCGTCGTGACGAGGCGAGGCGTGGCGAGGCGAGGCGGGCGGCGTCGGAGAAGGAGTGTGCGAGGGCTACTCTTCTTGTCACACCTTAGTGAGTGGTGCAACACTCTACTATATAAGGTGGTCCAACTCCCCTTCAACTAGCAATGTGGGACTAAACTTTAGCACCACTAGCACAGCCATATGCTGCCATGCATAAGTGGGCCAAAGAGAATTTCAGAATTTGTCTAATGGGCCAATAGCCCAATACACACCAAATTCCAATAATCCCCCACAAAGTCTCGTTGGCACATCACAACACTTTTCTTCCAGAACATTGTTATATACCGGTGTATAGTGAAGACTGTTAAGTTGAACTTCCACGTTAAACTTTATGCTACGCTAGCTAGCAACTTGAATAGTGGACTATGCCTTGAACTACAAGTTTTCTGCGCGCTAGTTTCACACAAAATCTAGACCAGTACAGGGCTACCGTCGGCATCCCCGCGGTTTAGAGCTTATGCATCATACTCCAGGGCCTTTCATGAGTTTATTAGAGAGCACCCAACTCTCACGGACTGCGACGTTTGACAGTCAGACTCATATAGGTGTGTTCCTCAAGAGATGTTCTGCAGGACAACATCTCCGCTTAGAAAAAGCCACTTGGAACACATTAAGATAAATATCAACCTGCCATGCAGATTAAGAGAGTATTGCATCTCTATGGAGATGTAAATATAATATGGGAATACTCTCCTCTCAGCTGACCAACAACTTGTCTCCCATCTCTAATTCACGGGATCTCCGATCACATAGAGTGGGTTGCCACTAGGATCAACTCATAGTGTGGGTCTCAAACCCATCTCCCTCGATGCATTATCTATCACATTGCATGATAAACCCTTTGTGAAGGGATCTGCCAGGTTTTTAGATGTTTGGATATAATCCAACGCAATAACTCCGGAGTTTCTCAGTTTCCTGATAGATTTCAATCTCCTCTTCACATGCCTTGATGACTTCATATTATCCTTAGAACTGTTTACTTTGACGATCACAGTTTGATTATCACAGTTCATCGGTATGGCGGGTATTGGTTTTTCAACCACAGGTAAGTCCATCAAGAGCTCACGAAGCCACTCTGCTTCAACAGTGGCCGTGTCTAATGCTGTGTGTTCTGCTTCCATTGTATACCTCGTTAAGATGGTCTGCTTGCAAGACTTCCAGGAAACAGCGCCACCACCAAGTGTAAACAAATAACCACTTGTGGCCTTAATCTCATCAGCATCAGATATCCAATTTGAATCACTATAACCCTCAAGTACCCGTGGATACCCAGTATAGTGAATACCATAACTCGCGGTGCCTTTCAAATAGCGCAAAACTCTTTCAAGAGCATGCCAATGATCATCTCCAGGATTTGACACAAATCGACTCAGTTTGCTTACAGCAAAGGAGATGTAAGGTCTAGTAGCGCTGGCTAAATACATGAGAGAACCAATGATTTGAGAATATCTCAATTGATCTCTAGCATTCCTTCAATTCTTTCAAAGTATCACACTCGGATCATAAGGCGTTGGAGAAGAATTGCAGTCGCTATACCCGAAGCGACTCAATATCTTTTCCACATAGTGAGACTGAAGCAATGTAATCCCACCATTGTCATCCTTTAGTAGCTTGATGTTTAAAATTACATCAGCCACTCCCAAGTCCTTCATCTCAAAGCAACGAGATAGGAACTCTTTGACCTCCTCGATAACAGCGAGGTTGGTCCCGAATATCAATATGTCATCAACATAGAGACACATAATAACTCCCTCGCCCCCACCATGGCGATAGTACACACATTTGTCAGCTTCATTTACAACAAAGCCTTTAGCAGTTAAAGTTCTTTCAAACTTCTCGTGCCACTGCATAGGAGTTTGCTTAAGACCATACAAAGACTTCACTAACTTACACACCTTACCTTCTTGACCATCTACCACAAATCCGTCAGGCTGCTCCATATAAATTTCCTCATCTAGCTCTCCATTTAGAAAAGCTGTCTTAACGTCCATTTGATGAACGAGAAGACCGTGTGAGGCAGCCAAGAAAAGTAGTACTAGAATAGTGGTCAATCTGGCTACAGGTGAGTAGGTATCGAAGAAGTCTTCACCTTCCTTTTGGGTATAACCCTTAGCCACAAGACGTGCTTTGTACTTTTCAATAGTACCATCAGTTCTAAGCTTTTTCTTGAACACCCATTTACATCCTACAGGTTTACACCCATAAGGACGATCAGTGATTTTCCAAGTACCATTAGCTAAGATGGAGTCCATCTCGCTTCGGACAGCTTCCTTCCAGTAGTCAGCATCTTGAGATGCATAGGCTTCTGAAATAGAAGTGAGAGTATCATCCACAAGGTACACAATGAAATCATCACCAAATGACTTTGCAGTCCTTTGTCTCTTGCTCCTTTTAGGAGCTTCATTGTCATCCTCCACAGGATCATCAGAGTGTTCTATCGGCATAGTGGGTTCAGGAATTATAGAAAATTCCTGACTAGATGAACTAGTCATCTCCTGATTTGATAAGCTGGACATACCTTTCATAGGAAAGATGTCCTCAAAGAAAGTCGCATCATTCGACTCCATAATTGTACCAACATGCATGTCGGATACATCAGATTTTACTATCCAAAGTCTATAGCCAATGCTATGAAAAGCATATCCCAGAAAAACACAATCAACGGTTTTTGGTCCAAGCTTTCGCTGCTTGGGTATTGGAATATTGACTTTCGCCAAATAACCCCAAGTTCGTAAGTAAGAGAGTTTAAGCCTTTTCTTTTCCCATTCCTCAAATGGAGTCATGGTTTTATCCTTTAAAGGAACACGGTTTAGGACATGACACGCAGTCATTAGCGCCTCCCCCACCATTCCTTGGAAAGACCCGATGTATCTAACATGGCGTTAACCAAATCAGTTAGAGTGCGGTTCTTCCTTTTGGCCACCCCATTTGACTGAGGTGATTAGGGAGGCGTCCTCTCATGTATAATACCATGTTCCACACAGAATAAATCAAATTCATTTGAAAAGTACTCTCCACCATGATCCGACCTTAGCCGCTTGATTTTAAGATCAAGTTGGTTTTCTGCCTCAGCTTTATAGATTTTGAAGTAGTTCAAAGCTTCATCTTTAAATTTCAGAAGATAAACATAGCAGTATCTAGTGGAGTCATCAATCAACGTCATAAAGTATCTTTTTCCACCTTTTGTCAACACACCATTCATCTCACAAAGATCTGAATGTATAAGTTCTAGCGGTGCTAAGTTTCTCGGTTCCGCATTCGTATGAGACTTGCGGGGTTGCTTTGCTTGCACACAAACTTGGCACTTAGAACCTTTGACAGTGGTAAATTTCGGAATTAAACTCATATTGGCTAGCCGCGTCATGCAACCAAAGTTAATATGACAGAGTCGTGAATGCCAAACATTGGACTCATTATCATTGCACACATGATTAATAACTTTAGTACATGAGTCTGACAAGGACAAGCGGAACAGACCTCCGCACTCATAACCTTTTCCAACAAATTGTACATACTTAGAAATTACAACTTTATTGGACTCAAAAACCAACTTAAAGCCATCTCGATATAAAAGTGATCCGCTGACGAGATTCTTATTGATGGAGGGAACGTGCTGCACATTCTTCAGCTGTACGGTCTTTTCCGAAGTAAACTTCAGATTTACCGTACCAACACCAGGAACAGAAGCACGTGAGCCGTTTCCCATCAGCACGGAAGAGGTCCTTGAGACCTGATAAGAGGAAAACATGAAGATATCAGAACATACATGTGTATTAGCACCTGTGTCTATCCACCAATCAGGAGAATGACATACTGAAAGGATAGTAGATAAAATACCATACCCAGCATCCTTCATCTCAGTATCGCTAATAACAACATTAGCAGCCTTGCCGCTGTTTCCATGTTGACGCTTGTCAAAGCGATTAGGGAAGCTAGGAGCCCAATGATCAGGATCACCACAGACGTGGCAAGAGCCTTTCCTCTTATCATTTTTCTTCTTGAAGTTGGTTGAGTGCGTGGCTTTGTTCTTGCCATCAAACTTTCCCTTTCCTTCAGTTTTGTTCTTATTCTTAAACTTGTGGGATTGGAAGTTTTTCCTCTGCACTAAATTGGCAGTAGAACCTCCCTAAGTCCTCGAGCAGTTTTGTCCTTTGCTCTCGCCTTCTCTTCCACATGAAGAGACCCAATGAGATCCGTAACGGAAAACTCTTGTCTCTTATGTTTCAGAGAAGTAGCAAAGTTCCTCCACGAAGGAGGAAGCTTGGCAATAATGCCACCAGCCACAAATTTGTCTGGTAAGGAACACTTGAACTGCTCAAGTTCTTTGGCAAGTGATTGTATCTCATGAGCTTGCTCAACGACGGAGCGCTCATCAATCATCCTGTAGTCATATAATTGCTCCATGACGTACAGCTCAGTGCCAGCGTCCGAGACCCCAAACTTGGCCTCGAGCGCTTCCCACGCGTGGCGCTATAGCAGTTTAGGTTTTCAAACCAGAGAACTGCTCTCTTGCGCCATCTCTTATAGTGCATGCCATCAAAAGGAGGCGGCTAGTAGCCGCGGCTACACCAGTGGAATTCAGTTGCCTATAATCAGGTTTTTGGATTGTTGGAAATATAAGCAATAATCCATATGGTTTAATCCGAATAATAAACTGATAAAACATGATCATACAAACAGTAGTAAAACCAATCATGCAGATCAATAAAGTAGATGAACAGATTACATCTATACAAGATAAACCTATCACATCTACACCAAACGTTAGAACAAAGAACTCTAGCATAATCCGAAAGAGAGAAATCGAGATCACATACGATGTAGGCTGAATAGCAGCCGCAGCGGGTTGCAGCAGCGTCGCCTCCCTAAAAACATGATCGCCCCTCACCCGTACAGGTTCACGAGAGGCGGGGTTCCGGAGAGCGGCGGCGCAAGGTTCTGGAGGTAGGCGCGTGTGTGGATTGATTCCGTGTCGATTAGGTTTAGCCCCGGACGAGCCCCGAACGCTTATATAGTGCAGGTTAGGAGGATCGTGGGCTCATCCCACGTGTTATTGACTCATAATCAGTTTCCCAACAAGCAAAATAAAGCTCGGCTCGGCTCGGCGAAGGCGAGGCGGGCGGCGTCGGAGGAGTGCGTGAGGGCTACTCTTCTTGTCACACCTTAGTGAGCGGTGCAACACTCTACTATATAAGGTGGTCCAACTCCCCTTCAACTAGCAATGTGGGATTAAACTTTAGCATCACTAGCACAGCCATATGCTGCCATGCATAAGTAGGCCAAAGAGAATTTCAGAATTTGTCTAATAGTTCAATAGCCCAATATACACCAAATTCCAACACGCGATACTAATATGATCTATCTATCGAGCGAAGAAAAGGAAAAAAAAAACACTTAAAAAGCGTACCTCGCATATATAGGTGCTTATCGCTGAACTGTGTTGTCAAACATCGTCTCACCGTCTGCCTACTACAACGTTGTAATCACGTATTTTTGCTAACAGCTCTGACAAGTGAAAGAGGACTCTCGTTTTGATCAGGCTCTCAATAAGTTACCATGAGGATAATGTTTTGCTCTTGTAGAACACGTATCATCTAAGAAGACCCTTGTTTTGGTCCAGCTTTCAATAAGTTATTATTATTATCATGAGGATAATATTTTTCTTTTAGAACACGTGTCTAGAGCAGGCGTTTGACTTCTCTCACGGTCAGACGCACAGCGAGCGACAGTGTCGATGAGGCGGACGGACGGACGGCGGGCACCGCTCGTAGGCCCGTGTTTGTGTCTGTATCGTGGCGTTGCTGTCTGTTGTGACTTGTGACCACCTCGGCTTTGCAGGTCGGCACGGATTGCTAGCGTGAAATCCTTCCAAATAAAGTCGAGTCGGAGAACGCTGTTCGTCTTGTCAGTTGATTCAGTGTAGACAGTTATAGGTACAGTTCCGTCAGCACAGTGCAGTTAGAGACTAATCTGTCAGCGGTGTGGGTCCCCTAGTACTTTTTTCTTTTTTCAGTTGGTTCGTCTTGTCATCATTTGATGATTCAGTTTAGACAGTAAGGTACAGTTCCGTCAGTAGAGTAATCTGTAAGCGGTGTGGGTCCTGCTAGTACCTAGTACTTTTTTTCTTTTTTTTTCAGCTGGCTCGTCGCAGCAGCAGGTAGTACAGTACGCGTGACTTGTTGTCCTTTTGGCCCTGGACCGACGGCGGCGAAACGCTCACCTGTTCGACCAAAACAGTGCCCGCCGGTTGGTCGTGCTAGGCTAGCCGCCGTCCCCCGTCCCCGTCACCATCCCGTGGATTCGGCTCACCCGTCGCGCTCTTCCGAGGCTCCAAGTCCAAGTACACTGTACATCTCACCGTGCGATCGTCTAAAATATCTCAACCATCGGCAGGATATACTATCTCTCCCTTCGAACCAAATTAATTGACTCACACTTGTCTAAATTCGGATGTATCTAACAAATTAGTTGACTCACATTGTCTAGATTTAGATGTATCTAGTACTAAAACACATCTACGTACACCCGAATCTAGACAAATCCAAGTCAATTAATTTGGATCAGAGAAAGTAATACAAACCATGCTGATTTCGTCGAGGTGTTTGACTTTTTTACAATGCAAAGACGTTTGACTTGGTGCCCCGCCGTAATCCCCCGTCCTGATAAGGACGTGCTTGTGTGCGAGCGCGCAGAGGTGATAAGGCACGTTTGATAGCCTGCATATCCTTCGGGCGGGCTAGCAGAGGCAAAATTGGGATATTTGGTTAGCTGCATGAGGCGTTGGGATGCGCTAGCGCAAACTGTAAAGCAGCCCCGTGGCTAGGCCCAAGTGCTACGCTTGAATCGGCAGTTTTCAGCGAGCCTCCTTCGGCGACCGGTGGATACAAAAACGGCGCTTTCCCGCACGAGCTCGGCCGATAATGGCGCAAGCGGGAGACTACCACTGGCCTGAAAAAGGGGCGAGATCCTTTCTCTCACCTCTTGCCGAGACACACTGTACCCTCTCACCGTCGATACCAGATCCACCTTTCCTCCTTCACCTTTCCTCGCTGAAATCCAACCACCGATGCCGATAGGGACGATGCCCCCGGCAAGACAAACTAGAAGGGAGGACACCATGACGAGCTGGAATGACGACAACATCTCCTCTCAATCGTATCTAGGGGTATGTCCACTTTCCCCCCAATTCTTTCATAGGGTTAGGGTTTGGTAGCGAGTTAGGAATTCTCGATTTACAAGCAGATGAACTCAATCTAGTGTGCTAGGACATCATGGACATGGACTATGCTCCTGACTCCTACGAAGATCCCATCTTCTGAGGCATAGCGAAAGATTATCCCGAGATCTGCGCATCCAAAAACTTGAGCCTCTCAGGCGTGTTGTATTTGAAGGAACTAACACATGCCACAGATTCTACCTCTGCTAAGTTTAGAACGTAAGTACTTAGCTCCTTGTATCGCCATTCACTCATCTGCCAAGTAGTAGGCCGTGTCAACAAGTTTCTGATCCGCAGGAGGTCGAAAACTTTGGGTTTGTAGCTTGGGTGGAAAATAAATGGCCAGATGCTACGAAGCATGCAATTGCAAAGTTATGGGGGATGTATGATGATACCGGCAGTTTAAGAATCGACGAGAGGGTTGAGAATGCAAAGTTGGTGAAGCAAATGCCTGATGAGAAGAACAAGCTTGACAGAAAGTACTCAATTCTGCTGTTGATGTGAAGAAATTCATCGAAAAAATAGAGAAGAAGGCGTTGGAGGAGAACTTGTCTAGGATGAATGACAAAAATATGAGGTCTGAGAAGACCGAAGAGTTGAGGAATGAGGTTGAGATGCTGAAGACCGTGCAAAAATCCCAGGCTAAGGTAATCAAAGAGAAACGGAAGCAATGAGATGAGGACCGGAAGATCTTCAAGGAGGAAAATAAGAAACTAGAGTACACGCTCTATGAACTATTCAAATCCAATAACACTAACAAGGCCCAGCTGAAGAAGATAAAGGAAATTTGTGATGGTTGACTATTTCGTTGCACCTTTTTGTACTGCTAATGGTGAACTGGTGGTGGTGGTGGTAGGATTACACCCATTTTTGATGTGGTGGTAGGATTACACCCATTTTTGATGTGGTGGTAGACTAACACCATGGTTGTATGTTAAACCGTGATCCCCTTTTGGCAATGATCATGCTTGTTATAACTGTTAAGGGTGTTCATTTTTTCATGTTTAACTGTGATCCTCTTTTGCTTGTGTTCTTCATGCTTGTGGTATTCATGTTTGTGGGGATCATGCTTGTGGGAATCATGCTTGTGGGGATCATATTTTTCTGAGTGTAATGTGTTCTTTTCCATGTTTGTGGTCTTCCTCTCCATCCGGTCATGGTAATCTCACCATAAGGAAGTGCAAGGTAACCACAACCAATGTTGTATGTGAACCAAACAAGGGGAAATGCATGATATAGATCAAAATCGCAATGTGCAAGCAACCAAATAACATGGTCCTAGTTACTCAAACGATGCACCAAATGATATGTATGCTACCAAATAACTTGCACAATGTGGCTTTTAGGATATATGAGTGTGACACTACTGACCATGCTCCAGTGAGCTTAAAAATAGATACAAACTACCAAACATGCCCTAGCGCTGTCCCCTGCCCTCAGCCGAAGCCACCGGGCAAAGTACGAGCAGTGCCTAGGGCGCCGGTCTTCCACTTCCCACGAGTAGAGGACTGAGTACGACAGTGTCATTCTTTGTCAGTAATTATTTGATATAATGATGGAGGGGTTAACCTCTTGGGTGCCCGATCTTCACGGATCTCGTGGTCAAATCGATGGGACGGCGAGGGGAAAGGGAGAAGGTAGCGAAAGTGAACACACACCTCGCGAAGAACACGATGAACACACGCAAAACTCACACGATACAAGGACAATTGCTCCCGAACGGCGGCCACCGGTCCGATAGAATCCTCGCAAGGAAAGATCGGTCAACGTGCTCCCTCAAATCCACATCGGAGAGGGAAGAACACCTTGGGGAGGGTATTGACAACTTGGAGACGAGACATCAAACTCCAAGGCCTTGTTCAACGATGGATGCGTGATGCAAAGTCCAATCGAGGTTGGTGACGATAGTCGGTCCCCTTGGTAAAGGGGATGAGGCAAAACTAGATATTCCACATAAGGGGGTTGTCTTTAGTCTATCATATATGCCTAAGGGATACATGAGGGGTGGGGGCTCTATTTATAGGCCAGCCACTAAACAAGGGTAGTTTGGGGATAAACTAGGCGAATAGGTAAGTAAAGGGCATACATGGGCTGTGGCCCAACTGGTGCGCGCAGGCACAAGCATGACCGGTAGTACCGGACTTAGGACCGGTAGTACCGGTCATCACCGGTAGTACCGCTCTGGGACCGTTAGTACCGCTTGCGGTCCTGGAGCGACGGTTGGAGCCGTCAGTAGCGAGCGGTAGTAGGGGCGGTAGTACCGCTGACCGGTAGTACCGGTTCCGTCGACCGGTAGTACCGCCGGGACCTGGCAGCTGCTGATCTGTCTTCTTCCTCCTCTTCCAAGCTTCCGTCTTGTCGGGCTTGATGCTTCGGGCTTCCTCCCTTGCCTCCGTACTGGTCGGTGTGAACCTATCATGAATATGTGATGGAGTATGAAGTAGCATACCATTCAATAGTGTAGGAAGTGGGCTCGCATAGAGGAACGGATTCACCTTTGGAGTCCACGACGACTTGGCGTAAGTTGGAGCCCTTGATGTAGTAACGACCGTAGGTCGGCCTGCATCATCTCCCCCCCTTCAAAAAGAGTCGTCCTCGACTCTCCATGTCCATCACGAAGTAGAAGAGGTCGAAGGACATCCTTGATCCTGGGGTTCACCATATAGTCATGCTCGAGAAGATTGACTTGACAACACTTCAATGTTCCTTCACCTTCCATGAAGCCTACAAAGCTCACGACAAAAGCGAAGCAACACTCAAAGCGTAGCCAATTCATGAAGATTATAGCATGAGTCCTCAAGTAGAAGGAAGTCACCTTTGCGTGTAGAGATGGCTCGATGAATGGTAGCCATAGGTAACTCTCTTCGGTTCTTCTTGTCAACACGTGGTTGGTAGAGGTTGACGTGTATGCACTTGTACCTTCACCCAACAAAGACCAAGCAAAATATTTTCGTGCGTGATAGAGGAGCATGTCAAATGTGGCATGTCCATTCTTCTTCGCAACACTATTAGCATAATGCATGTATAGCAAATGGGATGCATATGCAAGGTCAAAGTGCATGGAAATCGTTTGAACATCATCCAAATGTGGGAAATCAAAAACTCCATACAATGTTTTAGTGTGGCACTCAAGGCAATCGACTAGAATTTTGATCAACGTCCTTGATGCGAGAATAAGAGAATTCGGCAAAAACACGCAAGGAAGAATGTCCAAAGCAACATCAATATGTGTGCAAACCAACCATTGGAAAGAGAAATTGTTCGACATGTTGGATGTCACACATCAAAAGCAAATATCATGGGAATATGAGTATCCCAAACGGAAGCAAAAACAACACGTTTGCAAACAAACCAAATGAAAGAGCTAGTGGTCCTTATGTTTATTGCAACAACAAGACGAGATTCTTGGAAGCTCTCATGACAATACATGCTCTTAATGGAATTGTGGTTGCACACAAAACATCGGAGAGAGAAATTGTTCAACATTTTTGTTACAACACACAAAACATCATTATCTAAAAGCGAAGAAACATGAATGTCACAAGGGGAGATAATACCATTAACATGCTTGCAATCAAACCATAGGAAAGAGTAATTTGCCAACATGAAAGATGCAAAGGATGCAAAAGGTATCAGAGCTGGGTTCGATCTTGAACTCACTTGTGGGATGCTCTCTAGAGCTCTTTTTGTCAACTCGTGCTCAACCGAGGTTGACATTCTCGTGCGGATACCTACACACATCATATGTAAAAGGAAGAACGTGTGTGCATGGTAGAGATACACATCATCCATCATGACGTATCTCTTCTTGTGCACATCACCATTAATGTCATTCAAGTATGAAATAGATGCATGGTGAGTATGCAAGTGGGGAACATGCTTATCATGGCAATCATCAAAATCTCCAAAAAATGAGAAAGCTATGGGGGCCATCTCATTATAACGCATATGATCAATATTGTAGCAAGCAAAACAAGTGAAATAGCAAGCATTCATCTTATCGCAAGCAACGAGAGAAATTGAATGACTAGCATGACAAGGCAAGTCCAAAGCAATTGGAGGATACACACAAGATGCATAGCATGGCATGTTTATGGCAATGATTTCGCAATCAAACAATTCCACATGATCAATATTATGCATGTTGGAGATATGCCCAAGAGGGAATAATAAAGTGGTTATTATCATATCTTCATACTTATGATAAATGTTTACATACCATGCTATAATTGTATTAACAGGAAACATTAATACTTGTGTGATTTGTAAACATAAAAGAGTCCCTAGTAAAGCCTCTTGTTAAACTAGCATGTTGGTTAATATATGATCATGGTTTCCTGATCATGAACATAGAGATGTTATTAACAACAGGGTCATATCATTAGGAGAATGATGTGATGGACATACTCCTATAGATAAGCGTAGCATAAAGATCAAGTCATTTAATATAGTTCATTTGCTATAAGCTTTCTGATACATAGTAACCTAATTCCTTCGACCATGATATCATGTTAATCACCATCATGGAGGGATGCTTTGATGACATCAAACACCACACCATAACTGGGTGGCTATAAAGGTGGCATTGAGTGTTTGGAAAGTATGGGTTGAGGCACATGGATCAAGAGTGGGATTTGTCCATCCATATGACGGATAGATTACTCTGGGCCCTCTCGGTGGAATGTCATCCAATTAGCTTGCAAGCATGTGACTGGCTCACAAGGGATCACATATCACGGGAACGAGAAAAGAGTACTTATCAGTAACGAGGTTGAACTAGGTATGTAGAGATACCGACGATCAAAACCTCGGATAAGTAAACTATCGTGAGACAAAGGGAAACTGGTATCGTATGTAAGTGGTTCATTCGATCGCAAAGTAATCGTAGAAATATGTGGGAGCCATATGAATTTCCAGATTCCTCTATTGGTTATTGATCGGAGAAGTGTCTCGGTCATGTCCGCATAATTCACGAACCGTAGGGAGACACACTTAAGGATTCGATGTTGTTGAGTAGTTATGGAATGATGAGTAAGAGACCGAATGTTTTTCGGAGTCTCGGATGGGATCCGGGATATCACGAGGAGATCCGGAATGGTCCGGAGAATAAGATTCATATAAGGAAAGTCCTGTTTCGGAGTTGG
This sequence comes from Avena atlantica, assembly GCA_910589765.1. NCBI lineage: Eukaryota > Viridiplantae > Streptophyta > Magnoliopsida > Poales > Poaceae > Avena > Avena atlantica. The sequence continues at coordinate 470,314,125 of OU342733.1, forward strand.
AGAATGATTCCGGTATTTTCATCGGGAATGTTCTAGAAGGGTCCGGAAGGTCCGGCACTCCGGAGGGGAAGGGTGCATGAATGTGTCATAACAAGTTGGAATGGTTGCTTCATGTACTAGGTGTCATCGCTGAGCAAAATAAAGGGATAAATCAAATCCTAGTTTGAAAAAGTCAAACGCCAATTTGAAAAGTCAAACGGCAAGTTAGCTTGGTGGAGGGAGAGTAGAAAACCTACTTGGGGAGGAAGTCCCACTCCCTCCACCCGCCGGCCAAGGAGGAGGAGTTGGAAGAGGACTCCCTCCTCCTAGGCGCCTCCCTCCCACCTATAAAAGAAGGGGTAGGGGTGCCCCCTCTACTAACACCGCTCACACCCCAAACCCTAGCCCCAAGTCGCCGGCCACCTCCAGTGCAGCCGCCACCTAGGGCAACCTGTAAGTCGCCGAGTTAGGGTTCCCCAAACCCTAGCCACCGTCCAAGCTCTCCCCTTGGTGCCTATAAATCCTAGATCGCCAAGGCCCTCTCTCATACTCCACCATACTCGCTTCGGCTTAAGGCGAAGCCCTGCGAGATCTCCCCTCTACTTCTGGTACCACGCCGTCGTGCTGCCGGAATCGCGAGGAGAGTGCTACAACCTCCGCTTCCTGCTGGAACAAGGGTGAGGAAGGTCTTCATCGAGTACCGAACTTGTGACCGACTGCGGAAGCGCTGCCGGAACGCAGCGCCGAAAGGATCGTCTACGCGATCTTGAGATCGGAAGTGTACGACTACATCATCCACGAGAATCTTCTCTCGTTAACCGCTTTGGATCTTCGAGGGTTAGTACTCTATTGACTCGTTGCTACAGTCTAGTAGATAGATCTTGGCTTGATCATAGATTAGATCTTGATTGTGTGTTCATGCGGTAGAATTTTTTTGTTTTCCATGCTACGAACCCCTACAATGCAAAGGCAAAGCATCACATGGGAATATGAGTGAAGCATATGTAATGTCACAAGTATCATCCAAAACATGCATATCCTCACAATTCATCATGTCCACTAGTGGGATCATGGAATCATCAACACCCTTATTGTTACCTTGGTCATACCTCTCATATGAAGTGGGTGTTGTGGAAGTAGTGGCCTCCTTGTGGACGACTTCGTCTTCTTGATGTATCCATGGCATAGCATCATCTTCGTGCACCATGTACATCTTCTCCAATTGAGGCATCATTGCTTCATGGCTTGGCGCTTCTTCATCCATGGAACCTAGCACAACACAAGAGAACACACTAGAGGTAGAGGGTAAGTTGTTAGAATTCAAAATGGTCTCACTTGACCTATAAACTACCACTCTCAACTCACTAGGAGTATCGCTCATGCCCTCCAAGTGGAAGCTCTCAATCTCACATAAGGTGGAGTCACTCATCGCACTCTTGTTATCACTCAAGTGGGCTAAGTGGCTCTCATACTCACATGGGATTGGTACCACATCATCACTCAAGCATATGGGGGTAGGCTCGGTTTCCTCAACTCCATGCGCCTCCTTTGGTGAAGGGAAAATCCCATGCTCACCATTCGTGACCTTGTCGCCTTCAAAGTTGGATGCCATAAGATGGGCATCATCACTAGCCTCCATGGTCGAAGGGAGAATCCCATGCTTGACCGTTTTGTGGCCATCTCGTAGTAGTGGTGGAGGTAGGCTCATGCTATCCAATTTGGCGAAGTAGACGTATTACATTTTCATCATTCGCGAGGTCGTGGAAGTCAAGCGTAGGCGTTGAAGCTTGATGGCGTGGACGAAGGCTTGCTCTTGGTGCCATTTTGGTGGTGGCACTAGTAGTAGAAGGTGCCCTATGAAGGTGTCGACGGAGGTCATTGGCGTGCCTTGCCGATGGTTGATGTAGGTGGCGCACTTGGTCGTCCACATGACACTCACGACGATGATCACTTGCCTTGGCACTCTTCTTGTGCTTGTGGTGCCTTCTTGAGCTTGCTTGAGCATTATGGCTGGTGCTCATCACGAATTCTTCGTCTTGGTGGCGAAGATGCCTTTGACGATGTCTTGTATCCTCTTTATGGTGGTGATGATCATGAGAGGATGTTTGTCGATGAAGAGTCTTGTTTCTTGGTGCCTCTTGATGCATATGATGTTTGGACGCCACTCTTGTTTGGATAGGAGTTGGAGCTTGGCGCCTTGGAGGTGATGTAGCTTGGCGCCTTGGAGATGGTGGAGCTTGACACCTTGGAGGTGATGGAGCTTGGCGCCTTGGAGATGGTGGCGCTTGACGCCATCTAGGTGGTGGCACTTGTCGCCTTGGAGGTGGATCATAGAAGTAGGTGGTTCCCTTTGGTGTGGCACGCTTGGCCTTGAAGGTCATGGAATCTTGATGATGCGCCTCCTCTTGCTTGGTGTAGTAGACTTCCATCTCCACGCGGTGGAGGAATTCTTCATGGCTCGTGGAGGAGCCATCAAACTCGATGAAGTTCTCCGTGTCCTCCATGCTTGGTGAGGCGTCATCAATGTCGCACTCGAAGTCATCCATGCTTGGGGAGTAATTGTTGGTGTAGTACTCCATATCACCCAAGCATGTGGAGCCATTGTCGGTGTAGTGCTCCATAGGCTCCATGCATGAGGATCCATTGTCGACGTAGAGCTCCATGTCTTCCATGCATGTGGAGTCGTCATAGGTGTAGTGCTCCGGGTCCTCAAAGCATGCGAAGCCATTGTCGGTACTGTGCTCCGTCATGTCCTCTATACTTGTGGAGTCGTAGTCATGGTGGCTCATAATGGATTCTTCATAGATATCATCCTCGGTTCCGGAGTCCCTAGATATGATGCACAAGACCAAGCGGTGTATATGGAAGTGGTAGTGGGAGTTAGGGATACAACGTCAAACCTTACTTACAAGTGGCCACACTTGAGAGCAATAAACCAAGCAAAGTGAAGTTCACGCGGAACACCAAAACCAACTACTAACCAAAAAAAAACACACACAAGGCCTATGGTGGATAGGTATGGAAAGTGGCATGTCAATAACCAATCCGAAATCAAGATGTTGTAATGGCAAGTAAAGAACCACAATGATCACAAAGCAAAACAAGTCAATCCACAAGATAGGAAATATATACAAGGAAACACACACGGTGGGATAAATGGGACTTGTGCGACGGAGAAAGTGAGCTAAGAACCAAATGATTACCTAGCAAAGACTATAAGCTCGTGTCACACAAGTACAAGGAGAGACGCTAGTTCGATTGCACAAGATTGGTGGGCTACAAGATATGCACAATAAGTACCACCTATATGATGTTCATCGAGCTTGCGCTTCCTATTCTATGAGGCACATGTATATCTCTTTCTTTTATTTTTATTTTTATTTTTCTATATTTTTTCTCTTTTTCTCTTTTTTTCTTCTTTTCACTTGCCTCTTCCTTGTGCCAACAACTATACAAGATAACTATATGAGATAGCGCTCACAACGTTCGCCCGGAATCTACAAGGTATCAAATGTGCATAGCCCAAGCAATCATAATAGGAACTAGTCTCAATAGGTGTTTGTTGCTCGCAAAGATAGTGGGGTTCACAAAGGAATGCAAGTGGGGAGAAGTCGCGGAATGTTTATACCTTTCGTCGACGATCTTCACCCTTTATTGTTGGATTCTGCCTTGCTCACGGAATTTGGATGGAGTAGATAGCATGAACAACGTGGATGATGATGTAGAGCTCCTTCTCCTTTTCGAAACGAGCTAAAGAACTCCAAAATCCGAGTTCGAATGCAAAAGTTATGCTCAAAACGGTGAGCGGCTGAAATCTAGAAATCTGTTTTTTTTTGTTCAGTACTGGGGGGTAGTACCGGTTGTCTGAGAGGTAGTACGGTGACGAGCGGTAGTACCGGATTTTGGGACCGGTAGTACCGCTTGGTCCTGGGACGCCCAGATTTGACGCGTTTTCGCGATTTTGGGGCGATTTGGGCGGAAAATCTTCAAGAAAAACACCAAATCGACGGGGGAAATCAAGGAATTAGGCTATGGGAACGCAAAGGAAGGTAGATCAACAAGTTTTGCAAGTAATCCATGGATCAAAACCTACCAAAACGCACTCAAATCAAAGATCGATCCAAAACACGAATTGGGGCTATTTTGGGTGGAATTTTCGAATTTATGGGGAAAAGACCAAATCGATGAGAAATCCGTGGCAACCAAAAGCTACTGATACCAGATGATGGAGGGGTTAACCTCTTGGGTGCCCGATCTTCACGGATCTCGTAGTCAAATCGATGGGAGAGCTAGGATAAAGGGAGAAGGTAGCGGAAGCAAACACACACCTCGCGAAGAACACGATGAACACACGCAAAACTCACACGATGGAGTATGTGATGGAGTATGAAGTAGTATACCATTCAATAGGGTAGGAAGTGGGCCTGCATAGAGGAACAGATTCACCTTTGGAGTCCATGACGACCTGGCGTAAGTTGGAGACCGTGATGTAGTAACGACCGTAGGTCGGCCTGCATCATATAATATTTAGCCCGTAACTTTTCTTATAGTAGTTAGCATACAATCTTTCTTTAGAGGCGAGTGAACTTTTCTAGTCAGTTGTTAGCGGTGGTGAATTTTTTCCTATGTCTTTCATGATTCTCGCAATATTTTGTTTTTACACTATTTTTCATTTGTATCTTTGCACCTGTAACTATCCCAGGATAATCTTTGTGATGTAGAGTAATTTTTCTATATAAATTCATCAGAAGTAATTCTTCAATAGTTAATGTGGAATTTCCGTACATAAACTTATTTGTGGCAATTTTTGAAAATTAGACAAACAATCATGATTTTAAAAAATATTCATGAATTCAAGGGAAAAATGTGTTTGGAACAAATAGTCATACGTGAAGCAGCATCCCCCGTTCGCTCTGTCTTCGATGGCATTTGAGCTTTAGAAGTGTGGCGTAGCATGGTCTCTGAACGGCGGGAAGCTCACCGTTCTTGTTTAGCATGTTTTCAATGTCTTCTTCGTAATGTTGAGGCAACAACTACGTCTTGAAGTTAGAATACCGCCCTCCTCGTTATATTCTCGTTTCAGTGGTACATCTAGCATCGTCGGAGGGGCATGGAGTCGTGTGTTCGGTGGATCTGCTAGGATCCAATCGATTTTCGTTTTTCTTGGCGTGGTTTCAGGTTGGTGATACGTCAGAAACGTATCTATAATTTTTGATGCTCCCGTCTTATTTAGTATCCATTTTGCTTTGCTTTGTCTATACTTTAAGGTGCTTTTTACATGTTTTCTGGTACTAACCTATTAACAAGTTGTCACAGTACCAGTTGCCTGTTTTCTGCTGTTTTTGGTTCCAGAAAAGCTAGTAAGGAAATATTTTTGGAATTGGACGGGACAAACGTTAAAGTCAATAACTTTCCGTGGGGAACAAGAAGTCCAGAGAGGAGACGGAGAGGCGTGCCAAAGCGGCCAGACCCCCCTAGGCGCGGGTGGGCCCTGCCCTGCGCCTAGGCAGGGTGTGGGGCCCCTGACCACCACCTCGACCTTCCCCTTCGCCTATAAGAATCCCCCGATGTAGAAACCCGATCAATATTCCACGAAACCTTATGTAGCCGTTGCCACCGTCGTCCCTAGATCGGGGGGATCTGAAGTTCTTCCTGGCACCCTGCCGGAGGGGAGATCATCCCGGTGGCCTTCCCTCCGGTATGATGCGTGAGTAGTTCCACCTTGGACTATGGGTCCATGTAGTAGCTAGATGGTCGTATATCATCCTTGTGCTTTCATGTATAGATCTTGTGAGCTCCATTCACGATCAAGATCTAATCTATTTATAAATCATGCATGTTGTGTTTGCGGGGATCCAATGGATATTGAGATTATTATGTTGGTTTGATTAATGGTTTTGTCTTTATGATTCTATCATGTCTGTGTTGTTTGTGATCTTGCATGCTCTCTGTTGTTAGTAGCTATCTTGGCTAAGTAGTTGCTAGTGACTCTAAGAGGGGGTATGTATGCCCGATAGTGGGTTCATGCCTCTAGTTTCCAAGGGAAGTGACAATAATCTCTTCGGTTGTAGATGTGTTGTTGCTACTAGGGATAAAACAACGGTCTCTTGTAGCCTTTCATGTTGCATGCATAGTTACTATGTCCTATTGTTAGAACTCCATCTTTCATGCACATGTTTAGAGTTCTTTGATCCCAGCTTTCAATGTTTGCAAATGGTTGGACTTTATTGTGAGGGTGCATGTCACCTCAAAAATTATTCTTTTTATCACTTACCTACTCGAGGATGAGCAGGAGTTAAGCTTGTGGATGCTTGATACGTCGGAAACGTATCTATAATTTTTGATGCTCCATGCTTGTTTAGTATCTACTTTACTTTTCTTTGTCTACACTTTGAGGCGCTTTTTACATGTTTTCCGGTACTAACCTATTAACAAGTTGCCACAGTGCATGTTGCCTGTTTTCTGCTGTTTTTGGTTCCAGAAAAGCTAGTAAGGAAATATTCTCGGAATTGGACAGAACAAACGTTAAAGTCAATAACTTTCCATGGGGAACAAGAAGTACAGAGGGGAGACGGAGAGGCAGGCCAGGGCGCCCAGACCCCCCTAGGCGTAGGTGGGCCCTGCCCCGCGCCTAGGCAGGGTGTGGGGCCCCTGGTCACCGCCTCGTCTTCCCCCTTCGCCTATAAGAAGCCCCTGATACAGAAACCCTAAGTACCCGATCAATATTCCATGAAAACTTATGTAGCCGCCGCCACCGTCTTCCCTAGATCGGGGGGATCTGAAGTTCGTCTCGGCACCCTGCCGGAGGGGAGATCATCCCGGAGGCCTTCTCTTCGGTATGATGCATGAGTAGTTCCACCTTGGACTATGGGTCCATGTAGTAGCTAGATGGTTGTATCTCCTCCTTGTGCTTTCATGTATAGATCTTGTGAGCTCCGTTCATGATCAAGATCTAATCTATTTGTAATCATGCATGTTTTGTTTGCGGGGATCCGATGGATATTGAGATTATTATGTTGGTTTGATTAATGGTTTTGTCTTTATGATTCTATCATGTCTGTGTTGTTTGTGATCTTGCATGCTCTCCGCTGTTAGTAGCTATCTTGGCCAAGTAGTTGCTAGTGACTCCAAGAGGGGGTATTTATGCTCGATAGTGGGTTCATGCCTCTAGTTTCCAAGGGAAGTGACAAAAATATCTTCAGTTGTAGATGTGTTGTTGCTACTAGGGAGAAAACAACGGTCTCTTGTTCATGGAACATGTGGACTGTTTACCTTACACACTTTGCTTAAAGCAGTTGCTGTTGCTTGCAACTTAATACTGGAGGGGGTTCGGATGATAACCTGAAGGTGGACTTCTAGTCATAGATGCAGTTGGATGGCGGTCTATGTATCTTGTTGTATTGCTCAATCGAATCTCGTAGGATCTTGCTGACTAGTAATTGCATTGTTATGCCTTGCTCAGTTTCTGTCAATTGCCCTGCTGTAATTTGTTTACCCTTCATGTCATGTTGTTTATCTAAGGAGAGCACCTCTAGTAAACTGTGGACCCCGGTCCAATCTTTACCATATATACATCTTCCACTGTTACTTGTTTACTTGCTACAATTCCACACCATACGTTTAATCCTTTATTACAACAAACCGGTGAGCTTGACAACCTCCTTGTTTGGTTGGGCAAAGTCTTGATTTTGTGTTGTGCAGGTCTTCGCGTTGCTTGCAACACCTGTGTGACATTTCCTTCCTCCTTCTGGTTCGATAACCTTGGTCTCTACTGAGGAAAGACTTGCTGTTGTGTTGGAATTATGCCCTAGAGGCAATAATAAAGATGTTATTATTATAATTCTTGTTCATGATAAAGTTTATATTCCATGCTAGAATTGTATTAAGCGGAAACTTTAATACTTGTGTGGTTTGTAAACAACACTGTGTCCCTAGTACGCCTCTATGGACTAGCTCATTGATCAATGATGGTTAAGGTTTCCTAACCATAGACATGAGTTGTCAATTGATAATGAGATCATATCATTGGGAGAATGATATGGTGGATAGACCCAAACAAAGCAGAGCAATTAGATCGTGTCATCGTGTTCGTCTTTGTGAAGCTTTTCCTATGTCAAATATTGTATTCCTTAGACCATGAGATAATGCAACTCCCTGGTATCGGAAGAAAGCTTTGAGGTCATCAAACGTCATCCTATGAGAGGGTGATCATAAAGGTGTCTCTCAGGTGATCGGAAAGTATCTGTTGGGTTGTATGTATCGAGATGGAATTTGTCCCTCCCAAGTCGGAGAGATATACTTCGGGCCCACTCGGTAATCGATATCAACACCGCTTGCAAGCATGTGGTTAAGGAGTTAATCACAAAGTGATATCGGATTACGGAACGAGTAAAGTACTTGCTGTGAACGAGATTGAACTAGGTATGACGGTACCGACGATCGAATCTCGGGCAAGTAAAATATCGCGAGACGAAGGGAATATATATATGGGATTGATTGAATCCTGGCATCGTGGTTCATCCGATATGATCATCGATGAATGTGTGGGAGTCAATATGGGTGCCCAGACCCCGTTGTTGATTATTGATAGAAGATCATGTCTGCATATTCTCGAACCCGCAGGGTCACACACTTAACGTATCTCGACGCTAGGATAGATTGGATAATTGGTTTATGAATTTTTGTTCGGATTCTCGGATGGGATCCGGGATATCACGAGAGGTTCCGGAATGGTCCGGAGAATAAGATTCATATAAGGCAGTGCAGTTTTTGGAGTTCGGAATTGTTCCGGGTTAATCGGTATTGTACCGGAAGCTTCTAGAACCTTCCGGAAGGGGACCAACGTGGCCCCACCTTCCGGGAGGGGGCATGGGCCTATGAGGGAGTGTCCTGGCCGCATTGGGCCAGGGGCACAAGGCCCCATAGGGCCCAGCCGATTCTAGAGAGATTTGACTCGTTTAAATCTCGGGATAGAATTTCTAGATAAGGGAGAGTTTAAATCGTTTAAACTAGGGATAGGATTTCTAGATAAGGGAGAGTTTAAATTGTTTAAACTAGAGATAGGCTTGGAGGAGGGGCAAGGGCTGGCCGCCCCCTCTATATATAGAGGGGTGGTGCGCCCCCTCCCCCCCCACACCTTCCTCCAAGCCCTAGCAGCCTTGCTACCTTCCTCTCTCCCTCCCGACTGTTTGTAGGCGAAGCCCTGCAGCAAAAATTCTCCACCATATACACCACGCCGTCGTGTTGTAGATCCAATCTATCTCTCCACCATACTCGCTGGTCCGAGGAAGGAGGAGACGTCGAGGTGCTGCACGTGTGCATCTCACGGAGGCACCGCCACTTGTGGTGCTAGATCGGATCGGATCGCGAGGAGGAGAAGCGAGCACGACTACATCACCCATGTTCCGACGAACGTTCCGCTGTGCGAATCTTCAAGGGTATGAAGATCTAATCCAATCTCTCTCGTTGTTTGCATCTCCTAGATTAGATCTTGGCTTTCCCTCTGTTCGCTCCGTAGAAAATTTTGATTTACTATGCCGCGAAACCCTACAGTGGTATCAGAGCTAGATCTATGCGTAGATGTGTTTCACGAGTAGAACGCAACATGGTTGTTGCGGGTGTTGATGTTTTCTGTTGCAAGCCTCTTGTTTGTGTTCTTCTTATGATGCGGGATAGTGAGATTGAAGCGGTCCAGGCCAACCTTACGCGACGTCGTTCGCGAGACCGGCTCCGCACTTGACGTGTGGCTTGTTCCACACATGCGGCTGGTGGATGTCAGTTTCTCTCACTATAGTTGTCATGGGATTAACACCGGAGTTTGGCAACCATAATATCACCGTTGTGGCTTTCCGTAGGTAAGAATCGTTCTTAGCATCTACTCCCATAAGCCACGTAAAACATGCAACAACAAAGTAGAGGCGTCTAACTTGTTTTTTGCAGGGAGTGTTTTCTGTGATATGGTATGGCCCAAGATGTGATGTGTATATTGTATGCGATGATCATGTTTTGTAATGTTTCACGACTTGCATGTCGATGAGTACACAACCGGTAGGAGCCATATGGTTGTCTTTATAATTGTGTATGACCTGCGAGTCAACTTCTTATACGCCATGTAATAGATTTACTTTATCGCTAAGTAGTTAGCAATAGTTGTAGTTGCTATTCGTGGTGGAGACAATCATGGTGGAGTGATGGAGATCATGCCGGAACGCACAAGATGGAGATCATTGCGCGAAGATAGGCTATACCATGTCACATAAAGTTATATGCATGTGATGTTTATTCTTTTATGTATCTTATCATGCTTAGATCGCGACGGTAGCATTATAAGATGATTCCTCACTTAAAGATCAAGATAAAAACTGTGTTCTCCCCAAGTATGACCGTTGCGAAAGTTCGTCGTGTCCAAGCATCACGTGATGATCGGGTGCTATAGACTCTACGCTCACATACAACGGGTGCAAGCCAGTTTTTGCACACACGGAAATACTTGGGTCTAACTTGACGAGCCTAGCATGTACAGACATGGCCTCGGAACACAAGAACCGAAAGGTTAAGCATGAGTCATATGAATGATATGATCGACACTTCGTTGTCCACCATTGAAACCACATCTCTTCTCGTGATGATCGGATTAGGTGTGGTGAATTTGGATCGTGTTCACTAAACAACTTGAGGGATGTTGAATTTAGTGGGAGTTCATCTAGTAATTTGATTAAGTTGAACTATTTATCATGAACATAGTCTAAATTGTACTTGCAAATACTGTAGATCACATGGCCAAATCCAACTTCAACTTCAACGTTTTTGCTGAGAAAGAAAAGCTTAGGAACAATGGGTCTAACTTCACCAATTGGTTTCGCAATCTAAGAATCATTCCGTCTGGCGGACAAAAGGACTATGTCCTTGGTAAAGCGTTAGGTGACCCCCCTGCTGCAACTGCGCCGGCTGATGAGAAAGCTGTCTATCAGTCGCGCAAAGATGATTATGGTGTGATTAAGAGCACCATGTTGTTTGCTATGGAACCGGAGCTTCAAAATCGTTTTGAAACCTATCCCGGGCCCTTTGAGATTCTCGAGGAGCTGAAAACCATGTTTCAGACTCAAGCCCGTTCTGAGAGATATGAGATGTAACTACCTCGGTGAATTACGCTCCTAGATACAAGCCTGGATGAGTGGTAGTGGTTGAAATAGTACGGTGGGGCCCCAAAATCCACTCACTGGTAGTCCTTTCGGACGTCCCAACCACTACCCTCTCAACGGGACCTGTACGGGCGGCGTAATCGGCAGGCGAAGGGATCAACTACGTACACAAGTGGGTATGTACGCAAGCCACCATACAAGAGTACATCAGAGCCATACCATCTAGAAAGAAAGGAAATATAGCAACGCCATACGGCAAGATTCAAATGACCTAGATAGATCTATATTTTAGGATACTTCCTCATACAACACACATCAGAGTATCATGCGGAAGCGGCAACAAAATCCGAGTACGGATAAGAAGCAAATCGGCATAAGATGCCATAGAAATAAGCACATCCCAACTACAGGTCTCACGGATCCCCGATCCCGGAATCTCTACACCGAACGATCGTTGCTCACATCATCAGCTTCTTCCACCCAGTATCCGTCCTGCGGGGGTACCTGTCCATCTGAACCAATAATTTATCGTGTGAGACCCTAAGGGTACTCAGCAAGTCTTAATGCCTCTAAAGGGGACACAACCTGGGGTGACGCAAATGCCACGAAAGATAAACCCTAGCAGTTCTACAGATAAACGCTAATCATCCGCCTAACCAATGATAGACGGATTTCCGTGAATTTAAGAACAACAGTTATAATGGTAATCTCATCAGATCCATCCTCCTCCTCGCTTACCAACGAGGAAGCGGACGAACAACCCCCCCCCATCCGTTGGCAATTTTATTAACCATTCCATGAGTATTGCACTATTTACTAGTCAATTTACTTAGTCAGATTAAAGCGGTACTTTAGTTATGCTTGTCTATGATCGAGAAACTGTGCTCCAAGTCGTCCATATCCGCGGACACGGCTTTCAGAAAGTTTTACCCCGGCCGGGGTGCACAAATAGCAACACACACACGATCAACCTCGGAAAAACCAAATCAAAACCCAACGAGGTCTTCACGACAGAGCAATCACAAGATTCAGAAATATTTCAGGGGGCCACCCCTTAAAGTAGATCCGCAATGAAGTTAGCTGACTTCGAGACGGCCTCAAGGTTTGGGTGGACGGCTGTGAGCGACTGGGAACCCAAAACTGGGCTTGTCGACACCGCGAAAACGTGTCCCGATCCTAAACAGTACAGGTGCTATATGTCGCACAAGTTAATGAAAGCAGTAAACATGGCATAAGTACAGGATAGTAAATAAAACCGCAAACTAGTTTGTGGCCCCAAGAAATAAGACGGAATCAAGCTCTGGCCCAGGGGGGTCCCATATACCTCCCGGATGTGGATAGCGCGATAAATCAAGGAACATGAATCAAGTACTCGGGGTCTTACGGGACACAAGTGAGCAGGAAAAACCAAATAGCAGATGTTGCTCACCGGTGCCACTTTCTTTAGTTATCCCATTACTACTCAGGTTAAGTTGTTTAGGTACCTCGTGATCCAACAGACTCTCACATACCCTACACATGCTGTTCTACGACTCGCATGGCTCAAGCAACTCCTGTAGTAATGGCTCATGGGATGGAGGAACAAGCTTGGTGGGGTTTAAAGTAAAGGCTATGCATACTTGGGATTCAATTCAATGCAATCGCGACTCAATGATGCAGAATAAGATAGAGGCAATAGGTACTGTATGGATGCAAGCATGTGGAAGTGCTTGCCTGTCAACTCAGTTGAAGCGAGGGACGGATCTGGGTAGTGCTCCTGGTTCTCTTGATATAACCCCTGCTCAGTGTCTATCCGAGAGAAACCAAACAAACAAGGCCAACATGAATATAGAGCACAAGCATGTGAATAAGATCCGTCAAGCAAACAATCATGCCATGATGAATGATGCACAATTTACATGGCAATAAGGTAGCATGGCATGGTGAGGTGTGGGAGACAAGTAGTAACATTTTAATGGGGTTTTGGATCACATTTTGTTGTCATAACATTTGCTGTACCCAATATTTTTATATGATGCATGCTGCAATTGAAGTTATGGATGGCATAAACAGAAAGTTCTCGTCGAGCTGATCATTTTAGACCTATCATTTGCTAAATTTGGAATTATAAATCAAAAGTTATTAATTATTTTAGTTCTAGTGGCATTTGTGGTAATTTGAACAAACTTGGAATTTTAAATGTGCAAAAGGCAAATTGGATGGCATATTTGAAATCCTGGCATTTTTCTGATCTCAAAACATATATCATTAGTATTATTTGGAATTATAATGGAAAAGTTATTTAAAATCTGATTGAATTTTGAATTTGAAATAAATAGGAAATGATTTAATTTAAAACAGACGCAGGAAACCTTCTCTACTCAGCCCAAACACCCTCAGAATCGGACCTATGCAAGTTTGAGCAAAATTCGCCAAACCCGCATAGAAACGATTCAAAGGTGCCCACCAGGCACTTTCGTGCGGGTGGAAAACGAAGTAATAACATTACACAACAGTCCTCGATGGGACCCACAAAACAGATATATATAACAGCGACTCAGAGAGTCAAGAATACAGATATAATATACAAAGATTCAAATCACCTTGAAAACGATAGAGCGTCCAGCTACGGACAAGATGCAAATGGGGCTAAGAGCCCTGAAGAATAACCAATGGCGTCCATAACCCTGCCCAGGCCAAGCCGGAAGGGTAACCCTGCTAACGACGTCGATCTCAAACCTGCTTAAACAAAAGGGGTGCCGACAAAGGGCAAAGGAAAAGAGGAGCGTCAGTACTGAGGCCAGTACACGGCGAGGCTAGAATTCGGCGGTCCTCGCCTACATAGGTATGGTGGACTGAAGCGGCAGCGGCAGCATGCACTAAACAACCTATAGAGACTCGATACAACTGGCGGCAATTAGAGAGGGGTAAGAATGACCTATCCGGATCCAACCTGAAGCTAACACCCAACAAACCCATCCTGGTGTTTCCCCCTCGATACCAAACGAGGAAGTCAACTGAGGAACTCACACAGTTGGCAGTTTTATTTATTCGGTTATCGTTGCAGCAATTACTAGGCAAGTATAGATAATCATCCTGATAAAGTAGGCGGTGGGCACTTTTAGTTAACCATTCCGTTATAGTTGCAACACTTACTAATCATATACAGATGACATGAGATAAACCCATAACCCAGCAGTTGTTGGTACTTTTATTCAGCCATTTCGTTGTAGTTGCAATACTTACTAGTCAGATACAATGGGCGCAAGCGACACTCCAAACAAGCAATTGTGGGCAGTATTAATTAGCCATTCCATTATAGTGAAGCTAATTACTAGTCATTATAAAGTCAAATTTACAGCAATAAACTTTAGTTATGCTTGTCTATGGTCGAGATACTGTGCTCCAAGTCGTCCATAACCGCGGACACGGCTTTCAGAAAGTTTTAACCCGGCCGGGGTGCACAAATAGCAACACACACACGATCAACCTCGGAAAAACCAAATCAAAACCCAACGAGGTCTTCACGACAGAGCAATCACAAGATTCAGCAATATTTCAGGGGGCCACCCCATTAAGCTACCCGCAACGAAGTAAGCTAGCTCCGAGACGGACTCAAGGTCTGGGTAGACGGCTGTGAGCGACTGGGAACCCCAAACGGGGCTTGTCGACACCGCGAAAACGTGTCCCGATCCTAAAAAGTACAGTGTGCTATCTGTCGCACAATCGTAAATAAAGCAGTAAAACATGGCATAGGTACAGGATCGTAAATAAAACCTCAAACTAGTTTGTGGCCCCAAGAAATAAGACTGAATCAAGCTCTGGCTAAGGGGGGCCCATAATTCCCCATATGTGGATAGCGCGATAAATCAAGGAACAGGTATCAAGTACTCGGGGTCCTACGGGACACAAGTGGGCGTTCGGAAACCAAATGTTATCTATCACCCACCGATGCCTCTGCTTACTTACTTCAATTTTAGTGGTTAAACAGGAATTAAAGTGACAATAAGTAAAACTATGATCATCTCCAACATCAACATACGGCAATACATCAACAACTGTGGCACTTGACGCCACGCAACAACACTTGAGCAAGCGACTACGACGCGCAAGTACAACTATCTACCAAACAATAGGTAATAGGATGTGTCCGAGGCAATATAGGGCTGCAAGGGATATCACGGGTACGGAAAAACTAGAGCATCACAACACAGATAGCAATAGATCAACAGGAGGGAAATAAATACTATAAAAGTAAGATAGGTAGAAAGGGGGAGGTGCTCGCCTGAAAACATTGCCGAAGGTTCAGCCGAAGATCGGGGCGAAGCTCACATCAACTCAACGGCCTTATCCGCGAAGAAGCAAAACACTAGAACAAACACCGGATGCACTATTTAATACAACGACAGAAGATCGGCATGATGCGTGCATGATGGATGACATGGCAAGGGTGCGATGCAATTAGGTCCTATTAGGTGGAACCGGGGTCCCGACAATTATTCAAGTGGTTCAAGTTGTTTAGCTACCCCACAATTTTACTGTTGTTTTAGCATGGCAAAAGATAGCACCGGGTTCGCTACACAAATTTAAATGAGGCCAATATGAGACTAGATTTGCCCGCATATGGGCCCCATATTTAATTATTAGGTGAATCGACATAAGGCCCCCAAACCAATGATATGCATGCGAGATGAATGACAATTTAATATGCAACAGGTTGTATTTCATTTATAAAATAAGGCTCGAGAAAAGGGGTCACACATTAGAGGGGGTCTCGACGAACTTGGGGTTCCGGGGTTCCGGGGTTCGACAGGGTCCGGGGTCGGTCTCAGGGTCCAGGGTTCGACGGTTCCGGCGGAAGCGGAAACAAGACGGAGAACTTGTCGTCCAGGGTCTCGGTGTCCGGGGCGCATCGGATTCTTCCGGTCGGTGTCGTTCTTGTCGCATTCGCAGCCTTCGGGTCATGTCGACGATCATGGCGTTCAGGGGAGTTCTCGGTGTTCCGCGTCGGTATCCTTATCGTCCGGGTACGGAAACGGTCTTCATGGTTCGCCATAGGATCCGTGTAGGAGGGCTCGAGGGCTTCGGCTCAGGGTCGCCGTCGACTCCGCGGATCAGGGTCTTCGGATTCCGAGGAAGAACTTGGCGATTCCGAGGGTCTTGGTGTTCGACGGGGTTCTTGTCGTATCGGTGCCGGTCTTGGCGTTCCGGGAATCTTCGAGTCGGGGATCTTGGATCGTGTCGGCCTTCTCCAGATCATGCACCGCCGCTCCGTGTGGAAGGCCTCGAGGGTCCGGTGACGGAGAGCTTGACGGGCCGAGAGGAGAACTTGGTGTCCGGGAAGGAGATCGTGGAGGTATCGACTTCATTTGTCGGTGCCAGACTCAGGTTGCAGCACCGGTGGTTCATCGAGTTGTCTTGGTCGGTGTCGATCATAACCGAGGTAATCGAAGCTAGGCGCAATTACACCATCCTCACTGCCCATATGCAATCACTGCTTCAGGAGCACGTCTGTTCTTTAGTGGCCTTAGGGGCAGCAGGCTTGATGATGCAGCCGCGGCTTCGGACGGCTCGCTGACGGACGGCCGGGTTGGCGTCGTGGGGCCCGACGAGGCAGAGATGTGCTGGTCGCAGGCGGACAACGCGGAGACGCTGCTCGCGGCAGAGGCGGGGTCGCGCGCGACGGGGCACACGGGATGGCGACGCCGGCGGGCGGCGCAGAGCTCCTGCGGCGGCGGGGTCGGGGCTCGCTGCGGTTGGCTCCGACGGCGGGGCGTGGTCGCGCTGGAGAGAGGCGGGCGGCGCCGGCAGACTTGAGCGGGGCGGGACGGTCCGGCGAGGAGGCAACGGGGAGGGGCAGAGGCGTGGTCGCGGTCGACAGCGGCCGGCCGGGGTCGTTGCAGGCGCTGAGAGGGCGTGCTCGGCCGCGGTCGGGGCTAGCGGTGGGCGGCGGGCTCGTGCGGGCCGGCGGCGAGCCCGGAGGGACGCGCGGGAAGGCGTGCCAACGGCGGAGGGCGAGCGGAGGGGAGCGGCCCGGGCGGCGGGGGTCCTGGCGAGCGCGGGGGCGCGTGCTGGCGGTGGGGAGCCGCGCGCGGGAGGGAGGAGCAGGGCGGAGCGGCCAGCACGCCGGTGGGAGGAGGCGGCGAGGTTGGCCGGACTTGGGGGAGAGGGAGGAGAGCAGGGAGGCGCCGGGGAAGGGCAGGGGCGCGCGCGTGCCGAGGCTGCGGGCCGGCGAGGCGAGACGCGGGGGCGGAGGGAGGATGGCTGCGTGCGCGTCTGCGGGAGAGAGAGAGGGGGCGCTGCGGGGAAGATGCACAGGGCGCGTGGGGGAGGCGGTGTGTGTCGGTGGGAGGTGGGGCCGTGGTGGGGTCAGGGCATGGGGATCTGGGCAGGGTGGTTGGTGTGTGGGATGAGGTTTGTGTGTGTGGTGTTGTGTGGCTGCGCGCGCGTGTGTGCTGGGATGTGTGGTTGAGAGAGAGAGAGAGGTGGAGAGAGGGAGTGGGGGTGAGGGGGTGACGTGGCGGCGTGTGAGTGGGTGAGGGAGAGGGAGGAGGTGAGGTGGCGCATGTCTATTGGAGGGAGTGATGTGGAGGGGGAGAGAGGGTAGATTAACTGGTAGCTGTAGGTTTTGTCTGGGGTGTTCAGGTGGACCGATTTAAAATCCTGGGGGTGGTCGTTCGGGTCGAACCGGCCCGTTCGACTGCCCCCGCTAAAATAATTTAACTTTTTATTTAATTTGCGATGAACTTTTGCAAGTGGTTTTTAGACAAATAAAATATCCGGCAGCACCCGGGGTTTGGCGTTTGAATAAAGATGGGGCGTTTAGAAAACAAAACGGGCTTTGCGAATATAGTTTTTGACAAACAACATATGATGATGACAATGCAATGCACAAATTCAACGCGATTTTCTAGTAGTGGTTTTGCGGGATGCCACATGAGATCTCTGAGAAGTTCTTTAACTGCAAGATGGAGGAAGGGAGTTCCGTTAGTGAGCACGCCATAAAGATGTCGGGCTACACTCAACGCCTTGAGCAACTGGAATGCACGATTCCAGAGGAGCTCAAGATTGACAGGGTTCTGCAATCACTCCCTCCCAGCTACAAAAGTTTTGTAGTGACTCATAATCAGATTGGTTCCACTGATACGACCACCGAGCTCTTCGCAAAGCTGAAGGCTGCGGAAGTGGACATCAAGAAGGATAATCATGTGTTGATGGTCAACAAGCCCTCCTTTAAGAAAGGTAAGGGAGCAAAGAAGCCCTTCAAGAAGGGCGGCGGCAAGCGTAATGCCCCTGCTGAGAAGAAGCTCAGGTCTGGTCCCAAGCCGGACACTGAGTGCTTCTATTGCAAGGACAAGGGTCACTGGAAGCGCAACTGTCCGAAGTACTTAGCGGACAAGAAGGCTGGCACCATCAAAGGTATATTTGATATACATGTTATTGATGTTTTCCTTACTAGCCCTCGTTGTAGTGCCTGGGTATTTGATACCGGTTCAGTTGCTAATATTTGTAACTCGAAACAGGAGCTACGGAATAGACGGCGGCTTGCGAGGGATGAGGTGACGATGCGCGTTGGCAAAGGATCAAGAGTTGATGTGATGGCCGTCGGCACGCTCTCCTTAGTTTTACCTTCGGGATTAGTTTTAAACCTTAATAAATGTTATTATGTGCCTGCGTTGAGCATGAACATCATTTCCGAATCGTGTTTATTGCAAGACGGTTATTCATTTAAATCGGAGAATAATGGTTGTTCTATTTATATGAGTAACATCTTTTATGGTCATGCACCTCTTGTGAATGGTTAATTTCTTCTAAATATCGAAAGGGATGAAACACACATCCATAACATTGAGGCTAAGAGATGCAAAGTAGATAGTGATAATACTACTTATTTGTGGCACTGTCGTCTAGGTCATATTGGAGTAAAGCGCATGAAGAAACTCCATTCTGATGGACTTTTGGAGTCTCTTGATTTTGAATCATTTGACACATGCGAACCATGCCTCATGGGCAAGATGATCAAAACCCCGTTCTCCGGTATGATGGAGCGAGCAACGGACTTGTTGGAAATCATACATACCGATGTATGCGGACCGATGAGTGTTTCGACGCGCGGTGGATATCGCTATTTCCTCACTTTTACCGATGACTTAAGTAGATATGGGTATATCTATTTAATGAACATAAATCTGAAACGTTTGAAAAGTTCAAAGAATTTCAGAATGAAGTGGAGAACCATCGTAACAGAAAGATTAAGTTTCTACGATCCGATCGTGGGGGCGAATATTTGAGTTATGATTTTCTCACGCATCTTAAAGCAAGCGGAATTGTTTCGCAACTCACGCCACCCGGAACACCACAGCGCAATGGTGTGTCTGAACGCCGGAATCGAACCCTATTAGATATGGTCCGATCGATGATGTCACTTACTGATTTGCCGTTATCATTTTGGGGTTATGCATTAGAAACCGCTGCATTCACTTTAAATAGGGCTCCATCTAAATCCGTTGAGACGACACCGTATGAACTGTGGTTTGGTGCTAAACCTAAGTTGTCGTTTCTTAAAGTTTGGGGATGCGAAGCTTACGTCAAGAAGTTGATGCCGGACAAGCTCGAACCCAAAGCGGAGAAATGCGTCTTCATAGGATACCCTAAGGAAACTATTGGGTATACCTTCTATCACAGAACCGAAGGCAAAGTGTTTGTCGCAAAGAACGGTTCCTTTCTTGAGAAGGAGTTTCTCTCGAAAGAAGTGAGTGGGAGGAAAGTAGAGCTAGACGAGGTTATTGAACCTTCTCTTGAATTGGAGAGTAGCGCAGCACCTGAAATTGTTCCAGTGCCGCCTGCACCAACAATAGAGGAAGCTAATGACAAGGATCATGAAGCTTCGGACGATGCTGCTACTGAACGTCGCAGGTCGACAAGGTCGCGTGCCCCTCCTGAGTGGTACGACAACCCTGTCTTGACTGTCTTGTTGGTAGAAGACAGTGAACCTATGAACTATGAGGAAGCAATGATGAGCCCAGACTCTGAGAAATGGCTAGAAGCCATGAAATCCGAATTGGGATCCATGAGTGAAAACCAAGTATGGACTTTGGTGGATCCTCCTAGCGACCGAAAGGCCGTTGAGTGCAAATGGATATTCAAGAAGAAAACGGACGCGGATGGTAATGTTACCGTCTATAAAGCACGGCTTGTCGCAAAAGGTTTTCGACAAGTTCAAGGTGTTGACTACGATGAGACTTTCTCTCCTGTAGCGATGTTTAAGTCCATTCGGATTTTATTAGCAATTGCTGCATTTCATGATTATGAAATATGGCAGATGGATGTCAAGACTGCTTTCCTCAATGGCAACATTGATGAAGAGTTGTATATGATGCAACCCGAAGGTTTTGTCGATCCTAAGGATGCTAGTAAAGTATGCAAACTTCAGCGTTCCATTTATGGGCTGAAGCAAGCATCTCGGAGTTGGAACCTTCGTTTTGATCAAGTGATCAAGAGCTTTGGATTTGTTCCAAATTGCTACGAAGCTTGCATCTACAAGAAAGTGAGTGGGAGCTCGGTGACGTTTCTGGTACTGTATGTGGATGACATATTAATTATCGGAAATGACATCAACATGCTTAACGATGTGAAGAGTTATTTGAACAAGTGTTTTTCAATGAAAGACCTAGGTGAAGCTGCTTATATATTGGGCATCAAAATCTATAGAGATAGACAAAGACGCTTGATAGCTTTAAGCCAAAGTACATACCTAGACAAAGTTCTGAAAAGGTTCAGGATGGATAAGGCAAAGAAAGGTTCAGTGCCTATGTTGTCAGGTAAGATATTGAGCAAGGCTCAGTGTACAGCTACGGTAAATGATAGGGAAGCTATGAGCAAAGTGCCTTATGCCTCGGCCATAGGTTCCATCATGTATGCCATGTTGTGTACTAGACCGGATGTGTCCAATGTTCTTAGTTTGACGAGCAGATATCAAAGTGATCCAGGAGTGGAACACTGGACAGCCGTGAAGAACATCCTAAAGTACCTAAATAGAACTAAAGAAATGTTCTTAGTCTATGGGGGTGATGAACAGCTTGTCGTAAAAGGTTACGTCGATGCTAGTTTCGACACCGACAAGGATGATTCTAAATCTCAGACAGGATATGTTTATATTTTGAATGGAGGAGCTGTGAGCTGGAGAAGCTGCAAGCAAAGCGTGATCGCGGGATCTACAGTAGAAGCGGAATACATGGCTGCCGCGGAAGCGTCAAGTGAAGGAGTTTGGATCAGAAACTTCATCACTGAGCTTGGCGTGGTTCCAAGTGCATTGGACCCACTGGAGATATTGTGTGACAACACTGGCGCCATAGCACTCGCTAAGGAACCAAGATATCATCCAAAGACCAAGCATATCAACCGCAAGTTTCATATAA
Source organism: Avena atlantica (assembly GCA_910589765.1). NCBI lineage: Eukaryota > Viridiplantae > Streptophyta > Magnoliopsida > Poales > Poaceae > Avena > Avena atlantica. The sequence goes on from OU342733.1 coordinate 470,335,642, forward strand.
TCCGAGATTATATAGCAGATGGAGATCTGAAGATTAGCAAAGTACATACGGATCTGAATGTCGCAGATCCATTGACTAAACCTCTTCCACGTGTAAAACATGATCAACACCTCAGTGCCATGGGTGTGAGATTGTTGCCACATGTAAACTAGATTATTGACTCTAGTGCAAGTGGGAGACTGTTGGAATTATGCCCTAGAGGCAATAATAAAGATGTTATTATTATAATTCTTGTTCATGATAAAGTTTATATTCCATGCTAGAATTGTATTAAGCGGAAACTTTAATACTTGTGTGGTTTGTAAACAACACCGTGTCCCTAGTACGCCTCTATGGACTAGCTCATTGATCAATGATGGTTAAGGTTTCCTAACCATAGACATGAGTTGTCAATTGATAATGAGATCATATCATTGGGAGAATGATATGGTGGATAGACCCAAACAAAGCAGAGCAATTAGATCGTGTCATCGTGTTCGTCTTTGTGAAGCTTTTCCTATGTCAAATATTGTATTCCTTAGACCATGAGATAATGCAACTCCCTGGTATCGGAAGAAAGCTTTGAGGTCATCAAACGTCATCCTATGAGAGGGTGATCATAAAGGTGTCTCTCAGGTGATCGGAAAGTATCTGTTGGGTTGTATGTATCGAGATGGAATTTGTCCCTCCCAAGTCGGAGAGATATACTTCAGGCCCACTCGGTAATCGATATCAACACCGCTTGCAAGCATGTGGTTAAGGAGTTAATCACAAAGTTATATCGGATTACGGAACGAGTAAAGTACTTGCTGTGAACGAGATTGAACTAGGTATGACGGTACCGACGATCGAATCTCGAGCAAGTAAAATATCGCGAGACGAAGGGAATATATATATGGGATTGATTGAATCCTGGCATCGTGGTTCATCCGATATGATCATCGATGAATGTGTGGGAGTCAATATGGGTGCCCAGACCCCGCTGTTGATTATTGATAGAAGATCATGTCTGCATATTCTCGAACCCGCAGGGTCACACACTTAACGTATCTCGACGCTAGGATAGATTGGATAATTGGTTTATGAATTTTTGTTCGGAGTCTCGGATGGGATCCGGGATATCACGAGAGGTTCCGGAATGGTCCGGAGAATAAGATTCATATAAGGCAGTGCAGTTTTTGGAGTTCGGAATTGTTCCGGGTTAATCGGTATTGTACCGGAAGCTTCTAGAACCTTCCGGAAGGGGACCAACGTGGCCCCACCTTCTGGGAGGGGGCATGGGCCTATGAGGGAGTGTCCTGGCCGCATTGGGCCAGGGGCACAAGGCCCCATAGGGCCCAGCCGATTCTAGAGAGATTTGACTCGTTTAAATCTCGGGATAGAATTTCTAGATAAGGGAGAGTTTAAATCGTTTAAACTAGGGATAGGATTTCTAGATAAGGGAGAGTTTAAATTGTTTAGACTAGAGATAGGCTTGGAGGAGGGGCAAGGGCTGGCCGCCCCCCTCTATATATAGAGGGGTGGTGCGCCCCCTCCCCCCCCCCACACCTTCCTCCAAGCCCTAGCAGCCTTGCTACCTTCCTCTCTCCCTCCCGACTGTTTGTAGGCGAAGCCCTGCAGCAGAAATTCTCCACCATATACACCACGCCGTCGTGCTGTAGATCCAATCTATCTCTCCACCATACTCGCTGGTCCGAGGAAGGAGGAGACGTCGAGGTGCTGCACGTGTGCATCTCACGGAGGCACTGCCACTTGTGGTGCTAGATCGGATCGGATCGCGAGGAGGAGAAGCGAGTACGACTACATCACCCACGTTCCGACGAACGTTCCGCTGTGCGAATCTTCAAGGGTATGAAGATCTAATCCAATCTCTCTCGTTGTTTGCATCTCCTAGATTAGATCTTGGCTTTCCCTCTGTTCGCTCCGTAGAAAATTTTGATTTACTATGCCGCGAAACCCTACATGTTGTGCTTATCACACCTTGATCTTGGGGTTTCAAACGAAGTGCTCCACGTCAAGCACCATCAGTTGGTCTCTTTCGGTCTATCATTGGCGATGGTTGCTATTGTTGTGTGTTGGTATTTTGTGGTCTTAACTCAATGACTTGTCTTCTGTCTATTACAACAAGCTCCACGACGACAAGTTTTAACCGGCTCTAGACGACAGCATGGATTCGACTCGCACTAGTGATTATAGTCGTCGCCAGGTGGTCCAATGATCTATTTGTATTTTTTACTTTTATGCCTCTTTATACTGCTGTTGATGATTTCAATAAACAATTGGAAATTTGCAAAAACAATCGTAACGGAGAAATGGTGTCACCCAGATAACCTTTAATGGGATCTGTCGGGCGATGACCAATTTACAATCTACGGTCAGTCGTTAGTCACCGCTTTGGTGCGTTGATAACCCTCTATATACGATATTTTTTTGGAGAAAGCCACCGTCTTGCCACATGTGGCCTATCGGCGTTCTTGGCCTCCACCGGCGGCAACGGCGAGGGGTGAAATATGAGGACGAGCAGCTATGGCGCGGTGAAAATAAGCCCAGCTCAACTGGTTGGGGGAATGGATGTACAAACCCAACACTTAAGTTCAAATCCTTACGGAAACGAATTAAGGTTTCTATTTATACTTGTGGACCAGACTCTCCCGATACTCATGCAATTTATCCTGAGGACCAGGCTTGGTACTTAACCAAGTTTAAAAATCCTGGTACTCTTGCTTAATGGTTGTGTGCATCCCTAGTTGATGCAGAGACCGGGAAAGTGAAATCCTCCCTCCGTTTTAGGACGGGTACGTACGTACCCCACGCACGCGCCGCTCTCAAGCGCTGCCTCTGAATCCTCCTTCCTCTCCTTCCCCTCTGCCACCGGAGGACGTCGGCTGTAACTTCCCAAAAATTTAAAGCAATGGTCATCAAACTCTAATCACTAAAATTAGGATTAACAAAAACTTTGATTAATTAAAATCATATGAATGCATGTGTGAATGAGATGATTTGATAAATACATGAATGAAATTGTGTATTAACCTAAATAGTAAGAAATGGTTTAAAGAGGAAAATAACATCATATAAAACATTTCCATGCAGAAACAAATCAAGAGAAAATCAAAAACAAATCAAATAAAGCAAATGGTCATTTTTGCCAATCTTGCTCACTAGGTCACTTTGAGTGTTTCTAGTTCAAGATTTCAAACAGAAACTTTCCCAATTCTTTTCACCCCTTGCTAGAACAAGTAAAAGTGAATCAAATCCCGCCTTTCAAACTTACAGAAACATTTGGCAACCTCATTCAAATTACAATTCAAAATTGAATCTTTATCATATGTGAAGATCACCCATTTTCAAAACCTAACCAAACCAGTGCCCCTTGACTAATCCAAGTAACCAGACACTCCCTAGTATGTGCCTAGCAAACCAACCAAGTTTGAATCCAAAATTCAAATTCAAAGTTCTTGCGGCCATTTTATCAAACACCTTGCAGATAGATCAAACAAACATCTAACACTATTTGCACCAGTAAATTTGGCCAACCTTGTTCCCTCTCTGGTTGCAACAAGCATTTAGTAGATCATCTAGCTTACTTATTAACCTCTAGCACCACTATGATCTTGCCATTGCCATCAATGGTGAGCAGGCCGAGCCTCACCTTGCCACCCCAATGTGGACAGCAAGCTAGAGGAAGAACTAGCTGCGCCAACCTTGTCTGGCATGCTGATCATGCCTCATCGCCCCCTCTTGACCATCCCTAGCTCGAATACAGAGACAGGAACCGCCAGAAACGCCGTGCCCGCGCCGCTGTCGACCATGCCGACGCGCACCACCGTGCACGCGCCGTTCCCACTCAACCCGACCACCTCGAGCCCTTGCCGTCCGCCAGCATGAACCCCACCGTCCCAGGAGACCACTAGACATGCTCGTTTCCTCGACCATACCCCGTAGCCGCCGCACGCCGCGAAGTTCGTCGTCGGTACCATGCAGAGCACCGCACGTTCTAGACCAAATCCCACCGCCCTACGTCTCTCCTTTAAGCTAGCAACGATGGCCAGGAGACCGCGCACCGTCCCCTAGCCTCAGCCACGCCGATAGCCGCTTGTACCGTCGCCCCCGACGACCTCAGCCCATGTCGTGCTGCCCCTCTTGCTCGCCTATAAAAGGAGGCCTCCCCAGCTCGATTCCTCCACACCATCTCACTCCCCACCTCGCACTGATCCTTCCCACTTCTTCCCGGATCAAGGCGAGCTCTCTCTCGCCGGAATTTGGCCGGAGCCCGCCGCTGCTGGAGAAGAAGGGAGCCGTTGATTGGAGCTGCCCCAGGAGAAGCTGTCGGTACCAGGAGGATCGCCGTCGTCGACTTCGTCATTCGCCCCCGTCGTCGACCCTCGTCCTGAGCCCCGGTGAGCCTCCCATGACCCCCACCTGCCGCGCTAGGGTTATGTCTCGCCAGCGCTGCCCGACGTGGACGATGAACCAGAGTCGTTCGATTAGAACTAGATCCCACAGTCCACATTGCCCCGTACCGTTTCGCCCCTCCCCGTCTCACTGACGCGTGGGGACAGCCACTTAACCATCCCGCGCGTGCGCTGTGCGTAGTGGGCCGGCCCTGTTAAACCTCCCGCGCGACCCAACAATTCAAATTTAGTTTTATTCATTTAATTTCAAACATAGTTCTGTACCTAGATTCAAAAATCAACCCAGCTCTATTCACTGAACCAAAATGCATGAAACTAATTTTGTTAGAAAGATACTAAAATGCTTAATCCAAGCCCGTTGGATTCAAACCATTTGGATGTGTGGATCAACCATGGTAAAAATAACAAGGCAGAAACTTTTCTGCATTCAAACATTTTTCAAAATTCAACCATAAGATCTTTTGAGTTAATTCCAACTCTCAGAAATCACATTTAACCATACCTTTCAGAATATATAAAAAATATATAGGTTTACTTACAGAAATAATGATTAAGTAATAAAAGAATGCCACATAGGCATTTCTAGTTATTTTAATTAATTAAAAGAAAAAGGTTAAACCTTATCAAATTGTGACACCACTTTAAATCACATTCCCATGTATTGAAATATGTGGTGATGACATGTGTCAACATGATCCCATATTTGAGTTGGAGAATATTAAATCTTAAGTAGTTTTTCAATGAGTAGAAATTACTTTTCTCAAATAAAATAAATAAGACAAGTACTTTAATCCTTGTGATGATAGTGATGATGCTAGATCACCTAATGTGCACCTTTGTGTGATGATTAAAAATAGTTAAGTATCGTTTGGTGATTGTGTACCTCGTATTTATTTATAGACGCTAGTACCAACCAAGGATACGAGGAGGAAGGAGGATACTACGAGGAAGAAGCTGAGGAGAACTTCAACCACTGCTCTGCACAAGGCAAGCTAACACTTGCAACTTAGCAAGATTATACTGATATCGATGCAAGCCAATACTTGCAACCTTGCAAGCTAACACTTGCAACTTAGCAAGCTTATACTGATATCTATGCAAGCCAATACTTGCAACCTTGCAAGCTAACACTTGCAAGATACCCTACTTATGCAAGCCTAATACTACTAGTTGAATGAGCAAGCTATTAACTTAGCAAGCTTACACCACTTGATAGCCAATCCAAGTTTTACTTGCAAGCTTAATATTTTATTTTCTTTATCAAAGCTTTCTCTTAGAGTTTACATAGTGACTTGTAAATTCTAGAAAGATAACTGAAGGTAGCATAAAGAGCATAAAGTTTAGCCTAGGTTAGATAATCTTGATGTCATCCTAAGGCATGAGATTGAACTTAGCTAATCCCCACTTATTTACTGCCCCTCTTTAGTCATTACCCCCACTTGTAGATGCTAGTGATAAGCATAAAACTTGATCAACTTTAGATGGGAAGACTTGGTGAAAATGGTTATGAAAACCTTAGAATGATGAGTCATTCTACTGAAATGTTTTGACATGTGTTCTTGAACACCAGATGATTTTGATGATGAAAATGTTGAGGCATGAGCCTTAGCCCTTTATAAAACTGATGGTTGTCTGGATGCGATACCATTCCAATTTTACCGTACAACCACAATAGCTTGACTGAAAATTTATATACCTTAGTATGGGTTCCCTTGTGGCCAAGGTCTGAGCTAAGGCTATCTTGTGAAGATTGTCCACCTGTGCAGTACCCAAGATGACAGTTGGTCATGGTTGGGACGCCAAACTCACAGGAGAGGTACCTATACTAGGGCGTGTAATGGAAATGTTAGGATTGATTATCCGCATAGTAAGTATGGTGAATTCAGGATTGTTCCTGATGGATGTATCGAATGTTGTGGTGAAAGTGTACAATCTCTGCAGAGTGTCAAACTATTCGAATATCCGCGTCTGCGGTTATGGACAGTTGGAGTGGCCATACTGTTCTATCGTCAGATGTTTTCAAAACAACTTGTGAAATGATTTGTGACTTTGACTTGACCACAACAGAGTTGTGACATGAAATGCAAGTTCCCACTTAGGTATTATAAAACATTCAACTAGCTTTCTTTGCTTTTGAACTTAGTAGAGGTAAATCTGGCTTTTTGCAAAACAACCCTAGAGCTTAGTATCCTACTACAAAAAAAAACCTTAACTTGTTAGTATTAGTTTGCGAGTACTTAAAGAGTACTCATGGCTTTGTCCCTAGCTATTCTCGTGGCCAGACTATGAAGAGGAGTATCAGGATGACGGACCGCAGGAAGGTTACGACAACTAGGATCATCTCCCATCGTCAGCATTGCCTGTGACCCCTAAGATGGAGCTTCGCCTACGCTATCGTTATCTTTACGTTATTTCGCTGCTTGAGTTGTATTAAGAACTGGATCATGAGATCCTTATTTGTGTAAGACCTTATGTATGGTTTGTAATGGATGATGTAGTGTGATATCTAAATCTGTTATGTCTCGCAAAAATGGTAATCCTGGGATTGCGATGTATGGCATAACAGGCATCTGGGATTAAAAATTCGGGTGTTGACATCGGCGGGCTAAGCCCGGCCGGCCGATGGTGGCGGCGGGGTTGCCTCCTCGCGTGGTGGATTCTCCCCCGCAGGGAGCCCCTTGGGCGCTTGATGGTTGTCGCCCCGACGGAGATCTGATGGTGGCAGGGTCTGAAAGCCGAGGCGGCGGTCTCGGGCTTTGATGTCGGTTCTCCCTCGGCGGATGGTGGCGCGGGTCGCATCTGCTGGCAGGGACGCGGTCCTAGGGTTTCTCTCACGCAAGACGAAGATCTGTCTTCAGCTTGTTTCCGTAGATCTGGTGGCAGTGTCGTGTTCCGGAAGGCTCCGTCGGCGAACTCTCATGGGTGATTCATGCTTGGAGATTGCTGGAACGGATGGGATTCGATCGCACGCAACCGTTGTTTTTCTGACCATTTGGTTTCAGAGGGAGCAATATGTCTTTAGTATATGGTGAAGTCGGTGTGCGTAGAATGTCATGGAAGCCAAGATTTATGGACTAGCTATGGTGGCTCGAGTCCTGGTGGTGATGAGAAATTGGCTTGGTGATTCGTGAATTGTAGCAGCGGCATCGGAAAGTGGGGGCGACACTACAGGAGGAGAACAGTCTTACCTTGCAGGGTGAAAATCTAAGGTCTGGCCTTAATTGGTTGTGCCTGGCAATGACCTTGTTGAAGACATTATTTTATGAGCGAGGACTTTCTCCAGGGTGAAAACCTATGATCTTTGATCAGGCGATGATGGTGCTTGTGCTCTGTTTCCTTCTTAAAGGCGTCGATATTAGAGATATTGGACTTCTGTTGTTGTTCTGGTGGGGTTAGTGTCGCTGCTACTAAGGATCTAATCACTCGCTATGGATATGACACTAGTATAGATATGGTATTTATTTACCCTATCCATTGCCATGCTTGCTACTGGAGCAGCGATTTTAGCCTCCCGGGTCTAAAACGAGGTATTTTTAGACGCGGCTGTATTTTTTGGGTGTACGCTGAAGATGTTCTGAAACCTTGTTTGAGGATAGTGTAAAACGGCGACCGAAATCTGGCGAGACAGGGACGGCGCCAGAGCGGAGGCAAGTCAGCGAGTGTCGCTCCGCACGCCACGCGGCGAGCCGTTTCAGCACAAAGCTCAACTCAACGGGACGGGGGAAGAGAGAGAGAGAACCCATTTTGACTTTCTAGGCGTGCAGCCGTTCAGCCGACCGACTCGGTCGCCATTAAATAGCGCCCCGGGCGAAGAAAAAGCCATTAAATTACGCCCTCGGGGGAAGAAAAAGCCAAAGCACGGGGAGAGCGGTGCCGTCGCCTCGCAGGCTGCTGCCGGTTCCTTGCACCGGGCTGCCATTGCTCTGCTGGTCAGCACCCCCTCCTCCCTCCAGAGCCGGATCCACCGCCTGCCCGCCCGCCCCCGCGCGTCTCGCCGCCGGCCGCCCGGCCTAGGGTCGATGGGCTGCGCCTCGTCCTCCTCCTCCTCCTCGAAGCGGGCCAAGCGCGCGCCGGGGTACGAGGAGCCCGCCGTCCTCGCCGCCCAGACCGCGTGTGAGCACCGCCCCCCACCTCCTGCCGCTTCTTGACACACCTCCGCCTTGCAATTTCTCTGTATCTGAACTACTTCATTTTCCGTTGCAGTCACGGTGAACGAGGTGGAGGCGCTGTACGAGCTCTACAAGAAGCTCAGCGTCTCCATCATCAAGGACGGTCTCATCCACAAGGTACGAATCTCTCCATGCCTACCATGGTATCTCCCCATCCCGGTGATCTGTTACGATCTCTGATCCTGTCTTGGGTTTCTCAGGAGGAGTTCCAGCTCGCCCTCTTCAGGACCAGCAAAGGCGCGAACCTCTTCGCCGACAGGGTGTTCGACCTCTTCGACCTCAAGCGGAACGGCGTCATCGAGTTCGGCGAGTTCGTCCGCTCCCTCAGCATTTTCCACCCTAAAGCATCCGTAGCGGACAAGACCAAGTGTACGCCCCCCCTCCCCCCTGCTCCTCTCCTGTCCATTCTCCTTCTCATCGTCCCGTCCTGCCTGTTTGGTCTACGGTTTTGTTTCTAATCTCTTTCTACTACAGTTGCCTTCAGACTTTACGACTTGAGGGGAACAGGTTTCATCGAGAAAGAAGAGGTGACCATTCTCTCCTTTTTACCTGCATATACTGTAGTATACTTTTTGCATTTTCCACAAGTGATGATGAATTTCAGTTACTAAAAGATTTGCCTTACTGCTGACACAGCTCAGGGAGATGGTGGTGGCACTTCTCGACGAGTCCGACCTATGCCTTTCCGACAGCGCTGTCGAGGAGATCGTCGATAATGTAATTAGTACCGACATACTTCTATCCAACTATCCAGTCTTTTCGTTGCTATAAAACAAGACTATTCAGTGTTTGTCACTCTGACATGTCCTGTGCTGCTCAATTTGGACTGTCAGACATTCAGGCAAGCAGACTCGAACGGCGATGGCAGGATAGACCCCAAGGAATGGGAGGAGTTCGTCAAGAAGAACCCGACGTCGCTCAAGAACATGTCTCTCCCTTATCTCCAGTAAGTGGACCATCACCTGCCCTGCTTTTTTAGTTCTTGCTTACACTTCCTTTAATTTCCTTGATACAAGTAGTGTTCTTAGCTCTGCATCTTCTAGACTTTGGTAGTTGAGAAAGTTGTAGCTGAGCACGTGTGTGCCTACACCATCCACTAGCTTCTGATTTCCTTTTTGATACTAAATCACAACGAAGAATCTACAAAAAAAAAACTATGGGTGTTGGACAAGACTATACATGTCATAAGGAAATATTCAGAAGAAAAGGTTATAGTATATGACCTATACAAAAATAACAAGTAGCAAATATATTTGAGTAATGAGAAATTGGGTTCTTATTATTTAAAATATCGAACTCGCTGTGGGGGTTTCCCCACCGCTTTCCTTTCAAAAAAATAGAATATATTTGAGTATAAAATCAATCAAATTTTAACTTTTCGTTTCTCTCAAATAGCACCCCATATTAACTTCAAACTTTCTAGGTTAACATAACTTTAGTACTACATTGTGTAGATATTTTATTTTTCAATTGTTTTGTGCACCGAAACTCTTTAAAAGATGTGGGGATATAGTGTACACAGGTTTTTTCTTCTCTTGATCCCTTTTCCCTTTTTTGTTGCTTTGTCGAGGCCACCTTGGGAGGCCTGTATACTTTGCACTCTTATTACTCTTCCTTCGAGAATGACGCGCATTTGATATGCAAAAAAAATATTCGATAGCGAGGTTATTTTGGATACATAGTTTCTTCTTCGAGAATGACGCGCATTAGATATGTAAAAAAAGATTCGATAGTGAGATTATTTTGGCTACACTATTTCAGAAGTTCTTACCCTTTACTTTTCAAGTGATCTAATTGTTGCCGTGGTTGATATTGTTCAGGGACATCACCACGGCCTTTCCGAGTTTTGTAATGCATTCGGAAGTCGAAGATTATGGTGGAAAAAACAAATAGGGAAAATAACAGATTAACAGAGTAATCAGCAACAATGGGTCGTTTTGAGCTAATTAAGTCTTCTTTAAATATGCCGGGGAAGACATTGCATTCACAAGTGAGTAGCAACTGAGAGTATGGAACCGAAGAGGAGATAACCAGACGCTGACTTTCTGCTCACGCCGATATGCCACAGGTGGTGGCAAGACAGTAGCTTTAATTTCTGGAAAAAAAAGACGGTATGCGGAGGGTTATCAAAGCACCGAAGCGGTGACTAACGAGTGACCATAGATGGTAAATTCGTCATCGTTATCGAAGCACCAAAGTGGTGACTAATTTGTGACCATAAATTGTAAATTGGTCATCGTTATCGAAGCACCAAAGTGGCGCATAATGAGTGACCACATAATGTAAATTGGTCATCGCCCCGACAGACCTTCTCTTCCATTGAAGGCTATTTGGGTGACACCATTTCTCCTTTGTGATTTTTTTATTGTAATTTCACCAATCTATTAAGAATCATCAAACAGTGGTATAAAGAGACCCAAAAGTAAAAAAAATAAAAATAGGTCTTTGGACCACCTAGCAACAACTATAATCACTAGCGTGAGCCGAAGGCGCATCGACTATAATTACTAGCGCGAGCCGAAGGCGCTTAACAAAACTTTTCATAGTAGATCTTGTTATAACAGACATATGGGAAGTCGTCGAGCGACACAAAGGACCATCGCACTAGAACAAGAACCATTGTTTGACACAAAGGACCATCGCACTAGAACAAGAACCATTGTTTGATGACAAACGTAGACCGTAAGAGACTGACATGAAATCACATTAACGAACACAAAAACTAACCAGATCATGGGAGATCTGTCAGGCACACGATTCCACACGCTCTCCCTTTGCGCTAGATGCCCCACCGCACCGTGGATAGAACAAGGATAATCTTATTCTGATTCCAGGGCGTAGTCGTTGCCTCAAAATCCTGAAGAAGACGACACTGAAAACAGGCTAAATAAATAAAAAAAAAATACCAACTCTTTGTTAGGTAGATGGAAATTCTAACTCACTATCGGAGTTCTAAAATGCCCATTGGAAACATGTTAATGAACATTTAGATAATTTGTTGAGGGGTTGGAGAGGAAATCCGCTCTCTTGTTGAAGGATGGCTAATATACTTATGAATTCATTGTAAGTAATGTGTTGTTCTTTACTCTCCTGTTTCCAAATTCCAAAAGGGATCCTGCAAAGGCTGGATCATTTTCAAACCATCTAATTGGCAATATGAAAATGAGAAGAATAATATGTATTAACTACTAAAATGGGAAGTTCTTTGTTATCCACAAGATCAGGGTGTTCATGGTCGAGATCTCGAGGTTAAAACACTATTGTACTCAATAAATGGATTTCAAGCTTCTTACCGGGAGGAATGGGTTTGGCAAACCTAATGCGAGAGAAATATATTGGTTCAAAAGTCAAAAGGTCCTTTTGGCACACGAGCACCAGTGATCCTGTTCTTAAAAAAATTCAAATTTTATTTTTAGGTCTCCAAAATTTATGAAACCATAAAAGTATATATACATTTCTAGTATGTCCAACTAAATTTACATCAAATATATTTTCATATGTGATCTGTACAAAAAAGGCAAATGCTAAAATAAAAATGAGTTCTTTGCCTTTTTCAAATCCATGATTTTGTGATTTTTTGTAGTGTGTAATACAACGAATAATCTAGCAAAACTCTACCAACCTATATAGTAACATGTGTAGGTATTCTTGCCAATTTATTTTTGGAGTTTTATGAAACTTTTAAATATAATTTTATATGTATTTTTTAGAATACCGAGATCACTGAAGGCTAGGAGCGAAAACATCTCTATGCTTGAAATCTATCTCCAAAGTTAACTGAAACCGAAAAGATTCACATTTTTTAGGCTGGTCTGATAGCGCGATAAAGAAACATTTCTATAGTTTCGTTTTCTTCTATATATGTGATGCCTCAGAGATTTGTTTCGGTAAGGATAGATGGATAGTCAATGCTACTCTCTAGGTCAATATCCAATCCCGTGCCATGTTATATTTGTAAGAAATCTGGTGCTACGAAGCATGGTCGTCCTACCATGCTTGGTAACACAGCAGAACATGCATCTTAGGTTTCTCTTAATTATGGTTTGCCACTAAATACATATTTATTACAAGGGAATGGTTCAAATGTTCATACTTAATTTGGAACTATAACTTGAGAAAAAAAGATAAATGCAGTTGTGGATCGTATACCTAATTAAAAACACACGCTGTCTCTCCATAATATATTGGTTCAAAACTCGAAAGGTCCTTTTGGCACACGAGAACCAGTGATCTTGTTCTTTAAAAAAATCGAAATTTAATTTTAGGTCTCCAAAAATTATGAAAAACCATAAAAGTACATATACATGTCTAGTATGTCCAACTAAATTTGCATCAAATATATTTTCATATATGATCTGTACAAAAAATACAAGTGCTAAATGAAAAATGAGTTCTTCTTTGCCTTGTTCAAATTCATGATTTTGTGATTTTTTTCTAGCATATAATACAACGAATAATCTAGCAAAACTCTACCAAGGTATGTAGTATCATGTGTAGGTATCCATGCCAAAATTATTTTTAGAGTTTTATGAAGCTTTAAAATATCGAGATCACCGAAGCTTGGGAGCGGAAACATCTCTATGCTTCAAAACTCGAAAGGTCCTTTTGGCACACGAGAACCAGTGATCTTGTTCTTTAAAAAAAATCGAAATTTTAATTTTAGGTCTCCAAAAATTATGAAAAACCATAAAAGTACATATACATGTCTAGTATGTCCAACTAAATTTGCATCAAATATATTTTCATATATGATCTGTACAAAAAATACAAGTGCTAAACGGAAAATGAGTTCTTCTTTGCCTTGTTCAAATTCATGATTTTGTGATTTTTTTTCTAGCATATAATACAACGAATAATCTAGCAAAACTCTACCAAGGTATTTGCTAGATTATTCATAAAACTCTAGCTTCGGTGATCTCGGTATTTTAAAGCTTCATAAAACTCTAAAAATAATTTTGGCATGGATACCTACACATGATACTACATACCTTGGTAGAGTTTTGCTAGATTATTCGTTGTATTATATGCTAGAAAAAAAATCACAAAATCATGAATTTGAAAAAGGCAAAGCCCTAAACCCTAAACCCTAAACGTTCATACTTAATTTGGATTATCACTTGAGGAAAAAAAGATAAATGCAGTTGTGGATCGTATACCAAATTCACTTTGCCCCCCCCCCCCCCCCCCTTCATTTTAAAGACCGTACGCCGAAAGCTCTTATATGTATACTCATGTTCCTAGATATATAGCAGCAGGAACAAAAATTTAAAATGTGGCATGCAAAAACGTAGATCACGATAACGGAATGTGAGATCAACCGGTTGGAATGTGGAGTATACCCTATTCGACTAACTACACATATACGGATGTATAAATAGCCTGGATATAGGTTTCGACGGATTTGAAAGAAATTGGCCTATGCAAAATTAATTTTAAGGGGACACCGAAGCACACCTCTACCAAGTTAAAAACACACGCTGTATGCGTATCATTCTCCATAATAGGTACTCCCTCCGTTTGGGATTATATGTCGCGCGGATAACTAGGTTGCCAATTTAAACAATAAAATATAAATAGTATAGCATAAAATTATACCATTAGAAACTTTAGAGGTTATATTTTCTAATGATATAACTTTTGTTATATATAAGTTATATTTTGTTGATCAAATTAACAACATAGATATGCGCGTAAGACCTATAATCCTGAACAGAGGAAGTACTTGTGCAGCTGGGTTTGTGAATTTTCTGGCTCTCAACGTGTGGATGAAATCTGAAGAAAAACTTTAGACGGAGGTAAAAATAGAGTGCGAATCTGCCCTTTCCTCTCCTTCCGTAAACTGAAAAACTGACGTGCACTGCTGCAGTCACGGAGAAGGAGGTTAAGGCGCTGTACGAGCTCTACAAGAACCTCAGCGTCTCCATCGTCAAAGACGGCCTCATCCACAAGGTACCAACGATACCATGGATAAATATAAATCTCTCAGATTCACGGTCTCTACCAGCAACAATGACCCAGAGGTCGAACGACTGCCTTCTCTGACGGACCTTGCTCGTCGAGCAGGAGGAGTTCCGGCAGGCACTAGTGGAAACGAGGTCTTTGGTTGAGCCTGGAAATGGGTTTTCATACTGGTTCTTCTACGAACCAGTGTTAAAGTGGGGGAGGGGGGGGCGTGACCCGTGTGTTAAAGGCCCCTGCACTAGTGGCCCGCGCAACCCCCCTTTAACACCGGTTCGTGGCTTGAACCGGTGTTAAGGGGGGGCTATATAAGATACCGCAGCCCACACCCCTCTCTTTCATTTTTTCACTCTCTCATTTTGGAGCCTAGCAAGAGGGTGTGAGGTGTGCTAGTTTGTGTTTTTCTCGTATGCACAAGAGGTGTTCGGTGAAATGCCCGAGAGCTCAAAATAAGTTTTCTCGTTGCTCTTTCCTTCTCGGTCGAGGTCGGCAACTATCCTTTCATGTGTCATTGATGTACTATATATATAAATGGTCATCTCCCTATTAATTTTTGATATATACTATATATTAATGCAGATGAACCGGCAATGGATGTACGGTGACCGACGCACTTCCAAGTACATTACGGGCCTCCAAAATTTCATCGTTGTGGCTAATGCAAAACGTGGTCACAATGGTTTTATGTGTTGTCCGTGTGTTCACTCTCAGAACAAGAAAGACTACTCAAATACCAGAACCATTCACGCCCACCTGCTTCGATCCGGTTTCATGCCCAGCTATAATTATTGGACCAAGTACAGAGAAAAAGGGGTTGTGATGGAAGACAACGAAGAAGAATAGGATGATGACAACTATCATAATATGTATCCTGAATATGATGATACTGCAACGGGGGTAGATAATGAAGATCAAGAGACAGCAGATGGGCCCGCTGACGACGATCTTGGTCGGGCCATTACTGATGCAAAGAAAGAATGTGAAACTGAAAAGGAGAAGGAGAAGCTGGAGCAGATGTTAAAGGATCACAAAACATTGTTGTACCCAACTTGCGAATATGGCCACAAAAAGCTAGGTACCACACTGGATTTGCTGCAATTGAAGGCAGAGAACGGTGTGACTGACAGCGCATTTTCAAAGTTGTTGGTAAAAATGAAGAATCTTCTTCCAAGAAACAATGAGTTGCCCGACAGTACATACCAAGCAAAGAAGGTTGTCTGCCCTCTAGGATTAGACGTGCAGAAGATACATACATGCATTAATGACTGCATCCTCTACCGCGGTAAGAAGTACGAGAATTTGGATGCATGCCCGGTATGCACTGCACTGCGGTATAAGATCAGACGAGACGATCCTGGCGATGTTGAGGGCGAGGCCCCTAGGAAGAAGGTTCCTGCCAAGGTTATGTGGTATGCTCCTATAATACCACAGTTAAAACGTCTCTTCAGAAATAAAGAGCATGCCAAGTTGTTGCGATGGCACATGGAAGACCATAAGAAAGACGTTGAAACACCCCGCTGATGGGTCACGGTGGAGAAAAGTCGAGCGAGAGTACCCAGACTTCGCACGTGACGCAAGGAACTTCAGGTTTGGTCTAAGTACAGATGGCATGAATCCTTTTGGTGAGCAGAGCTGCAGTCACAGCACCTGGCATGTGACTCTATGTATCTATAACCTTCCTCCTTGGTTGTGTATGAAGAGGAAGTTCATTATGATGTCAGTGCTCATCCAAGGCCCGAGGCAACCCGGCAACGACATTGATGTGTACCTAAGGCCATTAGTTGAAGACCTTTTACAGCTGTGGGCCAAACCAAGTGTACATATGTGGGATGAGCACAAAGGGGAGCCATTTGACCTACGGGCATTGCTTTTCGTATCAATCAATGATTGACATGCTCTTAGTAACATTTCAGGGCACACAAACAAGGGATACAATGCATGCACACACTGTTTAGATGAGACTGAAAGTATATATTTGGATAAATGTAAGAATATTGTGTACATAGGGTATCGTCGAACTCTGCCGCGGCAGAGATTCATCTCTTTTTTCTGTCGCGGCACAGAACCTTTAACACCGGTTCGTGTTACAAACCGGTGTTAAAGGGGCCGGCTGAGCGCTGCGGCAGACCCACGTGCGCCACCCTTTAACACCGGTTCGTATAAGAACCGGTGTTAAAGGGGGGCCTCTAACACCGAACCCTCAACAGCGGTTCTATAACCGCTGTTAGAGGGTGTTCTGAACCGGTGTTAGAGGTGGTGTTCTGCACCAGTGAGGCCTTGTTCGGGAACAGCAAAGGCGCAAACCTCTTCGCCGACAGGGTGTTCGATCTCTTCGACCTCAAGCGGGACGGGGTGATCGAGTTCGGGGACTTCGTGCGCTCGCTCAGCGTGTTCCACCCTAAAGCGCATCAATCCGACAAGATCGCGTGTACGTATGCCCTATATATATCCACCTAAACTGTCAGTTCATCCTCTAAACTGCCAGTTAATCCTATTACTGAATTTTGCCGCGTACAAAACCGAGCACCATTCGTGGTCACTCGTGTTTGCTTCCATCCTCTTCTGTGTGCAGTCGCGTTCAAACTGTACGATCCAAGGGGGACAAGCTACATCGAGAGAAGAGAGGTCAACTGTCTGCTGAATCAGCTTAAATCTGTATTCGATATCTATGAACTACTACTACTTTGTATTTCTGTTCAACACTTTTGACTTCTGAAGCAGCTTAGGGAGATGGTGGTGGCGATTCTCGAGGAGGCCAACCTATGTCTCTCAGATAGCGCCGTCGAGGAGATCATCGGCAACGTAATTAACCACACACTTCTCTCCAAGACTCCAACCGTATATAATCTTTGGAGCTGTTTCGAGTGTTCGTATTAACATGTCCTTTTCGACTGTCAGACGTTCACGCAAGCAGACTTGGATGGCGATGGCAGGATTGACCCCAAGGAATGGGGGGACTTTGTCAAGACGAACCCGGCAGCACTGAGCAACATGTCACTACCCTATCTCGAGTCACTACTCATCTTTCAACTATTCGTAGTTCTGATTTTTCTAGCTAGGCTTCTTGTTTTTACAATAGGCTTTCTTATCTTAGTTTAATAAACATGTTTTTCTTTTCTTTTATTTTCTTTGCGCCTTTATCCTTTTGGGTTATCTGGAAGGGGCACACCTTGGGTGGTCTTTATAATGCACGATTTTTATGCCTTCTTTCGTTCTTCTTATACATAACGACACACATTTAGACATCTAGTCAGTTTAGATGTGTAACATGTACAACTAGGATCAGCCACCTTGTGATCCCCATGCACTTTGCACTTCAAGTGATTATTATCATTGCTCTGGTTCAGGGACATTACAACGGCGTACCCGAGCTTTATCGTGCATTCAAAAGTCAAAGATTGTCGTGGAATCAACGAATAAGGAAAGCACTGTTATCAGCACAAAACGTTCATTTTGTGCTAAGGCAGCCTTGAACATGCCAAGAGTCAATGCATTCATCATTGAACTTCGTGCGCTCGCTCAGCGTGTTCCACCCTAAAGCGCCTCTGTCCTACAAGATCGCGTGTATGTCCTCTACTCTAAACTGTCTGTGTTGGAATTATTCCCTAGAGGCAATAATAAAGATGTTATTATTATAATTCTTGTTCATGATAATGTTTATATTCCATGCTAGAATTGTATTAAGCGGAAACTTTAATACTTGTGTGGTTTGTGAACAACACCGTGTCCCTAGTACGCCTCTAAGGACTAGCTCATTGATTAATGATGGTTAAGGTTTCCTAACCATGGACATGAGTTGTCAATTAATAATGAGATCATATCATTGGGAGAATGATATGGTGGACAGACCCAAACTAAGCGAAGCAATTAGATCGTGCCATCGTGTTCGCCTTTGCAAAGTTTTTCTTATGTCAAATATTGTATTTCTTAGACCATGAGATAATACAACTCCCTGTTATCGGAAGAAAGCTTTGAGGTCATCAAACGTCATCCTATGAGAGGGTGATCATAAAGGTGTCTCTCAGGTGATCGGAAAGTATCTGTTGGGTTGTATGTATCGAGATGGGATTTGTCCCTCCCAAGTCGGAGAGATATACTTCGGGCCCACTCGGTAATCGATATCAACACCGCTTGCAAGCATGTGGTTAAGGAGTTAATCACAAAGTGATATCGGATTACGGAACGAGTAAAGTACTTGCTGTGAACGAGATTGAACTAGGTATGACGGTACCGACGATCAAATCTCGGGCAAGTAAAATATCGCGAGA
Source organism: Avena atlantica (assembly GCA_910589765.1). Taxonomy (NCBI): domain Eukaryota; kingdom Viridiplantae; phylum Streptophyta; class Magnoliopsida; order Poales; family Poaceae; genus Avena; species Avena atlantica. The sequence continues at coordinate 470,354,431 of OU342733.1, forward strand.
CGAATGGAATATATATGGGATTGATTGAATCCTGGCATAGTGGTTCATCCGATATGATCATCGATGAATGTGTGGGAGTCAATATGGGTTTCCAGACCCCGCTGTTGATTATTGATAGAAGATCATGTCTGCATATTCTCGAACCCGCAGGGTCACACACTTAACGTGTCTCGACGCTAGGATAGATTGGATAATTGGTTTATGAGTTTTTGTTCGGAGTCTCGGATGGGATCCGGGACATCACGAGAGGTTCCGGAGTGGTCCGGAGAATAAGATTCATATAAGGCAGTGCAGTTTTTGGAGTTCGGAATTGTTCCGGGTTAATCGGTATTGTACCGGAAGCTTCTAGAACCTTCTGGAAGGGGACCAACGTGGCCACACCTTCCGGGAGGGGGCATGGGCCTATGAGGGAGTGCCCTGGCCGCATTGGTCCAGGGGCACAAGGCCCCATAGGGCCCAGCCGGCCAAGAGGGTTTTAAACTCGAGATAGACCTTCTAGAAGGGGGGGTTTCCTTGCCCCCCACTCCTTCTCCTTGTGGCCGCCGGTTTGGCTTGGGGGGAGGGGCTAGGGCTGCACCCCACCCCTCTATATAAAGAGGGCTGAGGGCGCACCCCCCCACACCTTCCCCTCCAACCCTAGCTGCCATGCTGCCCTCTCTCTCTCCCTCCCGACTGCGTGTAGGCGAAGCCCTGCTGCAGAAACTCTCCACCATATACACCACGCCGTCGTGTTGTAGATCCAATCCGTCTCTCCACCATACTTGCTGGTCCGAAGAAGGAGGAGACGTCGATGAAGAGAATATGCCCGAGAGGCAATAATAAAGTGGTTATTATCGTATTCCTTATTTATGATAAATGTTTATTGTACATGCTATAATTGTATTAATACGGAAACGTTAATACATGTGTGTTTAATAAACAAACAGAAAGTTCCTAGTTATGCCTCTCTCATAAACTAGCTCGTTGATTAACAAGATGATCAAGGTTTCCTGATCATGGACATTGGATGTTGTTAATAACGGGATCACAACATTAGTGTAATGATGTGATGAACATTCATCCGAAGTATAGCATTACGATCAAAGTCATTGAGTTTATATTGCTATAACAACTTACGAAGTGATCCTAATCCTTAGACCATGAGATCATGTCAATCACTAACACCGGAAGAGTTTCTTGATAACATCAAACGTCACACCGTAACAGGGTGATTATAAAGATGGATTCAGAACTAATAAAGTGTTATGTTGAGGCCCATGGATCGAGAGTGGAATTTGTTCATCCCGATGACGGATAGATATGCTCTGGGCCCTCTCGGTGATATCACATTGATTAGCTTGCAAGCAAGTGATTTGATCACTAGAATGTTATATCACGGGAACGAGAAAAGAGTACATGTCGGTAACAAGATCAAACTAGGTATGGAGATACCGATGATTGAATCTCGGACATGTAATATATCGCGAAACAAAAGGATTAAGATACTAGCGTAAAAGGTTCTGACGATCACAAGAAAGTCATCGTTGAATGTGTGGGAGTCAGTATGGGTCTCCAGATCCCGCTTCTGATTATTGATCCGAGAGGGGTCTCGATCATGTCCGCATTATTCACGAACCGTAAGGTGACACACTTAAGAGACACCGACATCCAATTGGAGCAAAAGTTTCATGCCGAAAGAATAAACAAGCGCAGAAATTTATTTCACTAGATACCAAAACAGGTTTTCGGGTGAAATTGCATAAAGTGGTTATGCATGTGAAATGGAATTCTAGCAAGGGGTTATTTGTGAATGTTTGTCATTAAAGTAATTGACAAAATTCTGAATAAAATAAAAGAGTTTTATTTAATGAGAGTTTGCATTAAATTTGGTGGAAATTTAATGGGAATTTGAGTGGACTTTTGAGTGGGGGGAATTTAAAGGGGATTTTGTGAGTGGAGTGTCCACCCACATGAATGAAGGAGGGGAGGGGGCAGCCCCCATGGCCGGCGGCCACCCCTTGGGTGCCCCCCTCCTCCTATAAAAGGAGCCCCCCTCCTCACTTGTCTCTCACACCTCCTCGTGAAGGATCTCTCTCCCCCTCTAGAATTTATCCCCCATGGTCTCGGACTAGCGAGATACATGTTCCCGGTGGCTTTTCGGCAAGAAAGAGTTGTGCTTCCGCTGCATCGCTGGAGCGAGGAGGCGGAGGTTGCTCGGTGCCTCGAACGTGTATGCAAGCACGGATGCGCTGCTGTTTTGCGGCGCTAGGACTTCCTCTCGATCTTGAGATCAGCAAGAGATCGTCTACATCAACCACGAGTTTGGACTCGTTAAGCTTTGTCGGTCTTCAAGGGTATGTTCTCTACGGATATACATCCTCCCGTTGTTTGTATCTAGTAGATAGATCTTGGTACATAGTTGTTCCCATCGTAGGAAATTTTTTGTTTTCTATGCTGCGAACCCTACAGTGGTATCAGAGCCGGATCTATGTGTAGATGCTTTGCACGGGTAGTACACATATGAGTATGTGGGCGATGATGATCATTTTATTGCTTCTTAGTTGTACTTTGGATATTTGTGGCATAGTGGGATGAAGCGGCCCGGACAAACTTTACATGTCCTCGCACATGAGACCTGTTCCACGCTTGACATGCAACTAGTTCTGCATAAGTGGCTAGCGGGTGTCTGTCTCTCCTACTATAGTCAATATCTAATTTGCAACGAGTTGTCGACAATTTGGTTATCCTCGTTGTGGTTCATGTTCGTAGGTAAGAACGGTTCTATCTCGAAAGCCCTAAGCCACGTAAAACTTGCAAGGGATAAATTAGAGGCGTCTAGTTTAGATTGTTGCTGGGCTAGTGTTATGATATGGTAGTGTTGTAAGTAGAAATATGAGATGATACTCTTACAACACACATAGAGTGTAAACTCCATAGACCTTGGATTTACACATATAGGTATGATAGTGATCATACCACGATGCACATGATAGAGATCATCCGCGGGAACCATAACATTTCACTAATAAACATGTGATGTTTGATAGCATCTTATATTGCTTGTTTGGCATTTTATTAGCAAAATAAGATGATCCCTCATTTAGATATCAAGATAAGAATGTGTTCTTCCTTAAGTATGCACCGACAATGTTTCGTCGCTTCAAGACATCACGTGATGATCGGGTGTACTTGAATCCACGAGCATATCTCGGGTGTAAGACAGTTACACACGCGAATACTAAGGTTCTTACTTGACGAGCCTAGCATGTATAGACATGGCCTCGGAACACGGACCGAAAGGTTAAGCATGAGTCATATGTTTTGATATGTTGACCATTTGATGCTCGCCTTTGAAGCTATACCGACTCACGTGATGATCGGACTTGGTGTAGTGGATTTGGTTCATGTAATCACCAAAAAGACACGAGGGATGTCGTTTTTGAGTAGGAGTTTATTTCTAATTTGGATTAGTAGAACTCAATTTATCATAAATTAAATCAAAGTGAATTTGCATAATTTGTTGTAGTCATTGGCATTCGTTCACCGCCTTATACTTAGTTATAATTGAGATAATAGAACTATAGAATTATGGATATATACTTTACGAACTGGTATCGTATTGTGTTGAGTGTCAATCTAAAGTTTAAATTCCTATTGCAAACTTTCAGCAAACTCTATTTACTCCGGAAAATTTAATAGTTGGTATTAAATCAAGAGTAACAATTCCAGTGTTAGTATCTTAAGTATCATGTTTGACTCCACGATTCTTGATTGTTTTAATATCAAGTTTATCTAGGAGCTGAAAGAATTGTTTCAAAAACCATCATGTGTGGCAGATATAACGATATCTGAAACAATATTTTGGTTGCAATATGATAGAGTATAATATATGTTCTCATATTGGATGAGAATTTGCGAAGGTTGGAGATGCTAGACATCCTAATCATCCAAAAGGATTTTGGAAAGTAATGTTATACTCACGATTCGCCTTTATAAGCTAAAGTAGCTTGATCATGAAAGTCGTCATGATAAGGGTGAATAGAATATGTATGTAAAATGTTTACTACACTAAAAGATTACTAAAGAATGGATTTTGAAAGAATACCGATCATTTGATGATGGTGATCTACTTCAAAGTGCAAGTCCAAAGGTATTATTATTTGAATATACACGCTTTGGACTATGTGTCATGTATATGGCGCCACTTTTGATGTTGATAAATTATTTTAAAAGGAAAAGGAAATGCTGAAAGAGAATCTGTAAAATATATTTGGCAGAAAAGAAAAGATTGGAAATATCCAATTTAGGTATATATATGATATACATGTTATGGTTGTATTCTTTGCTTGTTAAACAATGTGGTTCTTGGGTATTGGATACCGAATTGGTTGGTATGAAATGTCATACGGAACAACGCAATTCATGAACCACAATGACCTAAGTAACTAGCAAGAGAATATGTGATGATGTTCATCGAAAACAAACAAACCGTTGTTTGTATTTCTCGTTGACATCAAAGCTTGACTTCAAGATTTGTTTTAATAATTGTTATTTAAATCAGGTATTATGAGAACAAAGGTTGTTCAAATAATTACCGTGTTCCATATAAGATGGATGATTTACAAATCTAGTTGGAGAAATCACATCCATAAAACCTAATGCTAAAATGTCGCAAGACAAATGATTGAAATATCACTTACGAAGTGACATCGCCGTTTAAATTATATTGGAAAGAAAACATGAAGAATCTCCATATTCATGGATTTTTGGAGTCTTTGATTTGATCAAGTGACGCTTGTGAGACTTTCCTCGGGATAATTAAAAACTCCGTTCAAAGGCCAAAGAAGAACGAACGACTAAAATATTGGAATTTATACATATCGATGTATGTAGTCCATTATGTGTAGTCGTAAGCGATGAGTTTCAACTTCATATGCTTTCTCCGAAAATTTGAGTGAATGTTCACTTAATGAGAAAGAAGTATGAAATATTTGAAAAACGTTTCAAAGACTTTCAAGATGAAGTGAAAATCATTGTAACAAGAAAATAAATGGTTTATGATTTTATCATAAGGGATTTATTTGAGTTACAAGTGTAACAAGAAAAATAAATGAATTATGATTTTATCATAAAAGGGATTTATTTGAGTTACAAGTTTAGCAAAACACCTAGATTTACATCTCCCGAAACACCATAGGAATATGGAGTGTTTGAGATTTGTAAGGAAACCTTGTTTGACATGGTTGGATCAAAGGTGTTATTTATAAAACTGCCATTATGTTTTAAAAGATTAAAGCTTTAGAGACTACCGCTTTTACACTGAAAAGAGCTCCATCTTGATCCGTTGAAATGACACCATATGAGTTATGTTTGGGGTAAAACCCAAGTTGTCCTTTCTTAAATTTTGGTATGCTAAACATAAGTAAGATGTTTACAACCGAAGTCGGATGAGCATGTCTTTGTAGGTTATTTCGAATAACAATTGGTTATTCCTCCATAACACCAAAGACAAAAGGGTTTGTCGCTTGAAAACGTGAAGTTTCTTGAAGAAGGAATTTTTCATAAATGTTAAGTGGGAGGACAATAGAACTTTGATAAGGTTAACGAACCTTAGCTAAATGTGCTGAGTTGCGCAGCGCCGGAAATGGTTCCGGAGGCTGCCATAATGCTCATAGCTTATGTGCCTCAAAGGTTGTGGTCACGGAGATCTAAGTTCTTATTGAACCAAGTCGGCCGGATAAACAATCAAATACTAAGATTTGAGAGTAAATCATTATTGTTTGACAATGATGAACCGACTATATGCAAAGAAGCGATGATGGGCCCTGACTCCGTCAAATGGCTTGAAGCCATAAAATCCGTGATAGTTCCATACACGAGAAATCAAGTTTTGAACTTGGAATACCCTCCGGAAAGGTGAAAAAACCAATCGGTCGTATTTGGATCTATAAAGAAACAGACATGGATGTTTCACATCTATGAAATAGTCGACATGTCGTAAAGTATTTTACGACAATGTTCAAGGAGTTGACTATGACAAGATTTGATCTTTCATAGCGATATTTAGTCTGGACGGATTAAAGTAGCAACCACTACATATAATTTGGTATATGATAGATGAATAAACAAAACAAAGTTCTTTTAATAGAATGGTTACCTAGGACGTGTACATGACACGATCCAAAGGGTTTTGTTAATTCAAAGGATGCTAAAAGGGCATGCAAACTTTAATGGTTGAAGTAAGCATCGCGGAGTTGGAATCTTCACCGTGATGAAAAGGAGTTTTCATCAGGAGACGATGAAGATGCTTGCATTTGCAAGAAATTAAGTGGGAGCGCTAAGACATATTTCTAATACATTATGTGGAGGACATCTTGTTGATTGGAAATGATGTATGTTTTATTGACAAAGGTTAAGAATTTCATTTTGATGAAAGACTTAGGCAAAACCCGAATATTTAGCGTGAATGTCTATAGTGGATAGAATGTGACGCCAATATGGTTGTTCCAAACGTACATATATGAGATATTGAAGGAGTTCAATATAGAAACGACAAGAAACAGTTCTTGTTGCATGGAAAGGAATTGTATCAAGATTCAAGTGTATCGACACTTGATAAGTGAAACAAGATTCAAGTGTTTTGACACTTGATGAGTGAAACCACGAGAATGTTTTGATCAATCATACCATGATATGTACACATCCAGATATGTCCTATGCTCTAAGTGTTATGAGCATATACCAGAATGAATCATAAAATGATCATTGGACGATAGTGAGGATATTCTTATGATCTTTTGGAAGAACTAAGAATATATTTGTGTAGAGGTGACAAACAATTACAAATAGTTCATTGTAAAGCATTACATTGATACTAGTTTTGTCACAAGATACAAATTAAGTTTATCTCAATTTAAACTATGAGTGGCACAATGAAATGGAAAGAAAGTTTCCATGATGGATTTGGAATAGTTCCAAAGTTAAGACATTGTGACGAATACTACAACAAAAGGCTAAGTATATGACTGCTATAGTAGCAGCAAAGGAGGGAATTTGTGTCAAGAAGTTTGTTATCAAACTAAGGTGTGGTTCGCAACGGGCTAACTCTAAAGATATATTGTATGACAATAGTATCGACGTGTTTTAACCCCAAGGAACTAAAGGTCTCACCGAAAGACCAAATTTATACAATGCCATCTCATTGGAGAATGAGTGATGCGTGAAGACGCAAAGACATGCATATACACACGGACCTGAAAGCGTCAGATCCGTAGATTATGTTAACCACTTGCAATTGCGTATATGGAACACCAGAAAGCCATAGGTGTTCAATATGCAAAGTTCTCAAACTAGATTATTGTCTCTAGTGCAAGTGGGAGACTGAAGGGAATATGCCCGAGAGGCAATAATAAAGTGGTTATTATCGTATTCCTTATTTATGATAAATATTTATTGTACATGCTATAATTGTATTAATACGGAAACGTTAATACATGTGTGTTTAATAAACAAACAGAAAGTTCCTAGTTATGCCTCTCTCATAAACTAGCTCGTTGATTAACAAGATGATCAAGGTTTCCTGATCATGGACATTGGATGTTGTTAATAACGGGATCACAACATTAGTGTAATGATGTGATGAACATTCATCCGAAGTATAGCATTACGATCAAAGTCATTGAGTTTATATTGCTATAACAACTTACGAAGTGATCCTAATCCTTAGACCATGATATCATGTCAATCACTAACACCGGAAGAGTTTCTTGATAACATCAAACGTCACACCATAACAGGGTGATTATAAAGATGGATTCAGAACTAATAAAGAGTTATGTTGAGGCCCATGGATCGAGAGTGGAATTTGTTCATCCCGATGACGGATAGATATGCTCTGGGCCCTCTCGGTGATATCACATTGATTAGCTTGCAAGCAAGTGATTTGATCACTAGAATGTTATATCACGGGAATGAGAAAAGAGTACATGTCGGTAACGAGATCAAACTCGGTATGGAGATACCGATGATCGAATCTCGGACATGTAATATATCGTGAAACAAAAGGATTAAGATACTAGCGTAAAAGGTTCTGACGATCACAAGAAAGTCATCGTTGAATGTGTGGGAGTCAGTATGGGTCTCCAGATCCCGCTTCTGATTATTGATCCGAGAGGGGTCTCGATCATGTCCGCATTATTCACGAACCGTAGGGTGACACACTTAAGAGACACCGACATCCAATTGGAGCAAAAGTTTCATGCCGAAAGAATAAACAAGCGCAGGAATTTATTTCACTAGATACCGAAACAGGTTTTCAGGTGAAATTGCATAAAGTGGTTATGCATGTGAAATGGAATTCTAGCAAGGGGTTATTTGTGAATGTTTGTCATTAAATTAATTGACAAAATTCTGAATAAAATAAAAGAGTTTTATTTAATGAGAGTTTGCATTAAATTTGGTGGAAATTTAATGGGAATTTGAGTGGACTTTTGAGTGGGGGGAATTTAAAGGGCATTTTGTGAGTGGAGTGTCCACCCACATGAATGAAGGAGGGGAGGGGGCAGCCCCCATGGCCGGCGGCCAACCCTTGGGTGCCCCCCTCCTCCTATAAAAGGAGCCCCCCCCTCCTCACTTGTCTCTCACACCTCCTCGTGAAGGATCTCTCTCCCCCTCTAGAATTTATCCCCCATGGTCTCGGACTAGCGAGATACATGTTCCCGGTGGCTTTTCGGCAAGAAAGAGTTGTGCTTCCGCTGCATCACTGGAGCGAGGAGGCGGAGGTTGCTCGGTGCCTCGAACGTGTGTGCGAGCACGGATGCGCTGCTGTTTTGCGGCGCTAGGACTTCCTCTCGATCTTGAGATCGGCAAGAGATCGTCTACATCAACCACGAGTTTGGACTCGTTAAGCTTTGTCGGTCTTCAAGGGTATGTTCTCTACGGATATACATCCGCCCGTTGTTTGTATCTAGTAGATAGATCTTGGTACATAGTTGTTCCCATCGTAGGAAAATTTTTGTTTTCTATGCTGCGAACCCTACAGTCGAGGTGCTGCACGTGTGCATCTCACGGAGGCACCGCCACTTGTGGTGCTAGATCGGATCGGATCGCGAGGAGGAGAAGCGAGTACGACTACATCACCCATGTTCCGACGAACGTTCCGCTGTGCGAATCTTCAAGGGTATGAAGATCTAATCCAATCTTTCTCATTGTTTGCATCTCCTAGATTAGATCTTGGTTTTCCCTCTGTTCGTATCCGTAGAAAGTTTTTATTTGCTATGCCGCGAAACCCTTCAGTGGTATCAGAGCTAGATCTATGCGTAGATGTGATTCACGAGTAGAACGCAACATGGTTGTTGCGGGCGTTGATGTTTTCTGTTGCAAGCCTCTTGTTTGTGTTCTTCTAATGACGCGGGATAGTGAGATTGAAGCGGTCCAGGCCAACCTTACGCGACGTCGTTCGCGAGACCGGCTCCGCACTTGACGTGTTGCTTGTTCCACACATGCGGCTGGTGGATGTCAGTTTCTCTCACTATAGTTGTCATGGGATTAACACCGGAGTTTGGCAACCATAATATCACCGTTGTGGCTTTCCGTAGGTAAGAATCGTTCTTAACATCTACTCCCATAAGCCACGTAAAACATGCAACAACAAAGTAGAGGCGTCTAACTTGTTTTTGCAGGGAGTGTTTTCTGTGATATGGTATGGCCCAAGATGTGATGTGTATAATGTATGCGATGATCATGTTTTGTAATGTTTCACGACTTGCATGTCGATGAGTACACAACCGGCAGGAGCCATATGGTTGTCTTTATAATTGTGTATGACCTGTGTGTCAACTTCTTATGCGCCATGTAATAGTTTCACTTTATCGCTAAGTAGTTAGCAATAGTTGTAGTTGCTATTCGTGGTGGAGGCAATCATGGTGGAGTGATGGAGATCATGCCGGAACGCACAAGATGGAGATCATTGCGCGAATATTGGCTATACCATGTCACATTAAAGTTATATGCATGTGATGTTTATCCTTTTATGTATCTTATCATGCTTAGATCGCGACGGTAGCATTATAAGATGATTCCTCACTTAAAGATCAAGATAAAAACTGTGTTCTCCCCGAGTATGCACCGTTGCAAAAGTTCGTCGTGTCCAAGCATCATATGATGATCGGGTGCTATAGACTCTACGCTCACATACAACGGGTGCAAGCCAGTTTTGCACACGCGGAAATACTTGGGTTTGACTTGACGAGCCTAGCATGTACAGACATGGCCTCGGAACACATGAACCGAAAGGTTAAGCATGAGTCATATGAATGATATGATCGACACTTCGTTGTCCACCATTGAAGCCACATCTCTTCTCGTGATGATCGGATTAGGTGTGGTGAATTTGGATCATGTTCACTAAACAACTTGAGGAATTTTGAATTTAGTGGGAGTTCATCTAGTAATTTGATTAAGTTGAACTATTTATCATGAACATAGTCTAAATTGTACTTGCAATAATGTAGATCACATGGCTAAGTCCAACTTCAACTTCAACGTTTTCGCTGAGAAGGAAAAGCTTAGAAACAATGGGTCTAACTTCACCAATTGGTTCCGCAATCTAAGAATCATTCTCTCTAGCGGTCAAAAGGATTATGTCCTTGGGAAAGCGTTAGGTGACCCCCCTGCTGCAACTGCGCCGGCTGATGAGAAAATTGTCTATCAGTCGCGCAAAGATGATTATGGTGTGATTAAGAGCACCATTTTGTTTGCTATGGAACCGGAACTTCAAAATTGTCTTGAAGACTATCCCGGGCCCTTTGAGATTCTCGAAGAACTGAAAACCATGTTTCAGACTCAGGCCCGTTCTGAGAGATATGAGATCTCTGAGAAGTTCTTTAACTGCAAGATGGAGGAAGGGAGTTCCGTTAGTGAGCACGCCATTAAGATGACGGGCTACACTCAACGCCTTGAGCAACTGGAATGCACGATTCCAGAGGATCTCAAGATTGACAGGGTTCTGCAATCACTCCCTCCCAGCTACAAAAGTTTTGTAGTGACTCATAATCAGATTGGTTCCACTGATACGATCACCGAGCTCTTCGCAAAGCTGAAGGCCGCGGAAGTGGACATCAAAAAGGATAATCATGTGTTGATGGTCAACAAGCCCACCTTCAAGAAAGGTAAGGGTGCAAAGAAGCCCTTCAAGAAGGGCGGCGGCAAGCGCACTGCCCCTGCTGAGAAGAAACTCAAGTCTGGTCCTAAGCCGGACACTGAGTGCTTCTATTGCAAGGACAAGGGTCACTGGAAGCGCAACTGTCCGAAGTACTTAGCGGACAAGAAGGCTGGCACCATTAAAGGTATATTTGATATACATGTTATTGATGTTTTCCTTACTAGCCCTCGTTGTAGTGCCTGCGTATTTGATACCGGTTCAGTTGCTAATATTTGTAACTCGAAACAGGAGTTACGGAATAGACGGCGGCTTGCGAGGGATGAGGTGACGATGCGCGTTGGCAACGGATCAAGAGTTGATGTGATGGCCGTTGGCACGCTCTCCTTAGTTTTACCTTCGGGATTAGTTTTAAACCTCAATAAATGTTATTATGTGCCTGCGTTGAGCATGAACATTATTTTTGGATCTTGTTTATTGCAAGACGGTTATTCATTTAAATCAGAGAATAATGGTTGTTATATTTATATGAGTAACATCTTTTATGGTCATGCACCTATTGTGAATGGTTTATTTCTTCTAAATCTCGAAAGGGATGAAACACACATCCATAACATTGAGGCTAAGAGATGCAAAGTAGATAGTGATAATACTACTTATTTGTGGCACTGTCGTCTAGGTCATATTGGAGTAAAGCGCATGAAGAAACTCCATTCTGATGGACTTTTGGATTCTCTTGATTTTGAATCATTTGACACATGCGAACCATGCCTCATGGGCAAGATGATCAAAACCCCGTTCTCCGGTATGATGGAGCGAGCAACGGACTTGTTGGAAATCATACATACCGATGTATGCGGACCGATGAGTGTTTCGACGCGCGGTGGGTATCGCTATTTTCTCACTTTTACCGATGACTTAAGTAGATATGGGTATATCTATTTAATGAAACATAAATCTAAAACATTTGAAAAGTTCAAGGAATTTCAGAATGAAGTGGAGAACCATCGTAACAGAAAGATTAAGTTTCTACGATCCGATCGTGGAGGTGAATATTTGAGTTATGATTTTCTCACGCATCTTAAAACAAGTGGAATCGTTTCACAACTCACGCCACCCGGAACACCACAGCGCAATGGTGTGTCTGAACGCCGGAACCGAACCCTATTAGATATGGTCCGATCGATGATGTCTCTTACTGATTTGCCGTTATCATTTTGGGGTTATGCATTAGAAGTCGCTGCATTCACTTTAAATAGGGCACCATCTAAATCCGTTGAGATGACACCGTATGAACTGTGGTTTGGTGCTAAACCTAAGTTGTCGTTTCTTAAAGTTTGGGGATGCGAAGCTTACGTCAAGAAGTTGATGCCGAACAACCTCGAACCCAAAGCGGAGAAATGCGTCTTCATAGGATACCCTAAGGAAACTATTGGGCACACCTTCTATCACAGAACCGAAGGCAAAGTGTTTGTCGCAAAGAACGATTCCTTTCTTGAGAAGGAGTTTCTCTCGAAAGAAGTGAGTGGGAGGAAAGTAGAGCTAGACGAGGTTATTGAACCTTCTCTTGACTTGGAGATTAGCGCAGCACCTGAAATTGTTCCAGTGCCGCCTGCACCAACGATAGAGGAAGCTAATGACAAGGATCATGAAGCTTCGGACGATGCTGCTACTGAACGTCGAAGGTCGACAAGGTCGCGTGCCCCTCCTGAGTGGTACGGCAACCCTGTCTTGACTGTCTTGTTGGTAGAAGACAGTGAACCTACGAACTATGAGGAAGCGATGATGAGCCCAGACTCTGAGAAATGGCTAGAAGCCATGAAATCCGAATTGGGATCCATGAGCGATAACCAAGTATGGACTTTGGTGGACCCTTCTAGCGACCGAAAGGCTGTTGAGTGCAAATGGATCTTCAAGAAGAAAACGGACGTGGATGGTAATGTTACCGTCTATAAAGCACGGCTTGTCGCGAAAGGTTTTCGACAAGTTCAAGACGTTGACTATGATGAGACTTTCTCTCCCGTAGCGATGTTTAAGTCCATTCGGATTTTATTAGCAATTGTTGCGTTTCATGATTATGAAATATGGCAGATGGATGTCAAGACTGTGTTCCTCAATGGCAACATTGATGAAGAGTTGTATATGATGCAACCCGAAGGTTTTGTCGATCCTAAGGATGCTGATAAAGTATGCAAACTTCAGCGTTCTATTTATGGACTGAAGCAAGCATCTCGGAGTTGGAACCTTCGTTTTGATCAAGTGATCAAGAGCTTTGGATTTGTTCCAAATTGCTACGAAGCTTGCATCTACAAGAAAGTGAGTGGGAGATCAGTGACATTTCTGGTACTATATGTGGATGACATATTGATTATTGCAAATGACATCAACATGCTTAACGATGTGAAGAGTTATTTGAACAAGTGTTTTTCAATGAAAGACCAAGGTGAAGTTGCTTATATATTGGGCATCAAAATCTATAGAGATAGACAAACACGCCTGATAGCTTTAAGCCAGAGTACATACCTGGACAAAGTTCTGAAAAGGTTCAGAATGGATAAGGCAAAGAAAGGTTCAGTGCCTATATTGTCAGGTAAGATATTGAGCAAGGCTCAGTGTCCAGCTATGGTAAATGATAGGGAAGCTATGAGCAAAATGCCTTATGCCTCGGCCATAGGTTCGATCATGTATGCCATGCTGTGTACTAGACCGGATGTGTCCAATGCTCTTAGTTTGACGAGCAGGTATCAAAGTGATCCAGGAGTGGAACACTGGACAACCGTGAAGAACATCCTAAAGTACCTAAATAGAACTAAAGAAATGTTCTTAGTCTATGGGGGTGATGAACAGCTCGTCGTAAAAGGTTACGTCGACGCTAGTTTTGACACCGACAAGGATGATTCTAAATCTCAGACAGGATACGTGTATATTTTGAATGGAGGAGCTGTGAGCTGGAGAAGCTGCAAGCAAAGCGTGATCGCGGGATCTACAGTAGAAGCGGAATACATGGCTGCTGCAGAAGCGTCAAGTGAAGGAGTTTGGATCAGGAACTTCATCACTGAGCTTGGCGTGGTTCCAAGTTCATTGGACCCACTGGAGATATTGTGTGACAACACTAGCGCCATAGCACTCGCTAAGGAACCAAGATATCATCCAAAGACCAAGCATATCAACCGCAAGTTTCATATAATCCGAGATTATATAGCAGATGGAGATCTGAAGATCAGCAAAGTACATACAGATCTGAATGTCGCAGATCCATTGACTAAACCTCTTCCACGTGTAAAACATGATCAACACCTCAGTGCCATGGGTGTGAGATTGTTGCCAAATGTAAACTAGATTATTGACTCTAGTGCAAGTGGGAGACTGTTGGAATTATGCCCTAGAGGCAATAATAAAGATGTTATTATTATAATTCTTGTTCATGATAATGTTTATATTCCATGCTAGAATTGTATTAAGCGGAAACTTTAATACTTGTGTGGTTTGTGAACAACACCGTGTCCCTAGTACGCCTCTAAGGACTAGCTCATTGATTAATGATGGTTAAGGTTTCCTAACCATGGACATAATTTGTCAATTAATAATGAGATCATATCATTGGGAGAATGATATGGTGGACAGACCCAAACTAAGCGAAGCAATTAGATCATGCCATCGTGTTCGTCTTTGCAAAGTTTTTCTTATGTCAAATATTGTATTCCTTAGACCATGAGATAATACAACTCCCTGGTATCGGAAGAAAGCTTTGAGGTCATCAAACGTCATCCTATGAGAGGGTGATCATAAAGGTGTCTCTCAGGTGATCGGAAAGTATCTGTTGGGTTGTATGTATCGAGATGTGATTTGTCCCTCCCAAGTCGGAGAGATATACTTCGGGCCCACTCGGTAATCGATATCAACACCGCTTGCAAGCATGTGGTTAAGGAGTTAATCACAAAGTGATATCGGATTACGGAATGAGTAAAGTACTTGCTGTGAACGAGATTGAACTAGGTATGACGGTACCGACGATCAAATCTCGGGCAAGTAAAATACCGTGAGACGAAGAGAATATATACATGGGATTGATTGAATCCTGGCATCGTGGTTCATCTGATATGATCATCGATGAATGTGTGGGAGTCAATATGGGTTTCCAGACCCCGCTGTTGATTATTGAGAGAAGATCATGTCTGCATATTCTCGAACCCGCAGGGTCACACACTTAACGTGTCTCGACGCTAGGATAGATTGGATAATTGGTTTATGAGTTTTTGTTTGGAGTCTCGGATGGGATCCGGGACATCACGAGAGGTTCCGGAGTGGTCCGGAGAATAAGATTCATATAAGGCAGTGCAGTTTTTGGAGTTCAGAATTGTTCCGGGTTAATCGGTATTGTACCGGAAGCTTCTAGAACCTTCCGGAAGGGGACCAACGTGGCCACACCTTCCGGGAGGGGGCATGGGCCTATGAGGGAGTGCCCTGGCCGCATTGGGCCAGGGGCACAAGGCCCCATAGGGACCAGCCGGCCAAGAGGGTTTTAAACTCGAGATAGACCTTCTAGAAGGGGGGTTTCCTTGCCCCCCACTCCTTCTCCTTGGGGCAGCCGGTTTGGCTTGGGGGGAGGGGCTAGGGCTGCGCCCCACCCCTCTATATAAAGAGGGATGGGGGCGCACCACCCCCACACACCTTCCCCTCCAACCCTAGCTGCCCTGCTGCCCTCTCTCTCTCCCTCCCGACTGCGTGTAGGCGAAGCCCTGCTGCAGAAACTCTCCACCATATACACCACGCCGTCGTGTTGTAGATCCAATCCGTCTCTCCACCATACTTGCTGGTCCGAGGAAGGAGGAGACGTCGAGGTGCTGCACGTGTGCATCTCACGGAGGCACCGCCACTTGTGGTGCTAGATCGGATCGGATCGCGAGGAGGAGAAGCGAGTACGACTACATCACCCACGTTCCGACGAACGTTCCGCTGTGCGAATCTTCAAGGGTATGAAGATCTAATCCAATCTCTCTCATTGTTTGCATCTCCTAGATGAGATCTTGGCTTTCCCTCTGTTCGCATCCTTAGAAAATTTTGATTTGCTATGCCGCGAAACCTTTCAGTCTGTTCATCCTATTCTTTGCGGCGTACAGAACCAGTCACCACTCGTGTTTGCTTCCATCATCCTCTTCTGTATGCAGTCGCGTTCAGACTGTACGATCCAAGGGGGACATGCTACATCCAGAGAAGAGAGGTAAACTGTTCACTGAATCCGCTTAAATCTGTACTCGATATCTATGAGCTACGGTTCAACACTTTTTTGACTTCCGAAGCAGCTTAGGGAGATGGTCGTGGCGATTCTCGAGGAGGCCAACCTATGTCACTCGGATAGCGCCGTCAAGGAGATCATCGGCAATGTAATTAACAAGACACTTCTCTCCAAGACTCCAACCGTATATGATTTTTGGAGCCGTTTCGATTTGTATTAACATGTCCTTTTCGTCTGTCAGACGTTCACACAAGCAGACTCGGATGGCGATGGCAGGATTGAACCCAGGGAATGGGGGGAGTTTGTCAATAAGAACCCGGCGGCACTGGGGAACATGTCACTACCCTATCTCCAGTGAGTACTCATCTTTCAACTATTCGCAGTTCTGTTTTTTCAGCTAGGCTTTCTGTTTTTGACAACAGGCTTTCTTAGTTTATTATAGACATGATTTTCTTTTCTTTTCTTTGCGCATTTATCCTTTTGGGTTATCTGGAAGGGGCACACCTTGGGTGGTCTTTATAATGCATGATTTTTATGCTTTCTTTCTTCTTATACACGACTAGCACATATTTAGACATCTAGTGAGTTTAGATGAGTAACCTGTAACTAGGAGCAGCCATCTTCTGATCCCCTTGCACTTTGCATTTCAAGTGATTGTTATCATTGCTCTGGTTCAGGGACATTACAATGGCGTATCCGGGCTTTATCATGCATTCAAAAGTGAAAGATTTTTCTGGAATCAACGAATAAGAAAAGCACTGTTATCGGCACAAAACGTTCATTTTGTGCCAAGGCAGCCTTGAACACGCCAAGAGTCAATGCATTCATCAGTGAACACATATAACTGAAAAGTCCGAATCTCAAAACGGAGAACCGGAATAAATTTGGTATCTGGTGAGTGCCTATGAAGTGATGAAGGGAAATGTATTTTCTTTTTTATGGTTAGTGTAGATAGTAGTGTCCTTCTAAACCTTTTTTTTCTTGAAGGGTATTTCGAGGTTCAGTTTCGACCATCTCCGATCAACAAAACATGACTTATGTGTCACATAATTTATATCATTGAATTCATATTAAAGGTCCAATTGTATGATTTTCATGTCACATATCTCAGGTATGATCATTAGTGAAATTGATGGCCAAAGTTTAATCCCGAAATACAAGGACGCTCTTGTTAAGGTCATATTTTGTTGATTGTACTTCATGAGTGTACTACCAAATTAAGGCCCTCTCATGATTGTATAATGCCAGATGTTTTGGACTCATGCCCTTGGGATTTTTCCTACGGGTCGTCTTTGGATCAAATAATGGTGATAATAAATTTTATTATGGATTGGATTATTGTATGCCACAATCCTATAGGAATTTAAATATCCACTCAATCCTTATTTTAAGACTCAAAAGCATAGGATCGATACACTATTCCTATGTTTTTCACTGTCTTGCACTGGTCCTATCGGTATACAGTATACATTCGGATGGAGCTAAACTCATAGGGTACTATACTAGTTATTAATGTGCAGAAGGACAGAATCCAAGGCTAACTCGGACAAAAGTTAGCCTCTGATCTCCTCATGAGCTGTTACTACGACGCGTTTGGTAAGTTGTATTGGTTTTTTTGGCCACTTTGTGTAATCCGTTTGTTATCCTTCATAAGGGTGTTGCATGAGTTGGCGTACTATGTTCAGGTAGTTTGGTTGCATGTGCAATATATTTTGTCTTATCTTATGCAAACTGCTCTTGTTTAATTGTCCATTAGAGACCCGCTACAATCACCTTATTTTACCTTGTGGTGAGCTTTTCATAAAGAAAGTAGCATCACATACAAAACACGATGAACACAAGCATAACAAAACAAAGAACACATGCATAAGAATAGAAGCAACAAAGCCAGAACAACAACAACACAAGAAGAACATCAGGAATAACACGTCTCCAGAACAACTATAAGAACACAATCGAAACAACAGGAAGGACACAATTAGAACATCTAGAAGAACGGAACCAGAACAACACGAACACAACATCAGAAGAACAAGAAGGACACCGGCGTGCACTAGTCATAACAAGCAACATATTATACTAACATGTTCATGCATGATCGTTACCAAAAGGGGATAAGTTCATCATATCACCATTACATGAGAGGTTACTATATACGACCCCATGTCATGATTCGATCATTAGAAGTTTTTAGTACATAGTTACCGCATCAATACAAGTAGAAGTCATCCATCACATATTTTCTTCATCTTCTTTAGCTTATCCTTATTAGCCTTACTAACTATGAGCATATAAAAGATGATGTACTCAACCTTATTCTTTTCCTTCTTCAAAATCTGCATTTCCTCGTCCCATTTCTTCTGCTTGGCTTTCATCATCTCTGCTTGGGTTCTCTACACCTTCTTTAGCATATCCACTTCATTCTTCAATGCTTTTGTGTACTTATTCTTCTTCACTAATTCCTCCTACACTTAGTAGTGGTGCCCCTAATCATGTATAAGTTCTCTTCCAACACCTTTTCTTAGTTTCATTCATGAATTTAATGACACCAACTAACATACTTGAGTATTTCTTCTTAATTTTGTTCTTCTCATCAGCTAGCTTCTTCACAAACTTTGCATTCTCAATCCTCTGGTTGATTCTTGCACTGTTGTTGTCATGATACATGCCCTAGAGTCGACCTACTGCATTTTTCGCTAATTCTGGCCATTCCTTATCAAACCAAGTCACAAACCCACAGTTTGGACTTCCTATAAAGCAGAATTACGAGATAAAATCTAGTGGATGATCTAGTAAAGGGCAGATCACAAGATAAGAACTTACATTCTACACTTAGCATGGATGGAATTTGCGGCCAGTGTTGCTTCCTTCAAATGTAGCACACTTGACATGATGGTGTTTGTGGACGCGACACACCTCGGGACAATCTACTGTTATGTCATATAATGTGGGTTTTTCGATGCAGTCAGGAGCATAGTCCATATCGAGTTCATCTGAGGCCCAATTGGAAATGATAGATTGTGGAAGTATAGACCGTATTAATATTGATTGTGGTGATTACAACATGAGCCCTTGGGCTATTTATATAGTACTAGAAGACTTGGGGGCAAGAAGACTACTAGAAGATAGAATTGGATTACAATATTTAAACTACCAAATATAACGTAACTGTGATATACTCTCCCCCCCCCCCCCCCCCCCCCCCCCCCCCCCCCCGCAGTCGGATCGATAGTGACGCGAACAGAAGGAGCGTCGCAGACGGCCTGACTAGAGCATAATCCGAAGTCGCGGACTGGAGCGGATGTCGGTGGATGCCGATGTCGATGTAGCCAAAAGTGAGACACTGTAGTGGTGGTCGATGGTGCCGTTGGTGAAGTTGTCGTTGTTGATGAAGTCGATGATGTTGATGATGTTGTGTTGTGGTGATGTCGTCGTTGAGCCTGGAGAATTTGCCGTAGTGATTGAGGTAGACGTAGTTTGAGAAGTAGCTCGACCCGCAATGCCGAGCTTGCCAGACTCGGGAGCGTGTCGGGGACGAAGGCACGCGTCAGTGTTGCCGATACCGGATGTGCGAAGACAGGGACCATCATGAGCCATGCGTGTTAGAGCCGGATTGAGGAGCAAAGAAATTTTTTCATAAACGGTCGGTGCAGAAGTTGTCCGCCATGTCGGAGTAGACGAAGTGGCTGCAAGAAGAAAATTGAGCACAAACTTGTGCAAATAAAAAATTAGACTACGACTCTGGCGGCAAGGTCGTGGTGGACGAATACGATGGTGGTAGTTGTTGATAGCGATTGAGTTGTTGCGGTAGTCTATTTTGGGGATTAGTCCCGTGTTTTCCGCTTGTATGAGCGCGGTGTCGCTCGTGGAGAAGAACTTGTTGGCGCTGACGATGACCACGATTGGTGGTGGCGGCGATGATGCGACGATGTTGTTGGTGTAGATGGTTGTCGGCGATGATGACCACAAGTGATGAAGATGTAGTCCTTTGTTGACGGCGAGGCGCGTACTTGGGATTTGCTTCCCGGTTGATGTTGGCGAAGACGATACGGCGCAGTCGATGACGATGTAGCCGGAGATGCGTCGACGCCGATGTTGAAGTAGAGGCGCGTGACGACATGCGGGTGTGGACGACGCAATCCAATCTATGATCGGCGAAAGAAGAAGAAACACCAAGAAAAAAATACTAAAGTAAGATCTAATCTACTAAGCGCGGCCCCCGGCGGAGAACGATCTCTCCGAGGGCGGCGCGGCGGAAGAGGTGGCTAAACCCTAGGCGGAGCGAACCGCTCTGATACCATGATAGATTGCGAAAGTATAGACGGTATTGATATTGATTGTGGTGATTATAACGTGACCCATTGGACTATTTATATAGTATTAGAAGACTTTGGGGACAAGAAGACTACTAGAGATAGAATTCGATTACAATATTTAAATTACCAAATATAACATAACCTAGATACAGGAAATTCCCAAATTGCTAGCGAACCCTAATTGTAGGGAGAAATTGGGGAAATTGAGCTTATCCCTAGATACACTTGCGTTCGTTCTAGCTCGGCATGACGACTAGATATACAACTCAACAAAGCGGAGGCAGTAGTCTTCACAGGATCGCTGTCGTTTTCATCGCCGATGACCGAAGATGAGGGCACCGCATGCAGCTAACCGACCAGGAAAGATAGCTCGATGGGGGCGGTGGTTTTGGTTTCGACAGTGAGAGAGGACGAAGTATTTCGAAAGGAGGTGGGCGAATTTCTCCAATCCCCTTTTTCACTAGAGCGAGAAAAGCTCCCGCCTACGCCATCGTCGACCGTGCTCATGCGGGGGCGAGCTCCTCTTTTGCATCATGTGGGCACACAAGGATCCTGACCCTCTAGGGACGCTCTATTCAAGCGGCGGGTTGCTTTACATTCATAGTGGCGCAGCCTAACCTCTCACGCGGGCATCCAAACGACCCATTTTTGTCGCATACGGACCAGGCCAGGCGTACTACAGGCTACCAAACGTGTCCTACCAGTATGTGTCGTCCGCCGCCACGCTAGACTTCAGTCGCTTGTGTCTAACATGTTGGTTCGGTGGATGCCAGTGCCACTTACAACCTGAGTCAGGATTCCCTCCTGATGAAACTTATGCCAAAGACAAATTTTGGGCTAAAAAAAAGAAAAAATTGAAAAAAATCCATTGCATTTTGGGCTACACAAAACGGACAAATTTCTGATTAAAATAAGTTTTATAGTCCTATATACAGCAAAGTATTAATATGCAGCTGAAAATTCACCAAGTTTTGCAATAATATGCAGACCATGTGTATATATTCAATGATTTTATTCTTGTGATTTTCCAAAACTTAATACTAGTACAAATTTCAAAATAAAATAAAATATAGGGAGCACTAGAGCTCGGGTACTGCCTGCGGATCCGTTCATTTCTGTTAGATTATATTTACTTGCATATCAAGTTAGGGTTTAGGCCGGTGCGCTGCACCTCCTCTCCCCCCTCTCCTATATAAACCATTGTATTCTCTCATTGTACAATTATAAATTATTATTATTATCACAAATTTACATGGTATCAGATTAAGGTTAGATTCTAGGGCATGGCTCCCACGCCTCCCACCCCGCCGCCGCCGCCCCCTCCGGGGTTCTTCGAGTGGCGCGCCGCCATGGCCGCCGTCGCGGCTGCCAAACCATCCACCTCATCCGCCCCACCTCCTATCGCCACCACCATCAACTTCGTCGATACAATCTCCGACGTTACTCCATTAATTCCCATCACTTTAGATCTCCCCAAACACAACTACTACCATTGGAGGCATCTTTTTGAGGTGCACTTGGGCCGCTGCAACCTCATGGCGCACGTCGATCCCAACATCCCGCCGTCTCCCTCGGATCCTCGCTGGGTCAAGGATGATCTCGCTGTGATACAGTGGATCTACCAGCGGGTGAGCACCGAGATTTTCAATCTTGTTTTCAGGGCTGCCACCAGCGCCGCCGCCCTTTGGGCAGCCCTCCGTCAGCTTTTTCAGGACAACGCCGACGCCCGTGTCAACACGCTCAACACGGAGCTTCGGAACACCGCCCAGGGCGTCTTGCCCGTGGGGGTATACTGCCAGCGCCTCCAGACCATCGCCGATGAACTCTGTGAACTCGGTGATCCCGTTGAGGACAAACAGCTCATCAAGATTCTCCTCGTCGGACTCAATCAGCGCTTCGACAAGCAGCAGTCCTTCATCCCCATGATGCGGTCGTCTCCTTCCTTTGCAGAAGTCCGCTCCATGCTCTCCTGGGCGGACCGCGCCATGACCACTCAAGAGTCTCGCCCTCAGGCCTATGCTGCTGCTCCACGGCCTCCTGCACCGCCACCGCCTCCGACGCCGCTTGCGCCTGTTCCACCGCCTGGTTGGCGCCCCAGCCCCAACTATAGGGGCACCCGGCCTATCTATCGGTCGTCTGCACCACAGCCTCCTCCAACAGCACCGGCTCCTCCACCTGCCCCGGCACCACCACCGGCTCCACCTGCAGCACCAGCTTGGCGATCTTCTCAGGACCCTTGGACTGGCATGGTTCAGGCTTGGCCAATGCCCTGGACCGCGCCCTCTCCTGTTGGCGCGCCACCTGCCTACACTGGTTCGTGGCAGCCCGGCGTGCATCCTCATACAGGCTCACCTGGCCTCCTTGCACCACGGGTCCCTGCACAAGCTCATTACGCCTCTCCTTCACCGCCCATGTATGTTGCACCATCGCCGGCTCCCTATGCCTCGCCGATGCACTCGCCGATGCCCTTTGCTATGGGTCCTTATGGCCCTTCGGCACCGGTCACTTATAATCCTGGAGGCTACTACTCGCCATACACCATGTACTCGACTCCTGCTGCACCGCCACCACCTGCGCCAGTACCTGCTCCATCAACTGCACCGACTCCCTCTACTCCGAGCTGGGACCAAGTTGCGTTTCTACAGGCCATGAATAATTTTGCTGCTCAAGGTAACTCAGGTACTGATTGGATTTTCGATTCTGGTGCTTCTAGTCACATGTCTTCATCGAATACTATGCTGTCAACTTGCATACCATCTCATTTTTCATCCATTACATTAGGCGATGGTTCCTCCATACCAATTTCATGTGTCGGTCATACAAACCTTGCATCTTCCACTTCCAAACCACTCCTACTTAAAGATGTCTTAGTCGCACCAGCCCTCATTAAAAATTTAATCTCTGTTCGTCGTTTCACCAAAGACAACCATGTTTCCGTCGAATTTGACCCTTTTGGCTTGTCTGTGAAGGATTTCATGACCAAGGAGGAGATCGCTCGCTTCGATAGCTCTGACGACCTCTACTCTGTTCATGGCGCTCCTACGGCCTCGTCTCCATCATCCATGCTCGCCTCCGTAGATCTATGGCATAAACGCTTAGGCCATCCGAATAAAGCCACTTTATCCTCTCTACTTAGTGATTTTTCGATCCCTTGTAATAAAGAGGTTCATAATTCCTCCGTTTGTGAGTTTTGTCAACAAGGAAAACATGTTCGTTTACCATTTGCGCATTCTACTTCTCATAGTACTTATCCCTTTGAACTTTTGCACTGTGATCTATGGACCTCTCCAACTGTGAGTCTCTCCGGTTTCAAATACTACTTAGTTATTTTAGATGATTTTACACACTTCGTTTGGAATTTTCCACTTCGCAACAAATCTGATGTCCACTCACTTTTTATCAACTTTAAAACCTATGTCAACACACACTTCTTTTTACCCATAAAATTTATCCAATGTGACAATGGAAAAGAATTTAACAACTTCGCAAACCGTAATTTATTTCTCCAACATGGCATTCTCCTTCATTTCTCTTGCCCTTACACTTCCCCACAAAATGGCAAGGCTGAGCGATCACTCCGCACCATCAATGACATAGTTCGCACACTCCTCATTCAATCATCTATGCCCTCCATGTTTTGGGCTGAAGCTCTTAGAAACGCAACCTATCTCCTCAATATTCGACCATCTAGCACTAACCCAAACACCACACCTTTCTACTCCCTTTTTCCCTCTCACCCAAACTACACTGAGCTTCGCGTTTTTGGTTGCCTTTGCTTTCCCAAAGTCTATGCAACTTCCCCAAACAAACTCTCTCCTCGTTCCCTTCCTTGTGTCTTCCTAGGTTATTCAGATGAACACAAAGGCTACCGGTGTTTTGATCTTGTGACCGGTCACATTCATATCTCTAGGCATGTCACTTTCGATGAAAACACCTTTCCTTTCGCCACTAGAACCCCTACATCTACTCCCACCACATCCACCCCTCGCCCAGCCAATTCCATAAAACCTCACTTTTTCGTTCCTAACCTGCCCGATTCTCCTGCCACGGTAGTCCCTAACCCTGCCCCGGTCGACTCGGCTGCCCCGACAGCCCCATCAGCACCCGTGTCTCGACCACCCATAACCCATGTTTCCGCTCGCCGCCCCAAAACTCCTGCCCCCGACAATCAAACTACCCAATCCTTTGCCCCTCATGCTGCTGCGTCCTCCTCCTCCGCTGCGCCGGATGCATCAGCTCCTCCTTCACATGTCGTTCCCATTATCGCACCTAACAACGACCATTCCATGCGCACACGTGCCAAGTCTGGTTTTCGACTTCCTCAAACACGCCTCAATCTTCATGCTTCTCCAACTCTCTCACCTCTTCCCAAAACATACAAATATGCTCTTCTTGATCCGAACTGGTCTGCTACCATGCGCGATGAGTTTCAAGCACTCCAATCCAATAACACATGGCAACTTGTTCCCCGACCTCCTAATGCAAATGTTGTTTCTGGAAAGTGGGTGTTCCGTCAAAAATTTCATTCTGATGGCACTCTCTCTCGGTATAAAGCGCGTTGGGTTTGTCGTGGGTTCTCTCAACAACACGGTGTCGATTACGACGAAACTTTCTCTCCAGTAGTTAAACCTAGCACCATCTGAATCATTCTTAGTCTTGCTGTTTCCTCTTCCTGGCCCATTCATCAACTCGATGTAAAAAATGCTTTCCTCCATGGTTCCTTAAACGAAGTCGTCTATTCTCAACAACCTTCCGGTTTCGAAGATTCTTCTTTTCCTGATCACGCTTGCCTTCTCCAAAAATCTCTCTATGGCCTCAAACAAGCACCCCGAGCCTGGTTTCAACGTTTTTCTACCTTTATTCAAACTATAGGATTCACTCCCTCTCGTTCTGACTACTCTCTTTTTGTTTACCACTCTAACACCCAGGTTGCATATCTCCTACTTTATGTTGATGATATAGTTCTCACTGCCTCCTCCACAACTTTTCTCACTCATATTATTTCTCTCCTACAAACTGAATTCTCTATGACTGATCTAGGTTCCCTTCATCACTTCTTAGGTATAGCTGTCACTCATGATTCTTCTGGTCTTTTTCTCTCTCAACGTCAGTACTCTGTTGATCTCCTAACTAGGGCTGGAATGTTAGATTGTCAACCATCCCGTACACCTGTAGATACTTCTTCTAAATTTTCTTCGGATGGTGATATTTTTCCTGATCCGACTCTCTACCGTAGCTTAACTGGAGCCTTCAGTATCTCACCATTACACGTCCAGAAATATCATATGCTGTCCAGCAAGCTTGTCTTTACATGCATGATCCAAGAGTCCCGCATTTTAACCATGTCAAACGCATAATTAGATATCTCAAATGTACATTAGATCATAGTTTGCATATCAACCACTCATCACCCACATCATTGACAGCATATTCCGATGCAGACTGGGCTGGTTGTCCAGACACTCGTCGATCCACTTCAGGATACTGTGTTTTTCTTGGCAATAATTTAATTTCTTGGTCTTCGAAGCGTCAGCTTACGGTTTCTCGCTCGTTCGCAGAGGCTGAGTACCGTGCTGTTTCTCACGCAGTTGCTGAAACAGTTTGGTTGCGTCAGTTACTTGTTGAGTTACATCGACCTATTGGTCAGGCCACAGTGGTATATTGTGATAACATTTCAGCTGTTTACATGTCTGGAAACCCAGTTCAACATCGGCGGACAAAGCATATCGAGATTGACATCCATTTTGTTCGAGAGAAGGTCGCTTTGGGAGAAGTGCGTGTTCTTCATGTGCCTTCTACGACCCAGTTTGCAGATATTTTTACCAAAGGATTTGCTACTACACCATTTTCAGAGATTCGTTTCAGTCTCAACGTTGTCGAGCCCACGGTTGAGACTGCGGGGGGATGTTAGATTATATTTACTTGCATATCAAGTTAGGGTTTAGGCCGGTGCGCTGCACCTCCTCTCCCCCCTCTCCTATATAAACCATTGTATTCTGTCATCCCGTACAATTATCAATTATTATTATTATCATAAATTTACAATTTCCACCACTCGAAACTGTCAGCGCCGCGCCAGCACCGGCGTGGACCGCCGCCACCGCAGCCCACAGGCGCAGATATTGGACCACGGCGTGGACGGGGAGCCTCTCCCGATATGTCCAACGCTCACGGATCGTCGACGAGGCCGTCAGGAGCCGAGCGCCCTTTTCTGAATCTGGGAGCAGCCTGGATGCTGCTAATGTCAAAGTGCCTCGCGTGCATATACTAATCTGAATTATTACTACTACTACTACTAGTAGTTCTGAACGGATAATGTAAAGAAGAGTCATAATGGAACGGCGACCGGAGATGTGCCCATGCCGAGACAGACAGACAGACAGACAGACGGGGACGTACGGCGTGTGGTTCTGCTCGTCACGTACGCCACCCCACCAACGACCCACAGGTGTGGTTCTGCGGCCTACGAGTCGCCTTTAAACAAGGCTGCCGCGAGTCCGCGGCCAGGAGAAACCAACCATCCACGGGACGGGGAGAAGACAGAGCTAGCAATCGGACGTACGGAGCGGCGTCTTCGTCGTACGTCCCGGCGCGCGTGTAGGATGGGCGGCGCGTCATCGTC
The DNA here is from genome assembly GCA_910589765.1 of Avena atlantica. Taxonomy (NCBI): domain Eukaryota; kingdom Viridiplantae; phylum Streptophyta; class Magnoliopsida; order Poales; family Poaceae; genus Avena; species Avena atlantica. The sequence goes on from OU342733.1 coordinate 470,381,742, forward strand.
CTCGTCGTCGACGAAGAAGCGGCTCAACAAGGTCAAGCGCGCGCCGGGGTACGAGGACCCCGCCGTCCTCGCCGCCCAGACCACATGTATGTATGTGAGCACACATTCCCAGCTCGCTCGCGTTGCCTTTCATCTGTAGTAGTGCTAGTGCCTCCAACTGAAAAGCGACGTGCATTGCTGCAGTCACGGCGAACGAGGTGGAGGCGCTGTACGAGCTCTACAAGAACCTCAGCCTCTCCATCGTCAAGGACGGCCTCATCCACAAGGTACCAACACAGATCGAATCCCTCCAGCACTCTATCTACCGGCCATCATCGATTGTTGCTCGTTGGTGTTCGATCTCCCCCATTCCGTTCTCTGACGACCTTGTCTACATTCTCTGCTGTCCGTCGATCAGGAGGACTTCCGGCTCGCCTTGTTCAGCAACACCAAAGGATCAAACCTCTTCGCCGACAGGGTAAGGTTACAGTCTACACGGTTTCCTTTCCGATCCTGAATTCATCGGCCCACTCTCCTTCGTGTTCGTGGCCGGCAGGTGTTCGACATGTTTGATCTCAAGCGGAACGGGGTGATCGAGTTCGGGGAGTTCGTGCGCTCGCTCAGCATTTTCCACCCTAAAGCATCTGAATCCGAGAAGACCAAGTGTAGTATTCATCATCTCACTGCATGCACATTATTCCCCTCTCTTGCCTGTCCGTTCATACATCGTATTATTGTCCTAAGAAACCGATCAGCATTTTTTGTTTCTGTCTGAATCGTCTCTGCAGTTGCATTCAAGTTGTACGACTTAAGAGGCACAGGATACATCGAGAAAGAAGAGGTACAGTACATCGTTCTCTCATTTGTCATGATTTTTGGCTCGTAACAGAAATTTGGTTATATGGATCGTCTATTGATACAGAGGCCAGGGTAACAACAACTGCATTTTCTAAGGAAGAAAAAAGCTTTCTCGCAGTCATTCAGCAATTTTCATGATTGATCCTGATTTTCAGTTAATTGCATTGACTCTTGAAAACAGCTCAAGGAGATGGTCTTGGCGCTTTTCGCTGAGTCGGACCTATGCCTTTCAGAAAGCGCTGTGGAGGAGATCGTCGATAATGTAGCTAACAACATACTAGTGATCCAAGTATTCAGACTTCTAGAGCTATTTTCCTTCCAACTAACATGTATTGTGCTGCTCCTTTGGATTAAATCAGACATTCAAGCAAGCAGACTCAAATGGCGATGGCAGGATAGACCCCAAGGAGTGGGAGGAATTTGTCAAGAAGAACCCAGCGTCACTGAGGAACATGTCGCTCCCCTATCTCCAGTGAGTAGTACTCTCATCCGTTCTACTCTTTAGTTATCACGTACAGTTCATTTAATTTCTCAAGCATTGTAAGGGATTCTTTAGTTCTCTTGATTCTAAGCAACATAGGAATGGTAAAACGTAGGATGTCATGCAATGTTAAATTCTACAGAAATTTAAAACACATCAATATGCAATATAATTTGTTGAGAATAAATAACCATTGTTGTGTATACTCTATGAGGTTCTAAAAATGTTTAGAACATTACAAAATGCTTCTAGAAGATTTTAGAGCATTGCACATGTTGAGGATATATGAGGAGCAGGGGCTCTAGAATCGTTAATGATGATCATAGGAAGATACTTAGACAGGGCTCTAGAATGAGGGGAAGTTCTATGACTAGAGAATTCTAAAATAGATATTTTTTTACCAGAGGATAGCTAGGACAATGACACTTGTCATACATCCAATGGAATTACTCAAGTAAAATAATTTCGAGTTCCACACCCTCCCATGTAAGGTGTATGCGCAGGGACCACGATCGGCACATAAGGTTCATAAGAGCCTGGAGTGCAACGTGCAGTAATCATGTATCTATGATGATATCGAGCAATGCACTGTGAAGTGTTGGACTCATACGGTGCGAGGTTAAGCATGGTTGCAGTCAGACAAATCCAGCTGGGTCGGACATACAAGGCACGGAGCCTCGGCATTCTAACAAATCGATAGAAGGTTTGTTGGATAGAAGAGTAAAGTGAGATCAGCGACGACTACATAAGAGCTTGATGCTGATGGTGTCTGAATTATGTGGCGCGGCAATACAAGATGCATAGGTATCCATGATTCGACATGCGGCGTGGGGACAATTCAAGACGGTGCACATCTGAGAACTTGAAGTTGATGGGAGCAGGGTGTACAGATCATCTACCCTGGATCATATTGAAGTTAGAGCTAGTTTCTGATGAAAGATTCCACTCGGACGATGGAGGGGCTATGGCTAAAGTGCACCGAGAGTCGAAACCTATTTCATTCGAGAAGCGAGAGACGCATTGTTGGGCTATGGCTAAACTGCTTTACCAAATCTCCGTGTCGTGTTGTGATTTTCTGTCCTCGTATGATCTATATGTGTCGATAATTACAACACTATTATCGGGAATAATCTATGAGATTCTAAAAGTATTTATCATAGGAAGAGCAGGGTTTCTAGAATCATTAACGATTGTCATAGGAAGATACTTATAAAGTGCTCTAGAATGAGGGGAATTTCTATGACTATAGAATTCTAAAATAGAGATATTTTTTGTAGGATACCCAGGATGATGACTCTTGTCATACATCCAATATATTTAAGTAAAAAATCAAGTTCCCACCCCCTCCAATGTAAGCTTAGGAAGAAGGAAGCAAGAAACAAGGAAACTAAGACCTGCTGAGAATGAATGCTAAGGAATGGCCATGAGAATGCCATTGTGTAGTGAGGTAGCCACATCTTAAATGTGCACTAAGTTGAAGTATGGAATAATGATTTGAGTTATCCATTATAAGAGTGTGATCTGTCAACCGTGTGATAGTCCTCATATATGGGGTAGCAGGGCTTAGTATTTCTCTACAAACTGAAATTCCCTATAGCATTATGTGTATATCATAGGTGTCCCATAAATATTCCTTCAGAACTATGCATAAAGTAAACCATTGGAAAAAATCCTATGATTTTGAATCTTGTAAACCAAACAAGATATACATGAAAGATTCTAAGTGTGGAGTTCTTCAAAATTCCTATGGAATTTCTTTGAACAAAAGATGTCCTTGAACTGCTTCTTGTAGGCTTTTAGTCTAGTTTAGACAAGCTTTTATTTTTGATATTCCTTTTTTGTCAATACCCCACCAGGTGGTCTATATTATCCATGCTTCTTTGTTCTCTCATTCTAATATACAACGACACACATTAAGATATCCTGCAAACATTTAGATGAGTGTCATTAATAAGACTAGGTATAGAGAACTTCTCATGTTCTTGTCATACACATTTAAATTGATTCAATTTGTTGTTGTTCAGGGACATCACCACGTCGTTTCCAAGCTTTGTAATGCATTCAGAAGTTGAAGATTAAAACAAAATCAACATATAGGAATGACACGATCATCGGTGCGATATGGTCGGTTCTGAGATAATAAGGCGCTCGTGGGCACAATAGGAGGCAATATTATACTGAAAAGTGAAACTTAAATAGCAAAAAGAAGCATATATGTTAGCGGGTGAGCTTGAGAAGATAACAAGACAATGGATTTTTTTAAGAGGGAATAAACAAGCGGTCTAACAAAAACTAACCTTTGGAGGTGAATGCAACAGGCATAGACAAATGTTAGCCGTAACGAGTTAAAGAATAAGGGAACATAAAATGGCTTTCACATAATTGTTTTCTAGGACAGGATTTGTCCACTCATGGTTCCATGCCCTCTCTTTTATTTTGAGAAGTTCAAATAATGGGCTTAAACACTTGAAATGTATTCAAAAAATACTTCATCTAGATAATAAAAGGAGTTGTGTATCTTCAAGTTCTTGTGAGAAAATATGTAGAATACTCTACATGAAAAGTAAATAATGAGGAGCTAAACAGATCTTCTCATTACTATGTTCTTTAAGTTTTTTCCTATGTTTTATTACAATATGTGAGATAATTAACAGTTTGTGTTTTATTACAATAGTTCTGGAATCACGTTGTTTAATCTTTGCATCGGTAGTAGCCATTATGACATACTACATCCATCCCAAAATATAAGGCACCATTGATTTTCCTAGTCAGTGGCTTACAACTTTAACTATGATTTGTTCTTATAACATGTCCAAAAAATTAGTATAAAAATATATGATGAAAGAATTTTGCAAAACAGATCCAAGGATACCATTTATACATTTCTCTTTTTGTGGGGATACAGAGATTTATTATATGATAGACATTATAAAATGAGAATTCATCGCTTGGGCGATTTCAGCCAAAATAATTTGTAGCCACACTACAGTATGATCCTGTACTCTGCCTAGCTGAGCTAACACATGACTCCCACCATTACAGTCATGACTAATCTTCAGTAGTTGGCTCTCTCTTTCACCGAGTAGTTCTCGGATATTGTTGACTTTCATGGCATATCTGGAAGCGTTAGACGACGCGTCTTGGATCAGGGCAAGCGCCTCGGCACAGTCAGTCTCCACTGTGATGGGCAACGCCGTCCATGGTAAAGCGAGCGCCAGGCCCTCCTCAATGGCTGCTAGTTCTGCTTCCACCGCATCAGTGCAATGGATCAGCAACCGTCTTGATGAAAGGAACCATTGGGAAGACACTTAACCATTTATACATTTCGATTGTCAACGAATGCCTCATCTACTCTCATGGGGCCAAAGCGTCGGTGGGCGAGTTGGCATTGGGCTAGACTTGCTCAGCAACCACGGAGGAAAAGCGATATGAAGAAAAGGAAGAGAACAACATATATGTTGGCTTGGATCAGGATGGCTTTGACCTCCTCGTTTTTATATCTTTAGTACTCATGTATTCCTCTTTCCTGTAGTCGACAGAACTTGGGAAATCCATGTAATCCCAAATTGATGAGTGATAGATGTTTGAACAAGCTTGGTTGTAACACCAATCCATATAATTTAATATATAGTAGTGGTTAAAGTCGTGTATCAAAGGCCAACAAAAAAATAGAGTGTCTTATATTCTAGGATGGAGGAAGTAATAGACAAAGCAACAAGACAATGATTCGTATGTTCGATTCAATATGAACGATCTTATTTCCTCTCTCGTGTGGCATATCAATCCTTCCTTAAACGTTTCCCGTGATATTTCTCACACATTTATCTTTTGGGGAACTTACTTAAAATAAATATTTGATAGAAAGAAACTGGTTTTGAGAAAATTAGGAGTTTAATCCTTAAAATCAATTAACTTTATAAGAGAAAACATGGCCAAACTTCGAAAGATTTCAACATTTTTAGAATGGCACACTCAAGAGTGCCTTTCCATGAGACCAATGGACTTGACCTCGCAAGCCACCCCACTTCGTCCTTCGAAAGATATTGATATGGCAGGATGGCAGCGGCAGGACAGTCGGAAATCCAATTGGGCTCACGAACCCATTGTTTGAAAAATATTTCAAAATAACAAAAATTTAGAAAAAATATATTCACACATGTACGTCCAGATATTTTATATTCGAACACAATTTTTTTGGGGGAAATATTTTATGTCCCGTGTAGAAAGGACAAATTCAGATGCTCCAACATAATGTTTTGACATGTTTTTATCGTTTTTACACGAGTCACAAGAATTATTCCTTTTTTTCTAAAACTTGTGTGCGAACACAAAATACTCAGATGCACACATAAAATTTTCTTTTAGATACTTTTAACATTTTAAATTTTACTTTTATATAATACTTTTTATAATAGGTTTATTTGCACCCGACGAGTAAAAACACCACCTCCCACCCTCCCAGGACAGTAGCGTAACATAGATACACAAAATCAGGTCGAGCTAATGTTCGGTACAGCCTCGCAGCTCCGTTTCTTTCATTTTGGTTCAGTCGCACGAGTCCAAACTCCAAATATGCCCTTTCCAAGGAAACGAATGGTAGGCATCCGCGCCGGCGAAAAATGGTCTCCGGCGGTGCGTCTGTTCACGGCGGTGATCGACTGGCTTGGCTGGTTAGCATAGCTGCGTGGGCATCCAGAGCTGGGCGAGTTTCACCTTGGAGACGCTCTGCAGCACCTCCAATGGCGTCACGTCCCCGGTCACCACCACCTTCTTCAGTTGCAGATCCACCTCGTACGACGTCACCCCTGCGGCAGCAGAATCGTAGATAAAATCAGATGCTAATTAAATCTCGTGAGAAGGCAATCTTGACATAATAAGTGACTCGGATTTGTCTAAATTTTCATATATCAGCACACTAATACGCGACAAGAATCCATCCGAAAAAAGTTACAATACCACGTCCATCCGAAAATAAGTGACTCGAATTTGTCTAAATTTTCATATATCAGCACACTAATACGCGACAAGAATCCAACCAAAAATGGCCAAGGTTACGCAATTTCCTGTTTGTTTTTCAAAAGGAAAATTTGTCTTTGTGCTCACAATTTTTTTCTCTACACAAACACAATGTTCTGAAAGAGAAATAGTAAAGGAGAACTGGACGTGTGAAACACATTTTTCCATGACAGAGGTACGTTGCTACTGTTTTAGAGAAAAAAAAAAGGTTTCCTCTTTGCAAGCCAGACACTTTACAGAAAGTTGCCTGTGTAGTGCTCCACATTTTTCTACTGTGGAGGAACTGTTCATCAATCTTTCATCGCTGGAAAAGGTTGTTGATTGGATCAAATAGTTTACATGTTTCGCGGACAGTCAATTTGCAAAGGTAATATAAATCCAAAATCGAGGAGTACATGAAAATTGTTTGGAAACATTTGGGCTTAGATTATTCGGCTAGGATGAAATGGCCTGGAGTGCACGTTCTTCTGTTAATAAAAACGGAGATTGTATGTTTTATATAATATAAAACAGAAATTTGTACTCTAAAGGTAAATAAATTATCTGGATTGCTTTGTTGTTTTTATCAACCTTTTGGTTCACTGGCCGAGGATCTGGATCTGAGGATGGAATGGGAATGTCTATCGTGGTGGTTTGAAATATCCCTCCCGCACATGTGCATCGTGCATGTATTAGTACGTTACCGGAAATGCACTAACACTAACAAAAATGGAACCCGTTAAAGAAAACTAGTAACAAAAGTGGAAGATTCTTTCTTTCACACGGGTTATTACCACCATGCGGGTACCAAACGCGCGGTGTGGAATGTCGTGTCACCGTGTTTTCTTCATGAACTTCGAACTTCTATTTGGCCAACCAGTGTTTATAACACTCACTTTATTTTACTATATTTATGCAAACAAAATCGCACTGGATTGACATCATATGTTCGGTTCTAGCATCACCCACGGTCCTGCTTAAAGTTGTTCTCCTGGTCCCGGGAACCACCACGTCTCCAATCTCATATATGTTTGTACCATCGACTTACTAGCCAGATTTTCCTCCAGTCAACCCTTTAAAGAGGAAGGGGGGGGGGGGGGGGGGGGTCCTCTTCAGGGTTATTGCCTTATTTGCTTTGCCGCACATTCCCCTCGTGCCTCATCGGTGCTCGAGGGTTCGAGTCTTTCTTCTCTTATCAGCATTTTCACAGTATGGGTTTGACCTAGTAAAACCATGTAACCGACCGACACCATCGATGGGGTTTAGAATGGGCTCCCACGTTTCAAGATCAATCCATATTGTGAGTATAGGACGGGGTCGCACACGGGCTTGAACCAGCCAAACCATATATTGAGTCCCTAAATTACCATATTACCCATATCTTAAGAGACGTCGAATAGTTGGTGACGATTATGAGGGAAAAATGGAGGGCCAGATTCACTCACGGTTGCTAGGTATGTGGAGAGAGCTATCACCCAGTGGTTGGTGTCACATGGCACCAATGGCATTCCACTAATCTTCTACTACATATTCTAAATATGCAACGGTCCTTGTAAATCTAGAAGAGTGACACCAACAATAAACTTAATCTTCCCCACAAAATAAACAAAGATAAACATTAGTGTGTTCACCCTTGGTGTGTGAATGGAGCCGTAGAGATGGTTGTACGGAAACTAGCGATTTAATCAGCACATGCTGCTGCCAGCCGCAGCGCCCCCTGCGCGCGTTGGATAGACCGGGGCGCAGCGCTGGCCATATCGATATCGATGTGCAGGAGCAGTGTCGAGATCCAAGTGCACGGTACTACTACTGGCAAGACACAGGACAGTAACGCAGACGCACAAAAGCTGTGGACTTAATGTTCGGTACCGTCGCGTCTACAGCCTCGATCTGATGTACGGTTATGTTTTTGCTGCGCATTGCCACATGCATATCTCCCTCCCAACGGTTTGACAAGAGCAGCACCAGACAGAAATGCTCCTGTGTGGTGTGGCAAGGTGGCTGGCTCTGTTTCCAAAGGGGACATGGATGTTCCAGAATGGGTAAGTGCCTGCTGCTGCTTGTGGGGAATAAGGTGATTTAAGAGAAGGAAGAAAAATGCGGGCAAAACGTTCGCCCTTCTAGGCCGAGTGTGTAGTAATTTCAGAAATTATATGTTGAGAAGTTCATGAGCGATTATGAACTAGCGTACGTACACTGCACGAACAGCATACGGTACACCCCAAAAATACTCTGTACTTTTTACAATAAGACTACGATCGATGTATTGCCTTGAATGGACTCGACGCCGAAAGATGATGTCATGTTAAGTGCTTACCTTCCATCTTGGAGATGTGCTTCTGAACTTTCTTGGCGCAGCCGTAGCAGTGCATGGACACCCTCAGCTCCACGGTCTACAAGGAAGAAACGTATCGGATCGTCGGTCAGCGCCGCACACCGATCTCGCGGTCAGTTCTCACGCGAGGAGATGGACGGATGGATGGATCAACCAGAACACTTACCTTGGGCTCTAGATGGAAACCCAGCGTCCTGGACGTGCCCTGGACGAGGTCCGTCAGCCGCACCACCTGGCTGCTGCTCATCACCAGGGCCTTCCTCTCCACGGCCGCCTCCTCCTCCTCACAGTCCTCCTCAACCCCGCGCCCGCAGAGGCAGCCGCCGGCGCCCGCGCAGACGGCGAAGCAGTCCAGGAACCTGCCGATGCGCCACAGCCGCCGCCTCATCGCCGATGCTTTGCCGCGCCTGCTGCCTCACTCACTCACTCACTCACCCACTCACTCACTGGGAGTGGGAGGGGTTGTTGATATGCTGGCTGGAGCGCAGGCACTGTGGAGTCGGCTTCTCTAGCGAGGACTGACCGATCTACTAGCTAGTAATGTCGATGATGAATGATGGAGATGGTAGTACAAGCTAATTAGCTAGTAAGCGTGCATCGCCATGGGAGTGATCGGCGAGGGCGGGTCCTTAAAAGAGCATGCTAGCTGCTGCAGGCCTGCGGTGCTCTGCCGTGAAGATCGGGCCCTGAGATTGGAGTATCTAGCTAGTAACGTCCGTGGTAAATGATGGAGACGGTACAAGTTATGGGGGCGATCAACTGGGTGCAGCAGGATAGAGATCGGTGAGGCAGCTGGTACATGGGCAGGGCTAGTGATGATAGGCCTACCGTGCATGCTGTAATGCAATCGCCTGCACTGCGTACCGGCGGCAATAATAGTATATCTTGACACGTTACGAGCGGAGGATAATCGTAGTGATCTAGCTATGCGTCTAGAAAACTCCGCAACTACAATTTGAGACATGCTAGCGAGTACTACTCTTCTCTTCTTGGACTCAAATTTTGATCAGGTTCTAATAGCTTCTTCATCCAGTAATAATGCACATGTAGAATGTTTTTTCGCTTGGTTTTTGGCTTTATTATGTCTACAGGGAGGGGGACAAGTTGCCGGTCTCTCCATGTGACAATGTGCACCCCTCGGGCTCTCGGCAAGCGCTAGTGCCACCAATAGTCATCACCTCCCTACAGAGAATACTAGTGAGAACATGCATGTAGTATAGTAGTAGTTGTCCGACCATGGCCTGTGGTGGTGAGATGCATGCACGGACGCACAAGGTGACAATGCCATGAGAGGAAGGCTTAATCATTGGCTCCAAAGAGTAACATATATAATCCAATCATGCTGCCAATGGACGATGGATCGATCGATCTTGTCCTAATTCTAGCTAGCCATGTCCTAGGCATAGTAGTGTGGAAGATTCTCGGAGGCGATCAAGCACCATGTTGTCAAATGACAAGACTCAAAGGCGAGGGTAGGTGCAGAGATCAGCGGATGGCACTGACCACTGGACTGGACTGATGATCAGGGCCAAAACATCATCGTGCCGGTGGACGGCGGTGATGATGCAGCACGGCACGCGAACAGATGGGAGTTCTCAGTGTACCGGCATGCCTCCTTTGTGATACATATGTACAGCCAGGAGTATATATATATTATGCAGTGTATGTTTTGTTTGTACCGCGTGGTAGTGCAGTAATGAACAACGTAAATTTGCGAGGCAGGGACTACTACTGTACAAATTGATGCGTGCCTTTACTTTGCCCGCTTGGACAAAGTACAGGTACAGCCAGAGCGTAAATGTCATGTCAAGCGTTCCGGATACTCGGCAGGAAATCCAGATTCAGAATATGGTTCGATAGATTCCTATCGGTCAGAATGCTTTCTGACACACAACTTAATCTGCTGGTGAAGTCTGATGCAGAACAGACATGAGTGCACCATTGCCCTATTTTGTCATACTATGTATTTTTCTAGAGGAAATATGAGTATCTGGTCTTCAATATCGGCATCTGAAAGTCAAAACTCGGAATCACCAGCACATTGCTCAGCATACTTCGTTACAACAAAGTTAGACAACAGCTCAAATATATATATCACCCGGTCTTTACTATATTCGTCGTAATAATACATTGGAACGCAATGCAGCACACACAAGTCCACTTACAAGCACCACAAAGACAAGCACATAAGCAAACCCAACACCTTATAATCAATCCTCTTTTGTACCGTGGAAAGAGCTTGTGGAGCGGAGGCCAGTCGTGCTCTTCATCACATCCTTCACATTCACTCGTGTATTGCCAGTCAATGGGATGCCCAATAGCAACATATCAACAAGTCTCAACGGCATGGGGGTACCATCTAACCATGCAAAAAAAAAAAAACTGTCAACATCCAACGCAGAAGTAAGAATTTGAACACCAAGTGTCGACAATATATTACCTCATAAAGTGATGGCACCACCGCAGCAGCAGCCCATGGAATACTCACCACAAGTGATTGCAGTGAGGATTTGAACACCTTCAACCGTCAAACCTGCAAAGGAGCAGTGCCGAGTTTCATCAACGTGGCTTGTGATAACAAGAAACTAGCAAACTGAGAACCACATCGTTTGATTCCGTAATGTTTAAGGGAGCAGATGCAGGAGCAGGGTAAACACGATAACTGCCACTCCAAGTTTATAGGCTACAAAAACCATACTAACATCTAGCCGGTGAACACACATAGGGACAAGATTCATTTATGAAGAAATAAAAAACGTAAATTTAGATATACATCAAAGAATTTCCCTATTTTTCTGAGATCAGCAACGCTATACTTTAATTTTCAAATTGAAATCCAAAAAAGTGAAACAGCACAACTAATCACAATTGTCAACAAGCTTCTTAAGCCTAAACTACCAAAGCTTCGGCCAATAAAAAATACTTCGGTTACTCGCTATGATGAGAATCCTGTAGTGCATCCCAGGGAATAATATCATTACAGTGCATCCTGCCGTGAATTAGGTTCAAGTGAAAGAGAAAGTCTACAGGTCACCAACAGCTAAACTAACCAAAAATTAGAGAGAACAATGATGGCCATGCTACATGTATGATGTGTACCTGGCATTTTCTGGATAGTAGATAGTCCAAAGTGCTACAGATCAGACACTGAAGTGTTTCAGGGCTGCAGGAAGAGCTTGTGACATGATAGGTCTGGCACAAATCTTGCAAAGACCCAAAGCTGGCAAATGAATGTTCATTGACTATCATTGAATGCTCACTGTCCAAAGTTCATCTCCGAGTACCTATAACCAGATGTAAAATGATGTCAACACATTGTGCTACATCAGAAAACATACAGCAAGCAGAATGGATATATTTCTTAGCATACCGGCGAGGTTTATTTTGGCGTCGACTAGATTCATCATTTACAACCTCTGCAAAAGGGGAAAATGAACCAAAATATTTCAAGTTTTCTACAATTAGAAGAGAGAAAATAAACAACTACTCCCTATGTATAATCAGATAGAAAAAACTCGTTTACCTGTTATTTCTGGCGACTTCATCTGAGAAGGTGCATTACTTGTACTTGGTTCTCTGTGTAAATAGAAGTAACAAGATAAGAATTATTCACCCTGGTGTCATTTAAAATAAACTTCGCAAGGTGATGGGTGACAAAGCAAAAGAACAAGTCATAATGAATTCAGACTAGACAGTCAGCACTATTGAAAGATAAACCAAGAAAATACATTGGGAGGTGAGATGATAAAATACAAGGAAATACATTGGTAGGGTGACATGAAAAAATACAACTCCTAGGACTAAGGCTAACTACGTGGCTTAACAATTAAGTCATAGCATGCCATTGTTGCGAATATGTTGGAGAACCCTAACACCTTAGCTTTCTAGTTTTAACCCTATCTCGAAACCAGGACAGGTGTTCTTCACAAGAAGATGAACAATCAAATTGATGCAATATAACTGCATATAAGCTGCAATGAGAAACCAAAGCCCTGCAATGCATCATAGCGTAGCATTGAAAAGTATTGAACTGACATACCTAGGAGAAACTGGCGAAGATGCCTGTTCTGAAGGTCGAGAATAATAACTGCCATCCATAGCAATATAAGGCGAGCCATAAGTTGGTCCTAAACCTCCAGCAGAACCAGCCAATATCGGTAGCCTAATTTCATTCAGAAGCAGCGCCGAAATAATTAAGTAGAGCCAAATTATCAATGTAATGTTCAACTGAATAAACGCTATGACATTACACCAATTTGTTTAAGAAGTATACAACCATGTAATACCAAACAAATTTTGTTAAACTTCACCATGGCAATTACAGTCATAATAAACTTAAGCTGTTAATAACAATGCAAATTCCCCCACCATCTTCAAACCAATGGACAGCAGTAGTGCACAACTAAGGTCCAAGAAAAATAGAAGTTAGCGAATTAATTAACTCCTTACCAAGCCATCTCAGAATTGCTGAGACCAGGTTGTTGCTGAGACACAAATCCTGGTAGAGCCATACCAATCGAAGGAACACCAGGTCCACCTGGATGGTGGCCTCCCAACTGCATGACTGTATGAAAGATAACAGTTACTAGTATTAGTTAGGCTGGTAAAATTTGTGTAGGACTAAGTAGACACAAAGAGTAGATATAGAAAAAGGGATGCTATATAATGGTGCATGCACCCTTCCTTGGATGGTATACATTTACCAAGAAATTGATAACCCAACATCATAATTATGTGCCTATGGAGTATAGAGCATGGAAACTGGAAGCCAATCAACATCTATCAAGTAGCAACCTCAAATTTACTGGTCAAGGCACCCCGTGGCATGACTCTGTAATGAAACTTAATAGAGCACCAATCTTAATATTTAGCAAATAATAATACATGTTCAAAGTAGTTGGTTTGTTTGTTTCATGCTTGACAAACATATATGATGTCACAGATTTTTTTTCAGATTGGTTTCAATAATTTTCGTCTAAATGTATGGCAGCCTATACATTTCTAGTCTAAATTGAGATCCTTTAGATGGTTGAATTACTTCTATTATTTTCCTGCACAAGTCAGCATGTTATTACATTGGTATTTCACAGAGTAACAATACAAACCTGGAAAGAGTGCTGGGGTGCCATGGAAACCCTGGTCACCAAGTGAAAGTCTTGCTGTAGCACCAGGAACTTGACCTCTGGCATAGAAAAATGAAGCACGCTCTTCTCCCTGGTCCCCATGTTGTCCCTTTACCGTCCATTGACTAATAGCCTTGTTTGATCCATGAGGTGAAGAAATTCCAGTTTCTTCAGTCAAAACTGCAGGTGTGGGTTGTGTGGAAGATGGCATTTCACCAGTACTACCAAACCGTGCACCAACCATCTGGGTTGGCATCCTTGGTGTGGATTGGTTATTTGATGATGATGGGCCCAAATGCAATCCAAGGTTACCCGCGCCCTTTATAGCACCTTCAACAACCAACTTGCCATGCCCAACAGAGGGTGGAAAAACCTTCCCCCTCGAAGAAGGGCCATACTGTGGGGTTGGAGAAACATGCTCCATCCCATTGGGGAGTGAGAACGGTCTACTAGTAGTACTGGGTTGTGCATTCACCGTCTGACCAATTGGTGGGTGGGACGGCTTAGAAGGGTAAAAGGGCGGCGAAGCTGAATTCAAGTTTGATGCAAAGGATTGCTTATTTGGAAAACCTTGCTCAGGCCGAGAATTTGAATTCTGAGGCAGGTGCCCACCCAGTTTTGCATTTGATGAAGCACTTCCAGGATTCGGTGATCTGAAATATGATTACAAAACAAACTGTTAGTTCTATATCAAAACAAATGTGTCAGGGCTGCATAAGAAGAAACCATACACCCACTTGTTATTTTGCTCTGAAGACATCTCAGTCGTACTCCTTGAACGTGGTTGGTAACGCCTAGAGCCTCTGCCGCGAATTACTCTTGGCGTGTCCTTGTGACTTCTTGAATTCTCATTGTAGGTGCGAGATTCTCTTGGAACCACGTTCAAGTTATCAACATCATCATTATGAGCATGAGACGGTTTAGAAGCTCTATTCTTCCCGCTCTCCTGGGGATCTGGTCTAGCGTTCTTCATATTATCATTGGAAACATGCGATCCCTTTGGAACATAACTGTAGTTCTGGTTTCCATCAGGATAATGTGTTCGAGACCTGCCTCTGAAATTACCACGGCTGACACCACGAGTCCTACCACCAGTTCCGTTAACACGCCCTCTAGAGCGGCCTCTAGGATTTCTTACCTGGAAGCACAATCGACAAAAAAGCATCTTGGTAAGAAAACATGCATAGACGATAAGAAAGCATAGTACTCGGCTACTCACATTTCCATTATGATAACCGCGTGGATGCTCATCATATCTGTCATGGACCCATTCTTGCTCCTCTTTAGGATTCCACAAATTTCTGTTACCCAGCATTCTTCTGAATTGACAGTATGGACATATTAGGAAGCAATCGAAATCTGGATCAATGGTTCAACATGAACGCTAACAGGATGAAATCAAGCATCCTTTCACATTAATGATGTGGAGAAACAATATATTTATGCAAACATAACCAAATTTCTTTTTTGCGAGGGAAGTTCTCTGGCCCAATTGAGTTTAGCACCCATATAAATGGCTGGACATTTATACTCCCTCTTTCTTGGTAAGTATAACTGTGTAAGTCATTTTATGCATTTGATTTTGTTTCAAACTGAAGTCAGTCTATCCTTTGCAAAATAATTGCCACATCTCCCCCTAATGCTTTCACATCATTGCATCATCCTATGTATAATAAATGCCGTCTCTTAAGTATGGCTAGCAAGCCGTTATCACCACACAATTTAATTGTTTTGATAATAGCTAAAATGGTGTATATCTATATACTTACATAAAAGAGCATGAGTTTAGTTGGAGCTACACACGGAAAGATTCAGAGTATACTGACTGTACATCCGTCGGTACTGAAGACTATAATTCAATTTGGTTCAACCCTCCAATTATACACTACAGCATTCATAGATTAATTGCTGCATTACATCAATTCCAGACATCTTCATTCAATAGAGTATTATGGACCTCACATATGGGCCACTAATAAGTAATAACTCATATGTGGTTCCCATATTTTGAGCATGTTTCCGTTGGTTGACATAACTAGCTGAACTACACCCAACTCAGTGAGGCCTCGACTTTGAACTTTGTAAAACTGAAGCTGTTCAATGAAGCATCCCCAGTTTGATCTTATGAGCACCTTTATCTATCTTTATAAAACTTAATTTGAAAATGCTTACACTCAACTGTTATGCATTTACACCTTATATTTTAGGCTGGTGCTTTCCTGCTATTTTCTATCTGCATATCTGCAGTGTTGAATCTATCAGTGTCTCTGGTACGTACCAAAACAAGTTATCAGGATGTCCATGCTGAATAGTACTGGTGCCATCAATGGAGGAGGGAGGTTAGTACTGGTGCCATCAAGTTATCAGGGTTTGGTCTCTTCTAAGTTGTTTACAACACTAGTCAACGTGATGAGGTTTTTATGGCAACTTAGGCGAAGCTAGATAAATATGATGCAATTAAGGCTCTGTTTGCCATTGTGGTAGACTGTGATAACCCTGTTTGCGTTTGGTAATTTTATTACTGCTTGTTTAACCATCTTTATGCTACTTCCTTGGCTATTTTTCTACAGCGGAATATTTAAAATAAGTTCAGCGCAGCACAATTCAACAACTGCAAAACGAGCGTAAGTAACCGAACAAGCGAAATTTTGATGGGACTAGCAACAAATTAGCTATGGAGATACTAGTAGCGAAAATTGAGCGATTAATTTGAGAAGGAAAAAAAGGCAGAACCTGCCGCCCCGCCCACGGCCGCGGGCCTCCTGGAAGCGGTCGTCGTGCATGTAGAAAGCGCCGGCCGTCGGCACGGCGAAGGGCTCGCTCTCCTTCTTCCCCTCCTCATCGTCTCCCTCCGCCGCAGCCCCCTCCCCAGCTTCCCCTGCCCCGTTGACCCCATCCGCCTCCCTCGGCGCCGCCTCGGCGGCCACTCCGCCGCGCCCTTGCTCGAAATCCTCGTACACCTCCTCCTCGTATTCCTCATACTCCTCATCCTCCTCCCCATACACCTCGGCGGCGCCCTGCCCGTCGGAGTCCGCGTCGGATCCGGCCTTCCTCCGCGGCAAGGCAGCCTGGTCCTCCTCGCTTCCCTCCTCCTCTTCCTCGTCGCTCGCCTCGGCGCGGCGCCTCACGACCGGAAGCGGCGCGTCGTCGAGGTCGCTCTCGTACTCCTCCTCTTCCTGCCCCTGCTCCTCCGTCTCCGGCTTCTCCTCCTTGTCGGCCATTGGCGGCGCGAGCGGCGAGATCCCGAGGCGGCGGCGGCGGCTCGGCGGAATTGCGGGAGGGAATTAGGGCTCGGCGGCGGCGGATTCGACGGAATCTGGAGGGCTTCCCGAGTTCTTCCGCCTCTGCGTGTGGACGGGGGGAAGAGGAGAGGGCGGATTGAGATAAATAACGGGACGAAAAACCTGTCACCGTTTGGTGACGCCATCGGACACGGCCTGTCCAAATCCTGGAGCAGTTGGATCGGGAGTCTGATGATGATCCGAACGTGCCACTGACACGGCTGGCCCGCACGCCAGGTTTACCGTGTTCTGACCGACGACGACGTACGCAATGCGCTCACACGGCCGGACCAAATAAGGATCTTCTTGGCGTTGTCCAAACACCAAGTAAACCATGGCTGACAGCGAGGTTAACAGTTTTTTTAATGGTTTTGCTAGATCTTAGTTGACTCGCTCTTTCACCGTTCGATTTACCTCGTGATTCGTGCAAAGTGAAAGTTAGGTTGCAACTGAGATTTTAGCAGAAATATTAAGATAACATCAGTGATTTAGACATAAGAAGTTCTCATACGCCTGAGATCTAGACACTCCTTTTTTTAATAAGCAAAATTAGATGGGTAATGTGGTATATATTGTCTTGAGGTCAAGATGTTTAACAACTTTTTCTTCTTCACAAGGTTGACCACGAGTCAACATTGCCGATCAAATTGTGTGCATGGACATAAATAAAGCTTCCCACTGTGATTAGAATTTGAAGAGGCCGCAATAAGGGTGAGTGAGAGAAGCATAGGGTTGGGTTCACTTAAGAAAGTGGAAGTGTAAGATTGACAAAATCCGCAACTGTATTAATGTAATTCTTTACTCGCAAAAAAAATGTAACTCTTATTTTATGCGACAACTGATGCAGAGTCTGGGGTTTTACTTCTTTTTTGGAAAAGAGAATACGACAACTTAAATGATAAAGATATATCAAGTCAAGGATTTGATTATGTTTTCTTATCATGCAAAAACTTCTCAATTCTATCATGCCAATTAGGCAGGAGTAATAATCTCCTAATACTGGTATAATTTTTTGTTCACGTGTGTTTCTTGTGCCATAAACTATAGGCCCCTCCTCTAGAAACGGAGGAAGTATTTATTAAGGAACAAAAATCTGGAAGACAGAGATAAAAATTTAGGTAAAACTAGCTGAATGCCCGTGCGTTGCTACAGTTTGTTAAATGTTATTGGTCATCACAAATGTAAATATAAAATGCACATAAATAGTAACAACATAACTTTCCAAACGTGTAATTCGCATAGTGCGGCATCAAATGCATATGCATACACTTGTTATATTTCACCAAAAAATGAATCAAAGTTGACATGCATCGAGCTTAATTCTAGACCAGGCGAGGTTAATTCTAGATCACGGTTCGATGAGATTCGGCTTCTTCTATCTTTCTCCCTCAATGTTAGTTGGTCTCATCTTACTCATCTCTTATTTTGTTTTAAAACACTTATTGTTACCATGCGGAGCATTCCTATTTTCTCTGCAAGCCCAATATCAGTAATTATAACGCGGTAATAAGAGACTCTTTGAAGAAACATATACGACTGTCCTGTTCCATGAAGAGAGTGATTTGGCATGGTGGATAATTATTTTTTGTAGAGGACATGGTTGATAATTCTATAATTCTATTGTACCCTAGTCGCCTGTTTCAAAAGAGGTAGTGCGCATCCTTGTATGCTGCGAACCAAAAAAAACGAAAAACACATCTTTGACATACTCCTACAAATAAGCAAAATATGTCATAGATTCAACCAAAAATATCTTTGCAGTTTTTACTTCTTCAACGGTGTTACTTAGTATCTAATTACAACAAGGTAGGGGGCGTAGTAACGATGGACCCTTGAAATGCCACTCGCTCGTAGAAAAGAATATTGGTAGGTAAGGATAAGTGTGGAAGTTTTGCAATTTTGGAAGAAGGGAAATCCTACACTGACTTATGCATAACGCTTTGTCTAAACTTATTAATCTTTAAAATCTCTTAAACTAATAAAATATGCATGGGCAGCTTGACGCTGGTTTTACAAAAAAATCAATGCTTTCGCTCACCGGATACTTGCTTTTCTTATTTGGTGTGGTCGGCAGCTGGTTATGTTATTGGCATCAGTATGTGCAAAAGCTGATATTTTTTCCGGCAAGCGAGCAGCAGGTGTGTGCACAGGCCGGTTCTGTAGCAAGGTCAGGGCCATCTCTATCCTAGCGCTTATCTCCAGCCAACAGTGCCGACTGAACTACATTTCGAGAAGAAAGACTGAACTAAATTTCAGAAGATGACTGCACTGAGTCTCAGAAAATCGGAAAAGCACAGAACTCAAGCCCTGCTACTCGCTCGCCAGAACAATTCGGGCGAGCCGGTGCCTCCCGAACCAATTCCTCGTGGCCAGGATCTCTCCTACTCTTTTCGCATCGATTCCCAGCCGAGACCGGTTGGATTACAGCTGCATGCTGCGGCCCTGCCACCTGGACACGCCGTCGGCCGACCCTCCACCACAGGCACATCCATCGGCCTATAGACCCTATAGGAACGGAGAGCGAGATGACCTCGACTGCCTTGAGACCGCTCTAACGGCGAGGAAGATGACCTTCTCCGCCTCCACGGCCTTGGAACTGCTCTGGACCGCGAGATAGAAGATCTTCACCTCTTCAACCTTGAAGGCGCTCCCGGTGGCTATCTCGGTCAGCGGCGTCGACCGGCGAGGCTGCTAGGGCCCCTGGATTGATCGGCTTCTACCGTGCTGTAGACACGGAAGGTGAATATTTATCTAAGGACAGTAGCGGTCGAGTTCGAGCCGGACTCGAATTTTTGAAAATTTTACCTCGATGACGTATGTTGACTTTGCGGTGCCGGTCGATCACGGAACAAATCACCTCACGCGCGACGAACGACGGACGAAAAAACGGGACGACGAAAACCACCTCTAGACAAATTATATAGTAGATAGAAGAGAAAAGATAGGTAATTTCAGCTCACGTGTAATCACAGCGTTCAACATTGGGAAAAAAGTGGCTTCACATCCACGAATCATTAGAGAGCTCTCAATTACTCTCGTGTAAGCGAGATTTTTTTTAATAATTAATACCACATATATCTATCGTAACAAATACTTTCTACAGACTGAACCTACATATTAAAAATGGTCTAGATATACTTATTTCATAAAGTTAAAACATCTTATATTTAAAACAGAGGAAGTAATATATAAAAATATACATAAGCGAAACTAGCTAAACATACAAACACAAAAAGAACTTTGAAATGAGTTGTAAAGAAAACTCTACCGGACCGAACCGGACTGAATCTAGAGGGTGCACCGTGCACCCGAAACCTTCCAGGCTTCCTGCAGGGTCCAGCGGTTTAGTACCAGTATTTTTTGTCAAATTTGCTCAAATCTAATAAGTTCAACTGAATCTGACCCACTCTCAAAACTAATTCGGAATCTGACCCCTAGGGTTGGCGCCATTTAAAATTGCGTCGAAATTGTACATGTCGGCACGCACACGTCAGAAGACCGAACCGAAGGAGGTAGGCTCCGTTTAAAACGGCGCCGACCTCCCTGGTTTGCCTCCCAGCTGCTTCATCTTGGCGCCGACATGTACAACTTCGACGTTATTTTTAAATGGCGCTTTAAATTAGTTTCGAGAAAGTGTCAGGTTTGGTTGAACTTTGCATATTTGGGCAGATTTGAAAAAAAAAATACTCAGTACCGGGGCGAACCAGGCCATTTGCATCTGGCGGCCTGAGACCTTCCTCCTGGGCTCCCGGCGACCACCTCGCCTGCCCAGCGCACCTCCGCCCCCTTGCCGCTGCTTCTCCTCGTGACGGCAAGCCCCCTTGGCCTCTTTCGCCCCTCTTCTGTCCGTAGTGACTAGTGAGTATCAACAGCCCCATTGGGATGATCTTTTGCGGGTGATATTGCAGAACCTGTGGTGAAATATTTGCGATTTTTGCGAAAATTGGATTGAAATTATGATTTCGATTTGAAAGTAACCTCCCCTAGTTGCAATTCTCGGTACTCTTGATTACGCGTGTATGCCTCTGGATGTGAATACCCTTGTCATGTCAGCTCCGTTGGCTTTGCCAATGGATGTTTTTCCAGTAAAGTGTATTCGATGTTGAATGTTGAAATGGGTGAGTGGATGAAAGTTCGGAGAACAATTATCGACGGAATTCGTTGTCACAAGGATGCAGGGATTGGAATGTTCATAGATTATAACTGTAGTCTGTAGCATTGCAAGGTGTATCTGCATGCCGGATTGCAATGTTCATACATTATTACTGTTAGTGCCTGAACACATGTTCCCCACCATCTATTGTACTGAGATTACTTTTGCTACTTCATCTGTGGAACCGATTGTTGATGTTGGGAGCCAAGCAAAAATCTTAATCTCGGATCTGTATTTTTCTTGTGTTTGTGTGTAAGATAACAGGGTGCCCCTGGTTTGGTAGGTGTTTGTCATTTTGATCATGGTGTTGAGCAAGGTGGAGGTGAACTTGAGAAGGTTGCTTGAGGCGGCTCCTCGGCAGCAGAACCAGGCTAAGCTTGTCCATGTATGTGTAGCTCCTCTAATCTTATTAGATTTACTTCATTCTCTATTTCTGTTCAATGTCTGAGATGTTTTTGTTGTTCAGATATAAAAATAAAATAATTGTGTGATGGAATTAGTTTGCTTGCTAACTTATATTCCCTGTAATCTTTCAATTTTGTCCAGATTATGCACTGGCACTGACAGACTCATATGTGCAGTACATAACCACTTCGAGGGAGCTGTTGGAGCAGCTTGGAGTAGAAATTACACCAGAAGGGACATCAAGGTACTCATGGGTTTCTATGTTCTCTCATGGTGTAGTATTTGTGCTATTGGGGAATTAATGTGTTGGTGGTGTTATACAGCCTGCAATCAGTCTTGCAGATAACGTTTGTGAAGGATCCATAATTTAGAAAGAAAGACAGCTGGTATATTACAAGATCCCACCCAAACATCAGAGTTGTAGGCTAATATGAAATAATTTTATGTGAACCTCATCTCTGGCTCCTATTTCTGTGAGTTTAGTGTGTCACTCTGTCCTTCTATGGTATCAATTGTTAAATTGTGCTAGTGCGTCTGTATCAGTATCACCTTTTTGTATTTTGCATCAAGGTAAATTCTGGAAGCGGTAAACGAGAAAGGACCGAAGGATAAATGGTCGCAAAATTACTATAAGTACAGCAGCTTGTTTGAGTGATCATAGGTTTGCACATTTCAATGTTCAAACACAATTGGGGTGGCGTGATCTACCTGAATGCTTTTGCATGCTGTTGTTACAGGAGATGGCCAAAAATAGATAGAAACCCATGACCGTTTACCTTGCAGATTTGAAATTTTGTGTGTACACTGACTGACTTCCAGACCAGACGTACCCTTCTTTAATATAAAAGGATCCATTCTTCTCCATTCAATGAAGGCAAGAAAATCTAGATACTCTTCTTTTGGATTTACTAGCAAGCTGCTCATGAAAATCTGAATATTCTGTCTGTAAAGACACTGTCCTTACTTGAACAAATGAAATTATATATGAAGATTCAAACTTTTTTCATGGCTTTCTTCCATTTGATGGCCTGCATTTTGATGATGAGAATGTCTGACCGACTGCCTTCCTTTTCATCAGCAATCTTATAGTGATCCAATAGCTGTAGTATTGTGTGGAGCAAAGCAAATTACCTTTTGCTGTTTACCTGTATTTCCCGTCATCTGAACAACATGTTCATTCCTGACTTTTTTCTTGATTCAGCGTATCAAAAGCTAAGCTCAGTGAGTATTCTGAAAAGATTGAAGCACTAGCTGCCACACTCGCTGCTCCACTGGTATGCGTGTCTATCGTGTTGATTCTTATTTGTTGATATATGCTGAATTCCTCTACCTGTGCAATGTACGACCACAAGTCCACAACATATGATGATGCCCTTAGTCTCTTTTGAACTGATTTCTCAGATCTGCGCATACCACTACAGCTCCTGTAATATTGTTTCTATATAAATTACTATCTTGTTTAACACGGAAGGAAAATGAAAATCCGATGAAGACAGCAGAGAAGGAGAAAGCTCTTATGAAAGCAAAAAGGATGGAAGTCCAATATCCTTGTCATCAGGATTGCGAAGGAGATCAATGTAAGTTAAAAGTTGGTCATTCTTGTTTGGTCAATGACTTACAGCTACAAGTAATGAACTAGTTGATGCAATTAAATAGGGCTCAGGTGGCGGTTGGACCAAGCAGTCGTGAGGGAAAAGAAACAGACAGCGGAGCACCTATTAAATTGGATACAGAAGCTCAGGCTCACATTGAGAAGCATAGGTATGCACCTATTGAAGTTTCGTTTGGACCTAAGTCTTTAGCTTAATGCTCTCGTTATTCTTATCCACACGAGAAGCCTGTTTTACAGGTCATTTTTTTTGACTGGTCTCACTAATTTTGCTGTTATCAAAGTGAAAGCTTTCACCAGTGCTACGTGTGATTATTACCACTTTTTTGATGTTGTAAGAGATGAAAGTTGAGGGTTGTACAAGATGAACAAATGAATATACTGGCTATCCTCTTACTGTTAACTGCACAGGAAGCTGCAAGAAGATCTGACAGACGAAATGATTGACTTGGCACGCCAGCTGAAGGAGAGCAGCATGTTAATGAACCAGTCCGTGCAAGATACCGAGAAGGTAGATTTTTTCTGTTGGCCTTGGCATTGTTCCTTGTGTGGAGGAAGTTTCCTGGGCTCCCATTAATTCCATTGGATGTTTACTGAGAATGTCCGTCCACTTGCTGGTGCAGATCCTCGATTCCACCGAGAGAGCCGTGGAGCATAGCTTGGCGAGCACCGGGCGCGCGACGGCACGAGCCTCGGAGGTCTACTCGCTGGCCTCCAGGACAAGCTGCTTCCAGTGGCTGCTCATCTTTACGATGACCTGCATGTTCGTCATGGTGGTTCTGCTTATACGGGTCACCTGATGTCGCCGTGGCCACCGAGAGTCGTGCCATCCGTAGTTGTTTAAGATACTAGTACAAACTTGTAAACTGTAGTTAGATGGGCATAAACATGAACCTGCGTTCCAGATAGAGCATCGCTTCTCGCCGTCGTTTTGGCAAGTTTACTGAAGAAAGATATCCGTTGCTGGAACGAAACCTGATACTACTAGTTCGGTACAGATTTGCCCTCCCGGTAAGGAAGTTGTGGACAGCAAAATGGTGTGCTCCAAAGGGATTCCCATTGCTGATCCCGTACGTCGCCCTTGCATCTCCATGCATGCTACGGTAGGTCGATCGGTAGCCGTCATTAAATACCACCCGCATTAAATCTACATCTTCGATGACTCCTTTGGCGACAACGGGCGAAGGTAGCAAAGCTACAGATTCGAACGAAATGGTTGGTGCAGCCGTAGCCGGATCTTACTTTGTCAAACATGTTCTTCTTGGCCAATTTGGGACATTGGCCTTTACTTTGCAATATTCACAATCAGAATACAGCTAGTTCAGACTAATCGCGTGCGAAATGAGCTGAACACATACAACCAAATAACATAAATTGTATCCAATCATCCAAAAATGCAGACGGCTCGAGCAAGAAAACTCGTTTGCGAAGGTCCTACTATTCGCAGATGATTTCGGATAACTGAAACGTTTGCAAAAGTTCACCCCTTTGCACACGTTAAATAAACTGTGCATGATGTAGAAACGCGTCTCCCACCCTTGCATACAGACGGTTAGAAAAGTCATGTGTGACAGATCATTTCAGACTCGTGTGTGAAGGCTTGTTCTGAACTAGTGTCATTGCTTGACTTCTTCCTTTGTGAATCAGGCCCAGTTTAACATGAGGCCCATGGACCCTAACAATTATCGGTACAAAACCTCAATTTTAGGAAGTGGTGTCAAACTTCCAATAATCATGTGAAAGAGGTCCATATTTTGGAACTGATACAAATTTACGCATTTTCTCCATTTCAAAAAGGTTTTGCAGATTTGTCTAGGTTCCATGTATCTATATATTAAAACGTGGCCAGATACATGTGACTCTAGAAATATACATTATATTTTTTAGGATGGAATAAATACTACTTATTTTATCGCATTGTAGGCCATCACAGCACTACGAACGGGAAGAAATCAAAGAAATAAAAAACTGAATTCAGAAGGATATGATTGGCAGTTCCTCCATGTGTCTATGCAGAGCCCGGTGATTCAGGGGTGCATTATTAGTACCTCATCCTGCATGTTGAAAATATTAAATCAGGATAGCATAGCTATGGGTTTATGCTGAAAACTCGTGCCCTGTCTTCCTCGGGACTATCTTTTTTCCAGTGATGAGTCAATCCCTATCTTGTTTGTTGATGATGATTGATAAGAAAGCCCAGATGCTAATGTTTATTTAAGAATGCCCTCTGGCATCTAGTAGCTATTTGATAAACTACCGATGGTTGCAATAGCATAAGGACTGTGGTATCAGAACCACATGCTGTGCTGCTGATTGGGGTGTCTATTTTACTTCTGATTGCTGCCACTTGCAGATCATAATAAGAGTGTTACTTTGGACCTTGGAGAGTTTAAAACCTTAGCTTGGCATCTCTGTGAGACTGAGATATCTGAGATGCAAGAATAGATCTTTTCTCGTTTCACTTGGAATTCAGTTAAAACTGAAGACTAAGCCATACATTCGCTAGTTGGCCTTTACCTTGCTCTTCACATCTCATAGGACACAAGGAGCTGCTGCGTTGCATTTACCATCTCTGTTGTTCATTCTTTTTGAAGTGCAAAAAATGCCTTAGTAAGATAGCTCAAAGACAGGCTTGGAATGCCATAGTTGCATGATAATGTATTTCCTTCGGATTTTTTTTTGTTTGCTTGAAAATTTATACTCAGGAATAAGCTCTGTGCAAAGTTTTGCACCTTACATGCATATCCTGGAAGTCTGGTTCGTATGGCATCTGTTTATTCTGTATGAGCTGCGATAGATCTGCAGTTATGTGTCAGGTTTTGTCTACAAGCAAACAAGAGGAGTGTTTGACCTGTCCCGTGCAAGTAGTTTTTTTAATTTACGTTAAATGTAGCAAGGCTCCGGTGACGGAGGAGCGAGGACGACGGCGCGTCTTCGGCTCGTACTAGTGTTTGTAGTCGTCGTTAAATGGTCTAACGATTTGTTTTTAATTTTTATTATTATTAGGCTCTTTTATACCGTTGTTGATGATTATTAATAGATTGGTGGAATTTTAAAAAAAATCATCACGGAACTAGATTCGTTCTAACATAGATATTTTTCATCTAATTATTCGGTTAGCGAGACGGAAGGTGCCAATGGATTCAGTTCCGCGAAGTTGGATTAGATGGTTCGTGTTTATCATGAGCATCTGTTGCGATTCTTGCAAGCTTCAAAGCAAGAACCGGAAAAAAAACAGGGCCTACTAGTATTATTCCTCGATTCAATATTGGTGTCACACGTTTACATCACACGAGAGAAAACACATGTCAGCTCCAAAGGTGCTTGTCGTACAGAAATAGTGTTTGCTTTATAAATTCGTTTCCCGCACAGTACTGCAACCTAAGAGGAGGACCACCAGCACAAAGAGCTACTAGCCAGAAAAGGAGGAAAATGAGGGCGAAATTGCTTCAGTCCGGCAGCAGCAGAGCTGGATGATGCGGCGCGGCAATGGGGTCAACGAAAGCTTAGCTGCTGCCAAGGTAGGTAGAAGGTCGCAACCCCTGTCTACCATGCCACACTTTCAGTTCAGTTATCTACCGCCAAACCTAGCAGCTAGCAATTGTTGATTTTCGTAGTCTCGGAACTATTGCACCAAAAGATGACATTCTTTTCGATATTACCGTGGGAAGATCATGGAATAATGAACCATCAGCATGCCTTCACGCATGTGGGCAGGAAAGTCGACGATGCCAGTTTGTGCTTCCTGCTAGCTCGCGTGATGGACGCGGAAAGGGAAGGATTGCCGTCAGTAAGCCAGTAACGGTGTCAATAATTGCAAGAGGAAAAAAAAAGACCGTAATAAAGGAATGCGCAGTCCATCTTTCCACGACATACAGCAGAGATGGATCTAGTTTCTGCGCCGAACATTTTTTTACACAGCTTCAGAGTTACTGGGAGTTATTACGACCGATGATCTCGTAGTCCCATCATAGTGGGGCTAACAAGTGGTACCGTGGCCAAGGAAGTTGATGATGACAACGTGTCCTTCATGTCTCGCGTGATGCACAGATAATGAACAGAAAGGATGGCGGCCGTGACTATAGCTATGATAATTTCAAAAAGGAAAGAGGAAGGAAAAGGATAAGGATAATCCAGACTTTCTACAAGAAAAATTGCATACACTAGAACAGGATGTAATCACTAAATTTACCAATGCAACAAAAGACAGTGTGGAAAAGAAGAGTATGGCTAGGGAACCATACTTGTACGTTTTGTCCTGCTGCTGATGAGACCATTGGACACCATTAGCTCCACCATTTGTGCTTTTACTAGACCCACATGTTTCACTTAATATTTTTGGTAGATTGACCCCTTTGGGGACTAATATGCATGTTGTGGGTGTTGATATGTTATACGTGTGCTTTTCTTTGTTATTGGCCAGGACTTCGGAACGAGGTGGCAGGAGGAACATGGTAGAAGGAGCAGAACATCTTCAGCATGTAGCTATTGTTAGATTGATCTCCATCCCACTGAGTCCAACGACTCAATGGGAACCCTATCTGCATCTGGTTGGTGGGCCCCTATCGACCAGCGCTATATTAAGGAGGTGGGGGCCGGCACGAGGTTAGCCTTGTCCTAGCCGCCCCACCCACAAGCCAATCCGATCTAGGCTAGCGCTGCGCCGACGGGAAGCTACACCGCCGCCACCCTCGCTGCATGCTCACCCCACTCCCTTTTCCCATGGCCACCGACGCCGGAACTAGCTCCGGCATCCCCTCCGGTTCATGATCGTCAAGCACAAGGCAGGTGGTACCTCTCCCTCTCTCTCAGATCTCCCGATCTAATCCTATAGTGCATCTACCGATAGTAGCCTAGAACTAACAATGGTATCAGAGCAGTCTCTAGCTCTAGTTCTTTCGGTAGAAACAGAAAAATGCAAAAGGAAAACCCTAGATCCAATCCCTAAAGTGCGCCTTGCCCATCTGGCCGTGTCGTTCCTCTCTATCTCGACGCGCATCGGCATGCCGAGGCGTCGGAAGAAGAACACACCCTTTCGGGGGCAAAGAAAATCCCAAAGTTTTAAATCCTAACCCTAGTTTCTCCCAGATCCCGCATGCAAATCCCCACCCGAAAGAGAAAAGTCAAAGGAAAACCCCAAATCGAAAGAAAGGTCGCCCCGGCCATCACCGGGAAAGGATCTTCCCCCACCTCGGCCACTTGACGGCGGTGCACCCACCCTCGGGTGGATGCACGCGTCGGCAAGGAGCCAAGGGGAGGCGCCGCCGCTGCTCACTCCTCTCTGCCTCGTTGCTCGCGGGGTGGGGGGTACTGGACAGAGGGGAAGGAGAAAGGGCTGGGGGCGTAGGAAAGAGAGGGGATCGTCGCCGGCGCCGTCGTCGGGCGAACGGCCACCTCGCCTCTCCAGCGCCGCCAAGGAGAGAGGAGCAGGGGGAGAAGGGGCTTATTCTCCATGCTAGGAGAGGGAGGGGGCCGCCGGCTGCGCCGGGGGCCGCCGCCTCGCCTCAACCCTCACGGGGGCAGCCGCCAGAGAGCCCTGCTCAGGCGAGACAGGAAAGGGGGAAGGGGTCAAATGGGGCTAGGGTTTTCGGGGGGGCGCGGCGCGCCGTTTTGTCTCGGCGAGGAGAGCGGGGGGGGCGTAGGATGTAGGGTTGCTGCATCGTGCGGCTTGGATCAAGCGGGGCGGGCGGCCGCAGACGGTGGCGGGCCAAGCGGCCAGGCCGCAGGGCGCTGGCAAGCTGCTGTTGGGCCACGGCTGGGCAGAGTCTGCAGCACGCGGCCCGTGGCTAACGACGCGCGGGAGCGACGCAGTTAGGCATGCCGTTGTGGGCCGTCGCGGGTCGCCTCTCGTTGAGCAGCTGGGCTCTATCCAGTGCGCGCGTGTGGCAGTTTGCTGCTGGGCTGCGCTGGGCCGCAGCCAGACAATCCTGCTTTTAATAGTTTCTGTTTTATTTTTTACAGAGTTGTTTTAGTTGGTTTTTAATTGTTTTGCTTAGTTTTTTAAGCAATTTTCATACAGATTTCTCTATTCATTTTATTTTAGTGAATATTTGTCTAGAGAATGCAATAGAGGCAGAATTTTTCTGTAAAGTTTAAAGTTTTATGAATGTTGTAATATTGTTTCCGCTGCAAATAGTTAATTTAAATTGCTAGAATGCAGTAAAGTGTATTTAATTTTGTTTTTAAAGATGTGATAAAGTAATTTAAAGTTGATTATGCTCCATGTTATTAATTGACCAATGTTATTAATAAACATGATCATGATCCCTTTTTATTAAGTATTAAAGGTGCATTTAATTTTATCTTTACCCAACGGTGATATAACTTTAAATGGCACAAACAATTGCATGCTTAATTTATACCAGCGTTGGGTTAATGCATATAGTTGTTTTTTGGTTGTCTCACATCTTTTGTGGTTTTCAAGAGGTCTCAAACTCATGAGCTGCCTGAAGGATATCCCACTGCTCAGAGGGAATAACTATTCTGAATGGAGGAAAATGTTGACCTGGCCTTCATCTGCGCCGAGGTGGACTGGGTTGTTGAAACTAAACAGCCAGTCAAGCCTGAGGACCCAGTGAGGGGTCATACTGAGGAAAGTGCTGCATGGGAAAAGAGAAAGAGAGACCATGCTTCATTGGAGCTGGCCTGCTCAATAGATAACCAAAAGTGGGTCAATGCAAACAAAAAGTGCTTGGCCTTTGTCAAGAACACGATTGAGAACGCAATAGTGGGCTCAATCGAAGAGTGTGCCTCTGTTGGTGAGTACTTTGCAAAGATAAAGAGTCAGTTTATTGGCTCTTCAAAGATGTATGCAACCCAGCTGCTAAAACAGCTGGTGATAGAAAAGTATACGGGAGGGCCACATGGCATTAGAGAGCACATCTTGAGGATGTCCAACATGGCGGCTAAGTTAAAGCCCATGGATGCGGACCTCGAGCTCAAGCCTGCTCTATTGGTGCATCTTGTCATGGCCTCTCTTCCCCAACAGTTCGAGAACTTCGTCATCAACTATAACATGTCCCCTGAAAAGACCATAGGGATGTGTTCTCAAGAGGAAGAAAGGCTTAAGTCCATTCATGATGGTTATTTGAACTACGTGAAGGACAACAGGAAGAGGAACTTCACCAACAACAACCATGGTGGCTCCCCTTCCAAGCCACATGGCAAGGGCCCCCTACAGCACCAGCATCAGTATCAGCAGTCTCTCCCTAGGGACAAAGACCAGTGCCACCATTGCAAAAAGCCTGACCACTTCAAAGAGGATTGCCCAATATGGCTAAAGTCCATAATGGCAAAGAACGGTAAAGACATAGTCTCTTTTATAAATGAATCCTTGTAAGAAAAGTTTTCTAAATCTACTTGACGGGTTGACTCTGGTGCAACTGTTCATGTTTCCAGCTCTTTACAGGGATTCCATTCGACAAGGATTTTGCCAAGAAGAGAAAGACTCATTGAAGTGGAGAATGGGATTCAAGCAGAAGTGGAGTCTGTTGGTGACATTTCTCTGTTGGAGATATGCCCTAGAGGCAATAATAAATGTAGTTATTATTATATCTTTGTGTTTATGATAAATGTTTACATTCATGCTATAATAGTATTAACAAGGAAACATTGATACTTGTGTGATTTGTAAACTTAATTTGAAGTCCCTAGTATAGCCTCTATACATCACTAGCTTGTTGGTTGATAAATGATTGTGGTTTCCCTATCATGAACATTGAGATGTTATCAACAACAAGATCATATCATTAGGAGAATGATATGGTGGACATACTCCTATAGATAAGCGTAGCATAAAGATCAAGTCATTTCAATAGTTCAATTGCTATATGCTTTCTGATACATAGTAACCTAATTCCTTCGACCATGAGATCATGCATATCACCTTTGCCGGATGGATGCTTTGATGACATCAAACACCACACCGTAACTGGGTGGCTATAAAGGTGGCATTGAGTGTTCGGAAAGTATTGGTTGAAACACATGGATCAAGAGTGGGATTTGTCCATCCATATGACGGATAGATATACTCTGGGCCCTCTCGGTGGAATGTCATCCAATTAGCTTGCAAGCATGTGACTGGCTCACAAGGGATCACATATCACGGGAACGAGAAAAGAGTACTTATCGGTAACGAGGTTGAACTAGGTATGCAGAGATACCGACGATCATAACCTCGGATAAGTAAACTATCGTGAGACAAAGGGAAATTGGTATCGTATGTAAGTGGTTCATTCAATCGCAAAGTAATCGTAGAAATATGTGGGAGCCATATGAATTTCCAGATTCCTCTATTGGTTATTGTTCGGAGAAGTGTCTCGATCATGTCCGCATAATTCACGAACCGTAGGGAGACACACTTAAGGATTCGACGTTGTTTGAGTAGTTATGGAATGAATGAGAAAGAGAACGAATGTTGTTCGGAGTCTCGGATAGGATCCGGGATATCACGAGGAGATCCGGAATGGTCCGGAGAATAAGATTCATATAAGGAAAGTCCCGTTTCGTAGTAGGGGATTGATTCCGGTGTTTTCATCGGGAATGTTCTAGAAGGTTCCGGAATGTCCGGCACTCCGGAGGGGAAGGGGTACATGAATGTGTCATTGCAAGTTGGAATGATTGCATCATGTACTAAGTGTCTTCGCTGTCCAAAATAAAGGGTTTATTCAAATCCTAAATTGAAAAGTCAAACGGCTAGTTTGAAAGTCAAACGGCAAGTTTTGGAAAGAGGAGGAGGTTGAAACCGAGTTGGGGAGGGAGTCCCTCCTCCCCAAGCCGGCGCACCACCCAAGCCGAGTTGGGGAGGGACTCCACTCCCTCCCCTTGGCCTCCGGCCCCTCCACCTATATAAGGAGGGGCAGGGCTCCCTCCTAGCACACACAAGTACCTCTCCTCAAACCCTAGCTTGGCGCCTACCACCATAGCCGCCGCCCCCTAGGGTTTTGCCCTAGCCGCCAACTTGGGGGTCCTCGGAACCCTAGCCGCCGGCTCTAGCCTCTCCTCCTTGGTGTGTCTAAAACCTAGATCACCAAGGAGCTCTCTCATACTCCACCATACTCGCTCCGGCTTAAGGCGAAGCCCTGCGAGATCTCCCCTCTACTTCCGGTACCACGCCGTGGTGCTGCCGGAATCGCGAGGAGAGTGCTACAACCTCCGCTGCCTGCTGGAACAAGGGAGAGGAAGGTCTTCGTCGAGTACCGAACGTGTGACCGACTGCGGGAGCGCTGCCGGAACGCAGCGCCGGAAGGATCGTCTACGCGATCTTGAGATCGGGAAGAGTACGACTACATCACCCACGAGAATCCGCTCTCGATAAACACTTTAGAATCTTCGAGGGTAAGTTATTCCATCGATTCGTTGCTACAATCTAGTAGATAGATCTTGGCTTGTTTGTTTGTATGCGATAGAAATTTTTTGTTTTCCATGCTACGAAACCCTACATTCTCTGGAGCTAGTTGATGGCTTTACTCTTTTGCTTAAGGATGTTTTATTTGTTCCTTCCATCCATAGAAACTTAATAAGTGTGTTGTGCCTGGATAAAGACATGTATGAGTGTTATTTTGTACATGGCAAATGTGCCATTTGGTTGAAAGATACTTGTATGGGTGTTGCTTCACTACATGACAAGCTTTATTTATTATCCTTACATGAGAAAGTGTTTTCTGTGTGTGATGTGAATGAATAAGTTCCCTTGTCGAACAAAGAACAAAAGAAAAGAAAGCGAACTCTTGACTCATCGAAGTTATGACACTGTAGATTAGGCCATATTTCGAGGGGAAGAATAGAAAGCCTCGTTAAAAATGACATTCTTCCTCCGTTAGAGTTCTCAGACATCGAGAAATGCATAGATTGCATTAAAGAAAAGTATGCAAAGCAAATTAAAAGGGTGCAAACCGAAGTATAGCAACACTAGATATCATCCACACTGATATTTGTGGACCGTTTCATGTGAAAAGTGTGGATGGTTATGATTCATTCATAACATTCACGGATGATCACTCCCGGTATGGTTACGTTTATTCAATTAAAGAAAGATCTGAAGCATTGGATAAATTTAAAATTTTCAAAGCTGAAGTAGAAAATCAGCATGATAAAAGAATTAGAATAGTCTGGTCTGACCGTGGGGGGAGTACTACGGTCGGCATACTCCATATGGTCAAGTACCAGGACCTTTTGCAAGGTTCCTACAGGAAAATGGAATAGTCGCTCAGTATTCTATGCCGGGGGAACCTCATCAAAATGGAGTAGCTAAAAGGCGTAACCATACCCTTACGGATATGGTGTGCAACATGATGAGCTATTCCACCCTCCCATTGGGATTGTGGATGGAGGCGCTTAAAACCTCCATTCACATTCTCAACAGAGTACCAAGTAAGTCGGTGCCCAAAACACCGTATGAATTGTGGATAGGCAGAGTCCCCTCTCTGCACCACTTGAGGGTCTGGGGGAGCCCAGCTGAGGCAAAAGATTTCAATCCAAACATTGCAAAGTTAGACCCCAAAACAGTGTCTTGCCGCTTCATTGGCTATCCACACAAATCAAAAGGTTGTCGTTTCTACTGTCCTAACAGATACACAAAGTTTGTAGAAACGAGACATGCAGTCTTCTTGGAGGACGAATTGATGAGGGGGAGCACGTGTAGGGGTTCGTAGCATGGAAAACAAAAAATTTCTACCGCATACAAACAAACAAGCCAAGATCTATCTACTAGATTGTAGCAACGAGTCAATAGAATAACTCACCCTCGAAGATTCCAAAGTGTTTAATGAGAGCGGATTCTCGTGGGTGATGTAGTCGTACTCTTGCCGATCTCAAGATCGTGTAGACAATCCTTCCGGCGCTGCGTTCCGGCAGCGCTTCCGCAGTCGGTCACACGTTCGGTACTCGATGAAGACCTTCCTCTCCCTTGTTCCAGCAGGCAGTCGAGGTTGTAGCACTCTCCTCGCGATTCCGGCAGCACGACGGTGTGGTACCGGAAGTAGAGGGGAGATCTCGCAGGGCTTCGCCTTAAGCCGGAGCGATTATGGTGGACTATGAGAGAGGCCTTGGCGATCTAGGGTTTAGAGGCACCAAGGAGAGAGGGCTAGGCTGGCGGATAGGGAAAGGGGAGAGCCCCAAGTCAGCGGCTAGGGTTTGCCCTAGGGCGGCGGCTGCAAGAGGGCCGGCGGCTAGGGCTAGGGTTTTAGTGGGGCAAGGTGTAGGTATAGATGGGCAGCCCTGCCCCTCCATTTATAGGTGGGAGGGTGCCGGCCAGGGGAGGAGAGTCCTCCCCCAAGTCGGCCTCCAAGGCCGGCGGGTGGAGGGAGAGGAACTCCTCCCCAAGTAGGTTTCCTACTCTCCCTCCACCAAGCAAACTTGTCGTTTGACTTTTCAAATTGGCGTTTGACTTTTCAAACTAGGATTTGATTTATCCCTTTATTTTGCTCAGCGATGACACCTAGTACATGATGCAACCATTCCAACTTGTTATGACACATTCATGTACCCTTCCCCTCCGGAGTGCCGGACCTTCCGGACCCTTCTAGAACATTCCCGATGAAAACACCGGAATCATTCTCCAACCCCGAAACAGGACTTTCCTTATATGAATCTTATTCTCCGGACCATTCCGGATCACCTCGTGATATCCCGGATCCCATCCGAGACTCCGGAGAACATTCGGTCTCTTACTCATCATTCCATAACTACTCAACAACATCGAATCCTTAAGTGTGTCTCCCTACGGTTCATGAATTATGAGGACATGATCGAGACACTTCTCCGAACAATAACCAATAGAGGAATCTAGAAATTCATATGGTTCCCACATATTTCTACGATTACTTTGCGATCTAATAATCCACTTACATATGATACCAATTTCCCTTTGTCTCACGATAGTTTACTTATCCGAGGTTTTGATCGTCGGTATCTCTGCATACCTAGTTCAACCTCGTTACTGATAAGTACTCTTTTCTCGTTCTCGTGATATGTGATCCCTTGTGAGCCAGTCACATGCTTGCAAGCCAATTGGATGACATTCCACCGAGAGGACCCAGAGTATATCTATCCGTCATATGGATGGACAAATCCCACTCTTGATCCATGTGTCTCAACCCATACTTTCTGAACACTCAATGCCACCTTTATAACCACACAGTTACGGTGTGGTGTTTTATGTCATCAAAGCATTATTCCGGTGATGGTGATATGCATGATCTCATGGTCGAAGGAATTAGGTTACTATGTATCAGAAAGCATATAGCAATTGAACTATTAAAATGACTTGATCTTTATGCTACGCTTATCTATAGGAGTATGTCCATCATATCATTCTCCTAACGATATGATCTTGTTGTTAATAACATCTCAATGTTCATGATAGGGAAACCACAATCATTTATTAACCAACAAGCTAGTATTATAAAGAGGCTTTACTAGGGACTCTAATTTAGTTTACAAATCACACAAGTATTAATGTTTCCTTGTTAATATTGTTATAGCATGAATGTAAACATTTATCATAAACACAAAGATATAATAATAACTACATTTATTATTGCCTCTAGGGCATATCTCCAACAACACGGTAGCTCGGGAAATTGATCTTGAGGAGAAGAGGGTGCATGCACCTAATCCAATGACTCAGGGGCCATTTTTCTCGCTACCTGTTGTGCCATCATCTACAACCCCTGAGGTTGTGGTGCCGACACCTGTTGTGACTCCACACGTGACAGCAATGGGAGAAGGCTCGGAACCTGTCCGTCAGGAGCCATCTGTGTAGGGGTTCGTAGCATGGAAAACAAAATTTTCTATCGCATACAAACAAACAAGCCAAGATCTATCTACTAGATTGTAGCAACGAGTCGATGGAATAACTTACCCTCGAAGATTCCAAAGCGGTTAACGAGAGCGGATTCTCGTGGGTGATGTAGTCGTACTCTTCCCGATCTCAAGATCGTGTAGACGATCCTTCCGGCGCTGCGTTCCGGCAGCGCTCCCGCAGTCGGTCACACGTTCGGTACTCGACGAAGACCTTCCTCTCCCTTGTTCCAGCAGGCAGCGGAGGTTGTAGCACTCTCCTCGCGATTCCGGCAGCACAACGGCGTGGTACCGGAAGTAGAGGGGAGATCCCGCAGGGCTTCGCCTTAAGCCGGTGTGAGTATGGTGGAGTATGAGAGAGGCTATTAGTGGTCTAGTAATTAGACACACCAATTAGAAGGCTCTAAACCAATTAGAAGGCTCTAAACCGAAGGCTAAAGCAATTAGAAGCTCTAAACCGAAACGGCTCTAAACCGGAGGTAGAAGATAGGAACTTGTGTGTCTAGAGGAGGAGGCCTGCCCCTCCTTTTATGGGTGGAGGGGCTTGGCGCGCCAGGGGAGGGAGGGAGTCCCTCCCCAACTCGGTCTAGGGCTGGCCGCCGGCTTGGAGGAGAGGAACTCCTCCTCCAAGTTTGTTTCCAACTCCTTTTGCTTGTTTCCCACAGTTTCTTGTTTTAGCCGTTTGACTTTCAAACTGGACATTTGACTTTTCTGTTTTAGGATTCAATTTAATCCTTTATTTGGGACAGCAAGAACACTTAGTACATGATGCAATCATTCCAATATGTAATGACACATTCATGTACCCCTCCCCCCCGGAGTGCCGGACATTCCGGAACCTTCTAGAACATTCCCGATGAAAACACCGGAATCATTCCGCAACTCCGAAACGGGACTTTCCTTATATGAATATTATTCTCCGGACCATTCCGGATCACCTCGTGATATCCCGGATCCCATCCGAGACTCCGAACAACATTCGGTCTCTTTCTCATAATACCATAACTACTCAAACAACGTCGAATCCTTAAGTGTGTCTCCCTACGGTTCGTGAATTATGCGGACATGATCGAGACACTTCTCCGAACAATAACCAATAGAGGAATCTGGAAATTCATATGGCTCCCACATATTTCTACGATTACTTTGCGATCGAATGAACCACTTACATACGATACCAATTTCCCTTTGTCTCACGATACTTTACTTATCCGAGGTTATGATCGTCGGTATCTCTGCATACCTAGTTCAACCTCGTTACCGATAAGTACTCTTTTCTCGTTCCCGTGATATGTGATCCCTTGTGAGCCAGTCACATTCTTGCAAGCTAATTGGATGACATTACACCGAGAGGGCCCAGTGTATATCTATCCGTCATATGGATGGACAAATCCCACTCTTGATCCATGTGTTTCAACCAATACTTTCCGAACACTCAATGCCACCTTTATAGCCACCCAGTTACGGTGTGGTGTTTGATGTCATCAAAGCATCCATCCGGTAAGGGTGATATGCATGATCTCATGGTCGAAGGAATTAGGTTACTATGTATCAGAAAGCATATAGCAATTGAACTATTGAAATGACTTGATCTTTATGCTACGCTTATCTATAGGAGTATGTCCATCACATCATTCTCCTAATGATATGATCCTGTTGTTAATAACATCTCTATGTTCATGATCAGGAAACCATGATCATATATTAACCAACAAGCTAGTTTAACAAGAGGCTTCACTAGGGACTCTTATTTTAGTTTACAAATCACACAAGTATTAATGTTTCCGGTTAATACAATTATAGCATGGTATGTAAACATTTATCATAAGTATGAAGATATGATAATAACCCACTTTATTATTGCCTCTTGGTCATATCTCCAACAGTCTCCCACTTACACCAGAGTCAATAATATAGTTTCAAACCTTTGTGTATTCAACACCCATGGCTTTCCGGTGTTGTATGTACACGATTGCTAGTGGTCAACTGATCTCCGGATCTGACACTTCCAGGTCCGTGTGTAATTGCATGTATTTGCGTCTCTACGCATCACTCATTCTCTAATGAGATTGCTTCGTACAAATTTGGTCCTTTGGTGTGACCTTTAGTTCTTTGGGGTTAAAACATGTTGACAATATTGTCGTACAATATATCTTCATAGTATTATCCCATTGTGAACTACACCTAGTTTGATAACAAACTACTTGACACAAATGCCCTCCTTTGCTGCTATAATAGCAGTCATATACTTAGCCTTTTGTTGTAGTATCTGTCACAATGTCTTAACTTTGGAACTCATCCAAATCCGTTATGGAACTCACTTTCCATTATATTTTGCCACCCTTAGTTTAGATTGAGATAAACTTAATTTGTACTTTGTGACAAAACTAGTATCAATGTAGTACTTTTACAATGAACTAACCATCTATTTGTCACTTCTACAGATATTATACTCTTAGTTCTTCCAAAAGATCATAAGAATATCCTTACTATTTGCCAATGATCATCTTACGAATCATTCTGGTATATGCTCACAACATTTAGAGCATAGGACATATCTGGATTTGTACATATCACAGTATGATTGATATAAATACTCTTTGTGATTTTATACATCAAGTATCAATCTATACTTGATTATTTGTTTCACTTTACCAAATGTCAATACACTTGAATATATCATCAACATTGAACTCATTCAATCCTTTCTGTGCGACAAGAAACTTTCTTATAGTTTCTATATTGAACTCATTCAATATCTCGTCTATGTACTTCTGGCACGACCATATTAGCGTTTATTCATGCCAAATATTTGGGTTTTGCCTAAGTCTTTCATCAGGATGAAATTCTTTAATATGTGTTAATAAAAGATACATCTTTTCTAATCAACAATATGTCCTCCACATGATGTATTAGAAACATGTCTTAGCGCTCCCACTTAATTTCTTGCAAATGCAAGCATCTTCATTGTCTCTGATGAACTTTTAAACTCCTTTAACAGTTTTATCATAGTGAAGATTTCAACTCCGCGATGCTTACTTCAACCATTGAAGTTTGCATATGCTTTTAGCATCCTTTGAATTAACAAAACCCTATGGACCATGTTACGCACATGTCCTAGGTAACAATTCTATTAGAAGAACTTGTTTTGTTTATTCAACTACCATATAACAAATTATATGTAGTGGTTGCTACATTAATCCGTCTAGACTAAATATCACTATGAAAGATCAAATCTTATCATAGTCAACTTTTGAACATTTTGTGAACTCTTTCCCAACATGTCGACTATTTCATAGATGTAAAACATCCATGTCTATTTCTTTATAGATCCAAACACGACTGTAAGGTCTTACACCTTTCTCGAGGGTCCTTCAAGTTCAAAACTTGATTTCTCGTGTATGGAACTATCACGGATTTTATGGCTTCAAGCCATTTGACGGAGTCAGGGCCCATCATCGCTTCTTTGCATGTAGTCGGTTCATTATTCTCAAATAATGATTCAACCCTCAAATCTTGGTATTTGATTGTTTACCCGACCTACTTGTTTCAATAGGAACTTAGATCTCCGTGATCACAACCTTTGAGGCACGTGAGCCATGAGCATTGTTGCTGCCTCCGGAACACTTTTCGGCGTTGCGCAACTCTGCACATATAGCTAAGGTTCTTTCAACCTTATCAAAGTTCTATTGTCCTCCCACTTAACTTTTCACGAAAAATTCCTTCTTAAAGAAACTTGACGTTCTAAGCGACAATCACTTTTGTCTCCGGTGTTATGGAGAAATACTTAACAAAGACAGATTCATCCGACTTTGGTTGCAAACATCTTTCTTATGTATAGCATACCAATGTTTAAGAAAGGACTACTTGGGTTTTATCCCAAACCATAACCTTATATGGTGTCATTTCAACGGATTATGATGAAGCTCTTTTCAGTGGAAAAACGGTAATCTCTAAAGCTTTTAATCTTTAAAATACAATGGCAATTTTATGAATTACACCTTTGATCTCACCATGTCAAACAAGGTTTAATTACATATCTCGAATGCTCCATACTCTTATGGTGTTTCGGGAAATGCAAATCCACGGAACGATTCCTTAAATCTTAGGTATTATGCTAAACTCTGTAACTCAAATATCTTCCTTTATGATCTTTATCATAAACTGTTTATATTCTTGTTACAATGATTTTGCACTTCATCTTGAAAGTCTTTGAACTTTTCAAATGTTTCATACTTCATCCTTATTAAGTAAATATTCATATATTCACTCAAATTTTCGAAGAAAGCATATGAAGTTGAAATCCATCGCTCTTGACTACACATAATGGACTTCGTACAACAATATGTACAAATTCCAATAAGCTAGTCTTTTGTTCCCTTTTGGCCTATGAACGAAGTTTTAATTATCTCTAGAAAAGTTTCACAAGCGTCATTTGATCAAAATCAAAAGACTCCAAAATTCCATACATATGGAGTTTCTTCATGTTTTCTTTCCAATATAATTTAAACGGCGATGTCACTTCCTAAGTGATCTTTCAATCAATTTGTCTTTCGACATCTTTAGCATTAGCTTTATGGATGTGATTTTTCCAACGAGATTTGTGAATCATCCATCTTTTATGGATTACGGCAATTATTTGAACAACCCTTTTGTTCTCATAACATCTGATAAAACAAATCTTGAAGGCAAGCTTTGATGTTTAACGAGCAACACAATAACCCTTTATTTGTTCTCGATGAACATCATCACATATTCTTTTGCTAATTACTTAGGCCACTGTAGTTCATGAATTCTGTTGTTTTGTATGACGATTCATACCAACAAATTCAGTATCAAATACTTAAGAACCACATTGTTTAATAAGCAAAGAATATAGCCATAACATGTATATCATCTATATACTTAAACTGAACAATTCTAGTCTTTTCTTTTCTGCCATATATTTATGAGATTCTCTTTCAGTATTTCCTTTTCTGTTTGAAAGAATCTATCAATATCAATAGTGGAGTCATACATATGACACATAGTCCAAAGCGTGTATAGTTAAATACCAATGTCTTTGGACTTGCACTTTGAAGTAGATCACCATCATCAAATGTTTGGTGTTCTTTCAAATTCTTTTCTTTAGCAATCTCTTGGTGTAGTAAACATTTTACCTACATCAATTATTCATCCTTATCATGGAATCGTCCATGATCAAGCTACCTTTAGCTTATAATGGTGAATCGCGAGTATAATGTTGCTATCCAAAAACCTTTTGGTGGATTTAGGACAACTAGTGTCTCCAACCTTTTGCAAATTCTCATCAAATATGAGAACATGACTTTTGCCATATTATACTCTATCATGTTGCAACCAAAACTTCGTTTCAGATATCACAATATCTTCCACACATCATGGTTTCTGAAACAACTCTTTCAGATCCTAGATAACCTTGATATTAAGAGAATCCTTTGAATATCAAGAATCATGGAGACAAACATGATACTTATACACTAACACTTGGAACTATTACTCTTGTTTTAATACCAATTATTAAACTTCATGGAGTAACCGGAACTTACTGAAAGTTTGCAATAGGACTTTTAAACTTTAGATTAACACTTCAAAACAATACGATACCAGTTCGTAAAGTAACTAACCAGAATTCTATAGTTCTATCATCTCAATTATAACTAAGCGCAAGGTGGTAAACGGATGCCAATGACTACAACAACTATGCAAATTCACTTTGATTCAGTTTATGATAAATTGAGTTCTAATTAATAATTAAATTAATCTAGGTGAACTCCCACTCAAAACAATATCCCTCACATTGTTTTAGTGATCACACGAACCAAATCCACCACATCAAAACCGATCATCACGAAAGTTGATATAGCTTCAATGGCGAACAATCAACATGTTCATCATATCTACTATATGACTCATGCTCTACCTTTCGGTAATCCGTGTTCCTGAGGCCATGTCTGTACATGCTAGGCTCGTCAAGATCAAACCTTAGCTTCTGCATGAGCAAATTTGGCTTGCCCACGTTGTATACACTTGCGGAATCTAACACACCCGATCATCACGTGGTGCTTCGAAACAACAAGCTTTAGCAACGGTGCCAACTAAGGGTGAACACTTTATGACTTGAAATTCATGTGCATGAGGGATCATCTTATAATGCTACCGTCGTCTACTAAGCAATACAAGATGCATAAAGGATTAACATCACATGCAATTCATAATATGTGATATGATATGGCCTTTCTTCTTGTGCTTCCGATCTCCATCTTCAAGCACGAACATGATCTCCATCATCACCGGCATTGCATCAAGGTCAATGACGCTGCTCCATGGTTGTTGTCCACCGGCTTCAACTATTACAACTACTTTGAATAGACACGCGGATCTTAACAAAAATTAAAGACAACCATATGGCTCCTGCCGGTTGCCAACTTACAATAAGGAACATTGCATACATCAAATATAATCACAATCATGGCCATATCACATCACTGCACACCCCTGCAAAACAAAGTTAGACGCTTCTACTTTCTTTGCATATTTTACGTGGTTTGGGGCTTTCAATAAGTGTCGTTCTAACTTACGAACAAGAACCACAACATTGATACTAGTATTGTTAATCACCCGTTGTAAATTGGATCTTAACTATGCTAGGAGAAACAGGCACCCGCAAAGCCACTTATGCAATACAAGTTGCATGTCAAGCGTCGAGCAAGTCTCATGAACGATGTCATGTAAGGTTAGCCCGGGCCGCTTCATCCCAACATACCGCAAGATGCAAAGTACACAAGAAGCAATCGACAATAAAAGCATCAACGCCCACAATGACCATTGTGTTCTACTCGTGCAACAGATCTATATATAGACACGGCTCTGATACCACTGTAGGGGTTCGTAGCATGGAAAACAAAATTTTCTATCGC
The DNA here is from genome assembly GCA_910589765.1 of Avena atlantica. Lineage (NCBI taxonomy): Eukaryota > Viridiplantae > Streptophyta > Magnoliopsida > Poales > Poaceae > Avena > Avena atlantica. Next base: position 470,424,700 of record OU342733.1, read on the forward strand.
ATACAAACAAACAAGCCAAGATCTATCTACTAGATTGTAGCAACGAGTCGATGGAATAACTTACCCTCGAAGATTCCAAAGCGGTTAACGAGAGCGGATTCTCGTGGGTGATGTAGTCGTACTCTTCCCGATCTCAAGATCGTGTAGACGATCCTTCCGGCGTTGCGTTCCGGCAGCGCTCCCGCAGTCGGTCACACGTTCGGTACTCGACGAAGACCTTCCTCTCCCTTGTTCCAGCAGGCAGCGAAGGTTGTAGCACTCTCCTCGCGATTCCGGCAGCACAACGGCGTGGTACCGGAAGTAGAGGGGAGATCCCGCAGGGCTTCGCCTTAAGACGGTGCGAGTATGGTGGAGTATGAGAGAGGCTATTAGTGGTCTAGTAATTAGACACACCAATTAGAAGGCTCTAAACCAATTAGAAGGCTCTAAACCGAAGGCTAAAGCAATTAGAAGCTCTAAACCGAAACAGCTCTAAACCGGAGGTAGAAGATAGGAACTTGTGTGTCTAGAGGAGGAGGCCTGCCCCTCCTTTTATGGGTGGAGGGGCTTGGCGCGCCAGGGGAGGGAGGGAGTCCCTCCCCAACTCGGCCTAGGGCTGGCCGCCGGCTTGGAGGAGAGGAACTCCTCCTCCAAGTTTGTTTCCAACTCCTCTTGCTTGTTTCCCACAGTTTCTTGTTTTAGCCGTTTGACTTTCAAACTAGACATTTGACTTTTCTGTTTTAGGATTCAATTTAATCCTTTATTTGGGACAGCAAGAACACTTAGTACATGATGCAATCATTCCAATATGTAATGACACATTCATGTACCCCTCCCCCCCGGAGTGCCGGACATTCCGGAACCTTCTAGAACATTCCCAATGAAAACACCGGAATCATTCCGCAACTCCGAAACGGGACTTTCCTTATATGAATCTTATTCTCCGGACCATTCCGGATCACCTCGTGATATCCCGGATCCCATCCGAGACTCCGAACAACATTCGGTCTCTTTCTCATAATACCATAACTACTCAAACAACGTCGAATCCTTAAGTGTGTCTCCCTACGGTTCGTGAATTATGCGGACATGATCGAGACACTTCTCCGAACAATAACCAATAGAGGAATCTGGAAATTCATATGGCTCCCACATATTTCTACGATTACTTTGCGATCGAATGAACCACTTACATACGATACCAATTTCCCTTTGTCTCACGATACTTTACTTATCCGAGGTTATGATCGTCGGTATCTCTGCATACCTAGTTCAACCTCGTTACCGATAAGTACTCTTTTCTCGTTCCCGTGATATGTGATCCCTTGTGAGCCAGTCACATGCTTGTAAGCTAATTGGATGACATTACACCGAGAGGGCCCAGTGTATATCTATCCGTCATATGGATGGACAAATCCCACTCTTGATCCATGTGTTTCAACCAATACTTTTCGAACACTCAATGCCACCTTTATAGCCACCCAGTTACGGTGTGGTGTTTGATGTCATCAAAGCATCCATCCGGTAAGGGTGATATGCATGATCTCATGGTCGAAGGAATTAGGTTACTATGTATCAGAAAGCATATAGCAATTGAACTATTGAAATGACTTGATCTTTATGCTACGCTTATCTATAGGAGTATGTCCATCACATCATTCTCCTAATGATATGATCCTGTTGTTACTAACATCTCTATGTTCATGATCAGGAAACCATGATCATATATTAACCAACAAGCTAGTTTAACAAGAGGCTTCACTAGGGACTCTTATTTTAGTTTACAAATCACACAAGTATTAATGTTTCCGGTTAATACAATTATAGCATGGTATGTAAACATTTATCATAAGTATGAAGATATGATAATAACCCACTTTATTATTGCCTCTTGGGCATATCTCCAACAATCTGAACCCACTGTTGAGCACGAAAGGGAGCCAGAACAACCACATACTGAGAATGTGCCAGAACCTAAGGCACGAAATGAGCAAGAGTTTTATCAACTCAGAAGGTCTAAAAGAGAACGAAGACCATCCATTTCCAAAGAAATTTACAAAGTCTACAACACAAAAACAGTTCATATGGAGGGCGATCCTACCTCATATGAAGAAGCCATGAGAAGCCCTCACTCAGCCAAGTGGGTGGAGGCAATGGAAGATGAAATGAAATCGATGAGTTCCAAAAATGTTTGGGACTTAGAGGAAATTCCTAAAGGAGCCAAAACAGTAGGATGCAAATGGGTCTACAAAACAAAGTATGACTCCAATGGGAATGTGGAAAAGTATAAAGCTAGACTTGTGGCAAAAGGCTTTACGCAAAGAGAAGGGGTAGATTACAATGAGACTTTTTCTCCGGTCTCATGTAAGGACTCCTTCAGAATCATCATGGCACTAGTTGCACATTTTGATTTAGAGTTACATCAAATGGATGTTAAGACGACATTTCTAAATGGAGATTTAGAAGAAAATGTTACATGAAACAACCCAAGGGTTTTTTCATGGAGGGGAAGGAACATATGGGATGCCGCCTAAAGAAATCCATTTATGGTTTAAAGCAAGCCTCTAGGAAGTGGTATTTAAAGTTCAATGATACAATTAAAAGATTTGGATTCAAAGAAAATGTTGAGAACAACTGTATTTATGCAAAGTTTAAAAGTGGGAAATATATTTTCCTAATTCTGTATGTGGATGACATCTTGCTTGCTAGCAGTGATGTCAGTCTACTACTAGAAACAAAGAAGTTCTTGTCTTCAAATTTTGACATGAAAGACCTTGGTGAAGCTTCTTATGTTTTGGGCATAGAGATTCACCGAGATAGAAAGAATGGAGTGTTAGGACTGTCGTAGAAAGCATATTGTGAAAAGATTCTAAAGAAATACAATATGCATGCGAGTAATGCAACACCTGCTCCCATAGTCAAGGGCGATAGTTTTGGGAAATCCCAATGTCCAAAGAACCAATATGAGATCGATCAAATAAAGTCAGTACCATATGCTTCGGCTGTTGGAAGCTTACAGTATGCACAAGTGTGCACTCGCCCTGACTTAACTTTTATCACCGGGGTACTCGGTAGATATTAAGAGAATCCATGCATAGAACACTGGAAGATGGTAAAGAAAGCTTTGCGTTATGTGCAAGGCACAAAAGGCCTCATGCTAACATATAAAAGATCTGATTCCCTAGAGATAAAAGGGTATTCAGATGCGGATTTTGCGGGAGATAAAGACGACAGAAAGTCCACGACAGGATATGTCTTTACTCTCGCAGGAGGTGCTATTTCATGGAGAAGCGCCAAACAGTCGATAGTTGCATCATCTACGATGTATGCAAAATTTATAGCATGTTATGAGGCCATGGGACAGGCGTTATGGTTAAAAAAAATTCTACCCGACTTGAAAGTGGTAGACTGCATAAGTAGGCCACTAAAGATATACCGTGACAATGAGCCCGCAGTATTCTATGCTCACAACAACAAGTCGAGTAATGCTACAAAGTCAATAGATATAAAGTATTATATTGTGAAGGATAAAGTCCAGGATCAATCTATAACTCTCGAGCATATAAGGACAACGGATATGCTTGCGGATCCGCTAACGAAAGGCTTACCACCCAATGTGTTCAAGGAACACATAGACGACATGGGTTTAATGGAAAGCCTATGATTCCTGGACTACAAAGGCCCAAAAGTAACAGGATTTGTTTCAAAATTAAAAAGTATGTAGTGGTTGTCTGATTCTATCGGCAATTGAGCTGAGACGATGAAACATGCTCTATGTACCGATCCGTGATGAAACGAGTAAAGTATAAAGTATAAAGTTAAAAGTAAAGTTGAGATCAAGGGGGGAGAATGTTAGATTGATCTCCACCCCAACGAGTCCAACGACTCGATGGGAACCCTATCCGCGCCCTGATAGGGGGCGCCCAACCGCATCTGGTTAGTGGCCCCCTGTCGACCAACGCTATATTAAGGAGGTAGGGGGCCGGCAGCACACCTCACAAGGTTAGCCATGCCCTAGCCGTCCCACCCACAAGCCAATCCTATCTAGGCTAGCGCTGCACCGACGGGAAGCTCCACTGCCGCCACCCTCGCTGCACGCTCACCCTACTCCCTTTTCCCATGGACACCGACGCCGGAACCAGCTCCGGTGTGGCATCCCGCAAAAACCACTACTAGAAAATCGCGTTGTTTTTGTGCATTGCATCGTCATGACCGCATGCTCATGTCATCATGCCACATTGCATTTGGGCATCGTCATCATCTTGCATTTGTTTGCATAAAACTATTTGCGGAAAAACCTAATTTGTTTTCCAAACGCCCCGTCTTTATTCAAACGAAAACCCGGGTCGCCGGAATATTTTGTTTTAACTAAATATGTTTTGCAAACGGTCCGTTTAAATAAATAAAATATTAAATTATTTTTAATAGGGGCAGTCGAACGGGCCGATTGACCCGAACGACCACCCCAGAAAAATAAATCGGACCACCTAACCCGCCCTTCTAAATCCTTTTATACCCAGACCTAAACTACCCACCCAGCCTCCACCTCACTCCCTCCACTCAGATCGTGCCACCTCACCCCTCTATCTCCCTCACCCAATCCCGGGCCGCCACCTGCCCAACCTCTCTCTTCCACCTCCCCAGACCGGCCCACACAACACACCCCACCCGCGCACAGCAGTTCCTCCCTGGCCCCACTCTCTCCCGCCTCCTCCATGGCCCCTCGCACCCCCGCACGTACCGCCAGCGCGCAGCGCGCGACCCGGCCCCGCACCCCTCTTCTTCCTCACGCACGCCACCGCACCCGCCTCCTTCCCCGTCGCTTCCTTGCTCTCTGTCCGACGCAGCGCCGCCCGCCGCGTCCCTCGGCCTCCCCGACGATCCCGCCCCTTGCCGGCCCCTCCTCTCTCTCCTCACCGGCGCGCCGCCGAGCCTCTTCCGCCCCCGCCCGTTCAAGCTCCGCCCCGCGGCCAGCTCGCCGCCCCACCTCGGCCGAGCTCGCCCAAGCCACCCCTCCGCCGCGGCCTCTTCCCCCGCCTCGCCAGTCCCGCCCCAGCGCCGGTCCGGCCGCGCCGCAGCACCGCGAGCGCGCTGCTCCAACCCCGCGCCCCGCCCAGCTCCGCGCCTGGCCGGCCTCGCCCTCCTCGCGCGGCATCTGGCGTCGCCGCCCGCCGCCACTCCTCCGGCCGCCTCGCGCCATGGACACCACCGCCGTCCGCCTCGGCCTCCTCCCCGCAGACGGCCCTCGTCGAGCCCGGCCACCACCTCCGTCCGCCGCCCTCCCTCGGCAGCCCCTCCACCGCGCGACCCTCCGCTGCGGTGCCCATCTCCGACCGTCCGCTGCAGGAGCTCGTGATCTCGAGGTCGTTTGCGCAGTTTCCTGGCGCCTTTGGAGTCATGCCCCTGCGGTGGTCGTCGCGGGATGGAGAGGTCCCCTTTCATGTCTTGGTGTATTGGGGTACCATAGAACCAAGCGTGTGTGTGGTGAAATCTTTCCCCAAGCATGTCGACACCAAGTCCAAGATCTGCGAGCCGTGTTTGTACATCCGTACTGCTGCCTGAAGATCTACGCCAAGATTTCCACCCCGGACGCCAAGGCCTCCTTCACGGATTCCGATGATCGAGACCCGAAGATCCTGGCACTACAAGCTCTCCTTCACGGAATCCGAAGACCCTGATCCATGGAGTACGACGGTGACCCGGAGCTGAAGCCCTCGCGCCCTCCTACACGGATCCGATGGCGAACCCTGAAGACCGATTCCGTACCCGGACGATAAGGACACCGACGCGGAACACCGAGAACTTCCCCCTGAACGCCAAGGTCGTCGACACGGTTACGACATGAACTTCCGCTCGGCAACGCCAAGTGCTCCTTTCCGGATCTGAAGGCCCCGATCTCGAGGATCCGCAGCCCGATTCATGATCGCCTTCCCGGACGCCATGACCGTCGACATGACCCGAAGACACGGATGCGCCAAGATCTACCCCGTTACCGAGAACGTTCCCGCGAGACCGTTCCGTCGAACCCTGGACCCTGAGACCAACCCCGAACCCCGGAACCCCAAGATCGTCGAGACCCCTAATGTGTGAACCCCTTCCCGAAAACCCTATTTCATAATATAACACAACTTGTTGCATATTGAATTGTTCATGCATGCATACTTGTCATGTGGTTGGGGGCCTTATGCCGATTCACCTCTAATTAAACATGGGGCCCATATGCGGGCAAATCTAGCCTTATATTGGTCTCATTTAAACTTGTGTAGCGAACCGGTATCTTATCTTGCCTTGTTATGACAACATTTAATTGCGGGGTAGCTAAACAACTTGAACCATCTAATTAAATTGTCGGGACCCCGGTTCCGCTTAATATGACCTAATTGCATCACATCTTTACCATGCCATACATCATACATGCATCATGCCCGATCTTTTGCCGTAGCATTAAATATTGCATCCGGTGTTTCTCCTAGTGTTTTGCTTCTTCGCGGATAAGGCCGTTGAGTTGATGTGAGCTTCGCCCCGATCTTCGGTTGAACCTTCGGCAATGTTTTCAGGCGAGCATCTCCCCCTTTCTACCTATCTTACTTTTATAGTATTTATTCCCTCCTGTTGATCTATTGCTATCTGTGTTACGTTGCTCTAGTTTTCGTACCCGTGATATTCCCTTGCAGCCCTATATTGCCATGGCCACCTCCTATTACCTGTTGTTTGGTAGATAGTTGGACTTGCGCGTCGTAGTCGCTTGCTCAAGTGCTGTTGCGTGTCGCCATGTACCACAGTTGTTGGAGTATTGCCGCATGTTGATGTTGGATATGATCTCGGATTTACTTTTCGTTCACTTTAATTCCTGTTTAACAACTAAAATTGAAGTAAGTAAGCAGAGGCATCGGTGGGTGATAGATAACATTTGGTTTCCGAACGCCCACTTGTGTCCCGTAGGACCCCGAGTACTTGATACCTGTTCCTTGATTTATCGCACTATCCACATATGGGGAATTATGGGCCCCCCTTAGCCAGAGCTTGATTCCGTCTTATTTCTTGGGGCCACAAACTAGTTTGAGGTTTTATTTACGATCCTGTACTTATGCCATGCTTTACTGCTTTAATTAAATTGTGCGACAGATAGCACCTGTACTTTTTAGGATCGGGACACGATTCCGCGGTGTCGACAAGCCCAGTTTTGGGTTCCCAGTCGTTCACAGCCGTCTACCCAAACCTTGAGTCCGTCTTGAAGCTTGCTTACTTCGTTGCGGTTCTACTCAATGGGGTGGCCCCCTGAAATATTTCTGAATCTTGTGATTGCTCTGTCGTGAAGACCTCGTTGGGTTTTGATTTGGTTTTTCCGAGGTTGATCGTGTGTGTGTTGCTATTTGTGCACCCCGGCCGGGTTAAAACTTTCTGAAAGCCGTGTCCGCGGTTATGGACGACTTGGAGCACAGTATCTCGACCATAGACAAGCATAACTAAAGTTTATTGCTATAAATTTGACTTTATAATGACTAGTAATCAGCTTCACTATAATGGAATGGCTAAATAATACTGCCCACAATTGCTTGTTGGAGTGTCGCTTGCGACCATTGTACCTGACTAGTAAGTATTGCAACTACCACGGAATGGCTGAATAAAAGTACCAACAACTGCGGGGTTTTTGGGTTATCTCATGCTATTTGTATCTGACTAGTAAGTGTCGCAACTACAACGGAATGGTTAATTAAAAGTGCCCACTGCTTATTTTATCAGGATGGTTATCTACACCTGACTAGTAATTGCTGCAACGATAACTGAATAAATAAAACTGCCAACTGTGTGAGTTCCTCGGTTGACTTCCTCGATGGTCTCGAGGGGAAAACGCCAGGATGGGTTTGTTTGGTGATAGTATCAGCTTGGTTCCGAATAGGTCTTTCTCACCCCTCTCTGATAGCCGCCAGTTGTATCGAGTCTCTATAGGGTGTTCAGTGCATGCTGCCGCTGCCGCTTCAGTCCACCATACCTATGTAGGCGAGGACCGCCGAATTCTAGTCTCGCCGTGTACTGGCCTCAGTACTGACGCTCCTCTTTTTCCTTTGCCCTTTGTCGGCACCCCTTTTGTTTAAGCAGGTTTTGAGATCGACGTCGTTAGCAGGGTTACCCTTCCGGCTTGGCCTGGGCAGGGTTATGGACGCCATTGGTTATTCTTCAGGGCTCTTAGCCCCATTTGCATCTTGTCCGTAGTCGGACGCGACCATCTTTTAAGGTGATTTGGATCTTTGTACTGTTTATCTGTATTCTTGACTCATTGAGTCGCTGTTATATATATCTGTTATGTGGGTCCCATCGAGGACTGTTGTGTAATGTTATTACTTCGTTTTCCACCCGCACGAAAGTGCCTGGTGGGCACCTTTGAATCGTTTCTATGCGGGTTTGGCGGGTTTTCGCTAAAACTTGCACAGGTCCGATTCTGAGGGTGTTACAGAGTGGTATCAGAGCTCAGCAGTTGCGATACCCCACAAGTCCAGCCTGTAGGATAACCTAGCTAACGGCCGAAGTAGAGTGTCAAAACTATTTTGCAAAATCGGTTGGATAGTTCTGATTAGGTCTGATTTTACTCCTTACCCCTCTGCTGCTCTCCTCTCACCTCTGCGTGTTTTGAATCCGCTCTCTTCTCTCTCTTCGAGTCCAGGATTTCTCATGGTTGGGTTTCCGTCGTACCTTCAGGGTTTCGCTTCCTCCGTTGATAACGGTGTTCTACCATCCGGTGTTCATGCTGCCTGAGGAATCCGTCTACTGTGGTACCATTCTTTGTTCCTTGTTGGTGCCTTCCGGTGTTTTCCGACGTGACGACATCCTCTATGCCTGATCCGATGCAGAGTCTGCATCACTCCGTTGTTCCGAACCTCGCTTGTCGAGATCTTCAGTCTGAATTCCGAGAGTTGGTTGCATAATTCACTTATTCGTGTGCAGAGTAATGGTTTGGGTGCGAGATGGACTGATCACCATCCGACTACTCTTATCATTCGCTTTTGTACATCGAATCAGTGGATCCAGCAATTTTACTCCGTCCACGGAAGTTAGGGGTGGCTTTATTTGTTGATGCCTCTACCTTCGACCTTTTGTTCCCGGAGTGTTCTCCCGACGATCACGGACAACGACCTCTTGTTAGTGGTGTCGCGAGGATCTACACGAAGCGAGAAGACGCAGATCGCCGACCTTCCTCCCGGTACCATGAGGCGGATCTCAAGGGCGAGATCCATTGTTAGTGGTGTCGAATTGTGGCATCCCGCAAACACCACTACTAGAAAATCGCGTTGTTTTTGTGCATTGCATCGTCATGACCGCATGCTCATGTCATCATGCCACATTGCATTTGGGCATCGTCATCATCTTGCATTTGTTTGCATAAAACTATTTGCGGAAAAACCTAATTTGTTTTCCAAACGCCCCGTCTTTATTCAAACGAAAACCCGGGTCGCCGGAATATTTTGTTTTAACTAAATATGTTTTGCAAACGGTCCGTTTAAATAAATAAAATATTAAATTATTTTTAATAGGGGCAGTCGAACGGGCCGATTGACCCGAACGACCACCCCAGAAAAATAAATCGGACCACCTAACCCGCCCTTCTAAATCCTTTTATACCCAGACCTAAACTACCCACCCAGCCTCCACCTCACTCCCTCCACTCAGATCGTGCCACCTCACCCCTCTCTCTCCCTCACCCAATCCCGGGCCGCCACCTGCCCAACCTCTCTCTTCCACCTCCCCAGACCGGCCCACACAACACACCCCACCCGCGCACAGCAGTTCCTCCCTGGCCCCACTCTCTCCCGCCTCCTCCCTGGCCCCTCGCACCCCCGCACGCACCGCCAGCGCGCAGCGCGCGACCCGGCCCCGCACCCCTCTTCTTCCTCACGCACGCCACCGCACCCGCCTCCTTCCCCGTCGCTTCCTTGCTCTCTGTCCGACGCAGCGCCGCCCGCCGCGTCCCTCGGCCTCCCCGACGATCCCGCCCCTCGCCGGCCCCTCCTCTCTCTCCTCACCGGCGCCGGCCTGCGCGCCGCCGAGCCTCTTCCGCCCCCGCCCGTTCAAGCTCCGCCCTGCGGCCAGCTCGCCGCCCCACCGCGGCCGAGCTCGCCCGAGCCACCCCTCCGCCGCGGCCTCTTCCCCCGCCTCGCCAGTCCCGCCCCAGCGCCGGTCCGGCCGCGCCGCAGCACCGCGAGCGCGTCGCTCCAACCCCGCGCCCCGCCCAGCTCCGCGCCTGGCCGGCCTCGCCCTCCTCGCGCGGCATCTGGCGTCGCCGCCCGCCGCCACTCCTCCGGCCGCCTCGCGCCATGGCCACCACCGCCGTCCGCCTCGGCCTCCTCCCCGCAGTCGGCCCTCGTCGAGCCCGACCACCACCTCCGTCCGCCGCCCTCCCTCGGCAGCCCCTCCGCCGTGTGTCGGCCTCGCCGCGGCCGCCCTCCGCGCGACCCTCCGCTGCGGTGCCCATCTCCGACCGTCCGCTGCAGGAGCTCGTGATCTCGAGGTCGTTTGCGCAGTTTCCTGGCGCCTTGGGAGTCATGCCCCTGCGGTGGTCGTCGTGGGATGGAGAGGTCCCCTTTCATGTGTTGGTGTATTGGGGTACCATAGAACCAAGCGTGTGTGTGGTGAAATCTTTCCCCAAGCATGTCGACACCAAGTCCAAGATCTGCGAGCCGTGTTTGTACATCCGTACTGCTGCCTGAAGATCTACGCCAAGATTTCCACCCCGGACGCCCAGGCCTCCTTCACGGATTCCGATGATCGAGACCCGAAGATCCCGGCACTACAAGCTCTCCTTCACGGAATCCGAAGACCCTGATCCACGGAGTTCGACGGCGACCCGGAGCCGAAGCCCTCGCGCCCTCCTACACGGATCCGATGGCGAACCCTGAAGACCGATTCCGTACCCGGACGATAAGGACACCGACGCGGAACACCGAGAACTTCCCCCTGAACGCCAAGGTCGTCGACACGGTTACGACATGAACTTCCGCTCGGCAACACCAAGTGCTCCTTTTCGGATCCGAAGGCCCCGATCTCGAGGATCCGCAGCCCGATTTGAAGGGAATATGCCCGAGAGGCAATAATAAAGTGGTTATTATCGTATTCCTTATTTATGATAAATGTTTATTTTGCATGCTATAATTGTATTAATACGGAAACGTTAATACATGTGTGTTTAATAAACAAAAGGAAAGTTCCTAGTTATGCCTCTCTTATAAACTAGCTCGTTGATTAACAAGATGATCAAGGTTTCCTGATCATGGACATTGGATGTTGTTAATAACGGGGTCACAACATTAGTGTAATGATGTGATGAACATTCATCCGAAGTATAGCATTACGATCAAAGTCATTGAGTTTATATTGCTATAACAACTTACGAAGTGATCCTAATCCTTAGACCATGAGATCATGTCAATCACTAACACCGGAAGAGTTTCTTGATAACATCAAACGTCACACCGTAACAGGGTGATTATAAAGATGGGTTCAGAACTACTAAAGTGTTATGTTGAGGCCCATGGATCAAGAGTGGAATTTGTTCATCCCGATGACGGATAGATATGCTCTGGGCCCTCTCGGTGATATCACATTGATTAGCTTGCAAGCAAGTGATTTGATCACTAGAATGTTATATCACAGGAACGAGAAAAGAGTGCATGTCGGTAACGAGATTAAACTAGGTATGGAGATACCGATGATCGAATCTCGGACATGTAATATATCGCGAAACAAAGGGATTAAGATACTAGCGTAAAAGGTTCCGACGATCACAAGAAAGTCATCGTTGAATGTGTGGGAGTCAGTATGGGTCTCCAGATCCCGCTTCTGATTATTGATCTGAGAGGGGTCTCGATCATGTCCGCATTATTCACGAACCGTAGGGTGACACACTTAAGAGACACCGGCATCCAATTGGAGCAAATGTTTCATGCCGAAAGAATGAACAAGCGCAGGAATTTATTTCACTAGATACCGAAACAGGTTTTCGGGTGAAATTGCATAAACTGGTTATGCATGTGAAATAGGATTCTAGCAAGGGGTTATTTGTGAATGTTTGTCATTAAAGTAATTGACAAAATTCTGAATAAAATAAAAGAGTTTTATTTAATGAGAGCTTGCATTAAATTTGGTGGAAATTTAATGGGTTTTTTGAGTGGGATTTTGAGTGGAGTTTTTTGAAGGGTCATTTTGTGAGTGGAGTGTCCACCCACATGAATGTGGAAGAGGTGGGGGCAGCCCCATGGCTGGGCGCATGGCCCCTTGGGTGCCCCCCTCTCCCTATAAAAGGAGCCCCCCTCCCTCTCTCTCATTCACACCTCCTCGTGAAGGATCTCTCTCCCCCTCTAGAATTTATCCCCCATGGTCTCGGACTAGCGAGATACATGTTCCCGGTGGCTTTCGGCAAGAAAGAGTTGTGCTTCCGCTGCATCGCTGGAGCGAGGAGGCGGAGGTTGCTCGGTGCCCCGAACGTGTGTGCGAGCACGGATGCGCTGCTGATTTGCGGCGCTAGGACTTCCTCTCGATCTTGAGATCGGCAAGAGATCGTCTACATCAACCACGAGTTTGGACTCGTTAAGCTTTGTCGGTCTTCAAGGGTATGTTCTCTACGGATATACATCCGCCCGTTGTTTGTATCTAGTATATATAGATCTTGGTATATAGTTCACATCGTAGGAAAATTTTTGTTTTCTATGCTGCGAACCCTTCAGTGGTATCAGAGCCGGATCTATGCGTAGATACTTTGCACGGGTAGTACACATATGAGTATGTGGGCGATGATGATCATTTTATTGCTTCTTTGTTGTACTTTGGATATTGGTGGCATAGTGGGATGAAGCGGCCCGGACAAACTTTACATGTCCTCGCACATGAGACCTGTTCCACGCTTGACATGCAACTAGTTTTGCATAAGTGGCTAGCGGGTGTCTGTCTCTCCTACTATAGTCAATATCTAATTTGCAACGAGTTGTCAACAATTTGGTTATCCTCGTTGTGGTTCATGTTCGTAGGTAAGAACGGTTCTATCTTCGAAAGCCCTAAGCCACGTAAAATTTGCAATGGATAAATTAGAGGCGTCTAGTTTAGATTGTTGCTGGGCTAGTGTTATGATATGGTGATGTTGTAAGTAGAAGTATGAGATGATACTCTTACAACACACATAACGTGTAATATCCATAGACCTTGGACTTACACATAAAGGTATGATAGTGATCATACCACGATGCACATGATAGAGATCATATGCGAGAACCATATCATTCCACTAATAAACATATGATGTTTGATAGCATCTTATATTGCTTGTTTGGCGTTTTATTAGCATAATAAGATGATCCCTCATTTAGATATCAAGATAAAAATGTGTTCTTCCTTAAGTATGCACCGACAATGTTTCGTCGCTTCAAGACATCACGTGATGATCGGGTGTACTTGAATCCACGAGCATTCTCGGGTGTAAGACAGTTACACACGCGAATACTAAGGTTCTTACTTGGCGAGCCTAGCATGTACAGACATGGCCTCGGAACACGGACCGAAAGGTTAAGCATGAGTCATATAGTAGATATGATGCCCATTTGATGCTCGCCTTTGAAGCTACACCGACTCACGTGATGATCGGACTTGGTGTAGTGGATTTGGTTCATGTAATCACCAAAAAGGCACGAGGGATGTCGTTTTTGAGTGGGAGTTCATTTCTAATTTGGATTAGTAGAACTCAATTTATCATAAATTAAATCAAAGTGAATTTGCATAATTTGTTGTAGTCATTGGCATTCGTTCACCACCTTATGCATAGTTGTAATTGAGATAATAGAACTATAGAATTCTGGATATATACTTTACGAACTGGTATCGTATTGTGTTGAGTGTCAATCTAAAGTTTAAAGTCCTATTGCAAACTTTCAGCAAAATTCTATTTACTCCGTGAAATTTAATAATTGGTATTAAATCGAGAGTAACAATTCCAGTGTTAGTATCTTAAGTATCATGTTTGCCTCCATGATTCTTGATTTAAACATCAAGTTTATCTAGGAGCTGAAAGAATTGTTTCAGAAACCATCATGTGTGGCAGATATAACGATATCTGAAACAATGTTTTGGTTGCAATATGATAGAGTATAATATATGTTCTCATATTGGATGAGAATTTATGAAGGTTGGAGATGCTAGACATCCTAATCATCCAAAAGGATTTTGGAAAGTAATGTTATACTCACGATTCGCCTTTATAAGCTAAAGTAGCTTGATCATGAAAGTCGTCATGATAAGGGTGAATAGAATATGTATGTAAAATGTTTACTACACTAAAAGATTACTAAAGAATGAATTTTTGAAAGAATACCGATCATTTTGATGATGGTGATCTACTTCAAAGTGCAAGTCCAAAGGTATTATTATTTGAATATACACGCTTTGGACTATGTGTCATGTATATGGCGCCACTGTTGATGTTGATAAATTCTTTTAAAAGGAAAAGGAAATGCTGAAAGAGAATCTATAAAATATATTTGGCAGAAAAGAAAAGATTGGAAATATCCAATTTAGGTATATATATGATATACATGTTATGGTTGTATTCTTTGCTTGTTAAACAATGTGGTTCTTGGGTATTGGATACCGAATTGGTTGGTATGAAATTTCATACGGAACGACGCAATTCATGAACCACAATGACCTAAGTAACTAGCAAGAGAATATGTGATGATGTTCATCGAAAACAAACAAACCGTTGTTTGTATTTCTCGTTGACATCAAAGCTCGACTTCAAGATTTGTTTTAATAATTGTTATTTGAATCAGGTATTATAAGAACAAAGGTTGTTCAAATAATTACCGTATTCCATATAAGATGGATGATTTACAAATCTAGTTGAAGAAAGACTTCAAGATTTGTTTTAATAATTGTTATTTGAATCAGGTATTATAAGAACAAAGGTTGTTCAAATAATTACCGTATTCCATATAAGATGGATGATTTACAAATCTAGTTGAAGAAATCACATCCATAAAACCTAATGCTAAAATGTCGCAAGACAAATGATTGAAAGATCACTTATGAAGTGACATCGCTGTTTAAATTATATTGGAAAGAAAACATGAAGAATCTCCATATTCATGGATTTTTTGGAGTCTTTGATTTGATCAAGTGACGCTTGTGAGACTTTCCTCGGGATAATTAAAACTTCGTTCAAAGGCCAAAGAAGAACGAACGACTAAATTATTGGAATTTATACATATCGATGTATGTAGTCCATTATGTGCAGTCGTAAGCGATGGGTTTCAACTTCATATGCTTTCTCCGGAATTTTGAGTGAATGTTCACTTAATGAGAAAAAAGTATGAAATATTTGAAAATGTTTCAAAGACTTTCAAGATGAAGTGGAAAATCATTGTAACAAGAAAAATAAATGAATTATGATTTGATCATAAAGGGATTTATTTGAGTTACAAGTGTAACAAGAAAAATAAATGAATTATGATTTTATCATAAAGGGATTTATTTGAGTTGCAAGTTTAGCAAAACACCTAGATTTACATCTCCCGAAACACCATAGGAGTATGGAGTGTTTGAGATTTGTAATGAAACCTTGTGAGACATGGTTGGATCAAAGGTGGTATTTATAAAACTGCCATTATGTTTTAAAAGATTAAAGCTTTAGAGACTACCGCTTTTACACTGAAAAGAGCTCCATCTTGATCCGTTGAAATGACACCATATGAGTTATGGTTTGGGGTAAAACCCAAGTTGTCCTTTCTTAAATTTTGGTATGCTAAACATAAGTAAGATGTTTACAACCAAAGTCAGATGAGCATGTCTTTGTAGGTTATTTTGAATAACAATTGGTTATTCCTCCTTAACACCGAGGACAAAAGGGTTTGTCGCTTGAAATGTGAAGTTTCTTGAAGAAGGAATTTTTCATAAAAGTTAAGTGGGAGGACAATAGAACTTTGATAAGGTTAACGAACCTTAGCTAAATGTGCTGAGTTGCGCAGCGCCGGAAATGGTTCTGGAGGCTGCCATAATGCTCATAGCTTATGTGCCTCAAAGGTTGTGGTCACGGAGATCTAAGTTCCTATTGAACCAAGTAGGTCGGTTAAACAATCAAATGCTAAGATTTGAGAGTAAATCATTATTGTTTGACAATGATGAACCGAATACATACAAAGAAGCGATGATGGGCCCTGACTCCGTCAAATGGCTTGAAGCCATAAAATCCGTGATAGTTCCATACACGAGAAATCAAGTTTTGAACTTGGAAGACCCTCCGGAAAGGTGTAAAAACCTATCGGTCGTATTTGGATCTATAAAGAAACAGACATGGATGTTTCACATCTATGAAATAGTCGACATGTCGTAAAGTATTTTATGACAATGTTCAAGGAGTTGACTATGACAAGATTTGATCTTTCATAGCGATATTTAGTCTGAACGGATTAAAGTAGCAACCACTACATATAATTTGGTATATGGTAGATGAATAAACAAAACAAAGTTCTTCTAATAGAATGGTTACCTAGGACGTGTACAAGACACGGTCCAAAGGGTTTTGTTAAATTCAAAGGATGCTAAAAGGGCATGCAAACTTCAATGGTTGAAGTAAGCATCGCGGAGTTGGAATCTTCACCATGATGAAAACGAGTTTTCATCAGGAGACGATGAAGATGCTTGCATTTGCAAGAAATTAAGTGGGAGCGCTAAGACATATTTCTAATACATTATGTGAAGGACATCTTGTTGATTAGAAATGATGTATCTTTTATTGACAAAGGTTAAGAATTTCATTTTGATGAAAGACTTAGGCAAAACCCGAATATTAAGCGTGAATGTCTATAGTGGATAGACTGCAACGCCAATATGGTTGTGCCAAACGTACATATATGAGATATTGAAGGAGTTCAATATAGAATCGACAAGAAACAGTTCTTGTTGCATGGAAAGGAATTGAATCAAGATTCAAGTGTATCGACACTTGATAAGTGAAACAAGATTCAAGTGTTTTGACACTTGATGAGTGAAATCACGAGAATGTTTTGATCAATCATACCATGATATGTACACATCCAGATATGTCCTATGCTCTAAGTGTTATGAGCATATACCAGAATGAATCATAAAATGATCATTGGACGATAGTGAGGATATTCTTATGATCTTTTGGAAGAACTAAGAATATATTTGTGTAGAGGTGACAAACAATTACAAATAGTTCATTGTAAATCGTTACATTGATACTGGTTTTGTCACAAGATACAAATTAAGTTTATCTCAATTTAAACTATGGGTGGCACAATGTAATGGAAAGGAGATTCCATGATGGATTTGGAAGAGTTCCAAAGTTAAAACATTGTGACGAATACTACAACAAAAGGCTAAGTATATGACTGCTATAGTAGCAGCAAAGGAGGGAATTTGTGTCAAGTAGTTTGTTATCAAACTTAGGTGTGGTTCGCAACGGGCTAACACTAAAGATATATTGTATGACAATATTATCGATGTGTTTTTAACCCCAAGGAACTAGAGGTCTCACCAAAAGACCAAATTTATACAATGCCATCTCATTGGAGAATGAGTGATGCGTGGAACGCAAAGACATGCAAATACACACGGACCTGAGCGTCAGATCCGTAGATTATGTTAACCACTTGCAATTGCGTATATGGAACACCGGAAAGCCATAGGTGTTCAATACGCAGAGTTTTCAAACTAGATTATTGTCTCTAGTGCAAGTGGGAGACTGAAGGGAATATGCCCGAGAGGCAATAATAAAGTGGTTATTATCGTATTCCTTATTTATGATAAATGTTTATTTTGCATGCTATAATTGTATTAATACGGAAACGTTAATACATGTGTGTTTAATAAACAAAAGGAAAGTTCCTAGTTATGCCTCTCTTATAAACTAGCTCGTTGATTAACAAGATGATCAAGGTTTCCTGATCATGGACATTGGATGTTGTTAATAACGGGGTCACAACATTAGTGTAATGATGTGATGAACATTCATCCGAAGTATAGCATTACGATCAAAGTCATTGAGTTTATATTGCTATAACAACTTACGAAGTGATCCTAATCCTTAGACCATGAGATCATGTCAATCACTAACACCGGAAGAGTTTCTTGATAACATCAAACGTCACACCGTAACAGGGTGATTATAAAGATGGGTTCAGAACTACTAAAGTGTTATGTTGAGGCCCATGGATCAAGAGTGGAATTTGTTCATCCCGATGACGGATAGATATGCTCTGGGCCCTCTCGGTGATATCACATTGATTAGCTTGCAAGCAAGTGATTTGATCACTAGAATGTTATATCACAGGAACGAGAAAAGAGTGCATGTCGGTAACGAGATTAAACTAGGTATGGAGATACCGATGATCGAATCTCGGACATGTAATATATCGCGAAACAAAGGGATTAAGATACTAGCGTAAAAGGTTCCGACGATCACAAGAAAGTCATCGTTGAATGTGTGGGAGTCAGTATGGGTCTCCAGATCCCGCTTCTGATTATTGATCTGAGAGGGGTCTCGATCGTGTCCGCATTATTCACGAACCGTAGGGTGACACACTTAAGAGACACCGGCATCCAATTGGAGCAAATGTTTCATGCCGAAAGAATGAACAAGCGCAGGAATTTATTTCACTAGATACCGAAACAGGTTTTCGGGTGAAATTGCATAAACTGGTTATGCATGTGAAATAGGATTCTAGCAAGGGGTTATTTGTGAATGTTTGTCATTAAAGTAATTGACAAAATTCTGAATAAAATAAAAGAGTTTTATTTAATGAGAGCTTGCATTAAATTTGGTGGAAATTTAATGGGTTTTTTGAGTGGGATTTTGAGTGGAGTTTTTTGAAGGGTCATTTTGTGAGTGGAGTGTCCACCCACATGAATGTGGAAGAGGTGGGGGCAGCCCCATGGCTGGGCGCATGGCCCCTTGGGTGCCCCCCCTCTCCCTATAAAAGGAGCCCCCCTCCCTCTCTCTCATTCACACCTCCTCGTGAAGGATCTCTCTCCCCCTCTAGAATTTATCCCCCATGGTCTCGGACTAGCGAGATACATGTTCCCGGTGGCTTTCGGCAAGAAAGAGTTGTGCTTCCGCTGCATCGCTGGAGCGAGGAGGCGGAGGTTGCTCGGTGCCCCGAACGTGTGTGCGAGCACGGATGCGCTGCTGATTTGCGGCGCTAGGACTTCCTCTCGATCTTGAGATCGGCAAGAGATCGTCTACATCAACCACGAGTTTGGACTCGTTAAGCTTTGTCGGTCTTCAAGGGTATGTTCTCTACGGATATACATCCGCCCGTTGTTTGTATCTAGTATATATAGATCTTGGTATATAGTTCACATCGTAGGAAAATTTTTGTTTTCTATGCTGCGAACCCTTCACGATTCATGATCGCCTTCCCGGACGCCATGACCGTCGACATGACCCGAAGACACGGATGCGCCAAGATCTACCCCGTTACCGAGAACGTTCCCGCGAGACCGTTCCGTCGAACCCTGGACCCTGAGACCAACCCCGAACCCCGGAACCCCAAGATCGTCGAGACCCCTAATGTGTGAACCCCTTCCCGAAAACCCTATTTCATAATATAACACAACTTGTTGCATATTGAATTGTCCATGCATGCATACTTGTCATGTGGTTGGGGGCCTTATGCCGATTCACCTCTAATTAAACATGGGGCCCATATGCGGGCAAATCTAGCCTTATATTGGTCTCATTTAAACTTGTGTAGCGAACCGATATCTTATCTTGCCTTGTTATGACAACATTTAATTGCGGGGTAGCTAAACAACTTGAACCATCTAATTAAATTGTCGGGACCCCGGTTCCGCTTAATATGACCTAATTGCATCACATCTTTACCATGCCATACATCATACATGCATCATGCCCGATCTTTTGCCGTAGCATTAAATATTGCATCCGGTGTTTCTCCTAGTGTTTTGCTTCTTCGCGGATAAGGCCGTTGAGTTGATGTGAGCTTCGCCCCGATCTTCGGTTGAACCTTCGGCAATGTTTTCAGGCGAGCATCTCCCCCTTTCTACCTATCTTACTTTTATAGTATTTATTCCCTCCTGTTGATCTATTGCTATCTGTGTTACGTTGCTCTAGTTTTCGTACCCGTGATATTCCCTTGCAGCCCTATATTGCCATGGCCACCTCCTATTACCTGTTGTTTGGTAGATAGTTGGACTTGCGCGTCGTAGTCGCTTGCTCAAGTGCTGTTGCGTGTCGCCATGTACCACAGTTGTTGGAGTATTGCCGCATGTTGATGTTGGATATGATCTCGGATTTACTTTTCGTTCACTTTAATTCCTGTTTAACAACTAAAATTGAAGTAAGTAAGCAGAGGCATCGGTGGGTGATAGATAACATTTGGTTTCCGAACGCCCACTTGTGTCCCGTAGGACCCCGAGTACTTGATACCTGTTCCTTGATTTATCGCACTATCCACATATGGGGAATTATGGGCCCCCCTTAGCCAGAGCTTGATTCCGTCTTATTTCTTGGGGCCACAAACTAGTTTGAGGTTTTATTTACGATCCTGTACTTATGCCATGCTTTACTGCTTTAATTAAATTGTGCGACAGATAGCACCTGTACTTTTTAGGATCGGGACACGATTCCGCGGTGTCGACAAGCCCAGTTTTGGGTTCCCAGTCGTTCACAGCCGTCTACCCAAACCTTGAGTCCGTCTCGAAGCTTGCTTACTTCGTTGCGGTTCTACTCAATGGGGTGGCCCCCTGAAATATTTCTGAATCTTGTGATTGCTCTGTCGTGAAGACCTCGTTGGGTTTTGATTTGGTTTTTCCGAGGTTGATCGTGTGTGTGTTGCTATTTGTGCACCCCGGCCGGGTTAAAACTTTCTGAAAGCCGTGTCCGCGGTTATGGACGACTTGGAGCACAGTATCTCGACCATAGACAAGCATAACTAAAGTTTATTGCTATAAATTTGACTTTATAATGACTAGTAATCAGCTTCACTATAATGGAATGGCTAAATAATACTGCCCACAATTGCTTGTTGGAGTGTCGCTTGCGACCATTGTACCTGACTAGTAAGTATTGCAACTACCACGGAATGGCTGAATAAAAGTACCAACAACTGCGGGGTTTTTGGGTTATCTCATGCTATTTGTATCTGACTAGTAAGTGTCGCAACTACAACGGAATGGTTAATTAAAAGTGCCCACTGCTTATTTTATCAGGATGGTTATCTACACCTGACTAGTAATTGCTGCAACGATAACTGAATAAATAAAACTGCCAACTGTGTGAGTTCCTCGGTTGACTTCCTCGATGGTCTCGAGGGGAAAACGCCAGGATGGGTTTGTTTGGTGATAGTATCAGCTTGGTTCCGAATAGGTCTTTCTCACCCCTCTCTGATAGCCGCCAGTTGTATCGAGTCTCTATAGGGTGTTCAGTGCATGCTGCCGCTGCCGCTTCAGTCCATCATACCTATGTAGGCGAGGACCGCCGAATTCTAGTCTCGCCGTGTACTGGCCTCAGTACTGACGCTCCTCTTTTTCCTTTGCCCTTTGTCGGCACCCCTTTTGTTTAAGCAGGTTTTGAGATCGACGTCGTTAGCAGGGTTACCCTTCCGGCTTGGCCTGGGCAGGGTTATGGACGCCATTGGTTATTCTTCAGGGCTCTTAGCCCCATTTGCATCTTGTCCGTAGTCGGACGCGACCATCTTTTAAGGTGATTTGGATCTTTGTACTGTTTATCTGTATTCTTGACTCATTGAGTCGCTGTTATATATATCTGTTCCGTGGGTCCCATCGAGGACTGTTGTGTAATGTTATTACTTCGTTTTCCACCCGCACGAAAGTGCCTGGTGGGCACCTTTGAATCGTTTCTATGCGGGTTTGGCGGGTTTTCGCTAAAACTTGCATAGGTCCGATTCTGAGGGTGTTACATCCGGCATCCCCTCCGGTTCATGCTCGTCAAGCATAGGCGCAGGTGGTACCTCTCCCCCCCCTCTCTCTCTCTCTCTCTCTCTCAGATCTCCCGATCTAATCCTATAGTGCATCTACCTATAGTAGCCTAGAACTAACAACTATCATGACACATGAGGCAGGAAGATCAATCTTGGTTTAACTCATGATTAGTGATGGAGAATATGAAGAAATTATGGTGGATTGGAGCTCGAAGATGATCTTCCCTAATAGTCCATGTGATAAACAAGAGGCTTGTGACCTTTTGGTTGTGTAAAAAAGAGCCCAAAACTTTGCTCGAGAAAGTCTGGTCCTCGATGTTTACGTTTCTCATGGTTAAAACTATTTTAGTACGGGTGAAAATGGTCAAGGTTGTATTGGTGATCCTATGGTTCATCCTTTCTACCTTTCTTATTTCTTGTTCGCCTCTCTTTTCTTTTGTACTTTGTTACTCCGATACCAAAAGTTTGTTATGTTATCCTTTGGCAATGGAACCCGGCTCTAGAGCGGTGATGTATGGAAAAAATTACTACGAACAAAATGAATGGTGGTAACGAGAGATATAATTGCAACAAAAAGAGGAAGGAAAGTGATAATCTAGACTTTCTACAACAAACTTTACATAAACTAGATCTGAATGTAATCACTAAATTTACCACTGCAACAAAAGACAATATTATGTAAAAAGAACATGGCTAGGGAACCATACTTGTAGGTTTGTCTTGCCGATGAGACCATTAGACACCTCTGTTTTGAGTGTCTCGCAATTCTCTACATGTGGAGCACCATTAGCTCCACCATCGGTGATTTTATAGACCTACATGTTCCACTTAATATTTTCGGGGGATTTAAAAAATTCTCCCTTTGGGACTAATATGCATGTTTACACCGTAGCGGCTTCCCCTCGGTAATGTGGTTCAAAAAATTCATGTTGTGGATGTTGGTATGTTATACATCTGTTTTTATTCTTTGTTGGTCAGGTCTTCAAAACGAGGTGGATAGGAGGAACATGATAGAAGGATCAGAACGTCTTTAGCGTGTAGCTATCATGGCACATCAGGCAGGAAGATCAAGCTTGGTTTCACTCATGATTACTAATGGAGAATATGAAGAAATTATAGTGGATTAAAGCTCGAAGATGATCCTCCCTAATAGGCCATGTGACAAACGAGAGGCTTGTAACCTTTTGGTTGTGTAAAAAAGAGCCAAAAACCTTGTTGGAGAAAGTCTGGTCCTCGACGTTTTCGTTTCTAATGGTTAAAAACGAGTTTAGTATGGATGAAAACAGTATAGGTTATAGTGGTGATCCTGTGGTTCATCCTTTGTACCTTTATTAGTTCTTTTTTGATTGGCTTTTCTTTTGTACTTTGGTACTCTGGTACCAACATTTTGTTATGTTATGATTTGATAATGGAGCCACCTGAAGAGTTGTGTTGTATGAAAAAGATCATGGTGCAAAATACTTTTTTACATTTCCAGAGTTAACAAATGAAGTGGAGTTAAGATGAGGAGTGAACTGAAGTTGAGACAGAGTATAGCTCGCCTAGACATGTTAGAGTGAAAGGGAAGCTTTCAAAAGAAGCAATCTTGACCATGCATTAGCTATTATGTGTATCTCATGATGCCATGTCTTTTTGTTTGACAATATTATCAACTATATAAATATAGAAAACAAATTACACAAAAAATGACCCTATGTGGGACAATAGTCCTCGGAGAACATAAAACCCCTACAAAACTTAGAAAATACAAGCAAAACCTTGGGAGAGAATCTTTAGAGCATAATCCACCACCATTTATATCGTCGTTTTCATAAAACATAGAAATTATAAGTAAGCTCTTAAGAGTAAATCTTTGATGCCAAGTTGACTCTCTACACACAGAACAAAATCAATTTTATACTTTTAAGCCAGTTTTTTTAAAAGCAAAACAATAACATGGCAAAGGACACACGTGGCATGTGCTTTCGCTTTCCGAGCTACAAAAGGAGGCGGCGAAGTTGTGACTACAACACCTTATCTACTCTCAGCTAGATCTCGACCACTTTCTACTCTAACATACTTCACCATCGCTGGCAAGCTAGTCTGTTGGGGGTTTTCTTGTGTATAACAGAGTAGGTTCTCCTAGAGATACAACCCACCCTCTAGACATCCATAATCCAAAACCTCCAAGTCCCCCGAGTGGACTAATGACCCCTAGCACGAGCTAAATCTTTCCAAGATTGGTGGAATTTTTTCCCTTTCTATATGTAAATTTGACACCCTTTAGATGGCATGCTATTTCACTCTGATATGTTATGCTTAGTTACAAGTCACAGGAAATACCTCCACTGGACCAAGACACTAAGATCACATGAATAGAAGCAAAGACAAGAAGAAGAAACTGGAGAAGGCCAGCCTGTCCCAAGCTTGGTCGACCGATGTTGGCACCGGACCGAGAAGAAGATGGCTAGCCGGTCTTAAGCCCGGTTAAAAACGCTAGCACCAAATCGACAAGACAAGCGTGAACCGTCTGGTCCTAGACTCGAGTACCGAACCAGCAGAAGCATGCCAACCAAAAGTGGTTAAAATATTATATTTAAATGAAGAAAAGCTACAATTTTGATGCTCCGGGCCAAAGTCAGGCTCAAACTTGGCCTTTTCTTTTCGGGCTTTTCGGAGCCCAGCCTAAAACTAGGTTCGGTCCAAGGAAGCCCGGGTCTTTTCTTTTCGGGCTTTTTGAGCTTGGCCTTTTCTTTTCGGGCTTTTTAGAGCCCAGCCCAAAACTAGGCCCGGCCCGAGGAAGCCCGGGTCTGGTCGCTCTCATGCGGCGACGTCGTGGCGTTTTGCACGAAGGGACCTCCTTGGACTGTTTAGCTATTTCGTTTTCTTGGAGGTCGTTCCTGTAAACTCGCAGTACAGCTGTGTGGTGTGGTTCGGGAGTCTTCACCGACGGTGTGTACCCGCGTGGTTGTGTTCTGTATCCCATATTCCCATTTCAGACCAAATGATGACGGGACACATGCAACTTTCTTCCTAAAAAAAAAAAAAAGAGAGCACCGGCACACCCGGCCGAACACCGGGACGGACAAGCACCGCAAGAAACGGAACAGGAAAGCTGACGAAAAGAGGCAGGCATCCGTCCACACCCCAGCAAGCCTAACTCTCTCATCTCATCGCTTCCCCACCGCCGCTTGCACACTCTCCCCGTCCTCAAATCTCCATTCCTCCCCCCTTATTCCTTTCCCGAACTGCACATGGAGTAGCCCGCCTCGCCCTCACCCTGCTCGTGCCGCTGCTCCACGGATCTGGACTCCGATCCAGCCCTGCTAGCGCTAGAGCCCCTCCTCTGCTCCGTATCTTGCACGCTAGGCGACAGCGAGCTTGCTTGTCCAGGAGGAGGAGGAGCAGCAGCAGCAGAGCTCGGGCGGGCGGGGATCGATGAAGGCCGTGGAGCGCGCGAAGCTGGTGCGGAGCCTCCGGCAGGAGTCGCGGCGCCTGCGCCTGCTCGTCCTCGTCATCGGCTTCTTCCTCGTCACCCTCACCTTCGTCGTCGTCTCCAAGCCCGACGCGCTCCTCTTCAACCGTACGCACGCCCAGCCACTCATTCCATTCCTCCCTCCCTCTCTTGGCAAGGAATAATCTTTGTTGGTAACCAAGCAAGCTCGAATCTTGCCCTGTGCGCAGTGAACGGCCGGCTGTCGGTGGACCAGGCGCCGCGCTCTCTCCTGATCCGCCAGACCGTCGACGACGACGACGCCCGGACCCAGAGATCCGCCGCCGCCCAGGATCCCAAGGTGGTGGACGACGAGGAAGGTGAAAACCCAACCTTGCCCAATTACCATCTTCAAATCTCGGGGCCTACCCTCTAATATCAGTCTACCGATGTGTAACAAACAATCTTGGAATTTCTCGATTGAGATGTTCGGTCATATGGTACTCACCGACCCCTCTCGTCGTGACAGGGACCAGTGAGGAGGAGGAGGAGAAGAGGGCGCTCACCAGCGAGGAGCCCGAACAGGCCAAAAACGAGGAAAAAACTACTGAATCTCAGCTGTTAGGTGAGCCGTCCCCTCAATAATTTCTTTGTCTAGCACTGGCTTCCAGTGCCCACCGAGCTTCTTCCACTCGGATTCTATCCGCAGCCAGAGCCCGAAGATCACAACAGATTTGGCCTCTTTGAGATTGATGCTGACTTTGCTTTCTGTCTGAATCTGTACCACATTTTGTAGGTAGTGGAGCTGGAGAGGAAAAGAAAGGCAAGGAGGGGCACCATGGGGGGCATCACAAGATGACCCTCCCAACCGTTTCTAACTACACCATCCGTGACGCCGAGGACAGCGACAATGCCAAGCAAGAAGGTAGCAGAAGCTCATACTTCTCATCTTTGTTGATCTAGCTGTTGGTAATTTGGTATGTAGCTGTTTTATTGTTTAGTAACTTTGATGATGATACTTACTTGCTATTGGTGGCTCTACTGATGTGTCTACAGAAACTAAGCTTGGAGCGGTTGCTGACGAAAGTGACGCCAACGGTAGATCTCAGCTACAAGGTTAGTATGGTACAGTAAAACAAACGTATGCCACGAGAACAATTCATCATCATCTGATCAGCTGAATCTGGTGGTTATGTTCTTAGTTCAGCGAATCATTCCATAACAGTTTGAGTCACTGTCTGTTAGTTCATCCTTATACTGATGGATAATATGCACATTTGCAATGAGATATTGACATATGTGTATGTCCAACCCTTTCCATTTCTTTTGTTTTAATTATATACTCTATCTTTGCAGCTCGGAATAATGCGGAGTGGGAGAGGAAACCACTTTGTGATTTCTCAAACTTCAGAGCTAATGTCTGCGAGATGCGGGGCAATATTAAGATCCACCCGAACGCAAGTTCAGTGATGTACATGGAACCTGCCAGCTCAAAGAGAAACGAGGTATGGAAAATTAAGCCCTACCCTCGGAAAGGCGATGAGCTCTGCCTCGGCAAGCTCAGAGAGCTGACAGTGAAATCAAGCAAAGTGGCACCTGAGTGTACCAAGTACCACAACGTGCCTGCTGTGGTCTTTGCTCTGACTGGATACACCGGAAATCTGTTCCATGACTTCACCGATGTGCTTGTGCCCCTCTTCACGACTGCAAGCGAGTTCAACGGCGAGGTTCAGTTTCTGATCACAGACATGGCTGTTTGGTGGACGAACAAGTACCATGTGGTGTTTGAGAAGCTATCCAAGTACCCCTTGATCGATTTCAACAAAGACGGTGAGGTGCATTGCTTCAAGCACGCCATAGTCGGTCTCCATGCCTACATGGAGTTCACGATCGACTCCTCGAAGGCTCCCCACAACTACTCCATGGTGGATTTCAACAGGTTCATGCGCAGGACGTACTCGTTGCCCAGGGACACCGTGTCTGCGCTTGGCGAGATACCCAAGTCCAAGCCGAGATTGCTCATCATCTCAAGGCAGAGGACAAGAATGTTCCTCAATCTACCAGAGATTGTCAAAATGGCCGAGGAGTTGGGTTTCGAGGTTGTGGTTGAAGAAGCCAATGTGAGCTCTGACCTCTCCCATTTCTCCAAGGTGGTCAACTCCGTCGACGTGATGATGGGTGTCCACGGTGCTGGGCTCACAAACTGTGTGTTCTTACCAGATAAGGCCACACTAATTCAGATTGTGCCATGGGGTGGCATAGAAGGCGTGTGCCGCATCGACTTCGGCAACCCGTCGGAGCAGATGGGCCTGCGGTACAAGCAGTACAGCATCGCCGTGCACGAGAGCAGCCTCACCGACCAGTACCCACTGGACCACGAGATCTTCAAGAACCCGCTGGCCTTCCACAAGGGATTCGAGTTCATCAGGCAGACCTTCATGGACAAGCAGAACGTCAGGCTCGACTGCAACCGGTTCAGGCCTGTGCTGCTGGAGACCCTTGACCAACTAAACCAATAAGAACTACTGATTCGTCGTCGTCAGGCATTGTATTAGATGGTTCTACATACACTTTTCTTTTTTTTGGGTTCCACCATTCTCTCTTCTCTTTAGTAAATTTGTTGATCGTCTTCTGATTACATGAGGCAAGGAACAGAGTTATCTGTGTAGATTTGTATGGCGCCGCATGGATGAAGCTGGGATGTCCATGATCTGTCATCTATAGCATATTTGTTGTCTGGAAATAGAGAAACAATACAATTTTGTTTTTGTAAATTGCTGTACTCTTTTGTCGCTGCATTGACCATGGAAGAAATATCAGTGGATGAGTTGTTGTGATCTGGTGGTACTAACTGCATATGAGTGAGGAAGAATGTTCCAGGGCTCCTGACACGGAGCACCAATGGGAGTGGAGTAAGTGGAGAGCACCATTTTTGTGCTGTATGATTCATCATGATTTTTTTTTCACTTTAAGTTGGTGCAGAAAAGGAAAGCCTAGGGTTGTACCGGTGTGTGATCTACAGGTGTGAGGTGCTACAAAGTTTAGTTGACCATGGCTTTTCGAAACTAGGTTAGAGCTGTCTAACCTTTTGAACCTGCACATATGTGAGAATTAGAACATCGACATAAGGTAAGGTGGAACAAGAAGTGGCAAGAACGCGTTGACTTTTATCATAGATAGCGATGATAGGGTGTGTGAATCAATCGATGCAGAGACAGTTGTCACGCTGTGATCGTTCACCTGGTATCTTACATCAACATCGAGATCCATGTTGTATCTTGTACATCTATAATTTTTTATCCAAAAATAGGGCAATGTGTGGCCTGCAGAGAAAAGATGATGTGTGAATAACACATAATACTATGCACTTTTTTAACAAAGTGAATATATTACTCCTCCCGTTTCCGTTCACTAATAATAAGACATTCTAGCATTTTTCTAAAGTATACATGTATATATGGACATATTTTAGTGGTGTAGGTTCACTCATTTTAGAGTGAATCTAGTCCATTTTAAAATGTACCTAAAAGATCTTACATTAGTGAACATATGGAGTAATATCAAGAAGATACCAATTAGGTATTTTCTT
Source organism: Avena atlantica (assembly GCA_910589765.1). NCBI lineage: Eukaryota > Viridiplantae > Streptophyta > Magnoliopsida > Poales > Poaceae > Avena > Avena atlantica. The sequence goes on from OU342733.1 coordinate 470,453,642, forward strand.
TTTTGCACAAGTCATATATGGTCATACTTGGGACATAAATTTCATAGATGCACAAGATAGATATAAAAAATGTCTATGATTTATCTCACATTTTTTGAAAACTCGAAAATACGCCGTAGGAGTTTGGAACTACTGACACTCCAAACTAAGATCGGACGGTCGAGAGGAGCTCGAACGGTTCTTCTTACAGCTAGTGTGGGGAAGAGATGCGGCTGCGGCGCAGCAGCAGCAAATCTGGCTGGAGCCTGGAGCCTATGACTCTCTGACCGAGCTGGCCCTCCCTCCAAGCCCATTTCCGCCGCCGCCGCCGGCGACTATGCCCGTGGAGATCCCGTCCTTCTCCGCCGCCGCCCATCCACGGCGACCCATCCGCCGCCTCGCTTATGTTACGGTCTCTACCCCTGCTACTCCTCCACTCCGCGCTCTTCTCCAAGCCGACCCCATCTAGGCTCCTCTCGTCCGCCGCCGCCACCACCACCACCACCAGACGCACCGTTGCACGAGCCGGCGGCGCGAATGGGACCGTCTCAGCCGTGCTGGAGATCGTGGGCCCCATCGAGCTCCTCTTCCCGTCCTCCGAGGCGCGCCTCTACGTGCGCCTCCTGCGGCGCTGCGCGCTCGACGCGCTCGCCGCCGGGGCCGGCGCCGTCCACGGGCACGTCCTCAAGCGCGGCTTCGCCCCCGACACGCTCGTGTCCAACGTCCTCATGGACACCTACGCCAAGGGCGGCTCCCTGGCGGCCTGCCGCCACCTGTTCGACGAAATGCCGCACAGGGACGTCGCGTCCTGGTGCACCGTCATCTCCGCGCACGCCAGCCGGGGTCTCTGGGTCGAGGCCATCGGGATGTTCAAGGGGCTGTTGTCCTCTGACGTGAAGCCAAACCGGTTTGTCATATCGTCGGTGCTCAACACATGTGCCAGGTCCGGCGTCCTGGAGCTGGGGCTCATGGTACATGGACTGGTGATCAGGTCTGGCTTAGGTGTTGATAGGTTCGTGGAAGTTGGATTCGTGGATATGTATGCGAAATGTGGCAATGTGGGCTGTTCTATTAGGTTCTTCAATGAAATCCCGGTGAAAAGCTCGGTTGCTTGGAATGCTATGATTTCAGGTTTTATTGAGAATGGTTGTGTTCTGGAGGCTGCTGAGCTCTGCAGGGATATGCATAGAGTTGGCATTGCAATGGATGTGGTGTCACTGAGGTTAGCTGCTGGGGTCGCTGCTATTCTGGAAATGTTTGAGCTTTGTAGGAACGTTCATGTTTATGCACTTAAAGTGGGGTTGGAAAGAGATTGTTTTGTTGTGTCTGAGCTGGTCAAGTCAGCCGGGAGGGTTGGTGATACCCAGTACATTGGAGAGCTTGTTGCTGCAGTTAGAAGGCCTGACGCGTCTTTGTATTCTTTGGCTATATCAGGCTATAACTCAAACGGTTGTCAGGATGAAGCAGTGAAACTTGCAGAACATCTTCTTTCCTCGGGTCTGAGTTTAAGGGAAGGAGATCTGGTCACCTTGCTAGATGTCTGTCATATCAAAGAGGAAGTTCAACAGGTACATGCTTATACGCTGAAATCTGGAAGCTTCTCGTATATAAATGTATGTAATGCTCTTATATCGGTATACTCTGAACTTGGATCGCTGATGCACGCTGAAGCAATCTTCAAAACTGCACACTCGCGAGATGTTGTATCGTGGGCTGCAATCATGGCAGGCTGCGTCAAGAACCTCGAATTTGAAAAGGCATTTGGTTATTTTGGAGGGTTAAGAAACTCTGGAACAGCATTAGATCAGCACTGTGTTGCTACTATCATAAATATATGCACAGGACTTCAAGACATGGATAAGGGACAGCAGATTCACGCTGTAGCTCTTAAAGTTGGGTTATTGGTTGTTGACTTCATTAGCACATCCCTAGTAAACATGTATGCAAAATGTCATCACATGGAGTGTGCTGCTGAGTTATTCTCCCACACATTGTTTCCCAGAAATCTAGTTGTAACTAATGCGATGCTGTCTGGGTATTGCTGGAATTTCCTGCCAGAGAATGCTCTTCTGCTCTTTTCCAGTGAATATCATTCTGGTCTGCGTCCGGATCATTTCACTTGTTCAATTGTTCTACGTGCATGTGCCGATATTGGTGCAAAGGAGGCTGGTGAACAGATGCACGGCTATCTTATAAAGACTGGTTCTGAATACGTGGATGTCATTGTTGGAAATGCTATCATAGACCTCTATGTCAAGTGTGGACACATTGCCAGTGCATGTAGATTTTTCCATAGCATGCGAAGTTGGAGCATCAATTCATATGCAATGTTAATGTTGGGTTATATTCAGAACAGATGCAGCGATGAAGCTCTTCAACTTTTCTCCAAAATGCAGCACAGTGGCTTGCGTGCAAACCGTGTTACCTTTGCAAGAATTTTACGGGGATGTGCTGACCTATGTGCCATTGATTTGGGAAGACAACTGCATGCTTCCATTATTAAAATGGGTTTGATTTCTGATGTATACGTTGCAAATGCACTTGTAGGAATGTACAAAAGATCTGACTGTTTGATGGAACCAATAAGAGGCCCTCGAGAAATTTTAACTGGAAATGGTTCAGAGATGAATATTACAGATAACTGCTATTCAGAACAAAGGGATGAAAGTAGCAAGCTTGAAGAAATTGGACTGTTTACATTGGAAGAAGAGAAAGATCCTGAAATTTCTGATCATGCGCGGAAGATTTCCATTGGTGCTGCTTCTCAATTCTATGAAACTTCAGTTCCCATCCATGTGTTTGGACAGGAACTTAGGATCAACAGTATTTCAGGGAATGGGAGGAATGATAAGTGCAGTAAAAGCAAGGTTTTCATAGATACAGGGTATCAGAGAAGCAGAGGTGGATCTCTTAAGCTGTTTAATTTGTTACAGGCGGGCAGAACTGGATCTGACCAATTCGTCCTAGTTGTCTTCATTGATAATAGCCTTCTAAAGATGAAGGATACAAGATTTGTTAACGTTGAACTAATGAGAAGATCTGGTGTTGCACCAACACTTGGCTTTCCTCCTTGAAAAATTACAAATTTTTGTGCACTACAAAACCTCTATACTGGGTCTGTTATTTCTCATGAAGCAAGCTGAATCATCACGTGGCATATCAGAAAGGCATGCAAGGAATACAAACTCTGAGTTGGGTTCAGAGTTCCTCAGATTCACATCAGGCCTATGGATTCTCCACATGATGCACAACCTAGTACCCTTAAAACTCAATATCTCTGCATTTCCATGGGAGATGTTTGCACCAAGTTTAGGCAGACCAAATGCTGCTTTGAAGTTCTCCAACGGTTGGATTCTTTAATCTCATGGAAGAATAGATCAAGAATGTTAAACTGGTTAGCACAAAATAAATAGCTAGTATCTTGTACACTGTTACTTGGTCCTACCATGCAGTTATGGTGAGCTCATAATTTTCAGGCGTTTTCGTTCGTGCAGGGCACAGCACCTCTCGTCAAGCACGTTTGAGAGAGGAGAGAGTAAGCTTGGAAAAATCAGCTCAAGCTTTGATCATTTCTGTGAGTTAACAAACTTTGATTGTGCACCTCTTTTCTTGCTTGAGCATTGATCAGTGCTGTGAAGTATCCAATTTGCGGTGCTTAGGCATTCGCTTTTACTAATACCTCTTTACATGTTTGAGCTTTGATGCTGTGAGTTAGGCAAGCACTTTCACTAGTACCTCCTTGCTGCTAGTTCATCTTTTTTGTATGATTAAAGAAAATACTTTTAGTTGATGCCGGCAGTAACACTAGTGTGTTCGAGGAGTGCAAATTAGAAAAAGGAATCGCAGTCGCCCAAGCAGCTATTTTGCAACGTCTCTTAATCTCCTATGGTTCATTCAACTTCATTGGTATGACTGTAATTAGAGTTGTCTTGAAGAATGTATATAGTTAAAAATTGCTTGTTTATCATGAGAAATTGTTATCTTTGTTTGTGGTTCATTCTTCAAATATGACCTGTCTAGGCTCGACATCTTCTTTTCTATGAATTGGAACATGCATGTTCAATTTTGCTATCTTTGATTGACAATTGTTCAATTCCATGCAAGACCTAGTAATTATGGACTAATATAGCAAAATATGTTATCTCTGTAGAGAATTCCTCTGTTTATTCCAATCTTCTTGGCTATGCTGTTCCTTCTAAGGTTATCAAGTTAATTGCATGGCTGTCAACCTAGCGCTTGTTTCACTCATTTTTGTTTCATTTTGACAGATGCTAGCACCAGACTTGCATGAGAAGAATGCTATAACGTAACAAAATCCTATAATCCTGTGCCTTTTTGTTGTGCTCACTCCTAGCCATCATCTGCAAATTCAGCAACATCAGTGTGGGATTGTAAGTTCGATATGCTATGCAGATTTCCTTTTCTGCCTTTTCCACACTCCTACAGTGATATTTCTTTGCTAAGTTCTCTACTGTTCGAAAAGTTCATATTGTTACTGATATATCGGCATTGCTATAGCAGGTTTATCATATTATATAGTGTAGTGACCTTAGGCATTTGATATAATTGGTACGCATATTCTGGTAGTATGCTGTCCCAATCATGTGGGCCTGGAATCCTAGAATTATTTACACAAAATATTTAAATTGTTGTTGCATAGAATAACATTCATTGGTTCCAATGCTTATATGGTTGTGTGCATTTGAATTCCCCGTCCAACTTCAGCCTTATTTCATAGATCGATTTCTCAAACAGATGGCCACATTTATGCTGATGCCTTTTTTGCTTATTCATCAGGACCTGCAAGAAGATAACCATGGGCAAGCAGTGCCAGCTGGTGTAACAACACTCTTTACTTTGTTCTCTGTGTCTGAAGCAATCACTATCAAAGTTTTTCCCTTATACAATCTAACTGGACGCACCTTATTTTTTTGGTTGTTGCTATACTGGAATATACTGCTAGTACTGACTTGTGGCCATTAGTAATTGCGTGTGCCATCCATGTACAGCATGAGCTGCTGATGCAGTGAAATCAGTATGTTTTACCTTATCATACTGGATTCAGTTTTCCTGTTCAGCAATGAGAAATGTTTCAGTAAATGATTTTGAGAAACAATGTGAGGTGAGCCTCCTTTCCGACATGAACTTAGTTCACATCTCGTGAGTTTTTTCTGCAGTGCTTGTTTTCCTGACTTTTCTTTTGACCGAAAAACTGTAGGGATGCCCTGTATGTAATTTTTTGATAAAGAGGCGACGGACAGACGGCGGAGATACAAGGTATACAGGTCTAGGATCAGCTATACAAGGGAGTTGAGCCAACAAAAACGTCAGCTCTGTATAAGCGAGGAGGCATTCCTTCTAGAGAAGCTGAAAACCAGGAGCTTGTTTTCCTGACATCATTCTTCTGATGCCAATCAATCCCTAGCAGATATTGTCCAGAGAAAATTCATCAACATTAGAAAGCAAGTCAAATGGAGAGGACATGCTGGCCCTGCTCCAATACAATTATAAGTACAAAAGGTTTATTGATCAGTCAAATGGAGACCAAAAACAGAAGAAAAATGGGACAACTATGACATAATATCCACAAGAATGCTGGTATGTGATTGCTCGTTTCAATGTTATGCTGGAGCGACGAGTTTTGTTCTTATCTTGAGCAATCTTGTTTTGATTTCGCATGTGACTGTACCGCACATGACTTGATGAAGGCATACAGTTCCTTTCGTGAAACCACCATTCGTACCTTTGTATTTTCTCCATCGTTTTTAGTCTGTCAGAACCACGAGATAATAGCTATCTCTGAATATTATTGTCAGAATGGTTAGCAGTTGATCCAATTCATGACTTCACATCGTAGGGAAATGGGACCTCAGGCACCTCATGCACTTGAGTCTCTTTCGGCTAACCATGTGAAATTGGTTAAAAAAATCTTAATCTTAGCTATTGGCATTAGCTGATTACCTTCCATTGTTAAGAAGTTCATGTAGCTCTCACCGGTCTGTCATAGCTTACTAACAGATACTGCCTACAAGGCCAACGGCAACATTTCCTTCCTTTTAACAAGAAACATGCCGTAAGATTGCCGTTCTATCCAATCTTATATATCAGCAATTAGGTTTTTCTCGGAGTAGACATACCCTATAGTTATTCGGCACCTTGTTAGGAACTTTGTTTTATTGAACAGTAGTTACTTTCTGGACTACGGTAATCACAACATTACACCTTTTATGCTATGTTCGGTTAATCCACCTCTAGGTTGGATTGGACTGGATTAGATTGGATTAGAGGATATTTTGACTTAAATGGGATTTAAACCACATCAATCCATGTCAAACCAGGACAATCCAAGGTAAACCGAACGGGCCCTAAATGTGGTCACTTTTCCATAGTTCCTAAAACCTTAGCCACCAGGGTTTCTTGGAGACGACTTGGGGGCATGTTCTCTGGCTAGAGTGCTTATAGGTATGCCGGTTTCGGAGGATTTGCGGCCTTTGGAGGGACTACATATACCGTGAGGCTTCACATCTGTAGGTGGATGGAAAATTTTGTTTCTGTGTAGGATTAAGCCATCCTCGCTCCATATCCTCTCTGATGATGCTCACTTCATGGAGGGTTTAGTCAACCAGTTATTCATCTGTTTTGGTGGATAGTTTAGAAGTATGCCATCCGACACTAATCAATGTCAGAGCAGATATTCATATGCTTGATGCTACGAGTACCAAGTTATCAGCTGGACCTGCTCCATGCTGAAATTGGTTGAACGTGTCAGTTAGAGAAGGTTATGGTTGGATTTGAAGATCTGGACCAGTCCAAAGTCAGGACATCGAACTTCTAAAATAAACATCATATTCATGACCATAGGTTCCATGAAGTTATGCAGTTGTCAATTAGCCTTAGCTAACAGGCTGCCTAGGCATTCGACAGCGCGAAGGTTTCGATGTGATTGTTCTCTCAAATCATATCAGTCTGTCAAGCACTATATATAGTGTTACTCCCTAGCAAACAACATAAGAAAATGATACTTAGCAGGGTGATAGGTACAAGCGGATGTCAACTAGAATCATAAATGTAAACTGTAAATTTGCATGTCTCTAAAATTCTTTTCTTTGTTGTTAAGTTCTCTTCTCTTCGGTAGTGGTAACGATTGTCCCCTCAAAGCGAGACATGACGAATGCCGTCCAGTCCATCTCAAACGGGACGAGGTTATATAATTCCATGTCATAAAACATGCCCGTTAACTCGTCGATTGTCCCATTTTCGAGATTGACAATCCACATGAACTTGTTTTGGTTTGTGACAAACAACTCAGCCGCTCTTCTCACCCACGTGCATATAGAATGCATTGATATTCTGCGGCGGCTTGTGTTTTAGCTCGACGACTTTAGGGTGTAGCCCGACTGCATCGTCATCGCTGCTGTCTTCGTCGCCTTGCCGTGTCCATATCTGTAACCGGAGGCATTCCGTGTGTAGGCGAACTAATGCCAATTTGCTGCCCACTGTGAGGGTAAGACGCGCTCCAATGCTAAAGCTAGAGTCGTGAAGGTAGTCCGGTGGAATGGGGAACTCGATCACGGAGAGGTGTCTATCTAGTGGTAATGCACAATTCAACGGTGTAGAATTTCCCCGTGTTGCAGGTCAGCCAGTGCACCTTGCCCTGGCACACGACGGCATTATTGCCGTAGATGACCGCATGCCGCATATTGTGAAGACACCTGGTTGTGCTCCAGCCTGAGTTAACCGATGAAAAAGTGCACATAGTGTAGCGTTCCGGGGAATACTCAAAGAAGATGATGATCACCTCGAAGAATGTTGAGTAGCTTGGCAATGGTGTCCGTTGTTGTTGTTGTTGTTCTGTCGAGCAATAGTCCGTGTCTGCTAGAACGACACATTTGCTCGTGCCCATCGCAGAGACATCGCAGCTTAGCAGGGGTAGCACGTCACACGTGCCGGTGAGTAGATTGCACACGGCTAGACGGGCATATGTCTGTTTGGCGGCTGACGGGCCGATGCGCACGAGGAGAAGGCCGGAGCACATGATGATTGGGACCGCGCCATCCAATAGACCGTTGATGTGTGGAAAGAAGGAGCCCGGCGAGCGGCGCTAGGGCCGAGCGATGACTGCGGCGCCGGGATGAAAGCCGGCTGTCTAGGTATCGGTGTTGCACGGATACGCCGATGCTGGGCAACAAAGCCAAGGAGGGAGGACCGGCGGGACGCACTGTTGGGCCGGCGACGGTGGAGGAATGAGTGATCGGCCACAAGGGCGCGCCATGGCTTGCACGCCATGGCACAGGAGGATCTCGAAGACGACGTCCTCAGGGAGCGCCCCTGTCTTCTTCCGCCTCCTCTGTACCTCTAGGAGGCCGACGTTGTCCATGGTATTGCCTATTGGAGGCGTCAGGCTGCAGATCGAATCTTGGGGTTGGGGGCGTACGCCTCAGGCAGGTGTATCTCTCTCTCTCTCTCTCTCTCACATACACACACACGTTTATCTATACCTCTCTCGTTTTCTTTTTCAGGTGTATACATCTCTTATTTGCTGGTATATACTCCCTCTGTTTAGAAATATAAGATGTTTTAGGTTTGTGAAGGAGATGTATCTAGACACATTTTAGTGTCTAGATTCATTTGAACCTATACACTAAAAGATGTCTAGATTCATTTTAGTATCTAGATTTATTTGAACCTATACACTAAAAGATGTATCTAGATTTATTTTAGTGTCTAGATTCATTTGAACCTATACACTAAAAGATATATCTAGATTCATTTTAGTGTCTAAACAAACACCTTTTCCTCCAGAAAAAAAGAAGAGACAAAAAAAACAAGGATTAAGAAATTGGAGCAGATATTTTACTGCATCTGTTATAATTAATGATCGGAACAGAGCATTTACCTCTGTTATAAAAGAATGACAGCAGAACGGAGACAACATTCTGCTTCTCAAGCTAGTGCAAATTGAGCTGCATATGGCCACCTTCCGGTTCTTAGTAATTTGATACTCCCTCCTTTCCAGGCTGGTAGGTAGACGATCCCATCTTCTTTTCCCAAGTCCTGCCCATATCTATGTCTAGAGTTTTGGACTCGTCACCGAATTCATCAAGATCTGCCATAAGTTGTGTGACAATTCTTCTTATTTGGGAACTGGGAGGCATGGAACACACTTGATGAGACATGCATGGAGCACAACCACACGCTTCCTTGTCTTGTAATCTCTTGAAATTAAGTTCCTAGATCTTTCGATGTTTTATGCATGCAAATGCGTGTCATTCTGTTTTACAAATTCTAGTCAATATTTTGCTCAATCTTTTAGGGCACTACTGCATGTTAATTTGAAATAACCTGACAATGTCCTAACAATATTACGATCACTCTTTGCGTTCTTCCACAGGAGTACGGTCTAACATTTTATCTTTCCCCATCTTTTTTGCATCTGACGAAACTACCTGACAATAACTATTATCCGGATGTTACTTGAATATTTTTGTCAGCATGTTGAAACATATTCATGAACCATGACTCTACTCGTAAAGTGCTCAAAATTGCAACAGGGATATTGCATCGGTGCAAATAACTGGATGTGAACCGGGATTATAATTGCACTAAACTTGCATCCTCGTGATGTTCACCGACCATTGTTACAAACTTAAAAATTGTTGTGGGCATTTATCCAAATTGACATAGCTTACATACTCAATGATAAATCTTAATAAGGTACATGTTGAAATTAATCGCATAAAAATACAGAAGTACACAGTCCATCTATTCTTGTTTTATTCCTTCTGTTTCCGCCTCGAAGAGAGATACAAAGAAGGCTGGCCAATCCATCTCAAAGGGCATGAGGTTGCATTTTGTCAGGCTACGGAATTGATTTGGAAATTTCTCAATAACCCCGGTTTCTAGATTAACAATGTGCATGTGACTGTATTGATCCAAGATGAGCACTGTGCCACTCCTTTGGCACAGGCACATGCATGCCATTTCGTTAATAAGCGACATCTTGGGTTTTAGCTCGATCACCTTAGAGCGCAACCAGTCGTCCGCAGAGCAACCACCACTCTCTTTCTCACCTTGATATGTCCAAATATCTAGCTTGCAGCACTTTGTATGTAGGATAAGCAATGATAGATTTCCATCCATGGTGACGTAAAGCCGTGGTCGGTTGTAATAGTTGGACTCAAATTGGTCATGTGGAATCGAAACCTTTGTTAAGTAGACATGGATAGTCTTATTGCTCACTTCAAATGTGTAAAGATTCCAGATAAGGCAGATGTCACGGAGGAGCCAGTGTACCTTGCCCCGGCACACCACAGTGTTGCTATGGAGGTTGGTGTTCTCTATAAGTTCGAATGGTCTGCTCCAGCTTGACTCAAAAGAGTAGAGATTGTGATGAAACTTACGCGTACCACGTTCTTCTACCATGACAAGCACTTTAAATTTGCTGGAATACCCTGACGACGACGACGACAGCGACCCTTGTTCCTTGGAGCAATAGTCTGAATTTGCTAGAATGGCAGAACCCTTGATGCCGAAAAACTCACACTTCAATGGAGGTAGCAAGTCACACGTGCCGGAGAACATGTTGTACAAGGCTAGATGCAAGCCTTTATCTTCTGGGTCCCGTGGGGGAGAGCTCCACGAGTAGGAGGCCATGACATGACACGAGCGGCTTCGCATTCTCCAGCAAGCTGGCAGTGCGAGGGCCGAAGGGACCTGGAAAGGGGCCGAGCGGCGATGGCATCACTGGGACGAAAGTAGGCGGACCGGATATCCATGCTCCCCTGGAGCCTTCCTGCCGACCAAACAGTCCGAGAAAGGATGACGGGTCGCGTGCGCTCTCTGGCCAACGACGGCGAAGAAAAGAAGGGTCTGCGACGAGGGCTAGCCACCGCTTGCTCGCCACCGTGCAGCGGAAGAGCAAGGCGACGTCGTTGGCGGCTACCCGCGACAAGATCTCAAGGACGACGTCATCCGGTAGCGTGGTCGCGACGGCTGCTCTCCTTTTCTTGTTCTGCGGAGCCATGGGAACAACCTCCATGCGATCGGAGGCGAGCTGCAGATTGAGGCCTGGATTAGGTTGTACGCCTATGTTGAGCCTCACGCAAGCACGTACATGTACCTGCCCCGTTTCCTTCCCTTTATCTTGGGAGCGGGACTCCTGTTCCGTTACAACTCTTATTATTTGTTGGGATATATATGGAGCATACTTTCTCTTCCATACGCGATCGGAGGCGAGCCGCAGATCGATTGGGTCTTGGATCAGGTCCTACACGTTGTTGCTCACGCAGGGTTTTTTTATATGTACAACTCATTATTTGGGGAGATGCCGAGCACATGGTTTTGTTCCTGTTGTAATCTTTGCAAAATTCAAAGCTTTAACTTTTTTTACCTGAAACGCTAGATCAATTTTTTTTCCTGTATTTCATTACATATACGCTTTGTTTGCATGCACATAATTGAATTCATGAAATGAACTAGATGAGAATTCCAAATCCTGTCTGGATAGGAAATGGCCGTCAATTCGAATCTTGTTGTTTGGGTGGCTTGAAATTTATTGTTAAAATCAGAGGATGGTACCCAATTTCAATTCATTTTTGGATGTACAAACCATGAAATTGGATGTTTTTATTTTCTTTTTAAATAATATATATGTGTACAAGTATGCATTGTAGCATGTGTATATTAGAATGTATGTATCGAAAGTTTGTCTAAATTTGGATGATAGATAATAAATAGTGTCTAAATACATCCAAATTTAGAAAAGTTTGGGACATTTATTTTACCATTAATTCCGAATTCCACGATTCCGGTCCAATTCTATGCATCCAAACTGAGTCAGGGGCGGACCCAGAGAAAATAACCAGTGGGGGCACAAGTGTTAACTGGGGGCCTTTCTATTGCTAATTCAAAAATTATTTGTATTATCCTTCAAATTTTAAAAGAATTTGTTAAATTTGAGGCCCCCACTGAGCTCTTCTTGGGTCCGCCCCTGAACTGAGTAATAGAGGTTTTTTGCATCTGGAAAAAGAGCTGCAACTTTTATTATAGGTTCTCTCAGTTTAGTACTCCCTCCGTTTGGAAATATAAGACGTTTTAGGTTTGTGAAGGAGATGAATCTAGACACCTTTTAGTATATAGGTTCAAATGAATCTAGACACTAAAATGTGTCTAGATACATCTCCTTCACAAATCTAAAACGTCTTATATTTCCAAACGGAGAGAGTACTACGATATATGCTGCAGTACAAACCTGCCAAGCGAAACTTAATAAGAATCGCTAATCAATCTCTCAACACGCTATCGGTAGTAGTAATTCTAGTCTCGCATTGTCATAGCTATTCATGTGAGAAAAAAATCGAACTGTCATAGCTTACAAACACATAAATAAGCTACTACATAAAGCTACAATTCAAAATTCAGCACTCAAAAAATATAGAAATATATATATGGTATGTCTACTCTCGGTTTATTCCTTCCGCTTCGCCTCCAAGCGAGACATGAAGAAGGCCGGCCAATCCATCTCAAATAGCACGACATTATGTTTTCTAAGAGTGCAGAACTGGCTCGGAACTTCCTCAATTGCCCCGGTTTCGAGGTTGACAATGTACTTGAGGCTCCGGTCACCCGTGATGAACAATGTGCCGCTCCTTTCCCCCACACACATGCACGATAGTTTGCGCAACCAGTCAGCTGCCCCATCGTGGCCACTCCCTTTACGTGTGTTCTTCGGATTTAGCACGATCATCTTAGTCCGCACCCAGTCTGTTGCGCCATTGACATTCCATGTCTTGCCTTGACATGTCCAAATCTCTAGCTTGAGGCATTTCCAATGCAGACGAAGGAATGATAAATTGTCATCAATGGTGCCACTAAGCCGCGGTGAATCGTAATAGTTGAGTTCATCTTGGCCTCGTGGAATCGGAAGCTTCACTAAGCAGATGTGGCGGTCTCAATAGTGAAGTCAAGTGTGTAAAAAGATAAGATGTTCCAGACGAGCCAGTGTACCTTGCCTCCGCACACTATACTGCCGCTATCGATGAAGATGCGGTCCTTAAGGTGAAAGCATTTTCTAGGGAGTGTACGCCATCTTGACTCGGCGGATGAGAAAGTGCACATAATGTAACCAAACATATCATGGCTGATGATTAGCACTTTGAAAAATGTCGAGTAGCTTGACAATGGCGTGGGTCGTCCGTTAGAGCAACAGTCCGCGTCGGTTAGAATGGCGAAACTGTTTATTGCAAAATACACATGGCCGTCTAGCTTGGGTAGCACGTCACACGTGCCGGCAAACATGTCACATACGGCTAGACGGGCACCACTATGCTGTCCATGGCCTGGTGGGACGAGGCGCACGAGCAAGAGACCCTGGCGCGAGACAAGTGACACGGCGTTGTCCAATAAGCCGCGCGTGCAAGGGCCAAACGAGCCGGGAAAGCGGCGGCCTGGGGCGAGGGGCGATCCCGGTGCCGGTACAAAAGTCGGTGGGCCATCTCTTCGTGCTGTTGAAGAGAGCAATGGCCGACCAAATTAAGAGACCGAGGAAGGATGAAGGGCTGCGTACGCCCTCCGGCCAGTGACGGCGGAGGAAAGAGGGGTCGGCCACGAGAGCTCGCCAAGACTTACATGCAACGGCGCAGCGGAAGAGAGTGGCTAGGTCGTCCGCGACACGCGTTAGGATCTCGAGGACGACGTCGTCCGGCAGCGTCGCCAGGACTAGTGCCCTTCTTTTCCTCTTCCTCCGAGGGGCCATGTCCCCGGACAGAGGGCTGATGGGATCGGAGGCAAGCTGCAGATCGTTTGGGGTTTGGTCGTTTGGATTTGGGCGTACCCGTCAAGCTGATTGAAATTCGAGCCGGGGTGTACGGCGTACGCATAAGGCAGTATCAGGATACCTCGTGTTATTTGGACTCCTCTTCGTTGCGCTACTACATCTCTTCAAAAAAGGAAGAGAAATCCCCCCCAAAAAAGGAAAAGAAAAAGAGTCCAAACAAACAAGGATTAACAATTGGGAGCATCCAAGGCAAATTAAGCCGTCAACCGTGATTGAAACATAGCTCTCCCCTCTCGATTTATTGTTCAAGGAAAATGCCAACAAAAGTACTACGTACTAGTGCAAAAGGAGTAGACAGCAATCTGTCTTTGAAACTAGTGCAAAGGGTGTGGCGTATTTTTGTAAGCTAAAGTTGACTGCGAAAATAAATTGTGTAAGACCTGATTAGGTTCTCCACCGGAATTTCATTACAGCACTCACTCCATATCGGTTTATTAGGCTAGTCATAGTGCTAAATAACTTAGACTAGTAACATTATTTTTTATCTTTATTGTGGGTAATAATATGTGTGTGGCATATAGCTTACATTTTGTTGGTTAAGTTATTAATATATCCCGACATATAGTGTCAGATGAGGCACACGAGCAAAAGGCCTTGGCGAGAGACAAGTGGCATGGCGTTGTCGATAAGTCGAGGGTTCAAGGGCCGAAGGAGCCATGAAAGCGGCGGCCCTGGTCGAGGGGAGATCCTGGTGTTGGGACGAAAGCCGGTGGACCATCTATTTTGAGAACTTGGACAGATCAACGGCTGACCAAAGAGGCCGAAGAAGGGTGAATCAAATATGGAATCCGTGCCAAATTCTAAGAACATATACCGTATATTAATTCCTGACATATATAACCTAAAAAATGACATAGACATAACATACCACCTTTTTCATTCCTTTCATAAGAGTAGAAGGACACCAGGTATCAACTTATAACTTCTGCATCTTTTTGCATCCGATGAAATAACCATAAAGTAGAAGGCCAAAGAAGGATGAATCAAATATGTTATCCGTGCCAAATTCTAAGAACATATACCGTATATTAATTCCTGACATATATAACCTGAAAAATGACATAGACATAACATACCACCTTTTTCATTCCTTTCACGAGAGTAGAAGGCCACCAGGTATCAACTTATAACTTCTCCATCTTTTTGCATCCGATGAAATAACCATAAAGTAACTGTTAACTGAATCTTACTTTGAATATTTTCGTTTGCATAATGAATTATGACTTGCCTCGTACATAGCTCAAAATTTCAACAAGGATATTGCATGGGTGCAACATGAATTATAATTGCACAAAACTCGCATCCTCATGATGCTTATATATTCATGTAAGCATTTATCCAAATTTCGATAGCTTACAAACTCAGGATATTGCCAGGGTGTCTAGGGCTGGGCCTGTTCAAACCTGGACTACAAAACAGTCGAGCTGAAATTTAACGGGATCTCGGGCTGGGCCAGTGAAATACTCCTCGACACCCCTAAAAACCTATACATACAAAACAAGGCCTTATTGAATTTTTAAAAGGCGTTGTTCTTTTGAACTCCTTATAGCAATAAAATTAGGACCCAAAGGTTTATAACTATATAATACAATCTGATGGTTACTACTCGAAACAGGATGGCACACAATGAGTTCATATGCACGTGTCGCTCATGTTTGCCCCGTACGCCGAGGATCCTTAGCTTCCTTGCAAAACATGGAAAGCCTTACAACAGCTCGCTATGACGAAGGAGGTGATGTACTCTTCCCTGAATTCTAGATATGATGGACGATTATTAAGGAATCTGTGTGTGTGTCTGTGTCAGCACCATGAGCAAGTGTTGCGTTATAGGAACTGAGGTCCTTGCTTGTGTGGAAGGCCTCTCCTTGGCTCTGGAATGGACGGACAAACCCATTATTTTGGAGAGTGATTGCTTGCAGCTCACGACTATGATCAATGTTGCAGAGATAAATAGATTACCGATATCTGCCCAGGTTAATGAAGTGAAGCGCCTATGTCAAGGAGGTAGAGAGTGTCTGGTTAATCATATAAGTAGAGAGGTGAATAATGTTAGCCATAGTTTAGCTAGAGTGCGATGCACAGATCAGTGCACTAAAGTCTGGATCGGCCATGGTCCAGACATTATCTTAGATGCTTGTAAGCAGGACATTATGGCTCGGCCTTAATAAATAAATTTTAAATTCGCAAAAAAAAATGTTGCGTTATAGGAACTGAATGTTCAGAGAACAGGTACTACCTTATTCCTGTGCCGTTATTTATTCCTCTGTTTTTTCTTCCTCCGAACCGAACAGAGCCTTATATAGTATAAAAACTCCACTGAGAATCTACCAACCTAGGATAATAAAACATATTCATGAATAACTACTTCCTTCATAAACAACTAAAAATTGCAATAAAGATATTACATGTGTGCAAATTTACTCGTCAGGTGGAATGCTGATAGTTGTAGTAAACTCACATCCTTGTAAAATTTGCAACTCAATTGTTAAGAACATAATATTCCCGTGAGCATTTATCCAAATTCCCATATAGATTACAAACACAAAGATAAGCATGATAAGACTGTACACCGAAAGTCCAAAACCAATCACTTAGACATGCAAATATAAAGGGCACATCTACTCTCGCTTTATTACTTTGGTATTAGTCTCCAAGCGAGACATGAAGAAGGCCGGCCAATCCATCTCAAAGGGCACGACATTATATCTTCCGATGGTGCAAAATTGGCATGGAACTTCGTCAATTGCGCCGGTATCCAGATTGACAATGTAGACGGGCTTGTGTGGATCCACGATGATAAATGTGCCACTCCTCTCACCCAGGCACGTCCATGCCATTTCGCCAATATGAAGCATCGTGGGACTTATTAGTTTGATCACCATAGTGCGTAGCCAGTCTGCACCGCCATCGCCACTATCTTCCTCATCCTGCTGTGTCCAAATCTCTATCTCGAGGCTCTTCTTATGTAGGTTAACCAACGATAGCTTGCCTTCGATGGTGACGTTAAGGTGCGGTGGATTGTAAAAGCTCCACTCAAGTTGGTCCCTTGGAATCGAGAGCTTTTCTAAGGAGACACGGATTGTCTCATTGCCCAGTTCAAATGTGTAAAGGCTGCTGACATCCGAGAAACCCCAAACGGGCAAATATACCTTGCCTCGACACACTACAAGGTCCTTATGGATATTGGTTCTCTCTATAGGATCAAAGGGTTTCTTTGGTGCACTCCAGCTTGAGTCGGAGGACGAGCACGAGTACGGTGTAAGATGCAACCTACCGGCGTTGTTGTATTCGTCTACGATGAGTAGCACCTTGAAACCGTTTGAGCGACTTGACAACGGCGGCTGATGTCCTTCCTTATTAGAGGAGTAGTCTGCGTCTGTTAAAATAGCATAACCGTAGAGATACCAAACGACACACACTTGAGCTGAGGTAGCACGTCATACGTGCCGGCAAACACGTCACATACGGCTAGATGATCGCGTGTGTCGCCTCGCAGGGAGAGGCGCACGAGCAAGAGGCCTTGGCGCGACGCAAGTGGCTCCGCGTTGCTGTCTAGTAAGGAGTATGGGAAGCGGCGGCCATGGGGAAGAGCGCCGCAACATCGTCGGCCACGCGAGACAGGATCTCGAGGATGACATCGTCCGGGAGCATGGCCTCGGCGGCAATACGGACAGTGATCATCGGTGGCGAGCTGCAGATTGGGGCTAGCTTGGATTAGGGCGTACCGTTCTGTCTCACGCCCAAATATATATACACGTACTACGTCGGCACATGTATCTTCTAGTTTCCTTCTGCTTTATTCTTGGGAGCGGGGACTTTCTCTCCGTTACAACTACTATTTGCTCTTTTTTCTTTATTTACCACGAATTTTTGTTTCTTTCTGGAAGGCGGAGATGGGGGATAAAAAAAAATCAGGCATCCGAGGGTGGTCCACATAATACAGGCGACTGTTTGTTCAACAGAGCATCAAACTGCTAACAACACCAAGTTGAAAACAAATCAGAACGTGCAAAAATAAATTCAGTACATAAAGCACAAATTACAGTGAGTACGGCAATCACAGGCTATTCATCTGATGAAAAAGTCAATGTGAAGTGGCAACATTTGTTCCCTGCCTTGATCGCTGCAATCGGATGGCATAACCAAAGCCCGCGCAAGTATCTAAATAGTATACCTTGCATGTTCATCAAGTCTGTCACGGAGAACATATAAAGTTCATGTAGCTCTCGACTACTAGGAGTAGCAATTAACCCAGAGCTGGATCCTGGGACGACCCCAGGCGCTGTTGAAGGGCCCCCAGATCCCGGCACCGCCGACCTCCCCCCTCCTCCAGATCGCCTACCTAAGGTGCTAGGGGTGGCGGCTGCGGCGGTCTTCTTCAATGGGGTGGCTGGGGCTGCGCCGTTTCAAGAAGGCCCCGCCGGTGATCGGGACGACGCTTCCTGGCCAGTCGGCGGCTACAGCCGGACTCCCCTCCCCAGGCGGTCGCGGGTGATGGTGCCGTGGCCACGGGTCTAGGGTTCCTCCTAGACCTGTCGTCCTCGTGGCGACGCGGTGGGACTCGGGACGTCGCGCCGGTCGCCGGACGGATGGTTTCCTGAGCGAGCACGTGGAGGGCGAGGGGATCAGGGCGTAGCGCCGATCGCGAGTTCGGCCTCAGATCTGGGCCAGGATATGTTGTGGATGAGCACGCCAGTGACGATCTGCGACGGCTATATGGTTTCTCGTCTTTTCCACATGCTCGGCTTGAATAAAAGGTGGTGGTCCTAGGGTTCCTACTCGTCGCCTCTCTCTCGAAATAGGCTTTCGCCCTGCTTTATAAATAAAGCACATAGGTGAGACCGCTGCTGGACCAGACAGCACAATGCCCAAGGTACAAACCGGACCAACCACGAGACCACCGCTGGGGCAAACATCACAAAAAGCCCAAAAGAAAATACAAAAGGAAGGAAAAAGAAAATAAAGCCGGCATCGGTGGTGCGACAAGAATGAAGGTAGCTCGCCACCGTTGCGCCCACCAGATAATAACCACCACATGACTGGCATTTCAAAGCGCCGCGTACCAAGCAACACCTCCAAGAAGGGGAGTGACGACAACGACACTGCTGCCCGGACCAGTCCTAGGGTTTCCCCCGATACGCCCCGAGAGGAGCGAGAGAGAAACACCTGACGCCCTTCAAGAAGGAGGGTGATACCCGCGGGCGTCACCGTGTCGGGGTCAAATAGACAAGGATTTCTCCCGACCTCTCAACAATCACCTCCCGGACACCTTGAAACGTGCCACCAATCTCGCCGCCCACCTGCACGCGCCAACACGTTCTTGAGGTCACCATCGTCGTCACGCCGTGAGCCATAGGGCGAGGCCAGTAAGACCGAGAGAGAGGGACCTTCGTCAAGGGCCAGGATGACCTCAGCACGCGGGAGGGAACTACCTCCACCGCCAGAAGGTGGTAGCCGACCGGATGTAGCAGCAAGACAAACCAGGCCCGTCAGGCCCAGCCAAACCCGAGGAGGCTCGTGAAGTCTCGCCGCCACACTGCAACAAGGGCGCCACCGTACACGCCAACCCTAGCACCAGGTCCATCTCCATCGTCCACAAGGGAACCGCCGCCTCAGCCAGTCCCAGTCGTCAAATGACAGCTCCACCGCCACCAAACTCACCCGAGCAGGTCGAGCCTCCGCCGGTCTGAGGAACACCAGTGCAAGTTGCCTCCCGGAGCCGCCTCCGTCAAGAGGATACCTTGCAGACCACCTTCCTGGGCCACCGCCCCGGCATCCACGGACTCGCACCCACAGGGTCAGGGACATTGCGTGACCTGCAAGGCGGGGGAGGAATGGTTGGCACAGGATGGTGGCAGCGGCACTACCGCACGGAGGAGACCGGCCTCCACCGCCGATGGCGGTTGCTGACCGGGGCGCGGTTGCTGACCCAAACAGGGCCCGTAAAGTCCCCGCCACCGCGCTGCTGCAGCACAGCCGCAACCACCGCCGCCTTCCTATACGCCCCACCCGCCATCCCGCCTCCAGAGGGTGGAAGCCCCGCGTGGGGCCCGCCTCAGACCCAGATCGGGCCCAAGTGGGCCCAGATCTGGGCTAGCCGGAGCTATCGACGGAGCACAACCCGTCGGACGCCACCCCGCTGACCCCTGCCGGCGTCACCGCGCCGTCACCACCGCACCTATGAAGCCGAGCCGAGCCCCCCGCCGCACCATCGCCGCCGCCACCGCAGTGCTACAACGCCAAGGCCAGCGCCGTCCCGGCAGGAGGAGCGCCGGCACAGGCCCGCAGAGCCCAAATCAAGCCCGGGCAGGCCCAGATCTGGGCCGAGCGCGCGAGGCCAGCCCCTGCCAAGGTCCCGGCCGCCGTCGCCTCCCTGCCGCAAGACCACGAGTGCCTGCTGCCCCTGGCCCTCGCCGCCCAAGAAGGGACCACGCACCACGCCGCCGTCGCCCTACACGCCGCCGCCAAAGAAGCTTCGCCGCCCTGCTTCCCGACGGGAGAACCAGGCTCCAGCCCAGCGGAGGGGCCCGCGACCACCCACCGCGCAGGAGGAAGAGAAGGCCTCGCCGCTGCCGGCGCCGATCGGGCTTCGCCCAGCCGCGCCCACTGGCAGCGGCGAGGGAGGAGGAGGGGGGCGGCATCAAAGGCTAGGGTTCCTCCCCGTCGTCGCGCGGGGGCGACGAGGGAGGAGGAGCGGGGCGTTTTTTCCCACTATTCACAAATTTTTCCGACGAACACCTACTCGTCGCCTTGGTGAAGATCTGTCAGTTTCCTGTTGTCATCGATCTGGCTAAAGCGTCGTGTTCCGAAAAGCTCCGTCGGCGAACTCCACAATGTGCATATGCCGAGAGATCGCTGGATCAGGTGGAATTCGGTCATGCGCACCCATGTTTTTACTCTGGCCATTTGGATTCAGAGGAAGCGCCTCAAAGCTCTGTTGGTTGTTAATATCATGGGGCATGTACTTGTTCGATGGTGCCGATGGGGAATGTCATGAAGGCCGAGATCTAAGGACTGACAATGGTGGTTAGATTCCGGGTGGTGATGAGGAATTGGCTTGGTGACTCGTGACTTGGAGCAGTGGTATGCAAGCAGGGGCGAAAGTATAGGAGAAGCTCATGATCCTATCTTTCAGGGTGAAAACCCAGGATCTGGCTTTAATTGGTTGCATCTGTTATGGCCTTGTTAAAGATATTGTTTTGAGAGCGTGGACTTTTTCCGGGTGAAAACCTAGATCTTTGATCAACGATGACGGTGGTTGTATACTGTTCCCTTTTTGGAGGCGTCGTTTTTGGAGAAGATGGACTTCTAGTACTGTCTTGATGGTTGTAGTACTACTATTTCAATGAATAAGAAACTATAATGAGACTTTTTTTATAGTTCTTCTTTCTTTTTTGACTGTATGCATTGGTATGGCCGATAGGACAATACATTGTTACAAAGACTCGGCGGTTCCTTTCATAAAAAAACCAGAGCTGGCTTGGCTCGATCAACGGTTTCCAAAGAGGAAGCAAAGTATTTCCATGCGGACAGCCCTACGCGTCCCCCGGGGGATATGTGGTTTTTATCCCCCGGGTCCCTAGCCAACCACGTGTCCGCTTTTTGGATTCAAAATCCCGCTTTTGCTACATTTGTCCCGCTTTTGCTACATTTGCCCCGCTTTTGCTACATTGTAGCAAAAAACGGTTCAGTCCAGAAAATAAAAAAACAGACTGGACCTCGCCGGAGATTTCGCCGGAGACCTCGCCGGCGACCGTGTAGCAAAAGGGTTGAGCTAATGTAGCAAACCCGACCTCACCGGAGACTCGCCGGTAGACCTCACCGGAGACCGTGTAGCAAAAACGTTACGCTATTGTAGCAACAACGCAAAACGGTGGTAGCAAAAAATTTGTGCTAATGTAGCATATCCGATCTCGCCTGAGACTCGTATGAGGTTTTCGCCGTTAGACCTCATCGGAGACCATGTAGCAACAAATTTGCGCTATTGTAGCAAAACCACTAAACAGGTGTAGCAAAAAAAATGTCCTATTATAGCAAATTTAGCTTCGCCGGAGACCTCGCCAGAGATCTCGTAGCAAACTATTTATACTATTTTAGCACCACCGTAGGTCGCATGTAGCAAAACACTACACCACTTGTAGCACCACCGCTGCTGCACATAGCACCGCTCACGACCCCATGTAGCAAACTTCGATTACGTACGTAGCAGCGCTGGTGATCTTTAGTAGCAACGCTGATGCCCTTGGGTAGCAACACAGTCACGCGGCTGAGCAACTTCGCCGGAGAGAGGCCATGGAGGAAAGGTGCCACGACCTCCTCAAAGTCGACACACGCAGCACGGGCCAGCCATGACGAAAAGGCAGCAGGTGCCTGCTAAAAAGAGGAGGAATCAGCGAGCTCTGGCGGCGAGCACCTCCGTCATGGCCACTACCTCCGGCCAGCGGCGGCACACAACAGGTAGGTGGGGGGAGGAGCTGCTCCGGCCAGCGGCGGCGCGCAGTAGGGAGGTGGGAGGAAGGAGCTGCTCCGGCCAACGGCGACGTGCAGCAGGAAGGCGGGGCTGGAGTTGCTCCAGCAGACTATTGTAGCAAAACAGCAAAACAGTGTTAGCAATTTTTTTTTTGCTAATATAGCAAAAGGAACGACCTCGCCGGAGAAATCGCCGGTAGACTTTGCCGAACACCTCGTAGCAAAAACATTGGACTATTGTAGCAAAAACATGAAATAGTTATAGCAAAAATATTATCATAATATAGCAATTCGATGGCGACATCGCCGGAGACCCACCAAAGACAGTGTAGCAGAACTACAGATCGGTTGTAGAGAAACTATAGAACAGTGGTAGCAAACGACTCCTATGCTTGTAGCAACTCTCACCGGAGACCTCACGAAGACATCCTAGCAGGAAACAGGCGGGACAGGGCGGCAGGCGAGCACGTAGGGCAGTAAGCCAGTGACACGGCAGGCGACCTCATCGGCGATACCTCCTCATGTGGCGGCGTGGTCGTGCTTGCAGGAGTAGAGCCGGCGACGGGCGAGCTCGCCAGGCTTCCTCGAGGACATGGTCTATGGTGAGGTGGAGCGAGCAGCCGACCGAAGGTAGAGCTCGATTCCACGACCAGCGGCGGCGGCGAGGGCTGGCGGTAGGGCGGGTCGGCGGTCCGCGTGGCAGGGCGAGCTCGAGGTAGGGAGGGGCGGGCGGCGGCGCTGGCGGGCGAGACCTGCAGTGGGCGGGCGGCGCGACCTGCAGGGGGCAGGCGGGCGGCGACGAGACCTGCAGGACCCGGCGGCGACGCGACCTGCTAGCGGCAAACGGAGCGGCCTAGCGCCGGCGCGGCGGCGCACGCAACGGAGCAGACTGGGCGGACAAGCGTTTTGGGACGATGTTGCTAGCAGTTCGTGGCTAAAAAAAGATAAAAATAAGAGAAGTCAATGGAAAACGCAGCTAGCAGCTAGCAGAGTTCCGTAACGGTCCCACGCACGCGAACGAAATGACCCGGGGATCGAATACGGTATCATTTTCCTTTCCATGCTGAATTCCTTGAAAGTGTAGTAGGCCTTGTGGTGGAAATAGCAGGCTTTGAAGGAAGGATGGCTGAGGTAGGTCCAAGCATCACAGGCCCAACATTCGGGCCGTACCTTTTCTTCCTCCCCCGTGTGTGTGTGAGCGTCCTTGGATCTGAAGATAAAGAGATAGGGAGCCGGATCGTTCGTCCTCTCGCCACCATCGCTGCCGCCATGCCGTGCCTTGGCGTCACCGCAGTCGCCTCAGTCCAGCCACCACGGCCCCACCCCCGCCTCCCGCCTCTCGTCGCCGTTCCCCAGCAGCATCCTCGCCCACGGGAAATCGCGCACGTTCCTGCTGCTGCTGCTGTCTCCACCCCGTCCCAGCCTCTGGCCATTTCAGTCCCCTTTCAGGTTTTGAGGTATGAGGTTCACCGATTATTTGTAGTAGTATACTAGTGTTTTCTCAAAGAAAAGTAGCCCACTAGTTCGAAAAGAGTTCCTAGCTGTGTATTTCTGACAATCTCGAGGCTACTACGCACAACTCGTGTCTAAATTATTTATGTTTAATACTGTAGATAGATGTTCAGACGGTTTCAGTTCTTCGTGCAGCTCTTTCTAGACTCGTTCCGAATCACTGCATACCTGCCACTGAAATCCACAGTACAGACAATCACTTTATTTCGGAGGTGACGTGCTCTTCCCTGAACGCTAGACATGATAGAACGATTATTAACGAATCTCTGTTTGTCCGTTCCCACGAACAAGTGTTGTGCTGCAGTAAATGAATGTTCAGATAAGGCCTTTCGCAGTGGGTATAGATTTAAGAGAAGTCTTGAACTTGCAGTCATTAAGTTCTTTACTAGTACCTTTGATGTACTTATTTGCCATGGTCATCTACATGTCACCAAATTCCCGAATCATTACATTGTTGCAAACTGCAAGTGAACTAAAAAGATTTTTGCAGTTCCCAGGAGGAATGTACTATCCACTTCAGCAGTCCTGCTTTTCGGGCCGAAGCGGAGCGCCTTAGCTGAGACCACTGGCGGTGCATTCAGGGAGTACATCGACACCTTTGACGGCTACTCCTTTCTATACCCGAAAGGATGGATCCAGGTCCGAGGAGCTGGCGCGGACATATTCTTCAGAGACCCGGTCCTCCTCGACGTGAACATGTCTGTTGATATATCGTCCCCTTCGTCATCAAATTACAAAACTGTCGAGGATCTAGGTCCTCCTGAGAAGGCTGCGGAGGGAGTTCTGAAGCAGTACCTGACGGAGTTCATGTCCACCAGGCTGGGCGTTCGACGGGAGTCAAATGTGCTGTCAGCATCGTCTAAGGTTGGAGATGATGGCAAGCTCTACTACGAAGTCGAGGTAAATCAGAATAGTCAGATGCATATATTATTATCTGATATGATCAAGAAGTTCATTTTTAACGATGTTTCCGCCGTGTTAGCTGAATCCTGCTTGAACGTCTGAGATGTACTGCTATGTGATGTGCTTCCAGGTGAACATAAAGTCCTATGCTAGCAACAACGAGCTAGCGGTGATGCCGAAAGACAGGGTGCAGAGTCTGGAGTGGGACCGGCGTTACCTGACAGTCCTCGGCGTCGAGAACAATCGGCTGTACGCGCTCCGTCTGCAGTCACCGGAGCGGGTGCTCTTGGAGGAAGAGGGGGACCTGAGGAGAGTCATGGACTCCTTCAGGGTCAACAAGATCGAAGCGTAGTGAAGATTTTGGAGAGAAAAGAAGCAGCAAAGTAGCAATACGTTTTTTGTGGGGTGGACAACATAGTTTTTGTATAGCCGACTGCCATTCTTTATTCCATGCCATTTTCCAGATGTTCCTCAGGCAGTCAGTAGCAACGTTAACATGCTCCCTGCAGGTGAATCACAGGGGTGGATCAATACTTCAGTTCACGGCAATCGGCGGAGGTGCTGTTTGGGCTCCCAAGTGCAAATGAACCCATTATAAAAAATAAATTTTAAATTGTCAAAATAATCTGAACGAAAATTTCGCATGTATATGTGGACATTCTATGTCCGTACACAAGTTTTCAGCAAAATAAACATTTTATATGACTTGTGTAAAAACAACAAAAACATGTTTGTGAATAGGCACGTTGGAGCACTGAAATTTGTTATTTTTATATAGGACATCTAAAATATTCTTTTCCCATGAAAACTTGTGGATAAAACATATAATGTCTAGAGCCGAATTGGATTTCCAACGGCCATAGGGTTATTTTTGCTTATGCTTGAGTTGAGTGAGGCCGGGGATAGTGATCTTAGCGTTTCCATCAGCCACCACTTCCGGATCTGTCCACGCTCTAATCAGTTTGTTTATTATTGAGTAAACCGCATCATCGGTCCTAATTCTATCTCGGTACTTTTAGTTTGGTCCTATATTTTTAAAATTGCATATCCAAATCCTAAATCTTTCATAAGTGATTCATTCAAGGTCCTATTGTGCTCTAGCCGCTTTAACCTATCTATGTGGCACTTTGACCAATGCCACATCGGCAGTAGGGTCCAGGAGGGATACCATCGGATGTGTATATTTGCGTAAAGGTCCTTGGACTCAAAAAGAGTCATGGGTGGCCACAACAGTCATGGCCGGTAGCACCGATTATATAGCACCATCCGTGTCTGCCCGCCCCTCTAGCCTCG
Source organism: Avena atlantica (assembly GCA_910589765.1). Lineage (NCBI taxonomy): Eukaryota > Viridiplantae > Streptophyta > Magnoliopsida > Poales > Poaceae > Avena > Avena atlantica. The sequence goes on from OU342733.1 coordinate 470,479,632, forward strand.
GGTCCACCAGCTCCGCGTACCGCTGCCATTGGCCCCCTTGCTCGTGCGCCTCCAGCACCACTGCCAGGAAGTAGTAGCTGTCGTCACCGCTAGACGAGGCGGCGTCGCGGCCGCTGGAGACGACGGATCCTGAGCTGACAGTGTGCTCCTCGTCGTGCAGCAGCAGCCTGGAGTTCTTGGCGCCGCGCACGATCTGCAGCAGTACCATGATGAAGTTGTACACGTCGGCCTTGTCGGTGACTGGCGCGTTGGTGACCCACTCCGTCGCCAGGTACCCGCGCGTGCCACACATGGTGGCGAACAACCCCGACTGCCCGGGGCTTAGGAGCTTGGCTAGCCCGAAGTAGTGATCTTCACGTCGCCGCGCTCGTCCAATAAAAAGTTCTCCAGCTTCACCTTGTCGTCGGAGCAGGAGAGGAAGAGGGACCGGTCGAGGGATCCGCGGGACATGAACTCGTAGACTAGCATCAACTGCCGGGAGTGGTCGGCGCAGAAGCCACACAACTTCAGAAGGTTCACGTGGTGGACGTTGCCGATCACGGCGATCTCCGTTAGGAACCTCGCGTCGCCCCTGCGTGTCGCGGTACACAACTTGAACCCGTCGGAGCCGATCTGCGACTTGAACCCGGTCGTCGCCGTCTCCAGGTCCAGGAACATGAATCGAGCAGGCAAGCCGGGGATGAGGACCTCGTCATCATTTCCTCTTTATGATGCCAACTATGGTGGGTAGAACGATGCCGAATATGATATGGTGGGTAGCCCCTACTGCCGACGTGGCATTGGTCAAAGCGCCACCTAGATAGGTCAAAGAAGTTATAGCAAAATAGGACCTCGGATGAATCACTTAAGAAATATTTAGAATCTAGATGTGCAATTTTAAAGATTTAGAACCAAACTGAAGGTACCGAGAAAGAATTAGAACCGCTGGTGCTCTTTATTATTCTCATAAATAACTAGACACCATGTCATGAATGTGTGTGAATAAGTTGATACAATTAATTAGTTTCAAAAAAAAGTTGATACAATTAATTGTTCATAGCGGTTCAGTTTCGTTGACCGATACAAAATTCAGCAAAAGTTTAGACATGATAACATGAAAGACCTTTGTGGAAAATTGTAACATGAAAGACCCTTGCCAGTATGATCGCCTACGTGAGGCCTACAGGATTTTGTCTGATTTCAGGAAGAGAACGACAAGAAGATAGACAGAGAAATAGCGAGCAGAGTTTAGATTTTATTCATTTCTTTAGACTTGGTTCTCTTGTCGGTTATACTCCCTCAGTTTAAAATATAAGATGTTTTAACTTTGTGAAGTAAATGAATCTAGACTACTTTTAGTGTGTAGGTTTAGAGCATCTCCAAGAGCATTTGTATATTAGATTGCTAAAAATCAGGTATAGGAAGAGAAGAGAGGAGGTTTAGCAATCTAAATACAAACATGCTTTTCCAGCCTTTCTATAATAGCAACTGTCAAAATTGTAAAACACACATGTCAATGGGTCTCTCTTTTAGTATAGATACACGCTGTAGAGTTATAGCAGAGGTCGTCCTTGTACACTAAAACACATCACATACATATGTATAAGTATATGACTGCACAAATACATGGTTGCGCATACATGTACATCGCTGCACATACTAGGCCATGCACACACCACACACATACACGACCACACATACGTACATACATACATGGCCACACATAACACGCATGTACACGGCCATGTAGAGTGCATGTACTATACATGGTATGCACGCACGACACACACTATAAGGCATGCACGCACGCAGCACACACTTACATATGCACACATATAGTACATCAGGCACGTACATTATACATTATACGGCACACTAGTACACTTCAAATTGCTAAAAAGGTTGGTCCCACGTATCAATGGGAGAAATGGGAGGCAGGGACCACTTTAGGAGGGTTGCTAATTTTTTTAGCAATTTGGCATTGAATTGGTAAACATACAAAGTTGACCACACCTTATAGGAAGCTTGCTAAAAAAATTCAGTGGAGGACCACTTATAGAAAGGCTGTTGGAGCAGGCTTTTTAGACTCAATTTGTAAAATATAGCAATACTCTTGGAGATACTCTTACAACGCAACACATACATCAGCTCACAGCTCATCGTACAGAATGGTCTGGAAAATACAAATACCCCACACGCATGGGATAGAGCAACTCTAGCCGAAGTCCGAAAATTTAGGAAAATGATCTACATCCCTCAGACGCAACTCTAGCCGAAGTCCTAAAATTTAGGAAAATGATCTACATCCCTCAGACGCAACTCTAGCCGAAGTCCTAAAATTTAGGAAAATGATCTACATCCCTCAGACGACCATCGTCCGGGTCGTCGGCTCGTCGCTCGCTCCCGCACGCGTCCTCCACACCCTCCCTTCCCACACGCGTCACGATCAATTCCACCTCGATCCTCACCAAGCCCCTGCTCTCGTCGTCCCCAGGAGCGAGGCACCCTCCCTGGACTTGCCTGCGGTGCCCTTCTCCCTTGGACGCCACCTCTCCCCCATGCCCGTGGATCTGAGCTCGTCCGGCGTCGAAGCAGCAAGCTCCGATGGAGGAGATCTAGTGGCGAGCGGTGGCGGAGAAGGGGAACGGCGCGGCGAGCGAGGGTGGGGAGGAGGAGGAGATGCGGGGGAGTGGGGCTGCAGCGACCCATAGGGGGAGAGGCCAAGGCGGTTGAGCAGGACCTTGTGGCGCTCCTTGACGGAGGTGGGCTTAGAGATCCACACGTCGTAGGAGGTGTCGGCCGGGACCAAAGCGTGTGGCAGAAGCCGTCCAGTTGGTCCCTCTCTCACACCTCCGGCAAGGACCAGTGTTTTTGAGGTGGCGGCTCCTATGCACGCTACCTACTGCGATGGATTTTGCTACCGACAACAGGTGGATTTGCTACCAAAGGCTTGGGTTGTTTCTATCGAAGGCCCCTAGATTTGCTGCTCTAGATTTTTCATTTTAGAGAATTTTTGCCAGGATGGGAATTTGCTACATACCAAAATGGTTTTTGCTACAATAGTTTTGAGGTTTTGCTATAAATGTACAAAGTTTTTGCTACGAGGTATCCGACGATGTTTGCGGGCGAGAGTCTCCGGTGATGTCTCTGGCAAAGTTATTTTTTTGCTACACTAGAAGAACTTTGTTGGTACAACCGTCTTGTGGTTTTGCTACAATAGTGTCAACTTTTTGCTACAAGGTCTCCGACGAGAGTTGCCAGCGAGTTTTTTTCCGACGAAGTCGGTTTTGCTATATTAGCATAATTTTTTTGTTGCATGGTCTCCGGCGAGGTCTCCGGCAAGGCTTCTGTTTTCTGAAATGAACCGTTTTTATTTGAAAGCAAAAAGGGGAACATTTGTAGCAAAAAAGGGTGTTTTGCAGCAAAACCGGGGATTTGGCACTTTTCCTGGACACGTGGCATCTCGGGAAGCAGGACGATGGGAGGCTTCCCATCGTCCGGGGGATGCCTAGTGCGCGCCTAAAATTTAGAGGAGCAAATGCCCCCCTATACATTAGTGGAGCAAATTTGCTCCTCTAAACCAGTGTATTCCAATTCCAAACTCGTATATTTAGATTTCACTCAAACATTGTATCAAACACTTACGGACATTAAATTAAACACTACATAAATTACCTCTTAAGAGTTTCACATATGAAGTTAACTCTGCCTACTCATCACTAAACTTAATTAAAGGACTAGTTCCTCGTTAAGAGATCTACTCCGAAAACAAAAACAAGAAAAATAAAACATTTTTTAGTAAGAACACAACTTCTTTCCCCGATCCTACAAGCTCTACTAATATCTTCTCCATTTCTTTATGATCATTGTCCACATATTTGCCCTTGTCTCCCTTCGTCTTGCACACCTTATGTGTATCATCTTCTAGCTTCGACGATGCGTCATCGGTAGTACCATCTCTCGCAAGCATTGCTCGAACATCGAGTATATTTCTATCGAGCAATAGATCAAAGTATTCCTCTTCCCAATACCAAAACTTGCAAGTTTTCTATATATTGAAGCAAAATATGAAGATTAGTTTGTACCACAAGTTTTCAAAACAATTGACACACAATTTTCAAGAACTTACTTTATCCATTGCACATTTGAAGAACAACCAACCGGGATGCAAACCCGTCTTCGAGACCCAACGCTCCACCAACTCGCCACAATCATCGCATTTGATGATTGGAAGTGGCAGGCCGGCGAGCTGTTTGGCGATAGTCGATCCCGGACGAGCAGGGACCGATACTCCGGCTAAATTCGAGTTCCGCCAACCCCTGGACAAGCGCCGAGAGGAGGAAGACATACCGGAGGTGTGGGTGGAGCGGATTCGGTCCATTCATGTCGGCGTCGAGGCCTGGGTCACACCACGGCGGCACCGGAGTAGGGGGCGGGAAACCCTAGGTCGCGTGGCTTGATTCTGATGGCTACAGGAAGAGGCGACGAGCCGAAGAACCTCAAGAGGGTCGGCGGGGGCTTGGGGGACGCGGGGGTGGCGGCGGCTGGTCGTCGGAGTCGAATCCGGCGAAGATGCGGCGCGGCAGGCGGTCGGGATGGGTGGAGATATTTTAGGAGCCGAGGTCGCGGACGCCTATATTTGAGAGGCTGGTTCCTAAATTTTTTTCTCCTCTAACGCCGATACGGGTTCGGCTATAGATGATTTATGAAAGATTAAAAACCGAATTTTTGCTGCTCTAACCGGTTTTGAGGCTTAGGCTAGGGTTGCTCTTACACACACCTGTCACATAGGGTGCATCAGTGTGTGGCAAAACTATATTTTGAAAATGCAGTTTGACCTAATATAATCGAAAAAGAAAATAATACTCCCTCCGAACCATATTAATTGACTTTGATTTATCAAAATTTGAATGAATCTAGACACTATTTAGTATATAGGTTCATCTAAAATTTAATAAATCAAAGTCAATTAATATGAACTGGAGGAAGTACTACATGGTTGATTCAAAAACAAAGTCTGCTAGCTTCCTAATCGGAGACGAACCTGGTCAACAGCGACGTGGAAAGGGAAACGGAACGGAAACACGATAAACCAATCCGGGAAGTGGTGGCCGACATTGTTATTGTTCCCGTCCCCGGCGGCGGATCACCTCGATCGGTGGCGCTTCCTTCCCTGGCGAAGGAGAGAAGGGCCCCAGCCGGCCGCCCGAAACCCTAGCCCGATCGGTCTGTGACATCGCCGACGCGGCCACCGACATCACACCTCATCCCCGACAGCAGCGGCCTCCTCCCTGACGGTGCTGCCTGTTCTTGCTCCTTGCCAACGTACCTCTCCTCCATAGCTAACGGCGACTTCACGGAAGTGGTAAGAATCCAAAGAACCGCAACCTTTCGATGGTGTAGACATAAACATTGATCTTTAGTCCTCTTTGGTGAATGTGCTGTAGCTCCCGCGGCTGTATCGGTTTGTTATATTAATATTGCGGGACGAAAGTCTATTTTAAAATAAATATTTATCTTTTGATGGTATAAGGTATAAACCCTATTTTCTCCTAAAAGAACACCCGGTCTGCTAATCGAGTAGAGGGTCCATGGCGGTGGATGGGGAGGAAGCAGAAAAGAAGCAGAATAATATGGTGATGTTGCGGAGCAGGGACGGCATGGAATTCGTGGTGCCTGAACTCGAGGCCAGCCAGTCCTTGATTATCCAGGACAATCTCAAGTACGACGACGCCAACTACATCATCCCCTCCGACGGCGACCGGACCAAGTACAAGCTCATCCGCCTCGCCGTCCAGGGCAACACCCTCTCCAAGGTCATACGCTACTGCCACAAGCATGCCTCCGGCCACCCCGACCCCGACTGGGACAGGGAATTCGTCACCCGTCTCGACAACGAGACCCTTTACGATCTCATCTTGGTGAGCTATGCATTCATCTTTTTAGTATGCAACAATTTTGTGATGAATGCCTACTTATACTTATATAATAATGTTCTTATGTCGCTATTGTTTTCTCTCTTGTGCATATTATCACAATTAGCTCTTATTATGTGCTTGATCCATATATTTATATCATTGTTTTTAACATTTGCGTTATGATTTACAGGCTTCTCATTACCTTCAAATTCGTCAACTCATTGACCTGCTCTGCCACCCTATTGCTTGTAAGATTAAAGGGAAATCTCCTTTTGAGATTTGCGATATATTCAGCATAAAGAGTGTATTCACTCGGGAGTTGGATGAAGAAACAATAGCGCAGCGGTCTCAACATTCATGTACCTCTCCCCGGAGCCTCGTGGTATGTTCCTTGATTGATCCACTCTCATGATGCAAGAAATGTGATTTTAGCGCTTTATTATAGAGTGATAGTATCTTATGGACTTTTTATTGTGACATCAACAACAAAATACAACCATCGCCTACTCTTGTTTACCCTGTGACTTTGACACGGATTATAACAACAAAATCTTACCACATTCCTTCGTGTCATGGACGAATAGGGGGTGCCAATTCTCCCTGTTGAGAAGCCATGTTTGGCCGAGCTTGAATTGGAGGAGAAGGCGTTGCGGGCTCTTCACGTAGTTCGCTCCCAAGATTTTACTAAATATGACCCTAAGCTCAATGGTTTTGTATGCAATCGATTCAACTTGTGCAACGTAGCCTTGTTTAACCATGATGAAGAGTGTGAGTAGTTTGATCTTATTATTGGTCTTTTACTAGATGCCTGTCCTTGTATACATTTCATGTTGGATTTGATTTTTTATTATGGCCTTTGTTTACAGCTAACTTTTGCCGTGGTCCACCGCTTCACAAGATACCCTCACCGATGCGTGATTCAATCGTGCGATCATGTGTGAATGTCATTTCCGTGAAGGTACAGGAATCAGATGTTGGCTTTCCAGTCAACGTATTTGGCACCATTGTTGCAAGGGATGAAGTCGACTATAGATGCGTCTATTTGTTTAGGCGTGAAAGGGATGATCCCCAACTTATCAGATCTCAGGTATGTATTCTTATTCCTTGCCTTGTTAACTGTTGCTTAATATTCCGTCAGTTGGGGAATGTAAGACGTGATTGACTCTTTGCAGTCTAACGCACAATTTCAACTATATATTTTTGCTTGTAGAATGCTTTTATATATAGTAAATGATGATCCCTTCAGTCCAAAATAATTTAAGTTTTAGGTTTTTCCTAAATCAAGTTTGGCCAAGTTTATAGAAAATACATCAATATCTAGAACACATATTTACTTTCGTTAGATTCATTATACAATATATTTTCATACTATATAGATTTTGCACCTCCATATACTATTTAGCATGGTTTAGCATGTTATTTCAAGATTAGCGTCATAGCGCGTACTGTCTAGATTCGCTATAGTGACGCTATAGCACATTAATTTTTCATTGGATGTTACAGATATTGACATTTTATAATAAATCCAGTTAAACTTAGAGAATCTTATCTAAGGAAAAAACCTAGAACTTTAATTATTTTTTAATGGAGGCAATATATAACATAAAGAATATTGTAGAGAAAATATGAAAATATTTATCTCACATGGTAATCATACTTTTAGCCATCCTAGTGATCAAAGTTCTAAAATATCAATGCATACATGACTGTGTACCCTATATTTCTAGTGGTAGGAAGTCCACCTTTATTTCCGAAGCATATGATGTCCCAGAAAGTGTGTTGTTGAACTTCTCTTCTACTAATCAATGTAAAAAATTGTCGTGTTTTCAATTGTAAGAATATCAGTTGATGTGTCCTAAAAAAATGTATGCCAAAATGTGCTAGTTTTTACAACCACGCATTCCTTTATTGCTTATACAAGAACCTTCTTTCTTGCAAGTGTTTACCCCTTTGGACTGGAATTTTAATAGTGGTGGTGTGTATGTCTGAACATGCAAGTGTTTCATAGGCCGTTTGAGCCTTGGAAGTTATGCTAGCTGTAATCATCAAAATTTATCTGTTGATTATTCACACTTTCTCACGAGGCAGCCTAAATCCTTCTGCAGGATGATATATTATCTCTGATAGATCCATGTCGAGCGCTTGTTCCGACAGACCAAATATATTTTGAGTTTGATTTACAGATCAGTTGTGATGGAGGCGCAACTAAAGATTTTAGCAAGGGTGTAGTACTTTTCGATCGGGCAAGGCTCCCTACCGGTAAGGAGACTGCTGCCATGAATCTCTGGCGAATTAGTTTTTTTTTTTTTTGAGATAAAGGGCAGCTTCATTCATTCATACGAGATTGTTCAGTACATACAATGGTCCTGATTACATTAGGTGTTTCATTAAGCCAACAGGACCCTGCATCATGTTCTGCAGACCTTGCTAGGACATGAGCTGCCACATTACAAGAACGATTAACATGAGTAAAACAGCAGGATACAAACTTTAGGGCCCTACTCTTAATATCAGAGACTATGGCCCCAATGTAAGATTTGTCTCTCTCCTTGTTTTTCACTTTGCTTATGAGACTAGAACAATCAGATGCCACGGTAATCTTTTGGAAACCAGCTTCTTCAGCAAAAGTTAATCTCTGGCGAATTAGTTGGTTGAGTAGGATGGAACTTTCATGCGCGCTTGTTTACCACCCGGTGGAAGCTACCGTAGCAATTAATATTTTGGAGGGACCATGTAATCTCTCGAAAGTGTATGCCTCCACTCCTGGAAATTTTAAGGATCATATCATCCTGTACGAAGCAGCAGCAGCAGCCACTCAGACAGTGCTCGGGGAAGGTGGTGCATCTGTTCCGTTAACTCGTAGCGTGATAGCTGTCTCGCTGGATCAGAAGCTGGCGCTCTTTTTTGTTGGCGGTGACGTATTTGAACACCTTGTCCTCGCCCTAGGGCATTCCGATGAAGTGATATATCGTAAGATGGGTTCTGCTCAACTGGAGGTCAAAGTTACTTGGACAGCTATCCCGAGAAGACAGAGATCTGGTCTGTTTAAGAGGGTGGGAAATCAGCGGTTATTGTTGTGATGCTAGTGTTGTATAGTGCACTAGTCCAAAATGTAAGGTGTTATTTTGGTTATAAGACATGGTTAGATATGCTAAATCAAAGAGATACGGGCCGATATGGTTAGATTAGATATGATGGAAGCCTCGTCTGCAGTTGGTTGCAGCGGGGATGGCAATGGAAGACGGTGGAGGGAAAGAAGGCTAAATGTGCAAGTGATGTAGATAGATAGATAGTGTTGTAGATAGATAGCCTTGATTGCGGGCAATGGGATCCAATTAAAGAACTGGATTTTCGTGATGGCTATCTATCAATGGGAAAATAAAGATGCATACAAATTGCTTCGTCGCCTATAATTTTATAATTGCATGAAACTGGTTATTAATCAAATGAACCCGCTTTAATTGATCATCGTTTGCGTCTGTTCGTGTCGTGGTGGTGGCACGGCAAGTTGGGGGCCGAATGGGTGCTTGTGGTCACCGGAGAGGGAGTGCACGGTCGAGCCATGCACGAAGAACAAGAAGAACTCTTCAGACTTAGCAATTTGATTGATGCCCGAAGATTACAAGTGCTCCTTGAGCTGTATGAACTAGGGTTTAGCGCCCTCGTTCCCTACTTGGTCCAACCTCTCTCTACTACTGCTATGCCCTTCCTTATATAGGCAATGCTAGCTAGCTAATACCCTTTTGGATTCTAGGGTTTATTGTTTGGATCTTGGTCCCTACTCACGCCGGGCATAAAACCCGAGATCCAAAGCCCGAACCCGAAATACCCGCACCCGAACCCGAAGTACCCGTACCCGAAAAACCCGATCAGCAGAACGGGTGGGAAGTGTCAAAACCCGAATTATTTTCGGGCATCTCGGGTTTGTTCCGCGGGTACCCGATGACCCGAACTAGACTAAAAGGCCAGATATGATCACTCTCCCGCACTACAGCGCCGGCGTCGCAGTCCCAGACTCCCAGTCTCCCACAAACCCTAGTCGATCACCGCGCCGCGCTGCGCCGCCCACCCAATCGGCGCCGCTCTGATCCGTCGTCGTGCCGCTCCGATTCATCGCCGTGCCGCTCCGATTCGTCGTCGTGCCCCTCCGATTCGTCGCCGCGGGACGCGGGCCGCAATTCATCTGAGCGCTGACGACCGGAGCCCTTGTCCCGTTCCCGGAGCGATGACGACCGGAGCCCTTATCCCGTTCCCGGAGCAAGCCTTGTCCTGATCCCCAAGACCACCACGCAAGGTTCCAGACTTCCAGGCTCCGGCAGCGCTACATGCAAGACAACTGAGCGACTCCATCAGGCATCAATCTTCAAGGCTCAAGCCATTAACAACTGTAAGTCATCCATTTCCATATTCTCTTATGTGTCTCCGAATTCGAATAGGAATACTAGCATACCTGATTCAGGGAGTTCTTAGAGTTTTCATACTACTGTAAGTAGCTACTGTATACTGTAACTGTAAGTTAGTAGCTACTGTAACTGTAAGTTAGTAGCTACATATGATGGGAACTGGAGCTAATATCTAACAGCGTCATCTGAAAAAGATATTCAGGGTAGTACTGATATGGACTGTAAGTTAGTAGCTTCTGAATTGAGCACATTGATAATAAATTGCATAAGATGATACATGACTTATTCATGTTAAGTACATTCTTTATTTTTTGAGAAACAACTCAATCTATGAGGCCCATGGAATATACATGACATATTCCTGTTAAGTACTTCACTTTCTTGTTTCTTCTGCTAGTACCAGTGTAAGTTCGTAGGCTGTATGCTAGTCTATATATGCAGTTTAGTGTAGTGTATATGACTGTATAGAGTAAGATTTATTTTTCTACTTCCTATAAATACTATAAATGTGAACTGAAAAATTGTTGTCTACTTGTCTTATAGATGTCAGAATCTGACACGCACATGGATATGGATGAAGGGACAAATACTCGTTCAAAGCCATCAACAGGGCAATCTTCGCATGTAGATGCACATGAGAAAGCTACTCAACATGAACCTGCAGCTGTAGTAAATCAAGGAAGGAAGGAGATGGCAGCAAGGTCAGACATGTGTGAGCACTTCAACAAGGTGAGGGATAGTGCTAATGTCGTGAGGGCTGGTAGATGCAAGTATTGTACACGTGAAATCAAGGCTGAATCAAAAAATGATGGTACATCAGTCTTGAGGAGGCACTTCAATGCGTGCAAACGCAATCCTCACAAGCTGGCTAATGACCCAACTCAATCTTTGCTGCAAACAACTCCAGGGGAACACCATGGAAACTACAAGTTTGATCAAGAAGCTATTAGGCAAGCTTTTACTGAGATGATCATTGAAGATGAGCTGCCATTTGCTTTTGGTGAGAAGTCGGGCTTTCGGAAATTTATGTCCAAAGCCTGTCCACGTTTTAATGTGCCATCTAGAAAAACCACCACCCGAGACGCCGTGCGATGCTAATTCCAAGAGAAGGCCAAGTTGAAGAAATTTTTCAAAGAATCTTGTCAAATGGTGTGTCTAACAACACACTGCTGGACATCCTAGTAGCAAGATGGTTATATGACTGTGACAACAAGTTTTATTGATGATAATTGGATTCTGCAGAAGAAAGTCATCTTCTTGATAAAAGGGCACAAGGGGGAGGATATTGGTAAGAATTTGCTGAAATGCATGGCTGAATGGGGTATGGAGAGAGTTTTGACCATAACTGTTGATAATGCAAGTGCCAATGATGGCGGTATTGTGTACGTGAGGAGGCAGCTAAACAAAACACCTGGATCCAACATAACAAAGGGCAAGTTCATGTACATGAGGTGTGTTGCACACATTCTTAACCTCATTGTGCAAGATGGCCTAAAGGAAGTCGACCCCTCGGTAAAGCGTGTACGAGGTGCTGTTAGATACATTAGAAATGGTGGCACTAGATTGGAGAAGTTTAAGGAAATTCTAATAGAAGAGAAGGTGGACAGCAATACATTTTTAAAGATTGATGTCCCAACTAGGTGGAAATCCACCTATATAATGCTTAAAGTTGCAAATGTGTATGAGAAGGTGTTCTTGAGGTTAGTCGAGGAGGATTTCAGTTACAGGTATGCTCTATCTGAAGAGAATGATGGGTTTGGGTGCCCTGAAGAAATAGATTGGGAGAATGCAAAGAAGATGGAAGATTTTCTGGGTCATTTCTTTGAGCTTACAACTCGAGTATCCTCTAGTCTTAGTGTCACTTGCAACAGTTTATTTCATGAGATTGCAGAAGTGCACTTGTTGATTAAAACTTGGCTGGAAAGTGAAGATGCTTTGCAAGTTTCTATGGGACAAAGAATGAAAGAGAAATATAACAAATATTGGGGCCTTTGGCACATCAACAACAAGGAGAGCATGCATGATATGGACACTGAAGAACAGATTGTCAAGGGAAGTGAGAAGAAGGGCAAGAAGGGAAAAAGAAAGGAGAATATTAACTTGCTGATTTTCATTGCAGCAGTTGTTGATCCAAGATACAAATTATCCAACTACACTAATGTTGTAATTGAAGAGATATTTGGACAAGAAAATGGACAACTAGTTTGGGAAGCAACTACAACTTGTCTCAATGATTTGTTTGAAGAGTATAGGCAAATGTATGCTCCAACTGAAGGAACAGCTGAAGTGGATGACACGAGAGTATCAAAGGTGGTAAGAGGAAGCATGTTGAAGGATGTTATTGCCAAGAAGTTGAAGATGAACAATGGTACAAGTTCTAATGCTAAGTCAGAACTTGACAAATATCTTGCTGAAGATTGTGAAGACCAAGAAGGCAAGTTTGATATTCTAAGTTGGTGGAAGATCAATGCAGTTCGTTTTCCCATATTGTCTCACTTGGCACGTGATGTCCTTGCCATACCCATCACGTTTGTTGCTTCAGAGTCGGTTTTCAGCACAGGTGGACGTATATTAGATGACTTCCGGACCTCACTTACTCCATTTATGTTGTAAGCTCTTGTTTGCGCACAAGATTGGCTACGTCGGACTACTCTTATTGACATCCAGGAGAATATGGAGGAATTAGCTAAGATGGAAAAGGGTAAAAATACTACCTCATTTACTACTTTGTATTTCTTTTCTTGAATCATGTCCCAGAGGCCCAAACTACCAATATTTTATAATTGTTGGATGCATGCATACTTGTTCCGCTCTTTGCAGAATTAATTGAGGAATTCGGTGGCCTCCATTATTCCAAAGGAAAAGACAAGTGTGATAAAAATACGACATCAAATTCTAAATCTACTGCAAGCATGTCAATCTCCAAACCTTGACCACAATGAGGTAAGGTCATAAGGAACTTGTGCTTGTTCTCAAATCTGCTTGTACTTGTGCTTGTCCATTATTCATGAACCTGTGTTTGTGTAATTTGTAGAGACAAGCAACCGAGTTGAAGTACTAGAGGCTTGGAGTTGGACTGTTGGAGCTCACTTTGAAGTTTTGGAACTTGACTATTGTTACTTGTTATTGAACATTTGAACTGTACTGGACTGTTGTTACTTGTTATTGAACATTTGAGTTGATTGTTATTGAACTGGACCATTGTTGATTGTTATGCACTTGCACTCATGCTTGAGAGTTGAGAAGAACTGTTGTTATGTTGCAAAATGTCATGTTATGTTGTCATCTATTATAGAACTATTGTTATCTGTTGAAATTCTATAAAAATGTTGTCAAATACTGCAGAAACTCTGTCGAATTTTTGCATAAATGGTACTGTAACTTTCATTGCTGTGTCTATCGGGTAATTCGGGAATACCCGAACCCGAACCCGAAATAACGGGTACCCGAATTAGCGGGTATCAATAAAACCAGTCAGGTTTCGGGCACCATTTTCTGAAACCCGAATTTTAGTTAGCCCGAACTACCCGACCCGAATTATCGGGTATACCCGAACGCCCAGCGTGATTCCCTACGATGTGGGCCGGGTCATGGGCTTGCTCTAAGCCCAATGGCCCAGTCCATAAAGCTTGACAGCTAACGGTCTTCTGGTACGTTGCTTCCTGTTCCTTTTGGCGTCATGTTGTTACTTTGTACGTCAGCGTATGCTTTGGGCGTCACTCGGATCCTTTTGTGTCACCCGGCGTCGCCCTTCTCTTTTAACCATGCTTTACCATGGTCCCTCCTGAACCTTACTCGGAAAGGTGCCACGCGTCCTACTTGACTCGGCCCTTCCTCGGTAGACTCGGCTCGTCGGTTCCTGCAAGAATTGCAACTTTGTCTTATGCGGGCCGACATAGTTTACATGTCGGCCGCTCATGCTTCTCTTACCCAGCCATTCTTACCCGGTCTGGTTCTTTCTTTACTCGGAGCTAGCCAAGCCACGCTATGTTTCACCTCTCGTGACTCTACTGAGGGTTATCCCCCCTGACATTAGTCTCCGAAGCTGGTGAGGTCTAGCAGTTCAAGCTGTTAGGCGTCTCCAGGTTCCTTTTGTGTGAGTGGAACTTAGATTTTGTCTCTATCTTTCACAATTTTGCACCTCGCCGGGTCTGTCTGACAGTTTCCGGGTCGACTCTTTGACTTCTTGGCTCATTTTTGCCTCAAGCCGAGTCATTTTGGCCAATTCCGAGTCATTTTTGGCACGCTTCAGTCACTGATAGCTGGTAATCATGATTACTTGCCTCAATTTTTGTTCCAAGCTCTGGCGGCACAGTGACGGCTGCGCAGTTATTCCCCGTCACTGTGGCAGTCTCATCGGCCTGCGCCTCTTGTCCTTCCTTCCATGATGTGGTATGGGATTTTTCGTGTATCTCTGGCTATGTGGCGCTTGCTGATTGGCCTACCCGGCCAGGTACACGACCACACGCTGGCCGCACGACACATATGGATCCCACTACCAGGGTTTTTACTGTCCTTAAGTAGGGGTTGGGGGTTTCCACTTCCCTCACGCTCGTTCAGTTTCCCTTGCCTCTTCTTCTTCCTTGCGCTTGCAAGATCGAACCGCCCCCTTTGCGGTTTCCTCTTCCTCCTGTTCTTGTCCTGCAATTGCTCCTCTTTTCTTTCCATTCCACCACGGGTCCGCGTTGTTTCAAACCTCTTCCAACTGCGGAGGAGACTGAATATGCGAAACTCATGGATGCTCGCGACGGCGCTGATGGTGCTGAGGAGCAGGAGGTTCCCGCTGGCGAGCGTGGTGGTTGGGAAGGCTCAGAGGTCTCCACCGAGGAGTTGGAATGGCTCCGCTCCACCAGGCGCATTCCACTGCAATGGATTGCCGTCTCCCTGCCAGTGAGATCTCTCCTAAACCCGATGCTAACGAGCGGGTGGTTTTCCTCTCTCACTTTGAGCGGGGTTTTGCTCTTCCAGTGAGCACCTTCTTTTCCTCGTTTCTCTCTACCTTCCATCTGCAAACCCATCATCTCCCTTCCAATGCCATTGGCTCTCTTTCTTGCTTTATTTCTGCGTGCGAGGCTTACCTCGAGATTTGGCCTACAGTTCTTCTGTGGGCCAAATATTTTAGCTTTAAGGTTCAAGTTGTTCCCCAGCCTGGTGCTCCTCGATCCGAGAAGAGGCTAACCCGATGCGGTGCTGATAGTATCACGCCCAGGAGAGATTCCATCTTCCCTCGGGTTACTGGTATTGATTCCTGCAAGAAATGGCATAGGACTTTCTTCTATGTCAAAAACAGCGGGTCCACCGATAACATCCGGCTCCCCCCTTTCTCGGACGAGGTCCCGAACAAGAAGCTCTAGCAGCTTGACCCGCGTGACCAAGACGCTGCGGTAAACGAGGCTAACGCAATCTTGGAAAGGTTGCTGTCACCGGATGAGCATTTTCATCTTGCCGAGAGGGACCTCATGTGCACCTTCATCTCACGCCGGGTAAGCCCCATCCAAGCGAGGAGCCATAAGATGTGCTTCATGAGTGGCTCCCATGATCCCACTCGGCACTCCACTAAGGAGCTCACCCACGACTCCATTGCCCGCCGAGTAAGCTCAATCTTTAAATTGAACTTGGCGGATGATTGGGCTTGGAGTTTCCCTCCGTTTAGCCGGGTCAGGCCTGTCCCCTGGGTAAGTTTTCCGAGTCGTTTTTCTTGCCGAGTAGGCTTTAGCTCTTTTGCCACTCCCTGCCTAGTTTTCCTTTTTTGTTTCTCATTCTGTTTGTCTTTCGCAGAATCTTCTTCACCAGGTTGATGCCAGTACTGTCCCTCCCTGCGGTTATAACGGGGATCGCTCCGACTCTGATGAAGTCGAGTATGACCTGGAGTTCTTCATGCCTATCCCGCATGCTGCGGCTGCTTCAGCTTCGGGTAAGAGTCAATCTCGCAATCCCTTACAAGATTGGTATGAAGATGATGAGGATGATGATTGCACGGTTTTGGAGGTACATGCCTTGCGACCTCAGTTTCCCAACTTATCCGAGTAAGCCTGTTATTTACTTATGCAGCTGGCCAGGTACACGACACCCTTCCTCTCACCGTGGGCGGAGTCGGCAAGATCCCCGTCGCCAAGCCGAAGCGACGCAGAGCCTCCTCTAGCACTTAGCCGGCCAAGAAGAGCAAGCCCACTCCGGCAGCTCCTGCTGCCTCTGCTGCTGCCAGCCTGGCTGAGACTTGCCAAGCCGCTGGGCGCCGAGTCACACACCGGGTCGTCCGTGACCCGGTTGTCACCGGGTAAGTTTTTGTACTCTGCTTTCTCCGTTCTTTTCTTTTTCGTCACTAATGTTCTCTTATATATGTCTCGTTGTTTTCAGTGTCGCACCTTTGTCGGCGAACCAAGCTGCTTCTAGCATTGCCTCGCCGCTAAGGCTTGCGCCTCCTCTAGCTGACTCAGCGAAACCGAGTCCCATCCGAGTCGAGGCTCCCACTGTTGAGGCTCACGCCTCTCAGTGTCAGACAGACCCGGTGGGTCATTCGGCTGGCGCCCCTGGCGCTGGCCAGGAACAATTTTCTGATCTTGGTGCCAGTGATTCTGGCCCCGAGAAACCTTCCGCCACTAGTTCCTCTGGCATCGGCCCTCAGGCCGGTGTGAATGATCAACTTCCTGATCTTGGAGCCAGCAAAACTGCTGAGCCCCTTCTTCGGCTCCACATTCTTCTCCAAATCCCCCTGCTCGCTCTCCAATTCCGTCAAAGAGCCGGATCCAGCCCAAGGCTTCTGGCTCTACTCGCCCTTTACCTGGCAAATTCTCCTCCTCCAAGCAAACAACGCTGGTCTGCGCTCTGGGTTCTGCTCCCTAGACCCGGCCTCTGATGTTGGCGACAATGGTCACTTCAACGGGTAAGGGGGGCGAGTCCACGGATGCCGGGTCAGGTGATGGCTCTACGGCTGTTACCCTCCATACTTCCGCTGCTGCGACTCGTGCCAATGTGGGTTCTACCCTGAAAACATGTCAAGTTCTCACTCGGACGCTCAGTGGCAAAAGCCTTGGTTCAGCTGAGCCTTATGCTGTAGCATGGAATGCAGATGACGAGCAGGAGGTCAGCACCGTGCCGGCAAGAAGATGAAGCTGGGCCCTAAGGCCGTCTCTGACATGACCCAGCAAGCCATACTCTAATGGCCCGCACCGACGATGTGAACGAGATAAAGTAACTTCTTAGTATTTTGTATTGTTGAGTATTTCCTTTATAGATATCACCTAGTCCCCGAGGTGGAGGGAGAACGTTGCAGGTGCCGGCGAACATGCTGTACACCACCAACTGGATGATGCATGGTTCCCGATCATCGGGCGGTACGAGGCGCGCCAGAAGGAGACCACGGCGTGACGCAAGCGGTTGCATCTCATGGTCCGAGAAGTCGACGCGGCTGGTACCGTCGAGGACAGAGAAGCGTGACCCGAGGAAGCGGTAGGGAGGACCAAGTGGCGATGGGGGCGCCGGGAGGATGGCCCGAACTGGGTTTGGCAGAATCCCCTCGACCTCCTCCTCTAGAATCTTCCGATGGGCGAAGAATCCCAAAAGGCAAGACATGTCGGGCGAGTTCTCGGGCCAGCGGCGGTCGAGGAAGGAGGGGTCGACAACGAGGGCACGCCACCGCCTGCACGCCGTGCCGCAGCGGAATAGGGCGACGGGGTCCGTGACTCACGCGAGGATCTCGAGCACGACGTCCTCCGGGAGCGTGGCAGCCGCCGATTTCTTCATGGCGACGTAGGTGAGGTGGGGGCAGGGCAAGTGGGCTGCACGTATCTAGGCGTTTATATTTCCCCGTTCTAATCGTCTTGACCAAGAAGCAGTCGGACTCCATTAATCTTTCGGGCGGACTCTTTTGTTTGCTGTTCGATACAGTCACGGCCGGATTCGGTAGCAGAAATACAAGACGAAGAATACAAAAGGGCATGGCATTGCTTTGGAAACCACTGAAAAAAAAAAGAAAAAAAAAAGAAACCCTCTAGCTGTGGAAATTATAGCTTGTGGACTGCAGTTATCGGATGAGGACAGTTCTCTCGTACGTGCTGTTTGTTTGCTTCTTTGGCTGAGCGAAACAATTAAGGTGGATAATGGAGATCCATGGTGTTCAACATTATTCCCGAGATCCTAAAAAACTTGAAAATTAGTACAGTATAAACTTTTAAATTAATTAGCTCTCAAACTGTGGTCCAAATTACGATCCGCTTCATTGTCAGTTTTGTTTTGACTCGATCCTTGAAATGATACGATGTTTTAAAGATTTTTTTTCATAGCATGTTACTTTTTCCGGATGATTTCACTTTCGATGTGTTAAACGACCAGAGTAAGTTCGTAACCGAGCATGATACGATCCTATCGGTACAGCCAAACTGACTCATGTTTAGATAGAGAAGTAAGTTGTTGGGTTGTTGTAATCCTAACCAATTGTAACCCTAGCTCTTGAGCTATATATAAACTGAACTCCTGCCGATGCATAGACACGGAAAACATACATCTCTCTCTCTTTCTCGCTATTTCTATATTGGTATCGGAGCCAACACTCCTAACCATCGTCCATGGCTGCAACCACCACCTCGCCGTCCCCAACACCGATCAACATTGCGGCCACGATCAGCGCCGCCATCACCGTGAAGCTTGACCAGGAGAACTTCCTTCTCTGGAAGGCCCAGGCTCTGCCGGCGCTACACGACAATGACCTGTTTGGCTTCGTCGACGGATCCAAGGCTACACCGCCCAAGAAGGTCGCCGCCGCTGTTGGGAGCGCTCCGAGCAGATCGATAACCCGGAGTACGTGGCCTGGGTCAAGCATGATCAGCAGGTCCTTAGCGGGCTGCTTTCCTCCCTCACGCCCGCCGTGCTCGGCCACGTCCAACTGCTGAAGACGTCGGCCTAGGTCTGGGACACCCTGGATCGGACCTTCGTGTCTAGGTCCAAGGCTCGGATCGTGCAGCTCTGCACGACACTAGTGAGGCCGAAGCGTAGGGACATGACGATGTCCGCCTACTTCCACCACACCAAGAAGATAACCGATACGATGGCTACGATTGGCAATCTGCTCAGCGATGACGAGATCACGAAAACTTCACCATGTCACTGTCCGTGATCGCCAGCAACGATGACTTCACCCTTGGCGACATGTACGATCACATGACTGCATATGAGGCTCGGATCGGAGGACGCACATCCGGTGGCTACTCCGACGGATCCTTTCAGCATTCCGCCAACAACACCTCGCGCGGCGGCGGACGCGGGGACTTCTAGCATGGAGGAGGAGGACGCGGCCGTGGCGATGGAGGCCGCGGCAACAGTAGAGGTCGCTACAACGGCAACTGCGGCTACCATGGAGGTGGCCACGACGGCTACAACGGAGGTGGTCATGACGTCTACCATGGAGGCGGCGGCTGTGGCGACAACTTTGGGCGCGACAGCAATGCCCAGGGTGGAGGGCGTGAACGTGGCGGCAAATCTACATGCCAGATATGTAGCATCTACGGTCATGACGCCCTGTGGTGCTACTCAAGGTTCAACCACGCAATCCAACCCGAGACGTCAAATCGCGCCGCCAACTACTCCAACTCCAACGAGGGGTACGTTAGGGATCCATACTGGTATATGGATTCAGGTGCCACCGATCATATGACGAACGACATGGAACGACTCCATGCCCACGAGAACTACAGAGGCAGCGAGCAAAGGTGGCCAACGGTAAGCACATACCCATCTTACATATTGGTGAATCTAGTATATCCGGTTCAAATTGCAATCTTCGATTATCCAATGTCCTTCATTCTTCTCACATTAGCAAAAACCTACTCTTCGCTCATAAACTTTTCAAGGATAATAATTGTTTCGTTGAAATTCATCCTTACTCTTTTCTTGTTAAGGATCGCATATCGAAGGCAACTCTGCTTCAAGTTAGAGCACGCGGTGGCTTGTACCCAGTTCCACCATGCCACCCACGCCATTCACCTCGTCTTCCACAAGCACACACCGTTGCACCATCCAAGGAACTGTGGCACCGCCGGCTCAGACATCCTGCATCACTCATCGTTCAAGCCATTCTTCAGTCGAATAAATTAGGTTCTATAGAAAATAAAGAAGTGCCACATGTGTGTGACGCATGCCAGCAGGCCAAACTCCATCAGCTGCCATATACAGCTTCTAGTCATGTTTCCAAATTTCCTTTAGAACTTGTTCATATGGATGTATGGGGTCTAGCAATTAAATCATCTGGCGGGTTTCGTTATTATGTTAGTTTTTTTTATGATTTTAGTTAATTTACATGGGTGTATGTTGAAATATAAATCGGATGTTTAACACGTGTTTTATCAATTCCAAAAACGCGTTGAGCTCTCACTTGGTACTAAAATCCTCTCAGTACTGTACTGGGGTGGAGAATATCAAAAATTCCATCAATATTTCAATACCACGGGCATCACACATCGCATCTCATGCCCACATACCCACCAACAAAATGGGGCGATTGAACGAAATCATCGTCACCCCGTCGAGACGGCCTTGGCCCTTCTCGCACAGTCTTCCGCTCCTCTTCGTTTCTGGGATGATGCGGTGCTCACGGCATGCTATCTAATCAATAGAATGCCGAGCCTTGTTATACACAACCTCAAGCCGGTGACAAAGCTTCTTAAGAAAGATGTTGACTATAGCTCGCTTCGCGTCTTTGGGTGCGCGTGTTGGCCCAACCTGCGCCCGTATAATAACCGTAAACTCAGCTTCCGATCTCGCATGTACGTATTCCTTGGCTATAGTCCCGGTCATCTTGGTTTTCGTTGTCTTGATCGGACTACCGGACGCATATATGTTTCTCGGGACGTCGTGTTCGACGAACACGTTTTCCCTTTCTCCTGAGATTTCCTCCTCTAGAATTTTCCGATGGACGAAGAATCCAAGAAGGCACGACATGTCGGGCGAGTTCCCGAGCCAGCGACGGTCAATGAAGGAGGGGTCGACGATGAGGGCGCGCCACCGCCTGCACGCGGTGCCGCAGCGGAAGAGGGTGGCAGGTCCTTGACGCGTGCCAGGATCTCGAACACGGCGTCTTCTGTGAGCGTGGAGGCCGCCGATATCTTCATGGCGACGTAGGTGAGGTGGGGGCCTGCACGTATCTAGGCGTTTATATTTCCATCAATCTTTCAGGGGCGGACTCTTTTGTTTGCTGTTCGATACAGTCACGGCCGGATACGGTAGCAGAAATACAAGACGAAGAATTAATACAACAAAAGGGCATGATATTGCTTTGCAGACTATCAATCGGAGGGGAACGGGGTGAATGGTGAAGACCTCTAGGAGGCGTTTCACCCTGGCGCATGGGGGTTTATCACCATTGCCGGCGGTGGCTTCGCCGACTGGATCGTCCGGCTCAAGGTTCCGCTGCCTCGGGTCTGACTCCAAGGATGGAGTGGATGATTCTGCGACGCGCGAAGCCCTAGAGGCGCTGGAGGATGTTTCTGGCGATCTTGGATGGACGAAGGTGGCGCGCCGTAGACGGAAGACCGACGACGAGCTCAAGCAGGATTTCTGGGAAGAGATTGGCTTCTCCACCCTGGCGTCGCGTTTCTGGGAGAGGAGATCGCCTTCGTCGTCGTGCGGAGTTCCGTCGCCGAAGGCTGCCATCCAGCGCCGTAGGTCGTCTTCGCCGGGGAGCCATGGTGTGGCTGCTACATCGTCGGGATCGAGGCTGGCCAGAGGTGTGAAGATCAAGCCCTGGTGTGGTCCGTTGCCACCTCGGAGGTGTTCTGCGCCGCCAGTCTTCGCTGAGTTTGCGGTGTCAACGATGGATCGCGGGCTAGCTGCTCGGTCTCCTGATCCGGTATCCACGCGGGCGTCCTGGGATCATACGTGTGCGGGAGTTGTGGAGGATCGTACGTGTGCGGAAGTTGTGGAGGTTGACGTGGAAAGTGGTGTGGGTCCAGGTCCGGTTTCTCAGCTGAAACTCTTGTGGACTGCGATCGTGAGGAGTTTGTACTCTCGGTTTCGGTTCGGCTCTGGCCCTTCACAGCATACACCGCTGCCTTCCACCAAGCCGCCGCCTGCATCGACCCGGGTCATCTCCTCGCTCCGCCAAGCTTCGTCGTCGCCGCCCTCTGTCCTGGTGCGTTCGCCCGGAAGGTCCTTCGCCTTGGTCGTCTCTTCTTCCGTGATGGCGGGACGGAGCCATGGCGCTAACCCTAGGAGGCCGCCTCCTGCGACTGCGCCGCGTGCAGCTCCTGTGCCTGCCGCTGAGGCGGTGCCCCCTGTTGTGATGAGGCCTCCGACGGCGTCGGCTCCTTCGGTGCAGGTTGTTTCTCCCGGGCAAGGATCACATGCTCCTTCCTCGATGTTTGTTATCATCCAGCGTCGGCACCTCCGCAGTTCCTTCTGGGGGTTCAGTTCATGCCCCCCGCGGCCTACTTCAATGCACTTAATGTTGTCCCAAATCAGCCTCTGCAGCAGCCGTATCGCGGGATGCCGACTCCGTTCGTCGGTCAGCCGACCGCGACACATATGTAGGGGGTAGTTTCTGGTCCTTTGTTCCATGGTGGCTACACCGGTGATCAGTCGGGTGTGGTTCCGTTGCAGACCCCGCAGCAGTTTTCCGTGGGAGTGGGCGCTGCGGCATCTACTGTTTCGAAAAGGAAAAAGAATAAGAAGCAGCCACAGACTCGAGGGGCTCAACCACATGTCATTCAAGCCTAGTCAGATCAGCTTCCTTAGCAGCAGGGTTTCCAGCAGTATGGGGTTACGCAGATGCAGGTGTCCGGGTCTTTTGCACCTCCTTTCTCGCAGTAGTACACCCCGCAGGATCAGCAGAACCAGCCGCCGGTTGTCACTGCACAGGTTTCTGAGGGTCTGGCTGTGGCTGATGCTGGTAAGAAGAATAAAAAATGTATCCGTTGTTGGAAGTGTGTGGTTAACACACATGCGACCAAGGATTGTAAGACAATCCATTATTGTTACATTTGTGATTTCGCTGCTCATCCCACCTTGAGGTGTCCGGTGCTGAAGCAGCCGCGCTTGACTCCGTATATGGCTGGGATTGGCGGCGAACAGACTCTGTTCAATCAGATCCCGGATGCGGCGACTCGGGATCATCTGGCGCGCAGTCAGACCCCTATTGCTCTTGTACGAGTGACTGGCCCGATGGTTTCAGCGGAGGTCGTTCAGAGGCAGATTGCCAGGCGGTGCCAGGTGCACGTTCAGTGGAAGTGGAAGGCGTTGCCTTATGGAGATTCTTCTTTCTTAGTGAGCTTCCCGACATTTGAGGATTTGTACAGGGTGGATGAAATCCTGATGACTATTCTGCTCAGTACCGCTCAGCTTACCTTCTCGGTTTATAGGATGGAGGAGGTGCCTCATAAGTTTGAGATGCAGCAGGTTTGGCTCCATGTTGAGGGGGTACCCCATATATTGCGTTCAATTCAGGGCTTTTGGGCTGTTGGAGGACTCATGGGGAACACTCTTGATGTGGATTTATTCAGTCTGCGAAAGCGGGGGGTGGTATGTATTCTTGTGGAGATGTTTGATACGAAGGTTTTTCTCAAGATGAAGGATTCCCTTGGCCACTATATTGTATCTAATGCTGTAGTCAAGCATAAGGTTTTTGAGTTTCGTTTCTGGATTGAACCCAAGGGTTATATTCCGGAACGAGAGTTTGTCCCTTTCTTGTGGAGAAAAGGTGATGATGATGCAGATGATGATGCCAGTGGGAAGCCTTTGGAGAATGCTATGGATACTTCTGAGACTGCTTCTGCCACTTAGGGGTTGGGTTCTTCTTTGGCTGTGCAGGGCACCTCTGTGCCTGCATCTTCTAGTCAGGGGGTGCAGAGGGTGTTTGCTGTCACCCCTTTTAATGCTAATCCGGTTACTCTGCGGGGACGACAACTTCTGGACGCACTTCCTTTGGATTCCCCTCTTCGCGGGAAGGGTTCTCCTTTGGCGACTCGTGTTTCTCCGGCTCAGCTACAAGAGGCTCTTCGTTTGGTTTCGGCTCCTGTACTGCGATCTTGCTCGGCCTCACCAGCGAGGTCCAGAACGCATATTTTGGGTAGATCCATTCCTGTTGATGCTTTTCGGCCGGTACTTGAGGAGGTTGTTCCTTCGGAGGGATCGCGGAAGCTGACCCAGGAGGGGTCGGCTAACCGTGATGACCAGCTTGAGGATGATGTTGCGCTTGGTCCGACCCAGGAGGGGTTGGCCGACCGCGACGTGGTGGTTGACTGCGTCTCCCTGGTCAGGGAGGAGCTAGAGACGCATTGGGGCGTTTGGCCCCCTTGGTGGGTCTTGAGACCTTGTTGGTCGATGGGGGCAACTGGACCCAGGAGGGGTCTGGGTTGCCTCGGTCTCCAACACGAGTTTCTTCTCCTGGTGATGCTTCGCCGGTTGATGCGCAGGGGAGTAGTACTCCCTTCAGGCGGAGCGCGCACCATGGAGTCGATGCCTCTGGGGCGTCCGCGACTGATGAGGACTCCATGGTCAAGGCCATGCGGCGTAAGACGGAGAAGAATTTAGATTCGACAGGTATAATAAGTTCTTCGAAGTCCTTTTTGTCCTTTTCTACTCATGTTATTTCTTCTAAACTAGCCAATGTTGGCATTAGTTTGCGTAGCTCTGTACAGGAGGTATCTTTTTCTTCTAATGTTTTGCGACACATGGAGGTTGACCGTCTAACGGTTACTCCTAAGGTCGGTGTTGTTCCTGATGCTTCACTAACCGAGGAGAAGGAGTTGCATGCCACAGTAGATGGTCAACTCCTTTCTCACTTAGTTGGTG